>OZ010790.1:606060452-608460452 GCA_963932465.1 Maratus speciosus
ACAGGGGCTCGTGTGGTTTCATGTCAGCGGACTTGGTAAACCATGCATTTTTTAATTCACCACAACAACAGCATGTCATTTATCCATGATACATTCAAAACCAGGGTAGCTTATGGGCGCCATGTTAGAAAATGGCCGCCGTCGTTGAGCCAGGGCCTCTTGTGGCTTCATGTCAGTGGGCTTGATAAACCACACATTTTTGGATTCACCACAACATCAGAATTAAATTTATCCATGATACATTCTAAAACAGAGTAGCTAATGAATGCCATATTGAAAAATGGCCGCCTATAAACAGGACGATTGAAATATTTTCTTAGTTTTGCATGCTATTAAATTAATTGGGCGATAGAAGAGACAATAAGTAAAGACATGCACGGGTCAAAAGTTACAAAAAAGTTCAGTCAAAGACCTGCCACGATCGAAAGATATTTTCGATATCAGGGCAGCATTTCTTCACCTGATTCGTGAAAGAACCAAAATTAGTTCTACATCCAGATCTATCTTTAAGCAGGATCCAGAAATACGAACGTGATATCTCATATTTACAGAACATGATTACCAATGAATGGATAAATCTAGACATGGTAAATAGAATCAACTGGAGCAATGACAAATCTAGAAATTGTCGAAAACATGGTCAATGCTCATGAGATAGGTGAAGAAGCTTACCAAACTTTCAAGAGCGACTATCTGCCTGAAGACTCAAAGCCAGATGGGTTTTCCAAACCTCCAAAGATAAAGAAGCTAAAGACATTTTCTGACTTTAAGAAGAAACAAAGTGTAAAATTTAATAAATCTGAATAGGCAGAAAGAAATCTGTTTGCTCAGACGACAATCATTGCAAAGCGAAAAAATCCTTTTCCTACCACCTAGGGCCTCTCCCATAGTCCATAGCAACACTTGATTGTTTAATGCGAAAACTGAAAAATCAAATTGATGGATGTTATGCGACAAAATTGCGACTGCTGAAAGAATGCAAATGATGGTGTTGTTAGTATCATTGACGGAATGTGCTTTGTTCAAAGCTACCGCAGGAGTTGCAATCCTTTGGACAACTAGTAAAGAATCTGTCAATAAAAAGAGATGAACAAAAAATATGAACTGTTGGTAATGCTATAAAAATTATAGACTCCTGGACACCCAGTACGAAAAAGGAAGCAGTTTTTATCTGATGAGGAGAACAAGAAAGAACTTTTACATTTCTCAAGAATGGCAAAATGAACATTATCTGAAATAATTGAATACACGAATGATGTACGTTATCTACGGAGAAAAATGCTATAAATTCACGAAATAACTAGTTGAAGAATCCACTAAATTGACCTGCTTCCAAGAAGAGGTTATACGCGACTTTCATTTCGCGCACACCATGCTTTAGAATCTGAATTTAGAATTATTAACTCTATGGATACTGATGTAGCAGTTATCAAACTATTTTCCTTAGAAAACGATTTGAAAAACTAAAAAGGATTAATATTTGTGGATTCAATGACAGGGTAATGTAAAGTACTACAACTTGTTTGAGATACATGGACTTCTAGGTAAAGCGGTAAGTAATGCATTACCTGAAATACTGTCGGATGCGACAAAGTAAGTGCTTTTGCAGGCAAGGGGAAATGATGATTCAGAACACTGAATTTCGAAATGCGCTTAAGTCGCTTGATACTGAAGCTGATATATCAGAGGAAACAAATAAACAGCTTGAGTCGTAAGTTTGGCATCTCTATTATGGAAAGCACAAATACTCAGACATCAATGAATTGCGCTATATTCTATATATTTTTCTGTAAAAAAGGAGTCTGTGGAACCACGGATGAAGTGCTTACAGGCTGATCCTGATCTTCCATCCCCAGATAAATATGGTTGACTTTTTGGAACAGATAGTGAAGGAAATGGCTGGATGGCAGCCCTCCTGATCCTGAAGCTCTTTTGTAACTAATGCCATGTTCTTGTTCGAGAACATGTGTCTCACCATCATATGCGTGTCTTTTTAACACGTTCACGCCGGCGCGGTGGGTCGCACTCGACTGTTTCAGAGTTGTCAAGTCTCCGGCTTTTTACCCACCACTGTTATTTTAGAGAAAATGTTGTTCGTTTAAATCGCCCAATTGTTCTAATTAAATAAAGCAACATTTTCTGTATTAAAATACTGGTATCCACAAAGCCGGAGACTTGGCAGCTCTGAGACTGTCGAGTGTGACCCACCGCGCCGACGTGAACGTGTTAATAACCTCAGATATACAATCATATGCAGAATATAGAAATGTTATATGACGATGGAAGTTATTTGGACACAGGAATGTCAACCGATGATGATGTTGACAGTGAAGAAGACTAAGATTTCTGTTATTTATTAACCCATTCGGGACCAGCATCTTTTACATTAATTTTATTCAGTTGACACAACTTTTTGTCAAACAATTAAATTTAGCTTATCAATCAAGAAAATACCTTAATTAAATAAGGAAAATTTTGCTTTTCTTTTTAGTGGTATCAAAAACAAGCGATGGAAACACGTTTCCGAAGATGCATACATGGACCCGTGGCCCCTAAGGGGTTAATTCTTAAATGAATAAGTACAATAGTTTCACCAGTATTAATTTTTTCTTGAATTGCTGTGTCTTACCACATGAAAATAATATGCATTAAAATGCAAAACAAGATTTCGGTTTTCTTTCATTACAAATGTCTTTTGAACTGTTTATTCCATTGAAAATGTTAATAAACATAAAGTTAAATGTAAAGATAAGCATCATATTAAAATAAAATCTTAATAAATATGTATTTAGTATAACGTTTTAATGTTTAACAATATTTGTTTTTTCCATTTTTTTCATGGAAATCTCTTTTTATGGAAATCTCTTTTCATGGAAATTTTTTTCATGGAAATCTCATCTGGCAAAAAAATAATATGTATCTATGTTCAATATATGGCGCTTATCTTTTCAATATGGCGTCCATAAGCTACCACAAATTTCATAGTATCATCATAAAATGAACTCGTTGGACTATTATGAATCCAAAAAGTTATCAAATCCTCAGAGATTAAACCAAAATCGCTAATTTTGGCTTCTGGCTCAACGACTACAGTAGCCTTCCTCTTAACCAGAACTCCGCTTTAACCGGCCGACATTTTTTGCCAACATCAGGCAAAATTCAGAAATTTTCAGTTCTCATTTCTTTATGGTTAGTAAGCTCAAATTTACATAATTTAGAATAATTTTAATTTCTTATAAAGATTTGTGACGAGATTTTCAACAATTTAATTTGCATTAAACATTGTTCATTATTTGTTATTACTGATAATTTTTATTTCAGTTCAGTTAATTACAACTAGTATTCATTTTACAAAATGTAAAAAATATGTACTTTTTTAAAACTACACAAATTAACAAAACTAAATGCATCCTACGCATTTAATTAATTAAATATTCAGTTACTTTAATTCTTTTTACTTCTCCGGTTTAACCGGATTTTCTCTTAACCGGCTAACTCTCAGTCTCGTTTAGGCCGGTTAAGAGGGAGGCTACTTACTTTATTTCCTTTTTCCCGTCTTGCTATGGACGACGTCTGATGACTGCCCGCGACAATAAAAACAAACGGGAGAAGGAGTCAGGGCCGAAACTACGCGGAGAGGGGAAGAAGGGGCATGTGTCCTGGGCGCCACATAAAAATTTGGTTTGCCGTTTTATACAATATATATATGTGCGTGTGAAATTTGTGTAAAAAATATTTTCTAACCGAAAAGTCAAAAAGAAAAGCTGAGTACAGTGCATTAAAAATGTCAAATAGATAAAAAGATTCGTCTACAATACACAACACAGCAAATAAATAACCCCATTCTTTTTCTTATAATTACTTTTCTACATGCATATCACCATAACTGGCATTAGAGGAAGCGAGGTCAGGTGACCGACTGGGACAATAAAAACCAAGCGGTCGAAATTACTGGAAATTTAAAAATTAGCATTAGGTTCAGGAATATTTTCTAACCGATAAATTAGCATTAACCGATTTATTATGATTACAACCGATTATATGATATTTAATGCTATGATATTTATTGTATGGTGACTTATTATATGGTTATTTACATGGTGATATGCATGTAAAAAAGTAATTATAAGAAAAAGAATGGAGTTATTTATTTGCTGTGTTATGTATATTGAAGGCGAATCTTTTTATCTATTTGACATTTTTAATGCACTGTACTCCGCTTTTCTTTTTGACTTTTCGCTTAGAAAATATTTTTAAACAGAATGCTAATTTTTGGTTAGAAAAAGCTAATTTATCGGTTATGCTAATTTAATCGGTTATGATATCATATGAATCGGTTATGAACAACCGAGACACTTGGCATCGTTCAATTTGGCTAGGCGATAAATGGATTTTTGTTGTTACCAGTTCGTTTCGTAAATTCCGAGGGGTCTCTCAATGGGGTGTAATCTCGTACAACCGTTCCTGTAATCAGTGAAATCATACTGTAATCAAGTCTTAATCATGCGTAATCATGTCATCACATGTAATCGGTGGTAATCAATGAAATCTTAACGTAATCACATGTAATCAATATAATCATAGTATAATCATGTATAATCAAGTGTAATCTCCGAGGTAATCTCGAATTAAAAATCTCGAGAAAAATCTATTTTGTCGCCATTCTGTCTTCTTCCTCTCGCCGTCTTCAGTTTTGAAACGGAAGTTGGGGAAGGGGGGAAGGCAAAAGCAGAAATAAGAAATGCCCTCGGAAATGGCAGAAAGACGAGCTCACAGATGAGGAAAGATATAAGCTAGATAAGAAAGTAGTCTGTGTGTGGAGGGGGGGGGGGGCTTTCTCAAGAATTTGTGTTTGATTTTATTCAAAGAACGTTTAGTGGTCGGCATGGGACCATCGTAATGGAGGGAAACTTTCAAACTGGTCAGCCCGGCAGCATTAGGACATATTTTTAACGGGCGAGCTGGGGCAACAACAACAAAGAAAAAAAAATCCATGGGCTGTCGAACCCGATTTAAAAATTTAAACGAAACCGATAAAATATGAATAATTTTCAATGGATATGACCAGTGTTGGGGCAGAATCTGATTACAGAGTAATGAAATTATTGATTAAATTAAAATACATTATAATCACCTCATAATGCAATTGATTAACACGCAGAGCACTGAAAAGTAATTTCAATTTAAGCTTTTGAATTGTATAACCCGATAATTGTGTAAAGGATCACAAATCAATTCTTATTTAACATTTTAAGATTTAATTAGATTAATTTTAATCGATTACGTGCGGATTTCGATTACTCTTTTAATTATATAATCTAATTAACCTGCAATAGATTAAAAGATGATTTAAATTACGTTTTTAATTGTATAATCCAGTTAACCCGTAATGGATTGTAGGTCAATTCCAATTATATGTATTTTAAATATAACTTAGATTACATTCTAATATATTACAAGTTAATGTCGACTAAGTGTATTTAAAATACGCGGGAGATGAGAGGGACCGCAAGCAAATTTTTTAAATCTGATATATATTATTTATAACATATAAAAAAAAATTAAAGATAGGAGGGAGTGATAATTGTCACCCGGGGGGGCAATTTTCTAACTTTTTCAGGGTAGTAGTTTAGGTAATAGTTTTTCTAGTTTAGGGCAGAGGGGGCGGCACTTGCTCGGGCGTAAGAACGAAAGGCCAGGGCCGAAACTAAGGTGTGGCAGAGGGGGCATGTGCCCCGGGCGCCAGAACGAAGGGGCGCCAAATGAAGGCTTATACCTTTGGAATGGATCATTTTCTTCTGGTGGACTGATGGCTTCTATTATTACGAAACAGCCGTTATAAATGAAGTGTTAGGTGAAGATGAAAGAACAGTCGTAAAAAGTTAGAACTCTGATTTTCTGGTCAGAATGGAAAAAAAATGGCCATATTTTTTTTTTGCCAAAAAAAATTATGGCCATTTTTTTCCATTCTGACCAGAAAATCAGAGTTCTAACTTTTTACGACTGCTGTTTCATCTTCACCTAACACTTCTTTAATAATGGCTGTTTCACAATAATAGAAGCCATCAGTCCATCAGAAAAAAATAACTCGGTGAAAGTGGAAACTCGGTTAAGCAGGACTCGGATAATCGGGACTCTAACTGTATATTTTATTTTTAAAATGATCTTTAGAATATTTTTGTTGGTGTTTAGAGGGGAGTCATGACACCCGTGACCTCCCCCTTGGATCCGCCATTGTAGATTACGTAGTTCAGTATTACATATTTTAAGATTACATGTTTTAAATTTTTAAATAAGTCGGCTATTAGAAAATTAGTAAAATTCTCTTTGTAAATATACTTTGCGGAAGAGGGGGGGGGCGCCAAAATCCATGCTTGCCCCGGGTGTAAAAAGGTTAGTTTCGGCCCTAGGCGAAGAGGGCGCCAAATGGAAATTTTGTTTGTCGTTTGATACAAAAATGTATATATATATGGAATTTTGATAAAATTGTCTTGCAGTTAAAAAATCCAAACACGTAAAAATAACCAAAAGTAAAATTTAAAAAATATGCAACGAAAATAGAAAAAAAAATCATTTAAAACTATTAAAATGCAAGCGAGAATGTTTTTTAAAGAACGCTCCCATAGGTTTAACATTAAGGTTGCAGTCAGGGGCGGCACCAAAACTTGCCCTACGGGGTGGGGGGAGGGCATAGTATCCCGACAGGGTGGCCGGATTAGAGTCCTGCGCGGGTCGGGCATATAATATATATATATATATATGTGTGGGGAGGGGAATGGGTAAAAAAGCGCAAATTTTCATGTTTTAATAAAAGATAATCAAGGGAAAAATTAGTTTAACTCACGGATTATTTTGAGAGCATAGAATCCTGCGTGGTTTGGGTCATACCCGACCCGAACCTGTAAATTATATATCCACTCAGCCTGAACCAGTTTAAAAAAATGAGTTGGATTAATTTATCCTAATCTGACAAACTTCGACACAGAACGGACAGGTTTCAATCCGAACCCAATCCCACCCCAAAACTGAAAAAATAAACATAAAAATCCACAATAGAATAATGGAAAAGTAGCCTACAATTGTATTTCTAGTATCAATTATATTTTTTATGAAGAAAAAACAATATTTCTGTATATGTGCTCCTTGATACCCAAGAAATATAATGTTTCATTTTTAAGTATATTTTGGAGAATATTTTGAGAAATCGGGTAGAATCGAACCCACCCACGAAAAGCAATTTAAGTTAACTCAACTCGTAAAATATAAGTCAATTCGAACCTCTCTGAAAAAATATTCAGTTTAGCCGGATCCGATTCAAACTATCAGTCGGGTTTAGTTTTGTTTGCCCAACTCGATACAGGGTAGATTCGAACCCGAAATGAGATCTGAGCACGACAAAAAATTTCATCCTCCACATTTCGACCCGAACCCAAAATACTCGAACCTCAACTAAACCCCACCTCTTAATTTAAAAAAAAAAAAAAAAAAAAAAAGTTATCTACGGAAATAAAATGTAAATAAGTGTTAAATAACCTAGATTGTTTCTTAGTAGTAACATACCATGTATTTCAGCATTTAACACACAGCTCAAACATAAATCCAGAATATTTGTTAATGCAAATGTTACTTATTATTGTGGCATAACTATTTCAGTTATTTATTAAATAACATTTCTGTGTGTAAATATGTTTGAGCTTTGCGATATTTGCTAGAATGTACAGCATATACAAGTATGCTCCCCAAATGTGTATACTTTAAAGTAGAAAACGACAACTGTTTTAGAAGATATTGCAAAAGAGAAACTATTTATATATTATAAGCTTTTATTTAACTTAAAACTTCATTCCCCTATACATATACACTGTATACTCTAACCCTGTGAAAAATGAACCTGTCTATAACGGAATCTTGCCTTAAATGAAAATTAAATAAATACGATACTATTATGAAAGCTAAGTCGAAAACCTGACAAAAACTAAATTTTTTACCAATCTTTACGGTAGTCAACAGATTTGACCGGATTTGACTGTATGCATATGATTTATTCAGTAAACTCTTACCTCATTCGGGAAGGGCATCCAGACACCCCCCCCCCACACACACACACACACACTTCCTTGCCTAAAGCTCTGTGTGTGTAACAAAAGAAAATTTTATCAAAGTAATCTTTTGACAAAGATTCTACGATTTTAAACAGATCATAAAACTTCAGAAAATTCGCCTCTTCTTTCTTGTTTGCTGATTGACAAAAATTTCACAGAGTTGAAATAATATATCGATCATTTACTTCAACATCAGAACTAAAAAATTGCGATTTTTGAATTATGACGTTGTTGCAACAAAGAGCGTATCAGCATATTTTAGAACAGAATAATCACATTCGAGTTTTTACAGGTATTTTGAAATTCGCAACTTCGAACAAAACATCGCAATAACTAACAAGTTCAATAAAACTTCACAATAACTAGTCCAACAATGACATTACTTTTTTCTATTTCAAGTAGGAGATTTAAATCTATTGGTGATAATTCTCGATATAGAATTATAAAATAAATTAAGATTCACCAAATTATGTTAAGTGTGCCGCTTTTGTATTCATGTAAACATTTTTTTTTTTACCAGGGCCGAAACTAGCCTTTTTTGAGCCCGGAACAAATATGGATTTTGACGCCCCCCCCCCCTCTCCTCACGCACAATAAAAGATATCGACCGCAGATACCATATGCAAAAGAAAAAAAAAATTCTTTAAAAATAAAAATCATTTAATAATAATTAAAATGCTACAAGGAAATATGTAAACAACGCTCCCATAGGATTAACATTAGCTTGAGAGTTAAGAGCTTACACTATTCACGCGAAGAAACTGGACCGCTAATGTTAAACCTATGACAGCGTTCTTTTAAAAATTTCTCACTTTCATATTAATAGTTTCAAATGATTTTATTTTCTTCTGTAAATAGCTGAGAATGAATTCTACAAGGGCTACAATCACTCTACCAGGGAGCCAACCAAAAAATGGCAAATGCATGAACCCCTGGCAGAAGAAACCCTTCCGCCAATCAGCCAGTAACATCATTTTAAAATCTTTCTATTATTTATAAATCAATGATTTTGCACCATTTTTAAAGATAGAAAATGATATAAAAACATGGGTTTATAAATTACACAAAGATTTAAAAACTAAGTTTTTGCGCCATCTTGGAAATTTTCTTCCAATACAATTGCACAAATTTTAGCAGCATTCTAAATAAATGTCCTTTTTGAGATGAATACTTGTTATTGTCAGGGGGGCCTGCCCCCCTGAACCCCCCGTTCTTAAAACATTTTCGACAGTAAAAAAGAGAAAAATCTGGCCAGAAACTTTTTATAAATTTCAACAATATTTCAAAAACTATTATTTTTAATGCAGGTAAAATACCGCTCACAACTGGCAAAAAGAAAAAAAAAGTATTAAATCATAGAAAAAATGTATAAAAATAATTTTAAAATGTTTACACACAACAACAACAACAAAAACAATCAGCAAGAATTTAATGTTTATAAAATGATCCCAGTTAGGATTTGAAACAGGGTAGCAACTATTCATCTAAAAAAGCATATGTTTAAATTTATTTAGAATGCTCTAAAATTTATGCAATTGCATCGAAAGAAATTTTCGAAGTGGCGCAAAAACTTCGTTTTTAAATCTTTATGTAATTTATAAATCCATGTTTTTACATCATTTTCGCTTTTTAAAAATGGTGTAAAATCATTGATTTATAAATAATATAAAGATTTAAAAATGAAGTTTTTCCGGAATCTTGGAAAAATTAACGAGACTTTACTTACATCGACCGGCGCAGAGAGTAATCCAAATGTATGTGAGTGTGGCGTCGGCGTGATCGCGGGAGCAAATTCTTATCTAACCGAATTCAAAACTTGCTGACTAACAGTTCCCGTGATACTAGTAAACCAATAAGCTTCAAGATCTCACGTCATCCAGTTGGCCGGTTTTGAAAAGGCATTTCCGAAAAAAAGCAACCCTAAAGCCGTTCGAACGATCCGAAATCCGACGAACAAACTTAAACCAGATCGAAACATTTATCGCCAAACAAAGTGCGCCAAAAAAATCGCCAAATCTTCCGGCACAGGATATGGGACTCTTCCCGAAACGGGATACAGTCGGCCCCGCTTAATTGCATACAGTTGGTTCCACTGAATTGTATGCATTTAAGCGGGTTAAGCGTTTAAGCGAGGACAGCAATTAATGTTAGCAGTATACGTTATCAATTGATTATATACCACAGATATGATAAATATTAATGAAGATCATTTACCTAATACTTTAAAAAATATTCTTTTAATAATTTAGATTTTAATTATTAATTTTAAATAATTTATTATTACTCTCTATATAACAATATATGGAATAAGGTATAATGTATTATTACACTATTTACGTTACATGGTTTAATTTTTCATTATAATGTATGTAAAATTAAAATGAAAGTAAAATAAAAAAAAAATTGTTTTAAATCATACCTTTGAAAATAAACAAATTCTGCATATATTAATTTTATTTTTCAATTATTTGTCAATTTATCACTTTTTTTTCTTGTTGTTGTTGCCTACACAAAAAATCTTTTAGGGAAATTTGTTTTTTCCTACCTCGGATACTGTATTTCTCAATTTCCGGCGCTAAATATCGTTCCTTTATTCTCTTGACCATCCCGATTGTATTTTCCCCCGATTCCAGGATTTTCCAAAAAGTACCCCCAACATATTGAGTCACTGTATGTACGACAAGCTTTAAAAGACAAGAAAAACATTTGTCCAAATTCAACACTCCTATGAGTTTCCTAGAATTTAGATAATAAAGTCTTCTTTCACGACGGTTTCTGTTCTTCGATCGTAGATATAACAAACCATTGTTACAACAACAAAAAGTTCTTCCCATTCATCACTATAACAGGAATTTATAAAATGCGGATTACTAGATTGGGGATATTTATGCAATTAACCGGGGATTGTTATGCGATAAAACGAGTATATTTAACATTAACCTTATTGGGAGCGTTTTTGTTCCACGGCATTCTATGCATATAAGCGGGGTATGCAATTATCCGTTACCCGATTAAGTGGAGCCGACTGTATTACAAAACTATGGCATCCAAGCACCATAGATAAAAGTATAAGAAACAGCAATTATAGTCATTTACAAGCATATGACTTATAAGTAAACACAAAATCATAAAGAAAACGGAATAAAAACAAAGTATAGACATGGAGGCACGTTCCCCGGGCGCCGCTTTAACAGGAGGTGAAGGGGGCGCCAAAATGAAGATTTTGTTTGACGTTTGACACAAGAATATATGGTATATATATATTATGAAATTTGTATAAAAATGTCTCGCAGCTGGAAAATTTAAAAGGAAAAGAACCAAATGCATTAAACTTTACATATAGATAAAAAGATTCATTACAATACAAAATTTCAAAGTATCATGCCTATGCGTTTGCTTTCTATCTTTTAAATCACTTCCTGTGAGGAGAATCCGAGGGAGAATCATTACCGTTTTTCAAGGTCAGTCTCTATTGTGGGACACCCTACTGTCCACTACGGATAACTACCAAAGGAGAAGTGACCCCTCAGCCTGATTTTTCTTGTAGATAAAAAAAAATTCATGAAAGCTGTATGTTTTTTTTTTCCGCTGAACAGTGTTGAGCTTCCTTTCTTTCTTTTTTTTCCGTCTTGCCATGGGCGCTGACTGCCCAGGACAACGGGAAAGGGAATGCACAGAGTAAAATTCTTAGTAAAACCTTTCTTTTTTAGATATCGACCTCATTTAGACTATGAAAAAAAAAAAAAAAAAAAAAATGTTTAAAAAGATTAAAATGCAATTCTTTTCAATAACTTTCAAAGATTTTAATGGATCAATGTTTGACAAAGCTGGTTACGTAGTTCAGTTTTATATATTTTAAATTTAAAAATAAGTTGGTCTGTTAGATATTTAGTAAAATTCTTTTTTGTAAATTTACTTTGTGGTGGAGGGGGTGGGGGGCGCCAAAATCTATGTTTGCCCCGGGCGCCAAAAAGGCTAGTTTCGGCCCTGTATACAAAAATAACACATGACTTCTATGTAAACACAAAAATTAAAATAAAAACAAAATGAAAACAGTGTTTACAGTTATTTACAAATACGAAAGGCTTAGGAATGAGGAAAATAATAAAGTTCAATAAAAGTTCACGAAGATAAACAGGCAGAAACACCGCAGAAAAAAAAGATTCTTTAAAAGCGATATTTGATGAAAGAGTAGAGTTTATTAAATTCGTTGTATAGGATGCAGAGTTTTTTTATAATTTGATTTGGATAACAAAACGTTCTGAAGATTCCAGTTCAATGTTCTATTGCGGACAAAATTAAAACAAAAAAGCATTAAAGGACATTTGCCGAAGATGGAATGTTTGAAAACCAATGATTGAATTCTAACCGGGTTAGTGTTTAATTTTTCGATTTTGGTTGCAGATTTTTTTTTTTTTTATAAAGTTACTTTCAGTTTCACAAATTTGAAAAGAACGCTCCCATAGGTTTAACATTAGCTTGCGAGTTACTTTGTCTTTAATGTATATATATATATATATATATATATATATAATATACATACATTTTTGTATGAAATGAAAAATAAAATCTTCATTTGGCGCCCCCACCCCTTTCCTCGCCTTTCGTTCTGACGCTTGGGACACATGACCCCTCTGCATTCCCCTAGTTTCGGCCCTGTTTTTTACTGTAAGTTTTAGCAACATTGGTCACACCAAATTCTCCGTTGATGAAGTTTTACACTTTATCTAGTTACAATAACATCTCTCAAAACGGAATTACTAGAGATCGGAAAAATACCGTTTTAAACAGGGATCCGCTTTAGCCAGAGTATTTCTATGATTATCCATCCTTTCGTAATCGGGATCATGAAATGTTTCTGTTTTTAATTTTCCACAGGCTTTACTGCTACAAAGGAGGAATCGCAAAGGTCTGGATAAATGTTCCATTTTACATAGATTTTTATATTAGCGGGTATAAATGGTACAGTGTTAATTTCGTCAAACTTTAATTTTTTTCCATTTATGGCACGCTTCGTTACAGACATGTTCTAATGTCGTAGATTTAACTATAGTACATTTATGCTCTCAAGCGGTTATTATCAGTGACGGATCCAAGGGGAAGGAGAGGGGGTCATGACCCCCCCCCCCACCTCGTAAACAACAGAAAAATGCTAAACGTTATTAAAAAATGAAATATATCTTAAATTCTTTCAATCCCCCTCCTCCGAAGTTTGTTCAACAATGCGAATCTCTCTGACTCTTTAAACCTCTACTCAAATCAAAATTAGGTAATTTCTGATACATCTGTGAAAATATTTCTAATCTCAAGAAATTTGAAAGTGCACTTATTCGGAAACTATGTGATCGAAACTGTTTTCCATTTTTCAATAAAAGCGAAGAATCTTACCAAAAATTCCATAAAATTTGGCATTTTAAACAATTTCCGGACGCGAATCCAAATTGCTCTCTCATGATGACATTTCTGTGGCTCTCAAGTCCTAAAAATTGGCTTAAAATGCTAATTTGACAACATTTCTTAATCATTCTTTGCATTTATAAGAAAATGGGAAATGCTACGATTTCTTGGTATCTCAATGAAATCTATATATATATATTAACGAATACTACTGCAAATATTTTGTATTTAGGAATGAAAATGATTTCGCGAAAGTATCAGAAAAATCGTCAGTTTTAATTTGAGAATAGCCTTCAATATAAAAATTGATCATGAAGTGGTGTAACCCCCCCCCCCCCCCAAAAAAAAAGAGCCATGACCCCCTCTAAATTGAGTGCTGGATCCACCTTTGGTTATTATAGAGTGGATAAATTTTAGAGAATACATGTGAAAACGTCTATAATGGAATCCTGTTTTAAACGGAAAAAAATAATGGTTCCGGCGAAAGAAACACTTTAAAATTATACCTGCTAAAATGAAAAATTTCGGAATTTTTGCTGTTTTAGCAGATGTTACTACTTTTTTATTCATGATTTAGTGTACGAACCCATCGTTAGGGGGGTGGGACATTCCGACCCCACCCCCCAGGGCCGGCCCAAGTGGTGTGCGAAGTGTGCCATCGCACGGGGCGCCTAGTCGCAGGGGGCGCCAACCGGCGGTAGGAGTAAAGAGTGGCGATAAATAATTTTGGATTCTACGTTTTTTGTTTTGTTTTACATTTTCTAAAACCAGGTGTGAATCATCTGTTGGGTCTAAGTAGATCTGCTGAGCAGAGGACCTTCTTTGTGCTTAAAGGCGCTAAACTTTCACATGCAGCGATTTCTGTATTCTTTACTTGAGTAAAATACAAAGAATTTGTGATGAACATATCAGAGGAACGTAGGATTTTAGGATGCGTTCTTTAAAGAAATCCCTTTATGCTAAAGGCTCAGATTACCTTCCTTGAATTTGGAAAAGTGACACCACCTATTCAACTCTTCCGCTTCCTTATGGAGTGAAAATTTCTTTTGACTGATTAATTGCGCCGTAGCTGAGGGGCGCCAAATTTAGGAAAGCTCTAAATCGAAATTATCTCACATATTTTGACGATAAACAAAAATTGCAGACTTTTTTTCCCCTTGTGTATGTCTGGATGCATTCTTTAGTAAAATATTTTATTATGTCCGAAAAATGAAGAAAGAAAAATTTCTCTAAATGTTACTAAGGATAGCTCAAACCCATTTTGTACTTTACATGATTACGTACCTGACAGGACCCTCAAACTGATTAAATGGAGGAGAGGGCGCGCCATATTTAGGGAGGCTTTAAATCAAAATTATCTCACATATTTTGAGAATAAGCAAGAATTGTAGACCTTTTATTCCCCTTGTGTATGGTGTTTGAATGCATTCTTTAGTAAAATATTTTATTACATGCGAAAAATGAAGAAAGAAAAAGTTTCTCTAAACTCAATTTGTTCTTTACATGATTACGTACCTGAAAGGACGATCCAAATGACTAAATGGAAAGGGGGGGGGGGGGAGCATATTTAGGGAAGCTTTAAATCGGAATTATCTCACATATTTTGAAGATAAACAAGAATTGTAGGCTTCGCCCTCCCCTTGTATGTCGTATGTGAATGCATTCTTTAGTAAAATATTTTATTATATACGAAAAATGAAGAAAGAAAAAGTTTCTCTAAACGTCTAAACCCATTTTGTTCTTTACATGATTACGTACCTGAAAAGGGGATCCAAGTGATTAAATGGAGAGAGGGAGGCGCCATATTTAGAGAGGCTTTAAATCGGAATTTTCTCACATATTTTGAAGATAAACAAGAATTGTAGACCTTTCTTTCACCTTGTGTGTGGTGTGTGAATGCATTCATTTGTAAAATATTTTATTATATTCGAAAAATGAAGAACTAAAGAGTTTCTCTAAACTCATTTTGTTCTTTACATGATTACGCCATGTTTAAGGAAGCTTTAAATCGAAAATATCTCGCATACTTTGAAGATAAGCAACTATCGTATAGACCTTTTGTGTGTGTCTGTAATCACTACTTAACCGGAATGTATACTATATACTGTGCTTCAGATTCTGTGTTCATATCTTAATTATTTTAAAGACAAGAATTTTTTTTCTTTTTTTTCAAATGAATTTTTATAGAGATTAATGAATTTTCTAAAAATTCTCATTATGATAAGGGAATCCTTTTCAGAATTCAAAATTTTAGTGTAGTGATCACGATCATTTTTAAACCTTAAAAAATCGATTTTCTTGTTTTCGATATATTTTTTAATTTTTTAACCTATAAAAAGAGATTGCGTGAAAATATTCAAATCAGAACCGGGCCAATTTGAAGCTAATTGATAACGCATACTTTAACACAGATTCAAATTGAATTTAAACTTTGCGTGGGTTTTTACTACTTGTACACATTGTAAAAAAAAAAAAAAAATAATAAAAAAATAAATAAATAAAACGTATTGAAAGATAGGTAATTTATTTTCAACATATATGGGGCATTCTCACAATCTTTTGACTTTTATGTCCCTGAATAATAATTTTTATTTTAGTACATATTCTTGCGGGTTTTTTTTTATTTTATTTCATATACTGGGGAACATCCCATTGCATAATTGCATAACAATATTAAATAGATAAATAAGTTTTAGATGATGTTGTGGGTTCAAATACCAGGGAAACTTCTATACCGTCCCGTGTTCCTGATGCTGATTTTTAAGTTTGGAGCTGTCTGTGTAATATTGTTTCAATAAAAATAATTCGTCGTAATTTTTTTCCGAAACTGGAACTCTTTTTTCACATAAATATGTAGCAAAAAATGAACCTGCACACATTTTTAGGGTTGTTATTATTTTTTAAACTCTGTCCCTGGGTTTTAGATTCTTTACCGTCCCTCTTGTAAAATTATACAGAAAATCACTTCGGATGCAGCCACAGAATATTTTCAAGTTTTTTCTCAAGCAGAAGTATGCTAGAGAAAGAAGGTCTAAAATTCTTTGACAGGAAATTTACTGCGGAATTTAAATAAGCATATAAATATCAATTTGAAGCATCGTGGCTTTATGGGTAGTCTTATCGCCCCCAAGGTTTATTACAGCAATTTTCGAGGTAAATTATTATTTTTATTAAAATTTAATCCAATGTAAATAATTGTTTCTAAAAATCAATGAACATTGTGGCTACCACTTAGTCTTAACATAATGTGCCTAAAATAGGTGGTAATTTACCTTACCGTTCCATCCACACCGTCCTATTTTTCCCACTTCGTCCCTGTTTTCCCACACCGTCCCCCTTTTTTTACCTTACCGTCCCTTCTTTAACACCCCTTTAAGACAATGTTATACCAAAATTTTGTACTAAAACTAATACATTGTTATTATTTCTTATTTGAATGTTCTGTGGGTACTATGCAAATTCATAATAAGTAAAAATTTAGAAGAAAATAAAAAGCTTTAGTGGTCAAATGGTAAGGAAAAATAAACTCGCAAGTTAAATTAAGCCTCAGTTAAATAAAAAATTTTTCGCTGCTGACCATTTTTTCTTTATTTTGAATCATTAAGGCATTCCTCTATCAGATTAAAATGTTATTTTAGCAAGTTTAATGTTACCAGATTTTTATTCCCGAAAGTCAAAAGATTGTGAGAATGCCCCATATGTATAAAATGATTATAGTAAATTTTTTACCTACTTTTTTGACTACTTAAAAGGCATAAAATTTATTTGTTGCAATTAGAACGTGTTTTCTGTATGTGATACACCTTTAAAAAACACAATCTAACACCCTCCCCCTTGGCTACCACCCCCTTGGCTACGCCACTGTCGGCAGAACGGTGATAGGCAAATGACCGTCCTGCTTGATACTATTTTCTTATTTTGGACAAATCTAAAAAGTTAACATGTAAAAAAAAAGAAAAAAAAATTGCCGTTTTAGCAGAAGTTACTACTTTTGTTATTCATGATTTAGTGTACGGACCTATCGTTAGAGGGGACCTTCCGACCCCACCCCCTTGGCTAAGCCACTGTCGGCAGAACGGTGATAGGCAAATCACCGTCCTGCTTGATACTATTTTCTTATTTTTGACAAATCTAAAAAGTTAACATGTAAAAAAAAGAAAAAAAAATTGCCGTTTTAGCAGAAGTTACTACTTTTATTATTCATGATTTAGTGTACGAGCCCATCATTTGGGGTGAGATTCAGACCCCACCCCCTTAGCTATGCCACTGTCAGCAGAACAGTGATAGGCAAATCACCGTCCTGCTTGATACTTATTTCTTATTTTGGACAAATCTTTAAAAAAAAAAAAAAAAAAAAAAAAAAAATAGATTTTTGGAAGGCAATAAAATCGAGTAAAACTGTTAAATCATAAATTTTAGCAATTTAATCACGTATTTCCAAGTGAAATCAACTGTAATCAAGTGTAAACAGCTGTAATCTAGGTGTAATCAGGTATAATCACATGTAATCTAGGTGTAATCAGGTATAATCACATGTAATCATAGTAATCAGCTGAATCAGCTGTAATCAAGGTGATTCCGTAATCTCGTACACGATTTCTCCCATTGAGAGACCCCCCGATGGTTCTAGTTGCTCATGTCGTGCCGTGACCCTTGGGAGGGGGTCGGCCGGCAGGTCCACCATCGAACGCTGTCCCCACGGGGAACCGGGCCGGAGGCTCGCCGGTAACGCGGCGGTTCATCGTGCCTCAAAGGAACTCTTGGTCCGATCCAGGTTCTTCGTGTCTATGCGATACTAGAATTTTCCTCGCGAACGCACAAAGGTAGCGGTCAATCACTGCACGGGGTCAGGGGCCTTCGGGCCTGGGTACCCTCGATGACCGTGAGGTAAGGTAGTGGTGGGCGGGTTTCTGCCGGCCTCCGCGGGCTTTTTCGTCTTCGGGCGGAGTCGAGCCGGTGGGGGCGGGCGGGACTCTGTTCCATCCAACCCCCTAGCGAGGTGGAGTCTATTCCGTCTAGGTGGGACTTTCCGTGTCCGCCTGGGGTCGCTAACGGCAACTAGTCTGGGCCAACTGTTTCCCGGCGTGATCCACGAGGGGTTCCGTCGGTCGAGACGGGTGGTCTGGGCGAAAAGCCCGGAGCTGGGTCGCTTTACGGCCGGATGGGTTTTCCCCGTCCTCACGGGTTTTCAAGCTAGGGGCCCTTCATAACTTTCTATCGGCTGGCCCACATAAATGTCTTTGCCGGATCTTGGGGGCCTTCCGTAAAGCAAATTCGGGTCGGGAAGCCTCGGTTCAGTTCGTGGGCCCAGCGTCTTTATAGGCGTCTGGTTCCCGTAGGGCTTGTGGGGTCTACCGGCTCGAGTAACCAAGTTTAGGGACCACTTGGTTTTTCTAGCTGGGTGGTGAGGACTGTCGTAGCGGCCTTTCGTCCTGATTTAGGATCAGCCGTCGTTGTGTGCGCTAGACAGCGCGTCGGCTTCGCCGGATCGTGCGCGTGGTTCCGCTCTGTCGGCGACCTCCGAGACGCGCCGCGTGGCTGGTCTTGCGGGTGGTTCCCTGCGTGTGTGTATGGGCTTGTAAGAGCCTGGGACCGGGAGACGGTCCCTTTTTTAGGGACACTTCACCGTCTTTTCAGAACGGTTATCCTAGGTTTTTAGTCGTTGCCATCAATGCCAGACATAAATCTGCAATTATTACAAATTTTCTTTAAAAATAGCAGTTTATTCTAATACTAGAAAAGAAAATCACGTCGTCTCTTTCCCCTTCATTTTGATCTCAAATAGCACAAAAGAAAGTTGAAATGGAAAAACTAATTTTAAAGAAAAAGAAAGAAAAAGTTATTTTTTTTTCTTTCTATTCAAGAATAAACAATATTTTGAGCTTCAGAAAAAAATGAGCCCGAGCTTCCTTAACTATTCATTTTAAGCCGGGAGGCGACAGCACAGACAATCACCTCATCAAGTTCACGGCTGAAATTCCAGAATTAATTAAAACTCAATTCGCATATTATAGCGCAATCGGTCTCTCAAGTCCTATCTTCGTGAAAATCACCTGAAAACCCGATTTCAATGGTTGATCTGTAGGTTTATCATTGTGTTTACCAGCACCCAAAGTTATGAAAATAGGAAGGACTGGGAACAGGAAAACACAGTGGTAAACCTACGAGTCAACCGCTGAAATCGGGTTTTCAGACGTTTTCCACCAAGTTATGACTTGGCAGACCAACTGCGTTTTAATATGTGAATCGAGTTTTAACTAATTCTAGAATTTCTGCCGTGAACGCGATGAGGTGATTGCCTGTGCTACTGCCTCCAGGTCTATTTTGCAAATGTTTATCTTATCTTTGGATCTGTATTTCCATGCCGAATTATTCCAACATAGGAAAATAGAAATTAATTTAGTTTTGATTAGAATTATCTAAGCGATAGAGGTGTATTTATACTTTTAATAAACAAAGCAATAATTAAAAATTTTATGTTTTTAGCTTCAATATTTTTCTTTGCAAAAGAATTATTTATGCATAACTATCATTATCATACATACATTGCACATATCATTTGAGTTGGAAATTAGAGTAGTTTGTTTCAAGTTAGGAAATTTTTTAATACTACCCCCCCCCCCTTTAAATATCTGTCCCTACGCCGCTGCTCCAGTATGAGTCAAGAGATGGCTTCTTAGATAACTCTTCTGAGAAAATCCTTTGGAACATATTTCACAAACAAAGGGTTTCTCTAGAGTATGAGTCGAGAGATGGCGTCTTAGATGACTATTCCGAGAAAATCTTTTGGAACATATTTCACAAACAAAGGGTTTCTCTCCAGTATGAGTCGAGAGATGGCTTCTTAGATGACACTTCTGAGAAAATCCCTTGGAACATGTTTCACAAACAAAGGGTTTCTCACCAGTATGAGACGAGAGATGGCTTCTTAGATGACACTTCTGAGAAAATCCTTTGAAACATATTTCACAAACAAAGGGTTTCTCTCCTGTATGAGTCAAGAGATGGATTCTTAGCTGACACTTCTGAGAAAATCCTTTGGAACATATTTCACAAACGAAGGGTTTCGCTACAGTATGACTCAAGAGATGGCTTCTTAGATGACACTTCTGAGAAAATCCTTTGGAACATATTTCACAAACAAAGGGTTTCTCTCCAGTATGAGTCAAGAGATGACTTCTTAGATGACTGTTCTGAGAAAATCCTTTGGAACATATTTCACAAACAAAGGGTTTCTCTACAGTATGAGTCGAGAGATGGCTTCTTAGATAACTATTCTGAGAAAATCCTTTGGAACATATTTGACAAACAAAGGGTTTCTCTCCAGTATGAGACGAGAGATGTCTTCTCAGTTGACTGTTGTGAGAAAATCCTTTGGAACATATTTCACAAACAAAGAATTTCTCTCCAGTATGAGTCAAGAGATGTCTTCTTAGATCAATCTTGCTAGAAAATGCTTTGGAAAATGTTTCACAAACATAGAATTTCTCTCTAGTATGAGACAAGAGATGTCTTCTTAGATTACTCTTATCAGAAAATCCTTTGGAACATATTTCACAAACAAAGGGTTTCTCTCCAGTATGAGTCAAGAGATGGCTTCTTAGAACACTATTCTGAGAAAATCCTTTGGAACATATTTCACAAACAAACGGTTTCTCTCCAGTATGAGTCAAGAGATGGCTTCTTAGAACATGATTGTGAGAAAATCCTTTGGAACATATTTCACAAACAAAGGATTTCAATCCAGTATGAGTCAAGATATGTCTTCTTAAAACAATCTTGCGAGAAAATGCTTTGAAACATGTTTCACAAACATAGGGTTTCTCTCCAGTATGAGTCAAGAGATGGCTTCTTAGATGACTATTCCGAGAAAATGCTTTGGAGCATGTTTCACAAACATAGGGTTTCTCTCCAGTATGAGTCAAAATATGATTTCTTAGATCACTATTCTTAGAAAATGTTTTGGAACATACTTCACAAATAAAAACTTTCTCTTTTGTATCACAGGAAAAATGCTTTTCTTTATCACCATTTTGAGGAACAAAGTGCTGTTCACCAGAGGAAGAATTTTCTTCTGTAATCGATGACATTTCCTTAAGTGGAAAAGTTTTGTTTTGGATGATAGCAGAAACTTCTTTAAAGTGTCAGTATGAAGAGATTGTTGCCATTTTCATCCAAGGAAATGACTTATTGAAGTTGAGTGAAAAAGTTTTATCTACCTTTGAATCTAAAAATAGAAACAAAAATAATAAACAGCACATTTCTTAATAAATAACATTAAACTTTGACTGTCAATTAAATAGCCAATTTTACAATTTTCATTACCTTAAACAGTACAAAATTCATCCATTAAATTATCACGTTATACAGGGTGTTCCGTTAAAGGGGTCCAATATTAATAGGGGTAATAGAGGAGATCACACGGAGCATAAATCAGTATATAATGCCTGGCCGGATCTCAATAATTTTCAAGTTACAGCAAATAGAATGAAAAATCGGAAATTTGTAAAAAAAAACCCTCATTGCTAAACTATCGATAATGCTACATAAAAACGAAGCACATATTTAGAAAGAGCAGAAAAAATCCTACGAAATGACATAAGTTGTTTTAGAATATTGAGAATTAATGGCGAGTTACAACCTCTGAAACAGTGAAAAAATACAAAATCAAATATTTAGCAAAATAGTTAATCGTTAATTCCAAAAATGCAACTCTACCTACATCAAGGAAAATGTTATAAAATTTGGTCCATTCCGAAAGCTTTCGAAGAAGCTGACAATAAACCATATCAGTTTAATTGTATGGGAGAAATCAAGCAGTTCCCTAGTTACAACTCTGTACTGTTGCACGCTCGGAAAGGGCGAAACTCCGCCCATGACGATTGTAAACACCCCGTTTTAATATCTTTCAATTATACATTTCTGATCAACCTCTATCAATACCCTTTCATTATTCGGTCTGGTCAAGTGAATGACATATTGTGCAGCTCTCGCCTTGTCTTAAAGCAAACTCCGTGACTGCTGCGTTTCCTCCATGAACTTTCAGGATGATGAAGAAGAAGTACTTTTTATGCAAATTTTCTATGTGTATAGGAAGAAAAGTGTAATAAAACAGCAGTCATCAGTGGGCGTTATGTTAAAGGGAGGCTGTTGTAAGTGGGATTGTAGTAAGTTGATGTATAATAATTATGCTGGAATACTCTAACGTAGAATATGCGGACATGCATCTGATGTACGGGCAAGCTCATGGAAATGCATGTCTAGCACAGCGCATGTACCGTGAGCAATTTCCAAGGAGACGTTGCCCAAGTTCGAAACTCTTCATAAAAATCGATAGACGATTACGGGAGACTGGATCGTTTAATACAGCAAGCATTGATGCAGGGAAACCTCGACATGTACGAACACCTGCAATGGAAGAAGATGTACTGAATATTTTTAAAGATAACCCCTCCACGAGTACACGAGCTGCTGCGTCTGAAGTCGGTGTTTCTCACCAAAGTGTGTGGCGTGTTCTGCGTGCAGAAAACATGCACCCCTTTCATGTGCAGCGGGTACAACTGTTATCAGTAACAGATTGTGCTCAGCGGACAGAGTTCGTACGCTGGTTGCTTAATGTAACAGAAAATAATCCACAATTTCTGGAAAATATTTTATTTACTGATGAAGCAACATTTACGAGAGAGGGCGTGGTAAACACGCACAATATGCACACATGGTCATATACAAATCCGCACACTGTTTTCCCGTCGAACGCACAACAAAAGTTCAGTGTGAACATATGGGCAGGTGTCCTCGGCGATTATCTCATAGGACCATATTTACTCCCAGATGTACTCAATGGCAGTACGTACTTGGTTTTCCTACGGGATATCTTACCGCAGTTACTGCAAAATGTGCCAGCAACATTGCGCCACAATATGTGGTTTATGCACGATGGCGCACCGGCACATTTTTTCATAGGTGTTCGCAATCACCTCAATTCAACATATCCTGGGAAATGGATTGGACGCAGTGGACCTGTTGCTTGGCCTGCACGCTCTCCAGACCTCAATCCGTTAGACTTTTTTGTTTGGGGACACCTTAAATCGCTGGTGTATGAAACGCCTGTGGATACACCGGAGGATTTACTAGCGCGAATCGTTGTCGATGCAGGAGACATTCCCAACTCCGTCGGAGTTTTTCGGCGTGTTCGCCAATCTTTACGACGTCGCTGTCGGCTGTGCGATTCTGTTAATGGGCGCAACTTCGAACACCTATTATAATAATGTCCGTTCGTCTGCCTTCCGACATTGAACTGTGCAGCGCAGGCCAGAAGACTATGCTTCACATATGTCATAAAGTACGTGGAATGTAATTCTTTATTTGTCATTTTTCTTTTATTTTCAACACTTTTTGGCACAGTATTTTGTAAGTCACAGACTGTGGTGTACTCAAATTGTAAATTACAAAGTTTGTATGAATTAATTTAAAATTTAGTGTCTTTTTTAAATTTATAATTAATAAAATTATTATGCTATTTGTTATTATTATTTCCTATCATAAATTATGATGCACATATACATACAATAATTGTCCATGCAAAACATGTACTGAAACTTCTTGCATAGTTACAAATCGCAATATTTTTAATTATTTCCGAATTTTCATCACCAGTTTAATTTTAAAGAATTTAACTTAAGCTTTATATCAATAAAAGACCACTTTAAAATGTAGACTATTATTGTAAAGTTATTTTGGTTCATTCAACTCTTGAATAATTAAAAATGTTGCATCTCAGAAGAAGCATGATCGAAAATGTATAGTTGAGAGTAATTAAAAAGGCGGTGTTTCCAATCGTGATGGGCAGAGTTTAACCTTTGCTAGTGTCAAAGAAAGCGGAGTTGTAACTAAGAAACTGATTAATTTCTCTCACACAATTAAACCGATATGGTTCATTGTAAGCTTTTTCGAAAGTTTTCGGAATGGACCAAATTTTACTACATTTTCCTTGTTGTAGCTAGAGTTGTCTTTTTGGAATTAACGATTAACTATTTTGATGTATATTGGATTTCGTACTTTTTTCACTGTTTCAGGGCTTGTAACTCGTCAATAAATATTGCTATTTTAATACAATTGATGTCATTTTGTAGGTTTTTTTCTGCTCTTTCTAAATATGTGCTTCGTTTTTATGTAGCATTATCGATAGTTTAGCAATGAGGGTTCTTTTACAATTTTCCGAATTTTCATTCTATTTGCTGTAACTTGAAAACTATTGAGATCTGACCAGGCTTTATATACTGATTTATGCTCCATGTGATCTCCTCTATTACCCCTATTAATATTGGACCCCTTTAACGGAACACCCTGTATATCCTTAGGCATGACTTAGCTTGAGTATAGATACAGATACATATGTGTATATGTTACTGTGAAAGACCAAAAGTGGAGATTGTCGACTTTCACCGGTGAATGTTAACATATACCAAATACGTCGGTGAAAGACCGCATATTTGTTTATATTCTTGTACATTCGGACCATCACCGGTGTATGTCGACAAGCACAGATATGCTTTGGTAGATGTCGAAAAGAGAAGCCGAGGTCAACAGAGAGGCGACAGTTCCTCGCCAAAAGCTTTGTTCTGCTGCGAGTCAGTCAGCTTTGTCAGTTTTATGCAAGGTTTGATTGTGCGCGTTACGTTTTCATAAATTTTATTTTTTTATTCGATACCCTAATTTATATTCAATAGATACTGCAGTAAATCGCGATTTCTTTTGTTGTTGAAAAGCTAGATGCAGTAATTACGAGTAAAACGAGAAGACAATTGTTTTTATTTTTCTGAAGAAAAGTATTCTAATATATTTTTTGAAGTGATTTCTCCTAAAAGTAAGTGCAACCAAATTTTGAATCACAGGCGATTAAAACGTTTTAAAAATTAATGACGAAGAGACGTTAAATGTACCATTAAAACCAGGAAAACTGAATATACAGTATACTATTTGAAACTCACACAAGAATAGACCACGGAGGAAGAACACGTATACTTCAAGATTTGAAAGTTAAATAAAAAAATATTACGTAAAAAATTGTAATGTAGTATTTAAATTTATGTAAACAATGTCAAATGAAACATAGTACATACTTCAAAGAAAGATACTGTCGTGAAACAAGTGGTTGAGTTCTGTATTATATTCAAGATGTCTGCAGTCACACAGGGATGGTGAATACAGAGTGCTTCAGAACTATATGTCAAAAATGTAGAGGCAGGTAGAAGGTAGCTAAATAATCAGATTTCATATAGGAATATGGTTACTGAATTGCAGTGTTGAGGCAGTTGAGGGAGCTGATGAATACGGCAGTTGAATGCTCTTCGTTAGCTTGAATCGTCATTTCTCGCACGGATTTTAAGCAACGTGGATTACACCAATGCGGAACTTGCCGGCATGCATTTCATGTACGGGATTGCGCAAAGAAATGGATTGGATGCTCAAAGGATTTAGAATAAACGATTCCCGGGAAGGATTCTGCCGGATCCCCGAACATTTGAGCGTCTTCATTAGGAGTCGTGCGCGATGGATATTTTTATGCCTACAGGCATGATAAAGACAATGTAAGATATCGCAGAATTCCTGCAGTGGAAGAAGCAGTATTACGCACAGTATAGGTTAGTCCTTCGGCAAGCTCAAAAGCTGTTTGACGTGCGTTGGATGTGAACCATTTACTTGCTTATCCCCATACATGAAATGCATGTCGGGAAGCTTCGCATTGTTGTAACGATGCATGTTGCTCGAAATCCGTGAGGGAATAACGATTCAAGCTAGCGAAGCACTGTCATCCACTGATTTTAACAGCGCCCTCTACTGCCTCAACGCTGCATTTCTGAAAACACTTTCCTACACGAAATCTGCTTACTTAGGTTCCCTCCTTGCCTTTTAACTTTTGACATATAGTTCTGAACCACTTGTATACGTTCAAAATGGTGTATCAAGAACATTTAACTAAGTTTGTCCAGTTACGATCTTTGAAAACTAAGACAGCTGAAGAAATAGCATATCACGTTCTTCCAATATCTTTAACTTTTGGTGCTGCAGCTATATTGTAATTAAATTATGGTAGGGAATTCAGTAATCAAGTTATATCCGAATTATGCTCTATGTGGAAAGATGTTAAGGTAGTTCATGGAAAACCTCATCATAGTCAAACACAAGGGTCAATTGAAAGAGATAATCAGGCTATACAAAATATGTTAACTGCATACTGACGATACAAATAAATGGTCTGATAGTTTGCCCTTTGTGCAATTTGGAAAGAACACTACATACCACGAAAGAATACGCCAGTCCTTCTGAAGCTATGTTTGGCGTTAAACCAAACAGAGGCATAGCATCGTCATCATCAGTGGCGTAGCCAAAGGGGGGGGGGGTCTAGGGTGTCCGGACCCCCCCCCCCCCCGAAAGTAGCCCAGGTTTATTGAATCATGGATACAAATACAACAGTAAAAACTGCTAAGACAGAATCACAAAGGATCTATAAAATATTCCGCTTTAGAGAGGTGTTCGTCTTAGAAGGTATGTTTCAAAGGTATGCCTTTCTTCGAGACTATGAACTTTTCCGTTTTAGGCAGGTTTCCGTTATAAACACTTTCCGTTTTCACAGTATCCCTTAAAACTGCTAAAACGTACTCACTTCCCAAACTTTTTTCTTTCACGTACCCCTTTCTTAGGTTTTTCATTTCGGAGTACCTCCATTTCTCATAAACACGCACCACTTCCCCCCCCTCCACTCAAGGAGATAACGTAAACATTCTTTTTTTCTTTAGTAATCTTCTTATCACAACCATATAATAAATCTATGCAAATTAACATTTTTGTGACTTCCGCCATTACCGATAGTATTTTCACATACCCTCAGCAGACCCGCCACGTACCCCCAGGGGTACGCTACCCCAGGTTGGAAACCGCTGTTATAACACCATCTCTAAAGAGCATAAATCTATTACAGGAAAATCTGTGAAGATGACCTATCTCAAAGGAAAACATTTCAAGGTTCGACGAAAACAACACTAGATATTTGTGCTTGCTAACGTTCGAAACCTATCTGAAATTAAACTTGTTCCAATTGTGAATCCTTCTTGGCAGGTTTTCTGAAAACACGGAATCCTCTCATAAACGAAAACATTTTAATGTCCCGAGACGGAAGGATAACTATGCAAGTATACCTGCTATTCCGTTTACACAAATTTACTGTAACTAGATTAAATGTAAAACTTCGATGGGATTCTGTTGTCGACACTTATGGGAAAGAACGAGTTTATACGAACGCAATAAAAGTACATTGGTTGAGTATCGTGACCCTTATCTTTGTTCACTTTATAACGGACAATATTAACAATTACTTTAAATCTGCTGCCTGCAATTAATAAAAGTAACTTTATTTTTGGACTGGTTATTTGTTACTAATTTCAAAATAGACTAGCGAGAAAAATTAAAAGAACAACCATAAAAAGGTGCTTTATGTTAATTCTATTAAGGGAACTTCCAGAAAGGTAACTCAATGTCAACGTTGTCACATAGTCCAATGGGATTAACATTCGCTACAGAAATATATGCAAATTTTTCAGCCTCAACCCGTTCTTTCGGTTCACGTGTGAAAAGGAGCGCACGTGGGTAATTTGAAGTATAATTTTAAGGATTGTATGTGTAAGTAGGTAAAACTTTTGCTTCATGTAGGTGGAATATGTCGTCCAGAAGACATTTGACCGATTTTAAGAAATTGCGTGCTATAGGGAGAATGGAAGCAGGACAGACACTCTTAGGGGTCTGTAAAGACTTAAAAATAGCCAAAAGCGTCATGTCAAGATTCTGGAAACGGTTTAAAGACACTGGTATAATGTCCACAGACAACCAGGTCAAGGTAGAAAACGCACCACAATAGGCACTCAGGACTGTAATTTGCCAACGATTGCTAAAAGAAATAGGCAATTGACGTCAGTTCAGATTGCAGGGATTTTGCTGCAGCAACAAGAACTCGACTATCCTGGTTTACTGTGAGTGACAGTCTGCATGCAAGGAGACCCATGATTTGTATTCCACTAACTCCGGTAGCGAAATGAGCTCGGTTAAAGTGGAGCAGAGATCATCGTCATTGGAGTACCACGGACTGGAGCCGAGTTCTCTTTACCGATGAATTCCGGTTTTGTTGAGAAAGTTACTACAGACGTGTTACCATATGGAGGGAGAAAATCACACGCAATAAGGCTGCAAACATCCGTGAAAGGCATCGATACTAAGTTCGTGGTATCATGGTATGGATGGACATCATTTTGAATGGCCGCAGTGACCGACACATTTTTACCAGTGCAACTGTGAATGCTGAAATATACAGAGATGGGGTTCTTGATTCTCCTGTCAAGTTGTTTAAGGGTGCAATCGGAAGATTCGGAATTTTATGATTATTAATGGTCTAGATGGGCGCCACCCCCTTCCACGGAACTCCTAAGTGTCCCTTCCAGAGCTGCATAAATCCGACCCGTCTGAAGCTTACTGCTGAACTTGGAGAATGTTCCAAAACTGTTTCGAACCATCTAAAATAAATTGGCTAAGAAGTACGAAAACAGAAACCACCATGAACCATTTTTTACATATTCTAATACTTCCAAAAAAGTGCTAATCCATCACAAATAAACTTATTACAAAAATTTAATTTCCTTAAAGACGACCAGATATCGGAAGCAACTATTAGATCGAATATGGTATCAAAAGTGGCGACACATGAAACATGGAAACCCAAAAGAATTATGGCTGAAGAAGACAATTGTAACAAAACTGCTTTTTCCAGCATGAACTATATTTGATGTGTGTGATTCTTACATTACTAGTTTCTGTAGCTGAAAATGCAAGATCTTTTTCTTAAAGTTAAAACCTTCCCACATAGCATTTTTAGTTTGCAGAAAATTTGTAACAGTCTTACTCTGAAAACCTGCAAAGTTGCAGTAAGCTCAGCATGACAAGACTGAAAGTTCAAAACAAGACTGCAGCAAGATAACGCAAACGCCGAAGTCACCACACTTTGAACTTGCAGCTAACTTGTCGTGCAAGTTAAATTCATATTATATCAAATTTATTGCAAATTAACGGCAAACAAGTAATCAAAAATACTGCAAACTTACTGTAAAGTAGTAATCTTTCCATGTCACACTATAAGTTTAATCCCTTCGAAGGGGTCCATAGACCTGATCAAGTCTATTGATGCGAAAGCGCCGTCAGAAGGTGCATGCATCGGTTTTATCACCATAAACAAGTTTAGGTAATATTTGTACTTTTCATTTCGAGCATTTTTTGGTATTTAATAAGTATAGCGTTTAGAAAAAGCGGTGCCTACCGAATAAAATTTCTGCAATTTCTGCGTATGTGCTGATTGTCTATTCTCTCGACAGAGGGATTTTTTGCTTTCGTCACTTTCGTGAATTAAAGACAGTCTTGCATCAGTTTCACAACAAACTACTCATGCAAGTGGGTGATGGTATACCTTGTGGGAAATTTGCCGCGAATTTCTCAATTCAAATTTCTCACGGCAAGATAATATCAGAAAAAATCAAACTTGCTGCTAATGTTCATGCTATCTGGGTTATCTCCAAAAATCCCATGGGGAGCGCGGCGGATCGCGATTGACACTTATATGAAATCATTATCCAATATCTATTACAGCACAAGTTCTTAATTCAATGGCAAGAAATTAAACATGGGAATTGCTGTTTTAAACTTAACCACTTGATCCCAACTTTATTGTAGGCAAATGTAATGTAATACGAAACTTGATTTAACCCATTCGCTGCCAAAACTATAAAGTAAGAATTTTCAAATTTTTTGTTAAAAGTTGTTTGCTACCACAAATTCAGAAAGGTAAATTTCGCTTTACTAATACAGCGAAATTTCTGCCAATAAATGAGACATTTTTTTTTAATTGTAAAATAGTGGTGACAAAGTAATTAATAAATTAAAGCCACAAGTATACTCATGGATGACAGTGAATGGATTAATTAAATTTAACTCTTCAGTATGCGCTCAGCTTTTTACTTCACAGTGAATCTTTTTCATTGGTAAATATTAATGTAACTTCAATGTATTATTAGTTGCAGTTATAGAGATTGGCCTTATATTTTTTATCCATGCTTTTTTTTTTTTATTAAGAAATTAAATAAGGATATACCTAAATTCTTAAAGTTACTCGAAATACTTCTATTATACATACACAGTCAAGAAAAGATTGCAAGGGGCTGGTAAAAAGCTCCATTTTAGACAGGCTTCCATAGAAAGAAGTGTAATTAATTATGCTTCTAAGAAACACTACCTCAATAAGATCTATAGTTCGTTTCGCAGGGATTCTGAAACTCTTCCGTTTGAGACAGGATTCCGTTATAGAAAGATTCCGCTTTCACAGGTTTCACTATGTTTCACTAAAGAACGATGAAAATCCCCTTTCAGACAGGTTTTCAGAAAATTTAATTGTATCGCAATTCATATTAAGACCATGTAACGTTTCCGTTAAAGAAAGGATTCTGTTATAGACAATTACTATTTTGACAAGCTTTATTCTATTCATATGACACAAATAGGAATATTTATATAAATACACAAAACTTGTAAAAACGGAACTTGCCTATAACGGAATTCTGTCTTAAACAGAAATGTTCCATAGTGCTACGGAAAAGAATACTATACAAATACACCTGATAACACGAAAACCTGTGTAAGATGGAATTTTTCAGCAATATTTACGATTTTATCTTGACAGATTTTACTATATTTATAACCTGAAGGAAAATTTCTGGACCCCCCCCCCCCAACCCGAAACGAAATCCTGGCTACGCCACTGGTCATTATTGCCTAGCGAACAAATCGCAAATATGGAAACTGGAGAACAAATGGAAGAAATTGCTAATACTTTTGAAACCGAAGAACAGCTTGAAGAAACTCTCAATACTTTTGAAGAAAATTTGAGCAGCGGCCATAACGAAAATCCAAAGAAAAGTATTAAAGAGGACCTGTAACCAGCCACGTCTTCATATCAAGCCTTGACTGAACATCACGAGTTTATTTCTACAAAAAGAGCGGCCGTGAATGAGAATCTTCTACTTCGAGCAACGAAAATCTTACAAACGTAAAAAAAAATAAATCCTCCTGCTCAAATTGGTGATACCGTACGAATACAAGTCCCTGATGTCGAGCGTGGTCCTACAGACGGTCGAAATGTATTTGCATTTGTTGTTGGAATAGAAGACTCCGACTTTTATAAACTACCAAATAAAAATTTAACCCTGAAGCAGTTTTATATCCGTAATCAGTTCGTAATTCTAACGTAAAGTTACTTTCCATAGATGATATTTCTTCTCAAGATACATTCCCGAGAGAATCAGCTGCAGCTTATTCGAGAAATGGAGGACAAGGCTATACACGTTGTCATTGCAAAAGGAAGTGTTCCACAAATAAATGCAATTATAAAAGCAAAGGACTCTTATGCGAAGTGTAATAAAAGTTTAATTTGTTGCAATAAATAACATTTCAATCACATAATTGAGTAAGTTTTTTTTTTTTATTAGCCCCCGTTACGATATGCTATTTCTTTCTCCCAGCTTATTTTGTGTATTCCAAAAAATAACGTTACCTTACAGAAGCCAGCCATAAAACAAAGCAGTACGATTAAATACTCTATAGCAATTTTTTAAACTTCTAAGCATCGCACATTTTCGATTTTTATACTGTCGTATTGGGAAAAAAAGTTATTTTAAATGCATTTTGTTCGAAAACTGTACCTCCATTTATTTTTGAAATATTACTCTTTTTGTAGTTTTTAGAGCCATTTGCTTAATATTGGCAGCGGGAGTACTCCATTTTTGTAGAAAGTAAAGGAAAAATAGTTCTAAAATAGTAATTATATATTTTTGTTGCCATTTTCTCATAACAACCGAAAGAAAATGTAATTAAATTACCTGCTATTTTGAAAAAAATATAAACGAATGATTTCTGTTAAAACAATGGAGCTATTATAAAATATATTTAATTTTAAGTATCTATGAATCATTAGATAGCCCGTTTTATTTTTGGCGATTTCTTGAATGACGGCATCTTTTTGCTGCATTTGTGCATTATTTAGCCATAGTGATGTGCTATGCATGCTTTACTGTAGATGTTTAAGAGTAGATCGTAAATGTGGAATTCTTAAGCGGATGCGAATGGCCGTCATTTTACATAAAATAAAACATGTGTTTCAAGTCCTAAAATGGAAGTATGTTTTGTACTGCAGTAGAGTCCCGCTTAACCGAGTTATTTTCTTCTGATGGACTGGTGGCTTCTATTATTATGAAACAGCCATTATAAATGAAGTGTTAGGTGAAGATGAAAGAGCAAACGTAAAAAGTTAGAACTCTGTAGTTCATACTACTAATATCATAATAATAGAAGCCATCAGTCCATCACAAGAAAATGAAGTAATAGGAATGCCGGGGGCGACACTAAATTCTGAAAAAGCAGAATTCCTGTTTTCTAGTTAGTATTATTTTTTTTTTCTCATTTAGAGTGTATTGTTTGTTTTAAATTCAACAGTTTATAATAATGTGCTACTACGCAAGCTTTCTCCTATTTTGACATATACCGTAATGTGTTTTAATAATAAAGTATAATTTGTAGAAGAAAAGTCCAGTACGGTATAAATGACAAGTTTTTTATTAGCTAAACTTAAAACTAATATCTTACTGCTTAACATTTATCCAAGTACAACTGCTATCATTATTAAGACGGCAAGTAATATCGAGCATCCATTCCTTCTTCTCACGCTCGCATTTAAAGTTACATGTCCAAAAACCCCAAACTTGGACTGTCCTTTAAATCTATCACCGCATTTAAATTATTCAGGGTTAGTCCCGCAGTGAAAACTCCTCTACAGGATGACGATCACCTCTAATCATCGTACTTGGTCACTCTTTTCAGCAAGAGAAGCGAAAAATTTACGTCACCCTTGTGATGTTTTATCTCGCCTGAAATACGGAGAAGAAAATGCAAATCTCCGACATATTCAACATTCACCATTAGTGCATGGTGAATATCGACATTAGCTGGTGTAAGTGAGAAATAAGGATATTGAGCAAACGTTTCGGACATACACCAAGCGATTATGTGAATGTTGACATTCACCGGTGGAAGTCGACATTCTCCAGATTTCGGTTTTTCACAATAACATATATATATATATATATATATATATATATATAAGTAGAAATATTGATCCTATTCCACCTATATTTTTCTCTGGAGTTTATGAGATAGGGGCAGTACATATATAATGTTAGCACTTTAGGTTGGAGGGGTGTCTGGCACTTGATATCATAAGATATCTCTAGAGGGAGGGGGGATTTTTCTTTTGATATCATTATCATTTGTAATACAGCCAAAATTTTCTTTTTTTGGTATTTTTTTTTTTAGTTTGTAAATTTTTTTAGTCTGTTATTGATTTTTATGTGAATACAAAGATGTAATTAAAACTACTAAATGATTATAAAATCATTTCATTTCAAAATATGGAATATCCCATTCATTGTTTATCATTCCTATTCTGCTACCACATATATAATTCGGTGCAAGAGAAACCAGGTACGAAATGATACTTGTTATATATACTAGCAAAAAATAGGGAATAATAGTGTCCACCTTTTTTTTGTTAATAAGAAGTACTGCTCACCTGCATGTAAGGGGCCAATGCAAGACGACACTATTACTGTTGAATCGATTATGTAACAAAAAGCTATTAATAAATACTTTGAAGTAGTAAGTATTTCTTAGTGTCATTTGATATAAAGTTTTCATATATAATAGTGATATTTTATTAATTTTTCTCTTTAATTAAATCACTAAAGTATGCGAATAATAAATGTATAACCCTATCTGTATAGCATTGCAAACATATAAATAGAAACAGTCAAGTGCGAGTATTACTTGCACTCAGAGGGTTCCGTACAATAAATATTTGAATTATTAACTGTATTAATAAAAAAAATCGTTACTAAAAGAATAAGACTTTGTAAAAAACTATACAACGTAGGCTTGGTTTGACATTTGAAGTCCACCGAGGTGGAGAATGTTTTGGGGCCTATAGCTACAATGGCTGTCGCCTCGAATGATCCTTTTTATACATAGAAACAACAACAAGTCACAACAATTTTTTATTTTTCATTACATATATTATATAACTACAATGGGACAGTCACAATTACATCCATGCCTTACCCAGGGACTCGAACCCGGACCCTCGGGGTGACAGAAGCCTCCGCTTACTGACCACGCCACCGGGCGACGTAGGCTTGGTTATAGCTGTATATACTAGAAAAGTACTAATGGGTATACCATAAAAGTTCAAAGAGATATGAAGCCTAAATAACATAAAATATTGCTATTCTGTATAACACTTTTTAAAATCTTATCCTAATCTGTTTATGATGAACTTAATTCAGTACTGACAATAAAGGTAGTGAATATTTAAACTCCATTTGGCATTTCATAAAGTTAAGTTCAGTGTAGTAAATAATCTTTTCTTTTTGCAGGGTAGCTAAAACATAATCCTTGTTCAAAGTTCAAACTTGGCACTGTGCTAAGCACGCTTCGAAAGGAGGTCGCAAAGTTGCAACGCTGCCTTGGTCCGACAGCGTTTTTACAGATAGGTTTTTAATTAACTTTTAAAAACACGGAAGGTATATTGAGAGATTACCTCAATGCAAACTAGTCGCTAATCCCTCAGTATTTATTGGATTAAATTTAACTAAATTCGTCTGTTTTAAAAAATTTGACGTTTATTGCTTTTATACTGCTACTCGGCATTGCATTACACAAATATGTCATTAAAATTGTTATCTGGGCTTTAAAAGCTGATGGTACTTAGAGTATGCTGGCACTCTCATTGTGTATGTCCAAACCGTCAGTGTCTTTAAGGGTTAATATCTCGACTAATTACCAACAACCCTTTTACAGTTCTGCGACGATAGGTACCAACAGCGCTCCTCAACACCTTTGCTGCAAATCAAAATTTGTGTGTAACAGAAAAATGTGCTTTCCTCAAGAACTATGTGACCTAGGGTTATCGCTATAATTTTCCTGCAAAGTTTAAATTAACGTCTACTACCTCTAAGTTTTTCATAATTTTAGTTTCAGTAGATTCGGAAATAGAGGGGGGGTCATATTTTTGCACTACATGTTCGACGATATCTCTGAAAATATAATAGCTAAAAATAAAGAAAAGTATTTTTGAGTTCGGCGATACGAAAGTTTTCACACGATATACAAATAAAAGATTTTTTTAAGTAACTTAATTAGCCCGTCTACATTTTTCCTAAATATATTTGTGAATGTTTAATAATCTGTAAATATGTGGGTCAATAGTCTTCATGACTTCCCCCAATTTGAACTTTCCACGTTCCATAGTTTACGAGTAAAATGGCTGTGACAAACGGACACAGGAGTGATCTTAGAATGGTTCCGTTTTTACTTTTTAAGTACAGAACCCTAAAAATAATGATAAAATAAAAAAACGAAGTCAAAAATTACCAAAAATTTGATATCGTTATATACGCTATATGGCCAAAGGTGACCGGTCACTTGCGATTTTAGACGTTTTCTTAAGTATCTAGAAAAATACATGAGGAATTATCTTGAAACTCCAGTTGTGTAAACAGAATAGTACAGGTCATATATTTCCGTGAAGATTTTTCCCGAAACCCCATTGGGGACCGTCAAGGTCAACAAATGGAAAAAGAACGAATATCTTTTGGATAACCCTGTAAAAACTAACGTAGCAAAAGCGTTCAACACAGTAGATTATGATTAAGTCCCTTATTGCAATAAACTGAGTTCATTTTTATGAGAATAGCATGCATATTCGTAGAGGAATTAAAGTTTTTATAAAAAGAGTCCCAAATTTTGCCAAGTTTTTTGCTTATAATTCGTAGAGTTCTTAATATAAAAAAATATAACAAACATTGTACACAATAGCCTGCAATCAGAATGAAAAAATATTAAAAATTGGATGAAAAATGAGCTGGTTTACTAAAAAAAATTTCACTGCGCATTCGCGAATGCAATCGAAATATAATGTGCATAATGTATTAGCTAAGTATATAGAGCAACTTTTGTGAAAGTCTCAAAAACATAGCTTGGAAATTCTGAAAATTATCGTCGATAGAATAAGCTCGAAATCCGTTGTTCCCAAAAGGAAGCAAAAAGATGAGGGGTTGTATCCATATATCCATTAATTACTGCCAATATAGCATACACAATATTGCACGTACTAGCGTATTTGGATACAGCCCCTCATCTTTTTGCTTCATTTTGGGTACAGTGGATTTCGAGCTTATTCTATCGACGATAATTTTCAGAATTTTCAAGCTATGTTTTTCAGACTTTCACAAAAGTTGCTCTATGTGCTTAGCTAATACATTATGCACATTATATTTTGATTGCATTCGCGCATGCGCAGTGAAATATTGTTTAGTAAACCTACTCATTTTTCATCCAATTTTTATTATTATTTAATTCTGATTGCAGGGTATTATGTACAATGTTGTTTGTCATATTTTTTGAAAAGAACATTTTTTTATATTAAGAACTCTACAAATTATAAGCAAAAAACTTGGCAAAATTTGGGACTCTTTTTATAAAAACTTTAATTTCTCTACGAATATACATGCTATTCTCATAAAAATGAACACAGTTTATTGTAATAAGGGATTTAATCATAATCTACTGTGTTGAACGCTTTTGCTACGTTAGTTTTTACAGGGTTATCCAAAAGATATTCGCTCTTTTTCAATTTGTTGACGGTCCCCAATGGGGTTTCGGGAAAAAAATCTTCACGGAAATATATGACCTGTACTATTCTAGATTAATATTAACACAATTATTCAAATTGGTAAACAAATCATATTAGATGTAAATTTCCAACTGGGCGAAAAATGTCCGGACCAGGATTCGAACCCGGGACCTCCTGGCTGAAGCCGCCAGTGCTCTGCCATCTGAGCTATCCCGGACGATTCTGGTCGAACTTTTTCACCCAGCTAACCTTGACGATTACAGCATCTGGTCTGAAACCTGGTTCAACTCAACAGAATAAATCTCAGGTAATGGAACTCCAGAAATCGATGGATACGAAATTACACTAGATTAATATTAACACAATTATTCTAATTGGTAAACAAATCATATTAGATGTAAATTTCCAACTGGGCGAAAAATGTCCGTACCAGGATGAACCAGGTTTCAGACCAGATGCTGTAATCGTCAAGGTTAGCTGGGTGAAAAAGTTCGACCAGAATCGTCCGGGATAGCTCAGATGGCAGAGCACTGGCGGCTTCAGCCAGGAGGTCCCGGGTTCGAATCCTGGTCCGGACATTTTTCGCCCAGTTGGAAATTTACATCTAACTGTACTATTCTGTTTACACAACTGGAGTTTCAAGATATATCCTCGTTTTTTTTCTAGATACTTAAGAAAACGTCTAAAATCGCAAGTGACCGGTCACCTTTGGCCATATAGTATATATAACGATATCAAATTTTTGACCCCGTTTTTTTATTTTATCATTATTTTTAGGGTTCTGTACTTAAAAAGTAAAAACGGAACCATTATAAGATCACTCCTGTGTCCGTATGTCAAGATAATTCCTCATGTATTTTTCTAGAAATTTGAGAAAACGTCTAAAATCGCAGTCACGTTTGGCCATATAGTGTATGTACAGTCACATACCCTTTAAACTTACTGACAGTAGAGATGCATGCTGTATTAGGATGACAAAGGGTAGCCTCTTTGAAAGGTTGCAAGAACATAAGAGTGCTTTAAAACACTCTCAACTGCATCATTAAGAACTTTCTTTAAAGGAATTATTTAGTTTATTGACTTTGACAATGCCATTATTCTTTCAATTATTATACTCTAGGAAATTTCTAGAGATTTATTTAAGAAGTCAAGAAATCTGTAATGATAAGGTTTTATTTTCAATTTCAGATGTTTCTATCAGCATTTTGATCAGGACTTGGATCTTTTGCATAATATGTCCAGTGATGTTGTTTTAATTTATTGTTTGATAAGAGATGTCTCACTGAGTTTATTTTAAATGTTTTCATGAAATTTCTGTTACTTCTTGATCCCTTTCAGTTTGAATATAACTTCGGTAATAAAACATGTACATAATTTTTGCCATTTTGTATTTAAGAAAATTAAACTCCTAAAGATAGTTTTAAAGATAAATCGAAAGATCAAGTGTAGTTTTCATTTTTCTAACTTTAATTTTTAGATCTTTGTTTAAAATTTCGGAATGAAATGTGCATCGGATAGCAACTTATTGTTTTGTTTTCCCATACATATGTGTGTATGCAATGGATCTTATATCAGGATAGAGTAGAAAATGAGACAAACAAGTGAGACATCCGGTACTGTCGCCCCCTTTTAAATGAATATTGACAGTTCCAGAAATAATATTCGATTAAGCGTGGAATTTGATTAAACGGTGAATCATAACTGTAATATTTAATGCTTAATAAAAAGGCGAAATAACCATCTACGGTGTATTTAATTAACAGCATAATAAATCGTTAATAGAATAACACAAACTAAAATAAATACAAATGTTAATATAAAGTACAATAACTTGCAAACGGTGAGAGATATTAAAAAAATTCTTGCAGGAGTGTTATGTATGATGTCAGGAGTTATTGTACTGTGATTCTTGATTTCAGTTCGAATTTCAAACAATAGAGGGCGCTGAGAGCAATAGGGGCTCAGTCCAGATCCCATTTTTGGGTACTTCGGGATCCATTCGATACATTTTAATCTCCTTTTTGCGCATGGAAGAAAAGAGAGGTCGAAAAATCGAGCCTGGATTGAGCAGTTATGGCTTGCAGAGCCATCTATCGATTCTATTTGTAACTAAAACTGAGAATCGCAGCATAAAAACTCCGGACATCTTACATAACCCTCCTGCAAGAATTTTTTTAATATCTGTCACTGTTTGCAAGTTATCGAATTTTAAAATCCATCAGTCATTTTTGGGACATCCTGTACATTTATATAGTTTATAAAACGAGTTGCATTAAGTGTGATACTTAATGCAGCTCGTTTGAATTTGGTCAAAATTTTGCTACTTCTAATTTACGTTACTTATACTGCCTTAAAAAATCGTTTAAAGTGGTTTGTTTAAGTGGAATTTTAAAGGAGTCAATATCGAGTTTTTTTCGAATGAGTGCAAAATATCACAACTACTATCTCGAGTCTCGAAGTGACGCCGCATTGCCGTTTAAAGCCTGGTTAACAGCAAGAAGTGATGGTGGGGAAATTATTTGACATGTCCATTATAAACCTGCCAGCAGATATCATTGCAGGAAGAACTGAAAATTTGTTTTCAGCATAAAGGATCCAAAAATGACAATCGTCAAAGGACGAAGGAAATTCCAGCCGAAACGTGCTTTCCGCGCCTATTTTCAAACATCGGTCCCATAGTTGTTATTCGATTAAGCGGAGACGCTCCTAAAAGGTATTTGGTTTAAGCGGGTAAATAATATAGAACCAATAGGAACAAACTCGGTTCCGGAGGCTTTTATTCGAATAAGCGGGGTATTCCATTATCCGTGACCCGATTAAGTGGAGGAGGACTTAATATTTTTTAGACTATACTGATCTGGCAGCCACCACAGTCGTCTGACATATTAAACAACCTGCCTTGCTCGAACCCACTGGTTGATGTTTTAATTTTTTTGATTTTAGCTTTTCAATTTTCCACAGGGGCATTGTTAGTCAATGGAAAACTACTTACCATTTAAGTCAGTAACTGAAGGAAGGGAGCTCAGATTTTGCACCGTTCCGCAAGTACCGGCGGGCACATGATGCATCTCATAAAAATTAACCGCAAAACATGCACCCTCTCCAATCAATGGAATATAAACTACACTTTTCGAACAGCCAAAATTGTACGACTACACATGTAAACAACAGGTGGCCATATTTGTTTTCAAATAGTGTTGTCACTTAATTCAAGTAGAAAGTAGAAGTAAAGTAGTGTTGCCATTTTTTGAGAAGTTTTCCTTCCCTAATAATAATAATAATAATAAAACCTGTACCGGCGGGCACATGATGCATCTCATAAAAATTAACCGCAAAACATGCACTCTCTCCAATCAATGGAATATAAAGATTCTCGGATCGGTCAAGATGATGATGGACAATAGGGTGAAACGAAAGTATAGGGCAAAATATTTTTTTCAGCAAATAATTTTCTAATAGCAATTAAAAGTTGTCTTTGTATGTTAACAATAAAACTACGGAGTTTTTTCATTCTAAATTTATATCTTGAGGTGCCGGAAGAGCCTTAAAAATAAGGTTTTTTTTACAAAAAGTCCAAATTAAACATAAAATTATAATTTTTTTCACATTTTTAAAATCAAATATTGTTTTTAATTGCAATCTACAGATGTTCCTTTACTATAACAACAATAATATTAAGTTTAATTGATCTAAATTTATGCAGTAATTTTCTGAAAAAGTGAAATAAATGAGCTTTTTTTAAAAAAAATCAAGGTGTAATATCAGTTTGAATTTAACTGTTGTAATTACTTTTGCTTACAATTAGTTGTTCAAACACAGTTTTTTAAATAATACAGTAGCGCTCAAATGTATTTTGACTAAGATAATAATTCACTTAATTGAAAAGAATAATAAAATACAGCAACAATCATTTATTTTATTTAACCATATTCAATGTTTTAATTTTAATAAATTAACAATAATTATTAATAATATTAATAAAATTATCTATATACTATATATATATATTTATATATAAATATTGTTATGCTGTAACTCTCAAATTTTTTAACCGATTTGGATGAAATTTTTCATATGCATAGAACATACTAATGTCTCGACCAAGTTCGTTGGCTAGTTTCATCCGCCATCTTGTTTCAAAATGTCGGTCATTGCAATTTTTGAAATTTTAGAAATTTTAGTGGCCACTGGAAGTTTGTTACAATTTTCAAGTTGTTTTCCGAAAACGTCGTCAAATTCCTTAGGACCCTTTGTTTTTCCATTTAATTCACGAAACAGGTGGCGCAAAAGCAATTCCTTTAAGTGTAACTAACAAATTTACCACTGCTTTATCTTATTTAGATCTTTTTCTCTTAAAGCAATCACACCGTTATTAACACCAGTGTTTGTGGCTGTCTCATCACACCCAATAGCAGTTACAGTTTATATGTTCAAATGATTGTTATCATTAAAGTAGGCTGTCATGCTATTTTTTATAGCTTCACCTGTTATCTCTAACTTGGTTAAGGCTTCTTACTATCTCTTTTGTTCGATTCTTGGCTCTCTCTCTCTTCGAATTTTCATCCTATCAATTACCTTACTGTTGTTCTCCTCTGTAATCATTCCAACATCTTTAAGAACAGCACTTGCGATAGTCGCAGCAACTCTGTCTGAAATCCCAGTTCGGTCACAAGCACTTGCTACTGTTGGAAGTGTTACTTTCATTTGCTTGCTTGTAGTTAAATCCAAAAAAGAAGTTGAGGAATTTTTGGGATTGTGTATTAAGGTTCCTTTAAATGTTTGCTCAGGATCTGATTGAGTGGCATCATTTTAAGCTTTTCTAGTAGCCTTAACTACTATTTTCTGATTGTAGTTATACTTTAATTGTTGCTGTATTACCTGTTGCTTCCTCTCTTCTCTTTGTGCTAAAATCTTGGAAATAACTTTATAGACCCCACTTATACACATTTTTCTCACTTTTCTTTGGTCAAGTAAAAATCTTTCTCAAGTTTAGGTACTTTTTTTCTTTTTTCGTACGTACAGACAGAAAATTATTTGCACTTACAGGTTGGTACATAAAGAAGACGTTTGCTTTCATTTAAAAAAATTACTGCAATCAAATCATATTTTTCTGTACCTTTTGATCTTAAAATACTTCTGTTTTTCCCATTTCTAACATGCGAGTGCGAGATACTACAGGAATAGACCAAATAGATTCAGCTTTCTTAATAAGTATATAAAGTATTTCACTCGTTCTTTTGATGTTTTGTCTGGTTTCAGCTCATGTCGAGAATAAAGATAATGTTTCATAATAAGTTGAAAATCTTATATCACTTAATTGTTTATGGCATTCTAACTTCTGTCTGGTATGAGCTGGTCTTGACACTGCCATCACACTAAAGATAAAGTATTAACTAATAAATTATTATACTAATATTTAAGCTGACATATTCATAAACAAAACAAAATCTAGTAAAGAACAGCATAAACACATTTGTTACTCAAACGATTCGTTTGCCTGCACTGACTGACGACAGAAACATGTGACCAGACTATTGCTACAGTTACATGCTTCTCTTCCTCCTCCGCCACCCTACACCAGGCAAAAATATTCCGCCTGAATCAAGGTCACTTTAAAACAAGTACCATTTGACTATTAATTTTCAGAACTAAAAAATCTTTTGCCGCGTTTTTAAGTTAAAAGTAAGGTTAATCGAAATGTTGTTACGAAATACTGTTAAAATCTAAAAAAAATGGAAATTAAAAGTTTTAAGATTTAGTAGCATAAATATTAAAGGTATGCAGTATAAAACTGTAAATATCTACTATAAAGTAGTTTATGTGTATTATTTAAAAATTGAAAACAGACATTTGGTATTTAAAATATATTTTTTTTTTACTAAACCAAATTTATCAAAATTCGTAAAATCTACTTAAAAAAACATATATGTTCAAGTCTTTTGCGGCACCTCTAAATATATTATGTTTGTTAAAATATTTTAACACTGTCTTAACAAAGGCATTAGACAATTTTTTATCTCTATTACATATCGAAATTAAAAAATTATTTTTTTTCGTTCCACCCTAATGGACAATGCCATTATTTGAATGACATACCTGCCAACACGTCAATTTTTAATACTGTACAATTATAATCAAGGATTCAGGGAGTTGCACGGAGACAGACCACCCCCCTCCCCTCTTATGAATGAATATTGCCTAACCTCTTCAGCTGCAGCAATGGTTATGAAAAAATTGTTTCGAATCTCATTTGTAAGGAATTTTTTTTTTTTTTAATCAGAATTTTTAATTTTTTTTATTTTAGTTTTTCAATTTTCCCCAGTGGCACTGTTAATCATTGGGAAACTACTTACCACTGACTGACCTACCATTTGCCCGTTCAACAAGTACCGGCGGGCACATGATGCATCTCACAAAAATTAACAGCAAAACATGCAACCTCTCCAATCAATGGAATATAAAGATTAACGGGTCAAGATGATGGTCAATGCCATTGTTTGAATGACATACCTGCCAACATGTCAATTTTGAATACTGCACAATTAATCAAGAATTCAGGGGGTTGCCCGGACGACAGACACCCCCCCCCCCCCTCTCTTATCAATGAATATTATATCCTAACAGCTCCCTTCAGCTGCAGCAATGGTTATAAAAAAAAAAATTTCGAATCTAATTTGAGAGGAAATTTTTTTTTATCAGGATATATTTGGGCTGTACATCCCTGATATCATGTATCAGCGCCTAAAAATTCCTTTTATTTTTACAAAAAATGTTTTTGTTTCCTTTTTACATATTTTCGATGATATACAGATAGGTATCCATAAATCAATTACTTTGAGCCAGTTTATTCCTTTTTATACATTTTCAATGATGTGCAGATAGGTGTCCATAAATCCTTTATTTTGAACGAGTTTTAAATAAATAAGCTACAAAATCTTTTATAGTGTTTGTACGTATTTGCGTGTTTGAACATTGTAAAAAGTCTTGTAACTTATACACAGATAGGGTCATACATTTATTAATTACATACTTTACTGACTCAAGAAGAATAAGTCAATAAAACATCACTACGATATATGAAATAACTTTATATCAACGGAAATATAAAAGAGATACAGTCAAACCCCGATTTAACATATTTTTTTTGGTACTAGCAACTTTGCTTGTTAAATCAAAATTATTTATTAAATTGGGATAATTAAAAAAAAAAATTATACCACAAAACAAGATGAAAAATGGCTATAAATAAAAAGAACAATGCTCACTTACTTTAATAATACTGTAATACATTTTTTGCTTTAACAAAATACACTGTATAAAAAGGGATTCTTTTTTTTTTATGTATTACAATATATCACAAGTATTGTAATTAAGAAAAAAATGTTATTTCTTCAAATTTAATGGATAAATTATAAGATATCTTTTATAGATGTCTATTTGCTTTGTTTCGATTTTGTATTCTCAATTTCTTTATCGATTTCTTCCTGAAGCTGTGAAAACAGTGTCATCATGAGCCATTCTGTACCGTTGCATGCTTCCTCTCTATTTCATCTGATCCACTACTGCTACTAAAAACCTCGCTGCATGTAAATATTTCTGTATTACAAGATACATTTTCAGGAAATTAACAATCAGAGAGATTGAGATTTTTTTTTTATAAATATTAGAAAGTATCTTCAATATTTCATTTTTTTTAAACATTGAAAGTTATTCATCATGTCGGGATTATAAATTCGTTAAATCAGAGTATTTTTGTTCCATTTTTGTCAGGGCCCTAAAAAAATTCAGTAAATCGAGAAATTCGTTAAATCAGGGACTGACTGTAGTTACTTTTTAAAAGTATTTAATAATAGCTCTTGTACAAAAAGCATTCAACAATAATACTGTTTCCTTGCACTTCTTATCAACAAAACAGGTAGGCAACATTCTTTCTCTTTGCTTTACTAGTAAATACAACAAAATGTCACTTCAAACAAACTTTATTCATGATTTCTCTAACAGTGGCACCCTATGGCAGAAGAATAGGAATACCAAACGTTGAGATATTCCATATTTTGAAATGAAATAATTGTATAATCATTTAATGGTTTTAATAATTACTTTGTATTTTTATAAAAATAGATAGAAAAAAAGTAAGAGCCTATTTGATGTAAAGAAAAAGTTACAAAAAATATAACGAAATCAAAAGTCACTCTCTCCCTCCCTAATAGTTGTTAACACATTAAGCGCCACGTCAGTCACCGGTAACAGACTCTGAACTTTTCATTTACAACACGCCATTCACCATTGACTGACAGTCTAAAATATGATATAAAACTAAATATATATATATATATATATATTGTTTTAAGTAATTACTGTAAATTTATTTAAAATTTACTTACCTTTTATTACATAATTATACTCTCTTAAAAATTACTTAAAACATTGTTAATTTTTCAGCTTCAGTGTCAGTCACCATGGAACTCAACAAGTTAAACAAAAAATTCTATAAAATATATAATATAAAAACAGATATGACTGATATATATATCAGTCTTTGCACCCTTTTTTTGGGGGGAATATTTTAAAAACAACTGATCTCATACGACAGAATATTATAACGAGCAACATGTAATTTAATACCATGTTGATCCCACTGCGATAGACTGATACAGATCCCCACTTCTAATGGAAAGTCCTAAATAAAGGGTCGAATATTCCACTACAGTGTCTACTAAATATAAATACAAGAAGAGTTCAATTGAGTTTTAGTTTTCAAATGCTGCTTCATTATCCAGTGAGTTAACAAAAAGCACTTGCAATTGGCTGTTAAACAAAAGTTAGCTGTTTGGGAAAACACAGAAAATCACTGTATTTGAAAGCGTACTTTTGAGAAATTTCCATTCTTTGTATTTCACCACTACCTTGATAAAAATGTACGCACTGGACTGAAATCTTTGTTTATTTTCAGCATCGGTTTGTGTTCATTATAAAGGTTATTATTAACTAGCTTTTTTTTTGTTCACCCCCTTTTACATGTGTAAAGACAAGAGATAGAGCCTCCGATTTTGTAGCTGTCTTCAGACTTGAGCTCAAAGAGAAAAAGTTATTCATTCACAAATGGAAACAAGAAAGAAAAATCATGTGTCCTTTATCAATAAGAAAACCGTTTTCAATACTTCCATTATACTGATACAAAACTTTGCCGTTTAATAAGGCAAATAAGATACCCCAGTAAACGTTTCAGAAAATGCAGAGCTCATTTCAAAACCAGATTTCAAGCAATCACTGCCGATAGCAGGTAAGGTATTCCAATTCTTTTTTGCAGCCTTGTACGCGATTTACAGATCTGTATACAGTCTGTACACATATCTGTTCCACATAGTATGCTAAAATTGAGTAGAGTCAGAAAACGCAAGCACAGATGAAAATTTACATTCAGCCCTTTCTGCCAATAAGCGGAAAATTCTTGTATCCTTTTATACAGCCGTCTATTACCTACAGATTTTTATAAATGCAAAGACTCTAGCTAATAGTAAAGCTACAATGAAAGTGTATGAAGAATCAACTTTTATTTCAGAAGTTGTATTGTGAAATCTTATATTAATGATGGATGTATAGACCAAAAATGAACCGAATACTGAATATTTGGCTTGACGAATAGTCATTTTTTAATCAAATACTCAGTATTTAGTCAGTCTCTTCTTGAGGGTTTAAAGATATTCAAAAGTTAACAACCCTATTTAACTTGCATCTTAATGTGCAACAACTTTTCACAAGTAAATTTCACACTCAACAATTCTACGCTTTCAGATACTATTCAATATTTCAGACTATATTCGGATTTTTTCATACTAGGAGTTGGAGGGGGGTCTGTCCTCTACGAGCTACGCTCGTCAACCACTGCTCAGATATCGTAGACTCTAAAAACATATTAATTTGAATGGCTTTAAAAAGATTACAGAAAATTAAATTATAATTAAAAAAAAACAGTGCTGATCTCCCTGTAAACGGGTTTGCGTTCATTTCTCTTTTACTGAGGGATTTTAAGGCTGAATCAGCAGCTGTTTCCATCTTTGATTCAATAAGATCAGTTAAACATTTGAAAATAAGCTAATATAAAATGAACAAATTCAACAGAATCTTTGCCTCAGAATATTTTTTAAGAACGCTATAAGAAAGTTGTTTTAAATAAGACATTTTAAATGTATTGTTTTAAATCTGACGTAATTTTCACCGAAGCTTTCTTTCCATTTTTAATATTCATGGGAAAACACTTTTGTTGTTAGAAAGGAAATATTATCATTTGTGCTGTCTCAGAACTGGCAATAACAGTTAAATAGATCATCCCAAAATATTAAATAAATGTCTCGTGTAAATAACTACTAAACTAAACTCTGTGTCTATACAATCCATTAAGGATCTGGGCCGACAGTGCCCATCTCTGTTTTCTTGACCCTGGGCCCCGAGGTGCTATGCAGCATGCGTCCCGGCCAGGTGGTCAACCTAACGCGAGACCCTCGGTGTTTAGTTCCCAAGCAAGCTTGGTACTCATTTTATCGACCCCAAAGGGATGAAAGGCTGAGTGAACCTTGCCCAGTCGGGAGTCGAACTCTCGACCTGCAGTGCAGCAGACAGGCGTGCTGACCACTACACCACTGGGCTTCTGGTGTAAATACATTTTTTTATTTAAACTGTTTGGTAGTATTATTATTTGCGTATGTGAAATATAACGTATTTTCCTGCATTTACTGCTTTTAGCACATATTAATGAATTTATTATTTTAATGTTTTCTTTCTCTTTTAATATTCATGCAAAAATACAAATTTTATGATGTAATTTTAAATATTTTCCAGCTTTTAACACATAATCATTTAACTCTAATTTGAAAGTTTTTTTCTGTTTTTAATAGTCACATGTAAATAACTTTTTTATTGAAAGGAAATATTATTTTTTGCACTATTTATTTTTTAATTTAGTTTCATTTTCGGTCCAAAATCTGGGTTTCGTCGAAAATGCTGTTGAAACAGGCATGTTGGCAGGACCAAAACTATTTATTCCAAAAATCATGTTTCTCTTTCGTCGTAAATTTTCAACATTACTCATTGATTTGAGCTGTATCAGCTCAGATGAAACACTCTTTGTTTATTGCTATGAACTACACTGTTTATAATGATCAGTCATGATTGACTCAAGATGCGAATGCAATTTATAAATCAAGCGGTGTGTATATGACAAAACTTTGAAGATGCTTTCCACATGCTGATCAAAAGCTGCAGACTTAACAGTAACAGAAAATTTCTGGTTTGAAACTGCAGAAGTGTTTCGAATACTGTTTAAGAAAGTTCCAGTATAACAGATGATCATTTACAAAAATCATTATAAAAGACAAATCGAGATATGTAGACCTAAAACATTTTTTAATTAGACAAAATTCATATAATCAGAAAATCATTCTGTGTCATTGATTGATTAATTCCATTTTATTTTATATGAAAATAATAAGTTTTGGTCAGAAGCACAGAGAGACAACTTGAGCCACACGTATAATTAAGTAATAATTATGTATGTTTAATAAACACGTATAATTAATTAATAATTATATATATTTATGTATGTTTTAATTACTTAGAAAAAGTTTTGGGACATTTTTGTTTTCGGCTGAAAATAGGCCGATTACCGAAATTTGATTTGTTTCGGTTAATCCTTAGTCATAATAATATATCCTTTGGAAAAATGGTTAAATTTCTATGAATATTTTTGATCCTATAAAATTTTTTTAATGGAATGATTTTGACCACCTTTAAACTTAAATATCTCTTAAAATAATACTTCAATTTAAAAACTATCTGTTCAGCATGTTTATCAAACATTTCTCTATAATACTACCCTTTTCTGTATGCAATTGTTTTCTTAATATTCACGAAGAAAGGCCTCAGGTCACAAAAAATTCATTTACGGCAAGCGGTGACAGTGTTGGTTACTTTTTCTTAGAATAGGGAAATAATTTGAATTTTTTAATCAGTTTTTGACCGTGTAATGCTTAAAATCAATATTTTAGGCTTTCAGAGTGGGATAAGGTTAAGCACAATATATATATATATATATATATATATATATTAAATATATATTGGTAAAAAGATATATATATATATATATATATATATATATAATTTTTTTTTTGTATAAAAACTTTTACTTCGCGATATTCTTTTACATTATTTTAATTTTCCGGCATATTCACTATTTCCCCATTTTTAATACTATCTATTATTTATTTCTATTTAATTTCCCTTTAATTTTAAAACACATATTTTAATAATTATCTTATTCAAAATCTTAATCTAAAGTTTTTGTTCCCTTCATAAATTTTATCAGCTATCCCATCTATAATATTTTGAGATAAGCTAGTTTTTTTTATTTTCGAACGCTTTAAAGAAAAGCAATTTTCTTTTTTATTTACAAACTTCATTCCACGAATCTGGTTTCCCCACGCTAGGCTTTTTACTTCAAAAACATTACTCTACTAGGTAAGGAACTCTTTCACCCTAGGCCAATCCCCTCTCACACGATTAGCTTAGCTGCTCTTCTGCAAGCGTTCACTTTTTACTGATTTGTTCTTTTGCATGCTATGTCGGCATTTGTTTTCTTCCACGAGTTTAACAAAAAGCCCATGCACTGAACTCAGAGCATCAGATTCTGTTTTGTTTCAAGTGCTCAAAAAGATGTCGTCTGGTATCTATTAAATTCGTAGTAGTTACTAAATACTAAAATATAAGAGATGTGATAATAGTAAATGCAACGACATATACAGGATCCATACTCAATTTTGACAATAAAAATATAAGAGATTTTTAAGAGGTGTCTATTTGATATGAGACAAAAAATGCTTTCTTAGAGTATTATTCTGAGAAAATCCTTTGGAACATATTTCACAAACAAAAGGTTTTCCTGCTGCAGTATGAGTAAAAAGATGTTTTCTTAGACGCTTCTAATTAAAACCTTTCGAACATATTTCGCAAACAAATGCTTTTTCTTGTGCATGAGTCAAGAGATGTCTTCTTAGACCAGTATTGCGAGAAAATGCTTTGCAACATGTTTCACAAATATAGGGTTTCTCTCCAGTATGAGTCAAGAAATGTCTTGTTACAGCAATGTTGAGAAAATGCTTTGGATCATGTTTCACAAACATAGGGTTTCTTTCCAGTGTGAGTCAAGAGATGGCTTCTTAGATAACGTTTCCGATTAAAACCTTTGGAACACATGTCACAAACAAAGAGTTTCTCTCCAGTATGAATTGAGAGATGGCTTCTTAGACCAGTCTTGAGAGAAAATGCTTTGGAACATGTTTCACAAACATAGGGTTTCTCTCCAGTATGAGTCAAGCGATGGCTTCTTAGATGACTATTTTGAGAAAATCCTTTGGAACATATTTCACAAACAAGGGGTTTCTCTCCAGTATGAGTCAATAAATGTCTTCTTAGATCATTCTTGCGAGAAAATGCTTTAGAACATGTTTCACAAACATACGGTTTCTCTCCAGTATGAGTCAAGCGATGGCTTCTTAGATTCCTCTTTTCAGAAAATCCTTTAGAACATATTTCACAAACAAAGGGTTTCTCTCCAGTATGAGTCAAGACATGGTTTCTTAGACTCCTCTTATCAGAAAATCCTTTGGAACATATTTCACAAACAAAGGGTTTCTCTCCAGTATGAGTCAATAGATGGCTTCTCAGACTACCATTCTGAGAAAATCCTTTGGAGCATATTTCACAAGCAAAGGGTTTCTCTCCAGTATGAGTCAAGAGATGTCTTCTTAGAGCAATCTTGAGAGAAAATGCTTTGGAACATGTTTCACAAACATAGGATTTCTCTCCAGTATGAGTCAAGAGATGGCTTCTTAGATAACGCTTCTGATTAAAAACTTTGGAACATATTTCACAAATAAAAGATTTCTCTCCACTATGAGTCGAGAGATGGCTTCTTAGATCAATCTTGCGAGAAAATGCTTTGGAACATATTTCACAAATAAAAGATTTCTCTCCAGTATTAGTCGAGAGATGGCTTCTTAGATTACTCTTATCAGAAAATCCTTTGGAACATATTTCACAAACAAAGGGTTTCTCTCCAGTATGAGTAAAGATAGATCTTTTTAGATCACTATTCTTAGAAAATATTTCGGAACATACTTCACAAATAAAAACTTTCTCTTTTGTATCAAAAGAAAAATTCTTTTCTTTATCACCATTTTGAGGAACAAAGTGCTGTTCACCAGAGGAAGAATTTTCTTCTGTAATTGATGACATTTCCTTAAGTGGAAAAGTTTTGTTTCGGATGATAACAGAAACTTATTTAAAGTATCAGTATGAAGTGATTGTTGCCATTTTCATCCTTGGAAATGACTTATTGAGGTTGAGAGAAAAAGTTTTATTTACCTTTGAATCTAAAATCAGAAACAAAAATAATAAACAGCACATTTCTTAATAAACTGCACTGAACTTTAACTGTCAATTAATAGCCGATATTATAATTTTCATTTCCTTAAACAGTACAAGACTCATCGATTAAATTATCACATTATATATTCTTAGGTATGACTTAACTCGAGTATAGATACAGATACATATGGGTATATATAAATAGAAATATTGATCCTATTCCACCTACATTTTTCTCTGGAGTTTATGAGGTAGGGGCTGTACATATATAATGTTATCCCTTTAGGGGGGAGAGAGTGTCTGGCACTTGTTATCAAAAGATATTTCTAGAAGGGGGATTTTTGTTTTGATATCATTATCATTTCTGATCCAACCAAAACTTTCTTTTTTTGGTATTTTCTTTACATCAGTATAGTACAGTCGGACCTCTATTTAATGAACTCGCTAAATCCCGAAAAAAAGTTCGTTATATGGAAAATTCGTTAAATAGAGAGTCACCTTTTAGAACACTTTAAACTACATAAAACATGCCCATAAACACTAAATATAATTTTAAGAAGTAATTAACCACACTTTTTTTATAAATTATATCTATTTGTTTTATTTATTTTACCCATCAAAAAGAAATCTGCAAGGGAAATAAGAACGAAACAAAACATTTTCTGGCAATACATTGTATTTTCAGTTAAAAAATTGATCTTACATTAAAATCACGATTTTTTAATATGGTTGATAAGCTGCTTGGAGGAATACCAAATTTTAAAGCAGTATTCTTCACGGCTTCACAGCTTTATCCACCTCATCAAGAGTATTTATTTTCTTTGATGCTCAAGCACTTTCGCTTTGACATTTTCGGGCTAGAAGAACCGAAATAACCAACACGACTGATCACTATCAACAATCTAGAAAACAGGAGACTCTAAGGACACGGGGCAGCTTCATTGAGGGTTAAAAGGGGATATTGAAAGTTTGCACTTCTTGGATGAAAAGCAAAAGAATCACAGCGATTTTACTGTTCTCGGTGAGCTAGGTGCCTGGTAAAACCTGGTCTTGGTCATTGATCATCATAAAATGTGTTAAAAGAAAAAATAAGTTTGAAATGTCCAGTAATATTTTGCGAAAAATGGAGAAAAAAAATTTAGATCCCAAGAAAAAGGGGCCCCACCAGTGGCCGAGAGGTTCTGCTCTCGAAGCTGGTAGACGGGAGGTGCTGGGTTCGATCCCAATCGCGCCCGTCGGCCTAATCGTTCGGAGTTTTCGTGGTTTTCTTCGAGCCGTGGATCTTCCATGCGTTAATATGGATTAGGTTCCCTTAGAAAGACCTCCACGGAGGGCACTCCCCCCCGGGCCTATATCCCTCGTGTAGATAACTGGCCGTCAAAAATCAACCCAACCCAAGAAAAAGTTCGTTAAATAGAGAATGCACTTTGCTATTTGGAGGTTATTTTACGAAGAAATTTGCAAAATGTTCTTCGTTCCAAGTAAAAGTTTGCAAAATAGAGGTTCGTTAAATAGAGGTTCGACTGTATTATTTTTCTTAGTCTGTTATTGATTTTATCCCATTCGATGTTTATCATTCCTATTCTTCTACCACATATATAGTTCGGTGAAAGAGAAACCAGGTTCGAAATGACACTTGTTATAGTTACTAGCAAAAACAGGGAATAATATTGTCCACCTTTTTTTGTTTATAAGAAGTACTGCTCACCTGCATGTAAGGGGCCAATGCAAGAAGACACTATTACTGTTCAATCGATTATGTAACAAAAAAATACTAATAAATACTTTTAAGTAGTAAGTATTTCTTAGTGTTATTTGATATAAAAATATTTCATAAATAATAGTGATTAATTAATTATTCTCTTCAATTAAATTATTAAAGTATGCTTATAATAAATGTATAACCCTATCTGTATAGCATTGCAAACATGTAAAAAGAAAAATAAATAAATTTGCACTCAGAGGGTTCCATACAATAAATATATGAATTAGTATCTGTATTGTTAAAAAAAAAAAATCCTTGCTAAAAGAATAATAAGACTTTGTAAAAAACTATACAACATAGGCTTGGGTATAGTTGTATATATTAGAAAAGTACTAATGGGTATATCATAAAAGTTTAAAGAGATATGGAGCCTAAATAATATAAAATATTCTTATTCTGTATAACTCTTTTTTTAATCTTATCCTAATCTGTTTATGATGAACTTTATTTTGTACTGACAATAAAGGTAGTGTATATTTAAACTTCATTTGGCATTTCACAAAGCTAAGTTCAGTGTATTAATAACCTATTCATTTTTGCAGGGTAGCTAAAACAAAACCCTTGTTCAAAATTTAAACTTGGCATTGTGCTAAGCACGTTTCAAAAGGAGGTAACAAAGTTGCAATGCCACGTTTTTCCAGATAAGTTTTTAATTAATATTTAAAGACACGGAAGGTGTATTGAAAGATCACTTCAATGCAAGCTAGTCGCGAATCCCATAGTATTTATTAGATTAAATCTAATTAAATGAGTCTGTTTTTAACAATTTGACGTTTATTGCTTTTATACTGCTACTGGGCATTGCATTACACAAATATGTCATTACAATTGTTATCTGGTCTTTAAAAGCTGATGGTACATAGAGTATGCTGCCACTGTCATTATATATGTCCAAACCGTCCGTATCTTCCAGGGTTACTATCTCGGCTAATTACCAACAATCCTTTTATAGTTCGGCGACGATAGGTACAGTCGTGGAAAAAAAAAAAAAGTAAACACCCCCTACTAACTTCTCAACAAATTATCGTAGAAGAAAGTTACTGGTACCGGACGATTGGAAATAAAGTCTACTTTTAAATGGTGTGTATAAAATTTGCTTAGGGGGCCACATACATAATAAAACGAATCTAAACTTCATTTTTTTCAATGGCAGTACCCAAATTTAACGAGATATTTCAAATCTGCGGTTCAGAATATGCCTAGAAACCAAATTTCAAGTCATTCAAATGATGAGTTTTTGAATTATAGACATTCAAAATTTAGTACTTCCAGGGTTCATATAGAGTTGGGAAGAAAATATCCAAGGAGTACCCAAAAAATCCAAGGAGTCTAAAAAATTTTAAGGATTTGCCTTTTTTTTTTTTTGTCGATGTTTTTATGTGCTGCATCATTATGTGGTATGCACACTCCAATTTTTAATGTCCAATTCGGAGAGAAAAATATTTCAAAAACAAATTTTACTCTATTAGAATCTAATTGTTAGTGCTGTAATTGCACAATATATTGCTTATTGATTTCATAACGTTAAATACAAAATTGACATACTTTTTTATGCAGTGATCAATGGTCATGTCATAGGGTTGATTCTGAGTAAAAAAAAAATTCTGAAATTCACAGCAAATCTTCTGAAATGTTACACACGAGAGGGGGGGGGGGGAATCCACTCCCAACACTAGCTATGCGTTTTCTCCGTGGCTCTTTGGCGAAATTTGTGGGGGCTTTCGCGAGTTTTTGACGAAATTTGTGGTAATTTTTAGCGATCTTTTGACGAAGTTTGTGGGGGTTTTTTGCGATCTTTTAACGAAATTTGCCGTTTTTTCGAAATCTTTTGACGAAGTTTGCCGTTTTTTCGCGATCTTTTGACGAAATTTGCCGTTTTTTCGCGATCTTTTGACGAAATTTGCCGTTTTTTCGCGATCTTTTGACGAAATTTGCCGTTTTTTCGCGATCTTTTGACGAAATTTGTCGTTTTTTCGCGATCTTTTGACGAAATTTGCCGTTTTTTCGCGATCTTTTGACGAAATTTGCCGTTTTTTCGCGATCTTTTGACGAAATTTGCGAGTTTTTTCGCGATCATATGACGAAATTTGCGGGTTTTTTCGCGATCATTTGACGAAATTTGCGGGTCTTTTCGCGATTCTCTGACGAAATGTGCGTTTTCCCCGAGATCCTTGGACAAAATTGGAGATTTTTTTAAATTTTCGGAAATGAATGCTTTACATTTTCGAAAAATTCGGACTAGAATCACCCCTAGGTCACATAAATAGAGATTAGTCAAACCACAAACACTTATTATGTTATCACATACATGCATCTTAAAGGAAATTTTAAAAGGCAAAAAAAAAAAAAAAAAAAGAATGCTAAATGCAACATACAAGAAAAAATATAACAAGTTTTGCATTTATTCTTTTAGAACAGCGATACTATAGGTGAAAACTGGGAAATTTAGTTAGTAGCCAGTGGCCGGTAGACTCAGTTTCATTAGTGGCCACTTTTTAAAGTTAGTGGCCACTATAATGTTTCAAACTTTCTTGACATCTAGATAAACTATAATCGCTGTATATATACATATTTTTCTATAAATCAGAGTTTTATACCAGCCAACTATTCATGATAAGAATAGAGAAGCAGTCAAAATTCAAGAAAATTACCTTAAAACGACAAAATCTGTTGTATTAATTTTTTAGAATATATTTTTGGATTATTTGTATATGTTTATAAACACAATTATCAACCAAATTACTATTACTTTCTTTATATAAAAAATAACTAAATCAAAATTCCAACAGCTAGGTGTATACAATAATAATAATAATCAAATAATACACAAAATGTTATTTAGATTTTATTTAATAAGTAAATGTGCTATTAACATACTACACAAATTACATACAGTTGAAATCTAAGCTGGTGAGTGTATTTCGCAGGATTAAACAGTATCTCTTGAAGAAAAATAATCTAACTCAGGGTTCGTACGGTCCTTGAAAGTGCTTAAAAGTCCTTAAATTTTTCAAAAGCAAATTTTGGTCCTTAAAAGTACTTATTTTTATGCAAAATTTGTAAAAAGTGCTTGAAAGTCCTTGAATTTTTTCTTTGAATTTCCAGAGATTTTTTTTCCATAACTGGTGAGAATGTGGCAGGAGTCGAAATATTGAAGATACTGCAATGTCCTTAAAATCTGCTTCCATCCAGTGAAAAAAAAAAAAGGGAATAAATTATTTGAAATGCATGTGGAATCAAAACTGATGAATATATTTTGCAGAATTCTTGAAAAAAATAGAAATTTCATGTAAAAAATAAGTGAGGAGCTAGCATATGACGAAAAGTCGAAATATTGAAAATACAGCTAAATCGTTGAAATCTGCTTGCATCCGACAGGAAAAAGAATTAAACAGTTTGCTACTTAGGTGTAATCAAAGTAGAGATGCATATTTCCATGAAAAATGCTGTATTTCCGTTGGCGATCGTTAACAAAATTTAAAATCGCCACTTGGCGAGTGGCGACTAAAGTGGCGATCGATGGCCGATTTTTTAATCGCCACTTTTACAACTTTAATCGCCACGTGGCGAGTGGCGACCGCTAATTTTCACCTATAAGCGATACCTTTTTTGAAGGTGAAATTTTGACGAATTCGCATTTTTTTCGCGATCTTCTGGGAGCAGACATGGTACAGGCTCAACAAAAAAAAAAGCTGAACTTTCACGGCTTCACGGACTTTTGACGAAATTCACATTTTTCCGCAACGTTCAGATGAAATTTGCGCTTTTTCTGCGATTCTTTGACGAAATTAGCGTTTCCCACTGTTCCTTTAATGAAATTCGTGTTTTTTCCACTGTTCTTTTAATGAAATTCGCGTTTTTTCCATGATCTTTCGCCAAAAATCGCGTTTCTCCCCTCGATCTTTCGCCAAAAATCGCACATTTTCCACGATTTTTCACCAAAAATTGTGCATTTTCCACGCTTTTTCACGAAAAATCGCGCATTTTCCACGATCTTTCGCTAAAAATCGCGCATTTACCACGATCTTTCGCCAAAATTGGCACATTTTCCACGATCTTTTAACAAAATTCACGGTTTTTTCGCGATCATTTGACAAAAACCACATTTTTTCGCGATTCTTTGACGAAATTCGCGTTCCTTTTTTCGCGATCCTCCGATGAAAATCGTGTTTTTTCCACGACCTTTCAAAGAAATTCGCATACTACTCAATTTTTCGACAAAATTCGCGTATTTTGCACGATTTTCGACGAAATTCGCATATTTTGCACGATCCTTTGACGAAAATCGCGTTTTTTTCTCGATTCTTTGGCGATAATCGCGTTTTTCCAGCGCTCCTCTGACGGAAGTCGCATTTTTTCCCGCGATCCTTTAACGGAAGTCGCATTTTTTCCCGCGATCCTTTGACGAAAATCTCATTTTTTCCGCGACCCTTTGAAAAAAATTGCGTTTTTCCCGCGATCCTTTGAAGAAATTTGCTTAATTTGGCGCGGTTCGTACTCACGTTTTCGTTGCATTTCATTCGCTCCCACTAACCCCCCCCCCCCCACACACACACACACACATTAAAAATGTCAACAAATTTTAATGCATATGTGCATCGATCCCAGAGATAGTAAAATTCATTGCCGAAAAAGCGAAATTCCGCGTTTCCGCGGAATAGTAACATGTCTGTGGGATAAATTCGCGTTTTTTTTTCGCGACCTTCTGGGAAAATTCGCTTTTTCCCGGATCTTTTAATGGAATTCACGTTTTATTTCGATTGTTGAACGAATCTGACGTTTTTTTCGCGATCTTTTGGCGAAATTTGCGTGTTTTTCGCGATCCTTTGACGAAATTCGCGTGTTTTTCACGATCTTTTGAGGAAATTCACGTGTTTTTCGCTATCTTCAGGGGAAATTCGCGTCTTTTCCCGATCTTCTGATGGATTTCGCATTTGATTTCGATCGTTTGATGATACTAACTTTTTTTTTTATGGATCTTTTGATGGAAACCGTGTGATTTTCGCGATCCTTTGAGGAAATTCGCGTGTTTTTCGCGATCTTTTGAGGAAAATCGCATTTTTTCAAGGAAATTTGAGTTTTATGCGATCTTTTGAGGAAATTTGCTTTTTTCCCGATCTTTAATGAAATTCGCATTTTTTCGCGCTCCTTTGAGTAAATTCGCGTTTTTTCGCTGTCTTTTGAGAAATTCGCATCTTTTTAAGAAATCAGAGTTTTCCCGCGATCTGTTGGAAAAATTCGCGTTTTTTCACGATCCTTCGACAAATTTTTCGAATTTTTTCCGCGATCGATTGACGAAATTTGACAGTACTGTTTTGGAACATATTTGCGAAAAACGCGATTTTTCCGAGATTCTTCGCTAAATACCAAACATCGATAAAATTTAAAATAAAGGTCGGCTAACAGTGTCGAAAAACGGACTTTACGGACCTAGTGGGAGACCTGCTATTAAGATTAATTACTCTACCCAATCAATGTTGTGCTTCAGATGAATGACGTGCATAAAGGATTTACCGTGCGTTTTTCAATCACGATTTTTTTCCCTCGGCAGCAATATCATTTGCGTCCGAAGCCGCAATAGAATATAAGGAGTTTCTAAGTAGTGGTTTGCTTATCTAAGTAGTTCTAAGTACTACTTGGGAATGTTTTCATTTCTAAGGAGTTTCCAAGGAGTCTAAGGAGTCTGTGCGAACCCTGTACTTCTAATGTTAAATTACATTTTAATATTTTTATTTATATCTCCTGAAATTATGCTCCTAATGAGCTAATTCTTTATGTAGCAATAATACTAATATATCCAAACATAAATATGTTGAATTTGCAATTTTTATAATTTTATTATATGAATTATGAAATTAATATTTGAAAAAATTATGAATTGCAACCTACAATTTTTTGGATGGATTTAGATACATTAAGTCCTGCTTGATGGAAATCCAAAATTTCACATTTTTCTTCGAAGTAGTTTTCAAATGATGCTTAAAAAACGGCAAAATGAGGGTTTAAGGGGCCGTCTATGATAGAAGTGAGTAAATTTTTGAAATTTATTCTGCTATCCTGTAATCAAACAGGTTTCATTGACGCTTAAACGTGCCTTGATCAAGAAGGCGACCTTCTCGGTTAACAATCGAGTTCTTAACTTCAATTTGGATAACAGCCCTTAAAATACGCTCGTTTTAAAATAATTAATTTCTCGAAACTTATGGCACAAATTGCATAAAAATTTGTTTATAGGCTAATTGAAGGGTGTAGAGTTCATTAATGCTGTCAGAATTGTGTACTGTTATTGAAAAAAAAAACAAAGTTATGGTTCATTTTAATATGTAGATGGTCCCTTAAACAAATTTTATATACATCATTTAAAAGTAGACTTTATTTCCAATCGTTTGGTACCAAAAACTTTCTTCTACGATAATTTGTTGAGAAGTTAGTAGGGGGTGTTTACTTTTTTTTTTTTTTTCCACGACTGTACCAAACAGCACTCACTCTTCAACACTTTTTCTGCAAATTCAAATTTGTGTGTAACAAAAAAAATGTGCTTTTCTAAAAAACTATGCGACCTAGGGTTGCTACTATAATTTTCCGGCAAGGTTTAAATTAACGTCTATTACCTCTAATTTTTTCAGAATTTTAGTTTCAGTAGATTCGAAAATAGAGGGGGGGGGGGGGGTACATATTTTTGCACTACATTTTTGACGATATCTCTGAAAATATAATACCTAAAATTAAAAGAAAAGTATTTTTGAGTTCGGCATTCCGAAAACTTTCACAGGATACCATACACAATATACAAATAAAAGGTTTTTTTAGTAACTTAATTAGCCTGTCTACATTTTTCCTAAATATATTTGTGAATGTTTAATAATTTGTAAATATGTGGGTCAATAGTCTTTATTATTTTCCCCAATTTGATCTTTTCACGTTCCATAGTTTATGAGTAAAATGGCCGATAGCAGGTAAGTTATTCCAATTCTTTTTTGTAGCCTTGTACACGATCTATAGATCTGTATACATAGTCTGTACACATATCTGTTCCACATAGTATGTTAAAATTGAGTTGAGTAAGTAAACGCAAGCACAGATGAAAATTTACATTAAGCCCTTTCTGCCAATAAGCGGAAAAATACTTGTATTCTTTTGTACAGCCATCTATTACCTACAGATTTTTATAAATGCACTCTAAAGACTCTAGCTAATAGTAAAGCTACAATGAAAGTGTATGAAGCGCTTTTACTCCAGAAGTTGTATTGCGAAATCTCATATTAATGAGGGATGCAGTGCCTGATTTATGGCAGGGCATTCGGGGTACGGGCCCAGGGCCCCCAAATGCTGCTGAAGATTTTTCAATTGTCCACAATCTGATATAGTTTTAATAAATAATGGAATTTTACAATTCATTCTACATTCTATTGTGGCCATATTGTATTTTTACAACGTCGTATATTTTGTCTGAAACATCCATTTAAAATTACTTTATTATAGTGAATATTTTCTTTTATCTTTATCACTTTAAAAATGCATTGTATTTTTAATTCTTATTAACCATTTGGAAATTGGTTGTTGATTTTGATCGAGGTTGGAGTCAAATGATGCTCACATTTTATTTTTTTAACGAAATTCAACGATGTTCTTTATTTTTAGAAGAATTTTTATTTGAATAGGTAATCGAAAGGCATAAAATCGTTAAAAATTGAAAAAGTTACAAAATGGGTAGGCGCAAATTTGATAATTTGCGATGGAAAATCCAAAGCCAAAGAGCGACGCAGAAATGAAAATCGTTTTGCAAAGCAAAAGTCGAGGCCTTCAACGGATTATGTAGCCCATGAAAATCGAGGTATTCAACTGATTATGTAGCCTATGAAAATCGGTTACAGAATAAAAGACGAACGCGAAAAAGGAAGCAATCGATGATTGATAGTAAAAGGCCATGTCTCGAGGGGCTCCAATCCACTAGCCACAGCGTTTTATAATCGGTCGATTCTAACAGGGAAAAATTGATCTCAACGTAGGTAATTTGTCGCAATCTGTGGATGATGATTCGGTGGAACTGCTTTCGACTTGTAAACTATTTTTCTTCTCGAAACGGGACTTGGATAGTTTATCGATGAAGGTTTTGGTTGTCTGAAGTTTGATCTTTGCGATCTGTTGTTGAAGAGGATGCGATGGAATTTGGTGGACAAAATTTAGATTTTTCGGTTAAATTTTGTTACGAAGGTGATTTGTCGTGATCTGTGGATGATTCGGTGGAACTGCTTTAACCTCTTATCTTTCTCGGCTTCTCTTGTCGAAATCACCCAAAATTAAAACTAAGTAAATATTAAGTAAAAAAAAAAAAAAAAAATCCAAATGGTCGTTGTAATTAATAAAATTACATTTTTTTTATTATTATTATTCCTGTTCAAGTTCTCGTCAGATTATTTGGGGGTTGGTGAGGGCAGATTGCAGGCAGTAGAGCCCCCTAATATTTTAAGTAATTGTAGCTTGGTGTTGTCGAGAATTTATTATCAGTTGTTGATTACTTTATCATTTCAGATGTATAGACTTGTACAGGAAAAGATAATCAACACCACACAATTTATTATAAACTGTTTCTGATTTAAATTTCATAATTGTGATATAATTACAGACCTGCCAACCTTTGAAAATGAGAAATCGTAGCACCCAAAATTCAAATGAATCTAAGGGTTGGTTGGTTGGTTGGATGGGTGCTGTTTTTTACGCTGCATATCGGGTGAACTCTGATTACTTTCGGTTCGGACCAAATTTAGATTCATGCAGGTTGGGTTAACCCGATTTTTCAAAAGTTAGTTCTTTATATTATTTCAGATTAAAAACTATATGTATCATAACAATAAACATAAAGAATAAAGATTTTTGTCTGTGTATGATGTTTCCCATGAAGAGAGCACAGAGCTGGGGTGATTCTGAGTAAAAAAAAAAATTCAGAAATTGTTAGAAAATTTTCTGAAAGGTTACAGCAGTGGGGAGGCGGTTACGCATTAATTATGCATTTTTTCAGCGGTCCTTTCACAAAATTCGCGTTTTTTCCGCGATGCTTTGACGAAATTCGCGTTTTTTAGCGATTCTTTGACGAGATTCGCGTATTTTTCTGCGACCCTTTGACAAATTTTGCATTTTTTAGCGATCCTTTGAGGAAATTTGTGTTTTTTTGCGATCCGTTGAAGAAATTGCTTTTTTTCGCAATTCCTTCACGAAATTTTCATTTTTTCGCTATCCTCTGGCAAAATTTGCGTTTTTCTGCGATCCTTTGACGAATTGGCATGTTTTTGCGAACGATTGACGAAACTGATTTTTTTCGGCGTGTGTGTTTTTTGAAAAAAATCGTAGTTTTAGACCGAATTTCGTAGCATCGTAGTTTTTAGCTCCAAATCGTAGAAACTACGATTTTTTCGTAGCAGTTGGCAGGTCTGTAATTATCTAAAAGTAAATTAATGATTATCAGTCAATAATAGTTATTTTAGTAAGTACCTTTTTTCAATTTCTATTTTTTTATTACTCAATCTTCCTGTAAGTATCGGGTTAACATCCATTTCCCTTTTATTGAGATATTTTAAGGCTGAATCAGCAGCTGTTAATAGCTGTTTCCATCTTTGATTCAATAAGAACAGTTAAACATTTGAAAATAAGCTAATATAGAATGATTTAAGTCAACAGACTCTTTGCCTCAAAGTATTTTTTAACAATACTATAAGAAAGTTGTTTTAAATAAAACATTTTAAATGTATTGTTTTAAATTTGGTGTAATTTTCATGAAAAAACACTTTTGTTGTTAGAAAGGATATATTATTATTTGTGCTGTCTCAGAATTGGCAACAAGAGTTAAAAAGATCATTTCGAAATATTAAATAAATGTTTCGTGTAAAATATTTTTTAATTTAAACTGTTTGGTAGTATTATTATTTGGCTTAAATATAAAGTATTTTCTTCCATTTACTGCTTATAACACATATTAATGAATTTATTATTTTAATGTTTTCATTCTCTTTTAATACTCATGTGAAAATACAAATTTTACGATGTAATTTTAAATATTTTCTAGCTTTTAACACATAATCATTTAACTCTAATTTGAAAGTTTTTTTCTGTTTTTAATAGTCACATATAAATAACTTTTTTATTGAAAGGAAATATTAATTTTTGCACTGTTTTTCTTTTTAATTCAGTTTCATTTTCCGCACAAAATCTGAGTTTCTCCGAAAATGCTGTTGAAAATTTGGCAGGACCAAAACTATTTATTCCAAAAACCATGTTTCTCTTCTTTCGTAAATTTTCCACATTACTCATTGATCTGAGCTGATACAGCTCAGATGAAACACTCTTTGTTTATTGCTATGAACAACGCTGTTTATAATGATCAGTCATGACTGACTCAAGATGCGAATGCAATTTATAAATCAAGCAGTGTGTATATGACAAAACTTTGAAGATGCTTCACACATGCTCATCGAAAGCTGTAGACTTGACAGTAAAAGAAAATTTCTGGTTTGAAACTGCAGGAGTGTTTCGAATACTGTTTAAGAAAGTTCCAGTATAACAGATGATCATTTATAAAAATCATTATAAAAGACAAATCGAGGTGTGTAGACTTAAAACATTTTTTAATTAGACGAAATTCATATAATTAGAAAATCATTCTGTGTCGTTGATTAATTAATTCCATTTTATTTTATATGAAAATAATAAGTTTTGGTCAGAAGCACAGAGAGCCAACTTGAGCCACGCATATAATTAAGTAATAATTATGCATGTTTTAATTATTTAGAAAAAGTTTTGGGACATTTTCATTTTCGGCTGAAAATAGGAAGAATACCAAAATTTGATTTCAGTTTCGGTTAATTCTTAGTCATAATAATATATCCTTCAAAAAAAAAAAAAAAAAAGGTTAAATTTCTATGAATATTTACTCCTATAAAATTTTGTTAATGGAATGATTTTGGCCAAATTTAACCTTAAATTTTTCTTAAAATAATACTTCAATTTAAAAACTGTCTGCTTCAGCATGTTTATCAAACATACCTCTATAATATTACCTATTTTTGTATGCAATCATTTTCTTCATATTCATGAAGAATAATTTGAATTTTTTTAATCAATTTTTGATCTTATACTGCATAAAATTAATATTTTAGGCTTTTAGAGTGAAAAGAGGTTAAAAACAAAAGATATATATATGTGTTGTATAAAAATTTTTACTTCATGATATTCCTCTACACTATTCTAATTTTCCGACATATTTACTACTTCCCTATTTTTAATACTAGCTATTATTTATTCCAGCTAGTTTTTTTTTATTTTCAAACGTTTTAAAGAAAAGTGGTTTTGTTTCTTATTTCCAATCTTCATTCCATGAATTTGGTTTCCCACGTTAGGCTTTTTACTTCAAAAACATTACTCTACTAGGTAAGGAATTCTTTCGCCCTAGGCCACTCAGCTCTCGTGCGATTAGCTTAGCTGCTCTTTTGCAGGAATTACTGATTTGTAATAATTTAGAGCATATAACCTAAGCTAATATGTCTTCAAAAAGGTAACTATTAAACAAGCAGAGACTAATGCCGTGTAGGTTTTTAGCTGGACAGAGTGTAACTGAAGAGTAAGTTGAGTAACATCAACGGTATATGAAAACATTCTTCTAACTACAAGAATGCAGAGACTTGGGTGAACTTTGAACCAAACAGTTTATTAAGTATCATCATCACAGTTCAAGAATACAGATAATCATACTCACAGTCAAGGATGCAGACAGCTGGTTATAATATGATATATATTTGTGATAGCAAAAGCAAACGTTTAACAGCCTTTTAATTAACAGTAAAAATATTACAGATAAACAGAGGTTGTTTAAAAAATATTTTAAAAACTAAAACTCATTCATTAATTTCAAACTTAAGCATCCATGAACGCCGTAAAACTTCCGGACATTCAAGTTTCTTGAAATGCCTTCCCCACATTGGAGAAGCAAAACGAAGGCGACATTTCCAACTAAACGCCAAGGATATATACGACTGAAGGAACAACACGTGATCTAAGAAGAACCATGGCATCCAATAAGCAGCCGATATCGTTATAAATATGCAAAACCTGAACCGATGAAATTGATTCATTCGATTTCAAAAGATCCCATGCTGCCATCGAGTGACAAAGCGAAAGTGAGATCAATATGTCACGAACCATTCTAAGCACGACGTGGATGATTCAAGGTATTGAGAATGGCAAGGTTTAACAATGTTTACGAGGTAAACATCCCATGAATAAAATAAATTAAAAGTATTTATAGTTCAAGACTGTTATGGAAAAATACGTAAGTAACATATTTAAATAAATAAAGATGAATAAATGTAGGCTATTAATGAAACTGTGATGAACGTAATATGTATAAATATAAACAAAAGACTGGTACTTTAAACTAGTAATGAGAATAGGCAATAAGGAAAGAAGCACGGAGAATAATGTTTATTCTGCCATCAGTTCTTTTGCATACTACATCGGCATTTGTTTTCTTTCACGAGTTTAACAAAAAGCCCATGCACGGAACTCAGAGCATCAGATTCTGTTTTGTTTCAAGTGCTCAAGAAGATGTCGACTGGTAAGAAATTATTTGCACATGTTGCCAAATTTCTTTAAAATAAAAAAGAGTAAGACAAGGAGTAATAATGTAGAGTATAAGCAAGTATAATTATAAAAAAAAAGAAAAAAATTATATTAAAGAAGATATAGTGCTGCCAACTGTAGTACATTTAAACATGAATTCCAATTTATTAACCAATGAATCAATACAGTGCTGCCCTCTGTCATTAAATGAAACAATTAAAATGGTTACACAAGAATTTATTATTTGGAATATACAATGTTTGGAATAAAAACAAATAAATAATTAAAATTAAACTGATTAATGATTATTAATAACTAATATTGGATTAAGCTTCACTTTAAAGCAGAAACTGTACAGGGACAAATGATAATTAAAAATAAGTAAATATATGCATAACAATATGTAAGAATAAATACGTACATAAATTAATAAATAATAGTGATAACTAACAGTGAATTAAGCATAAAACAGTGATTATATTAAGTTAATATATCTGATGAATTAAAAATATGTATATCTATATATATACACATAAAAATATAAAATTAAATAAGAAAAATGGTGATATGGATGTATGTAAATACATACAGTGAAACCTCCCTGTGCGACCACATCCATTAAGCAACCCCCTCCCTCAACGACCATTTTTTCCTGAAACAAAATTTATTCCCATTGGCTCAATATTAATTTTGCCTCCATTCAGAGACCATCCCAGTTGAACTCCCACCATGAGCGACCCATTTCTTTGCAGAAAATGAAACAAATTCCGTTTTTTTTCCTGGTTGCTTGAGGAAGGTTTTATTAGAAAAATAATTCCGGAGAGTGCATTATTCATCAAACTTCTAAAGTAAGTTTAGAATTTTTTCTTATTCCAGTAACTTTTAAATGTTTAAACCCCTTTGTGCCTAATTAGGCAATGAATTTAACTCTGAGCAATGAACTTAACTCTGATGTCAAATTAAGAATGACGGTCAATAAATTCCCCTACCCTAATCTGTTAGGAAACTCTTAAAGAAACAGATAAATTAATGAAATCATCATTATTTGTTCCCTTCCATACACACACACACACACACAAAGAAAAAAAAAAATTGCATCTATTTACCGAATTTTGAAAGGACTTGGAAATAAAAGTTATAAAAGATAAAACCATAAAATCAAAGCAAAGTCAGTGTATTCATTTTTTAAACTCTATATAGGTAACTTATGTAATTAACTTCTGTTATGATAGTTAAACTTTCAATTTTTTTCTAATGTAAAAAAATTTTTTTAATAACATTAATTGTTACCTTTTTTAGATGTAAATTTCCAACTGGGCGAAAAATGTCCGGACCAGGATTCGAACCCGGAATCTCTTGGCTGAAGCCGCCAGTGCTCTGCCATCTGAGCTATCCCGGACGATTCTGGTCGAACTTTTTCACCCAGCTAACCTTGATGATTTCAGCATCTGGTCTGAAACGTGGTTCAGCTCAACAGAATAAATCACAGGTAATGGAACTCCAGAAATCGCTGGATACGAAATTACACTAGATTAATATTAACACAATTATTCTAATTGGTAAACAAATCATATTAGATGTAAATTTCCAACTGGGCGAAAAATGTCCGGACCAGGATTCGAACCCGGAATCTCCTGGCTGAAGCCGCCAGTGCTCTGCCATCTGAGCTATCCCAGACGATTCTTCGTCGATTCATTCGAGAATCGTCCGGGATAGCTCAGATGGCAGAGCACTGGCGGCTTCAGCCAGGAGATTCCGGGTTCGAATCCTGGTCCGGACATTTTTCGCCCAGTTGGAAATTTACATCTAATATGATTTGTTTACCAATTAGAATAATTGTGTTAATATTAATCTAGTGTAATTTCGTATCCAGCGATTTCTGGAGTTCCATTACCTGTGATTTATTCTGTTGAGCTGAACCACGTTTCAGACCAGATGCTGAAATCATCAAGGTTAGCTGGGTGAAAAAGTTCGACCAGAATCGTCCGGGATAGCTCAGATGGCAGAGCACTGGCGGCTTCAGCCAGGAGATTCCGGGTTCGAATCCTGGTCCGGACATTTTTCGCCCAGTTGGAAATTTATATCTAATATGATTTGTTTACCAATTAGAATAATTGTGTTAATATTAATCTAGTGTTACCTTTTTTTCAACAATTAAAATCTAGATTTAAACATGACCTCCATTAAGAGACCACCTCTCGGAGTGACCAATTTTTTATTGGAACGTGGTCGCTTTAGAGAGGTTTTACTATATTTATATGTTCTCAATTACATTCTAAAGTATTGCAAAAAAAAGCTTACTGTTTGTAATGATAAAGGAAAGGAGACTAGATTCACAGTCTCCACTTTGGCTTGATCAGTAATACAATACAGGGTGTCTGCCAATTAGTTTAGCATTTTATAGCAATTTTGTTAGTTAAGAACTTCTGAAATATTAAATGAAATTAACTAGTTGAAAGTCAGACTAGTAGTAATATTGCCGAAATTTATTCATAGATGGCGTTAGGTGTCATAACCAACACTATCGCTTAGCGAGATGAGGTGTTATTCAGTGGCCACCACGATCACAAGATCTTTCTCCGCTTGATATCGGTGTATGGGGTTTTGTAAAGGATCAAGTGTACAAGCCGTTACTTCCTGCATACATTCTTCAACTAAAATGAAGAATCTTCACTGCAATTAATTGGATCGACAGAAACATGCTGACAAATCTGTGGCAAGAAATGATTTACCGATGGGACATTTGCAGAGTCACAAAAGGAAGTCACATCGAACATTGGTGATATTGGTAAACTTGAACTATTTTTCTATCTTAAAGCAATATGTACTTTAATGTTTTTCCAGTCAATTCCATTCAATAAATCATTCTTTTTGCTCAAATTTAACGCTTTTCTGACATTGTCATGCAGGTAAATTTAAAAGGAAAACATTTAGCACATAAAAATTTTGGAACAAAATGGATATGTTCAAAGTATTGTGGGATTTTATTTTAAGCATTTAAACACACCATTTCAAAAAATATTTTTTTATTTACACTGTGACGAAAATTTTTCAATAATTTTATTTTTCTGCTACTTTTTAGGTTCTCAAGACATCTATAAAATATTAATAATTCAACTGCAATAAACACTTTCTGTTGAGAAATTTTCAAAATATGCCAGATTTTTGACTTGAAACGGTTATTGACAAATTCGACTTTTTGAAAATGTATAATTATTCCATTTCAGATTAATCATATGTTTTCATTCTTATACTATAATGCGAGCAAAAATTGTGTGTGTGTGTATGTAAATTTTATCTTAAATACGGCTCTAACGATTTTGACGAAATTTTGTATTTTACCATTTTCGGCATGATAAGACCATTGGGCTAGGTCACGTGTTCGAGAAAATTCGATTATTGGGTCATTTTGGGTCGTAATGAATCAAGGTCAAGCTAATTACATCTAAAAAATGGCTCAATCGATTTTGACCAAATTTCACATCCAACCGTTTTTCGACACGAAGAAACTATTGGGCTAGGTCGCATGTTCGAGAAAATTTGATTAGTGGCTCATTTTTGGGTCACTAAGGGTCACGCCAATTTTATCTAAAAAATGGCTCTAACGATTTTCACTAAACTATATTCTACAGTTTTGGATTACGAGAGAACTATTGGGCTACGTCACATGTTCGAGAAAATTCAATTAGTGGGTCATTTTTGGGTCAACGTAGGTCAAGCTAAGTTTATCTAGATAACTTCTTTAACGATTTTGACGAAATTTTGCACTCTACTGTTTTCGGTCACGAAAACACCATTGGGATGGGCCTCGTGTTCGAGAAAATTCTATTAGTGGGTCATTTTGGGTCATAATGGGTCAGGGTCAAACTAATTATATCTAGAGAACGGCTCAATCGATTTTGACTAAATTTTGTATCTAACCATTTTCGGGCACGAAAAGATCATTGGGATGGGTCTCATGTTCGAGAAAATTCCATTAGTGGGTCATTTTGGGTCATAATGGGCCAGGGTCAAGCTAATCATATCTAAAGAACAGCTCAATCGATTTTAACTAAATTTTGTATCTAACCATTTTTGGGCACAAAAAGACCATTGGGATGGGTCACGTGTTCGAGAAAATTTGATTAGTATGTCATTTTTGGGTCAGGCTATTTTTATCTAAAAAACGGCTCAAACAATTTTCACTAAACTCTATATTCTAACGTTTTGGATTACGAGAAGAACATTGAGCAAAGCCACATGTTCGAGGAAATTCGATTAGTGGGTCAAGTTAAGTTTATCTAGATAACGGCTCTAACGATTTTGACGAAATTTTGCACCCTACTGTTTTCGGGCACGAAAAGACCATTGGGATGGGTCTCGTTTTCGAGAAAATTCGATTAGTGGGTCATTTTTGGTCATAATGGGTCAGGGTCAAGCTAATTATATCTAGAGAACGGCTCAATCGATTTTGACTAAATTTTGTATCTAACCATTTTTGGGCACGAAAAAACCATTGGGATGGGTAACGTGTTCAAGAAAATTCGATTAGTGGGTCATTTTTGGGTCACCATGGGTCCAGCTAAGTTTATCTAGATAACGGCACTACGATTTGACGAAATTCTGTAATCTATCGTTTTCGGGCACGAAAAGACCATTGGGATGGGTCACGTGTTCGAGAAAATTCGATTAATGGGTCATTATGAGTCAGGGTCAAGCTAATTATATCTAAAAAAAAGGCTCAAGACGTTTTTACGAAATTTTTTAATATACGGCAGTTTCTGGTCATGAGAGGACCATTGGGCTAAGTCACATGTTCGAGAAAATTCAATTAGTGTGTCATTTTGGGTCACAATGGGCCAGGGTCAAGCTAATTGAATCTAAAAACATGCTAAAAACATTTTGAGCAAATTTTATATTACGTATACCATTTCTGGGCATGAGAAGAGAATTGGGCTATGTCACATGTTCGAGAAAATTCGATTAGTGGGTCATTTTGGCTCACAATGGGTCAGGGTCCAGCTAATTGTATCTAAAAAAGGCTTAAACGATTTCGACTAAATTTTGTATTCTATCGTTTTCGGGCTCGAGAAGACCATTGGGCTAGGTCGCATGTTCAAGAAAGTTCGATTAGTGGGTCATTTTGGATCACAATGTATCAGGGTCAAGCTAATCGTATTTAAAAAGCGCTTCAAAACATTTTGACATAATTTTGTATAATACTGTTTCCGGGCATGATAAGAGCATTGTGCAGGGTCGCATGCTCAAGAAAATTCAATCAATGAGTCATTTTGGGTCCTAATGGATCAGGATCAAGCTAACTGTATCTAAAAAACTGCTCAAAAGATGTTGACAAAACTTTGTACTAACCTGTTTCTGGACAAGATAAAAACATTGGGCTGGGTCGCATGCTCAAGAAAATTCTATTAGTGGGTCATTTTGGTGATAATGGGTCGTGGTCAAGCTAATGGCATCTCAAAAAGGTTCAAACAATTTTGGCAATTTTTTTTGTTATACCGTTTCACAGTACAAAAAGACCATTGAAATAGCTCACATCTGTCGATGAATTTCGGTTAGTGGTTTTTTGAATCAACGTGGATCAAGCTTATTTTACCTAGAAAACGACTAATGATTTTCACTAAATTTTGTATTCCATCGTTTTCAGGCTCGAGAAGAGCATTGTGATAGGTCGGATGTTCGAAAAAACTCGATAAGTGGATCATTTTGGGTCACTATGTTTCATGGTCAAACTAACTGCATCTAAAACAGCAAGAATGATTCAGTGGGGAAAATATATTGAGATAAACAGAAAGCTAATTTTGACCGAGCTTAGCTCGGTCATTCCTGCTAGTAATGGATTAAAGTTGCAAGTTCTGTAAATAAAATAATAATAAAATAAATGTCATAAAAAAAATAATAATTAATTTTAAATTTAATGGTGCATTAACGCATTATTGACCGAATGCATTTTATTTCTTAAGTAAAATGTGTCTTAATGAATGTAATTTAAGCATATTTCAATGAAAATAATACCACATATTATCAAATTTCTATGCTTGGCCTAAAATGGCTTAGCTGTTCTCAAATCCAAGAGGGCAACTTTGTGACATAAGTTTTAATTGATTTTTGTTGGGAAATGCATGAAACTATCAGTTGTTGTTGTTCAGAAACTATGTAATCGAGCTGTTTTTTCCGTTTTTTTGCAAACGTAATAGATCTTTCAGAAAATAGTGTCAAAATAGGCATTTTGAACTGAATTTCCACACGAAAGTAGAAATCACTCAAGAAAGGGCGAAAAACGTGTTTGACACGTGATCAAAATCACTTATACCTCAATAGTTAAATGGATGGGTCCAAAAAATGAAAAACACAGTTCAATTCCAAAATGGCTTTCATGGCCAGGCTCTCTAATTTTATATCTTTCCGTTAAAACATGAATTTGTAAATGTGTGAAAGTGTTCTGTGCTTGCTGAGCAGATCAGTTAAGAACAGCCTTAATGTATCATTGACCAAATGCATGAAAATGCTGAATGCATTTTATTTCTTAAGTAAAATGTTATTTTTCATGCATGAAACTTTTTTTGTGTCTTAATGAATGTAATTTAAGCATATTTCAATACAAATAATATCACATTTTATCAAATTTCTATGTGTGGCCTAAAATGGGTTAAGAAATGTTTAGAAGCATTTTACTTACCATGCAGGAAGGTGTGATATCAGCAAAGATATTTTAGTTTGGCACTCTTTCCCACTGGAAAAATCACCATTGTTGTATTATTCTTCAGCAAGGATATTTGAAAAGTATTCTTGCGTTCAATCTAAAGAAAAAGGAAAATATTTCATTAGTGTAGTCAGCTATTTTTATTCAATGTTTTAACTGTATACAATATTTTTCCTTACGCTTTATCAAGTAATAGGTAAACTATTTTTTTTTTTTTCTGCAGACACATTTGGTTGTTGTAAATAAATTTGATATGGATAAAAACATGAGTAAACATTATAGGTATTTTTTAAATGCATTTGACATTTGGAGTCCACCGAAGTGGGGAATTCTTTGGGGCCTATAGCTACAATGGCTGTCGCCTCGAATCATCCTTATTATACACAGAAACAACAACAAGTCACAACAATTTTTATTTTCCATTACACATATTATATAACTACAAATGGGACATTCACAATTACATCCATGTCTTACCCAGGGACTCGAACCCGGGCCCTCGGGGTGATAGCAGCCTCCGCTTACTGACCACGCCACTGGGCGACATTATAAATGCAAATAGGTATTTAAAGAAAAAAAAAACTACCCTATATTTTGATGTCACATCGCGGCATTTCTTGCCGATATCGAAATACGGCATAGATATTTCAGCGTTTAGAGTCATTTCGCTTTGCGGCCCAATTCTGAGACTTCTCAGTATCAATGTTTGTTTTCTAGTTTAGCTACGAAATCTTTTCAGCTGTTAACTTACAAGCGTTTCGTTTTTCTGAAGATAGACGTCATACATTTACAAATTCCACGCATCTGGAGATGAATTCCAACTTAGGTATTGCGTCATCGTACCCATGACGTACGCTGGTTTCTAATTGGTTGGTTTCTATAACTGCATGTTTCACTGTTAGTTACGAAGTTGATTTCTGTTTGTATAATATATATTGGAGCGACTTCATGTTCAGATGGCTCGTTTTATATGTTATGTTTCAGTAATGTGACTGATATAAGTAAAGGTTCGATAAATGAGCTGTTTAAGTTCTTGGCCAAAGTTATGGCCATATACTGTTATATTTAATATCTTTAATCGTGTTTTTAATTGGTTTTAATAAAGTTATGTTTGAATTATATACTGACTTATTTCTGCATGTCAGTGGACACTTATTCTTAAACTCTGCTTTAAGTGTTTGTGGCTTCTAGGCCTAATTTGCCCTAGCAGCCCGTTATATTTCTGTGTATAAGCCGAGGATTTTTGGCTCCAAAGTAAGGGGGGGGGGGCGACTTATACGAGTATAAGAAAATTTCAAAAATTGATATTCCAAAATGAAAAAGAAAAGATGGTAAATATAAAAAAACACTTTAAAAAATACTTACAGATTTCTATAAATACATTTACCAAAGTGACTGACACTGAAAAATTTACAATGTTTTAAGTAGAAAGTATAACCCTGTAATAAATAAACGGTAAGTAAATTTTAAATAAATGTTCAGTAATTATTTAAAACAATATATCATTTTTTTGGTTTTATATCCTATTTTAGATGTCAGTCGTTGGTGAATGACGCATTTTAAACGGAAAGTTCACTGTCAGTCTCCGGTGATTGATGTAGCGGTTAATGCTCCATTTTTTTGCAGAAAAATTACCAAGCCTCATTCATTATCCAAACCATTATCATAATTTCCAAGCACCTCATTAAAATCACTTTCTTTCATTTGTACATCAGTATGATATCGATAGAGTCTAATTCATCATCATCAAAATTGCTATCTTCTCAAAAAATGACATCATCTTCAGTTCCACCCATCGCATCATTGATGTAACATTTTTTTTGAAAAATCAAGTGATTATTTCGTGTGGTAATTCAAACAAAAAACATGGGATATTCGGTTTTTATGAGTGAGCAAGTCATAACAGAATGAGTGGGGCCGAATTAGACAGATTTGGCAGCACACAGAGGACAAATTAGGAGAGATCAGTAATTTCAAAGAGTGCATTTTTCTTCAATTATCTATGTACTAAAAAATTCTAACTTTTTGTTCACTGAATTTTTCCTCATGATTTTTTAACATCAGCTTGTATGCGTGTTTCCAATTTTGGATGATTTTTTTCACTGAAAAGTCATATACTCGGATTATACATGGAAATATACGGTATATCTTATGATTCTTCATTTATTGAGATAAGTGAATGCTCCAAGAAATTTTATACTAACACAGTTAATAACTCAGCTAAATTGTACAATAAATTTCAACACTTTAAAACTTTTCTGCAGTTTCCTTTAAGTTTAAAATATTCGAAGTTTAACTGTTATTACAACATTCAAACTAACCTATAAAAATGGATCCAATCTCACCAAGATCCTAATCTTTTTTTCTGTTTAGCTGTTGAAATGTCAAGAAAATAGTTTGCATTTTGAAATTGAAAGACTATTTTAAGCAGTATCATTAGTTTGAGACAGTGCAGCACCATCTATCAGTGATATTTTGAACTAACAGAAGAAAGCATACTAAAGGAATTCTTGACTTTATATAGGAATCATTTGCAAATCAAACCTTAATAGCTGTCATCCCTTACTTGCTGTTGCATTTCAAAACCATTCAGTCTACTATTTGTCAGCATTTTGATAGAAAAAAAAGCCAGTTTTTGCATTTTAAGAAAAAGCTGATTAAGTTATTTTTTAATGACAATGACAGATTAGTGAAAAAACAAATCCATAAAGAAGTTCTCAAGAAAATATTTTCCACACTTAACAGGAAAAAATTCTGAGAGGAAATTTTTAAACATGAAAGCACACCACTTGCAGGCATGATTATTAAAGCGATTTACAGTCAACAGTTTTTCTTTTTCCAATAGCTTGATTTATAAAGTTACTTTTGCTTCATGACAGCGATTTTTTTCCCCCTTTCCCATGCTGTCACATCTTGGAATTCTGTTCAAACATTATCTTTTAATAGTATTTTTTGAAAGATCTTCTGTCTTTATTGAAACATGGAAAAAATGTTTGATTACATACTTTCTGGATAAGACCACCTGCCAATTAATGAGTTTTGTAAGCAGAAATTAATTCAGGGGGGGGGGGGGGGGGTCAGAAAATAGTTCCTTTAGATTTGACCCTAAAGAATATATTAAGTTGACTAAAATCAATTTTTCAAATTATGATGTAAAAAATAGAGCAGATTCAGCAAATTACAAATATATATAACTTAGGTACAGTCGTGGAAAGGAAAAAAGTTGGCTTAGGGGGGCATCTACCTATCAAAACAAACCCAAACTTTGTTTTTTCAATAGAAATACCAAGTTGAACACCAACAATAAGTTTTACATCTTTCCATTAGTCTGAAAACAAATTTTCATGAAATTCATACGATTTGTTTCAGAGAAATAAATTATTTAAAAATGAGCCTATTTTAGGGGCTGTATCCAAGTTAAAGTTTGGTACTTGAATGTTGAAATGCAACAGAAACGTTGCTTCTATTAATGTATTATTGTTTGCCAATAGTACCATTTCACTCTCTTAATATGTTTGGACTATTGCCAGCTCGAATGTTTAAAAACAAATGAGTAAAACATATATTTTTTAAATGATGCTTTTCTGCAGATCCTAGATGGCCCCTTAAACCATCATTTTAATGATTTTAATCATAATTCGAAAACTACTAGGAAGAAAAATTCGAATTTGAGAATTTGCATAAAGCAGACATAAAAAATATACATCTAAAAAAAAGAAAGGTACTTTTCGGTTAATCTATACATATATATGTTGTATATATATATATATACATATATACTACATATAAATGCATATATATATATATATATATATATACATGTATATATATATATATATGTATGTATAACACTGGCACCCGGCTAACCGAAAAGTACCAAAAGAAATTGTAGATTGCAATTAACTTTTTTTTAATATTAATTTCATAATTCATATTATAAAATTTTTTTAATTACAAATTCACTGTAATAAAGTTTGGGTTTTTTAGTATTATAACCACACAAAAAATGATCACATTAGGATTATAATTGCCAGGAGACATTAATAAAAATGTAATAACATTAGAAACTCTCAATTTTGAATGTTTATAATTCAAAAACTTATGTTCCAAATGACTTGAAGTTTCATTTCTAGGCATAGTTTAAACTAGTGATTTAAAATATACAGTTTGAACCGTAGATAAAGTATATTGTCATAATTGGGTGTTGCTAAAACAAAGTCTGATTTGGTATTGACTTGTAGATGACCTCTAAGAAAATTTTATAAGCATCATTTAACACCAGGCTTCCTTTCCAATCGTTTGGTACCAATAAGCTTTACAACATACTTATAACAACTTAAAAGGTGACACAAACATATAAAAATATTATTATTTAATGCAACCCTGAGATCTTTCGAACACACATGCATTCATTTTCAAAGGGAAAAGATGACTGACTGAATAGAAAATAAATTTTAAAAACAAAATAGTACGCATGTGCAAGCGGAGTTCAGTCCATTTCATTGCAGAAGGGTGAAAAGATCAGTTCATGTAGTGAGGAATTCTTGAAATATTTAGGATGTTATACCAAATCACAGGAATATTATAAGAAAGGACATTGTTACAAACAGTATCACTTCTAAGTAAAATTTCTATGGATTCACGGATTATTGAAGAGTAATGGTTAGATGTTGAAATGATCATTTTAGCTTTTTTTAAGTTTATCTTAAAATTTTCTTTTTGGTGCAATCTGGATAAAGCTGTACTTGGTTTGTTTAAATTGATATCAGAAAAGTGGTCTTTTAATCTTTCCTTAAAATTACAAGATACAAAAAGTGCTCTTTTAATCTTTCCTTAAATTTTCGAGATGCAGAAAAATGCTCTTTTAATCTTTCCTTAAATTTTCGAGATGTCATACCAATATAATACAATGCATGAGAAGAGGGAGGAGAAATACAACTCAAATCTCCCAAAGAAGTTATTCCAGTTTCAAAAGTAAAGGGATTTTAGAAATGCTTGTGTGTGAGTCTGTGTGTGTGTGTGTGTGTGGGGGGGGGGGGGGGGGTGAGTATATATTGTTCTGTTCTTGAAAATTCCTCATCATTGTCCTTGCAGTAAGTGGGAGAAGAATGCTTTTAAAAGGGAAAACCTATATTAATACGTTGCTATATAAATATGCCAACACATTTTGGAATGGAAACAACTCAAAAAATAAAAATAAAAAAAATATTGCAATTCATCATTAATCAATATGTTTCAGAATTCAATTTTCAGAATGAGTTTTTTCTATTGAAAATATTTATTATATATAGGCAATCACTTCAATTAAAATGAATAAAGATACTTTATCCTTAACAAAATATTAGTTTAAAAGTTCTGATTTAAAGCACTAGTATTAGTACACTACTTTAATGATAATTTCATTGTTAAAATTATTACTAATAATCAATTTACCTAAAAGCAAAGCATAATTTTAATTATTGTCATTGATTTATATATTTTTGTAATCAATTAGTTACTTTAAATTGTATTTAGTAGTAACTACATTTTTTCCAAACATCCTAAACCGCCTCCCTTAACTTAAAAGCCCTGATAAAACCCATTGGGTTGGGTTTTTTCTGAAAAAAACCGGACATTTGACAATCCTGATAAGAGTTGGTTTTATCAGAATCATATTAATACAATAATTTTTTCTTCAATCCCTATTTTTTTCATCCCTTCAGAATATTTTTAATAATATCATTCATTAGTATAATTCATCTTATCAAAAACTTGTTACTACAGAAGTTTTGTTTCATTAAATAGACACACGTTCATCAACCCTCCGTCATCTCATAGTTTGATTTTCAGAATTACAATTTTCAATGCATTAAATCTTGTGCCAAAAGTAATTAAAATGTTTATTTTTTGATAATGATACTTCATAATTTTTTGAACAATTATTTATTCTTGTGCCTATTTTCTTAATGAGTGATAATCTTGATTGTTCCATTTATTTGAAAATGCTTGCATGAACAGGGAGGGATATAGGGAAGGGTATAGAGTGTTCAGTGGCATAGCCAAGGAAGGGGCCAAGGGGCCCGGACCCCCGAACCCAAATGAAGAACTAGTTTACTGAATCATGGATACAACAGTAAAAACGACTAAGACAGAATCACAAATAATCTATGAAAAATTCCGCTTTAAACAGGTGTTCATCTTAGAAGGTACAATTCAGAGGTATGTCATCCGATGGGACTATGAACATTTACGCTTTAGACAGGTTTTTGTTATAAACACTTTCCGTTTTTACATTATCCATTAAAACTGCTAAAACGTACTCACTCAATTGTACAACTCTGAAGAGCATAAATGCATTACAGTAAAATCTGTGAAGATGACCCATCTCAAAGGAAAACAATTCAAGATTCGACGAAAACAACACTATATATTTATGCTTGCTAACGTTTGAAACCCATCTGAAATTAAACTTGTTCCAATTGTGATTCCTTCTTGGCAGATTTTCTGTGAACACGGAATCCTCTCGTAAACGGAAACATTTTAATGTCCCAAGACAGAAGGACAACTATGCAATTATACCTGCTATTCTGTTTACACAAATTTTGTGTAACTAGATTAAACATAAAACTTCTTTATCTTGGACTTCGATGCGACCAACTGCTGTCGACACTTACGGGAAAAGACGAGTTTACATGAACGCAATAATGGCACATTGGTTGAGTTTCGCGACCCTTATCTTTGTTTACTTTATAACAATCAATATTATCAATTATTTTAAATCTGCTGCAAGCAATTAATAAAAGTAACTTTATTTTTGGACTGGTTATTTGTTACCACTTTCAAAATACACTGGCACGAAAAATTATAGGAATAACCAAAAAAGATGCTTTGTGTTGATTCTATTAAGGGAACTTCAATGAAAGGTGATTGATTGGTAACTCAATGTCAATGTTATCACGTAGTCCAATGGGATTAACCTTTGTTACAGACAAATATGCAAATTTTTCGGCCCGTTCCTGCGGTTCACATGTAAAAAAGATTGCACGTAGGTGATTTGAAGTCTAATTTCAAAGGTTGCATGTGGGCGATTTAAAGTCTAATTTCAAGGATTGTATGTGTAGCTGGGTAAATTTTTCGCTTGTAGTAGATGGAATATGTCGTCCAGAAGACATCTGACCGGTTGCGAGAAATGGCGTATGATAGGTAGAATGGAAGCAGGACAGAAATTCTCAGGGGTCTGGAAATACTTAAAAATAGCTAAAATCGCCATGTCAAGAATATGGAAACGGTTGACAGACACTGGTCAAGGCAGACAACCAGGTCAAGGTAAAAAACGTGCCACAATAGATTCTCAGGACCGTTATGTGGAAACGATTGCTAAAAGAAACAGGCAACTGACATCAGTTCAGATTGCAAGAGAGTTCGCTGCAGCAACAGGAACTCGACTAACCAGATTTACTGAGAGTAACAGATCATATAAAAAAGGGATGCATACAAGGAAACCCATTATTTGCATTCCACTAACTCCAGCAGCGAAATGCGCCTGGAAAAGTGGTACAGAGATCATAGACATTGGAGTACCACGGGCTGGAGCCGAGTTCTCTTTACCGATGTATCCTGATTTTGTTTGGAGAATTATTGCAGACGTGTTATCATATGGAGGGAAAAACACATGCAATAAAGCTGCAAACATCCGTGAAAGGTATCGATACAAAGGTCGTGGAATCATGGTATGGGTGGGCATCAGTTTGAATGGCCACATTGATACCTACGCATTTTTACCAGTGCAACTTTGAATGCTGAAATATATAGAGATGAGGTTTTTGATTCCCATGTCAAGTTTTTTAACCCCTCAGGACCATGGGTGCATATATGCATCTTCAAAAGGTACTTACAGAACTTGTTTTTAATACCACTAAAAATTAAAAGTAAAATTTTCCTTATTTAATTAAGACATTTTTTCGACTGATAAACTAAATTTAATTTTTGGGCAAAAAGGGGTGTCAAAGGAATAAAATTCATGTAAAAGATGCTGGTCCCGAACGGGTGAAGGGTGCAAACGAAAGATTTGGGATTTTATACTTAATGGTCTAGAAATGCTACCCCCTCCACGGAACTCCGAAGTGTCCCTTCCAGAGCTTTAGAAATCCCACACGAAAAAATGTCTGAATTCAACATTTCCTTTGACCCCAGTTACTAATTGTGAACGTCCAGTTTAACATTGCTTCAAGAAAGTTGATGGTGGCAATAACAATTTTGTGTATGGAGAAGGTCTTGGGTGACACATAATCTTTAACAGTAAAAAATTGAATTGAAGCTAATCCAAAGTCCGGAGCTTACTGCTGAACTTGAAGAATGCTCTAAAATTGTTTTGAAATATCCAAAATAAATTGGTTATGAAGTACGACAACAAAAACCACCATTATTTTTTACACATCCTGATACTTCCAAAAGCGTACTAATCCATCACAAGTAAATTTGTTAGAAAAATTTAACTTTCAAAGACGACTAGATATCGAAAGCAACTATTAGATTGAATATGGTATCAAAAATGGCGAAACATAGAAACTAAAAAGAATTATGACTGTTTTAGACAACTGTAACAAAACTATTTTTTTTTAGCATGAACCAGGGTTGCCAGTTTGGCCTCCATTTTCATTAAGAAAATCCACATTCGCACCAGAAAATAAAAATACTGGACAGCAACCTCTATTTTGTTTAGTATTCGATATTACAACATGAAGTTCTCAATTATTCTGACTTAGTATGTAGTTTAAGAAATGACTGATACATAGAATGACTACAAAAAATGAAATGTCGACTTACTTTCTTTTATGCTGAACAAACAAAAAAGGGCTCCAATTGTGTAACGTAACCTTATCAAGGTGATTTAAGCCAACATTCTCATAAGAGGACTGAAAATAAAAGTATCTTTGTCAATGGTTAAAGAAATAAAATGAAATATATAGTCACAAAATGATACCCTAAACTATAGGAGTATTAAAATCTGCGACTAAAATAAATAGCAGAGAAACTTCCATGAATGTAAAGCATAAAGACCATTTTAGCCAATGTGGTGGTAGAGAAAACATTTACAAGACAATTTTTTTTTAATGAGCAAAGTTACTCTAGAGTTTGGTACTTGTTTATTATTTGAGACAGGTCCCATTCACTGAGAATAACCCTTTTTTTTTCTTTGCTTTTTACATTTTAAACAAATAGCTAGTATATTCCAAAACAGGTTATTCCAGATCAGCAACAAATCTCCCTGACTTTTCCAGGTATACTGAGATTTTGTGATGTTACACACAAAAACTCTTAAAAGTTGTGAATCTGAGAGTAGAACTTTCACAACTGTTTTTGAAGTAACAACTACTGAACTGTTAAATAAATTCTTGCAAAATTTATAAATTGTTGAACATTTTGCTTGCATGCATTTAATATCATTTTGCAGGTGGGGAATTTCTAGAAAATCTTATCAGCCAGCAAAATACAACGTACAGTTGAAAATTGTTTTGACAAAATTTATGCAACTGCAAAAATAATCAAGTACTGTTACTTCAATGCATTTTCATATTTTTTTTCTATAAAATTAAGAAATATATACAAGAGAGAAAAGTTTAATATAGAATACAATTTAGCACCACATTTACATCAAAGTCATTTGGAAAGTTGCAAAATATAGTTAACTAGATTTAAAAAAAAAAAAAAAAAAAAAAAAAAATGGCATATCTTTATTGCCACTCTAAAATCTGTGAATGCTTAAAATCTGCACATTGGTTTAAATGTAAATAGATATACTTACATTTAAAATGATGGTAAAAAATTAAAGATTTTTTTATTTTAATCACATCATGTACACATTTTAATATGTAATTCTGGTTCATATGATTGAACTTGTACTTTCTCCTGAAAGAAATATAAATTTATTTCTGAAAAAAATCAAATAAAGCTGATATCAACCAAATGCATATTTATATATTAATCTTTTAATAGCTTTATTTATTATTAACTATGGCTAGACATGAAATGTAATTTTTCAACATATTTTAAGATTTTGATGCAAATTATAAGTGTACCTTTATGAGGCAAGTTTCATGGAATAATTCCAAAAGAATTATCTCATTTTTGTTATGCATTATTAATTATTAACTTGACCTTTACTTTTAATATTTAAAAATAATAATAATTTTCTTAATGTTTATTAGTTTAATTTATTACTTTATAATTTTTCTTAATTATTTAACCTTACTGTGGGCATTCATTATAATTTTGAGTGAATTATTACATTTCAAATTACCATTTTAAAAATGGGCACTATTTGATTATCCCATCGAACAATTTCACGAAATTATACAAATTGGCAAATTGACATAATTTTAATTTTAAAACAAATAAAGAACAAATATAGAACAAATAAATTAGTAAAAGATTAATAAAAATACAAATAAAATATCACTTAATGACGTAACAAACATGTGTATTGTGTTCGATGTCAAGTGAAGACATTTACGACCATCCATTATTGGCATTTAATCTTATAGTTTGGTGATAATTTTTTAGTCGACAGAATAATCAAGTAGGGAAGGTTTGATACATAGTGAGGGTTGATACATTGACAATTTTTCTCAATAAATGGCATTAACAGCCATTGTAACAGATGTAAAGTCTTCTTTAATTAGCAGAGGCTTTCTTTTAATTTTGAAGACTTTTGGAATGTCAATATAAATTATTTTAAATACTGATTTTCTTTCATAACTCTTATTATTGTGAAGATAATATCTTGTAATTTTTTTTATTTGTAAAGCACTTTGTTAGGGTGAGTTTTACCAGAAAGCAGATTGGGGTTTTGAAACTGCTTTTATACAAAGTGATTGAAAATCCAATAAGGCAAACTCTCTTAAAGGCCACACGACACATACGAAGTGTTAAAAAAGGCTGCCGGGTGCATCGGAAGGGTTAAAATGGGCTGTCGGGTGCATAAAAGAAATAAAATGGCCTCCAGGTGCTGCACCTTGCTAAAACAGCTTAGAGCCAACACTAAGTTCGGATTAGCAGGGTTCTACTGTATAATACAATGGGGGGTTGAGGAACACTCACCTCATGTAATAAGAAACTTTTGTACTTGTAGCATATTATCTGGACCAGGTTGATAGGACACCAAAAAGGACTGTCGATTACCAATCTTGTTGTCAATTGCCAATCGTGTTCAAAATGGCAATTTAATGTACCTTTAATAAATACAAAACATCATTAAAAATGATAAATAATATAAAAGCACACTAAAGTAATAAAAACAGTCATTTAGTATACATTTATTAAATACAAATATACAACATCATTGATGGCTTTTAGCAATAAACGATATGAAAAACGGTAGTTTTAATTTTTACGGTTTGTTATACCTACCCTCCAGAATTATAATACAGATAATCATGCAATATAAATATACTGTTACCAGGGATATGTTTAGGAAAATTTTAGGTCTTTTAAAGAACCCTTCACAAAACTTTTCATCTTAAAACAGAACCCTACACAAAACTTTTCATCTTAAAACAGGACCCATCACAAACTTTTCATCCCAAAACAGGACCCTTCAAAAATTTTTTCATCTCAAATCAGGACCCTTCACAAAATTCTTTGTCTTAAAAATACAAATATCTTTACAAAATTTTCTCACTTTTAAATTGAACCTTTCACAAATTTAATTATTTTGAAATAAAACCTCACTTCTGACAAAATAGATAAATTCAAAAATAACGCATTACTTAGCATTCTTGTATATGAAGGATAGAACCTGATTATAATGATAATTTCAAATTCACAAAATCATGACTAGAATTTTCACAAATAAAAGAAATTTCACAAAAACAGGACCCTCTGAGAAAAGTCTGGACAGACCCCTGGTTGCAGTGACTATAAATATGTTATATCTATATCTATTATATAATTATATTATACATAATATTAACTATGCAGTTAAATTGAAAATAGCAAAAAAATAAAATTTTGATAATAATAGGCAGGGTTTGCCCAAGTGGGCCCGCCCAGGTTTTTTCGGGCGGGCCCACTTGAAAAAACCCATTGTGAGTTTTTTCAAATTTTCTCGTGCTTTCACAACTGTATCATTATTTAATCTTAGTAAAATAATGAACATAATTTTTACAAGAATTTATTAAAAGTAATTTATTTGATTTTAAATTAATCAATTCTTGATTTAATTATAGTTTTAGAGCATGCAAAGATAAATGCCAATTTAAATATATTTCAAAAGAATCAGATTTAAAGGAATTTCTAAGCAGAGATAAAATGACCAAAAAAGAAAGAAGATTTTCATGCCTGTAATCTAAAATGTATCCAAATGCTTTAAATCTTAATTTATGCCTAAAGATGGCACTTGAACACCATCCTGATTACTTGCCAGGTGTTACAATAGCTTTTAAGATAAATGATCCCATTTATTATCCTGCTTCAATGTTCAATGAAAGTATACAGGAGTTTTCAACACAAAAATGGTGACAGATTATGGCAAAAAAGAGTGAAGAAAAGTTTCCTCCTGGATTTTGTCAGTTTTTCTTTTCTTTACATTCAGCACCAGCTACCTCTGCTTCAATCTAACAATACTTTTCTACATTTAATCTGGTTTGGAACAAATTATGTACTCATTTAGGAATTGATTAAGCAGCAAAGCTATTAATTGTGTATCACTATTTGCGATTTAAATTTACAGGTGCCACTGGCACTGACTTCTATTTCTATGACAATCTAATTTAACATTTAATATTATTGCAATATATATGTAGCAAATTTTGCTAAAATTTTCAAAAATATTATGTATCTCATTTCTTTCAAAAAAAAAAAAAAAAAAAAAAAAAAAAAATGTTGTTTTCAACTGATTTGAAGTAAATTAAAGAAACTATATTAATTTAGCATGTTTAACTTAAGGTAAGAATTATATAAAATAATCCAGTTGTAGTTGGTTTAATATAGTCTTAATTCTTAATGCAGCAAACTAGCCCCATGAGATACAAATGTACCTTTTAAATTAACTTAATTATATATATATATATATTGTTAATTCTACTTAATTAATGCAAAATTATACCCAGGTTTCACTGATAAATGAAGAAGTTAGGTATTATGTTGGGTGAAAATTAGACGTTTAAAGAGCTCTAAAAAAACTCGATAAAGCCCGAAAAAACCCGGGGTTTTTTTCAGAAAAACTCGAAAAAATCCAGGTTTTAGACTAGTGGGCCCAGTGGGCTGGGTTTTTTTTAAAAAACCCAGGTTTTTTCTAACCCTGATAATAAGGGTTAGGTTGTAACTAATATTTTTGATGCCATTATTGGCTCAATGAAATTTACATGGACTGGATGGGCCATAAGTATAAATTTTCACAAACAATAAACAATAATCTTACAGCATCAGTGCTTGTAAACATATTTTTTATTACAAACGACGAGAATTGAGTCTCTCAAACCCACATGAAACCCATAATACTAATATGATAGAAATGAAACAATGTTTATTATTAAATAAAGTGAATTTTCTCTTTATTAAGGGCAATTCCACAGAAAATTACCATTTGGGGGGGGGAGGGAGTAAAAGTTATAATATGTTTAACCCCTTAGTTCTCGCTCCCATCATATTCTCGGGCTGTGTCTTTTACTCAAATTGTTTGATTCCCACCAGTTTTATAAAAGTGAAATTGGCTATATTTTAGTGTCGTTTTTCCTGCCATTATTAAATAAGGTGAATATTTCTTTTTCATAAAAGTGGTGCCAATAAACAATTTGAATTTTTCAACAGTAATTTAATTCGAGCGTTAAGGGGTTAATCTAAGGGTATGATTGGAAAACTTGATATTTTTATATTCTACAATAAAATCCTAATAAAAAGGTATTGTAAATTACTGTTTAAAAGCTAAGTTAAATACCATTATTGTCTTTGTAAAGTCTTAATGTTATGTCAGTCACACAATAAAGTGATGTCCATTACACGAGTAAATGCCATTTTTTTTTCTTTTTTATTATTCAGAAATTAATGAAACAAATTACTGTTAAAATTTGGCATTACTAGTATTGTTGAGAACATTAAATCACTTTTTTTAACGGGATAGTTTTGATAATTTTTACACTTCAATGAAGGCAGAAAAAAATGTTTGTATATTTTATATTACGTCAGTTATAGAATTTTGAAATGCAATTTTTGGGACTCAAAGAGAGATTGAAATTATTGGCAGGTATTTGAATATTAAGTCCTTAGTAAGAAATATTTTAATTGTAAAAATTTGTTTTAGCTTTATTAGTAAATTTTCTGCATAGTTTTGAAAACAAAATTCGATGATCAAATGCTACGTCAGTTACAATGGAATTGCCCTTAATGATAAATTTTGTATTTAATGTAATTATTATCTGATAAATGTTGTTTATCATTTGAAAAGAAATTTACAATAAAAATGAGACTAGATTAACCCTTGATCTGCAGATTTTAATAGTTAGAAATGTAAAACCTATTGAGTATAGTAATACTAGTGTCTTTTTCTGAAGAGAATAGATTTTTCAGAGATTATTCAAGAAACATTTAAGACAGTCTTTGAAACAATTCAATATTTAAAAAAAAAAAAAAAAAATGTTTACATTTAAATGGTTAAGAATTGAATTATAAGGACCCCCCACCCCCCTCCTACCTTTCATTTCAAACTCTGACAGAAAGGAAGGGGTGGGAGAGATAATTTGATTTTATGGAATGAAATTTTACAAAAAGTAACAAGCTTCTAAATGGAGCTCCAATTTTACACAGACTGATCCCATCTATAAATATTTGTTTGGGTGATTAAGATTGTACATATCTGTACAATTCTGTTTTTTAATTTTTCTTACAATAATTTCAAATTAAAAACATTACTCTTCTATACAACACACTAAATACAGATGGATAACCATAAAATAAGGAAAAAGTTATTAGCTTACATAAAGTATTGACGAAATAAACGTATCAGCACAAGCTGAATATTTTTTTGTTCATGGTAAGTAAACTAAGATCTCCCCCCCCCCCCCCAATGCCTCTATGAATGACTCTTCTAAATATTTTGCAAGCATTGCTTTTTAGCGTCCATACTTGAAAGCCATATATGCGTGTATGAATACCTTTGCAAATACTTAAATACAAAGCGATTTTTTTTCTATCTAATTAAACAGCTTTTTAAACGGTACCTATTGTAACATGTTTAGCTTCGGAATATAGGGTGAACTACCCAGTAATTGACCATTTAGTGAAAGTTTCTTCACATTTTTTTTTTCTGTGCTAAATTTAAGGAGATATTTCTTGAAACTTTTTTTTTAAAGCAACAATCACTTATAAGGATCAATAATAAATAAACATTTTTTGTCTACTTTTTTGCAATTTTATTTTATTTAATATAATAGTTGTCAAGTGAGATTTTGCCAGTAATTGACCACTTAATGTTAGAAAATGACCATCACTGTGTCAGTAATTGACCACTCTGAAGTATAGGTGAAAACTGGGAAATTTAGTTAGTAGCCAGTGGCCGGTAGACTCAGTTTCATTAGTGGCCACTTTTTAAAGTTAGTGGCCACTATAATGTTTCAAACTTTCTTGACATCTAGATAAACTATAATCGCTGTATATATACATATTTTTCTATAAATCAGAGTTTTATACCAGCCAACTATTCATGATAAGAATAGAGAAGCAGTCAAAATTCAAGAAAATTACCTTAAAACGACAAAATCTGTTGTATTAATTTTTTAGAATATATTTTTGGATTATTTGTATATGTTTATAAACACAATTATCAACCAAATTACTATTACTTTCTTTATATAAAAAATAACTAAATCAAAATTCCAACAGCTAGGTGTATACAATAATAATAATAATCAAATAATACACAAAATGTTATTTAGATTTTATTTAATAAGTAAATGTGCTATTAACATACTACACAAATTACATACAGTTGAAATCTAAGCTGGTGAGTGTATTTCGCAGGATTAAACAGTATCTCTTGAAGAAAAATAATCTAACTCAGGGTTCGTACGGTCCTTGAAAGTGCTTAAAAGTCCTTAAATTTTTCAAAAGCAAATTTTGGTCCTTAAAAGTACTTATTTTTATGCAAAATTTGTAAAAAGTGCTTGAAAGTCCTTGAATTTTTTCTTTGAATTTCCAGAGATTTTTTTTCCATAACTGGTGAGAATGTGGCAGGAGTCGAAATATTGAAGATACTGCAATGTCCTTAAAATCTGCTTCCATCCAGTGAAAAAAAAAAAAGGGAATAAATTATTTGAAATGCATGTGGAATCAAAACTGATGAATATATTTTGCAGAATTCTTGAAAAAAATAGAAATTTCATGTAAAAAATAAGTGAGGAGCTAGCATATGACGAAAAGTCGAAATATTGAAAATACAGCTAAATCGTTGAAATCTGCTTGCATCCGACAGGAAAAAGAATTAAACAGTTTGCTACTTAGGTGTAATCAAAGTAGAGATGCATATTTCCATGAAAAATGCTGTATTTCCGTTGGCGATCGTTAACAAAATTTAAAATCGCCACTTGGCGAGTGGCGACTAAAGTGGCGATCGATGGCCGATTTTTTAATCGCCACTTTTACAACTTTAATCGCCACGTGGCGAGTGGCGACCGCTAATTTTCACCTATACTCTGAAGTTGAACTGATAAACCTTCTTAAAATTAATCATATGAAAAAATGGAGAAGTTTGCCAAGTTTTATTCTACAGAAACTGGATGTCTAGCCTCCTGGACAGCCAGAAAAAAATCGGGGAAATTTCAAATTTCTAAAAAAAAAAAAAAAAAAAAAAAAAAAAAAAAAAAAAAACTCTTACGAATTTGAAATTTCTGAGAAATTTTTTAGAAAAAGAATTTCAATCATAAAGCCAAGGATTTTTAAATTGCAGCAGTAACAAAATATGTAGCTGTGTTCTTTATAAGGACTGTTCAAACCTCTTATAGATTTTTTTTTTTTTGCTTATCCTCTTTTACTCTTTGCTTGGCAATTATTAAGGTTTTTGGTATGTAACATCACACAATCTCGACACCTGAAAAATTGTTGCCACCTGGCTAACCGAAAAGTACCAATTGTTTTTATTGGCATTGAAAACCTAGAAAAGTAAAGGAAATTCATCACTGAACTTGGCTAGTCAGGAGATTTTTTGTAAAAAAAAATTTAAACTGTTTCTGAACAGAAAACATATTAGTGAATTTCCACAATATTTTGTAAGATTGAAATTAGTGATAAAACATGATATTTATAAGTAAATATAGACAAGAAAAGAATAGTTACTATTTCAAAATTTATTTATAAAAAAAATCCATTAATTATTAAAGTTAACACAAAAATGAAACTTAATCCTCATCTGTTTCACCAAAACAACTGACACACATGAAGTCAACTTCTTTGTCACTCTGTCATCCAATGCAAAATGTTGCCTGTGTTTCGTAGACGCACATTTTAGTATGATAGGGCTCATACCAGATTTCTTTAATTCCTATCATATCTTCTTCCATCCAGATTTCTTCCCATGCCTTTCACACCCAATCATTTATCAGACTTTGCTCATATGTAGAAGTCTTTATTGCTGCTTTTTCACCCCTTTTTTTTTGTTGTTTTGTTTTCTTTAATTTTTTAACTTGCCTTACTTCCTGTCTTCTTTCTTCTGTTTCTCTTTACTTTCCCAATAATTTAGTCATGCTTTAAAGCAGCCATGCTCAACCTGCAGGCCACATATGGCCCAGTAATCTTTTACTTGTGACCCGAGATACATAATCATTAATTTCTATTTATAAAATTGATATATGCATAAAATATATTTAAGATTTTCCCTATTGCTTTATATTTTTGTGGGATGACAAAATCTGTCATGTTATTTATAATTAATTTTAAATTATGTTTAAATATTCTAAATGCCCTTTTCGTTTAGTGAAAAGTTTTTTTTTTTTTAGTTGTAGTCCTATTTGTGCTACAGTTATGCATATATTTCTGAAGCACTTGGCAATCAACACTCTACTTTTGTCCCTCAAAACTTACTGTAATGTTAGTGTAAATTCTGTATTGTTATTATGTTTTATTATTATACAACTGCAGTTAATTAGGGTTGAACTTTGTCATGGATAAAATCAGCATAAAAAACATTTTATATAGCAATTTTAACAGCATACTTCCACAACAATTGTAATAGAAATCTACCACAAACTATGTTTGGAGCTGATGATGGTAAAACTTTTTTTTATAAGATTTGTATGACAAATTCTAATGATATTTAGAGCCTCACTATACTAATTTTGTTATCTTTATATTTTAATTACACTTTTCTTGCATTATTATTATATAACTGTGTTATGAACCTCTTAACATAACAAATGTTTGCTTGCTTGATCAGTAATTGACCAAGCATATTTAGTTATTAACCACCCTGGTCAACTACTGAAAGAACTCATTTTTTAAATAAAAAATTGGTGAATATTGCTTTCATAATAGAAATCTATGTATTTTTTTAAGTATCAAAAGGAATGGATGCAAACAAGCAAAAAGTCAGTAATTGACCATTTTGGTCAATTACTGAATGCTTTCAGCATTCGCACATCTAGTAGTTGACCAACCCCCTTAACGTCATTTAATTTATGAATTTAATATTAAATGCATAATGATTAACTTAAAATAAACAAAAATGAACTACACACCTCATTTGATGAACCAATGGAACTAAATTAAACTTGATGCTGCAAGATTAATAAAACAACTCACAAAACAACATTACTATTACAGAATGTATTCACTTTTGATATTGCTAGAAGGTGCATTTTCTTTAATTTTTTACATTCAATCAGAATATAGATAGCAAAAATAATTTTTTCCTATGCAATTCATTGAATGTTAGATATTTTTATTCAGCATTCAAAAATACTTTATCAACACATTGATTCTTGTTTTTAACACATAAATGTGTTTTTGGTCAATTACTGGCATGTGGTCAATTACTGGAAGTTCACCCTATAATCACAGTAAAAAACAAATATTACTATTTAAATAATGACTTCTTTTTGTTCGTCAGTTTGCTTCAATGGGGCAATTTTTGTGAAAAAATACTTTTGATAACAATGGGAGTTAACATCGTTACTTGTAAACTTGCTCCGTGAGGTTCCGTGTCAATAACCTGTTGGATTACATATTGAATGAGAATATAATCCGACGCAATATAAGTAATAAGATAAAAATATTATTTTCGATCTAACCTGCTATCTGGGGTTCAATAATATAAAAACTAAAAATATACTAAAAATATAAAATATCACTGCAACGATACTCAACAAAAACAAACATCACCCGATGATTCGATTGATAGAATTCTATTAAAATTATCGATTAAAGCTCGATTATTCTGAAATGATGCTGCCATTCTTCGGCTGTTATATATGTATGCAAATGCAAAGCCACGGAGTAAAAGAGGTGGGGGGGAAACTTAACAGGCATTACTCGCCGAAAACGCAAGTTGCATTTTGGTAAATAATGAGGGCGCTACAATCCGCATGTTGACCATTCTTTTAGATAATATCATACACGGAGTAAAAGAGGTGTAGGGGAAACTTAACAGGCATTACTCGCCGAATACGCAAGTTTCGTTTTGGTAAATAATGAGGGCGCTACAATCCGCATGTTGACCATTCTTTTAGCTAATATCATACACGGAGTAAAAGAGGTGGAGGGGAAACTTAACAGGCATTTTACTCGCCGAAAACGCAAGTTGCGTTTTGGTAAATAATGAGGGCGCCACAATCCGCATGTTGGCCATCCTTTTAGCTGAATATCATATGATTGTATGTATAAGAGACGTACGTTAGAATTAAAAAATATTTTATATTATTCGTTTATTTTTTATTATTGATATTACAAAGCATAAATTAAGATGGGGTATAAGTGCTTTGTTCCTGGATCGAAAACAGGTTATACCAGTGACATAAAAAAAAAGAGAAAACGAAGGGAAAATAAAATTGAGCTTGTTCCGTGCTTTACAGGTGAGAGTTTTTTTAGGCTTTAATATAAAGTTATTTGCTTGTAATTATGTTTAAATTGAGAAATTTTTATCTTAAATCAATCTTAGTGTATATGTTTTTTAAATGTTATACTTAATGAACACTAAAAATTGCTGTGGGTAATTGATATGTACCTATCTGTCAAATACCATTTAAATTGCAGGATTTTGTCATGCCAAATTTTATGAAAATGGAATCAAAACTTCAAAAGAAATTAAGAAAAGTTTCCTTCATTCTATTAAATCCTATCATACGTAATTAATTCAATGATACCCCTTGATATGTAATGATTGTAGGTTGCCATGGTGATTATTCTGTTAAATCCTATCACACGTAATTAAATCAATGATATCCCATGATAGGTAATGATTCCAGGTTGCAATGGTGATTATTCTATTAAATCCTATCACACGTAATTAATTCAATGCTATTCCGTGATAGGTAATGATTCTAGGTTGCCATGGTATTCTATTCTCATGGTTATTCTATTAAATCCTGTTACACGTAATTAATTCAAAGATATCCCATGATAGGTAATGATTTTAGGTTGCCATGATGATTGCGTTCTATTTAAGATGGAGTCCTATTATTTTCGTATTACTGAATTTAATGTATATAATCGTAATAAATTTTGTACTCATGCATTTTTGCATAAGGGTGAGTCTAAAGGGTTTTTTTAATTTGATATTTTGTATGCTCTGACTTGAAAACATATAGTAATCTAAAATATACTGTTACGTTTTTCCATAAATATTTATTAAGTATTCTGGAAAATAATCTTAATTGTATGTAAGGAAAATCGGAATTTTTTGTAGAAATTGAATCGGGTCTGATTTTTTTTTTCAAGGGACGGGCCGGGCTTGTTTTCACTGCTTTTTGCATGGGGCGGGCGAGGACGTAAACTGCGAAAATACAAACGGACCAGGCCGAGCCGAACTTTTAGTTTTTCCACCCGCCCGGTCCGGGCCAAGCCTAATTATTTCTCTTTCGGGGCGGGTCGGGCCCGGGTCTGGAATTTCCGGTCCTCTAACCCCCCCCCCCCCCCCCTTTCTTCCTTATAAGTAAGATTATATTAAAATCAAACGTTACGACTTTTGAAAAAATTAGTTCCTGAACAATGACCTATAATTTACACGTTTTCTTTCTCAAATTAAGATAAAAATTTGTTTTAATTCTACATTTATTAATTGCATAGATATCAAAAGTTATGAATTATTAAATTATTCAAAGGTTATAAAATATACGCAAGATTAAAATTTACTCAAAAATATTGAATAATACTTTTAATTTTTAAAAGTCGTGTAAGTCTATTTATTTCTTCGTGGCAGAATAATCCGTGATATTCAATGTTTATAAATGGCCTGGCCTTCACTTTTTTTGTCAGAATGATCTCTGATTTTAAGTGTCTTAAGAGGCAATCAAAAAGCCAAGTGCCTTTAAAAAAATATGTATCTTATGAAGAAAACTGTAATTAATCAGATTTCTACTTGTACGACTTTCTTAAAATTCAAATTTTCTAGTAAAATTTTTTTAAAAATCAGTGCTTTTCTCTTTGAAAAGCATTGTAGAACAATCGACCGATAGCCTACATTCTATGGTGTCGCATCCTAACGGGGGGAAAACTGCATAGCAAAATTTTAACATTAGTTTCGCCTCCATCTCTTTTACTCCGTGTATCATATGATTGTATGTATAAGAGCCGTACGTTAGAATTAAAAAATATTTTATGTTATTCGTTTATTTTTTATTATTGATATTACAAAGCATAAATTAAGATGGGGTACAAGTGCTTTGTTCCTGGATTGAAAACAGGTCATACCAGTGACATTAAAAAAAAAAAAAAAAAAAAAAAAAAAACGAAGTGAAAATAAAATTGAGCTTGTTCCATGCTTTACAGGTAAGAGATATTTTTAGGCTATAATATAAAGCTATTTGCTTGTAATTATGTTTAAATTGAGAAATTTTTATCTTAAATCAATCTTAGTGTATATGTTTTTTTTAATGTTATACTTAATGAACACTAAAAATTGCTGTGGGTAATTGATATTTAGGGCGATTCCATGCGGAGAGTCACACACGTAACGCAGGCTTTAATTTGATTTGCATTTATTCAATTATTTGTTACATTTTAATATTAATTCTGATTTTAGGTGGTATGGTAAATAAGTTATTAACATATTTTTTAGTTTAAATGTGTGTAAGTAAAACTCACAGAAATATATCATCTAATTTCATACTCAAAATGTACTTTTTTTCTGAAGTAGAAAAAAAGCACATTTTGAGTAATGAAATTAAATGATATAATTCTGTGAATTTTATTGCCACACATTTAAATTTAAAAATATGGTAATAACTTATTTACCATACCATTTAAAATCAGAATTAGCATTAAAATTTAATAAATAATTGAATAAATGCAAATTAAAGCCTGCGTTACGTGTGTGACACTCTCCACGGAATCGCCCTTTACCTATCTGTCAAATACCATTTAAAATGAGATTAAACCATTTAAATTGGAGAAGTTTGTCATGTCAAATTCTATGAAAATGGAATCAAAACTTCAAAAGAAATTAACAAAAGTTTCCTTCATTCTATTAAATCCTATCCCATGATAGGTAATTATTCTAGGTTGCATTGGTGATTATTCTATTAAATCCTATCATATGTAATTAATTCAATGATACCCCTTGATAGGTAATGATTCTAGGTTGCCATGGTCATTATTATATTAAATCCTATCACACGTAATTAATTCAATGATATCCCGTGATAGGTAATGATTCTAGGTTGCCATGGTGACTATTCTATTAAATCCTGTCACACATAATTAATTCAAAGGTATCCCATGATAGGTAATGATTTTAGGTTGCCATGATGATTGCGTTCTATTTAAGATGGAGTCCTATTATTTTCGTATTACTGAATTTAATGTATATAATCGTAATAAATTTTGTATTTATGCAATTTTGCATAAGAGTGAGTCTAAAGGGTTTTTAAAATTTGATATTTTGTATGCTCTGACTTGAAAACATGTAGTAATCTAAAATATACTGTTATATTTTTCCATAAATATTTAGGAAGTATTCTGGAAAATAATCTTAATTGTATGTAAGAAAAATCGGAATTTCTTGTAGAAATTGAATCGGGTCAGTTTTTTTTTTTTTTTTTTTTTTTTTTTGTAAGGGACGGGCCGGGCCTGTTTTCACTGATTTTTGCATGGGGCGGGCGAGGGCGTGAACTGCGAAAATACAAACGGACCAGGCCGGGCCGAACTTTTAGTTTTTCCACCCGCCCGGTCCGGGCCAAGCCTAATTATTTCTCTTTCGGGGCGGTCGGGCCCGGGTCTGGAAATTCCGGTCCTCTAACACCCCCCCCCCTCCTTCCTACTTATAAGTAAGATTATATTAAAATCAAAACTTAACGACTTTTGAAAAAATTAGTTCCTGAACAATGACCTATAATTTACACGTTTTCTTTCCCAAATAATTAAGATAAAAAATTGTTTTAATTCTACATTTATTAATTGCATAGATATCAAAAGTTATTAATTATTAAATTATTCAAAGGTTATAAAATATACGCGAGATTAAAATTTACTCAAAAATATTGAATAATACTTTTAATTTTTAAAAGTCGTAAGTCTATTTATTTCTTCGTGGCAGAATAATCCTTGATATTCAATGTTTATAAATGGCCTGCGTTCACTTTTTTTGTCAGAATGGTCTCTGATTTTAAGTGTCTTAAGAAGTAATCAAAAAGCCAAGTGCCTGTAAAAAAATATGTATCTTATGAAGAAAACTGTAATTAATCAGATTTCTACTTGTACGACTTTCTTAAAATTCAAATTTTCTAGTAAAAATTTTTTTAAAAATCAGTGCTTTTCTCATTGAAAAGCATTGTAGAACAATCGACCGATAGCCTACATTCTACGGTGTCGCCACCTAACGCAGAGCATAAAATAACATATAAAGTAGGCGACACTAGTGTCACCTAGTACCGCGATATTGTCGCCCAGTGATAGGGTATGGTACCGGCAACTTTTTTTAAACAGGTGAATAACATAAACTGCCTTTTTGACTCAGGAGATGATAAGAATGGCAACAGATGTCATAGCAGTAAAAGAAAACATCGTATCACAGTTACAAAATGCTTTTTGTTTTGCTGTCCAAGTAGATCGTTCTGTTGAGAAATATGGAACAAATTTGTTAGAGCACAATTTTTTCAAAAGATCAGGACATAGAATGAGTTTTTCTAGTACAATCAGTAAGCTAGAAGCAGAAGGCCTCGTGGTTTTTGCCAAGGTTGTATTTGATAATTTGTGCATTGAGAATATCGCAAAATATAAGTTGACAGGCTTAACTGCAAGTGGGTGAAGGAAAATACAGGCAAAAACAGCGGTCTCTGCGTTCTTATGAAACGGTACTTGGGTAAAGACTAACTTTGAATTTGATGCTTTGCTCAGGTCTGACTTAACCGAGTCGGAGTTGGAATCATCAAGCAACATTTAATCGAGTTTCTGCTCTACGCGTTAAAGTGCTTGAAGAAATATCTGGAACAGAAAATCAAAGTGCCTTTTGTTTCTCTGCATATTTTGAAGTACAGTTCGTAAAACACTTTAAAAGATTGACAAAAGCAGTACGGAACAATTTTCCTCAACTTGAGACAGACAGTCAAAGGTCCTTCATTACACTGTCTGATAAAAAATTGATATAGAATTTGTCAAAAAAAAATTTTTTACAAATTCTTTGACGCTCATCAAAGATGGGTAAGTCCTGAGGAATACGAAGAACAGTTGATGGAAATAAATGAAGGCACTTAGGAATCTGAAAGTGATTAGTAAATTGAAGAAAATCCTCGCAGATGTAAAAACAACTCGTTAGTTTTGTACCAAGAGATGCTGATCTGCAGTGAGAAAAGAAACTATATTGAGTTGTAAAGAATTTGTTTCTCAAAGATTGGAAGAGGATAAAGTAAGCATCTCCTACAGGATAGATGCTTTGTTAAATGCACGAAGACCAACAGAAGTTGCTAATGCAGCCCACCTTGATATTGAGAACTTTTTTGGTAAAGACGAAGTCGCCTATTTAAATGATGATGTGATGGCTTTGTGAGCAGCTGAAAATCTGCGTCCTTCTCATCAACAGCAAGACTATTTCTACTTTAAGGTGTCTCAACACCACTCTGTTTTAAACAAATTGGTCCTGTCATATGTTTCTTTGACACCTCACAATGTTGGCAAATAAAGTTGTTGGCACATGGAATTGTGTCCATACTCACAACGCTTAAATCCAAAAAACAGTTGGAACTAGTATAAAGAGAAGCCTTAAACTCAAGGATGTTCATTGCTCTTAATGGAATTGGAACAACTTTTTATGATCCAAGACCTGCTATTGCAAGGTTCCCAGAGAGCAAAGTAAAAAGTAGAACACTTCCAGATAAAGAAACCTATGAGAACATGAGTTTATCAAAAAATGCTTTGCTAAAGCCAGTTACTTGTAAAATAACTTAACGGATACATTATTGTAGGATTTTGCAAACATTATAAATAATTAATAAAGTTTAAAAAATTTTAAACATGAACAAAATCGTTTTCTTTACCTGCTTAATTCTACTATTTGCATAAGACTGTCCCAGAATTGTAAAAACCAGAAACTTTCTGCGCACATAAATATTGGGTCAAAAACTTTCTGGAGATTAATTTAACGTTTAATAAAATAACGTGTTTTATTATTTTGACGATATGAATTAGGCACAGTAGTTTTAAAATAATTACCATTTAAATTTAAAATTAATTAATATTAATTAAAGAATAATTATTTTGGTTAAAAAATAATAAACCTAAAAATCCATGGTAAGAAGGGTGAATTCTTATCAATTATTTTGTCATGCTTTTAAAAGCAGCTTAATCCTTAATATTGTGACCTCTTCGCACGAAATGCCAGTCACTCTGTTCACAGAAATAATGTGACATTGCTTCTGAAACAACTGAATCACATTTTGCAGGGAGAGGTCCATTCATAGGTATTATCATTAAAGAAACCGATGAGTGTTTACCGCGACCCTTTGACGAAATTCTCGTTTTTTCCGCGATTCTTTGACGAAATTTGCGTTTTTTCTGCGATCCTTTAACGAAATCCGTTTTTCTCCCGCATTCTTTTAACGAAATTCTCACTTTTTCCGCGGCGTTTTGACGAAATTCACGCTTTTTCCGCAATTCTTTGGGGAAATTCGTGTTTTTTCCGCGATTCTTTGCGAAATTTGCATTTTTTTCGCGATCTTTTGACAAAATTCCCGCTATGCTTTTACGAAGTTCGCTTTTTTCCTGCACTCCTTTGACAAAATTTGTATTTTTTCTGCGATTTGGCGAAATTTGCTTTTTTTCGCGATTCTTTGGCGAAATTTGTGATCTTTTGACGAAATTCGAGCTTTTCCGCCGCCCTTTGACGAAATCCGCGTTCTTTTTTCACAATCCTTTGAAGGATTAGTTTTTCCTGCGGTTCTTTTAAGAAGTTTGCGTTTTTTTCGCGATTCTATGTCAAAATTTGACCTTTTTCCACTACGCTTTTACGAAATTTGTTTTTTACTGCATTCCTTTAACGAAATTTGCGTTTTTTCTGTGATGCTTTGACGAAATTATCTTTTTTTACGATTCTTTGACGAAATTCGCCTTTTTCGCGATGTTTTGACGAAATTGGAGACTTTTTCTGCGAACGATTGACAAAATTGTTTTTTTTTCAACGACCATTTGTTGAAATTCGCAATATTTTTTTATGTCTGAATTTTGAGACTGATGGCCGATTTTTTTTAAAAACATTTTTGGAACCGAATGCCTTAAATTTTCAGAACAGAATCACCCCTGGCAAGCAATAAATAAATCATACATAAAATTTTGCTATTCTTTGACGAAATTATCTTTTTTTACGATCCTTTGACGAAATTCGCGTTTTTTCGCGGTCCTTTGACGAAATTCTCTTTTTTTTGCGATGCTTTAACGAAATTGGTGATTTTTCCTGCGAACGATTGACGAAATTGGTTTTTCTTTCGACGACCATTTGTTGAAATTCGCAATATTTTTCCGTGATATATTTTTATGTCTGAATTTTCAGACTGATGGCCGAATTTTTTAAATTTTTCGGAACCGAATGCGTTAAATTTTCGGAACAGAATCACCACTGCCAAACAATAAATAAATCGTACATAAAATTTGGGAATATTTTTTAATTTTTCGATACTTAAGTATCGAAAAATTAAAAAATATTCCCAAAATTCCCAAATTTAAAAATATTAAAAAAAAAAAAAAAGAGTTACAAGAACAAAAATTACGTTTTTCTTTCTGAAAATTTCCGCAAAGTTCCGAATTTTACGGAAAAATTTCCGCGCATGGCGTGCGTCTATATTATACAAATCTGGATAGTCCTATATTATACAAATCTGGATAGTCCTTTGTATTAAAATTTTAAACCATTGTAGCTGTTTATTGTAGCATTTTGGAAATATTTTACTGATACAGTTTGATTTTTGAAAACATAAAGAGTAAAATCTGATTCCTTGTTTAGTTCCAGTCTTTTCAAAATATAGTAACTTGTAAAAGTCAAAATATGTTTAACCACTACAATTATTATTCATTTTAAATTTTAGAAACATGTTATAAAATTTAACATAGTAATTTTATATTATTTTTAAATTTCATGATTTTCATCCATCAAGAGGAAAGTATGTTTTCTTGATTAGTTCAACATTGGGTCTAAAACTACAGTTAAGGTACTATTTCACCAACTATTTAATGATTCAAGTCAAATTTATTTTTAAATTTCAGAATTTATTCTAGGCTCCAACAACCTAATTTGTCTGATAAATTATGGTTATAAACAAAAGGAAAGTGTACAAACTAATAAGCAATATTTCAAATTGAATTTAAATGATAATTTTCTTACATAAAGTTTTAATTAGGCAAGGGCGGATCTGGAGAGTCCTCAAGGGGGGGGCGATTTTAGAAATTTGGAGACTTCAATCTGATGCGCGGGTCGGGGCTAATTTTTTTCACTGCGGGTCGTGTTACTTCTACTTTTTGCTGTGGGTCGGGCTTGGGTCAGGTTGACTATATTTTTTTGCTGTGGATCGCATTTGGGTCCGGTTGACTTCTACTTTTTGCTACGGGTTGGGTTTGGGTTCGGTATACTTATACTTTTCTGCTGCGGGTCGGGTTGACTTCTAATTTTTAGCTGCGCTCTAGCGCATTGGGTTTGGGGCAGATTTGCATACATTACTTCCGGTTTGGGTCAGTTTCTGATTTGGTTTTCACTCTTGCGAGAAGGGTTCGGGCCGACCCGAATTTGAAAAGAAAGTCTAAATATTTTTGAAGATAAAAGGTAAAGTAAAATATCCATAACTGACACGCCCAAACAATTATTTAATAATACTTTTTAATCTTCAGGATTATGTAAAAAATACTAGTTTGTTATAAGACCGCTTATCTCTTTATATCTAAGATGAGTTGTAATTTAAAAAAAACTAGTATGTTGTGGCCATCACAAAACTTTCTTCTATATAAATCTCGTCAATTAAAGCATTTAAAAAGTACAAGAAATAACAACGATTTAGCACCAATTCATATCAAAGTATATCTGAATTTGAAGTTGGATGAAAATTCGTGCATTAGTTCTTGAGATAGAGCTATAGCGGAAATTCTGAAAAATGTAGCATAGCAGCGCCACCTGTTGAGCGATTTACACCAAAAATAAGCAGCACTAAATGATATCAAGGTGTACCTGAATCTGAAGTTTCTTGAAAATCCAAGCATTAGTTCTTGAGATAAAGCTATTGCGGAAAATCGCCAAAAATACAGCATAGCAGCGCCACCTGTTGAGCGATTTACACCAAATATTAAACAGCTCTAATTTATACGTCAATTCATGTCAAGGATTAACTAAATCTGAAGTTTGATGAAAATCCGTGCAATAGTTCTTGAGATACAGCTCTTGCGGGAATCGTGAAAAATGCAGTACAGCAGCGCTACCTGTAGGGTGAATTACACCAAAAATTAAACAGCACTAATTTATATCAGTGACTAACTGAATCTGAAGTTTGATGAAAATTCGTGCATTTTTTCTTGAGTTAGAGCTATTGCGATAATCATGAATAATGCAGCATAGCAGCGCCACCTGTTGGGCGATTTTCACAAAACAGTAATCAGCAACAAACTATATCCTGAACAAACTGAATCTGAAGTTTTATGAAAATCCGTGCAGTAGTTCTTGAGATATAGCTATTGCAGAAATCGTGAAAATTACCACGTAGCAGCGCCACCTGTTGGGCGATTTTCACCAAAAACTAATCAGGTCCAGTTTATATCAAGGTCTAACTAAATATAAAGTTTTGTGAAATTCTGTGCATTAGTTCTTGAGATAGAGCGCCCACAAAATTTTTGTCACATACAGACTCACAGAGTGACAGACAGACTCACAGACAGACATTTTCTAAAAATCATCAAATCGTGTTCTGGGCATTCTAAAACGTATAAATCCGTCGAAAACCGGGAGTCGAAATTTTTCACAAATCCAATACTTTCTTCTTGTAAAGATAGAAGAAAGTAAAAAAATGCTTTGAAACTTATTAAAAAACATACCGAGTGTCCTAAAATGGACTGACTGATTTTAAAATTCAGTGACTTGCAAATGGTGACAGCAATTTAAAAAAATCTTGCAGGAGGGTTATGTAAGATGGCATGAGATTTTTTGCTGCGATTCTTGATTTTACTTTACAATAGCAGCGGTAGATGGCACTGCAAACAATAGTTGTTAAATCGGGCACCGATTTAGCGCCTATCGAGTGCAGCGCCATCTGGTTTCTATTCTAAACTGAAAAAACTGATCAGGGGTGATTCTCAGTTTTCAAAAAAAAAAAAAAAATCTGAAATGTTACAGCAGAGGTGTTGGGATTCCCTTCTGGCACTAATTATTCTTGTTGCAGGTCGAGTTAGCCGTTTTCGATCTGGGTCGATTTGAGGCTGAGTGTAGATTCATGCAAGCTCGGTTTGGGTTAAACCATTTTGTTCAAAAGTTAGTTCAGTATATTATTTCAGATTCAAAATTATACCTATAATAATAAACATAGGTGTATGTGTGTGTGCTGTTTCCCAAAGAGAGCACTGTATTTTTTCCACGACTCTTTGACGAAATTCGCGTTTTTTTCGCAACTTTTTGACGAAATTCGCCTATTCTCCCAGCCCTTCGATAAAATTCGCGTTTTTCCGTAGCTGTTTGATGAAATTCACATTTCTTCCATTATTCTTTGACAAAATTTACGTTTCTTCCGCAACTCTTTCATGAAATAAGTGTAATTTTGCAGCCCTTCGATAAAATTCGCGTTTTTTTCTCTCCACCCTTTGACAAAATTTGTGTTTTTTTCGAGATCATTTGACGAAAATTGCATTTTTTCAGCGATCCTTTGACGAAATTCGCGCTTTTTAAGCAATTCTTTAACGAAATTTGCTTTTCTCCGCGATCCTTTGACGAAATTTGAGTTTTTTTGCGACCCTATGAGGAAATTCGCGTTCCTTTCGCGATTCTTTGATAAAATTAGCATTTTTCGCGATCCTTTGACGAAATTCGCTTTTCTCGCGCTTGTCTTACAAAATTCGCGTTTTTTGCACGATCCTTTGACGAAATTCGGGATTTCCGTGATCATTTGAAGTACATCGCGTTTTTCCGTGGTCTTTTGACCAAATTCGCGCTTTTTCCACTCCTCTTTGACCAAATTCACGTTTTTTTCCGCGATTCTTTGGCGAAATTGAAGTTATTTTCTGTGAACGATTGATGAAATGGATTTTTTGCGGCGACCATTTGTCAAAATTCGCAATTATTTTTATGTCCGAATTTTCGGACAAAAATTGCGCCTTTATTTTATTACATATTTCAAATCTGTATATATTTTAGAGTTCAAATATGTCCAAAATCTTTGTGAAAGAGTTTCTTTTTTAAATAGAATTAGATCATAAAAAAAAATGGTTTGCTGCGGAAATTGCGGGTTGCGCAAATTTTGCCACTTTTACGTTGGCCGTGGAAATAGCGGGATGCGCAGTGAGAGGATTAAATTTTCGGAAAATTTGGAACACAATCACCCCTGCTCCTGAGATCTTACATAACCTTCCTTCAAGTATTTTTTTTTATATAGCTGTCGCCATTTGCAAGTTATTGAATTGTATTTAAAATCAGTCAGTCCATTTTAGGACACCCGGTATATTCAGTAGCTGTATGGGATGATGGCTGAAAGAAGCATATTTAAAAAAAATTAAAGCTGGCTTCGATATGTCAGTTAGAGGTTTACCAGGACTGAAATTTTCAGGTCCAACCCACAAAAAAAAAAAAAAAAAAAAAAAAAAAAAAAAAAAAAAAAATTATTAGCCCGGTATAAAAGCTAAAAAAATCAACTCCAGCCCAGCCTGCATTTTGCAATTACAATTATTCATTAAAGCACACTTACTTATGCTCATATTTTATTTTACATTATGTTCGAAAATCATGAATACAGAAAAACATTAATATTAATGACTATTTAGGCAATTATGTACATAAAAACTACGTAAAAATCATTACTTAGACAAATACATTCAAATGGAACTCGAGTAAGAAAATCAGTTTAGAATGCAAGAAACGGATGATAAAAGAAAATCCGAATTTTAAAGCTCTACAAAGAAAAAAATTCTGCATAGCAGCGCCACCTGTTGGGCGATTTACACCAAACACTAATATGGACCAATTTATACCAGGAAGTAACTTAATCTAAAGCTTGATGACAATTCATGCATTAGTTCTTGAGATATAGCTATTGCGGAAATCGTGAAAAATGCAGCACAGCAGCGCCACCTATTGGGCGATTTACACCAAAAATTAAACAGCAATAATTTATTTCAAATGAAAATCAAATTTCAAAGTAATTGCTTAAAAGGCGCAAAGGCCAACATAGTGAAAAAGATTCCAAGCCGGGACTCGAACCCGGGCCATCAGTATAGCGCACTGACGTTCTACCAACTAAACCACTTGGAACGATACCTAGCTCGGAAACTTTCTCACTATTATATGTTGGCAAGGCTACAAACGCAGCACAAGATGGAATATTTATCGTGAGTCACTGACCTGGGACAAACACGAAACATAATTAAATCCAGCATCGATAGAAATTATATTAATACATGGAAATTATTCCAGAGAGAAAACATTCGCTTTGCATACAATATTTCAAATGAAAATCAAATTTCAAATTCCAAAGTAATTGCTTAAAAGGCGCAAAGGCCAACATAGTGAAAAAGATTCCAAGCCGGGACTCGAACCCGGGCCATCAGTATAGCGCACTGACGTTCTACCGACTAAACCACTTGGAACGATACCTAGCTCGGAAAATTTCTCACTATATGTTGGCAAGGCTACAAACGCAGCACAAGATGGAACATTTATCGTGAGTCACCGACCTGAGACAAACACGAAACATAATTAAATCCAGCATCGATAGAAATTATATTAATACATGGAAATTATTCCAGAGAAAAAACATTCGCCTTGCATACAATATTTCAAATGAAAATCAAATTTCAAAGTAATTGCTTAAAAGGCGCAAAGGTCAACATAGTGAAAAAGATTTAATAGTGAGAAATTTTCCGAGCTAGGTATCGTTCCAAGTAGTTTAGTCGGTAGAACGTCAGTGCGCTATACTGATGGCCCGGGTTCGAGTCCCGGCTTAGAATCTTTTTCACTATGTTGGCCTTTGCGCCTTTTAAGCAATTACTTTGAAATTTGATTTTCATTTGAAATATTGTATGCAAGGCGAATGTTTTCTCTCTGGAATAATTTCCATGTATTAATAGCAATAATTTATATCAGGGACTCCCTGAATCTGAAGTTTAATGAAAATTCGTGCATTTTTTCTTGAGATAGAACTATTGCGATAATCTCGAATAATGCAGCATAGCAGCGCCACCTGTTGGGCGATTTTTACCAAATTGTAATCAGCACCTAACTATATCCTGGACTAACTGAATTTGAAGTTTTATGAAAATCCGTTGAGTAATTCCTGAGATATTGCTATTGCAGAAATTATTAACCATGCCGCATAGCAGCGCCACCTGTCGGGCGATTTTCACCAAAAACTAATCAGAACCAGATTATATCAAGGTCTAACTGAAACTAAAGTTTTGTGAAATTCCGTGCATTAGTTCTTGAGATAGAGCGCCCACAAAATTTTTGTCACATACAGACTCACAGAGTGACAGAGTGACAGACAAACATTTTCTAAAAACCATCAAATCGTGTTCAGGACATTCTAAAACGTATACATCCTTCGAAAACCAGAAGTCGAAAATTTTCACGAATCCAATTCTTTCTTCTTGTAAAGATAGAAGAAAGTAAAAAAGTAGATTTTTAAATATGCATCTCTGTAATTTATCAAATCAAATTAAATTTTTAAAGATTTCGCTAAACAAATGTACAACGTAAATTTTACGGACAACAAATAAGTAAGATGCCAGAACAACTTTGGCTCGGGGAAACAAATTTAGAGAAGTACACGGGTCGCGATCGGGCCAATGCTGTTTATCATACGGTCTGACACGGACCGAACGTTCAGCTTTTATTCCGGGACGAGACTCGAACTGGAAATTTTGGCCAATGCTGACCTCTAGGAAGAGACCTGAATTTGCAGAAAATTTTAAGATCAGGGCACGGCCCGGCTCTAAATGAGAGAAAACCTGACCCAGGCCGAGTCTCGTGGATTTAAACTGGTGGCGCGACCCGGGTCGGGTCGCGCCGGGCTCGAGCTTCACCCCAAGTCATTTCAAGTGAGGATGCATAAAGCCGTTTTGAAACCCTTTTTTTGCCCAAGGGGGGGGCGATCGCCCCTTCGCCCCCCCCTTAGATCCGCCAGTGTAATTAGGTATGCGAATGTGGTAGGTTAGATGTTATGTTTGGTCCATTACTAGCATAACAATTAAAAATTTGTATGAAACGAGAATGTAACCTCTTTAATTTTACCTAACTATATATAAAGGCGGTTTACATGTTTTAATGACGATTTTGTAGTTTACTAACCAGCAACAAGAGAAGTACAATAGACATAACTAATAAGATATAAAATTTTGTGAGCCAGTCGATATTCTTATTATTTGGTTTGCTATTATCAGGGGTAGGGGTTGATTTATGAACATTTATTTGAGACAACAGACTAAACAATTTGTCGCCCAGTGAAAATTCCTTAAAATATGCTCTGATGCATAACTTCATACACTTTTTGATGGTACAACATTCAAAATCGCTATTACAGCGCCCCTACCGGCGAATTTTTCAAAATTCAGGGAGGACCTGCTTGCCATATCCAAAAACTTAAAATAGAAATTTGGTTCAAATCTAAGCATAACTTCAATAACTTCATACATTTTTGGATGGTACAATATTCAAAATCGCTATTGCAGCGCCCCTACCAGCGAATTTTTTTCAAAATTCAGGGAGGACCTGCTTGCCACAGTCAAAAACGTAAAATAAAAATTTGGTTCAATTCTATGCATAAATTCATACACTTTTGGATGGTACAATATTCAAAATCGCACAAAAATCGCTATTACAGCGCCCACTACCGGCGACTTTTTTCCAAATTCAGGGAGAACCTGCTTGCCATAGCCAAAAACTTAAAATAAAAATTTCGTTCAATTCTATGCATAACTTCATACACTTTTGGATGGTACAATATTCAAAATCGCGATTACAGTGCCCCCTACCGGCGATTTTTTTCCAAATTCAGGAGGACCTGCTTGCCATAACCAAAAACTTTAAGTAAAAATTTGGTTCAATTCTATGCATAACTTCATACACTTTTAGATGGTACAATATTCGAAATCGCACAAAAATCGCTATTACAGCGCCCCCTACCGGCGATTTTTTTTCAAATTCAGGGAGGACCTGCTTGCCATAGCCAAAAACTTAAAATAAAAATTTGGTTCAATTCTATGCATAATTTCATACACTTTTGGATGGTACAATATTCAAAATCGCACAAAAATCGCTATTACAGCACCCCCTAACGGCGATTTTTTCCCAAATTCAGGGAGGACCTGCTTGCCATAGCCAAAAACTTAAAATAAAAATTTAGTTCAATTCTATGCATAACTTCATACACTTTTGGATGGTACAATATTCAAAATCGCACAAAAATCGCTATTACAGCACCCCCTAACGGCGATTGTTTCCCAAATTCAGGGAGGACCTGCTTGCCATAGCCAAAAACTTAAAATAAAAATTTAGTTCAATTCTATGCATAACTTCATACACTTTTGGATGGTACAATATTCAAAATCGCACAAAAATCGCTATTACAGCGCCCCCTACCGGCGAATTTTTTCAAAGTTCAGGGAGGACCTGCTTGCCATAGCCAAAAACTTAGAATAAAAATTTGGTTCAGTTCTATGCATAACTTCATACACTTTTAGATGGTACAATATTCAAAATCGCACAAAAATCGCTATTACAGCGTCCCCTACCGGCGACTTTTTTCCAAATTCAGGGAGGACCTGCTTGCCATAGCCAAAAACTTAAAATAAAAATTTGGTTCAATTCTATGCATAACTTCATACACGTTTTGATGGTACAATGGCGACAGACAGACGGACAGACAGACATTTTCTATAAACATGTTTTTTGGAATCTCTGATCCCTAAAACGTGTAAATCCGTCGAAAACCGGAAGTCGAAAAAAATTTCGATTACAATACTTTCTTCTATTGAAGATAGAAGAAAGTAAAAAATGAGTAATCTTCTGTAATTGGGACCAGTGGTTATATTTGCGCATAAAACAGCGATCACTAAATTATGAAATTTTCTACCAACCCGATTACGGAAATTTCCTAATACAAACATACATATCTCTGAATAAAAACATACATAAAAATACATACATATAAGTAATACATACATAACATTATATTTTTCTCGATTTCTTTTATTTTCATTCGTTGCCATGCGGTTTATACTGAATCTGTTAGCATGCAACTAACATCCAAAATCGTATTCTCCGTATTCGATTTCTTTTTATTTCTCAATTTAAAATTCAAAGTGAATCGCATCGATTTGGTAGGTTACGGAAAATGTTCACTTGCATTTCAGTCGCAGCACATTCACTTATGGTGAATTAAAAAGAAAATTAATAACCTTCTGAAATTGGGACCGCCACCAAATAGTTAAATTTGCGCATCAAACAACGCTCACTAAATTATGAAATCGTCTACAAACCCGATTACGGAAATTTCCCAATACAAACATATATACGTTTTATTACAACCATACATACATAAGAATACATACATATAAGTAATACATACATGACATTATATTTTCTCGATTTCTTTGATTATCATTCGTAGCCATACGGCTAATACTGAAATCGTTACCATGCGGCTAATAAACGAAATCGTATTCTCCGTATTCGATTTCTTTTCATTTCTCTTAATTTAAAATTCAAAATGAATTGCACCGATTTGGAAGGTTATGGATAATGTCCATGTGCATTTCAGTTGCAGCACATTCACTTACAGTGAATAAAAAAGAATGAGTAACCTTCTGTAATTGGGACCGCCACCAAATGGTTAAATTTGCGCATCAAATAACGCTCTCTAAATTATGAAATTGTCTACAAACCCGATTGCGGAAATTTTCCAATACAGACATCCATACGTCTGAATATAAACATACATACACAGGGCTTGAAATTCAATTTTTCCTAGGAGGGGAGTCTCCCTACCCATTTTTTCAAAGTTCAGGGAGGACCTGCTTGCCATAGCCAAAAACTTAGAATAAAAATTTGGTTCAGTTCTATGCATAACTTCATACACTTTTAGATGGTACAATATTCAAAATCGCACAAAAATCGCTATTACAGCGTCCCCTACCGGCGACTTTTTTCCAAATTCAGGCAGGACCTGAATTTGGAAAAATTTGGATAAATGGAGGGGAGTTGAGCAGGGGCGTCGCCATGGGGGGTATAGGGGGAGCCTCCCCGCCCCCCAATATATGTGAAGTTGGGAAATTTGAGCTTAGAGTTGGGAAATTCTAGATATTTGAGACATTTTCTTTTTTTAAAGTAATAGTAAAAAAATTACGAAATTTTTATTGTTTTGGTGATTATTTTGAGTACTGCAACAGTAAACAAGTTAAATTATCAAAAGAACAAGAAATAAAAACAAAAGAAGAAAAAAATACAAAAAGAAATCAGCCACACTCAATCTATCATTGTATTTTTCAGTTCTACAAAAATATTGTACATCTGCCAGATCTAAATTTCTCTACTCCTGTCCATCAATAACTGACTAACCAGTTCCTTTATTTCCTCCAAAACTTTGTTCCTTTCTCAAAAATGTCCCCCTACCTCCCCTTCTCCTCCCAAAAGAGAATCCAGCTATTTTAATCCGAAGGGATTGCAGCTCTTTTGAAAATTGGAGATCACTTGTAGCACAACAGAAAGGAATTTAGTAACCTACTTGAAACAGAGCTATGGGCAAGAAGATTTGATGAGTTTTCACAATTTTTTTGACTAATTTTGCGATTTTTGGACAATAGTTTACTCATTCTCATGATTTTTTGCCGCAAAAATTAGTTAACCCTTCGCTGTCAAGTAAAAAGCGTTATATGAGCAAACGCGGATATAAGAAGTCGTTAGTTTAGATAAATTTGTCAGATTTTATTTTATTTGTGTGCGGAAATATATATCAGTCCTGTTCGTTTATATTCATATGTGTTTATGAAATTTTAAACCAAAAGTCCAGTGTTCTGTGCTTAAAGCTGTTCTAAAAAGTTACTATAAATCTCAGCACGAAGAAACCCTTAATAATAGGAAAAGTGTTTTCGTGCAAGATTTTGGAGCATCTAAAAATCCATTCGAGGATGAAAAATGAAAAAAATGGACGATTTTAATTTGGAACAGAAATATGACCATGAAAGCAGTCCATCAACTGAAGAAAAAATCGACATGCACTGTAACACTGACACGCTGCACTTGAATAAAATTTTGAAGAAATAAAGATTTCCTTATCAACAAGATCACAAACAATTATGAATATTAAGATGTGACTGGAGAAGCTGAGTTCCGAAAGCACCGTAGAAAAACAGTTTCACCAAAGGCAATAAATAAAAATAAAGCACTGCAATGGAAATTGATACACATACGTTTACAGTAAAGAATTATAAGAAATACAAGAAAATTTCGGGAATTTAGTAATGGGCTTAAATGACAATGTTCCCTATATCAAGAGAATATTGCAGCAATGCATTCCATATTTAAATTACAATTGTGCAAGGGAAAAGTTAATAATGTTTCCACATGTATACGATAAACTGGATGTACATGACTTGCAGAGTCAAATAGAAATAAACCAAATCTCAACTCACTTAACAAACCTTTTACTCATGCCATGAAATTCAAAGACTATTTGGGTCACGCCGTCAAACTATATACTCGTACCTTAACATTCACAGCAGCTTATCTTTATGGCGTTGCATCTAATGAAAGAATCTTTAGTCAAATAAAATTTTTAAAAATATATATTGCAACCTACAATGAGGGATGACAGACTCGACAGCCTAATGCTTTTAAAATATGAAAGTGAAATAGGGAATTTTATTAAACTAAGCGATGTTATTAACAGGTGGGCTTCTTTGAAGACCACAAGAATTAATATTAAGTGAAAACTAGTCGGATGTGTCAATCCCAAAATTTTCTTCTACTCCATACATGTTAATGCCTCAAAATTTGCAATCACAGTGTAAAAATTAAATGGCAATTCTTTGCCTATAATAACAAGCTCTAAAGGTATAGATTTGTTGAATTGTGTGCATTTAAAAAGGAGATATAAGCATAGCATTTTTCAAACAAATCATTGAATTTTGGCACCCAGCCTCTTAGACGTCTGCAACCAAAATTCCTTACTCAAAGTGCACAAAAGCGATAGCTTTGGACAGTATAGACCCAAGCCTAATAAGGATCTATTTATGTGGAAGTGCTACTTATGTGGAATATGAAGTTTGACTAAATTCCGTGCATTAGTTTTTGAGATACAGCTATCGCAAAATCGTGAAAAATGTTGCATAGCAGCGCCACCTGTTATATGATATACATAAAAAGCTAATCTGCATCAAATTATGTCAAGGTTTTACAGAATATGACGTTTGATCAAATTCCGTGCAATAGTTTTTGAAATATAATTATCGCTAAAATCATGTAAATCGTGAAAAATGCCGCATAGCAGTGCCACCTGTTGGACGATTTACACCAAAAATAAATCAACACCAATTTTTATCAAGGTACGGTCAAACTTCGTTAACACGAACTGTTTTCGATTGCCTCGTCCAGTTGTATGTAATGTAGTTAAGTTCCGATAACAGGAACTACTTTTAATACGAACAAAAAAGTTTCCCCTTGACTGTTCGCGTTAACGAGGTTCGACTGTATAAGTGAATATCTAAAGTTTTATTGAATTTCGTGCATTAGTTCTTGTGTTAGAGCGCCCACAAAATTTGTATCACATATAGACAGACAGATATTTTCTAAAAACAGTCGAATCGTGTTCAGAACTTACTAAAACGTATAAATCAGTCTAAAACCGGAAGTCGAATTTTTCACGAATCCAATACTTTCTTCTTGTAAAGATAGAAGAAAGCAAAAACCGTATTTATTTTTTTAGTAAACAAACCCATAATTAGAATTTTTATGTTTTCAGTTTCAGAATTTTTCTTTGGAAAGGAATTATTTTTGGCAAAAGTATCATTATAATTATTACACACGTTGTGCATATAATTTTAGTCGAAAATTGGATTAATTTGTTTCAAGTTGGGAAATTTTCGAATTCTCCCCCCCGAAAAAATATCTGTGGCTACGCCCCTGGAGTTGAGCTATTTGGGAGGGAGAAAAAAAAAATCTAAAACCCACTGATATTTTACGTGCTATTTAAAGATTTACATTATTTTGTCATGTCTGTATTAATACTGACATGACAAACCGACGTGATGTAAATTCATCGATCAGACGAAGGATAAAATTGTGAATTTCGTCAGGCTGTCGCAAAAAGTAACCGTAAAATTCGTGGGTGTTTTTGAATAAATAAAAAAAAAAAACTGAAATTCACAGCAAATTTTCTGAATGGTTACAGCAAGGGATGGGAAATCCTCTCCAGACGCTAATTATTTTTGTTGCAGGTCGAGTAAACTCTTTTTTTGGTTCAGTTTGATTTCAGGCTGAGTGTAGATTCCTGTAAATTGCATTCGGGTTAAGGGGGACGTGTAGCCTCCAGTTTTTGACTATGGATTTTTACTTCTCATTTTCGTAATTAAAAGATTGATACATATTCTTTACAACTGGCATTTAGTGAAATATAATATCTAAATTTTCATTTAACATGTTTTATTTTGTTATATATTCAGCAAATAATTAATAATCTTCAAATTTTTTAACTAGATGTAGTAAAATCAATCCTGTTCACATTATTACATATGTCCTGTTCACATTCCGAATTATTGAAATTAGCTTTTGCTGGTGCTGCCATCTGCCTTTCAGAAGTAAAAATAATATTCCATATAACATTTTTCCTGTACGTTTTCAATTTTAAATGCTGGTAAATAGGCTCCAAAAAATTTAATTTCGGTCTCGAAAATTCAGGTTAGTACCAAGCTTCAATATCTTTTATGAACAGCAACTATATTTCGTAGATTTAGTCAATTTATCGGTGTTTTATCATGATATTAACGAGATTACATGTTGGCGAGATTTCGGCGATTTAAAGTTTTCGGCAACCCTTTTGTTAGGGCGGGGTTTCATAGGACGCGCTGAAGATTGATTGATTGATGCTTTTGCTCTATTTCTTTTCTGTATGGAATGTATGTAGTATATTCGAACTGTTGCTACAAGAAAATGGATACTCAATTATTCAATTATCATTTAAGTTTGCAATTTGAATAGGAATTTATTTGTTTATTTATTTTTAATGTATGTTTATTTTTAATGTTGTAAAATAAGTTTTTTATCAGGCAAAGGCTCGTTGGTATTTTTTAAAAAGCCTGTCAGTAATTCCTAATCAGCATTTGTATTACAATAAAAATAATAATTATTTTTTAATCAAAGGTTTTATGGCAAGTGAACTTGTCCTCTACTTCTGTAAGTATAGTTAAACTTCTATGACAGGCCCTCCCTGATAACGGACACCTCTATTAAAGTACATTTTCCCCTATGCCTAACAATTATATATCTGTGCATTTTTACTTCTCAATAGCAGTCACTTCCGAATAGCGGACAAATTACACTCTCCCGACGTGCCCGTTATTCAAGAGTTTCTGTATTTGATTATTATTATAGTGTGGGCGCGGACGGAAAGGGGGAGGGGGGGGGGGAGGTTGCGGATAAACTACCTAGTGGCGATTCTGTTCCGAATTTTCCGAAAATTTAAGGCATTCATTTTCGAAAGTTTATAAAATTCGATCATCAATCTGAAAATTCGGACATAAAAAATATCACGAATTTCGGCAAATGGTCGTCGAAAAAATTAATTTTGTCAATTGTTTGCAGAAAAAAACGTGAATTTCGTCAAAGGATCGAGAAAAAGACGCAAATTTCGAAAAAATCGAGAGAAAAGGCAAATTTCGTCAAAAGATCCCGAAAGGACCGGAAATCTCGTCAAAATATCTCGAAAAACTCAAAATTCGTCAAGGGATCGCGGAAAACGCGAATTTCGTCAAAGGGCCGCGGAAAAAACACGTATTTAGTGCCGGGAGTGGATTTCCTCCCTCCCCCCCCCCCTTCCGCTGTAACTTTCAGAAAATTTGCTGGGAATTTCAGAAATATATATATATATATTTTACTCAGAATCACCCTTGAACTACCTTCTTACCCCTAGGCTAGTTTTCTTTGGGCACCCTCTCCCTTCCTTCAAAATGATATATTTCAGTGTTTTCTGGTACTAAAAAAGGAAAGAAATACTTTTAGTGTAGTTAAAAAACATTAAAATTTCATAAAACTGAAAGTGTCATAATATGACAAGTGGGGATTTTTTTTATTTCAATCCTAGATGTAGAACAACATTTCTGTAAATATAAGGTATTAGGGACCAGGGGCCATATAAAAAAATTCATATTTAAATATATATATATATATACAGCCCCTTATAAAACAAAAGCTTGATTTATACTCTTTTTTTACAATTGGAAGAATGTTTCATCAGCAGTTTAAACGATAATAAAAGTCACCTCTGTAATAAATTAATCACAAACTGGTAGCCGAAAAATTCCAAGACTCCGCAAAAAAAAAAAGAAGAAGAATAAAATGGAATTTAACAAATTACAACGACCATTTGGAGAATGATTCTTTCGAAGACTAACATTTAAGACATAAAACATCGCACGGAGTTGATCCTACATTACGTACACCATGGATTACATTTTTCGGTACTGTACATTTTTAAACTTCTGCGGAGCTGGTCATTCCTTACGTACGCCATGGATTAAACATTAATATTCCTGGACCAATTTTAAATGAAATTTCATTCTTAAATTCTAAACATTCCACAATATTACTTTTTACACTGTAGTATAGAGAAAAAAATGTACTTTTAAATGCAATTTGTTTGAAAGCTGTATCTCAATTTCTTTCTGAGTTATTTTTTTTTATAGTTTTTATTACTTTTTTGTCATAGTGGCAACAGACGTATCCATCTCAGTTGAAAGTAAAGGGAGAATACAGATTACTGTATAGACCTATCAGAAAACGAATAAAATGCGGATTTAACCAATAAACGCTTCAGATATGTTTTTGATTTCCTACCCTGACAGAGGATAATAACCATTTTCCCAAATGGTTAAAAAAAAGAAAAAAAAAATTGAAAGAAAATCTTAGCACCGGGCCCTTTTCCTTCCAAAACCCTAGGCTTCAGCTTGTTTAGCCGAATGGGTAATCCGTTTTGATTAAGCCTACCAAAATAATCAAAACGAACCCCCCCCCCCCCTACACACACATCCTGACTAGCAAGTTATGACCTTGGTTGAAAACATTACTTAAGTAGCGGATTTTATTTATGGAACAGAGAGCAAAATATGTCTTTTTAAATAAAAGTAATTATTTTATTTTGTTCAGTAGTATGTGCAAAGATGATTCTGTTCCCAATTATCCGAAAATTTACGGCTTCCGGTTCAAAAACACTTTAAAATCGATCATCAGTCTGAAAATTCGGGATAAAAAAATACGCGATTTTTGACAGATGATCGCTGAAAAAAATGAGTTTTGTTAATCGTCCGAAGAAAAAAAAACGGCAACTTAGTCGAAGTATAGCGGAAAAAACGCAAATTTCGTCGAAGATTCCAGAGAAAAGACAATTTTGTCTAAGAATCGCAAAAAAAAGTGAATTTTGCCGAAGGACTCGGGGGAAAAACGGGAATTTTACCAAAGGGCCACTAGAAAAAACACGAATTTCTTCAAAGGTCTGCGAGGGTCTTCAAAGGTCTGCAAAGGATCGCGAAAATAATGTGAATTTCGTCGAAGGATCATGAAGAAAATGAAGTTTTTCAAAGGGGTGCTTAGAAAACACTACTTTCGTCAATGTAACTCGGAAAAAATGCGAATTTCGTCAAAAGATCGCAAAAAAGCGAATTTAATCAAAGTATCTCGGAAAAAATGCGAATTTCGTCAAAAGATCGCAAAAAAGCGCATTTAATCAAAGTATCGCAGAAAACCCGTAAATTTCTTCAAATGATCCCCTCCCCCCACCCCAATAAAAAAAAGTGAATTTCGTTAAAAGGCTGAATTAAAAAAGTTAATTTCGTCTAAGTATCGCCGGAAAAACGCGAATTTCGTCGAAGGATCATGGAAAAGTGAATTTTTCGCATGACACGAAAAAAGTAGAAAAATTCTAGAAGGGGCCGCGGGAAAAACGCGAAATTCGTCACAGGGCTGCGGAAAAACGACAAAATTCGTAAAACGGCCAAGGAAAAAAATTTGTCAAAGCACCGCGAAAAACGAGAGTTACGCCAAAGGACTGCAGAAAAAAAGCGAATTTCGTCAAAGGACCGCGGATATAAAACGCAAATTTCGTCAAAGGATCGCGAAAAAACGGAAATTTTGTCGGCGAATTGTGAAAAAAAAATATTTTAGTCAAAATGCTGCTTAAAAAATGCTATCGTAAGGATATTAAAAACTGCTTATGCTTTCGTCAAAGTCTTGCGGAGAAAATGCGAACTTCGTCGAAGGGCCGCTAGAAAAAAATGCGGGGCCGCAGTGAAAAAGCTAATTTTATCGAAAGATCAGGAAAAGATAGCGAATTTCGTCAAAAGGCTGCGAAAAAAACGCAAAATTTGTCAAATGGCCGCAGAAAAATGCAAATTTCTTCAAAAAATCGCAAAAAATGCGAATTTCGTAAAAGGGCAGTACAAAAAAAGCAAATTTCGTCAAAAGATCACGAAAAATGAGAATTTCACAAAAGGGCTGCAGAAAAAAACGCGAATCATTTGTCAAAGGGTCGCTATAAAAAAAACACGAATTTCGTCAAAAGGCTGCGGCACGAGAACGCGAATTTTGACAAAGGATCACTATCAAAAACACGAATTTCGTCAAAACGCAGCGTAAAAAACTCAAATTTCGTCGAAGGATCGCTAAAAAACGTGAATTTCGTCGGAAGATCGTGGAAAAAGAAAAGAATTTTATCAAAGTGCTGCTTAAAAAACACTGATTTCTTCAAAGTATCTAGGGAAAAAAACGCGAAATTTCTAAAAGGGTCGCGGAAAAATTCAAATTTCGTCAAAGAGTGGCGGGAGAAATGCGAATTTCGCCAAAAGGCTGAGAAAGAAATGCAAATTTTGTCAATCAGTCGTAGAAAAAACACGAATTTTTACAAAATGCTCAGGTGCAAAACGCGAATTTTGTCAAATTGTCGCCAAGAAAAACACTTATTTCGTCAAAGGGCCCTGGAAAAAAACGCAAATTTCAAAGAATCGCGAAAAGAAGATAATTTTGTCAAATGGTCGCGGATGAAATGCGAATTTCACCAAAGGGCTGTGGAAAAAAATGCGAATTTTTTCAAAGGACATATTAAAAAATACATGAATCTCGTCAAAGGGCTGAGGCAAAAACCTCCAATTTTGTAAAAGGGCAGCTAGAAAAAACAACGAATTTCGTCAAAGGGTAGCGTAAAAACGCAAATTTCGCGAAACGGTCGCGGTAAAAACATTCATTTCGTCAAAGGTTCGGGAAAAAGGGAAATTTTGTCAAAGAGTCGCGTAATAAATGCGAGTTTCGCCAAAGTGTTGCGGGAGAAAAAAAGCGAATTTTGTATTAGTTCTTCTAGAACAAGTGGGTAAGTGTGATCATAGATCGCACAAAGGGTTTCGTTTAATATTCCTTTCAAACGTCGTTAAAAAAGCACATGCCTCCATTTTAATCTATGCATTATATAGAAATCAAACAAATTAATTAAATAATTATTAATATATCAGCTTCTAATTAAGTTAGCTCTTTGAACTGGGTATGTATGAAATCTGCGAGAGATTTCCCGTCCGGATGTCAAAAAGTTTTATAAAAAAATTTAATATTTAAAACGTTTAAATTTCGTATTAAAATAAAAACCGCAAGTGCGTCGTCATGTCTGATGAGATTAAAAACCCGTTGAAAGGAAAGTTTTAAAGCAATGATCCAATTAATGAAATAATAATTAATATCTCAGCTTCTAATTAAGCTAGGAGTTTGAACTGGGTATGTATGAAATCAGCGAAAATTTTTACGTCAGGATGTAAAACAAATTAATCTAAAAATTTAATATTTAAAAAGTTTAAATTTCGTAATAAAATATCCTCTGCTTAAATTTCTCCAGCGCCGATATGTCTGAAAGATGTCAACACCTGCTTTCCGCTGAAATGAAATCTCTTTTCATTGTCTTTTCAAATACAGAAATTAAATTTTTATCGATCGATTTTTAGTGGATTTTTTGCGTTATACCCAACGCAGAAATTTGAACTTTATACCAAAATAAAGTAGAATTTTTTTGCGCGTCTTTCTGTACCTTTTACGAATTTTAGGACCAATACTTTGGGAGATGCGATTTCGCTTTTTAAATGTCCACTTCATTTATCGCTTAATTTCCTTCGTGGTAACCATACACCCGCTCATTTTACTGGCAACCCTTAGGAGAAACTCCGCTGATTTGGAGAAGGTGCGTTTGTAGCTGCGTTCAAAAGGTTGATTGGTTAATTTTAGAAGTTAATTAGCCCGTAATTCGGTTAATTACCGACTTTTTAAAAATTTTATGATTTGTTGTTTGATGTGAGGTGTTCAGCTATAAGTACCCAAAATTTCAAGTCACTAACGTGTATAGTTTCTGAGAACGGACTCTGTGACGGACAGACAGACGGACAAAGGAGTGAGACGAATAGGGTTTCGTCAGATGAACGAAACTCTAAAAAACACGAATTTCGTCAAAAGGCTGAGGAAAAACGCGAATTTTGACAAAGGAGCACTAGAAAAAAACATGAATTTCGTCAAAAGGCATCGTAAAAAACACAAATTTCGTCGAAGGATCGCGAATGCAAACGTAAATTTCGTCGGTAGTTTGTGGAAAAAAAGAATTTTGTCACAAAGCAGCTTAAAATACGCTAGTTTGTCAAAGTATTTTGGAAAAAATGCAAATCTCGTCAAATGATTGCTATAAAAAATGAGACTTTCGTCGAAAGGGTGCGGAAACACGTGAATTTCGCCAAAGGGTTGCTGAAGAAACGCAAATCACGTGAAAGGATCGCTGGAAAAATGAGAATTTCGTCAAAAGGTCGCAGAAGAAACGCGAATTTCGTCAAGGGTCTGTGGAAAAATGCAAATCTCGTCGAAAGATCGCAAAAAAGACATGAATTTCATCGGAGGATCGTGAAAAAAAAGAGTTTTATCAAAAGGCTGCTTAAAATCCTCAAATTTCATCGAAGTGTTTTCGAAAAAACACGCATTTCGTCAAAGGATCGCAAAAGAGCGAATTTCGTCAAAGGGCCGCAGAGAAAACGCGAATTTCGTCAAAAAACCGCAAATAAGCGCTAATTTCGTCAAAGAGCTGCTAGAAATAACTTGAATTTCGTCAATTGGCCGCGGAAAAAACGAGAATTTTTTCAGAGGATCGCGAAAAAATGGAAATTTTGTCACAGGATGGCAGAAAAAACATAGTAGTCTCTTTAGAAAACAATTCACCCATTTATGTTTATTATCATAATCATAGTTTTTAATCAGGAACAAAATACTGAATTAACTTTAGAAAAATTGCGTTAACTGAATCGAACTTGCAGGAATCTACACTTAACCTGAAATTGACCCGACCGAAAACAGATTTAAACCGACCTGGGAAAAAAATAGAGGATCCCCCCCCCCCCCTTTTCTGTAACTTTTTTAAAAATTTTGCTATGGATTTCAGAAAATATTTTTTTACTTAGAAGTATAGCCCCTGAGTATACACGATTTCAATTATAGAATTTTAAAAAGTGAAATATTCAGTTTTTAGCTCACAGGCCCACAGACGTATGTACGTACATATGTATGTATGTACTTAAGTACGCACGTACGTAACGCGATAACTCTTAATAGAAATATCCGATTTGCTTCAAAAATTTTTTCTAGGGTCATTCTCAAAAAGCGCTTCCCTGATTAGTTTAGGGGGTTCATTGGTTAAGTATAAAGGGGGTATCGGAGGGGTACTACCCCCTTAATTTAGAAAAATGTGTTTTCTTATCCGATTTGCTTCACATTTGGTATACCGGTTTATTATGATAAGACGCTTCCCTGATTAGTTTTGGGGTTCATTGGTTAAGTATAAGGGGGGGGGGTACGGGGGGCTAATCACCCCTTAACTTAGATAAATGTGTTTTTCATGCAGAATTATCAGATTTGCTTCAGTTTTGGTATAGTGGTTATTTCTGATAAGGCGCTTCCTGATTAGATTTGGAGGTTCATTGTTTAAGTATAAATGGAAGATAGATCGGGGGGAGGGGGGGGGGTAATACCCCTTAATTTAGAAAAATGGGTTTTCTTATCCGATTTGCTTCAAATTTGGTATACCGGTTTATTAAGATAAAGCGCTTCCCTAATTAGATTTGGATATTCATTGTTTAAGTATAAAGGGGGGATCGGGGGGGGAGTAATATCCCCTTAATTTAGATAAGTGGGTTTTTCTATCCGATTTGCTTCAAATTTGGTATACCGATTTATTCTGATAAGGCGTTTCCCTGATGAGATTTGGAGGCTCATTGGTTAAGTATAAAGATGTGAAATAGGGAGGAGGCTAATCCCCCTTAATTTATTTTTCGAAAGGCATTATTCTTTGAAATAAGAGTATAATATACAATTAGTGCGAATAGTCTGTGAGCTCAATGCCATTAGTTTCACTGGGCACTTTTCTTTTTTATTACTGTGTGTGTCAACAGGGTTGGACTGAGTTAGATTTTTCTCCGTAGACCGTAATGTAATGGAATTTTTTTAGTGTCCCTGTAAAAAAAATGTAACTGCTACACGTTTCATTTTCAATACCGAACATTCCATAGTGAATATCAATAACATATATTAGTTTCATGACGATTCGACTACATTTACGCGAGTTAGAGCTACGACAGATGGCAGACAGACAAGCCGAATGCATAATCACTTTTCAACTACATTGAAAAGTGTTAAAAAATTAATTTCTGGTATTTAAAATTAAAATTTGCCAAGTTTGCAGATTTATTTATGCTCCAGAGTGGTTAAGATAGAAAAAATGTAATTGATGTAATGATTGTAAAAATGTAATGATCGTAATCTTTGAAGAGATTAACATTTTCATTTTAATGTTAGTTACTCGGGAGATGTGAGAGAAAAAATCTGTAGATAACGCTTTTTAGCATTTTCCAACATAGTTGAAAAGTGTTTTTGTATTCGATATGTCTGCGGTCTGTCTGAGCTCTAACTCACGTAAATGCCGTTAGATCGTCATGAAATTGATATATGTTATTGATATTCACTATGGCATGTTCGATATTGAAAATGAAGTGCGTAAGCAGTTCCATTACAGGGACATTTAAAAGAATTCCGTTACATTACTGACTATGGGGAAAACCTTTTGAGGAGGGTTTTGAATAATGAATATTAATCTCATTTAAATTAAGAATTCCGTTACATTACGGCATTATAAAAATACATTGCAAACGAATTTTAGCCATAGACCGTTCTTTTGTGCGCTCTACATATCATTTCTAGAATTTCTGTAAAAAATGGAATATTGCAAATCTTTGTTAAGATTTAAAAAAGCCTGCTAAAGGTGAAAACGTATATTTTCAGCAACACAGAATTCTAAGATTAATACTTAAATTAGACTTAGAATTCTGTGTTCAGCAATAATTGTCATAGACAATACTGTAATTGAATTATCTTGTGCAGTGTTGAATTCAGACACTTTTATCCGGGAGGGGTTTATGTGGCTCCGGGGGGGGGGGGGGGGATTTCAATTTTTGACTATTGAAAACACAAAATCTCAAAACTTCCGGGAGGAGACATCTCACTGCTCTTGTGTGTCTTTGTAAATGAATGATAAATGCTATGCACACCCTATTTTATATAGTAGGCATCTTGTAAATCTTCTAATGCACTACCGCGTTATGTATTCATTTCAGTATGTTTAAAATATTATAACATCATTAAAATACACTAAAAAGATTATTTCCCATAGATTCTAATGTAATGGAATTATTTTGAGTGCCCTGTAAATGAACTATAAATACCAGACATTTCATTTTCAATACCGAACATGCCATGGTAAATCTGAATACTTATATACAGTCCTCCCCACTTAATCGTGTCACGGATAATCGAATGCCCCGCTTATTTGAATAGAATCCTCCGGAACCGATTTTTTTCTATCGGTTCTATGCTATTTTCCCCGCTTAAACCAAAAACCTTTTACGAACGTCCGCTTAATCGAATAACCACTGTCTGACCGATGTTTGAAAATAGGCGCGGAAAGCATGTTTCAACTGGAATTTCCTTCCACTTTTTGTCGTTTTCGGCTCATTTACGCTGAAAACAAATTTCCAGTTCTTCCTGCAATGATTGCGGCCGGCAGGTATATAACGGACAGGTCAAATGATTCCCCCACCTTGATCTCCCCACCAGCACTTCATGCTGTTAATCGGGCTTTAATGGCAATGCGCCGTCACTTCGAGACTGGAGATGGTAGTTGTGATATTTTGCACTCATTCGGAAAATAACCCGATATTTACTCCTTTAAAATTTCACTTACTTAAACAAACCACTTTAAACGATTTTTTTAAGGCAGTATAAGTAACATAAATTAGAAGTAGCAAAGTTTTGACCCAATTTAAACGAGCTGCATTAAGTGTGATGTAAACCATATAAAATATGTTACTGACATTAAATTAATATGTATTTACTTTATATTAGCTTTCGTATTTATTTTAGTTTATGTTATTCTATTAACGATTTATTATGTTGTTAATTAAATAAAACGTAGATAGTTTTAAGATGGTTTAGATGATTTGCCTTTTTAGTACGCATTAAATATTACAGCTATGATTCCTCGTTTAATCAAATACCCCGCTTAATCGAATATTATTTCTGGAACCGCCGATATTCGTTTAAACGGGGGCGACTGTAATTTACATGAAAATACGAGTATACTTACGTAAGTTAAAGTATTGAAAAACTGAATTCCTAAATATTTTTCACCAACGTTGGAAAATAAAAGCGCATATACAATGGAAAATATCTTTTCAGCAATTATGATCCATAGGTAGTACTGTAACCGAATTATTTTGTATGTCACTATAAATGAATGGTAAATGCCTTGTATATTATATTCTATAGTAAGCATCTAGTTGTGCACTTATAAGGCTGGACTTATGTATTAAAATCTTGTGACGGATGTGACCCTCTCCGGACATGAGTTTTCACTAGCATACACATTTGTTACAATTCCTGTGGATATTTTAATTTTTCGTTATTAAAACAATTTTTTTCTAATAAAAGAGATTCAGATTAAACTTAATGCATAATTTTCATAATAAATTTTCATTATTTTAATGTATAAGAAATTTTTTTCTGCTGTGACGGGTGTGACATCATGCAAAGTATACAATTTTAAAGCTATTTACTAAAAAAAAAAAAAAAAAAAAAAAAAAAAAAAAACAGCGATCGGTATTGACAGAAAAGTTGAAAATAGCTAATATACTAACAAAATTTAATAAAACTAACATATTTATGCAGTTAGTTTAAAATTTGTTGTGCCCCCTACTTGTTATAAGTGATGGAGTAGCTATTTTTTTTACAATGGCAAAAAAGTTTTCAATTCATATAGTATCATCTTTCTCTGGTCAAATCCAGTGTGGTCCACTGGCTTGCACGTATTTCAAGCTTATATACAATTTCGTTAATTGCCATCTTATGAAAAAATCAAATTGTCCAATTTCTTTAACAAAGTATATTAGCAAAACACATTTAGCTACCAAGCTTTTAAACTTTGTTACTTTTTTATTTTTTACTTACTTAGATTAAGTTTACATATATATTTCCTTTTCTCTCCATAAACGATACCATTAATTTATTAAATTTATATCATATACATAAAATGAAAAAAAAAATGTAGAACAAAATACCAGGCTTTACAGATAATGGAACAAAAAAGAAAATAGAAAGAGAGAGAGGGAGAAAAAAAAAAAAAAAAGGAACAGATATGTGATACCTTTATAGTCAAGTTCTCGAACAGTATTTTTTTTATTTATTTTATTCATTTATGTAGATTATGAAAGACTTTCCAACAGATCCAGAATACTCTAACAAAATTTCACTCTGTAATAAGGTGAGTCTAAGAAATAATTTGGAAAACGTATAACACATTTGTGAATCTATTTTCAGCAATTACCATCTATAGGCAGAAAAATATCCGAATTCTTTAGTGCAGCTTTTTATATGATATACATATCTATCTATATATACATACAGGGCTTAATTTATAACAAAAAACGTACCTGAGCTCTAACATTCTGCAACAATAAAAACTTTAGTGCAACCCCCCCCCCCCCCTTGTACACACAATTTTTTTTTTTTTTTTCAAACAGTATTTAAAAAATTTAAAGCAATTTCTTCTTGTTCAGAATATATATATATTCTGAATATATATATCTATATTCGTATATAACAAAATATATTTTGACTGCATCTAATATTCATTTCTATATAATGAAATCTAATAAATAAAGAGAGCAAAAGTAATAAAATCGGGGAGTGAGAAAATTTCCAAACATCGTATTCACCAAGGATTTCTTTGTGTATCGACAGAACACTCGGGGATTCTGTGAGCATTGTTTATAAACTCTGGTGGATTCCGACTAACATTTAAATATTAATTAAAAATTAAGAAGTGCTGGAGCTGCGTTCCTATGAGCTTCAGTGCAAATTAAGCAAGGCGAGGAGCTAATAAGTTGATCATTAAGAATATTTTACAAACATGAACAAAAAGCAGCGAGTAAAAACGGCAGTTACTGTTACGAATAATTCCGGCATTCCTCGTCGCCATTTTTAAATACTGAGACAGAAAACGGACTGAGACATATTTTTGAGTACTAGATAGAAGTATACTCCTATGTGTGCGACACACTACATCAAATATGTAAAGCCTTCAGAAGAAAGACGCAAAAGATAGGAGATCGGAAGAACAGAAAAAGATAATTTATGCTTCCGTATTTCCGAAGCGCTGTTCCGCAGGTCTCCGGGGCGCAGTATTTATGAGCTGATGTGAATTTCGACAATTAAATAATCACTAAAAGCACTAGAGTACCAGAGCTGTTCTCCGGTAAGCTCCGGCGCAAATTAAACCCTGTATATATATAGTGTAAAATGCACTTAAGCAATTTCTACCAATATGCGAAAATGAACTCGAATTATTTTGTGTAGCCTTGCGTATGCTTATAGAATTTAGATACACCAAATAACATGGGAAAAAAATGGTTAAATAATAATAAAAAAAAAAAGCACACCACAATTGAAAACGGAATATCAGCAATTGTTGCTCATAGACACTACTTATCAGTTTATTTATCAAAAAACGAAAAACTCATTTCGATTAGAAATCGTTTCCATCCCTGCCAATTTTGCGATGTCTTTACGTTTAAAAATGAGTTAGTAAATGTGTGAGAAATTTTCGGGCTTGTTGAGCAGTTCACTTGAGAACCGATTTAAATGTAAATGTGATGCAGGAGCCGATGCTAGTTTGACAACATCAGTACAAAAATGTAACATGTCCAGCGTAGAGATCCCCATCAGACAGTTACATTGTGTCTGAGCCCAGGTTTAATTTTTTTTTCAGCAGACTCGGGCCGGGCCTGCAACAGGCTTACATTGCTTATTTATTTTCGTACATAGTCGAGCCAGACCAGAACTGGGCTTAATTGTTCCCAGGATCTGTCAGGTAGGCAATATGTTTTGTAAAAATAGTAACAGCCATAATAGAATCATTGGGAATATGTCTGGTTCTCAAATTCCCTGCTCATCAAAGCGAAACCTTCTGACAAATTTTCTGACTCATTTTTAACTATAATAGCATAAAAATAATAGGTATGACTATTGAAGCGATTTGGAAATGAACAGCATTTTCCATTCTTTGATAAATAAATTACTTATTGAGTTACAAGAGATTTTTGTCATTTGACGACAGCTTTTTTTCCTTTCCCATGCTATCGCTTCGAAAAGGAGCGATGAAGATATTATTTTCAAAATAGTGGTAGAAACAATAAAGTTTCCCTATAGAATGTGACCCCTGTGTATCGTACAATTTCAAGGTTTGGCTATCTCGTTTTCAGAGGCAAGGTATACTTGCATTCGTAAAATGTTGAAATAATTTAATAACACCAGTATTTACAAGAGAATCTATTTGAAAACAGGTAAAAGTATATTTCTGCGTACTTAATACAGGTGAAATTTTCATTATAAAATTCCGGTGCCAATGTGGCAATTAGGAATTAAAATTATGTGATGATATAATGGCATCACTGCCTCTCAAGGGGTCAAGAAATTTGGTTTGATACCACCCAATATGCTTTTTTTAAATTTTATTATGTAATTTTAATAAGGTATTCCATAATTTTCTTTATTGTGAGCAAAAAACAATGAAGAGATTTACCTCCTGTAGTAAGAGAAACTCAAAAACATTATTTATAACTATTGGGGTAACTGGATCCAGCATGGTCCAGCTACCCCGGATACATGTCCCAGTTACCCCGTCTTGAAAAATTTATGGGGTAACTGGGACACCGGGCTTACATTTGAAACATAAAGTAAATATGTACAGATACCTAATAATATTAATGTGGTTGTATGCCTAATCTTTAAAAAAAAGGATTGTTTAATAAAAGTACTTACAGGATTTTAATAAAAAGCCGAGGAAGTTCAACCATATTGACGTTGTTTAAAAAAAAAAGAAACGTAAACTTTTGACAACCTATCACAGAAAAGTGAGAGTTGTGATTGAGTTGACACACGTTGTTTTAGGAAGTAGATGTTAAGGGGTATGTTCACAAAAGCTAAAACTTAAAAAACATCGACAGTTTTTTTATAAAATAGCCTAATGGCCCAGTTACCTCGTGGGTCCAGTTACCCCAACTAACCTTATATCTAGTTCATATTTTGTTATTTTTACAAATATACATAGCTAAATTAAATTCATTTGTCATTTTATTGCAGTGACTGTCAATTAAATTCATTTGTAAATTACAGCTTTTTAAATTCGTATAGAAAGGTAAAATACATCGCGAAAACGCTGCAGGAAAAGAAAATTATTATGTGTTAATCCATGCAAAAAATAATTGCATTATTTGTGTACTGAACGTATGTAAAAATATTTTATTGGTTATAACAGAAATAAAAAATGGATTTTATCTGTATACCGATTACCAAATTTAAATTTTTCGCGTGCCAGAAAAATTAGCTTGCGTGCCAACTCTGGCACGCGTGCCATAGGTTCGCCAACTCTGCCCTACACGATGTGCAAATAAAAGAGTTTTTTTTTTCAAGCAGCTTAATTAGCCTTTTTGAATTTTTACTAAATATATTTATGAATGTTTAATAAGCTGAAAATATGTGAGTCAATAGACTTTATTACTTCTCCCAATTTGAACTTTCTGCGTTCCATAGTTTACGAGTAAAATGGCTGTGACAGACAAACAGACACAAGAGTGATCTTATAATGGTTCCGGTTTTACTTTTTAAGTACGAACCTTAAAAAAGGAAAATAAACATTTTACACACTTGATTGAAATTATAAGAATATTTCAGATACTGTGGACAGTGATAAAAGGAAATAATCCCCCTCCAATACTGGGTGTGTCGCTGAATTATATTTCAAAACATTAATGTTACTCAAAAGCGTTGTTATAATCACTAAATATATATATATATATATATATTTTAATCGCCAAAATAGAGTACCGTATTTTATGGAAGAAACGCCGCAACCGTCGTAAGCGCCGCACTCCTCAAAATTGGTCTAAATAAGTTTAAAAATATCGTAAACGCCGCACCTGTGGGAACGCTACTTTTGTCGACAATGTCTCATTGACCTAACTTTAATCAATGTTTTCTGAACAGGGTAATGTGCCTCATTTTTATAATTTAGGATTCTAAAATTTTATTTAAAATATTTAAATCAGGTTTTAAATATTTTTATGTAATTTCTTTAATTAAGGAGCCGTCGATTGTCATTAAAACCATCCAGAGCGCGGGACGCGGATCCTCTCCTTAGGCACACAACATTTTTTTAAGTGGCTGTCGCAACTTAGCACACTTTTTACGTCGCATGCACTTTAGACCTTTTTTAGCTTCTACTCGAAACCCTCAAACTCTGAGTTGTTACGTTGTTAGTATCTGAGTGGAAGAGTAGTAAATTTTCTTTGTCCACCTGTATGGTTCAGTATCATCATCCGAAATGTCACAGTTTTTATAATCGGTAAAGTCAGAAAGTTTCGCGTTGTTGAGCAGGGGACTTGAGAACAGTCTTATAATAATACATTCATGGGATTAATGAATTTTTATTTTAGCCCATTTTACACGCGCGAGAAAAAAATCGTAAACGCCGCACATGGTGTAAACGCCGCACTTGACAAAAAAATAGCTTCAAACTCGTAAACGCCGCGGCGTTTCTTCCATAAAATACGGTATATTTAAAAACAAAGAAAAAATAAGGAAATATTTTACACGCTTCATTGAAGCCATAACAATACCATAAATACTGAAAAAGTATTACATTTTCAGCTGTAAAATATCATTAAGGGGACTCGGTACCAAAAAATTTTATTTTATAACTATAACCTATATTATATTTTTAGGTTCATGTTTGAATAAAGCATAGTCATAACAGATCATAAGAAGTGTTAAATTCTCGATATAGAAGTAATATTTCTTATAAAATTGAATTTAAAAAAATTTAACAATTTGTAAATTCTTTCTTCTTTTTCATTTTTCATATTTGGGAATGGATATTTTTATCCTTTTTTCCATAAATCTAAGTATCGGATTTTTGATGAGACCAGTAGATCAGCAGAAAAAAAATTAGTGAATGCATATGGATAAAGTGAGAAAATAACATGTTTAAAAAATAAATAAATGATCTTATAAAGTTACAAACATATCAAAAATTTGGTACTTAGTTATCCCACACAGGGTCTAAAGATACTTTTTAATAAATTTCAGACAATTTGCTTAATTATTGTAAGAAGCCTTAGCATTTCGATTAAAATGTAAATATAAAAATTTGGGAACCAAGAAAAATGAGTTTAAACGTTTCCCTTACACATAAATGACATTAAATTTCATCATTATGACTTAGGTATATCTCCTTTATTATTTATCGAACCGTTCGGAAATTAGGACAGAATGCTCTAAGAATACTAAGGCACATTAAAAGAAAAAAAAAAGTATGAAATTTGACATTTTTGTCATTTTTTATCAAAATGACAGGTAGTGAGTCGCCTTAAAATAAGTTTAAAAAAAAAATACTCTTTCAGCTAAAATCAATTTTCATGAACTCATGAAAAATAATATTTTGTATTGCAGCACGTTGCTACTGCGCAAGACGACATTATAATACAGCATACATAAGATTATAATATTTTATCAATGACTGCAAAAATGAGACTTTATACTGAAATACAGAAACAAATTTTTTAGATTGTTTTAACACTGTTTTCTGGTCACAGTCTCTACGGTTATCTGTCACCCTCAATCTGAAAGTATGTTCCCTCTGACACCACATGCACAGAGTATGGAGATCTAATTTAAAATCTCCTTACTCTGTCCTCTGTGGCCACATGACTCCTGGTAGGGGAACAGGTCAGCATGGATTGCTTCAAAGGGATGAGCCAGCCCTGACCAAAGATAACCTGAGGCTACATCGACCCTACTGAGGAGGAGCTTCACCCCTTTCTTTCATTCACAAAGGAATTCGCGCTAAGCTGTTACCTTTCTTCATCGGAGATCTAGAGCGACTGATGTTCTTTTTTTTAGAAGTTTCATTTTTTTCGCGAATTTGGTATTTTTTTGTAGCCTTCAAAACCTGTATGGTTAAATTATGCATTGCGCGCCAATTTCACATGTTTTTTTATTTATTTATTTATTTATTTATTTATTTTTTTTTTTTTTACATTGGAGAATTAATAATGGAGAATAATATATTTTATTTCTAAGAAATATTGTTATTTTACTTACACAGATTACTTAATACTATTTTCTCAATAATTTGCATTCTGTTCTTTCAAAATTAGTGCTTTATTTAATGCAATTATTTTAATTTGTTTAAATTTTATGAAATTCATTGTAATTTTTCTTTCAATTATGACACTATTTCCACTGATTGAATCACGTATCTGATTAGTGAGTGTGGTTAAACATATTAATATAGTTGGATTGTTCTGTAATTGATATATGTTATTGAGATTTTCTATGCATGTTCGTTATTGAAAAATAAAGTATGTAGCGTACATAGTTTGTTTATAGAGACACTCAAAAGTATTCCATTATATTATGGTCTATGGGGAAATGTAATTATATAAATACGTAGCACCTACAGTCGTCGTCGGGTCCGTCCGCCTGCCCGCATATAGCAGCGCAAAAACTACCCAACCGAATGGTTTGAAATTTAATATAGATAATTGTTCCAGATTTTGTCGAGTCGCTTCAAATTTTATGAAAGTCGAATCAAAACTTTAAAAGATATTATTAAAAGTTTTCTTCGTTCTATTAAATCCTATCATACGAAATTAATTCAATGATATCCCACAATAGGTAATGATTCTAGGTTGCCATGGTGATGACGTCCTATTTAAGATATAGTCATATTATTTCCGTATTACTGAATTAAATATATATAATCGTAATAAATTTTGTATTCAGGCATTTTTACATAAGAGTGCAATAGCTATAGCACCAAGATCTGACTATTTATGAAACTAGTTACAGTACGAACGCACATCATTTGTCACGTTTGACGTACAAATTCCAACTTGTTTTTCTTCTCTTGGAATATGAAAAATATTGCCAACATTTCGTTATTGATACATCATACAAAAAAGTTTTTGTAATAACTTATGCGCTCACGCACGTGATGTATCTGTAAATTTGGTGGTATCCACTATTCAGATGAAAAAGAGTAAAAATATAAAAGTGTTGGAAAATGAAAGTGTTCACTAAATATATCCAATTTTCCGGAACCCTAATATATATAGATTTTCACCTGAATGAAAAAAAAAATATTTTGGACATTTAGTTGAAAATCAATCAACCCGAACCCGGCCTGCAAAAGTCAAAAGACAATCCGAAATAATGAAAGCCAACCCGACCTGCAACTTAAAAATATAGCGCCAACCCGACCGACTTGGACTGGAGGTCCGGTCGGGTTCAGATAATAGCGCGTTACTGATCCGATGCAGAACTCTTACTTTGAATTGAGAAGAGCTACGAAATATTTTTCAATTAGTTATGGATGACATTCACAATGCAAATCGTCCTTTCCTCTTTTTTCTGAAAAACCCCTTTGAGTTTCCAATTTCTTCTAATAGTGGTTCCACAGATTTTTACCATCTGTGATGAAATAATAAAGGTATGAAAAGAATGATTTGGACGTAGCGTAGTAGAAAAGAACCCAAGGCACAGTAATGACAAGATAGTAAGTAATCAGTTATATATGGGGCCGGTATGTGAAACGATGGTGTATGCTATTCCTTCAGCATTCAGGTTTCAAAGAATCACCCCCTGCTCACGATAAATTTTCTCTTTCTGTGATGACAGTTGTACGATTACAGTCAAGCTATATCATCAACTCATTAGTTTCAATTCTTGGTGACGCGGTAATGGAAATCTTTACAAAAGCAAAAATGCTACAAACTACACTTTGCATGGCAAGACAAATTTATTAGTAAAATGGAGAATATCCAGAGAAAGATGTATGAAAATTTTGCGATTTATTGTTTTATTCAAAAAAGTTGAGCTCAAAAAAGAAGCGGAGAATCACTAATCAACAGTTATTTTGAATAAATACTCTATGAAGGGTAAAAATATTTTGAGAACTAACCATACTGCCCCCCCCCCCCCCAACCCTTCTTCCACTTCTAGCTTTAGATCGCTATCAAATTTCTTCTTCAATAAATAAATAAATATAATTTTCTGAATCTCTAAAAATTGAGGAAAAAAAAAAAATATGCTCATAAGAAGTAAAAAAAAAAACACTCTTTTGTAATATTTTAATGGGAATTTTGAATTTCATGAAGTTCGAAAAACTGTCTTTACAATTCTTTAATTTGGATCGCGATTATTCCACATCCACCGCTAAAATTAGGCTTGTTAGCAAGCGCGAAATAAAATTTATTGATAAATATATAAATTTACTTTGTTTCGTTTCTAAGTCATAGAAACAGGGGGAAAAAAAGGGCAGTGATATCGATTACAAAATACTTCTTACAATCTTTACGTACAAAAAATAAAGTTGAGTTAATTAAAAAACTGTAAACAGTACTTACTATACAGTTGACTTCAAACCTAATTAGAAAATCGCTGGCATCAATATCAACTCTAGAAGTAACATTTCAATTTTTATTTTATTTTATGTGTAATTTAATCCAATTTTGTATGAATTTATATTTTTATATGAAATATTCGCGAAAAATATTGATATTTAGTAGTAAATACGCTTGTAAGAAAACATGTTCTGGATTTTTTTTCACGAAGAGTCGTTTCATAGTATTATTTATGTGTACAATATTTTTAAAAGCATTGAATGAGACAGCATTTGTTAATGCTTACTTCGGTTTCATTCGGATTTTATATTTTTCAAAGGTTTATTATGTGATATGTACTGGAATACCCATGTCTTTATAGTAACCATCTCAATTTAATAACTGTTTTTAATTATTATATTATGTATGCTTTCCTTGTCTAATAAAGTTTCCTCTACTCATGTTTTGTACACCATGGTGAATTATAAGTATTTAAACGAATACTTTTTGAACATCCATTCAACGCTGTTATTCAACCATTTTATTCGATTTTCCCTATCGTAATCAAAACCGCATGATGAATCATCTGTCATTAGACTGGAAGGAGAAAAATATATATACAGTAAATTCTGTCTAAGGTGGACTCTGTATAAGCCGGAAATCTGTCTACCGCGGAAACGGAAAGCATTTTAAGGTCCCACCGAAACCAAAATTTTGCATAAGGCGGAAAAAAGGATAATTTAAAAATGAAAAGCATTTTGTTTATTAAACTTTAAAACTGATAAGTCAAATGCTCAATGTCGTGCATGTTAGTTAAATTCCGTAACACCTTGAAAAAGTTAATTCAAAAGAACAGAAACTGTTTAAATTTAAGGAATTTATGCTTGTGCCATTTTTTCATATGCAAAATTATATTTAAAAGTTAACTTTTCTAGTAGAATGAACATTTATGAAAATATATTTTTTCGAAAGTGCAATATATTATACTTTAAGGATGTACTCAAATTCAAAGTTATAGCTTTCTGTCTCATTCTCGAAGTTTATTGACGGGTTTTTGTTAGTTTTTGTGTGTGTGTGTGTGTGTAAACTTCCAATTTGCATGTATTACAGCAGTACTAAGAAATTGAATAGCGTTTCTCATTTATCTCTAAAGACAAAAGATCTTTCCGAATTTCAGTTTTCAACCGATTTTCGAGTCAGGAAAATCAATAAAAAATCATCAAATTCGAGGGCTTTTTTTTTTTTTTTTTTTTTTTTTTTTTTTGTTTTGTTTTGTTTTTTGGGTGCGGGAGGGGAAGCTTTTTTGTATAAGCCGGAATATTGTCTACCACGGAAAATTTTCTCAGTCCCCATCGATTCCGCCTTAGACAGAGTTTACTGTATAATGTCAATAAAACTTTTAATTATTTGGAGAGTGATTGCGCTTTATCCCTTTAGCTATTTTATTAGGTTTTACTGATTATGTGTAGATTTAAGACAAAGTTTTGAAACTAGAACTAATTTTTTCTTTGTTATTAAAATATAACATTTCTTTCTTTCTTTATTGATAGTTAAATATCTTCTGTAATTATCATCTGATCTATACTTTTTTTTAAATTGTCCTTGTGTCAGTATAAATTTTAAAGAAAATTTTAATTTTAAGAGGGCACAGGACCTTAAAACTTTCAAAAAATCAGTTTTCGGTTTTGTTTTATTCTGATTGTTTTAATATTTCTCAACAATATGCAAAAAAACCCCATTCAAAAATATGCACTTTTTTCTTGAGTTATAATCATTTATTAGAAAAGGTGATAGGGAAAAGGTCATTTATAGGTGAGTATAATTGAAGGTCCGTAGATATCGAAACTTTAAAAAGCGTTTTCTCTGATTAGTAAATTTGAAGTTTGTGCGCACTGTTGCTTTCAAACTATGTAAGCTACAGCTTTTGCAAAATAAACAAATGTGCGTTTCTATATAGTCTACATGTAGACCAAAAAAAAAAAAAAAAAAAAACATATTTTGGTTATTTATTTGTTTGCACTTGAATTTTTTTTTTTTTTTTTTTTTTGGTACTAAAATTGAATTTTAAACGAAACTTTTTGTGTATATTTTGGGTTTAATTTAGAAGTAGGTGTGGTACGATTCTATTTTGTTCAAAAATTGTTTTCTATATGCATAATTTAGAATTTTATCATGCGCGCAGCACTTAGATTTTATCTCACGCATTAGCAATATGAAGGTTTAAGTTTAAAATTTAAATATTAATTTTGTATATACAACATTTTCTTTCTTTTTTTTTTCCTTCTTTTTTTTTTTTTTTTTTTTTTGATAATACAGTTAAGAATATATAGTTTAGGTAGAAAGGGAAAAAAATCTTAATTGCATATTATTTGCGTTTTGGTATTTTGAAAAAGGCGGTGTTTTTGATCGTTTCAAGATACTCAAAAGATAAATATCCCCTATAATATGAATTTTTTTTTTTTTTTTTCTTGTGTGTGTGTGTGTAAAAGTTTTCAACAGCGGACATCTGCAGGCTGCGGAATTTGTTCGATAATCAAAGGTGTCTGCTTTTGTGAGGTAAAAATAAACAAATATGTCAGGGTTGTTGATTAAAAAAGGCTGTAGCTAATTAAAGGTGTCCGATATTAGGTATCCGAGATCCAATAACCTTCATAACGGACACTTCCGAATACTGGACACCTCTATTTAGCGGTATATGATGCTTCTATATAATGCAGGGTTGGACTTTTTGCAGAAGGAGCACTTGATTAAATGTTGGGCAAACTGAACAGTGTCCCCTATTCCCTCCTCCTTCGCTTTTAGGGGCCCCAAATTAAATATTCAATGTTTGTAAAGCTTTTACTTGAAATGTGTTTCGACGTTGTACTGATTATAATCAATATTTTGAACTTTTAAAATACAATAAGATTAAAAACTAAATAAATTTTTAAAGAAATCTAAATTCAGTAAAACTTCTCAATCACGGGCACCTCGGCAACGAAATTTCCGAAAATTTAACCCTCACGCTGCGTATCCCGCGATTTCTACGGCCAACGTAAAAGTGGCAAAATTTGCGCAACCCGCAAATTCCGGAGCAAATCTTTTTTTTTTTTTTTTTTTTTTTTTTTTTATGATTTAGTTCTATTTAAAAGAGAAACTCTTTCACAAAGATTTTGGACATATTTGAACTCTAAAATATATGCAGATTTCAAACATCTAATAAAATGCGCAATTTTTGAACCTATATTCATAATATATATATACGCAGCGAGAAAGTTAAGGCATTCTGTTACAAATATTAAAAAAATATTTCCTGAATCCGAAAATTCGGACATAACAATAATCGTGAATTTTGACAAATGGTCGCCATAAAAAATCTATTTCGTCAATTGCTCGCAGGAAATAACTTCAATTTCACCAAAGAATTGCCGGATAAATGTGAATTTGGTCAAAGGGCTACTGAAAAAACGCGCATTTCTTCAAATGATCACGGAAAAAGCGAATTTCTTCAAAAAATCGCGGAGAAAACGCAAATTTTGTAAAAATAAACGCGAATTTCGTCAAAGGATCGCGAAAAATAACTCACATTTCATCAAATTATTCCGCGATTTTCTTCAAAGAATCGCTGAAAAAACGCGAATTTATCAAAGGGCTGCGAAAACACGCAAATTTCGTCAAGGAGTCGTGGAAGAAATGCGAATTTTATCAAAGAGTCGTTTACAAATACAGTGGTCTCTTTAGAAAACAGCACACATATATATGTTTATTATTATAGGTATAGTTTTTAATCTGAAATAATATACCCAACTAACTTTTGAAGAAAATGGGTTAACCCAAACCCAACTTGCAGGAATCTACACTCAGCCTGAAATTGACCCGAATCGAAAACAGCTAACCCGACCCGCAACAAAAATAATTAGTGCAAAGAGGGAATTCCCCTCGCCCCCTCTCTGCTGTAACATTTCAGATTTTTTTTTTTTTTTTTTCTGAGAATCACCCCTGATCAGGAGTTTTTTTTTTTTTTTTTTAACTGCGATTCTTAATTTTAGTTTAAAATAGCAATGGCAGATGGTATTACAAGCAATAGGCGCTAAATCGGTGCCCGATTTAACAACTATTGTTTGCAGCGCCATATATCGCTGCTATTGTAAAGTAAAATAAAAAAATCGCAGTGAAAAATCTCCTGACATCTTACATAATCCTCCTGCAAGATTTTTTTAATTGCTGTCACCATTTGCAAGTTACTGAATTTTAAAATCAGTCAGTCCATTTCAGGACATCCGATATGTTTTTTAAGTTTCAAAGCATTCTTTAGTGAATTACAACTGATCTTAGATATAAACAGACAAGCAGTCTTGTACAAATTGGTATTTTTTACATAATCCTGAATATTAGAAAATATTATTAAATAATTGTTTGGGCGTGCCCGTTATGGAGCTTTTAGTACTGTATGTAGTTTTTATCTTAAAAAATATTTAGACTTTCTATTCAAAATTAGGGTCGGCTCGAATCCTTCTCGCAAGAGTGAAAACCCAATCTGAAACTCATCCAAACCCGAAATAATAATGTATGTTAATCTGCCCCAAACCCAATGCGCTAGGCACAGCTAAAAAGTAGAAGTCAACCCGACCCGCCTCAGAAAAGTAGAAGTCATCCGGACCTAAACCCGACCCGCCTCACCAGTGGATGAGAAGTTCTGCCCTCGAAGCTGGTAGACGGAAGGTGCTGGGTTCGAACCCAATCGCGCCCGTCGGCCTAACCGTTTCAGAGTTTTCGTGGTTTTCTACGAAACCGTGGATTCCCATGCGTAAATACGGGTTAGGTTCTATTAGAAAGACCCCCATGGAGGGCACACCCATTAGGGCCTATATCTCTCGTGTTGATAATCGGCCGTCAAAAATCAACCCATCAATCAACCTAAACCCGATCCGCAGCAAAAAGGTAGATGTTAACCCGACCCGCAGCAAAATGTAGCAGTCAACCGGACTCAAACGCGACCCACAGCAAAAAAGTATAAGTTAACCCGACCAGCAGCAAAAAATAGAAGTCAACCGGACCCACATCCGACCCGCAAGAAAAAGTAGAAGTAACACGACCCGCGCATCAGATTGGAGTCTCCAAATTTCCAAAATCGCTCCCCCCCCCCCCCCCCCCACACACACTTTTGAGGACTCTTTAGATCCGCCCTTGTACTGAACTTCGAATTAAAAGTTATAGAAGATAAAATTGTAAAGTCAAAGCAAATGTCAATGTATTCATTTTTTAAACTCTGCAGTAATTAACGTATGTAATTAACTTTTGTTTTGATACTTATATTTTTATATTTTTTCCTAATGTGAAAAATAATTTTTAGTAACATTAATCGTTACCTATTTTCAACAATTAAAATCTAAAATTAAACATGACCTCCATTAACAGACCACCTCTCGGAGAAACCCATTTTTATTGGAACGGAACGTGGGTGTTTTAGGGAGGTTTTACTGTATTTGTTATCAGAGACGAAAAAGCGTTTTACTGGTAAGCATATCTTTTCACTGTAAAAAGGCAGTGATACAACGGTATACACACCTTTGGGAACAGGTCTGGTGTAGAGAAAGACAAACTGAAATCTTTCTATCCAGCTGAAATCATCACTGGGATTGGGGAGGAAAAGGAAACTTGTATCCGTGTGGGATCCCTGCTCTGATATCAACTAATTAGTTTCAGAGGTTTCTTGGCGAGGGGCAAATCTCCACAAAGTAAGAAATGCCTAATGCTGTATTCTCTTTCCTGATATTTGTCTGGTCAGGTTGGGGAATTTTGAGAGAACAATGATTTTGAGTCAACATGCTATGGCGGTTAAAAATATTTCCAGCACGAACACTGACTAATACTGTTTCTACCCCCTCCAGCTACGGGCTTGTCTTAAAAATGTTTTTGAAAAGATATCAATATATAAATTGTTTACTTTTATTTTTAATTAGTTGAGTTAAGAAAGCACACCTGCTTTATACAACTTACTTGAATATTGTAGTACATTAACCTATTGAAACAACATCCCGACGACATTAAACCTTATAGCTCTGGTGAAAATGACAACTGAATTATAATCTAAATATATCAAATCATGTTAATAATACAACTTCCAAGAGTATATAACTATATCTTGGACTTGTTACATGAGTACTAAATGAATGCATAATAAATAAACAGATCATACTCATATAAAAAATTATTCTTAAATTGTGACAGATTTTTAAACATTTCTGAATACGCATGCATTTTAAAACTTTCCAAACACCTGCCATGCTCAAACTCTGGTAAAGATAGTACTCGGATTGCCATAAAATTTTTATGTTACTGACGATTTTTATAGAATGTTCGGTAGTAAAAAAAGAAGTGAGTAGAATTTGTGGTTCGTTTACAGATACACACAAAAGAATTCTTTTACATTATGATCTATGAGGAAAAAACGTTTGCACTGCATTTTAATAATGTTATGATACATCAAACATAATGAAACTTACTGGAGTACACAAAACATTTTCTATAGATTATTTTCTATCGCAATTATCGTTCCTTTACAGAGAGACACGAAATTTGCTTACAGGCACAGGAACTGATTAAAATCCATAATTGCTGGAAGTGAGTTTTCCACTGTTGGATACATTTTTATATCTTACACATTTTTATATGTTACCTAATTTTGAGTGGTATGGATTTTTAAACATATGTAAATCTTTACAACATACTTTTGCTTAACTTTTGTAACTTATGTAAACCTTTAGCAAATGTTGAAAATGGATTTTACTTCATTATGTCTTTTTAAATTGTTTATTAATATATAATTGTATAATATATAATTATATAAAACTGAAAAAAAAAATGAAGACTCAAATGTAAACTGGCTACTTTCTGACAAATTTTTGTTCGTAAACGTATCAGACTGGCAAGTGCTCTTGTTCAAAACTGTAATCGAACTATTTTTCCGCTTTTACATAAAAGCGGAAAATAACTGAAACATAATTTTCAGAGAATGGAGTCAAACTTTGAGTTTTGAGTACGTGTTGATTATATACAGAAAAATTATTTTAGTATGTTTTTAGCCGAGTCTTGAAGTGTAAATAAATATATAGAGCAGATAATTATGTAAGCATGTCTGTCTTATTTCTACCAAAGCCATCTAATTGTATATTCTTTTAATTGATTACTTAAAACTTTGTTTATATCAGAAACAGGGAATGATTTTGTAAACTAGCATTTTTATACATTATTTATTTAATTTATTTTCTCTGCGGTTGACAGACGAATTTTTTTTTTTTTTTTTTTTTTCGACCGTTTGAGAAATTTGTTTCTGCGATCTTGGCAAAATTCACAGTATTTTCCCATTATTGTTTGTAGAAACTCGCGGTCTTTTCCGCGACCAATTCACGAATTAATTTTACGAAATTCCGCAAAAGAAAAAAAATATATATAACTTCCATGGAAATTAAAAAGTGTTCATGAAATAATTTAAGGAAGGTAAAATAGAGCACAGCATTTCTTATTATGCGGGATTTTACTACTTTGTGGATGGTTCGCGCAATGCCGCACGTTACTTCATAGCTTGCAGCTCAAAGAAAACTTTGCCCCATAACGGAAACTCTTGAAATGCCCCCTCCTAGAGATCTGCATGGCCCGTACCCGGTCGGCAAAGTAAAGTCAAAATTTCTAACGAGCCGGCAGATTGAAGACGATTGTTTTAACGGACCGGACCGGGCAGCACAAAAAAAATCGGGCAGAATCCAAAATTACGGGCCCGGCCGTTTATTTTTTTCTTAGGCCCCGGTCCATGTCCATAAAAAGATTAAATCTTAAATGGGCCGATGTACCAGATATAGAAATTAAGCCGATAAAATACGAGGGCCGGTAGTAGACTTAAGAAGTTACTTCAATCGTGCGAAAGGCACCCGTTCGTTAATGTTAATCTTATGGGAAAATTTTTTTAAGATATCTCATTTGCATTTCAATATTCTACTTCACTTTCGGAACCGGTTTAGAAAATGAAAGAAAAATAAAATATAAATAAAATAATAAAGAATAAGAAAGTAAGAGGAAATAAAGAAAATCTGCAAAAAAAAATCGAAAAAGTAAAAAAAAAAAAGTCTTTATAGCGATCGACCCCCAGCTTTGCAATGCAAAAAAATCTGCTAAAAATATTGCAATGCAAAAGAGAACGCAACAGTCATATAACATCATAGTCATATAATAGAGATAACAATGCAGTCAAGCGAAAAGACCCATTCATTAACGCTAATCCTATGGAAGACATTTATAAAGATATCTCGGTTCGGTCACATTTCAGTTGTTTTTAAATGATTTTTTTTTGCATGAAATAGTTGAGATCGATCTGTACAAAGGCCGTTGTTTACTTTTTCCATTTTGTTTATAGGTATTTTTATTGAGGACACTTTCATTTTCGAAACTGGTTTCGAAAGTAAAAGCATCCTTATAAAAAAAAAAATCTGCAATCAAAATCGAAAAAGTAAAAAATGGCCTGCATACAGACCGAGCTCAGTTATCCAATTCAAAAAAAAAAAAAAAATCTTTTTAAAATATTGAAATGCGACTGAGATATCTTTATAAATTTCTTTCATAGGATTATCATTAGCGAACGAGTCTATTCGTTTGACTGAAGTAGCCTCTTAAAAAAAATTTCGCCCATTGAATTAACATTAGCGAGCAGGTCTTTTCAGATGACTGAAGTAGCCTCCTCGGGAAAGTAATTTGTGTAGAAAAAAGGATAGTAGTAATAATCAACTTTTGGTAACGGGAAATTTGGAAATATACCTTAATAAATTACAGAGAAATATTTCAAAAATCTCTTAAAATATATATATATATATACAGCTTCAAAAGCTATGATGTTTTTAACCACCTTTTTTCTTTCGTTCTGAACATATTAATGATATTAAGGAATCTAAACTTAAATTTAAGAGTCTAATGAGTCTAAGTGTTTGTTACTGCTACGATTATGTATGTTCTAGCTCGCGAACATATAGTAATCTAAATTCTCAAATATACTGTTAAAATTTTCCATGAATATTTATGAAGTATTCCAGAAAAGAATTTCAACTGTATGTTAAGAAAAATCGGCATTTTTGGTGGAAATTGAGTCGAGTCTGATATTTTTATTTTTGCACCGGGCCAGAAAATTCCGCCTCGTGCAGACGTCTACCCCCCCCCCCCCTGCTGAAAAAGAAAATTTTATACAAAATAAAAAAAAGGTGCTCGTGCTATTTTATTTAAAAAATCGGACCTCTTTAAAAGATCCACGCTCCAGTAATTTGTATACCGTTTTTAACACTAGAAAGCCTGCGAGCAGTCATTTTGACTGCTACCACATGAATATATCTCGGTTTGAACCAGGATTTTTTTTTATAAAACTAGTTTAAAAGATGCAAAGAAAAACTAGTTAAATGGATAAGTTAATAATTTAAAATAAACATTCTGGTGTGAAATATTTTTCTAAAATTTGAGTAAAATTCTCGTCTTTCTAGTGTTAATCTGTGCTTGCCTGAACCTTGAGCCTTCTCGAAGTTAATTTGTAAGTTCCCGAAAAAATGTCATTGTACAAAGCAAAGCATCTTTTTCCTTCCAAGAGGTACATGATTGGAGATCCTAGTCACGTCATACAGCTGGTAGGGAATAAACTCCGCCTCCACTGAGTGATAAGATTACCAGAGGTTGGCGCGAAAGCGCTTTATTTTTTTATCTTTTTCTCTTCCTTAAAAATCTCATTTCGCCAAATTTCCGATACCCTGTTGCAATCAGAGCCATCTGTCGGAAAAATTCGACGCGACAAACCTGTCCCTTTGCCCCTTAAACCCAATTTTTCAAAAGTTAGTTCAGTATATTATTTTAGATTAAAAACTATACCTATAATAATAAATATAGATATTTTTGTGTTTGCTGTTTTCTAAAGAGAACGTAGCGTTTTTTATCATGACCCTTTGATGAAATTCCCACTTTTTTCTGCAGCCCTTTGACGAAATTCGCATTTTGTCCGCGATCTTTCGACGAAATTCGCGTTTCGCGATCCTTTGACAAAATTCGCGTATTTTTCGCGATCCTTTGGCGAAATTCGCATTCTTTTTTTGGTGATCTTTTGATAAAATTAGCGTTTTTTCGCGATCCTTTGACGAAATGCGCAACTTTTCGCGATTCTTTGTCGAAATTCGCATTTTCCTTGCAATTTTTTGACGAAACGCGCATTTTCCCCGCGATCCTTAGATGAAATTTGCGTTTATTCAGCGGCCTTTTGACGAAATTTTCATTTTCCGCAATCATTTGACGAAATTCGTTTTTTTTCGCGATCCTTTGCCGAAACTCGTGTTTTTTCCTCGTTCCTTTGCCGAAATTTACGATTTTTTTGCTATCCTTTGATGTAATTTGCGTTTTTTCGCAATCCTTTGATGAATTGAGCCTTTTTTTCGTGATCTGACGAAATTTACGTTTTTCCGCGATTCTTTGACAAAATTTACATTTTATTTACGCAATCCTTTACGACGAAATTGGCGATTTTTTCCTCGAACGATTTACGCAATTGATTTTTTCGGTGATCGGTGATCATTTGTCGAAATTCGTGATATTTTTCTGTTGAACTGATGATGGATTTTTCATAATTTTCAGAACCTAATGCCTTAAAATTTCGGAAAATTCGGAACAGAATCACCCCTGAAATCGCCAATCGGTCGCGGACACTTGTCAATTGATCTCGAGAAAAAAATAATGAAATTTGTCTATCGGTCGCATGAAAAATTCGTGAATTTCAACGATTTTTCACGGTAACCCCCCCCCCCCTGCAAAATGTGTCAATCGGTCGCGCGAAAATATGAGGAAATTCGCAAGGCGTTTGTGGGAATTGATCGCAATTTCAAAATGCAAAATTCTACAGAAAATGGTGAAATGTTTTGGGCGGCAGCCTCCCGCCCACGATATTCTTTTAGGCAGGATTTCAAAATTTTGGGCGCGAATCCCGCCATCCCGCCCTGAAATTCAAGCCCTGATACATAAGAATACATATATATAAATAATACATACATGACATTATATCAGGGTTCGTACGACTTCTGAAATTTTGCGACCAGGAAATTCTTCTGCACCGCTATTTTCTTACAGAAAATCTCTTCTTATAAGAATGCGAAATTTCACCAGTTTAGCCTAAATTTCTTTTTCTATAAAAAAAAAAAATACTGGAAACTTTCTTGGAAAATAACCTGATCCGTACAAAACCCTGTTATATTTTTCTCGATTTCTTCGATTTATCACTCGTAGCCATGCGGCTAATACGAAATCCGTTACCATACACCTAACAAGGAGAGGGCCAACCTTGTTAATCACAGATTTTGATTATTTTAATATATGTTGTAGGGTAGAAACCTCTTAGTGTCAGGTTCAATGGATTTTATCCAACGCACCTTAGTTTTTGAGAAACCGGTGGGTCTAATAATAGTACACAACTTAAATACTTACTTTGCAACCGCTATGATAAGTTGGTCGTAGCTCAGTTGGTATGGAGTTTACCGGCTGGTCCGCGGGCCCGTGTTCGATACATTTGTTGATACAATGCGCTACATTTGTTTTTCTCATTTTTTGTTTTATAAATATACTTGTAAGTATAATTAATAATCTCATTGTCAATTAAAATTTATAATATTGTATATCAATTATAATTTTAACCTATTTAATTTTTTATTTTTAACTAAATAGTTGTATAAAACATCATAAAACTATTAATTTTTTTAAAATCACTTTTAAAATGCATTTCATATATTCTTTATCGATGCAGTGATATTGAGTAATTGTGTCAATTCGTGATTTTTAAGAAACATCATTTACGCATTGCTTTAACAAAGAAAGTCAATGCGATAATACAATTATTCTGTTTTTAAAGTAACAAGCATAATTATATTAAAAATTAGCATCAGAATTAAATTACAACCGATTTTTAGCATATTAAAGATTTTTATATTTGTAATACGCATGCTTGCGCTTTCAATTATTTTTCTTTCACCTTTATTTCTTTCAGCTTTTATTTTTATTTTATTTGAATATTATTTTATTTTATCATAACTAGATGGCACCACAACAGATTTTGTCACGATTTTGGAATTTTTATCATTCAATAATAGATCCAATTTCTTTTTAACCCTCTTTAAAGGATGAGAAATAAAAGTTTAAAAATAAAAATTGATAAATTTAAGTTTGTTAACATTATATTTAATGTATGATATTAAAATTTGTAATTGAAATTATTAAATTATAATTACAAGTACATTTATAAAACAAAAAATGAGAAAAACAAATGTAGCGCAGTCGGGTACGAACCCGGGCCCGCAGATCAGCCAGCGAACGCCGTACCAACTGAGCTACGAGAAACACATGATTGCGGTCGCAATGTAAGTATTTAAGTTGTGTACTATTATTAGGCCCCCCGGTTTCTCAAGAAATAAGGAGCGTTGGATAAAATCCGTTGAACCTGACACTAAGGGGTCTCTACCCTACAACATATATTAAATTAATCAAAATCTGTGATTAACAAGGTTGGCCCTCTCCTTGTAAGACCCAAAATCGCATTCCTTGTATTCGATTTCTTTTCATTTCTCTTAATTTAAAATTCAAAATGAATTGCATCGATTTGGTGGGTTATGGAGAATAAAAGGTCCGCACTGAAAAAAAAGAAAAAGTGGTCGTTGCGGACGTAGAAAGTAAAACTTCTGAAAGTCAATCTATATCTCAGGTCACAAATATTGACGACTCCATAACGATTCGGATGAGGTTAAAATGCATAATTTACAACAATGGAGCTATTTTGTTTAATAACAAGATGAAACCCGTCGTATTTACACGAAAGAAATTATTTAAAAAGGAACTCATACGTTAGTTAATACTTACTCTCAACAAATATTATTTTTTATTTAGAGTTACCAAAATACTAATTCCATAAACTTCGACTGTTCAACGTATTAAATTAAAATGTATTAGTATACCTAACCAAGATAAGTAATTATGATGAAATTACCCATTGAGGCTCTTATGTTTGAAATTACCGATTGAAAATCAGCAAAAATGATTTCACCAAGAGCCAATCATAGAATTATTTTTCGCGTGAAACCTAAACTTAACGTCATTTTCATCGTCTCAAAATTTGCATACGCATCTCTCAAATTTACGTTCACCATTTCAAAAATGTTTGCAGTACGCAATAAGTTATTAATACATATATTTCCAAACTTGAAATCAAGTTCGCTAACTACGACTTTGCATGTGAACATTCGCACTCTTGACTTGTAATTCTAATCTGGGTATCGGCGAGTAAAATTCCAGAAATTTATGTCTTTTAGAGGCGTTCGTAGTATAATATTTCTTTTTATCAGAGAAAATGATGGTTTTCATTTAAATATGATGTCACTTTGCCTCATTGAAGCATTTCACATAGCGTCTCAAACTCAGTGGAGTGAAAAAGTATTGAATTGTAATAACTTTTTCAAGAAAAAATTAGCGATTTTTTAAAGCGTGACGTCATTTTCTGTTCCCCCTTTTTTACAAAGTTAATTTTGAATTTTATTAGAAATTGGCATCAATAAAGATAAACATACTTTATTAATTTTCTTTTCTTTACAACAATGGAAGTAATCCAATTGCTACCATTTTGAAAAAAAAAATCATAGAAATTTTTTAAATTTTAAATATAAAAATGGGAATATTTAAAAAAAAATAGCTAGTGCCGCAAATCTACAAAGAAACAGCTTTCATTTTAAAAAAGAATTATTGAAATTGGTTCAGAAAAAAGTTCAAGGTAGATGTCTAAAGAAAAAAGTCTTATCTTTCATATATATAGATTTAAACCCGCAATGTTATCTCTATGGGAAATTTTTGAGCAGACATTTCATGCCGTTAGGATTGACGAATATTTATGATTTTCAATACGCACCGAGATTTTGGCACTACCAACGTCCATTTAATTTTTTGTGTCGATACGACAAATATTTTGGACGCTATCGTGTTAACAATAAGTGTAATTTTTGCAGGGAAGCAGTAGCTGAGCTCCGACAATTAATTAACAAAATAATAATGAATTAAAACTAAAATAACCAAAAAAAAAATAATACCATATAAAATATATTACCAAAATATATAAAAATTAATTTTTCTTCAAAATAATGCGCAAATATAAACTAAAGATGCATTAATTTGGATTTTAACTTCAAGGCTTTCTTTCTTTTCAAACATAAATAGTGAATCAATTTCAGCAAGATACTCAATCCACGTGTCTGGCATTGAAATTGGATGTCAAACCCGATGCATGACTATTTAAAAATATTTTAATTATTACAGAATATTAGAAAATAAAGAATGTATATTAACCTTTTAGAATCGGGTTAAGCTGTCTGTTTTCTAAACCAAAATACGGCGTTCTGCAGAACTTACCTCCCCCTTTTACTACATGGTCAAGTGGGGAGCATCCATTGTCCTTCTCCCTGGAAAGCGTCAATATACGCCTTCTGACAATGGTTGCCGTGAAATTGTAGGATTGCTTGCATTTTTCGACTGAGGTGAGGAATTTTCCCCCAGAATCGGGTATTTTGGCGCTTTTAGAAAGAATATAGCTTCAGTTGAATATTTCTGAGCAACTTTTTTTTTTCTTTTATGTGAGAATATATTTATGAAGAAATTAATGTGTATTGATTTTTACAAATACTCACTATACAGATCGTTCGGCCTCTATTTTAACTGCTTTTATTTTCCATTAAATATGAAAAAATATACATTGTGTCGCAAATTATATTAAATATCATTCATAATCATGGAATAAGCGGATTTTAGATCATGTTTTGTTCTTTGAATTTGTGTTTTCTGGTTTAGCTTTTTTGAAACATAAAATACTTGAAATATTTAGACTGATGAAGCTGCAAATTATCGATTTTAATTAATAATAGATTGAGAAAATTCCTAAGCGATAAAATAATAGATTTTTTAAGAAGATCTGACTCGTTTTCATGTTACTCATTAAGAAAATCTCTTACACATTTCAGCATGTAGAAACAATCTCCATTTTTATTTTTAATACAAGATCTCGCTTTTATCAAAATATAATTTAGTTAAAATAATAAAACTTTGTAAAAAAATCACCATAAAATTAAAATAAAACACAGGACGCGTTTCGAGCTAAAAACATAACAGCTCGTCATCAGCTAAGCATACACGTGTCCGAAAACGAACAAGTTCAAAAATGAACTGAAGATAAAGAATGTTGCGGAGAATGCGACAGATGGCGCTACCTGATAGAGGGATATGCAAAAGGGAAATGTGTTGAAAAAAGATAGAAGAGAAAATGAAATGGAAAAAATGGAAATAAAAGAAAAAATAAAAATAAAAGAAGTAAATTAAAAACATAAATAAAAATAATAAATAAAGAACTATAAAAGAACAAGAAAAAAATCCAAATTATTATTATTATTATTATTATTATTATTATTATTATTATTATTATTTTTTACAAAATAAAAAGAAAAGAAACAAGAGAAAAGGGAAAAGAATTACAAAATTAATTTCCACGCTGGAGATAGGAAAGGAGATGATGGGAGATCATTGACAAGATTAGCAGAATTTTTAGAAATAAAATATGCTTCATGAAAATCCAAGTGAGAGGGAGAGGCAGGGGAAGAAATAATTTTGGCCATGGAGAAATTGAAACAATGACTGGAAGACCAACAGTGAGAAGCAATCGAAGATTTAGAGATTTCTTGATTTGCAATATACCTCTGATGCTCGCCTAATCTGAATTTTAAAGCTCTCTTTGTTTGACCAATATAACCTAAATTGCAAGAGCAAGGAATGAAATAAACACCCCACCGGTTCTCAGTAGGAACAGGATCTTTTAAAGAAGAGAATTTAATTTTATTCATAGGTTTGAAGATAACTTTAAAGTTAAAACGAGAAAGTATTTTAGCAATTTTGAAACACAGAAGAGAATAAAAGGGCAGAACTATTATAGAATTAAAATTAGGAGCATTATTTGAATCAGAAAAAGGACGTTTAGGCTTATTAAATTTATACAAAGCTTTATCAATTAAAGAGGGATTATAACCACGAGCAAGGGCAAGAGATTTCAGATAATTAATTTCATTATTCAGAGCAGAAGAGTCAGAACAAATGCGTAATGCCCTAAAAACAAAAGTATAAAAGGATGCCACTTTTTGTTGAGGAGGATGATTTGAAAGGGCATGAGGAGGAAGGGAGACAGCGAAAGGTTTTCTATAAACGGAGGTAGAGAACCGATCTGGGAGTTTTGAAACCAAGACGTCAAGGAAAGGAAGAGAATTGTTCTCTTCGACTTCGAGAGTAAATTGAATACAAGGATCAACAGAATTAACAAGAGAAAGGAGATTAGAAAGAACAAGGTCAGATGGAATTAAAATGAAAGTGTCATCAACATACCTAAACCAGAAAGGAAATTTATATAAACTGAAGAGTTTTTCTTCAACAAAATGCATATAAATATCACATAAAAGAGGAGACAATGGATTACCCATGGCCAGACCCTCAGTTTGAGAATAGAAAGAATTGTTAAACTGAAAAGCAGTTTGCCTGACACAAATACTAACTAAATGCAGGATTTCATCAATCTCAATGGAAGAGTAATGAAATTCGCGCAACCTTCTTTCCAAACAATCAATTGCCCCTTGAACAGGCACGTTAGTGAAAAGGGATTTAACATCTAAGGAAACCATTATATAATTGCAAGGAGAAAGGCGTTTAATTTTATCAACAAAGTCAAAAGAGTTTTTCACGGTATGAAAGTTAGTGGAAGATAAAGGAGCGAGTAACTTAGAAAGGAACTTGGCAAGTTTATAAGAAGCAGTACCAATATTGGAAACGATAGGGCGAAAGGAAAGAGTAGGTTTATGGACCTTAGGAAGAGCATAGAAACGAGCACAATTAGCGATAGTAGAGGTGACCAAACGTTTAGTGTTATCATTAAGAAAGACAGAATTTTTAATGACATGCTTGATGTCAGATAAATGCTTAGTAGAAGGATCCTTTATTAATTTGGAATATGGACCAGAGTTTAACATAGATTCAACGTGGGAAATATAATCAGATTTATTGAGAAGAACTGTTTGACCGCCTAGTTTAGTTATATTTTATAATAGTCTAGTTTAGACAAATGATGCAAAATGACATTTGCAAAATGATGGGGGAAAAAAACCATGTAATTGATATTCCAGTTATAAAATAAGAAAACTTAGAATTATTACATTTACTACTGCAGAAATATTCCTAAGTGTACATGAAAAATTATGAGCTATTATTTTTCTGCTAATTTTAATTATATCAATTAGGCAAATATTCACTGATAAAAATGAAAGAAATGAGAATTCTGTATTACATTTTCTCGGGAGTTAAATACACATTTTCAAAGAACTTTGGAATTTGTTAATTAAAAAGATATATTCCAAGTAAAAAAATAAAATATGTAAGTCCCATAAAAATAGTTACCGTAAAATCCTGACTGTAATCCCCCCCCCCTTTTTTTTTCAAAAACTAAAGCAATCAAATCACATTTGGGTGGGGGATTATAATCAGTGCCTGGCTTACCCTATAGAGAATCCTGTGGCAAGCATCATTCTGGGGGGGTCCCCTTTTATCTAGTTATGGAATTTTTTTGTGAATAATGTGGTAGTGGCTAGCACTAAACTTCATACGTGTTATATGTATGCATAAATTTTGTAACTGGTACTGCTCACAACTGTATACAGGGTATCACAAAAAGCTGGTCACAACTTATATATATATATGTCGTAGGCTAATTGAGAAATCCGGCTCTTTGCAAACAGCCTAGACTCTTTGCAAAGAGCCGGGTTAATTGGAGAATCCATCTCCCTTTTTCCAATTAGCCTGATATTTTTCAGGCTTATTGCAAAGAGCCTAGAAAGCGTTAGGCTAATTGAAAAATGACCACTTATTATCCGATCAGGGTGATATATTTAGCTCACAGGCTATCAAAGCCTGAGAGCTTATGTGCCCGCCGATTCTGTATGTACGTGTGTACGTACGTATGTACGTATGTACGTAACGCGATAACTCTTGATAAAAATATCCGATTTGTTTCAAATTTTTTTTTCTAGGTTCATTCTGATAAGGTGCTTCCCTGATTAGTTTTTGGGGTTCATTGGTTAAGGATAAATGGGGAAAAGGGGGGCTTGTCCCCCCCCCTTAATTTCTATAAATGGGTTTTTCATGCAGAAATATTCGATTTGCTCCAAATTTGGTATACCGATTTATTGTGTTAAGGAGCTTCCTTGATTAGATTTGGAAGCTCATTATTTAAGTATAAAGGGGGAAAGGGGAGCTACGCCCCTTAATTTAGATAAATCGTTTATTCATGATGAAATATTCGATTTGCTCCAAATTTGGTATACCGGTTTATTAAGTTAAGGAGCTGCCTTGATTATATTAGGTTCATTAGTTACATATAAAGGGAGGAAAGGGGGCGCTATCCCCCTTCCCGTAATTTAGATAAATGGGTTTTTTATGCAGAAATATGCGATTTGCTATAAATTTGGTATACCGGTTAATTATGTTAAGCAGCTTCCCTGATTACATTTGGAAGATCATTAGTATGTATAAAGATGGGAAAGGGGGGGCAATTGCCTATCCCCTTAATTTAGATAAATGCGTTTTCCATGTAGAATTATTCGATTAGCTCAAATTTGGTATACTGGTTTATTATGTTAAGGAGATGGCTTAATTAGATTTGGAGGTTCGTTATTTAAGTATAAAGGGAGGAAAGGGGGGGCTAGACCTCCCCCCTTAATTTAAGTAAGTGGGTTTTTAATGCAAAATTATTCGATTTGCTCCAAATTTGGTATACCGGTTTATTATGTTAAGGAACTTCCCTGATTAGATTTGGAGGTTCATTAGTTAAGTATAAAGGGAGGAAAGGGGTGCTAGACCCCCCTTTAATTTAGATAAATGGGTTTTTCATGCAGAGTTATTCGATTTGCTCCAAATTTCGTATACAGGTTTATTATGTTAAGGAGCTTCCCTGATTAGATTTGGAGGTTCATTAGTGAAGTATAAAGGGGGGCTAGACCCCCCCTTAATTTAGATAAATGGGTTTTTCATGCAGAGTTATTCGATTTGGTCCAAATTTCGTATACCGGTTTATTATGTTAAGGTGCTGCCTTGATTAGATTTGGAGATTTATTGGTTAAGTATAAAGGAGGGACAGCGGCTAGTGTCCCCTTAATTTAGATAAATGGGTTTTTCATACAGAATTATTCGATTTGCTTCAAATTTGATATAACAGTTTATTACGATATGGCTTCCTTCATTTGATTTGGAGGTTCATTGGTTAAATATAAAAGGGGGAAAGGGGGGCAATTTCCCCTCACCTTAATTTAGATAAATGTGTTTTCATGCAGAATTATCTAATTTAGTTTAATTTTTTTTCTACGTTCATTCTAATAAGGAGCTTTTCTGATTAGATTTGAAAGTTCATTGGTTCAGCATAAAGGGAGAAATGGGGTAGCTAATACACCCCCCCCCCTTAATTTAGTGAAATGGTTTTTTCATGCAGAATTATCTAATTTGTTTCAAATTTGGTGTACCAGTTTATTATGTTAAGTAGCTTCCCTGATTAGATTTGGAGGTTCTTTGGTTAAGTAGAAAGGGGGGCAACGGGGACTAATACCTTCATTTATTTTTCGAGGGGCATTATTCTTTGAAATAAGAGTGTAATATGCAAATAGTGTGAATAGCTTGTGAGCTTAATGCCATCAGTTTAACTGGGCAATTTTCTTTTTATTAGGTTTATTAACGCATAACCCTACCCAAACCCGAAAAATAAATTACAACATACCGTACCCCGATCCGAGCAAGACAAAATAATTTCAGTCTACATGCAACCCAACCCGAACCTGAGAGTTCCATTTGAAAAAACCCGACATCCCGAACCAAATCTGATAACCGACAAAAATATTCCAAATATCCATAACCGGATCCGAACAAGACAAATTAGTTTCCGTGGACACGCAACGCTACCAGAACCTAAAAATTCCATTCGAAGTCAAACCTGAAACCCGTCCAGAACCAAATCTTAACCAACAAAAATATTCCAAAGAACTATAACCCGATGCAAGCCAGACAAAATAATCTCAGGTCCACTGGCAACCCGATCCGAACCTGAAAGTTCTAATTGAACTCAATCCGAAACCTGGTTGTGGTCGGTTTTCGGGTTGACTTCAAATGGAACCTTCAAGTTCGGATCCGGTTGAAAAAAAATTAAACTAAATCAGATAATTCTGCATGAAAACCCATTTATCTAAATTAAGGGGAGGGGCAATTTCCCCTCTTTCCCCCTTTTATACTTAACCAATGAACCTCCAAATCAAATAAAGGAAGCCATATCGTAATAAACTAGTATATCAAATTTGAATCAAATCGAATAATTCTGTATGAAAAACCCATTTACTTAAATTAAGGGGACACTAGTCCCTGTCCCTCCTTTATACTTAACAAATAAATCTCCAAATCTAATCAAGGTAGCTCCTTAACATAATAAACCGGTATACGAAATTTAGAGCAAATCGAATAACTCTGCATGAAAAACCCAATTATTTAAATTAAGGGGGGGTGTCTTCCCCCCTTTCCTCCCTTTATACTTAAATAACGAACCTCCAAATCTAATCAAGCCATCTCCTTAACATAATAAACCAGTATACCAAATTTGAGCTAATCGAATAATTCTACATGGAAAACGCATTTATCTAAATTAAGGGGATAGGCAATTGCCCCCCTTTCCCACCTTTATACATACTAATGATCTTCCAAATGTAATCAGGGAAGCTGCTTAACATAATTAACCGGTATTCCAAATTTATAGATAATCGCATATTTCTGCATAAAAAACACATTTTACTAAATTACGGGAGGGGGATAGCGCCCCTTTTCCTCCCTTTATATGTAACTAATGAACCTCCAAATCTAATCAACGCAGCTCCTTAACTTAATAAACCGGTATACCAAATTTGGAGCAAATCGAATATTTTATCATGAATAAACGATTTATCTAAATTAAGGGGCGTAGCTCCCCTTTCCCCCTTTATACTTAAATAATGAGCTTCCAAATCTAATCAAGGAAGCTCCTTAACACAATAAACCGGTATACCAAATTTGGAGCAAATCGAATATTTCTGCATGAAAAACCCATTTATAGAAATTAAGGGGGGGGGGACAAGCCCCCCTTTTCCCCATTTATCCTTAACCAATGAACCCCAAAAACTAATCAGGGAAGCACCTTATCAGAATGAACCTAGAAAAAAAAATTGAAGCAAATCGGATATTTTTATCAAGAGTTATCGCGTTACGTACATACGTACATACGTACGTACACACGTGCATACAGAATCGGCGGGCACATAAGCTCTCAGGCTTTGATAGCCTGTGAGCTAAAAATATCACCCTGATCGGATAATAAGTGGTCATTTTTCAATTAGCCTAACGCTTTCTAGGCTCTTTGCAATAAGCCTGAAAAATATCAGGCTAATTGGAAAAAGGGAGATGGATTCTCCAATTAGCCCGGCTCTTTGCAAAGAGTCTAGGCTGTTTGTAAAGAGCCGGATTTCTCGATTAGCCTACGACATATATATTAGTATGAAAATAGTAGAAAAAATGATAGGTTGGTTGACAGGAGTATTTTTTTGCAAACTTTTACTTTGCTTATCAACGTACATTACAATATTAAAAAAAAAAAAAAAAAAAAAGCCCTAAATTGGTCATAATAAGTGGTTTTAACTTGCCACGTTATAAGCAAAACGTTGATAAAGAATTTCTTTTGAAAACAATAGAATACTAAGTTGTTATAATAAAATTTTAATCATTCGTTTACTAATGATATAGTTTGTTTTATTCATGGGGATACTTGAAACAGAGAGGGGAATTGGACCGCACTCCCTTCCTAAATGTTTGAAAATATATGAATTTTGGTCACTTTTGTGTCATTTGGCACATTTTAATGAAAATCCTGACTACTCTTATGGGGAACCCCTAAAATGAGGAGCCTGGGGCAGCTGCCCCGCATGACCCTGCATACGTCGGGCCCTGATTATAATCGGGACTTTTTTTTTAGTTTTTTAAAAATCTTTTTTATGCTTAGTTTAGAAGTAAAAAGGGTAATTACAAAGGTGGCAATCTTCCGTATTTCGGTAAATTTCCGCTTAAAAAGAATTATTTAAATGCTCTCCTTTTTGAACACGCACAACCCTCCAACAAAAAATCCCTAAAGGAAATTAAATCTTTAAAAAAATATTTCTTAAAAGTCATTTTACTTTATTTGTTATTTTATTTATAGAGATTAAACTTTGCATATTTAGCGCGGTGCTGCTCCTTGAGATTTTTTATTCCCGCCGTGTGATTATTTAAGTGTGCTGAGCCATTTTTTAAAATTCATTGAGTATTTTCTCATAGCGCCGTGCTAATTTTCCAAGGAGTAACCCTGTTCCAAAAGGTCTGCAAATTTAGAGCATTTAGTTCGAAACATTTAAAAAAAATCGATAATCCTTCCAAAAATTCGGAAATAAAGAAAAAATCCTCATTTTTCTTTTCTTTTCTTTCTTTTTTTCTTTTTAACACAAAACTCTCATAAGGTATATTAAACACGAAACAACGGTTCTGGGAATATTTACATTATGAATTCTCACCCTTAATCAAAGAGACGTTTAACCGTTTTAAACGTTTTTTTTTTCTTTCTTTAGGATGGGGTTGGGGCAAAGTTTTTATTTAAGGGCAGCAATTGCGTGCGAGACAGAGCGAATCGCGCACAAATTAGAAAAATCCCTCTTTGCATTTTCCGCCTTTAATTCTTTCACAAGCATGTGATTCTGCCGCAAAATTGTTTAATTTAAAAAAAGACCGCGGTTTCTTTTCTTTTGCTGAACTTCGCAAATCAAATTCCTGAATTTCTTCAAATGATGGAGAAAAAAACGTGAATTTCAGAAACAAATAGTGATTTTTTTCAATTGGTCGCTGTATAAAAAATCGCGAATTTCTCCGAGATATCACACCAAAAAAAAAAAAAAAAAGCGAATTTTGCCAATCGGTTGAGGAAAAAGTCACGAATTTCGATAAACGTCAAAAATTCGCGGATACTAGTTGCCAAATTTGTCAGTTGGTTACGTAAAAATATTGTTAATTTTGCAATCGGTCGCGGAAAAAAAATTATTTCATCAATCGATCTAAAAATAAATAAATAAATAATAATAACAAAATAGCCCAGTTGAACTGAAGGCATTGAACTGGCAGACTATTCAAAATAATTGTATATTATACTCTAATTTCAAAGCTTAATGCCCCTCGAAAAATAAATTAAGGGATATTAGCCCCCGTTTTCCCCCTTTATACTTAACCAATGAACATCCAAATCTAATCAGGGAAGCTTCTTATCAGAATAAATCGGTATACCAAATTTGAAGCAAATCGGATAATTCTGCATGAATAACCCATTGACCTCAGGGGGGGGGGATTATCCGCCCATCCCCAACACCTTTATATACTTAACCAATGAAACTCCAAATCTAATCAGGGAAGCGCCTCATCAGTATAAAACGGTATACCAAATTTGAAGCAAATCGGATAATTCTAGATGAAAACTCATTTATCTAAGTTAAGGGGGATTAGACCCTTGTCCCCCCCTTTAAACTTAACCAATGAATCCCCAAAACTAATCAGGGAAGCGCCTTATCAGAATGAACCTAGAAAAAAAGCATTAAAGCAAATCCGATATTTTTAACAAGAGTTTTAGAGAGTATTTTAGAATCGTTACAAACGTACGTACGTACATACAAAACCTGCGGGCACATTTCCTCTCAGGCTTTGATAGCCTCTGAGCTAAAAACTGTGGATTTCGCCAAATGATCAAGGGAAAAAATCGTAAATTTCGTGAAACGATCGCATCCAGTCAGATAAGCCGATCTTTCCATTGTCGGCTTTCTTTCTCTCTTTTTTTTTTCATAAGTCGGCATAATTGCCAACATCCCGATTTTTTTAATACGAATATTTTTATGCAGAAATACTTGTTTTGAAGAATCGCGCAATTTCTGAAATTAAGTAAAGCGAGAATTTTTGTAAGAATTTACTGGTATTCAAAAAATCGGGAGGTTGGCAACTATAAGACCGTTTGTGATCATCTTAATTTTAATTTATAATTATGCATGAAACGTATAAAAATAATAAAAAGTGCAACGGGTCGAGTAACCAGATTTTACGAAGGGTCTTTATTTTTCTTCTTTTTTGAAGGAAGTGAAGTTAACTAAATTTCTGCAATATTGTAAGAGCGCTTGCAACTTTCTTCATATGAATTTGTTTACCAAAACTTATTTTTTAGCATTAGATATGCTAGTCTTTCTTTAATGCTCTTTCATGTCTCCTGATGCTTTTTTCTCCTAATTCATGCTCTTTTTCTTCTCTTACCTGCTCTTTGTCTTCTCTGTCGTGCGTTTTTCTCCACCACCGCACTATTTCCCGTCCGCATTACTGGACTTTTTTTCTTGAAAAAAACTGTATTTTATAGTAACAGTAAATAATTAATCATCTACTCCCTCCAAAATTATTGCTGTGCCCTTTGCCAACCACTCTCTGGTACCAAATATGCATAGTTTAATCTTTATATCACTTTAAATTTTTTGACATATTTAATATTTTACAGTAACAATAAATAAATAAATAAATAATCTATTCCTTGAATTATCCCCTCCATCCAAATTCTTTGCATTTCGCTCCTCACTCCCTGCCCCCACCAGTGACCAAGAGGTTCTGCTCTCAAAGGTGGTAGACTGGATGTGCTGGGTTCGAACCCAATCGCGCCCGTCGGCCTAATCGTTCGGAGTTTTCGTGGTTTTCTTCGAACGTTGGATTTCCTTCCGTAAATACGGGTAAGGTCCCCTTAGAAAGACCACCGTGGAGGGCACCTCCCCCATTCGGGACCGTATCCTCCGTGTTGATAATTGGTCATCATAAATGTTGGAAAACGTTTCAGCGTAAGCGGTTTTATGTCCAACATCGCCTCGCCTGTGAAATGATAATTTACCTGTGATATGTGCGACACGCGTTCATTTTTTAGTTGTGAAATGTGTTCCAAGATGGCGACACTTCCCTGAGCGAAGTTCTCGTAAGATCACGGACTAATGAACAATTATGTCAAAGACTTATGTTTCGAAAAGGCGACAATAGATAGCGGCACCAGAGAACTTTTCTGAAGATATAGACTCCTTTAATTAGAACTTTTTTTGCTTGTTAAGCAGTTTTATTGTTTCCAGACTTTTTTACTCTGTTTTAACTCGTGTGGGCCCCTTTTTTACTTCTCACTTGAAGGGCCGATTTTGCGAGGTCAAGACGCACGGTTTTTTGTGTGACAACTCTTTGTCTTATGGAAGACTTATGTCTCCTACTGGATTTTCGACGTCATTACTCTTACCTTATTTATTTTTAATCTTTTACTTTATATTTTTTAGTGTGTGAGTGTGGATTCCTGTAACCAAGTTTTTCTTCAAGAATTAAATAGTTTTTTTCTCTACATCTGGATTATTCGAAGATGATATTTCTCACAATTCACCACATCTATTCATTAAATAAAAATTACAGGTTGTCTACATAAGAAGGAAACCAGCGTATGTCTGCTTTACCAGAAAGGTAAGAAAATAGATTTCTATCTTTCATTATTGATATAAAAACTTTTAGTACAACAATTTTATATTTATACTGGGTCCTTAGCTTGATGCTAATCACGAACTCACCCTTCCTAGATATTTTAAAAGATTATGTAGGCTGAGTTGAAGGGGAAAGTAAATAAATAAATAAATGAAAAAACCCAGTAATAAAAATTTGTTTATCTGATTGTGATAAAATGATGAACAAGATGCACATATGAGATATGAAATATTGAAATATATACATGAAAATAAAAATAAATGTGCATGAATAAATAACGATATATATAACATCGCAAAAAAAGGTGTTATTGTGAATGAATATTGATTGATTATTATGAATAAATGTCATTTTATTTATATTTATGAATATATTCTAAGAAATTATTTTAAGAAAGTCACAAACTTCCTATAGTAAATATATTTGTTATCAAAGAATTTATAATACTTGAATAACACGCTATGTCTGCTTCAAAAGAAATTATGGCAGTAGAGAAATTAAACGATAATAATTATAAACATTGGTGTTTTAAATTAGAAAATTTGTTAATTAAAGATGATTTATTCAAATATATAACAGAATCTCCACCTGGTGCACCCGATGATACATATACTAAAAACGCGGCTAAGGCGAAAGCCATAATTTGTTTATGCATTGAAAATACACAAATCGTGCATATCAGAAATTTGACATCTCCCAAAGACATTTGGGAAAGATTAAAAAGTGTTCACCAAAGGGCGAATTTATCATCCAAATTATTCCTTTTGAGGAAGCTATATTCGCAAAGGCTCAACGAGGGCGGAGACTTAAATTTACATATCAACAATATTTTAACTATCCGCGACAAACTCGCTGCCATTGGAGAGCTCATAAATGATTCGCACATTGTGGCTCTTATGCTTTGCAGCTTGCCTTAGTCATACGCTCCTCTTATAACGAGCATGGAGGCTAGAGACGAAAAGGATCTAGACCTCGAATTTGTAAAAAACAAACTCATCGATGAGTACTCTCATCGGATCGAATACAAAAACACCAGCACACGACCAAGGGACACAGCATATAAAATTGTAAATAAAGGCAACAAAAAGTATTGCAGTTTCTGTCAACGAGATGGGCACGCTCGTTCAGAATGTACAAATTGAAAAACAAACAGAAAAACAATTACCAAAGAAGTGAAAATTATAACAGTAATAAATTTAACAACCATGCCAATTTTAAAGCCAATTCGGTAAGCCCCCAAAATCAACACAATGGTAGTAAAACCGACTCCTCGAATTTTTGCTTTAACAACAAATCAAATATAGAGGATGAGGTCAACCAATCGATCATTCCTCTCTTCCCAATGGAAAACAATTTTGAAATTGAGTCAGTAAAAATTAACCAAACACAAACAACAGATCCAAACACATATATCATTGACTCAGGTTGTTCCAGGCACGTTGCATCAGCAAAAACAAATTTTGCTACATTCACAGCCGGGAATTTTGGGAATATAACAATCGCTAATGGAAAAAGGCTTAATTCGGAAGGTATGGGCGACGTAAAAATAAAAACAGACAAAAACCACTACATTACACTAAGAAATGTATTATACTGTCCAGAACTAAAGGGCAATTTATTGTCAGTTAAGAAAGCCACTGAAAATAATATAAAGGTAATTTTCGAGAAAAAAGCATGTTTATTTGTCAAAGATGATAATATAATCTTGACAGCTAAATTAAATGATAATCTCTACGTATTAAACCCTGAAGATGATTACGGCTATACTATAAGTACTCAAACTTTCTGTAACAATACAAATTGTATTTCATTGTGGCACCGAAGACTCGGACACAAAAATTTTGATGATATTAAATACCTTGTTAATCATGAATTAGCCAATGGGATAACAATTAACAATTGTAAACATGACACGCGATGCACCAAGTGCATTGAAGGGAAACTTTCCGCTTTGCCCTACCCTAAAGTAGCCACAAACAGAAGCAAAGACATCGGTACCCTCGCACATTCCGATATATGTGGCCTCATGAATATTGAAACGATAGGAGGGAAAAGGTACTTTATAACATTCACGGATGATTATAGCAGGTACACAATAACATACTTAATCGCGCATAAATCGGAAGCCGTTATCAAACTGAAAGAATACATAGCGCTAACAAAAAATAAATTTGGCAAGTTGATAAAGGCAATAAGATCCGATAACGCAAAAGAGTATATCAGTGATGAATTTGAAAACTGCCTGATAGAAAACGGGATAGAGCGTCAATTGAGTGTTCCCTATTCTAGCCCGCAGAACGGCGTTTCAGAGAGAAAGAATAGAACGATAGTGGAAATGGCTAGAACCATGTTGTCGGACGCCAAGTTACCTAAGCAATTCTGGGGGGAAGCTGTCATGTCCGCCACCTACCTCATCAACCGTCTACCAACAAAAGCTAACAAAAAATAACATGACACCCTATGAACTTTGGCATAAAAGAAAACCCGATCTCTCGAACATCAAAACATTCGGATGTAAGGCATTTGCCTATGTCGACAAACCTAAAAGAAATAAATTAGATGCGAAAGCCATCGAGGGAATAATGTTGGGATATGATTTCAGAAGCAAGGGCTATAAGATATATACAGGTGAAAATAAAATTATAATATCTAGAACCGTAAAATTCTTCGAAGAAGGTATAAAAGATGAGGAAATTAAACCCGCCAAAGAAAATCAAAACAACGAACAAACTCCCGCAGATAATATTGAAATTGATCTAGAAGAACGCGACGATGATCAGAATAACACCCCGACCGACACATCCCTTGAGCCGAGAAGATCGCAAAGACAAAATCGTGGCGTACCACCTAACCGTTATGGCATAAGCGCAAACCTGTGTCAAATTCAGGAGCCAAAGTCATGGACAGACCTACAAAATATCAATGACGCAGAAACTAAAGATAAATGGCTAAAAGTCGCTAGTGAAGAAATAGATTTTCTGAAGCAAAATAATACTTGGAGATTAATAAAACCTATCCCGGGAAAACGCGTCATAGGTTGTAGGTGGACGTTTAAGGCAAAAAAGGGAGCCAACGGGTCTATAGAGCGATATAAAGCTAGATTGGTCGCTAAGGGATATGCTCAAAAATTTGGAAGCGATTTTGACGAGACCTACGCACCCGTTGTAGCGCATACCACCCTGCGAGCATTCTTAAACGCAGCGGTGTACAAAGACCTTAAAATAACTCACCTAGATGTCAAAACTGCTTTCTTACATGGCGATTTAGAAGAGGAGGTTTATATGCATCAGCCAGAGGGATACATAACAAAAGGGGAAGAAGATAAAATGTGCAGTTTAAACAAAACGATTTACGGCCTTAAGCAGGCAGCTAGGGCGTGGAACCAAAAAATAAGTAAATCTCTAAAAGAACTAAATTTCGTTGAATGCGCGTCAGACAAATGTCTGTACAAAAGAGTCCAAGCTAGAAAAATCGCATACATAATAGTGTATGTTGATGACATCTTAGTCGCAGGAGACAAAACAGACACACACGAAATATACACTGAATTATCAAAGCAATACGAAATCAAAAATTTAGGTCAAGTAACACAATATTTAGGCATAAACATAAAGGAAACAGCAAACGGTAATCTAGAATTAGACCAGGAACACAAAATAATACAAATCGCAGAAAAATTCAATTTGTTAAATGGTAAGCCTACGTATATACCCATGAATACTAACTACTTTAATCTAGATCCAAACGGGAAACTAATGGGAGATAACGTAAAATTTAGACAGGCTATAGGAGGGCTTCTATACATTGCAACTTTAACTAGACCCGACATAGCATCAGTCGTTAACATCCTGGGAAGAAGGAATGAATCCCCAAGGGAAGTCGATTGGCAAGCTATCGAGAAGTTAATTAGATATCTGCTTACTACCAAAGATCTTAAATTCGTCATAGATAAAACAAAACCTCCAATCCTAACGGCATATAGCGATGCCGATTGGGGGAACGACAGAATAGACAGGAAATCAACCACTGGAAACTTGTTTAAATTAGGAAATAATATATTGGCATGGTCATCGAGGAAACAGAGTTGCACAGCACTCTCGTCCACGGAGGCTGAATATATCGCTGCCTCTAATGCAGGTCAAGAAATCTCGTGGTTATTAGACTTGTTAAATGATCTCGAACTATGTCAACAACTACCCGTAACATTGTACGAAGATAACTTATCAGCCATAAGATTGACCGAAAACGAAAAGGCACAGACAAGAACTAAACACGTAGAAGTTAAGTATCACCACATCAGACATCTATGCCAGAATGGCATAATCAAAATAACTTATTGCCCATCGAAGTTAATGCTGGCAGACGTGCTCATCAAGCCGTTGCCTAAGCCTCATTTTGAGTGTTTGAGAAATAAGTTAAACATTTTACGCTCGTCGGTTTGACATAAAAAGCGGGGGTGTTGGGAAACGTCTCAGCGTAAGCGGTTTTATGTCCAACATCGCCTCGCCTGTGAAATGATAATTTACCTGTGACATGTGCGACACGCGTTCATTTTTTAGTTGTGAAATGTGTTCCAAGATGGCGACACTTCCCTGAGCGAAGTTCTCGTAAGATCACGGACTAATGAACAATTATGTCAAAGACTTATGTTTCGAAAAGGCGACAATAGATAGCAGCACCAGAGAACTTTTCTGAAGATATAGATTCCTTTAATTAGAACTTTTTTTGCTTGTTAAGCAGTTTTATTGTTTCCAGACTTTTTTACTCTGTTTTAACTCGTGTGGGCCCCTTTTTTACTTCTCACTTGAAGGGCCGATTTTCCGAGGTCAAGACGCACGGTTTTTTGTGTGTCAACTCTTTGTCTTATGGAAGACTTATGTCTCCTACTGGATTTTCGACGTCATTACTCTTACCTTATTTATTTTTAATCTTTTACTTTATATTTTTTAGTGTGTGAGTGTGGATTCCTGTAACCAAGTTTTTCTTCAAGAATTAAATAGTTTTTTTCTCTACATCTGGATTATTCGAAGATGATATTTCTCACAATTCACCACATCTATTCATTAAATAAAAATTACAGGTTGTCTACATAAGAAGGAAACCAGCGTATGTCTGCTTTACCAGAAAGGTAAGAAAATAGATTTCTATCTTTCATTATTGATATAAAAACTTTTAGTACAACAATTTTATATTTATACTGGGTCCTTAGCTTGATGCCAATCACGAACTCACCCTTCCTAGATATTTTAAAAATAAATAATAGCATAACTCTTCACTCCCTCCCGCACCCAATGCAGTTTCAAAAATTGAAATTCTTAATTTTTTTCTGCTCTGTTTAAGAATTTATAATAAAATTTATTATATAACCATACGAATTGTTTTGCCTCCCGTCTCGAAAAAAAAATATCCTTTTTCTTTTTATCTTTAAATGAACTGTTTTGTAACAATAACTTAACTATTCTTTTAACAGAGCATTTTATTTAGTGTCAGTTAAGAGAAAAAATATAAACTCGGATACAGAAATTTTCACTTCAACTTTGTGTTCATGTTGGTGAAATAAAACGATTACAGTTTTCTTTTTTTTTATTCTGGTAAAAATAGATTGTACATTTAAAATAGCATTTTGTTTCTGCAGTGTGTAAATTAAATGAAAAACGATATATTTTCATACAAAAGTTTCCACTTCAACGTTATGTTTATGCTAATGAAATAAATTGATTACTAGCTTTTGCATATTTTTAGATTCTTGAAAGAATCTTTAATGCTCTTAAATTAACTTTTTTCTTCTGTGTTTCAGTTAAATGAAAAACGGTATATTCTCATACAGAAGTTTTCATTACTGTCTTGCTTTTATGTTGATGAAATAAAATTATTATACTTTTTTTTTTTAATTCTGGGGAAAATAGTCTGTACATTTAAAACAGCATTTTATTTTTGCAGTGTGTAAATTAAATGAAAATGATACATTCCTATATAGAAATTTTCACTTTAACCTTGTGTTAACATTGATGAAAAACTGATTATTATTTTTCATTTTAAAAATTCTCGATATCTGCGGATTTAAAATGCATTATTTAGAGTGTCAATTTAGTGAAGAGCGATAATGTCTGATATAAAAGTTTCCACTTCTATCTTGTGTTAAAAGATATATAATAAAAGTTTTATCAGATAATTTTTCTCGCATTAGATATTCAAATAATAAAAACAGATGGGATCAGAGAGCCTATGGAACTGCAATATATTAAATATGCTAATTTTGGCTCAGACCTTTAAAACGCGGAGCCATTTTTCTCCAATTATAAATTATTGTTTAATAATCAAACAATATATATAGTAATTTTTGGAGCGACCAAAAAGAGCAAGAAAATAATATTACTTAGCAAACGTATCTATGATCATAGAACGAAAGAAAAGAGCTCTGCCTAAGAAATCGCCAATTCAAAAACCTGTTATTGTATTACCGCGCCAAAGCAGAAGACATTTCTCCTTTCACTCTGGAGATAAAGAGACTTCCTCCCCTGAAAGTCTCAGATGACAGATGATTACTCTACCTTCAAAATGGGGGAAGCGAACTTTAGGGTACACACGGTGTACCCTAGCCGTTGTTTGGGAAAAGTTTTTTTAGGGTACATACGTCGTACCCGCCGAATCCAAGAGATTAAAATATTACCCAAACATATGAAAATTTAATTTTTCATTGAAAGAATGCATACAAATAAAAACTGAAATTCGATGAATTTGGATTTTAAATATGAAACTTTATTCTTGTTTTTCTTCCACAAATACTCAATTTCAGAGGAAAAATGTTATTTCAAAAATAAAAGTTATTTCATGAGGACCACGGCGAAATTGGAATACACGAAACAAAGCAGGACTATACTTTATAATATTTTCATTAATTACAAAATAATAGAAAATAAAAAATATATGTTAAAATGTTACTAAAACATGTAAAAAATTAATTTTTCCTCATAAGAATGCAGAAAAATATAAATTGAAAGTCGATGAATTTGGATTCTAAATGTTAAACTTTATTATTATTTTTAATCATATAAATACTGAATGAATTTCAGGAAAACAATCTTGAAACAATGCAGGATTCTACTTAACTTTAAAAAAAATTAATTACAGAATAATAGAAAATAAAAAATACATTACCCAAATACATGAAAACTTAATTTTTCATCAAAAGATTGCATTAGAATATAAACTGAAATCCGATGCATTTGTATTTTAAGAATTAGACTTTACTTTCTCTTTTTAACTTTCAACGATATAAGTTCTGAATTTCTAAAAAATACACATTCCAATCTTAAAAACTATGAATTTCGTTTACAAATTTTTTTTCTTAAATTGGAGAGAATTGAGGTTCGATGTTTGCTTAAAACGATTTAACACTAGCTTCCCATGTTTTCTTAAATCGGAAAGCATTGAGGATTGCGATGTCTGCTTAAATCGGGTCCTGCTAAATCGATTTAACACCAGCTTGCCATGCAAGCTGTAGATACATCATTCAAAGTAGATAAATCAGTTTCCCGATGTTAGTTCTGAATTGGTATTTTGTTTTAAATCGATTTAAAGCCAATGGCTAAATCACGATTAAAGACATTGGCTAAATCGCGATTTAAGACATTGACTAAATCGCGATTTCCGATTTGGCTTAAATCGATTTAAGACCGATGGTTAAATCGGATTTTCGATGTAAGCTTTAAATTGATTTAAGACATAAATTGATTTAAGGCCCAGGCCTAGTCCGGAATTATTGGCTTATTATTAAAATGACAACTGTGAAAGGATTTTACAATTTTTTATTTTATTAATTAATGCTAAAACATAAGAGATGTGATAATAGTAAATACAACGAAATATACAGGGTCAATGCTCAATTTTGTTAATAAAAATATAAGAGATTTTCAGGAGGTGTCTATTTGGTATGAGACAAAAAATGCTTTCTTAAGAATATTTTTCTGAGAAAATCCTTTGGAACATATTTCACAAACAAAGGGTTTCTTTCCAGAATGGTTCAAGAGATGGCTTCTTAGTTCACAATTCTGAGAAAATCCTTTGAAAGATATCTCACAAACAAAGGGTTTCTTTCCAGTATGAGTCAAGAGATGCCTTCTTAGATGACTATTCTGAGTAAATTCTTTGGAACATATTTCACAAACAAAGGGTTTTGAGTAATAATTGTTCAGTATCCTGTTACAGTATGAGTAAAAAGATGTTTTCTTAGATAATACTTTTGATTAAAACCTTTGGAACATATTTCGCAAATAAATGGTTTTTTACCTGTATGAGTCACGATATGTATTCCTAGATCAATCTTGTGAGAAATGTTCCAATGCTTTGGAACATGTTTAAAAAGCAAACGGTTTCTCTCCAGTATGAGAGGAGAGATGGCTTCTTAGAAGCCTGTTCTGAGAAAATCCTTTGGAACATATTTCACAAACAAAGGGCTTCTCTCCATTATGAGTCAAGAGATGTATTCTTAGATTAGTCTTGCGAGAAAATGCTTTGGAACATGTTTCACAAACATAGGGTTTCTCTGCAGTATGAGTCAACAGATGGCTTCTTAGATGACCATTCTTAGAAAATCCTTTGGAACATATTTCACAAACAAAGGGTTTCTCTCCAGTATGAGTCAAGAGATGGCTTTTTAGATGACCAGTCTGAGAAAATTCTTTGGAACATATTTCACAAACAAATGGTTTCTCTCCAGTATGAGTCAAAAGATGACTTCTTAGACTACCTTTCTGAGAAAATCCTCTGGAACATATTTCACAAACAAAGGATTTCTCTCCAGTATGAGCCGAGATATGTCTTCTTAGATGATAATTCTTAGAAAATCCTTTGGAACATATTTCACAAACAAAGGGTTTCTCTCCAGTATGAATCAATAGATGACTTTTTAGATTACTATTCTGAGAAAATCCTTTGGAACATGTTTCACAAACATAGGGTTTCTCTTCAGTATGAGTCAAGAGATGGCTTTTTAGATGACCAGTCTGAGAAAATTCTTTGGAACATATTTCACAAACAAATGGTTTCTCTCCAGTATGAGTCAAAAGATGACTTCTTAGATTACCTTTCTGAGAAAATTCTTTGGAACATATTTCACAAACAAAGGGTTTCTCTCCAGTATGAGTCAAAAGATGACTTCTTAGATTACCTTTCTGAGAAAATTCTTTGGAACATATTTCACAAACAAAGGGATTCTCTCCAGTATGAGTCGAGAGATCACCATTTTGAGGAACAAAGTGCTGTTCACCAGAAAAATTTTCTTCTGTAATCGATGACATTTCCTTAACTGGAAAAGTTTTGTTTCGGATGATAACAGAAACTTCTTTAAAGTATCAGTATGAAGTGATTGTTGCCATTTTCATCCTTGGAAATGATTTATTGAAGTTGAGTGAAAAAGTTTTATCTACCTTTGAATCTAAAAATAGAAACAAAAATAATAAACAGCACATTTCTTAATAAACAACATTAAACTTTAACTGTCAAATAAGTAGCCGATTTCACAATTTTCATTTCCTTAAACAGTACAAAATTCATCCATTAAACTATCACATTATATAGGGCGAGGCCAGCAGACCTCACCAAAGTCACCGGTCTCTAACCGGTCGACAGACCTACTGGACGGCACTGGTGTTATTTACTATTGGCGCCATCTGTATTACGTTGCCATCATTATTCTTTGATTATTGTTTTATCATGTACGATGCAAATGTAAATAAACTTTCATGTAACCGATCACGTGACCCAACTAACCAAGAATTTTCTTCGGTTAGTTCGGTCTCTCGCCGGTCACTTTGGTTACTTGCGCTGAACGACATTGGTTGCGACCCGGTTAGCAGCACTGAACGCTTTGGTGACCAACCGATCTCACCGGTCACTAACCGGTGGCTCCTCTGGACCCCGTGTGCAGAATCGGCGCAATGCTGCGACGCACGTCGCAGACTCTTGAGAAGGTCTGCAGACTATTTTTCAACTGTTAAAATTTAGAAAAAAAAAGTTTGTTAGAAATTATTTGCCATGTGCCATAATTATACGATCCACGCCACATGAAATTGACGAAGCTCCGATTCCCTTTAAAATATAAATAATTCACGGAGAAAACTAGACACGCGATCGTGAAACGCCCATTATTAAATGAGTCAATCCTCGTAGGGGCGATTTCTTTAGAAAAAAAAATCTGTCATTAGTCCGAAAATTCGGACGTAAATGTTCGCAGAAAAAACAATTTCGTCAATCGTTTGCAGTTAAAATAGCCAATTTCGTCAAAGGATCGCGAAAAAAAACGTGAATTTCGTCAAAAGATCGCAAAGAAAAAACGAAATTTTGTCATAAGATCAATAAGGAAACGTCAATTTCATCAAAAGACTGCGGAAAAATAGCAACTTTTGTCAAAGGCTGGCGGAAAAATGCGGCTTCTATCAAATGATCGCGGGAAAAACACTAACTTCGTCAAAGGACTACGGAAAAATAGCAACTTTCTTCAAAGGATTGTGGAAAAATGTAAATTTCATCAAAGGATCGCGGAAAAAACATTAATTTCGTCAAAGGATCGCAGAAAGAACGCAGATTTTATCGAAGGATCGCTAAAAATGAGATTTTCGTCAAAAGATCGTGGAAAATAGGCGAATTTCGTCAAAAGATGGCGAAAATTTTATCACAAGATCGGAAAAAAAGCCCATTTCGTCAAAGGGCTGCGGAAAAATAGCAACTTTCCACAAAGGATGGCGGGAAAACGCGAGTTTCGTCAAATGATCGGGGAAAAAACGTTAATTTTGACAAAGATCGTGGTAAAAACGCGAATTTCGTCAAAGGATTGCGGAGGAAACGCGAATTTCGTGAAAAGATCGCGGAAGAAACACGAATTTCGTCGAAAAATAGTGGGAAAAGCGAATTTCGCGCAAAGATCGCTAAAAAACGCGGATTTCGCTAAAAGATCGTGAAAAAACGCGTATATCGTCGAAAGATCGCGGAGAAAACGCAAATTTTTTTCAAAGGATCGGCAGAAAAAATGTGAATTTCGTCAAAAGATCGCGAAAAAAACGCGAACATCGTCGAAAGATCGCGAATAAAAGCGAACAACATCCAAAGATCGCGAAAAAAACACGAACATCGTCGAAAGATCGCAAATAAAAGCGAACAACATCCAAAGATCGCGAAAAAACGTGAACATCATCGAAATATCGCGAAAAAACGCAAACATCGTCGGTAGATCGCGAAAAAAACGCAAACAGCGTCGAAAGATCGCGATAAAAAAAGCGGACATCGCAAAAAAAGCGATAAAAAAGGCGGACATCGTGGAAATGTCGCGAAAATCATCGAAAGATCGCGAAAAAACGCGCATTTCGTCAAAGGATCGAGGGAAAAAAAGGTGAATTCCGTCAAAGAATCGAAGAAAATTTTGCTGCAACATTGATGTTTTCAGGAGAATTTTTTACAGCTGAGTGGCAGGTTAAATATTAGTTAGCCTTATTTTGTTTTGAGTGAAAGTATGTTAAATTTTGAATTGCACAACTAGCTAAGATTGCTAAATAAAACATTGCATTAGAATTACTTATAGTATTTGCATGAATTACTCAAATTTGATTTTCTAAGAATTTCAATCTGCTCCAGTAACAGCTTTTATTGCTAAAAAATTAGATTTTTGCTGCTACAAAAATGGATTTTACTGCTACAAAATTAGATTTTTGCTGCTTCAAAGTGGCTTTAGTGCAGTTTCATCCCTGTATTGTCACATCTATATATAATTTTTGATATTATCACATTGTATCAATCTTTTCAAAAATTTTAGTAATTGGTGTTTATATGTTATTTTTACTGTTATTCTGTTTTCTAACTTCATAGAAATTGTGACAAATTCTATGAAAGATTTTTCAGATAGCGGTGTTAAAAATTTTGAGGACAAAGGTAAATTATTTAAAAGAATGCTTTCCTTTTATGTTAATCACAAATACTGTGTGTGTGTGGGGGGGGGGGGGGCGTTGAGTGCATGAGGGATTGGAAAAAGGGCGTTTGTCCTTAAGTTCTGCAGACTGTTTTTGAAGTTTCTACTTGTGTTGCAGACTGCAGAAAAAAATTCTGCTGCTGGTCTCTGGACGCGGCCATTTTCTTAGGTATGACTTAACTTGAGTATAGATACAGACACATATGCGTATACATAATTAGAAATATTGATACTATTCCACCTACATTTTTCTCTGGAGTTTATAAGATAGGGGCTATACATATATCATGTTATCACTTTAGGGGTAAGGGGTGTCTGCACTTGATATCAAAAGATATCTCGAGAAGGAGGAGGGATTTTTCTTTTGATATCATTATCATTTTTGATACCACCCAAAATTTTCTTTTTTTTTGGTAAATTTTTTACATCAATATAGTCTGTTATTGTATTTTTTAGTCTGTTATTGATTTTTATGTGAATACAAAGTTATTATTAAAACCATTAAATGATTATAAAATCATTTCATTACAAAATATGGAATATCGCATTTTTTGTTTATCATTCCTGTAATTCTACCACATATATAAATTCGTTGTAAGAGAAACCAGGTACGAAATGATACTTGTTATATTTACTAGCAAGAAATAGGGAATAATGTTGTCCGCCTTTTTTGTTTATAAGAAGTACTGCGCACCTGCATGTAAGGGGCCAATGCAAGAGGCCCTTACAAGGCCCCTTACAATACAAGGGGCCAATGCGTCACTGTAAGTCACTGTGGTCACGTCACAGCTGTGACCAACACTCAGCGATGTCACATTGTGACTGATATGTGAACTTTTTTAGAAAACTTTTACAAATTACAAAAATTCTTCAAAACATGTTATTTACTGTAAAAAAAATATTTTTCTGGCAATTAAAAAAAAGTTGTGACGTCACTGTTATGTCACTGCATGTAACGTGCGTCTCATTATGTGACAAAAAACCCTGCCATACTGTAAACTCACAGTGTGACAAAACATATGTTAAGATTAAAACTTTCCGCTTCAAACAATAAAAATAATTCAGTGTTTGTTTCCGGCTAATATTTCACAACAAAATTAACAACTTCATCAAAAAATGTACATAAATAAAACACAAATTTAATAGACATGTAATCGAACTGCTCGCTTAGCCTACTACTAAAACTATTTGAATTAAATAAAACTGTTGTAGGTAATAAAATATTTGGCGAATTTTTCGACTATTAACTCTTTGAATTTTGCTAATATGAAAGTATCGCTATTGAAATTTAAAACTTTATTTGAATACATAATTGATATTTTTCATATAAAAATGTTTTTTGGTGTTATTAGGGGTCAATCTAGAAAAATGTATTAACTGTAGCGATTTCAATAATAAGAAAATGTTTTCCTCCTGTATTCTATAATTCGGGAAATTGGTTATTTATAAATTATTCTTACCAGCTGAAATGGCAGAATAATTAATATACAGGTGGAGAAAGCAAAGATTTGTTTGTGTGGGGCATGGGAAGGGACGGAGTTTTGTAATAAAGCAATGCAGTAATAAATTTTTCTGCTAGTGTTTAATTATTTTAAGTAATTCTTAAAAAATAAATTTGGCTACTTATATCACACTTTTTAATTAAATTTAACTTTTTCCGAATATAAAATAAAATATACAAAATACATGTAAAATGCATGGCGTAATTGATTATTCACATTTTTTTTTTCGTTTAAAGAAATTTATTTTGAAAAATACTGTTATTTTACAAGCTGTTTTACTTTACAGGAAATTAAAATAGAAAGAAAAATGACAATTGCCTGATTCCCCCCCCCCCCCGACACACACACACTCCCCCACTAAAAACATTATTTCGCCAGTTATTTTATTTCTTTTTTATGATCATATTTTGCATTTTTTGCGTATAATATAAACTTTACTTTTCTATTTTCAAAAGATCTCGCATTATTGCATATTAAAATGAATTTTAAATACTCTAAAAATTTAAACATTCTTTAATTTGTTATACTCTCAGTATTAGTTTAATTATTGTCATATTTGACAAAAAAGTAGCTTTAGAAAACTTAAAACTGGACCTATTTTGAAATACATAAAAAAAAAGTTAAATGTATCAAAAAATTCTTGAAACAAGAAATTTTAATTGGAACAATGCGTATAAAAATATTATGTCATATAAATGTATAAGAACGGAAAAGCCATCTGTTCTGGGCCTTGATATACAAAAGAGCGCGAAAAAACCGCAGACGATAAAAACTATTAAAGACAGCATATTGCGTTTAATCTTTGGAACAGACGGAGGGAGTTTTTTGCTGGACAATAGGTAGTGTTATGAACATGCAGTCTGTCAGATAATAAACATTCAACCTAAAAAATTCATAGGAATAATCATCCCAAGATAGTACTTTAGATAAAAAAATATCAGTTCGAAATAATTACAGTAGCTTTGACGTGGTTTAAAATGATTCCCATCATTGCTATTGTAGTTATAATTGAACATATATTCTACTTCTAAAATTTGTTCTTCCTTAAACATGGATTACATCGGAATTTAAAGAACGACGTTAAGGAAAAAAAAGAGGTAAGAAACATATTTTATTCCAGAGTTTGCTTTTCTTTAAATTATAACGATTTCTGCATTTTCTTATAAATATTTCGTTAACCTAATAAAGTTCAGTAGATTTGTTATTCAATTTATTGAAATAAATAACTGCCTATCAACAATTTTAATCAGATAATTAAAATAAGATTTGTTTTCTTTTAAAATATTTAGGTTAAAATCACATTTTTCTCAAACTTTAAAATGACGTATAAAAATATTATAATCAAAGTTTAACATAAATAGCAAATATTTAAATATATTTTTATAGAATAAAATTTTTTGATGGTCTGAAACAATTTGCGTTGCACATTTTTATTTAAAAATTAATATCTGTTCAGAAGAAAAGAAGATAGTTTATTCTATTTCGAAGAAATAAGAAATTTTTAATATAATAGAGAAGTACTATTTAAAGGATATCATGCATATGCAGTATTAAGGGGGAAAAATCAGTGTCAATGAGTATTATTGGATGTGAGAAAAGTTATAAAATTTATAAAGAGATATCCTTAGCTGGTAAGAACTTTTCAGTTAAACATTATGAAAGAAAAGTTGTCAAAGTAAACCGGTGTCTCAATTTATTGACAAATATAGAAATTATGCAACTCTGTGAGAATTCAAATATGGTTCGATTGGAAGATTTTAATTATTAAAAAACATATCCATGTACTTGAATGAATGAAGGTAAAATGTATAATATATTTCGTTATTTTTTTCTGGATACTTTTAATATTTTATTTCCTGAATGATTTTATGTGCATAAACTTCAAAATATCTATACTATACACTCTATTAGAAAACATACTGATTAAAGGGGGCTTGTTATTTATAATTATCATCTAATCCTGTAAATAAAATAATAATAATAATAATAATGAACCAATGTGTGTTTCTATTTTGTGCTTATGGTTTGAATTTTTATACTTTATTCACATAAAAATGGCTAACTATTTTATATTATTTTCATTATTTTTTATTTTACTGTGTCATCTAAAAGTAAATATGATTACCTGCATTTGTAACAGACTGTATATATAAAATGTTCACCACACGTTATTCTAAAGCCTTTATAGTAAATTAAAAACTTCATCAAAAAATGAACATAAATAAAACACAAATTTAATATACATGTAATCGAACTGCTCGCTTAAACTACTAAAACTATTAGAATTTAAAAAAAAAAACTGCTGTAGGTAGTAAAATCTTTGGCGATTTCTTCGACTATTAACTCTTGGAATGTTGCTAATATGAAAGTATCGCTATTGAATTTCAAAACTTTATTGAAATAAATAATTCATATTTCTCATATAAAAATGCATTTTGGTGTTATTTGTCAAATTTATTAAAAAGAGGTGCTAGTTCAGTAAACACAGAGCATAATGACAGAGATTCATTAGTAAATGTATTAGTAATGTGTTCTTAATGCTATAAGAAAAAAGTATATAGTTTGTTAATTTGATAAATAAAGTGACATTAATTTTTAAGGATTTTATGAACTACAAATTGAAAAATGCAATTAAATAACGACATGATTTAACAATATCTTCTATTTTCTAAATAAATAAAGTTCTATAATTTTTGCAAGGTCTTGGGCACACTGATTTAGAAATAGAGTGATATGGGGAAGTTTTTTATAAGAAATCTCTGATTGCAACTAGAGGTGAATTTCACTTTTTTTTTCTTTTTTAAAGGGTGTATTTCGCCAATTTAAACAAGTTGGAAATTGCTCGTCAAACGTGGCAAATGAGGTGCGTTCGTACTATAACTAGTTTTATAATTATTTTTTGCACCCCATATTGTACTGAATGTATACTTTTTTGCACTTCATAAAGCGCATAGTCTGATACATCATTAAAATGCACTTCCAATAATTTTTTCCCATTCCCCGTAATGTAACGGAACACTTTTGACTGTCCCTGTAATTAAACTATACATCCGATTTTCCTAAAATTTGAAATAGCTCAACAAAACTTTGCAACAATTATATCTTTAAAATTTCAGACCATTCGGAAGGCTGTAATATCATTAAAATGCACTTGCAATAGTTTTTCCCATTCCCCGTAATGTAACGGAACACTTTCGACTGTCCCTGTAATTAAACTATACATCCGATTTTCCTAAAATTTAAAATAGCTCAACAAAACTTTGCAACAATTATATCTTTAAAATTTCAGACCATTCGGAAGGCTGTAATATCATTAAAATGCACTTGGAATAATTTTTCCCATTGGCCGTAATGTAAAGAAAAACTTTTGACTGTCCCTGTAATTGAACTATGCATCCGATTTTCCTAAAATTTGAAATGGCTCGACAAAATTTTGCAACAGTTATATCTTTAAAATTTCAGACCATTCGGAAGGCTCTAATATCATTAAAATGCACTTGCAATAATTTTTCCCATTGGCCGTAATGTAAAGAAAAACTTTTGACTGTCCCTGTAATTAAACTATGCATCCGATTTTCCTAAAATTTGAAATGGCTCGACAAAATTTTGCAACAGTTATATCTTTAAAATTTCAGATCATTCGGAAGGCTCTAATATCATTAAAATCCACTTGCAATAATTTTTCCCATTGGCCGTAATGTAAAGAAAAACTTTTGACTGTCCCTGTAATTAAACTATACATCCGATTTTCATAAAATTTGAAATGGCTCGACAAAATTTTGCAACAATCATATATTTGAAATTTCAGACCATTCGGTTGGGTAGTTTTTGCTCTGTTACATGCGGACAGACGGACGGACGGACAGACGGACGGACGGACTGAACGACGACTATAGGTGGTACGTATTTATATAATTACGAACGCACCTAAAAAGAGCAGGGTGCTGTAACTTTAAAAAATTTGCCTGGAGGGAACAGTAAGTAATTGCAGAATTAATAAAAACAGCAAATAAATATAATTTAGCTAGTGGCACAAATAACAAAGCAAGCAAATGTGGTTTGCAGCCCATCTTGCATTTGTACAAAGGAATATTACTATTAATTACCAACATCTAAACTTACACACATGTATATATGTTAACCAAATATATGTGCATATGTGCATATATATATATATATATTTGTGTGTATTTATTTATATGAAAATTAGTTATACGTACAGAGTAAATATAAGAATAACCAATTATATCGAAAATCCTCAAAATATCAGAGCAACATTGTTACAACTCAGTGATCATTATTAATATACAGTGCTAAAAAAACTGTCTTTTCAATCTTTAACTAATTTCTTTATTTGGTGTATATGAGTTTAAAAGTAAAGAAGACAAAAACATTTATTCAACCTCTACCGAAGAAGCTCTTTCTGAGCTTAACATTTGTATACCAATTCATTCTTTTTCTCTTCCCATACTTTATAATACCGTGTTTAATCGCGTAATAGTCTCAGCCCCCCCCCCCCTCTCCCCCGCCGATTTGAAGCAGAAAAAAATCATCAAAATATTTTCTTCGCATAAATTGAATGGATGAAAAAATGATGAAAGATTGGGTTCACAATACAGTGGAACCCGGTTAAGACGCGTTTCAAGAGAGTGGACAAAAGTCGCGTATTAAGCGGGATCGCGTATTAAACGTGATTTGTATAATGTTGCAGGAAATGGGCTCATTTACACATCTAATTTTCTAAATGAACTTTAAAGCTTTCATTTACATGCTTACGGTGGAAAATTGTGTGTTTTACATATATTTAGGTTAAAATTTAATTGTATTTCACTTTAACTCATTCGGTTTTTTTTATAGGACCGATTGGAATAAAAACGGAAAATAAATGTAGATTCCAACATGATTTTATTGTCGATTTGTACGTTGCAACCAAAAATAAAACAACAAAAGTTAATTTTTCTACTAGACTATTTTTTTTTTCTTTTAACAGAAAGAAAATCTTTAAATCTTTGAAGCACAACCCAGTTTTTAAAATCATATTTAGTACTTGTGTTAATGAGTGCCATTACAATCAGCCCTTCTTTTTAATATAAGAAAAAAACATTTTTATTAATTTTCATGTACATAATATTGTTAGCATGACAAAAAGTAAAATAAACATAAAAGAATTATCGTATTTGTTTATCTTTAAAAGTTTCATTTTTTGTTGTCTATAATATATGCATTATAAAACCTAATAGTGATATAACGTACATTTAAAACCTCACTGAAAACAGTTACGATCATCTCTAATCATAATCATTGTTATGACGTATCTGAGTAACCTGAATTCGTTCTCTTACTGCAGTAAAAACACATATGAAGGGAGAGACAAAGAATGTTAGGAGGCGGGATCAAAGAATTGCAGTTTCACTAATGTAGCTGGGTTTTGTTTTATTCAAATATGTACCACTATTTTCGATTGGTAATTTTCGCATTAATTAATCTATTATTAAATAAAGTAAATAATACTATTCGGAAACAGTGTTTTTTATCTGAATAAAAATAATCCACAACATAGGCAACACTTGAGAAGAGAGAAGGAATTCGAATCTTGACCAATGAATTCGCGTCTTAAGCGTGATTTTTTTCATCAGAGAACCGAAAATTTATCGCGTATTAAGCGGGATCGCGTAATAACCGTTCGCGTATTAAACGTGATGTTTTTGCATTATCGTTATGGGCGATATTAAAGGGATCGGAAAAAATCCGCGTATTAACCGTGAGCGTCTTAACCGGGTTCGACTATATTTGGAAGAAAAGCTCTAGAGCATTGCTCAAAAATCCAGCCGTGTTGGTACTCGATAATTTCCGGGGACATCTTGTTGATGATTTAAAGAAGGAACATTCAAAAGCAAAACAAATCTTGTGATAGTTACTGGAAGACTCACATCGATTTTGCAACCGTTCGTCATATCGGTTAACAAACCGTTTAAGGGCAATGTAAAACGAGAATATGGATATAGAGAACAAAGAAAAAACTCCGAATGAAAAAGTAACGCATCAATCCCTGGAACAAATATGTAGTTGGATATTACAAAGCTTGACTTTAATAACAAGCGATATAATTTCAGAAAGTTTTAAGAAGACGAGTATCTCCGACGCTTTGGACGGAAGCGAAGATGACATTTTATGGAATGACAGAGATTTTTCAGACACTGATTCACATTACAATAGTGATACTGATACCTTCATTGAAAGTTATTTATTATGAGAATTTTTTGTCAAAATTTTCACAAAGATTATTTGTAAATTTTACGTCTATAAAAATATTACCATAAAAAGAAAAATGGTCTTTAATAAACAGCACATAATTTGGAAACATTTGATAAGTTACTAATTTTAGTATACTGTGTTTACCAGTAATGTTTTAGCATTAGAGTGTATAATATTGTGTACTAGATTTCTCCGCATAATAGTCGCACTTAGACTTTCATAATGAAAAATTGGCCAAAAAAGTGCGATTATTACGCGAGTAAATACGGTAGTTGTTGAGCAGATATCATTCTTTCATTCTTCTTTAGATCCAATTTGCTGTAAATTTATTATTACAAAAGTAGAAAGAGAAAATAACATATTACCTAATTATTCTTTTACTCGCAAAAATTTATTATATTTGCTATGTTGTTTATAGAAAAGAAAGAATAACTTAATTGGTTAAAGGTGAATTTCGTCAAAGGATCGCGAAAAAATGAAAATTTCGCCAAAAGATCGTGGAAAAAAAGCGAATTTCATCTAAGAATAGCAAATTTTGTCAAATGATTGTAGAAAAAAAGCGAATTTCGTTAATGGACCGCAAAAAGGCGAAATTTTGTAAATAAATCGCGAAAATAAGGCGAATTTTTTCAAACGATCGCGAAAAAAATCTAAATTTCTTCAAAAGGTCGTGGGAAAAAAACGTGAATTCCATCTAAGACACGCAATTTCGTCAAGAGATTGAAGAAAAACGTGAATTTCTTCAAAGGATCGCGAAAAAAAGCTAATTTTGGCAAAACATAGCGAAAAAACGCAAATTTCGTCAAAGCATAGCGAAAAAACGTGGAATTTTGTCAATAAATCGTGTAAATAAGGCGGATTTCGCCGAAGGATCGCGAAAAAACGCAAATTTCGAAGTATCGTGAAAAAAATTGTGAAAGTTTTCTGTGAACTTCAGAATTTTCTTTTACTCATAATTACTCCTGCCTCCATTGTCTAGGTTCATTGATTGGACTCGAATAGCGATTTCATTTTTCCATAAATGTCTTGCATCTTAACGCTGTCACAACATTGTCATTGTAATCACATATTCGTCACAAAGTTAATGACAAAATCGTCACAAATTACACAATTTTCACAAAATTGTCACAATGTGACTTCACAACATTGTCACTGTCGTCACAGAATCATCACAATGTTAATGACAATTTCGTCACAAATGACACATCTTTCACAAATTGGTCTCACCGTGACTTCACAAATTGGTCACAATGTGACGTCACAAATGGGCTCTAAAACGGCCATAACGACTTCACATTCTAGTCACTATGACTTCACATCGACGGTCACAAAGTCACAGTGTGACGTCGCTGTAACGTCACCATGCCTTACGGGTACTGTTGAATCGATTATGTAACAAAAATCTATTAATAAGTACTTTTAAGTAGCAAGTATTTCTTAGTGTTATTTAATATAAAGTTATTTCATATACAACCTGTGGCCAGAAAGTTCAGTGACTGAATTTTTATTTCAAATACAGTATTGTACAGCATCAAATACAATTTACTGTCCTTCAAAATAATCTCCATGGATGGTAATGCACTTTTGGGAACGAGTATATAAGTCTTGGAAACTCCTGTAAAACATTTCTTTCGGAATGGCTTTCAGCTCGGCCGTCACGTTGCGTTAAATATCGGTGATGTCCGTAAATCTCTTTCCCTTCAGTGCTGACTTCAATCTGGGGAAGAGGAAGAAGTCTGCAGGTGTCAAATCAGGTAAATAAGGGGGTGACCAAGTGTCACAACTCCATTCGCGGCCAGGAACTGCCGTACAACCAAGGCGGTGTGTGGCCGGGCATTCTCGTGAAGAAGAGTCCAGCAGCCTTGCGTGGCGTACTCAAGGCGAACGTGGCGGATCCGTTGCAGTAAATGCTTCAAAACTTCGGCGTAGGCAACAGCATTCAATGTGGTACTCTCAGGGAGGAATTCTTTGTGAATAAGACCCTTAGACTCGAAGAATGCGAAGAGCATTGTCTTTATGCGCGATTTTTCCAACCGTACCTTGTTTTTTTTAGACGACGACGGACTCCGCCACTCCAAACTTTGTCGTTTGCTTTCAGGATCGTCCTTGAGACACCAACTTTCATCGCCTGTGACGATGTTGTTCAGGAAATTTCTGTCTCCATCTGCCATGTCAATGAGGTCTCCGCAAGCAGCATGCCGCATTTTCATTTGTTCAGTCGTTAAACGATGGGGTACGAGTCTGCAGCAGAGCTTTCGTTTTCCCAAATCCCCAGTGAGTATGAGGCGAACACTTTCTGCCCGATTCCCAGTTCCTCCGCAATCATTCGCTTTGTCAGACGACGATCGTTTTCCACAAGCTGCTTAACTCTTTCAATGTTTTCCGGGGTGCATGTTGTTTTTGGTCTGCCGGCTCGGGGGGCGTCTTCCAGGCTGTCCGCCCTTCCCGGAAACGCTTAAACCATTCATAAACACTCTCTTTTATACATTTTCCATGACATACAGGTAGATATCCACAAATCAATTACTTTGGGCCAGTATATTCCTTTTTCTGCATTTTCAATGATAGTATACAGATAGGTATCCATAAATCATTTGGGCGAGTTTATTCCTTTTTATACATTTTCAATGATATACAGATAGGTATCCATAAATTAATTACTTTGTGCGAATGTATTCTTTTTTATACATTTTCCATGACATACAGGTAGATATCCACAAATCAATTACTTTAGGCCAGTATATTCCTTTTTCTGCATTTTCAATGATAGTATACAGATAGGTATCCATAAATCATTTGGGCGAGTTTATTCCTTTTTATACATTTTCAATGATATACAGATAGGTATCCATAAATTAATTACTTTGTGCGAATTTATTCTTTTTTATACATTTTCCATGACATACAGGTAGATATCCACAAATCAATTACTTTGGGCCAGTATATTCCTTTTTCTGCATTTTCAATGATATACAGATAGGTATCCAAAAATCATTTGGGCGAGTTTATTCCTTTTTATACATTTTCAATGATATACAGATAGGTATCCATAAATTAATTACTTTGTGCGAATTTATTCTTTTTTATACATTTTCCATGACATACAGGTAGATATCCACAAATCAATTACTTTGGGCCAGTATATTCCTTTTTCTGCATTTTCAATGATAGTATACAGATAGGTATCCATAAATCATTTGGGCGAGTTTATTCCTTTTTATACATTTTCAATGATATACAGATAGGTATCCATAAATTAATTACTTTGTGCGAATTTATTCTTTTTTATACATTTTCCATGACATACAGGTAGATATCCACAAATCAATTACTTTGGGCCAGTATATTCCTTTTTCTGCATTTTCAATGATATACAGATAGGTATCCATAAATCATTTGGGCGAGTTTATTCCTTTTTATACATTTTCAATGATATACAGATAGGTATCCATAAATTAATTACTTTGTGCGAATTTATTCTTTTTTATACATTTTCCATGACATACAGGTAGATATCCACAAATCAATTACTTTGGGCCAGTATATTCCTTTTTCTGCATTTTCAATGATAGTATACAGATAGGTATCAGTAGGGGAGAAAGGACAGTTCAGCATCAGCAGGTGGATTGTGGATTAGGAGGATTGAGGAGGAGGGAGGAATCCACCTTGTGGATAGAGGAGGAGGGTGGAATCCACCTGTGGGAGGTTTCTTAGAGTAGGAGAGGCTAAATTTTTGAGGGGGGCTTAATTTTTGAGGGGGGCTTAATTTTTGAGGGGGCTTAATATTTTTTTTCGAATTGATTTAGTATTAGAATGGAAATATCATACTATAACATAGTGAGTTAGGTGTTTTCGAAAGGGAGTTTGAGGGGTCTAAATATTTTAGTGGGGCTTATTTTTAGGGGGGCTTAATTTTTTTTTCTTCGAATCGACATAGAGTAGAAATGGAAATATCATACTATAACATAGAGATGTAGGTATTTTCGAAAGGGAGTTTGAGGAGCCTAAATTTTTTAGAGGGGCTTATTTCTTTTAGGGGGCTTAATTTTTAAGAGTGATTTTTTTTTTTTTTTTTCTGAATTGTCTTAGAATTTGAATGAAGATAAAAATGTCTTATTTTTTTTTGAAAAAAATTTTTGATGCTGCCATCTGTATGCGGTAGTGCGAATTTATTATTGAAAATAGTATTTTATTTTTGAAAAGTTTTGAGGAAGGTTTGAACCTGCAAAATAGTCTCTTGGCTCGATGATATGTTGAAGACTTAACTAATCGAGCCAAGAAACTATGTCTATATGTTTAGATTTTAGATGTTTCAAAACAAAAAAAATGTATTCCCCCTTCTGTATGCGCAAAGAGAGGTTGGTTTCTTAAGATAACTCATTAATACCTATTTTAACTGCTCACTCTGCGAATTCTTTTAATGTGTATGATTTTTATTTTTAGTTTAACTGATTTTATCGATTTTGTGAATGAGAGTTTAATTATTTTACGCACAAATGTATGATTATTTTAGCAAGCTAAGGTTTCGAACCTGCGAACTCCCATTCAAATTTCATTTTTTGTAACTGATAAGCTATCCACTATCCAGACCGCGTCCCGACAATTACTGAATTACTTTTGATAACTCTATATTTTTAAAAATACCTACCTCTCCCTCTTTCTTATACTAGGAAAGTTAATACAATTTATGTTTAAATAGTAGAAATGATTAATTTTTTATATTTCTTTAATAAGCAACTCATTTTTTAGATCGATTAGAAGGCTACCAAACGTTTTGAATTAAACATTGTTTTCTCCAGTATTAATCCACCTAAGTTTAGAATTGTACTTTTTCTTGTGAACCATATCATATTCATTTAATCGTCTGAAATACACTTCCTAAACCCTCTTATCAACGTTACTCACTATCTATCACAAACATCCGATTAGTCTAATCAGCTTTTTTCAACAGAAAATAGCTAATATGTAAATAATGATTTTAGAAGAGATTATTTCATTTGTTTACAGATTTTAAATGAAAGTTTGAAATATTTGTCAGATTTTCTATTTATCAATTATTATAAATTGAATCAACTCATAGTTTGTTATTGCAATAGATAATTATTTGATGATTCTACACTAGTTCTAATGAATTTTAAAACTACTACTTCAATTCAACTCATTCTTTTATACAGTTTAATAAATTTAGTTTGAATTAAACCATTGGTTTGTCATATATTTCACTGAAATAATAAAATTAATGTGTAAAACCTTAGAATGACGAATTCAAAAACGTAACCTGATGAATCATATACTTTTTAAACATTACATAAATACATTTGGATTGATTCACTTCCTGTGAACTTTCTACACATACTTTTTTATGCCACGTGTTTTTCTGAAATTTTTGCACCAATCATATTACATGATTTGCACTATCGTAATAATTTTTTAACATGCGCCCCCTATGATTATATATAAAATTGAATGAAACGAGACTTTTTTCATTAGTGTTTGCTATTTTTTGAGTGTGTGAAGACGCTTTTTTCACTTAAGATAATATGGCTAGTTTTCAAGATGGACATTCTACTATGTTAAGCGATGATGTATCACGTTTGAATAATCAATATTTTTCATCAAGATTAAATGATCAAGGCATGGGATTAATAGTACAACCTAAAGTAGAACCCGTTTCAGATAATGAAGCGGAATTCTCCTCATCAGAACTGAAGAAACAGAAGCCACCTTTTTTGTGTACTGTTTGCAGCAAATCTTTTTCACGAAAAGGCAATTTAAAACAACATTTGATGATTCATTCAGAAGAAAGACCATTTATATGTGACATCTGCCAAAAAGCATTCTCTAGAAAGGCTATTTTGAATCGTCATAAACTATCCCATTTAAAGATTCCTTCCCAACATAAATGTGAATCGTGCGGTGAAGCGTACTCAAGAAAGTATGACTTATTAAAACACATGAAGATCCACAAGTCCTCCAAAAACGATAAATGTATTCAGCGTAGTGAAATATTCAATCCCAACTCCGATTTTTTATATCATTTGAAAACTTCACAGAGAGTTAGATGCAAAATTGATAATTCCTCCTTTTTAAAAGATATGTTTTTTGAGACGGTTAAGCATTTTAAAAGGCAAAATGCGTTAAACATATTTACTAAAACTGTAATCAACTCTAACGAGGAGAATGTTACAGACTTTAACACATTTTTTAATAGTATTCATTCGCACGTTTTAAACGAATTAAACTACCAGATTCAAGTTAAAAGATCGATGAAATGGTATGCAAGTGTACAAGTTGTTGTATATCGTGTAACACAGGAGGGTGTATTAGAGATTGCCACACCCTATTTCCATTCAAAAACTATACTTGAATTAACGAAACAAAACTTATCTGAACATGTTGAGGATACCTTTGCAAAAATTATTAAGTCCTATGAGAAGTCCACCAGACGTGGTTTTAATTGGACATTAGATAAAATATTGAATTTAGAACTATCTACCTTTAAAATATAACATGATTTGAAATGTTTATACCTTTTTGAAATATGTATACTCATGTTCTCACTATTGTAACTATTGAAAATGACGAATAAATAATGTGTAAATGAAAAAGCTGTTGTCTGTTTATTTTTGTTAGAACAACTTGTGATTTTTAATAACTCATGAAGTCGTAACGACTTTACTTACTATTTTTTTTTCAATTTCTTATCAAATGAATAATGAGTTAACTATCTTTTACTAATCTTATTGAAAGTCTGAAATTATCCCTTGAAATAGTTATTTTTCAATATTTCTAATTTTTTATAATTATTTTTTAAGTTTAATATATCACTCGTTGTTTGTATAAACAATTGTTATTGCTCAATAATAATAATATTATCATTTATTACCATACAATTCTTTAAAAAAGCATAGAACCATTAACATAATATATCATTAACCACTTTTTTAAAAACTGTTACCTTGTGTTGACATTGAATTCTTCAAAACAAAAAAGAATAAAACTAAAATCATTATCATTAAATATCATACACCACTTACATAAAAATTGTTACTTTGTGTTGCCATACTATTCTTCAAAAAAAGAATAAAACTAAAACTTTTAACATTAAATATCATATACTGTAAATATAAAAATTGTTACCTTGTGTTGCCATACTATTCTTCAAAAAGTGATAAAACCATTGACATAATATATTATTCACCACTTAAATAAACTGTTTATATATATATTTTTAGACTTAAACTAAAATTAATGGCATTACTAATTCTTTTAAGTGTTTATCTGTAACCGACACTGATTTTTAACGTTTATTAAGGGATGTGCTGTTTCTAAACATTCAGTTTCCAACTGATTTTTGTTCTAACTTCATCTAATGCTACCTTTATTTTTTGAAAATGGGTTCTGTAGTAAATATGTTAAAAAGATCTTCCGACAAAGTGGCTTCTTCTTCAAAGTATCAACGTTTAGAAGAACCTAATGATCCCACTTCTGCGAGTGAATTAAATATACCAAGATTGGAAATTCCTAATTTATTAAACACTGACTGTGGAACAATATCACGTGATTTATCCACTACTGATTACTCACCGAATGTGAAATCTGAAATCGATATGAATTTTTTTATCCCAAACTTTGATGATGATACTACATCTTTCAAGAATTCATGCCAAGAATCAATTTCTGTCGAGGACTATTTGAATATATTTTTCAAAGACATGAATTTTGAATCCGCTTTAACCTCGAGCCCAGCTAGTAACATAATTTCCCAAGACGAATCCTTTCAAGAACGTACTATTGACCAAGAGGTTTCTGATCCCCAACCAAGCAACCTTTCTAAAGCAAGTGATGAATTACAAAGCACAACCCCACCTACGAATGTCATTCCACAGTCTAAAACTAGCAAATCCAATCATCCTATTGTATTTCGAGAAGAACTCAGTGACTGTATCTTTTTAATTTTAAAGTTGCATAATAGACAATTTCATATTCATATTCGAGAATTTAAACGCAGTGGGCTTACTAGTGAAGAAATTCTAACGAAAAATGGTATTATTATGGATGTTAACAGCTGGTTCGAATTTTGCAAGAAATTTTTTTCATTTAATTTGAGATATAAAAGTTCCTCATTTGTTTCTAATAACATGATATTAGTGTTAAATTTTAATAATTCTATCATGCGAATTAAAAATTTAAAGAATTATTCTCATAAATTGTCTATTATGCAACTTTAAAATTAAAAAGATACAGTCACTGAGTTCTTCTCGAAATACAATAGGATGATTGGATTTGCTAGTTTTAGACTGTGGAATGACATTCGTAGGTGGGGTTGTGCTTTGTAATTCATCACTTGCTTTAGAAAGGTTGCTTGGTTGGGGATCAGAAACCTCTTGGTCAATAGTACGTTCTTGAAAGGATTCGTCTTGGGAAATTATGTTACTAGCTGGGCTCGAGGTTAAAGCGGATTCAAAATTCATGTCTTTGAAAAATATATTCAAATAGTCCTCGACAGAAATTGATTCTTGGCATGAATTCTTGAAAGATGTAGTATCATCATCAAAGTTTGGGATAAAAAAATTCATATCGATTTCAGATTTCACATTCGGTGAGTAATCAGTAGTGGATAAATCACGTGATATTGTTCCACAGTCAGTGTTTAATAAATTAGGAATTTCCAATCTTGGTATATTTAATTCACTCGCAGAAGTGGGATCATTAGGTTCTTCTAAACGTTGATACTTTGAAGAAGAAGCCACTTTGTCGGAAGATCTTTTTAACATATTTACTACAGAACCCATTTTCAAAAAATAAAGGTAGCATTAGATGAAGTTAGAACAAAAATCAGTTGGAAACTGAATGTTTAGAAACAGCACATCCCTTAATAAACGTTAAAAATCAGTGTCGGTTACAGATAAACACTTAAAAGAATTAGTAATGCCATTAATTTTAGTTTAAGTCTAAAAATATATATATAAACAGTTTATTTAAGTGGTGAATAATATATTATGTCAATGGTTTTATCCCTTTTTGAAGAATAGTATGGCAACACAAGGTAACAATTTTTATATTTACAGTATATGATATTTAATGTTAAAAGTTTTAGTTTTATTCTTTTTTTGAAGAATAGTATGGCAACACAAAGTAACAATTTTTATGTAAGTGGTGTATGATATTTAATGATAATGATTTTAGTTTTATTCTTTTTTGTTTTGAAGAATTCAATGTCAACACAAGGTAACAGTTTTTAAAAAAGTGGTTAATGATATATTATGTTAATGGTTCTATGCTTTTTTAAAGAATTGTATGGTAATAAATGATAATATTATTATTATTGAGCAATAACAATTGTTTATACAAACAACGAGTGATATATTAAACTTAAAAAATAATTATAAAAAATTAGAAATATTGAAAAATAACTATTTCAAGGGATAATTTCAGACTTTCAATAAGATTAGTAAAAGATAGTTAACTCATTATTCATTTGATAAGAAATTGAAAAAAAAATAGTAAGTAAAGTCGTTACGACTTCATGAGTTATTAAAAATCACAAGTTGTTCTAACAAAAATAAACAGACAACAGCTTTTTCATTTACACATTATTTATTCGTCATTTTCAATAGTTACAATAGTGAGAACATGAGTATACATATTTCAAAAAGGTATAAACATTTCAAATCATGTTATATTTTAAAGGTAGATAGTTCTAAATTCAATATTTTATCTAATGTCCAATTAAAACCACGTCTGGTGGACTTCTCATAGGACTTAATAATTTTTGCAAAGGTATCCTCAACATGTTCAGATAAGTTTTGTTTCGTTAATTCAAGTATAGTTTTTGAATGGAAATAGGGTGTGGCAATCTCTAATACACCCTCCTGTGTTACACGATATACAACAACTTGTACACTTGCATACCATTTCATCGATCTTTTAACTTGAATCTGGTAGTTTAATTCGTTTAAAACGTGCGAATGAATACTATTAAAAAATGTGTTAAAGTCTGTAACATTCTCCTCGTTAGAGTTGATTACAGTTTTAGTAAATATGTTTAACGCATTTTGCCTTTTAAAATGCTTAACCTTCTCAAAAAACATATCTTTTAAAGAGGATGAATTATCAATTTTGCATCTAACTCTCTGTGAAGTTTTCAAATGATATAAAAAATCGGAGTTGGGATTGAATATTTCACTACGCTGAATACATTTATCGTTTTTGGAGGACTTGTGGATCTTCATGTGTTTTAATAAGTCATACTTTCTTGAGTACGCTTCACCGCACGATTCACATTTATGTTGGGAAGGAATCTTTAAATGGGATAGTTTATGACGATTCAAAATAGCCTTTCTAGAGAATGCTTTTTGGCAGATGTCACATATAAATGGTCTTTCTTCTGAATGAATCATCAAATGTTGTTTTAAATTGCCTTTTCGTGAAAAAGATTTGCTGCAAACAGTACACAAAAAAGGTGGCTTCTGTTTCTTCAGTTCTGATGAGGAGAATTCCGCTTCATTATCTGAAACGGGTTCTACTTTAGGTTGTACTATTAATCCCATGCCTTGATCATTTAATCTTGATGAAAAATATTGATTATTCAAACGTGATACATCATCGCTTAACATAGTAGAATGTCCATCTTGAAAACTAGCCATATTATCTTAAGTGAAAAAAGCGTCTTCACACACTCAAAAAATAGCAAACACTAATGAAAAAAGTCTCGTTTCATTCAATTTTATATATAATCATAGGGGGCGCATGTTAAAAAATTATTACGATAGTGCAAATCATGTAATATGATTGGTGCAAAAATTTCAGAAAAACACGTGGCATAAAAAAGTATGTGTAGAAAGTTCACAGGAAGTGAATCAATCCAAATGTATTTATGTAATGTTTAAAAAGTATATGATTCATCAGGTTACGTTTTTGAATTCGTCATTCTAAGGTTTTACACATTAATTTTATTATTTCAGTGAAATATATGACAAACCAATGGTTTAATTCAAACTAAATTTATTAAACTGTATAAAAGAATGAGTTGAATTGAAGTAGTAGTTTTAAAATTCATTAGAACTAGTGTAGAATCATCAAATAATTATCTATTGCAATAACAAACTATGAGTTGATTCAATTTATAATAATTGATAAATAGAAAATCTGACAAATATTTCAAACTTTCATTTAAAATCTGTAAACAAATGAAATAATCTCTTCTAAAATCATTATTTACATATTAGCTATTTTCTGTTGAAAAAAGCTGATTAGACTAATCGGATGTTTGTGATAGATAGTGAGTAACGTTGATAAGAGGGTTTAGGAAGTGTATTTCAGACGATTAAATGAATATGATATGGTTCACAAGAAAAAGTACAATTCTAAACTTAGGTGGATTAATACTGGAGAAAACAATGTTTAATTCAAAACGTTTGGTAGCCTTCTAATCGATCTAAAAAATGAGTTGCTTATTAAAGAAATATAAAAAATTAATCATTTCTACTATTTAAACATAAATTGTATTAACTTTCCTAGTATAAGAAAGAGGGAGAGGTAGGTATTTTTAAAAATATAGAGTGATCAAAAGTAATTCAGTAATTGTCGGGACGCGGTCTGGATAGTGGATAGCTTATCAGTTAGAAAAAATGAAATTTGAATGGGAGTTCGCAGGTTCGAAACCTTAGCTTGCTAAAATAATCATACATTTGTGCGTAAAATAATTAAACTCTCATTCACAAAATCGATAAAATCAGTTAAACTAAAAATAAAAATCATACACATTAAAAGAATTCGCAGAGTGAGCAGTTAAAATAGGTATTAATGAGTTATCTTAAGAAACCAACCTCTCTTTGCGCATACAGAAGGGGGAATACATTTTTTTTGCTTTGAAACATCTAAAATCTAAACATATAGACATAGTTTCTTGGCTCGATTAGTTAAGTCTTCAACATATCATCGAGCCAAGAGACTATTTTGCAGGTTCAAACCTTCCTCAAAACTTTTCAAAAATAAAATACTATTTTCAATAATAAATTCGCACTACCGCATACAGATGGCAGCATCAAAAATTTTTTTCAAAAAAATATAAGACATTTTTATCTTCATTCAAATTCTAAGACAATTCAGAAAAAAAAAAAAAAAAAAAAATCACTCTTAAAAATTAAGCCCCCCTAAAAGAAATAAGCCCCTCTAAAAAATTTAGGCTCCTCAAACTCCCTTTCGAAAATACCTACATCTCTATGTTATAGTATGATATTTCCATTTCTACTCTATGTCGATTCGAAGAAAAAAAAATTAAGCCCCCCTAAAAATAAGCCCCACTAAAATATTTAGACCCCTCAAACTCCCTTTCGAAAACACCTAACTCACTATGTTATAGTATGACATTTCCATTCTAATACTAAATCAATTCGAAAAAAAATATTAAGCCCCCTCAAAAATTAAGCCCCCCTCAAAAATTTAGCCTCTCCTACTCTAAGAAACCTCCCACAGGTGGATTCCACCCTCCTCCTCTATCCACAAGGTGGATTCCTCCCTCCTCCTCAATCCTCCCAATCCACAATCCACCTGCTTATGCTGAACTGTCCTTTCTCCCCTACTGGTATCCATAAATCATTTAGGCGAGTTTATTCCTTTTTATACATTTTCAATGATATACAGATAGGTATCCATAAATTAATTACTTTGTGCGAATTTATTCTTTTTTATACATTTTCCATGACATACAGGTAGATATCCACAAATCAATTACTTTGGGCCAGTATATTCCTTTTTCTGCATTTTCAATGATATACAGATAGGTATCCAAAAATCATTTGGGCGAGTTTATTCCTTTTTATACATTTTCAATGATATACAGATAGGTATCCATAAATTAATTACTTTGTGCGAATTTATTCTTTTTTATACATTTTCCATGACATACAGGTAGATATCCACAAATCAATTACTTTGGGCCAGTATATTCCTTTTTCTGCATTTTCAATGATAGTATACAGATAGGTATCCATAAATCATTTGGGCGAGTTTATTCCTTTTTATACATTTTCAATGATATACAGATAGGTATCCATAAATTAATTACTTTGTGCGAATTTATTCTTTTTTATACATTTTCCATGACATACAGGTAGATATTCACAAATCAATTACTTTGGACCAGTATATTCCTTTTTCTGCATTTTCAATGATATACAGATAGGTATCCATAAATCATTTGGGCGAGTTTATTCCTTTTTATACATTTTCAATGATATACAGATAGGTATCCATAAATTAATTACTTTGTGCGAATTTATTCTTTTTTATACATTTTCCATGACATACAGGTAGATATCCACAAATCAATTACTTTGGGCCAGTATATTCCTTTTTCTGCATTTTCAATGATATACAGATAGGTATGCATAAATCATTTGGGCGAGTTTATTCCTTTTTATACATTTTCAATGATATACAGATAGGTATCCATAAATTAATTACTTTGTGCGAATTTATTCTTTTTTATACATTTTCCATGACATACAGGTAGATATCCACAAATCAATTACTTTGGGCCAGTATATTCCTTTTTCTGCATTTTCAATGATATACAGATAGGTATCCATAAATCATTTGGGCGAGTTTATTCCTCTTTATACATTTTCCATGCTATACAGATAGGTTTCCATAAATCAATTACTTTGTGCGATATAATAAAACACTCATACTACAATGTATATTAAAACACACATACGCACATAAATAACGCCTGCATTCAACAGTTAAATGTATATATAAATATTATACAGACATACATACAATAAATACAATAAACCCAACTGGGGTTCGATTCCTGACTCTGGCTAATTTTTCACTCCAGTTGGGTTTATTGTATGTATGTCTGTATAATATTTATATACACCTTTTACTTTGTGCGAGTTTATTCCTTTTTATACATTTTCCATGATACACAGATGTATCCATTTTTTATGTCCGAATATTCGGAGCCAAATGCCTTAAATTTTGGGAAAATTCGGAACAGAATCACCCCTTGTGAAATATCTGACGATTTGTTTTAATGAATTGTAACAAATTAATTTTAAACTAAAATTTGAGAGAAAAATGATTTTTTTCTTTTTTGGGGGAGGGGGGGGGGGGTTCCAATTTTCCCCCCAGGATTATGGGTCCTATACTTTACTATCAAAACAAAAACATACGAGCTTAGTTTTGTATCGTGAAAAATGACTGAATGATGAAAAGAGACGGCGCAATTTTTTTGCGGATCTTCAAAAGCGCTTTTATTTTATTTTGTTTTCATCGACACTTCCCGCCGAGGAGCGAAATGAATTGCATAGAAACTCAGTGAGACACAAACGAAGAATACTTTATTTACAATATACAGAGAAAATATGTAAAACAGACTGCCATTGCTTGAAATCAATATGTAAGAGGAACTCCCACTGGTCTTCTTAAAGGCGCATGCAACAGGTCACATGACGTCATGCCTCGAACTCTGCGATCATCAAGGAGAAACAAAACGTTGAATGACTCGAGGGAAAAACAACCAGCAGTCATTTACTGGGCCGCGATATAACTCCTGCAATTTTTATGGAAAATGGTCGGTTTGGCTCAAGAATTATTATCGAATTGGTACAGTTGGGCACAATTTTGTTGAAAAATGATTGTTTTGGCGCAGAAATACGTAATAGTATTTATTTGGCGCAATTGGCAACACTGTTCGTATAAAACACCATTCATTTTCTAAAACCTCTAACATTATATAAAAAAAAACCAATAACCTAAAACATTTACAATACATATGCACAGAAATCCTTAAAAACATAAAAAATTACATTTGGAGAGGATGAAGAATGAATAAGTTACCAATTCCTTCCTGCATATTTTACTTTCAGTACATTAAAGCGTAAAAACAGAGTCATTTTCTCCCCCCCCCCTCCTCTCTTTTCAGCACGGTATATTTATGGCTGTTCATTATGCAATTTTGTAATAAGTAACTTTCAGGGGCGCGCCAGTGGTGTTCGGCGCCTTTGTGCAAAACTTCAACTTACGCCCTATGTTCCTCCCCGAAAAACTATCGTTTTATAAAAACTTATCAGAGAGTAGAAATGAAATATTACAAAATATAGTAATTATAAGCTTATATATATATATATATATATACAGGGTGATTCATAAAAGATGGGCAGAACTTTAAGGGGTTATAGTACACTTAAAGACAAATAATATTAAATAGGAGACTAAGGGTCCCAGACGTATTCCCAAGGAGATAGGGGGCATTAAAGTTTAGGGTCCGAAATTTCAAATGATTATAAAACATGGAAAAATTGGTCGATTCGTTTGCGGTTTTTGCAAAAAATTTTCTTTATGCCAGTATTTTCTTGAAATAAAATTTTAAAGTTCAATTTCAAAAAATGCCGATAGGGGGCGCTTTAGACTTTGGAGTAACAAACAACTATTTTTTAACGTTATTTTTTGTATTTCTTTAAATGATTTCGAAAGCTTAGACTTAAACTTAAATTTTGATCTAAAAATCTGAGTCCTAACGAGTAGTTAAGTAGCGTAAACTGAAATTTGAAACCCTTCTCCCCCCCAGAACAAAAATCAGTTATTCCCGATCTTTGTGTCGTAGATTAGGCTCTAACTACTGCCGCGTTTTGCTAAAATTATTCTTTATGTCAGTATTTTCTTGAAAATAAATTTTAAAGAAAATTTTCAAAAAATTCCGATAGAGGGCGCTTTAGACTTTGGAGTAACGAACAACTATTTTATACCGTTATTTTTTGTGTCTCATTAAATGCTTTCTAAAGCTTAGACTTAAATTTTCAGCCCAAAATCTGAATCGTTAGACGTGGTTAAGTTTCTGGGGAGAGGGGTTTGAAATTTCTACTCCTGAGCACAATTCAGTTTACCATGTCCACACATTGTGTGCTGTGATACGAGGTAAAAAGACACAAATTAGGATTATGTTACCAAAGCATATTTATTAACATGTAATTACAATAAATGTTCAAAATTGTGACCACCAGAGGTTATGCACGCAGAACAACGGCAAAGAATGTAACGGCGAACATTCGCGAAAAACATCAGGCTTTTCGAGCACTTCCCCTACAGCGGCGGGAAGTCTGGCGACCAGTTCCTCGGGGGATTCAATGGGTGTCTCAAACATAAGAGCCTTCAATCGTCCCCAAAAAAAGAAATCGAGGGTATGAAAGATCTGGCGAGCGAGCAGGCTAAGCAACAGGACCACCTCGACCAATCCATCTGTTCGGAAATGTGATGTCCAGATAGTTGCGGACGTCTCGTACGTAATGGGCTGGCGCTCCATCGTGCTGGAACCACATGACCCGCCGGATGCGTGGAGGAACAACGTTTAACAGGTCTGGCAGCACATGTTGCAGAAATGTGAGGTATGTTTTACCGTTGAGGCGTTCAGGAAGAAGGTACGGTCCGATTAGGTGGTCTCCGAGGATTCCTGCCCAAACATTGATGGAAAAGCGTCTCTGATAAGCATGTGGATACGTAGCATGTGGATTGACATCCGCCCATACATGTGCATTGTGTGTGTTAAATGTACCTTCACGTGTGAAGGTACATTCATCGGTGAAAAGCACAGTTCCTCCAAAATGTGGATTTAGCGCGTTCTGCTGCAGAAACCAGCGGGCGAATTCAATACGATTTGGATAATCCCCTGGAGACAGTTTCTGGACTCGTTGCGCATGAAACGGGAGCAAATGTTCATCCTTCAGTACCCTCCAAGTCATGGACTGTGAGGTATCCACCTGCCTAGCCACTGTTCGTGTACTTGTACTTGGCTGCGCCGCTACTACATCCAGAATGGCTTCTGCAACAACTACTGATTCGTCCTTTTTTGCACGACCTGCATTCGACCGGGAAGCGAGAAATGATCCCGTCTCACACAACTGTCTGTGCAAGCGCTCGAAAGTTTTGCGGTTAGGCAACCGCCTGTTGGGAAATCGCTCTCCGTACATTCGTTGTGCCTCTGCACCATTTCCATCTGCCGCTCCGTAAATTAAATGCATCTCAGCCTTTTCCTTATTCGTGAAGGGCACCATCTTCCGATTCATTACTACAGCGACTTACACTTGACTCACCGTTCAGTGGTTTTTATGCCTGAATCGTGTCGAAATTTCGCATACGTGTTCTTCTTCTTCCCAATTTGACATTTGCATACTTTCTGTTTCCTTCTTCACCCGGTGACTAGCGTCAGGAATGGAGCTTTAACGTTTGCATGAGCGACGTTTCCAACTGTGCCAGTGCCTTTATGAGTGAATTCCGACTATGCAGTCCTTGACGAAAGTTGTATTTTTTGCCTCGTATCACAGCACAGAATCGTTGGGCATGGTTAAGTAGTGCAAACTGAACTATGTTCAGAAGTTGAAATTTGAACCCCCTCCCCTCGCTACTGAACCACGCTCAGCGATTCAGATTTTGAGCTGAAAATTTAAGTCTAAGCTTTAGAAAGCATTTAATGAGACACAAAAAATAACGGTATAAAAGAGTTGTTCGTTACTCCAAAGTCTAAAGCGCCCTCTATCGGAATTTTTTGAAAATTTTCTTTAAAATTTATTTTCAAGAAAATACTGACATAAAGAATAATTTTAGCAAAACGCGGCAGTAGTTAGAGCCTAATCTACGACACAAAGATCGGGAATAACTGATTTTTGTTCTGGGGGGAGAAGGGTTTCAAATTTCAAATTTCAGTTTACGCTACTTAACTACTCGTTAGGACTCAGATTTTTAGATCAAAATTTAAGTTTAAGTCTAAGCTTTCGAAATCATTTAAAGAAACACAAAAAATAACGTTAAAAAATAGTTGTTTGTTACTCCAAAGTCTAAAGCGCCCCCTATCGGCATTTTTTGAAATTGAACTTTAAAATTTTATTTCAAGAAAATACTGGCATAAAGAAAATTTTTTGCAAAAACCGCAAACGAATCGACCAATTTTTCCATGTTTTATAATCATTTGAAATTTCGGACCCTAAACTTTAATGCCCCCTATCTCCTTGGGAATACGTCTGGGACCCTTAGTCTCCTATTTAATATTATTTGTCTTTAAGTGTACTATAACCCCTTAAAGTTCTGCCCATCTTTTATGAATCACCCTGTATATAAAGAAATTATTAAACGAATATCTGAAAGAAAAAAATGCATAAATGGAGAGAAGAAAGGTTAGAAAATAAAACAATTTATACCGTGTATTAAAAAAAAAAATCGAAAACCATATTTCAGATTTCATAAAGTGGCTTCAAGCTGATTTACAGCTAAATGAATAGTTAAAATATTCCGCTGATAAACAGAAAAGAAAAAGAATATTTCGCATGCTATAGTAAAAATCAGTAGCTTCATGCTTCATGATTAACGCTCATAAAGTCATTGACTAACAAGTTTAGACTACTATTTAAACATGGCACATAAAATGCATGAAAACTTGAAACTAAAACTCTCTTTTTTTTTTAAGTATATTTTCTGCCGCGCATATTAGATCCATCCTAATACCCCAGCCTCTTATATTTATGTCTAAATTAGTTTTTTTTCAATAACACAGTTAAAAATAGATCTAAAATTGGATGGAATGCTAACAAATGTTCAAGTTTTTTGTAATGCTTCAATTTAAATTTCAAGTTAATTACGTTCTGAATTTAATTAATGTATCACATTCTTTTAAAGATTAATAACTTTTAAGTGATTCTAAGTAATTTATTCATATAGATAAATCTATAAAATATAATTAAAATTTGAAGAATAATTTTAATAAAATTAAAAATATGCATTTTTAAATATTTTTCCTCGCTTGAAATGCTCTGCGCCTTTATTATCCTGGCGCCTGTGTGCGCCGCACACGCTGCACAATAGGTCGGCGCGCACATGGTAGCTTTTAAAAAAAAATGTTCAACAACTTTTAACTATTTCAACCTTTATTCCCACTGGCCCACAGTGACACCTAAATGACCTAGTCATCAAATTTTCTCAAACATTTTGGTTTTCTCATACTCCAAAATGGTAGGATACAAAATTTAGTCAAAATCATGAATCATCTTTTAGATAAAATTTGCATACAAACATTTGCTCGAATTATAACAAAACAGCAGGAAAGACCGAGCGTAGCTCGGTCAAAATTAGCCTTGATTTCAACTCGATAAAACAATACATTCTTGGCGAGTTAACATTTATATATCTGTACCAAATTCAGTGATATTATTTCATTTGATACCAAGCAAGATGTAAATGTTTTGGGATTGGTAATCTTGAAATTCGATTTTCCTGCCAAATCTGGCAAAATGTTGCCGGCTTTGCGACTTCGTTTACTGCCAACTTTTCAACAAGTTAATAACTGTTTTAATCTTCATTCCCATTAAAATACAACGACCTATACTGACACCAAAAAATACATGATGTTGGGAAACAATATTGCCATGCCGCAAAAATTTTTTAATTCGATGATACAAAACACAAACAAGAAGCAAAAAGAAAATAAGTCTTACAAACAAAGTGCACTGATGATTAACCTATACAACCGTTACTTATGAATCGAGTAAACATGCCGAATAAATATTGAATTCGTTATTTATATATTTTTAAAAAAATACTTAGCTCACGATGGGTGCAAAAATTACATGATAATGCGATATGTTTCATTTAAATCGTTTGGAAATTCTTTAAGAAGAAAATTTAACAAGTTTAAGAGTTTTTAAATTACAAGTTTAAGAATTTAAGAGTTTTTTTTGCACAAAACTTTTTTTAGCACACTTCTCATGTTTTTAAAAGTATTACTTCAATAAAGCTTTTCCTATCGCATAAGATCTTGAGATACAATATATCCTTTCAGGTCAGATTAAGTTTTTATTTTAGGGTAAAATTACTTTACAGTGAAATAATAAAAATTAAAAGTAACTACCAAAAAAGCTGAACATAAAGGTTTCCTGAAATCTAATGAATATGTCTAAAGTTATATACTTATTATTAAAATGACAACTGTGATAGAATTTCACAATTTTTTATTTTATTACTAAATGCTAAAACATAAGAGATGTGATAATTGTAAATGCAATGACATATACTGGGTCCATACTTAATTTTGACAATCAAAATATAAGAGATTTTCAGGAGGTGTCTATTTGGTATGAGACAAAAAATGCTTTCTTAGAATATTGTCCTGAGAAAATCATTTGGAACATATTTCACAAACAAACGGTTTTCCTGTTGCAGTATGAGTAAAAAGATGTTTTCTTGGATAATGCTTCTGATTAAAACCTTTGGAACATGTTTCGCAAATAAATGGTTTTTCATCTGTATGAGTCAAGATATGTCTTCTTAGATCAATCTTGCGAGAAAATGCTTTGGAACATGTTTCACAAACATAGGGTTTCTCTCCAGTATGAGTCAAGAGATGGCTTCTTAGTTCACCATTCTGAGAAAATCCTTTGGAACATAAGATAAGCTGGGGTAACTGGATCCACGAGGTAACTGGGCCATAAGCTATTATAAAAAAAAAAAAACGTTCATTTTGTTTTAAGTTTCAGCTTTTGTCAACATTGCACCAATATCTCTACTTCTTAAAACAACATGTATCAACTGAATCATAACTCTGCCTTTGCTGTGATAGGTTGCTGAAAATTTAGGTTTTTTTTTTAAACAAGATCCATTTGGTTGCACTTCCTAGGCTTTTTATTAAAATACGGTAAGTAATTTTATTAAACAATCTTTTTATTTAAAGATTAGACACATAATACTAGATACATATACATTAATATTATTAGGTATCTATACATATTTACTTCATGTTTCAAATGTAATGCCGGTGTTTCAGTTACCTGATAAATTTTTCAAGAATGGGGAAACTGGGGCAGTATCACGGGTAACTTGACCATACGCGATCCAGTTACCCCAACAGTTATAAATATCCTTTTCAGTTTCTCTTACTACGGGATATTAATTTCTCCATTGTTTTTTTGCTTGCAGTAAAGAAAATTACATACCTTATTAAAATTACATAATAAAATTTTAAAAAAGCATGTTTGGGGATATCAAACCAAAATTCTTAAGTATGAGAGATATAACTTGAAATTTTACGATACAGATGAAGAGGCGTACATAAGGCAAAGTGAGATTATTAGAAAATTATCGAAATCAATAAAAAATAGTTCTGTTTGATATAAAAATATGGTTACATTCCCCAAAGGTTTATTGGATATATCGAACTTCCATTTTGGTAAATAAAAAAGAGAACAAGATACTTAAGTACTTACGTAGCCGTTTGTCCATAGATTTATTTTGGTATTTTTTTCCGAAAAATACCCATGTAACTTTTATACTTTTTACCTATACTAAAGTACATAAGTACTTACTTAATTTTTATGTTTTTTGTATAAATCTAAAATTTTATTTTTTAGTGCTTTTTTTAGACAAATTGACAGTAAAGGTTTCCCTTACAATGTCCTTTAGTTGATATATAATGTATATGATCTGCCTGGTCTAAATCTTTTTTAGTTGTTTACACTTTTTCAAACAGGACCTGATATCCAATATTTAAAAAAACAAACGCGAGTGGAATATAGACCCTCCTGGTCCACTTGCCCCATTTTTATGGTGCAACTGGACCTATGAGGAAAGAAAGATGAAATATATATATTTTTTAGACATTAAAATGTAATTTTGAACATTTCTGTTTGATAGAGTGAACCTAACTGAACACATTTACAAAAGTTCAGACTAATTCAAATGAATATTAGCCTTTTGAAGCTGAACTGCCAGAATCTCCAGAGTCATACTGTCAAATCATCGCCCAGTTGCCCCACCTAACCTTATTTCACGTAACCCTATTGGTTTTCTTTCGAGTATGAGTCAAGAGATGTCTTCTTAGATGGCAATTCCGAGAAAATCTTTTGAAGCATATTTCACAAATAAAGGGTTTCTCTCCAGTATGAGACGAGAGATGGCTTGTTAGAAAACCATTCTGAGAAAATCCTTTGGAACATATTTCACAAATAAAGGGTTTTTCTCCAGTATGAGCCGAGAGATGTCTTCTTAGATCACTCTTGCGAGAAAATCCTTTGGAACATATTCCACAAATAAAGGGTTTTTCTCCAGTATGAGTCGAGAGATGGCTTCTTAGATGACTCTTCTGAGAAAATCCTTTGGAACATATTTCACAAACAAAGGGTTTCTCTACAGTATGAGTCGATAGATGGCTTCTTAGATGACTAGTCTCAGAAAATCCTTTGGAACATATTTCACAAACAAAGGGTTTCTCTCTAGTATGAGTCAAAAGATGACTTTTTAGATTACTATTCTTAGAAAATGTTTTGGAACATACTTCACAAATAAAAACTTTCTCTTTTGTATCAAAGGAAAAATTCTTTTCTTTATCACCATTTTGAGGAACAAAGTGCTGTCCACCAGAAGAATAATTTTCTTCTGTAATCGATGACATTTCCTTAACTGGAAAAGTTTTGTTTTGGATGATAACAGAAACTTCTTTAAAGTATCAGTATGAAGTGATTGTTGCCATTTTCATCCTTGGAAATGATTTATTGAAGTTGAGTGAAAGAGTTTTATCTACCTTTGAATCTAAAAACAGAAAAAAAATAATAAACAGCACATTTCTTAATAAACCGGACTAAACTTTAACTGTCAATTAATAGCCGATTTTACAATTTTCATTTCCTTAAACAGTACAAAATTCATCGATTAAATTATCACATTATATATTCTAAGGTAAGACTTAACTTTGGTACAGAGACAGATACATATGTGTATATATAAGTAGAAATATTGATCCTGTTCCGCCTACATTTTTCTCTGGAGTTTATGAGATAGGTGCTGTACATATATAATGTTATCAGTTTAGGGGGGGGTGGAGGAGGGGGTGTCTGGCACTTGATATCATAAAATATTTCTAGAGGGAGGGGGGGGTTGTTTTGATATCATTATCATTTTACAATTTTCATTTCCTTAAACAGTACAAAATTCATCGATTAAATTATCACATTATATATTCTAAGGTAAAACTTAACTTGGGTATAGAGACAGATACATATATGCATATATCTTATACTATAATACAAGCAAAAATTGTGTGTGTATGTAAATTTTATCTTAAAAACGGCTCTAACGTTTTTGGCGAATTTTTGTATTTTACCATTTTTGGGCATGATAAGACCATTGGGCTAGGTCACGTGTTCGAAAAAATTCGATTAGTGGTTTATTTTGGGTCGTAATGGGTCAGGGTCAAACTAATTATATCTAGAGAACGGCTCAATCGATTTTGACTAAATTTTGTATCTGACCATTTTCGGGCACGAAAAGATCATTGGGATGGGTCTCGTGTTCGAGAAAATTCAATTAGATGGTCATTTTGGGTCATTATGGGTCAGGGTCAAACTAATTAAATCTAGAGAACGGCTCAATTGATTTTGATTAAATTTATATATAACCATTTTCGGGCACTAAAAGACCATTGGAATGGGTCTCGTGTTCGAGTGAATTCGATTAGTGGATCATTTTGGGTCATAATGGGTCAAGGTCAAGCTAATTATATCTAAAAAACGGCTCAATCGATTTTGACCAAATTTCATATCCAACCGTTTTTCGACACGAAGAAACTATTGGTCTAGGTCACATGTTCGAGAAATTTTGATTAGTGGGTCATTTTTGGGTCGCTATGGGTCAAACCAATTTTATCTAAAAAACGGCTCTAACGATTTTCACTAAAATCTATATTCTACAGTTTTGGATTGCGAGAAAACTATTGGGCTACCTCACATGTTTGAGAAAATTCGATTAGTGGGTCATTTTTGGGGTCACCGTGGGTCAAGCTAAGTTTATCTAGATAATGGCTTCAACGAAGTTTTGCACCCTACTGTTTTCGAGCACTGAAAAAACATTGGTTTGGGTCTTGTGTTCGAGGAAATTCCATTAGTGGGACATTTTGGGTCTTAATGGGTAAGGGTCAAGTTAATTATATCTAGAGAACGGCTCAATCGATTTTGACTAAATTTTGTTTCTAACCATTTTTGGGCTCAAAAAGGTCATTGGGGTGGGTCTTGTGTTCGAGAAAATTCGATTAGTGCGTTATTTTGTGTCATAATGGGTCAGGGTCAAACTAATTATATCTAGAGAACGGCACAATCGATTTTGACTAAATTTTGTATCTGAACATTTTCGGGCACGAAAAGATCATTGGGATGGGTCTCGTGTTCGAGAAAATTCAATTAGTGGGTCATTTTGGGTCATTATGGGTCAGGGTCAAACTAATTAAATCTAGAGAAGGGCTCAATCGATTTTGATTAAATTTATATCTAACCATTTTCGGGCACTAAAAGACTATTGAGATGGGTCTTGTGTTCGAGTGAATTCGATTAGTGAATCATTTTGGGTCATAATGGGTCAGGGTCAAGCTAATTATATCTATAAAACGACTCAATCGATTTTGACCAAATTTCATATCCAACCGTTTTTTGACACGAAGAAATTATTGGACTAGGTCCCATGTTCGAGAAACTTAGATTAGTGGGTCATTTTTTGGGTCACTGTGGATCAAGCTAATTTTATCCTAATTAATATGGCTCTAACGATTTTCACTAAACTCTATATTCTACAGTTTTGGATTTCGAGAAAACTATTGGGCTAAGTCACATGTTCGAGAAAATTCGATTAGTGGGTAATTTTTGGGTCACCGTGGGTCAAGCTAAGTTTATCTAGATAATGGCTTTAACGATTTTGATGAAATTTTGCACCCTACTGTTTTCGGACACGAAAAGACCATTGGGATGGGTCTCGTGTTCGAGAAAATTCCATTAATGGGTCAATTTGGGTCAGGGTCAAGTTAATTATATCTAGAGAATGGCTCAATCGATTTTAACTAAATTTTGTACTAACCATTTTCGGGCACGAAAAGATCATTGGGATAGGTCTCGTGTTCGCGAAAATTCGATTAGTGGGTCATTTTGGGTCATAATGGGTCAGGTCAAACTAATTATATCTAGAGAACAGCTCAATCGATTTTGATTAAATTTTGTATCTAACCATTTTCGGGCACTACAAGACCATTGGGATGGGTCTTGTGTTCGAGTAAGTTCGATTAGTGGATAATTTTGGGTTATAATGGGTCAGGGTCAAGCTAATTATACCTAAAAAACGGCTCAATCGATTTTGACCAAATTTCATATGGACACGAAGAAACTGTTGGGCTAGGTCACGTGTTTGAGAAACTTCGATTAGTGGGTCATTTTTGGGTCAAGCCAATTTTATCTAAAAAACGGTTTTAACGATTTTCACTAAACTCTATATTCTACAGTTTTGGATTGCGAGAAAACTATTGGGCTAACTCACATGTTCGAGAAAATTCGATTAGTGGGTCATTTTTGCGGTCACCGTGGGTCAAGCTAAGTTTATCTAGATAACGGGTTTAATGATTTTCACGAAGTTTTGCACCCTACTGTTTTCGGGTACTAAAAGGCCATTGGGATAGGTCTCGTGTTCGATAAAATTTGATTAGTGCGTCATTTTGGGTCATAATGGGTCAGGGTCAAACTAATTATATCTAGAGAACGGCTCAATCGATTTTGACTAAATTTTGTATCTGACCATTTTCGGGCACGAAAAGATCCTTGGGATGGGTCTCGTGTTCGAGAAAATTCAATTAGATGGTCATTTTGGGTCATTATGGGTCAGGGTCAAACTAATTAAATCTAGAGAACGGCTCAATTGATTTTGATTAAATTTATATATAACCATTTTCGGGCACTAAAAGACCATTGGGATAAGTCTCGTGTTCGAGTGAATTCGATTAGTGGATCATTTTGGGTCATAATGGGTCAGGGTCAAGCTAATTATATCTATAAAACGGCTCAATCGATTTTGACCAAATTTCATATCCAACCGTTTTTCGACACAAAGAAACTATTGGGCTAGGTCACATGTTCGAGAAACTTCGATTAGTGGGTCATTTTTGGGTCACTATGGGACAAGCTAATTTTATCTAAAAACGGCTCTAACGATTGTCACTAAACTCTATATTCTACAGTTTTGGATTACGATTAAACTATTAGGCTAAGTCACATGTTCGAGAAAATTCGATTAGTGGGTCATTTTTGGGTCACCGTGGATCAAGCTAAATTTATCTAGTAACGGCTTCAACGATTTTGACGAAGTTTTGCACCCTACTGTTTTCGGGCACTGAAAAAACATTAGGATGGGTCTCGTGTTCGAGGAAATTCCATTAGTGGGTCATTTTGGGTCATAATGGGTAAGGGTCAAGTTAATTATATCTAGAGAACGGCTCAATCAATTTTGACTAAATTTTGTATCTAACCATTTTCGGGCACGAAAAGATCATTGGGGAGGGTCTCGTGTTCGAGAAAATTTGATTAGTGCGTTATTTTGGGTCATAATGGGTCAGGGTCAAACTAATTATAGCTAGAGAACGGCTCAATCTATTTTGATTAAATTTTGTATCTAACCATTTTCGAGCACTAAAAGACCATTAGGATGGGTCTCGTGTTCGAGTAAATTCGATTAGTGGATCGTTTTGCGTTATAATGAGTCAGGGTCAAGTTAATTATATCTAGAGAATGGCTCAATCGATTTTGACTAAATTTCGTACCTAACCATTTTCGGGCACGAAAAAACCATTGGGATGGGTAACATGTTCAAGAAAATTCGATTAGTGGGTCATTTTTCGGTCACTGTGGGTCTAGCTAAGTTTATCTAGATAACGGCACTACGATTTGACGAAATTCTGTAATTTATCGTTTTCGGGCATGAAAAGACCATTGGGATGGGTCACATGTTTAAGAAAATTCGATTAGTGGGTTATTATGTGTCAGGGTCAAGCTAATTATATCTAAAAAACGGCTCAAGACATTTTCACAATTTTTTTTAATGTACGGTATTTCTGGTCATGAGACCAGAAATATATCACCATTGGGCTAAGTCACATGTTCGAGAAAATTCAATTGGTGGGTCATTTTGAGTCACAATGGGCCAGGGTCAAGCTAATTGAATCTAAAAACATGCTCAAAACATTTTGACCAAATTTTATATTACGTATACCGTTTCTAGGCTCGAGACTCGAGAAGATCATTGGGCTAAGTCGCACATTCAAGAAAATTCAATCAATGGGTCATTTTAGGTCCTAATGTATCAGGATCAAGCTAACTGTAGCTAAAAAACCGCTCAAAAGATTTTGACAAAACTTTGTACTACACCGTTTCTGGACAAGATAAAACCATTGGGCTAAGTCGCATGCTCAAGAAAATTCTATTAGTGGGTCATTTTGGTGATAATGGGTCGGGGTAAAGCTAACGGCATCTCAAAAAGGTTCAAACAATTTTGGCAAATTTTTTTGTTAGTTTCACAGTACAAAAAGACCATTGAAATAGCTCACATCTGTCGATGAATTTCGGTTAGTGGGCTTTTTAATCAACGTGGATCAAGCTTATTTTATCTAGAAAACGACTAACGATTTTCACTAAATTTTGTATTCCATCGTTTTCAGGCTCGAGAAGAGCATTGTGCTAGGTCGCATGTTCGAAAAAATTCGATTAGTGGGTCATTTTGGGTCACTATGTTTCACGGTCAAGCTAATTGCATCTAAAACAGCAAGAATGATTCAGTGGGGAAAATATATTGAGATAAACAGAAAGCTAATATTGACCGAGCTTAGCTCGGTCATTCCTGCTAGTAATAGAAATATTGATTCTGATCCACCAACATTTTTCTGTGGAGTTTATGAGATAATTGCTGTACATATATAAAGTTATCACTTTAGGGGGATGGGGTGTCTGGCACTTGATATTATAAGATATTTCTAGAGGGAAGGGGGGGGGGATTTTGTTTTGATACCATCATTTTTGGTCAAACAAATTTTTTTTCTTTTTTTTTAGATGAGTATAGTATATTTTTTTTTTTAGTCTGTTATTGATTTTTAAGTGAATACAAAGTTATCATTAAAACTATTAAATGATAATAAAATCATTTCATTTCAACATATGAAATATCCCATTCGATGTTTATCATTCCTATTCTTCTACCACATATATAGTTCGTTGTAAGAGAAACCAGGTTCGAAGTGATACTTGTTATGTTTTCTAGCAAAAATAAGGAATAATATTGCATACCTTTTTTGTTTACAAGAAGTACTGCGCACCTGCATGTAAGGGGCCAATGCAAGAAGACACTATTACTGTTGAATTGATTATGTAACGAAAAGCTATTAATAAATACTTTTAAGTAGTAAGTATTTCTTAGTGTTATTTGATATAAAGTTATTTCATATATAATGGGGATATTTTATTAATTTTCTTCTTCAATGAAATAATTAAAGTATATGCGAGTAATACATGTATAACCCCGTCTGTATAATACGAACTAAATTAACTTCTTAAAACACCACCAAAACCTTAAATGCGCTACGCCTTTCGAAAGATTTGAGTCTTTCTTCGTCAGGCGCAGAAAGACGTGCTTCTATTATGAAAGCAGCAGCAAGACTGAAATGAGAGAAGGGAAGGGAAAACAAGAGCTGAAGAAACAGCCAATAAGAAATTAGAAATCAACAGCCAAAAGGATAGCATGAGAGAATCACAGAAGAGTATAATCAAAACAAAAGAACAGAGAGTAGAAGGGGAATAAGGAAGCAAAATGGAAAAAAAAGTACATGAAAATAAAAATAAATTACAATAAAGGGAAAACACACACATACATAAAACTATGAGAACACATGAAATAAAAATAAATAAATGAATAAATACAAAAATTAACTTATATGGCACTACTGAAAAGAATTTCCATTCTGCAGAGAGCATTGTGGAATCAAATTTATCATTAACAATAACTTCACGATTAAGATAAATAGCTAAATGTTCAAGAAAGTCCAATTCAGAGATACTATTGGCATTAAAGATAATTTTAGCATTTTGAAAATTAAAACTATGGCTGGAATCCCAAGAGTGCTTGGCAATAGAAGATTTAGAAATTTCTTGATTAATTACATAACGAGAGTGTTCTTTTAAACGGATTTCAAGATTTCTTTTAGTTTGACGAATATAAGATAAATCACAGCTGTTACAAGGAACATTATAAATCCCCCATTTTCGAAGATCAGGAACAGGAGATTTAGTGGAGGGAAATTTTGAATTTATTGCCAGGTTTAAAGTATAGGTGAAAATTAGCGGTCGCCACTCGTCACGTGGCGATTAAAGTTGTAAAAGTGGCGATTAAAAAATCGGCCATCGATCGCCACTTTAGTCGCCACTCGCCAAGTGGCGATTATAAATTTTGTTAACGATCGCCAATGGAAATACAGCATTTTTCATGGAAATATGCATCTGTACTTTGATTACACCTAAGTTGCAAACTGGTTAATTCTTTTTCCTGCCGGATGCAAGCAGATTTCAATGATTTAGCTGTATTTTCAATATTTCGACTTTTCGTCATATGCTAGCTCCTCACTTATTTTTTTACAAGAAATTTCTATTTTTTTTTTTTCAAGAATTCTGCAAAATATATTCATCAGCTTTGATTCCACATGCATTTCAAATAATTTATTCCTTTTTTTTTTTTTCACTGGATGGAAGCATATTTTAAGGACATTGCAGTATCTTCAATATTTCGACTCCTGCCACATTCTCACCAGTTAGATTATTTTTCTTCAAGAGATACTGTTTAATCTTGCGAAATACACTCACCAGCTTAGATTTCAACTGTATGTAATTTGTGTAGTATGTTAATAGCACATTTACTTATTAAATAAAATCTAAATAACATTTTATTTTGTTTTATTTGATTTTTATTATTATTGTATACACTTAGCTGTTGGAATTTTGAGTTAGTTTTTATATAAAGAAAGTAATAGTAATTTGGTTGATAATTGTGTTTATAAACATATGCAAATAATCCAAAAATATATTCTAAAAAATTAATATAACAGATTTTGTGGTTTTAAAGTAATTTTCTTGAATTTTGACTGTTTCCCTATTCTTATCATGAATAGTTGGCTGGTATAAAACTCTGATTTATAGAAAAATATGTATATATACAGCGATTATAGTTTACCTAGATGTCAAGAAAGTTTGAAACATTATAGTGGCCACTAACTTTAAAAAGTGGCCACTAATGAAACTGAGTCTACCGGCCACTGGCTACTAACTCAATTTCCCAGTTTTCACCTATAGTTTAAAGATGACGTTAAAATTGAAACAATGTTAAACTTTAGCTAATTTGAAACATAAAGGAGGATAAAAGGGGAGGACAACAAAATTATCAGGTTTGCTTTTGACAGATTTGAAAAGAGTAAATTTATTAGATGGTCTATTGAATTTTTTCACAGCATTATTGATAACAGAAGGATTGAAACCTCTTTTGTCAGCAACACTTTTTTAGTTATTAAGTTCATTCCTAAGGGATGCAGAGTCAGCACAAATTTTGAGAGCACGATTTACATACGTGTAAAAAACACCGATTTTTTGGTTGAGAGGATGATTTGAGCGAGCGTGTGGTGGGTTAGAAACAGAAAAAGGTTTTCTATAAACACAAGTTTTGAAAGAAGAGTCACATTTGGTAACTAAAACATCAAGAAAAGGAAGTTTATTTCAATTTTCTAACTCAAAAGTCCCACATATTCAGTTTACTTTTGAGTTAGAAAATTCTAATAAACTTAATTATTTAAACATCATTTGGCATTTTTCATAAAGCTAAGTTCAGTGTAGTAATAATCTTTTCTTTTTGCAGGGTAGCTAAAACAAAAACCTGGTTCAAAGTTTAAACCTGGCATTGTGCTAAGCACGCTTCAAAAGGAGGTTGCAATGCCGCGTTTTTCCAGATATGTTTTTAATTAACACTTTTAAAGACACGGAAGGTGTGTTGAAAGATCACCTCAATGCAAATTAGTCGCAAATCCCATAGTAATCAGATTAAATCTAATTAAATTAGTCTGTTTTTAACAATTTGACATTAATTGCTTTTATACTGCTACTGGGCTTTAAAAGCTAATGGTACATAGAGTATGTTGCCGCTGTCATTATGTATGTCTAAACCGTATGTTTCTTTAAGGGTTAATATCTCGGCTAATTATCAACAATCCTTTTATAGTTCTGGGACAATAGGTACCAACAGCACTTCTCAACACCTTTGCTGCAAATCGAAATTTGTGTGTAACAGAAAAATGTTCTTTTCTCACAAACTATGTGACCTAGGGTTACCGCTATAATTTTCCTGCAAAGTTTAAATTAACGTCTACTACCTCTAATTTTTTCAGAATTTTAGTTTCAGTAGATTCGGAAAAAGAGGGGGGGGGGACATATTTTTGCAATACATTTTCGATTATATCTCTGAAAATATAATACCTAAAATTAAAAGAAAAGTATTTTTCAGTTCAGCGTTACGAAGCTTTCACATGATACGATACACAATATACAAATAAAAGATTTTTTTTAGTAACTTAATTAGCCCGTTTACATTTTTCCTAAATATATTTGTCAATGTTTAATAATCTGTAAATATGTGTGTGTCTTTATTACTTCCCCCAAATTTCAACTTTTCACGTTCCATAGTTTACGAGTGAAATGGCTGTGACAGACAAACACAGGAGTGATCTTATAATGGTACCGTTTTTACTTTTTAAGTACGAAACCCTAAAAATAATGATAAAATAAAAATAGACACTGATATCAATATCATTTGGGGAGGGAGGGGGTCGAGGAATGATATTGTATAGGGGGGGGGGGGGGGAACGGAGTCAAAAATTGCCAAAAAGTTGATATCATTATATATGCACAGTCCCATACCCTTTAAACTTACCGACAGTAGAGATGCATGCTATATTAGAATGACAATGCATCGCCTCTTTCAAAAGTTGCAAGAACATAAGAGTGATTTCAAACACTCTCAACTGCATCATCAAGAACTTTCTTTAAAGGAATTATTTAGCTTATTGACTTTGACAATGCCAATATTCTTTCAATTATTCGGGAATTTCTAGAGATTTATGTAAGAAGTCAAGAAATCTGTAATGTTAAGGTTTCATTTTCAACTTCAGATGTTTGTATCAGCATTTTGATCAGGACTTTGATCTTTTGCATAATATGTCCAGTGATGTTGTTTTAATGTATTGTTGGATAAGAGTTTTAGCTTGAATATAACTTCGGTAATGAAACATGTAAATAATTTTTGCCATTTTGTATTTAAGAAAATTAAGTCCTGAAGACAGTTTTAAAGATAAATTGAAAGATCAAGAGTAGTTTTTATTTTTCTGAGTTTAATTTTTAGAGCTTTGTTTAAAATCTCGGAATGAAGTGTACGTCAGATAGCAACTTATTGTTTTGTTTTCACATACGTATGTTTGCATGCAATAGATCTTATATCAGGTCGGGGACCGACTGTAGTTATTTTTTAAAAGTATTTAATAATAGCCTCTTGTGCATAATGCATTCAACAATCATACTGTTTCCTTGCACTTCTTATCAAGAAAACAGGTAGCCAACATTCTTTCTCTTTTCTTTACTAATAAACACAACAAAATGTCATTTCAAACAAACTTTATTCATGGTTTCTCTAACAGTGGCACCCTATGGCAGAAGAATAGTATAATAGTCAGTCACCAGTGACTGACACTGAACTTTTCATTTACAATGCATCATTCACCGATAACAAACGGTCTAAAATATGATATAAAACTAAATATATATATATATTGTTTAAGTAATTACCGTAAATTTATTTAAAACGTACTTACCTTTTATTTATTACAGGATTATACTTTCTTAAAAATTACTTAAAACATTGTAAATTTTTCAGCTTTAGTGTCAATCAGCGTGGCACTCAACGTGTTAAACAAAAAATTCTATAAAATATATAATATGATAAAAACAGATATCACTGATATATATGCACCTTTTTTTTCTTGGGAATCTCTTTATTCTAAAAAAAGTAACTAACGCTGTCACCGCCGCTTTTGTGACCGGACTCGGGATGCACCGAATATTCGGTATATATTCGGTATTCGGCCATGTTGCCCAATATCAAACTATTCGGTATGCCGAATATTCGGCTTGGCCGAATAGCAAATTATTTGGCATGCCGAATATCAAAATATTCGGCCAAACCAAATACTTAAAAAAACTTTAAAAAATTATTTTTTAAAACCTTATACAACTTCTACGTTTAACAGTCAACTTATAAAGATATTCAGAATAATTACAAACAGAATCATATTTAAATAAAAGAGAATGTTTTTACATTATTTATTGGCTGTTTGTTAAGTTATTATTTAAGAAAATTAACCAATCATGAGGATTTTTATAGGAATTAATTATGTACAAATGCAAGTTCCTCAACATTGTCCAGTAAATAATCTGTTTCTTGCTAAGATTTTAAGAACAACGTTTACAACCTCTGAAAATGATTGCCCACTCCAGACACTGATCTAGGATGCATTTAAAAACCTACTTGCTTGATCAAAGGGAGTAGAACAGTTATTATTGCTAAGCTGTCACCCTATAAAATTTGAATCGATTGTATTATTTATCAACTTTTACTTTAGTCTCTTCCTGACAAGCAAATATATGTACCTGTACAATTTTTCTTTGATTTTAAAATGTTTGTTTTAGAATTCAAGAAAATTTTATTCATTTGTTTTCATTCTCAGAAGAAGCCATGAAATTTAAAATTTTATTAATTAAAATTTTTTTATTACTATCCTGTTCTTAAATAACTCAAAGCAGATTTTTTTTCAGCATAAAGTTTGCTTGAAAAAAGCTCTTGTTTATTAGAATAAAAGTTTCTGTTTTAAATATTATGTAAAATTGTTTTAAAATTTAACATTTTAATGCCTTTAAGCTTTGAAATATAAAAGTATTCGACAAGTCGAATATTCGGTAGTTGGCCTAGCAGTTACTATTCGGCTAGCCGAATATTCGGTATTCGGTCAAAATCACTATTTGGTGCATCCCTAGATTGGACGTATTTCTTCATTAATATTAAGAAAAATATTGCATACAAAAATATGAAAATCGGTGGTATTATAGAGAAATGTTTGATAAACACGCTGATGCAGACAGTTTTCAAAACGACGAATTATTTTAAGAGATATTTAACGCTAAAGTTGGACAAAATCGTTCCATTTAAAAAGTTTTATAGGAGTAAAAACTATACATGGGAATTTAATCATTTTTTGATCATTTTATATGTTTGAAGTTCCCGGTGTGCAGACTGCATTTATTTTTATAATTTGACTCATTTTTTGAGGTTTTATTTCTATTTTAAGTTGAAATTTTCAGCATTTCGAGAGATATTTTTTACATATTTTAGAAAATGGCATTAATTTAAACTGTTGCCAACTGCATAAACAGAGCAAACAACGATGTTTGCTTCAAATTAAAAATTTATTTACAAATGATTATTATAAACAGAAAAAAACCCTTAAAATTAAAATTAAATAATTATGTATAAAAAGCAGGTACTTTTTTAAAATTATGTCATAAAAAATATATTTACAAATGAATTTAAAAGAGAAAGGATATTGTAAAATAATAAATTCATTAACATGCGTTAGAAATCTTAAATAGGATAAATTACGTCACATTACACTTATTTCGTAAAATGAACAAAAAATAATATATCAACACAGTTTAAATTTAAAAATTGCACGAGACATTTATTTGACATTTTGAGATGATCTTTTCAACTATTTTTGTTAGGACAGCGCAAATAATATTTCACTTCTAACAAAAGTATTTTCACGTGAATATTAAAAAGAGAAAGAAACATTTGGTGAAAATTATGCCAGATTAAAAACGATACATTTAAAATGTCTTATTTAAAAGAACTACTTTTCGCTTTTTAAACAAATACCTGGATACAAAGACTCTGTTTACTTAATTCATTTTATATTAGCTTATTTTGAAATGTTTAACTGATAATCAAAGACGAAAACAGCCATTGTATCTTTTAACAGCAGCTGATTTGGCCTTAAAATTCCCCAATCAAAGAGAAATGAATAGAAACCCGTTTATAGGGAGATTGCCACTGTTTTTTAAATTATAATTAAATCTTCCGAAATCTTTTTAAAGCCGATCAAATTAGCGTGCTTTTAGAGTCTGTGGTGTCTGAACGGGGGTTGACGAGCGTAGCTCATAGGGGGCAGAGCCCACTAGTATTTTAAAAATAACTGATCTTATATTAAATTCTTGCAAAATTTACACTTTTTTGAACATTTTGCATGCATGCATTTAACCCTTCTTTGCATGATGATGGAAATTTCCATCATAACATTGAATGCCCAAAAATTATATAAAAGAACAAGTTCACTTTAAGTTGATTGTGTCTGGATACCTTTTTAATGTCCATTGCATAAAAAAAAAAACATAGCTGTCAAAAAAAGGCTTCTCCAGCTCCTCCACCTCCAAAAGATATAAGAACAGATGGTGCTGAACATTGGCCAACAATGGGTGGGTCACTCCGTTGCAAGTATCCTAAATGTAAAGGGTATTCTACAATTTCTTGTAGTAAATGCGGAGTCAATTTGTGTCTAAATAAAAATAATAATTGTTTTGTTAATTATCATAAAGAATAAAAAATATCCAATGATATCCTCTTTTATTTCTATTTAGTACTAAGCTAATAATCTAACTTTGCATGATGATGGAAATTTCCATCATATTGTTTTTTGCTAAATTTATACTATAAATATATACTAAGATTTTTTTAAAGCATTTTTCCTTTAATTTTGAACATGAATTATATCACCTACATTTATTTCACCAATAAAGAAAAAATCATGCAAAGAAGGGTTAATATTTTTTTGAAGGCATACAGGGGTGGGGAATTTCTAGAAAATCTTATCAGCCAGCAAAATGCAACGTACAGTTGACTACAAAAATAGCCGATTATAGTTACTTCACTGCATTTTCATATTTTTTTTCTATAAAATTAAGAAATATATACAAGAGAGGAAAGTTTAATATAGCATAAAACTTAGTACCATGTTTACATCAAAGTCATTTGGAAAGTTGCAAAATATAGTTAACTAGTTTAAAAAAAAAAAAAAAAAAAAAAAAAAAAAAATGCAATTTAACAAATTACAATGACCATTTGGAAAATGATTTTTTCAAAGACTAAAATTTAAGACATAAAAAATCGCACAGAGTTGATCCTACATTACGTACGCCATGGATTACATTTTTCAGTATTGTAAACTTTTAAACTTCTACGGAGCTGGTCATACACTACGTACGCCATGGATTAAACATTAATATTCCTGGACCCATTTTAAAGGAAATTTCATTCTTAAACTTCTAAACATCCCACAATATTACTTTTTACACCGTCGTATAGAGAAAAAAATGTACTTTTAAATGCAATTTGTTTGAAAGCTGTATCTCAATTTATTTCTGAGTTATTAATTTTTTTTTTGTAGTTTTTATTACCTTTTTGTCATAGTGGCAACAGAAGTATCCATCTCTGTTAAAAGTAATGGGAAAATACAGATGGCTATATAGACCCATCAGAAAACGACTAAAATGCGGATTCAACTAACAAAAAACTTCAGATATGTTTTTGATTTCCTACCCTGGCGAGGACAATAACCATTTTTCCAAAAGTTTTTGGCATATTTTTGTTGTCACCCTAAAATGGCTGAATGCTTAAAATCTGCACATCAGTTCAAATGTAAATAGTGATACTTACATTTAAAATGTTGGTGAAAAATTCAAGATTTTTTTATTTTAATTACATTGTGTACACATTTTAATATGTAATTCTGGTTCACATGATTGAACTTGTGCTTTCTCCTGAAGAAAATATAATTTATTTCTGAAAAAATTCAAATAAAGCTGATATTGTCATATCGCAAACCAACAAGAATCCGAAATAGTAGCGATCTATGTTAATAGATGGCAGTACTACACAGTCTAATTGTTAAGGTTTTGCATGCAACCAGAATATTCCACGCAGTTGTAAAATGTGACTTGTTAAGAATAGCTGCGTTTTAGCGGCTGCTGTAAATATGTATAATAAACTATAAGTAATCTTATAATTATGCCTTCTTCCTTAGTTAAGAATAATAATAAGAGTGCGGCGATATAAAAGTGGCGACGAATGAGATTTAACCCAAATTGAACTGTTGTAAAAAAAAAAAAAAAAAAAAAAAAAAAAAAAAATTGAAAGAGGAAAAGAAAAAGAGAACGAGAAATGGCCGATAAAGAAATAATTTCTCTGGGACCCTTAGAAGAATATAATGCGAATGTTCCTTGGACTATTTTCGTCGAGAAAATTGATTTTTATTTCTCAGCGAATAGCATAAAAAATGATGAGATGAAGGAGAATATTTTACTAAGTTCTGTTGGAACAACAACTTTTGCTATTTTATGTGATATTATTGTTCCGAATACGCTGAAGGAAATCAGTTACGAGGATCTTTTAAAGAAAGCAAAAGATCATTTTTCACCACACCCTAGTGAAATAGTTGAACGATTTAAGTTCCAAAAGCGACTGAGGAAGCAAGGAGAGAATATAGCAGATTTCATATGAGATTTGCGTCGTTTATCTGAATATTGCAACTTTGGAATTACGCTTAATGACCGCCTGTGTGATCAGTTGGTGTTTGGGATCCAGGATGAAAAGATACAGCAGAAATTACTGTATTCTAGAGACTTAATGTTCCAAACAGCGGTAGAAATAGCTGAGTCAGTTGAAACAGCGGAGGCTGGAGTGAAATCCCTACACATCGGAGATAGTACGACTGTCAATCAAGTGCGTGTTTCGAAAGGAGAGAAACCGAAAGTGGAGAAGTTCGCTCATGCACCTAAGCCTAAAGAAGATAAATTCGCACCTGAGAAACCGTGTTACAGATGTTCTAAAAATCATAATCCAAAATTATGCCTTTTTAAATCTGCAGAATGCCATTTCTGCCACCGATTGGGTCATTTAAAAATTTGCTGTCGAAATAGAAAATTTGGAATGAAAAGTGAGAAACCTTTTAAGAACAGAAAAATTAAAACTGTTCAGGAAGAATATTGTTTAAATTTCATGGACGACAACTCCAATAACTTGTCATGGGTAAAATCTGTTAAAATAAATGGTGTAAATATACAATTTGAAATTGATAGTGGTGCGGATCATACTATTGTAAGTAAAAGTGTTGCTAACAAATTGTTCTCAGATAAGCTGCCTTTAATTAAATCTAAAATAAAATTGCAAACTTATACTAAAGACTCTTTAACTGTTTTGGGGGAATTAAAAGTAAATGCTGTTGTTCATGATTACTGTATTCCGGATTTAAGAATATTAGTAATTAAAGAGGAGGGTCCGAGTCTAATCGGAAAAACTTGGTTAAAAGCATCAAAATTATTTTGGCCTAATGTAAATATGATTAAAAGCATTTCGAAAGATGATTTAATTAGAAATTTTCCTAATGTTTTTGCTGACGGGATCGGGACAATCAAGGGTCCTCCCGTGTCAATAAATTTGAAAAAAGATGCAAAACCAGTTTTTCTTAAGTCTCGACCCGTTCCTTTTGCTTTAAGAAAAGCTACTGATGTAGAATTGGAACGATTAACTAATGAGGGTATTTTGAAACCTGTTGATCATTCAGAATGGGCTAGCCCTATAGTCATTGTTCCTAAGCCTAATGGTTCTGTTAGAATATGTGGTGATTATAGAGCAACAGTTAATGCTAATACTGGAGATGATAATTATCCTTTTCCTAGAATGGAAGAATTATTTTCTAAACTATCAGGTGGAAAATTTTTTACTGTTTTTGATTTAAAAGATGCTTATTTACAACAACCTGTAGATAACGAAAGTAGCAAAATTTTGACTATAAATACACATAAAGGATTGTTTAATGTGTTACGATTAGCATTTGGGGTAAAATGTGCTCCTGGAATGTTCCAAAGAAAAATTGAACATATTTTAAAAAAATTTTGAATATGTTGGTGTATTTTTAGATGATGTTATCATTAGTGCTAGTAATGAATCAGAACATTCTGAAAGAGTTGAAAGTGTTCTGAAATGCTTTTCTGAGCATGGTATCAGATTAAATAAAGAAAAATTAAAATTTATGGTTTCGGAAGTTTCTTATTTAGGTCATAAAATATCCCAGGAAGGAATTAGACGTATTCCAGAAAAAGTTAATGCTATTTTGAATGATCCCATTCCAAATAATGTGTCACAATTGCGTTCATTTTTAGGCTTAACCCCTTGGGGACGAGCGACACGTATACGTGCCGCATGAGGCACCCAGAATCCTTGTTTTTCCTCACCAGTAAAATTTTACTGTAAAATTTGCCTTATTAAATCAGCACATTTTCTCGATTCAAGAAGAAAGAAATTTCTGTTTTTAAAAAACGGTGACAAAATATTAAAAATTTCGTAAAAGGCTCCCGTCCCGAAGGGGTTAATTTCTTATTATAGAAACTTCCTGCCTAATATTTCAGATGTTTTAGGACCTTTACATAGATTATTAGATAATAATGTAAACTGGACATGGTCAGAAAAGCATGAAAAAGCGTTTCAAAAAGTTAAATAATTATTATGTACATCTCCTGTTTTAGAATTATATGATGTTAACAAAGATATAGTGTTAAACTGTGATGCTTCTGAATATGGTATAGGGTCAGTTTTAAGCCACATTGTTGAAGGTAAAGAGAAACCTATTGCTTATGCTTCGAGAACTTTAAATAAAACTGAAAGAAATTATGCAATGATAAAGAAGCTTTATCTGTAATGTTTGGTGTCACTAAATTTCACCAATATTTAGTTGGAAAACAATTTAAAATTATAACAGATCATAAACCTTTAATTAGATTATTTGATCCTGTTAAAAAGGTACCTGATACATTATCACCTAGAATGCTGAGATGGTCGTTAATGTTAGCTGGGTATGATTATACGATTGAGTATCGCGAAGGTAAAAATAATAAAAATGCTGACGCATTAAGTAGATTACCTCTCCCAGAAACTGTAAATATAGTGAGTAATCCTGCGGAAATAATGTTCGTTTCAAATAATGATAATTGGCCTATAACTTCTAAAACTATTGCAAAGTGGACAACTGAAAATCCTGTAACTAAACAAATTTTAGAGCGGGTGTTATATGGGTGGCCGCGAAAGGTTAAACCAGAAGAATATCAACCATATTTTCGTAGAAGGGAGGAAATTTCCTGTCTAGAAAATTGTCTATTGTGGGGACATAGAGTGATCATACCAGAGGAAGGCTGTGAATATATATTAAAATTACTACATTCCGTTCATCAGGGTATATCGAGCATGAAAGCGAAAGCTAGGGGGGTAGTTTGGTGGCCAAATATTGATAAAGAAATTGAACAAATATAAAATTCTTGTAATAGGTGTCAGATGTTTGCGAGGGATTGTCCCAAAATGGAACCCTTGAAATGGAAATCTGAACTGCCCTGGGAAAGGATCCATATAGATCATGCTGGTCCTTTTGAAGGTAAAATGTTTTTAATAGTAGTCGATTCTTATACTAAATGGTTGGAGTTAGAGGTAGTACCCAGGTCTGATAGTAAAACTACAATTAAGGTATTAAGGAGAATTTTTGCTACATTTGGATTACCTGTGGAATTAAACAGTGATAATGGTCTCGCGTTCACAAGTGATGAATTTGAGAAATTTCTTAAAAATAATGGAATTAAGCATACGGCGATTACACCTTATCATCCATCTTTGAACGGACAAGCGGAAAGATATGCAAACTGTGAAAAATTGTCTTAAAAAGCTAGATAAAAGTGACATAACATTGTCGATTTCACGATTTTTGTTAGAAAATCATTCCACTCCTCATACGGTGACTGGTAAAACTCCTGCTGAACTAATGTTTGGAAGGCCAGTTCGAACAGTCCTTCACTTGGTATTACCATCAAAACCTAAAATACAGCAACCCCTGCATAAATTTACGCTTCATGATTTAGTTTTTGTTAAAAATTTTGGAAAAGGGGAGAAATGGGTAAAAGGAAAAATTATGAAATTATTGGGGAGTAGATGGGTTTTAGTAAATAGATGTGACGGAATAATGTGTAAGCGTCACGTTGATCAGGTGAGACGTAATAAAGATATAAGTTATGAAATACCAGACAGAGTTGTAGAGATAAATCGAAATGATAAAATAATGTCAGACAAAGTTGAAAATATGGGACATAGTGGTGAAAATTACAGTAATTATGATAGGTGTGAAAGGGTTAACAAAAACCGCTTTTTTAGGAATTAATGGGAAAATAAAAGAACAGCTTAATAATGATGATACTATAGAACCAAGCCAATCTCAGCCTTCGCATGATATTGTGGCAGGTACAGTTGTGAGTAATAAAAATGATAATACAACAGATAAATCTGTGAAAGACAATTTGACTGAAAATTATGACGAGGACTGTAAGAAAAGTGCTCCAGTTCGAAGAAGTCAAAGAGCAAGATTGCCTGTAGTTCATTTGAACTATGAGGGGAGGTGTGTCATATCACAAACCAACAAGAATCCAAAATAGTAGCGATCTATGTTAATAGATGGCAGCACTACACAGTCTAATTGTTAAGGTTTCGCATGCAACCAGAATATTCCACGCAGTTGTAAAATGTGACTTGTTAAGAATAGCTGCGTTTTAGCGGCTGCTGTAAATATGTATAATAAACTATAAGTAATTTTATAGCTATGCCTTCTTCCTTAGTTAAGAATAATAATAAGAGTGCGGCGATATAAAAGATATCAGTGACAATTACAATCTTTTTACCAAATACATTTATGCATTAATCTTTGAATAGCTTTTTTTATTATTATCTATGGCTAGGCATGAAATGCAATTTTGCGACATATTTTAAGATTTTGATGCAAATTATTAGTGTACCTTTATGAGGCAAGTTTCATGGAATACCGTGTTTACTCGCGTAATAGTAGCCCTCGCGTAAAAGTCGCACCCCCATTTTGAAGCAGAAAAAATCGTCAAAATATTTTCTTCGCATAAATTGGATGGATGAAAAAATGATGAAAGATTGGGTTCGCAATGTTTTGAAGAAAAGGTCTGGAGCATTGCTCAAAAAACAAGCCATGCTGGTACTCGATATCTTCCGGGGACATCTTGTTGATGATGTAAGAAGGAAATTTCAGAAAGCAAAAGAGACTTTAATAACAAGCGATATAATTTCAAAAAGTTTTAAGAAGACAGGTATCTCCAATGCTTTGGACAGAAGCAAAGATGACATTTTATGGAATGACGGTGATTCTTCATACACCGATTCACATTACAATAGTGATACGGATACCTTCAGTGAAAGTGATTTATTATGATAATTTTTTGTCAAAATTTTCACAAAGATTATTTGTAAATAATATGTCTATAAAACTATTACCATAAAAAGAAAAAAGGTATTCAATAAACAACACATAATCTGGCAATATTTGGTAAGTTACTAATTGTATCAGCGTTCGAAATCCTTGGTGGTCCCCAGGTAAACGTAAATTTTCCCGTTCATGAGAAAACCGCAATCAAACACAGACCCCAGAATTTTATTTTATTTTAAAAAATAAATAAAAAATTGCATTAAAACTTACAGTAACACAGTGGGGCAGGGTACACAAATAACTGGCATTAAATACCTGAGAGTTTTTAAATATTAAAATGCTTTATATTTGTTAATGATTATGTTGTTCCATGTAAATAAAATACATTTTAAATCTTTTTACACATATTTATATTGAAAAATCTTTTAAATATTGCAATTTGTACATTTTAAAAACATTTTACCTTCATAATAAATTCAAAAATCTGATACATCAGAATCACTGGAATCGTCTGCGGAGTCCGCGATATTTACTTCTTCAGTTTCCGTATCGCTATTATCAGATTCTGCTACGGTTGGAACTTTCAACATAGATATCACTTCAGTGGGAAGTTGTCTTAGGTTTTTCCTTTTTATTTTGCGTTTACTTGAAATTAGAGGATCCCTACTGATTAGAAATAAATTAAAAACATCTTCATTTGTCTTGACCCTGCTACACTTTCTCGAATTGTGTTCCCTATATCTTTTAAAATCTTTATTACGAGCTTTTTGAGCCTCCTAACTTAATTGGCCGATAGGAAGTAATGCCGCTGATACTATTTCTGGACCATGTATGAGGTATTTATGTACAGTTGGTGACATGTTGTACCATGGATATTTTTCAGTAAAGTACATTGCGGTATGAAGAGTGTAAATTCTGAATTTTTCGACATCGATTTCGTACCCGCTGGCAACTACTCTCATAACTGTGTGTAATTTTTTTATAAGCTCAAGATCAATCTTCGTGATTTCTGCTGACAATTCTGCATTAAAAAAAAATATTCTTGCAGTGTTGCCATCGTTGGTGCTCCCGAATCCCGGTTTTGGCATATCTACGATTAAACCACATTTTTCTCTGAACTCTTTTTGTATACGAGCTTTGTTTTCCTCTACTATTTGTTTGTCAGCTCCTCGAACTTGCCATTTCATTGTTGGTAAATTGGTAAGCCAGATGCAAGACGCACTCGAACATACGAATCCATCCGTGTAAGACAGACAAACCAAAGCCCAAGTTGTCAGTGTTTATTGGTCTAGCAATCATTACTTCTATATTGTTGAACATTTTAGAAGTAGCACCACAAATAAAACATTTCTGTGTTGATGTAGTTTCAGTGAGTGCATTGCACACTTTTCCATCTACCATGGTGAAGATCAATTTATGATTTACGTGTACTTGTCTGTCCTGCGATGTTATTGTAGTGTCCCGCAACTTTTCTATTTCGTGATCTACTCTATTCTTTTCTACAATTGAAGTTTCCTTAGATTCTTTGATAAACTGAATTTTAAGTGGTCTGCAATATGCCGTAGATGCTGGACTTGGGTTTTGCCAAATAATCTTATTATCAGAAACTAGACGAACAGGAACAACGCACGTGATGAAAACTGCGGAATCACTGGCTTCAGTTCCATGAAACGCTTGTTTGTACGAGCTATGGCCTGAAGAGCCATCAAAACCCCATTTTGTGAATAGACATAGTTTGGTTCTGATTCTCGAAGAGTTCTAATAACAGGTTCAATTGATAAAATCAAACGTTGCGCTGTGTGATCAAGTAAATCCTGTAGGGGAACGCTAGCGGAGGTATCTGTAATATGTATATTGTTTGGGTAGCAGAATTTCTTTGCGGATTGTATGGTTTTGTAAGAGGGGAATGTTTGTGGAGCATTATTCCTCACAATCTCATATTGATATCGAGACAGGTTTGCTGTTATCAAAACAGCTAGAGCATCTTCTCCAGATAAAGATTTCGGCTTTGAGTCCAAAGAAGCTGCGTAGGCTTTTATATATTTAGTGGCACGATGTGGGGACGTAGTTATGTCACTGAGAAGTTTCGACGCTTGTACTTGGTTTTCTGACCTTAAACTCATTCGCGTTGCGTATGACAACACAGATGCAGGTGTAGTATTCCTTAGTTTTTAATCGTTTTGTTCTCTCTGAGCTATCATTAAAGCTAAGTTCAGGGCGACCACGCTTATTTACTATTTCATTAGGAAACAAAATTGATCCTTCTAGCCATTCCTGATTGTTGCTTTTAAATCTTTCTTCCATTCGCCTTGCTTTGGTGTAACGTGTCTTATACTGTGTCTTGAAATACGAAAGTTTTTTTTAGCGTTTCTTTCTGTTGTTTTGAATCACATTTACTACGTCTTTTAATTTCATCATACAAGTGCTGAAATTGTTTTTCTATTTCACTACTTCCACAACTTCTCATTATGTTAATAAGTTCTTTTATTTTGATAATCATTATAAATATGTTCTTTAATCTAAAAAAAATATGTTCAATATTAATATATTGATAGTCTTATTATCAATATTCATTCAGCATAAAAAAAGTTTTTAATATTAATTCAGGAGATTAGATTAGGCTTACCTAAAATCTTCTTATATCAGTGATCCATTTAAAAATCCTTCTGTTGAATGTTCTTACTATTTATTTAAAAATCACAGGAAAATGGAGACACGGAAACATATTTTTACAACGCACAACAACTAACGTTAGCGCGTTTCATCATTATATGATCGTAATAAGTATAAATCAATTACATATGTTAGCGACGTAAACATCCATAAACATTCTAAAAACAAATTCGTTTGTAAACAAAACAAAAATTATCGTCTGCGCGAAACGCAAATCAAAAACAATTACAATTGAGACCATGGAAGCCGTGATAAACGCAACACATTATATCAGAAATTGTCCTGAAACAAAAAAAAGGCCGAATATGGGCAACATTTTTTTGCGATCCTAAATTAAGCAATAAATAAGCTTAACCAAACTGTAAAAACCAAAGCTTGGACAGCCTTGGAACATAATTAAAAATCTCAGTGATTCTGAACATAGAGTAAATATTTAAGTCTTTCACACTGAAAACGATTTCAGTAGTAGGAAAAGGGGGCTTCTGGCTCAGCCGCAGGCGGTGCGGCGGTGCCGCACCGCCTCCGACACCCCCTCTGCTCCCCCTCCGCCACCGTCCCCCCTCCGCCAGCGCACCCCCTGTGACACCGCCTCTGGTACCCCCTCCGCCACCGCCCCCTAGCGGGAAAAATGGCGTTTTTAGAGTATTTTTCTGCTATAACATGAGAGTTGAACATTAGATCGACTAGATTATCATGCTATAAGATGAAGATTAAATTTACATTTGAATTTTGAACAACCTTTACCTTAATGAGTATTATTAATTAAGCAAAATAATGGAAAATAACAATTTTAAAGAAAAAAAGCTGATTTCTGTAGATTTTCTTTCAACTGCAAGATCAGAATATCAACTTAAATGGAAAAAGTTAAACATATATTAGAATTTTGAACAATCTTTACGTTAATGAGTATTATTAATTAAGCAAAACAGTGGAAAATATAAATTTCTTAGGAAAAAAGCTGATTTCTGTAGATTTTATTCAACTACAAGATCGGAATATGAACTTAAATGGGGAAAGTGAAACATAAATTTGAATTTTGAATGAACAACACCTTAATAAGTATTATTAATTAACCAAAACAATGAAAATATCAATTTTTAATGAAAAAGCAGATTCTTTAGATCCTTTAGAATTTTTTTTTTTTCAACTATAAGATAAGGATATCATCTTAAAAGGAAAATTTAAACATATAATTTAGTTTTTGATCCACCATTACCTTAGTAAATTTTGATAATTAAACAAATAACAAAGAATAATATCGAATTTTTAAAGAAAAAGATTAATTTTATTAATCCAATAATGATTTTTACATCTTTATATAATACTTCGAACCTATCCAACGTTTTTATTCGTTATTGGCTTTAAATTTTATCATTTTCATATAAAATTTCGAGTTTTCAAACCAATTAACTTAATTTTACTACATTTTAAATGTGGATATTTCTAGGTAAATAACCAATTTTATCTTACACTTAGTAATTTTACACCAACCTAATTGATTTTACAGTGTTTAGACCACTGTAGGATTATGTTTCATCATCACACTTCTTCTAAAAGTAAAAATAACCAGATTTCCCGCCCCCCTTTCATGAATTACATCTACGCTCTCTTCAAACTCATAAGAAAATCCTGCGTTTCTGCCCCCTTGAAGGGAGGAGGATACAATAGCGTTACGTCACTTGTTTGCAAAATATCGATATGTTGACGATTTGATCATTTTTCAAGATGTATAAAAGAAAGTATCAATATTTTTACATTATTACAAGTATAATTTTACAGTTTAATAAATAATTATTTATTTATTATTGGATACATAATTTTATCAACAGATGAATTAACTATACCTGTGCTGAAACTACATTTCACATACTTAGCCACACTTTAAAAAATTTCACTTCAATATGTAAATATTATGTGCATTTTTAACATAACACATGTTTTTCAACACTAGTTCCTATACGAGAATTTTGTTTATTAAATAGTATGTATTCACTTTCAAATTGCTTTTACTTGAAATTATATAAACCCTTTTAACAGAAAATTTGTTTAATCACAGAACGAACTGTATTTAACACGTTCAACCTCAATATCAATAATTAAACAAAACAATGGAAAATATCAATTTTTAAGAAGAAAAATAAAAACAGATTTCTTTAGATTTTCTTTTTTCAGCTACAAGATAAGAATAATAACTTAAATGAGGAACGTTAAACATATATTTTAGTTTTTGATCAACCATTACCTTAATGAATTTTAATAATTGAACAAATAACAAAAAGAAAATATGATTTTTAATGAAAAAGACGAATTTAAACGAATTTGATTAACTTTTACACTAGTTTGAGATTTTATCATCCTTTTAGATGCTAGCTATGTAGAATTTTAAACTTTCAATAAGACACACTTCAAGAAATACTCATTACTAAACAAAAATAAATTAATTTTAATCTAATCAATGACTGAAAATTTCACATTTAAAAAATATTTTCATAAATGTGCATAAAAAATGAGAGTTTACAAATTAATATCCTTATTTCTATTGCATTTAACTGGATTTTGGATTTTTCTACATTCGAGCTTAATTTTTATACACAAAGCATTATTTAATCAAATCCAGTACTTTCAGATTTAACGAAATTCAGCGTTTTTCGCTTTTCAAACCAATCCTATGAGCTAAAAAACAACAGCGCCTCCTATAATTTTATAGCGTTGAGTGAAACGAGTGGAATTTTTCATACTGTTTGCTGTTTTCGTTATATGAAGACGTCAGCTTATATTCTCTAGTTTAACTAAAATGAGTAATATGCAAGAAATGTCTTTAACAGAGGAAGATTCAAGTCAATCTTACTTAAAGGATATGAAATCAGCTATACCCAGCCAAGAAGTACATGCTTCGAACATTGAAATAATACCCTATTCACCAGAACAACTAAAACCACCTTTAACTTGCAATCAATGCGAGAAATCCTATTCGAAAAAGAATACATTAAACAGACATCAAATATCCCATTTGGAGAAAAAGCCCTTTGAATGTGAAATATGCTCAAAGACATTCATTCAAAGCAGTGGTTTAAAACGACATAGTGTAACTCATTCCAGGACATCTACTACATATAAATGCGATCAATGCGGGAAAGATTATTTACAAAAGTTTCTGTTAACAATTCACAAGAGATCTCATAAGAAGTTTTATGATTGTGATAAATGTTCCAACTCTTTTTTAACAAAGTCTGCTTTAACTAAACATAAAAAAGTTCATCCCAAGGAATATGAATGTAAATACTGCAACATTAAATTGTACGATGAAGTTGAATTTTTACATCATAAAAAAGTTCACCCTAAGAAATATAGTTGTAAACACTGTAAAATTATCTTTTATCTCCAGAGGGAGTTTATTCATCATATGATCAACATGCATAAATGAAAAATGCCAACTTTGTTAAGTCATAAACTTGATTTGAATATCTGTATATTTTAAAAATGTATATGTCCTCCTATAACTGTTGAAAATGATGAATAAATATTGTTTAACTGAAAAAGCTTTTGTCGTTTATTTTTGCCATATCAACTTGTGATTTTTCTTGACTCTATCTCATCAAGTCAAAACGATTTTACTAAAATTTTAAAATACATATTGTATATTTTTTTAAGTTTATAATTTTTTTAATTTCTTATCGAATGAAACATGAGTTAACTATATTTTATTAATTTCATATTAAAAACCTAACGTTCACCATATAATTTTATTATGTTCCATCTAAATTTTATCTACCCAATTAAATTTTATAATCCCTTCTTATTAGCAAACATTACTATTTAACTGGAAATTTCACATTAATGTTTTTCTTTTTTCATGATTGTACATATAAAAATAAGAGTTTACAAACTAATTTCCATAATTTATCACATTTGAACTTAATTTTTATACTCAAAACATTATTTAATCAAATTTTTATACTTTCTGATTCAGTGAAATTCGATGATTTTTCATTTTTTAAACCAATACCACAATATTTATCGACATTGGACTTGATTCTTCCCTTGTATATTTTTACATTACACAATTAAGATAGATATAGCCTTAGGACAGCAACAGAGTTAAAAATTGATTATACTCAATTTTCACCTTATATGAATTGTTCCTACATGACATTTCTTATTGCTACAATCACTTGATATATTAAAATTAGTCCGAGTTATTCAGTCTATATTATTAATCAAATTATCATATGTTTCATATTACACTTCTAAAATTTCTGAATTATCATCCATCAAGTTGCTTAAAATATTAATACTCTGTTTATAGTTCTATTGATACATAGCCTACATGAATATAATCTTTAATTTTAACATTTCATATTTTAAATGACCTATTTTCAAAACTAAACTATATGAATTTTTACTACATCACTTATCAATATCACAGAATGATTTATGCTTTACACTTTTCTAATAATTATCAGATTCTTATAACATAATTTCTTGATAACATATATTATACTCCTGATTTGTACGCATGCGTGAGTTGTCACGTGATCAAAACGATTGAGAATAATATAAATTTTCGAAAAGCAGCGCAGTATTTCTCATTTCAACTGTAAAACTTGGGAGAGAAGGTGACTTTAAGTGCGCAACTCTGATAAATTTCCAGATTTTAATTCAAGCGAGGAATCGATTCTTTGTTAGTGAATAAAGTAAGTTTTAGTATATCATTACAACATATATGTATTAATAAAAATAAATAAATAAATGATTACTTATATATTAAACCTTTCCTAAGTATATAAATATATTTCTTTTATTGTACAGATGTTGCAGCAAGATGAATCAAAACAGCAGCAATCCTCTTTATCAGAAATGGATGATCTGAATGATTCGCTCTTAGCACATGTAGAGTTAAAGAATAATAAATATGTAAGTACTTAGATATGAAATACTATAATTCATATATGAAACGTAATTAGAGTAAATTTAAAATCAAATATTTTATTGTTTGTAATTTAACAAATGTTTTTTATCCATATCATTGAAGAGAATTCTAATTGTTTACATTTATTTCTCTCACAGATGTGTTCTATTTGCTACAAACAATTTTTATGTAAATGGAATTTAAAAGAACATACACAGATCCATACAGATGAAAAACCCTATACTTGTGAAGATTGCCAAAAGCCGTTTTCAAGAAAATATGAATCAAAAATGCATACTACATCATATAGTCTATCACCAGCTGTATGTAAACTTTGTGAAGATATTCAAGAAATAACCAGACATTTGAAGAATTTAACAATCAAGGAAGAGATTTAGACTATGTACTCAACCTATTTGCATAAGAGTTACCACAATATCCCAAAATTGAAATTTCGAAGGCACACAGTGGATGTAAAGAAATTTTTGTTACCCATGATTCTCGTAACCACAATGAGTTTGGATATTATTCATAATGTATTCCTTAAATTGTTATAATAAATATTCTTTTATCTGCACTTATCGACGTGTTTATTTATATCTCCTAAGATTTTAAACGAAAAACGCTTTCCCATCTTAAAAAATTTCATAAGAACAGATAAAAATTAACAGATGAATGAAAAAATATGCATGTTCACAAAGTTTTCTAGATATATTTACAAAAATGTTTACAAAATAAAAAATTTGCAAGAGTAAAAGACAAAATGTCACAAAATTAAAAAAAAAATACAACATGACATTTTTTTCTTCTTACAAATGTGAGTTTTTAGAAAAGTAGGAAAAAAAATTACACTTAGATTTTTTTTTTCAAAAGTGAAAAAAAAAATATTTTTACAAAAAATATTTTTACAAAAAAATTTTTTACAAAAAAATTTTTTTTACAAAAAATATTTTTACAAAAAATTTTTTCACAAAAAATATTTTTACAAAAAAATTTTTTCACAAAAAATATTTTTACAAAAAAATTTTTTACAAAAAAATTTTTTTTACAAAAAATATTTTTACAAAAAAAATTTTTCACAAAAAATATTTTTACAAAAAAATTTTTTCACAAAAAATATTTTTACAAAAAAATTTTTTTACAAAAAAAATTACAAACGTAAAAAAAAAATTATAACATAAAAAATAATAAAAAAAAATTACAAAATTTGTGAAAAAATTTGCAAAAAAGTTTGAAAAAAATTTACAAAAATGTTATGAAAAAGTTTCAAAAAATGATATTTTAAATATAGTGTATAATGGTTGGCCAACCATTATACACTATATTTAAAATAAAAGACAAAATGTCACAAAATTAAAAAAAAATACAACATAACATTTTTTTCTTCTTACAAATGTGAGTTTTTAGAAAAGTAGGAAAAAAAATTGCACTTAGATTTTTTTTTCAAAAGTGAAAAAAAAATATTTTTACAAAAAAAATTTTTTTTTAATGATATTTTAAATAGTATTATAATGGTTGGCCAACCATTATACACTATATTTAAAATATCATTTTTTGAAACTTTTTCATAACTTTTTTGTAATTTTTTTTCAAACTTTTTTGCAATTTTTTTCACAAATTTTGTAATTTTTTTTTATTATTTTTTATGTTATAATTTTTTTTTTACGTTTGTAATTTTTTTTGTAAAAATATTTTTTGTGAAAAAATTTTTTTGTAAAAATATTTTTTGTGAAAAAATTTTTTTGTAAAAATATTTTTTGTGAAAAAATTTTTTTGTAAAAATATTTTTTGTGAAAAAATTTTTTTGTAAAAATATTTTTTGTGAAAAAATTTTTTTGTAAAAATATTTTTGTAAAAATATTTTTTTTTTCACTTTTGAAAAAAAAAATCTAAGTGTAATTTTTTTTCCTACTTTTCTAAAAACTCACATTTGTAAGAAGAAAAAAATGTCATGTTGTATTTTTTTTTTAATTTTGTGACATTTTGTCTTTTACTCTTGCAAATTTTTTATTTTGTAAACATTTTTGTAAATATATCTAGAAAACTTTGTGAACATGCATATTTTTTCATTCATCTGTTAATTTTTATCTGTTCTTATGAAATTTTTTAAGATGGGAAAGCGTTTTTCGTTTAAAATCTTAGGAGATATAAATAAACACGTCGATAAGTGCAGATAAAAGAATATTTATTGTAACAATTTAAGGAATACATTATGAATAATATCCAAACTCATTGTGGTTACGAGAATCATGGGTAACAAAAATTTCTTTACATCCACTGTGTGCCTTCGAAATTTCAATTTTGGGATATTGAGGTAACTCTTATGCAAATAGGTTGAGTACATAGTCTAAATCTCTTCCTTGATTGTTAAATTCTTCAAATGTCTGGTTATTTCTTGAATATCTTCACAAAGTTTACATACAGCTGGTGATAGACTATATGATGTAGTATGCATTTTTGATTCATATTTTCTTGAAAACGGCTTTTGGCAATCTTCACAAGTATAGGGTTTTTCATCTGTATGGATCTGCGTATGTTCTTTTAAATTCCATTTACATAAAAATTGTTTGTAGCAAATAGAACACATCTGTGAGAGAAATAAATGTAAACAATTAGAATTCTCTTCAATGATATGGATAAAAAACATTTGTTAAATTACAAACAATAAAATATTTGATTTTAAATTTACTCTAATTACGTTTCATATATGAATTATAGTATTTCATATCTAAGTACTTACATATTTATTATTCTTTAACTCTACATGTGCTAAGAGCGAATCATTCAGATCATCCATTTCTGATAAAGAGGATTGCTGCTGTTTTGATTCATCTTGCTGCAACATCTGTACAATAAAAGAAATATATTTATATACTTAGGAAAGGTTTAATATATAAGTAATCATTTATTTATTTATTTTTATTAATACATATATGTTGTAATGATATACTAAAACTTACTTTATTCACTAACAAAGAAATCGATTCCTCGCTTGAATTAAAATCTGGAAATTTATCAGAGTTGCGCACTTAAAGTCACCTTCTCTCCCAAGTTTTACAGTTGAAATGAGAAATACTGCGCTGCTTTTCGAAAATTTATATTATTCTCAATCGTTTTGATCACGTGACAACTCACGCATGCGTACAAATCAGTAGTATAATATATGTTATCAAGAAATTATGTTATAAGAATCTGATAATTATTAGAAAAGTGTAAAGCATAAATCATTCTGTGATATTGATAAGTGATGCAGTAAAAATTCATATAGTTTAGTTTTGAAAATAGGTCATTTAAAATATGAAATGTTAAAATTAAAGATTATATTCATGTAGGCTATGTATCAATAGAACTATAAACACAGTATTAATATTTTAAGCAACTTGATGGATGATAATTCAGAAATTTTAGAAGTGTAATATGAAACATATGATAATTTGATTAATAATATAGACTGAATAACTCGGACTAATTTTAATATATCAAGTGATTGTAGCAATAAGAAATGTCATGTAGGAACAATTCATATAAGGTGAAAATTGAGTATAATCAATTTTTAACTCTGTTGCTGTCCTAAGGCTATATCTATCTTAATTGTGTAATGTAAAAATATACAAGGGAAGAATCAAGTCCAATGTCGATAAATATTGTGGTATTGGTTTAAAAAATGAAAAATCATCGAATTTCACTGAATCAGAAAGTATAAAAATTTGATTAAATAATGTTTTGAGTATAAAAATTAAGTTCAAATGTGATAAATTATGGAAATTAGTTTGTAAACTCTTATTTTTATATGTACAATCATGAAAAAAGAAAAACATTAATGTGAAATTTCCAGTTAAATAGTAATGTTTGCTAATAAGAAGGGATTATAAAATTTAATTGGGTAGATAAAATTTAGATGGAACATAATAAAATTATATGGTGAACGTTAGGTTTTTAATATGAAATTAATAAAATATAGTTAACTCATGTTTCATTCGATAAGAAATTAAAAAAATTATAAACTTAAAAAAATATACAATATGTATTTTAAAATTTTAGTAAAATCGTTTTGACTTGATGAGATAGAGTCAAGAAAAATCACAAGTTGATATGGCAAAAATAAACGACAAAAGCTTTTTCAGTTAAACAATATTTATTCATCATTTTCAACAGTTATAGGAGGACATATACATTTTTAAAATATACAAATATTCAAATCAAGTTTATGACTTAACAAAGTTGGCATTTTTCATTTATGCATGTTGATCATATGATGAATAAACTCCCTCTGGAGATAAAAGATAATTTTACAGTGTTTACAACTATATTTCTTAGGGTGAACTTTTTTATGATGTAAAAATTCAACTTCATCGTACAATTTAATGTTGCAGTATTTACATTCATATTCCTTGGGATGAACTTTTTTATGTTTAGTTAAAGCAGACTTTGTTAAAAAAGAGTTGGAACATTTATCACAATCATAAAACTTCTTATGAGATCTCTTGTGAATTGTTAAAAGAAACTTTTGTAAATAATCTTTCCCGCATTGATCGCATTTATATGTAGTAGATGTCCTGGAATGAGTTACACTATGTCGTTTTAAACCACTGCTTTGAATGAATGTCTTTGAGCATATTTCACATTCAAAGGGCTTTTTCTCCAAATGGGATATTTGATGTCTGTTTAATGTATTCTTTTTCGAATAGGATTTCTCGCATTGATTGCAAGTTAAAGGTGGTTTTAGTTGTTCTGGTGAATAGGGTATTATTTCAATGTTCGAAGCATGTACTTCTTGGCTGGGTATAGCTGATTTCATATCCTTTAAGTAAGATTGACTTGAATCTTCCTCTGTTAAAGACATTTCTTGCATATTACTCATTTTAGTTAAACTAGAGAATATAAGCTGACGTCTTCATATAACGAAAACAGCAAACAGTATGAAAAATTCCACTCGTTTCACTCAACGCTATAAAATTATAGGAGGCGCTGTTGTTTTTTAGCTCATAGGATTGGTTTGAAAAGCGAAAAACGCTGAATTTCGTTAAATCTGAAAGTACTGGATTTGATTAAATAATGCTTTGTGTATAAAAATTAAGCTCGAATGTAGAAAAATCCAAAATCCAGTTAAATGCAATAGAAATAAGGATATTAATTTGTAAACTCTCATTTTTTATGCACATTTATGAAAATATTTTTTAAATGTGAAATTTTCAGTCATTGATTAGATTAAAATTAATTTATTTTTGTTTAGTAATGAGTATTTCTTGAAGTGTGTCTTATTGAAAGTTTAAAATTCTACATAGCTAGCATCTAAAAGGATGATAAAATCTCAAACTAGTGTAAAAGTTAATCAAATTCGTTTAAATTCGTCTTTTTCATTAAAAATCATATTTTCTTTTTGTTATTTGTTCAATTATTAAAATTCATTAAGGTAATGGTTGATCAAAAACTAAAATATATGTTTAACGTTCCTCATTTAAGTTATTATTCTTATCTTGTAGCTGAAAAAAGAAAATCTAAAGAAATCTGTTTTTATTTTTCTTCTTAAAAATTGATATTTTCCATTGTTTTGTTTAATTATTGATATTGAGGTTGAACGTGTTAAATACAGTTCGTTCTGTGATTAAACAAATTTTCTGTTAAAAGGGTTTATATAATTTCAAGTAAAAGCAATTTGAAAGTGAATACATACTATTTAATAAACAAAATTCTCGTATAGGAACTAGTGTTGAAAAACATGTGTTATGTTAAAAATGCACATAATATTTACATATTGAAGTGAAATTTTTTAAAGTGTGGCTAAGTATGTGAAATGTAGTTTCAGCACAGGTATAGTTAATTCATCTGTTGATAAAACTATGTATCCAATAATAAATAAATAATTATTTATTAAACTGTAAAATTATACTTGTAATAATGTAAAAATATTGATACTTTCTTTTATACATCTTGAAAAATGATCAAATCGTCAACATATCGATATTTTGCAAACAAGTGACGTAACGCTATTGTATCCTCCTCCCTTCAAGGGGGCAGAAACGCAGGATTTTCTTATGAGTTTGAAGAGAGCGTAGATGTAATTCATGAAAGGGGGGCGGGAAATCTGGTTATTTTTACTTTTAGAAGAAGTGTGATGATGAAACATAATCCTACAGTGGTCTAAACACTGTAAAATCAATTAGGTTGGTGTAAAATTACTAAGTGTAAGATAAAATTGGTTATTTACCTAGAAATATCCACATTTAAAATGTAGTAAAATTAAGTTAATTGGTTTGAAAACTCGAAATTTTATATGAAAATGATAAAATTTAAAGCCAATAACGAATAAAAACGTTGGATAGGTTCGAAGTATTATATAAAGATGTAAAAATCATTATTGGATTAATAAAATTAATCTTTTTCTTTAAAAATTCGATATTATTCTTTGTTATTTGTTTAATTATCAAAATTTACTAAGGTAATGGTGGATCAAAAACTAAATTATATGTTTAAATTTTCCTTTTAAGATGATATCCTTATCTTATAGTTGAAAAAAAAAAAATTCTAAAGGATCTAAAGAATCTGCTTTTTCATTAAAAATTGATATTTTCATTGTTTTGGTTAATTAATAATACTTATTAAGGTGTTGTTCATTCAAAATTCAAATTTATGTTTCACTTTCCCCATTTAAGTTCATATTCCGATCTTGTAGTTGAATAAAATCTACAGAAATCAGCTTTTTTCCTAAGAAATTTATATTTTCCACTGTTTTGCTTAATTAATAATACTCATTAACGTAAAGATTGTTCAAAATTCTAATATATGTTTAACTTTTTCCATTTAAGTTGATATTCTGATCTTGCAGTTGAAAGAAAATCTACAGAAATCAGCTTTTTTTCTTTAAAATTGTTATTTTCCATTATTTTGCTTAATTAATAATACTCATTAAGGTAAAGGTTGTTCAAAATTCAAATGTAAATTTAATCTTCATCTTATAGCATGATAATCTAGTCGATCTAATGTTCAACTCTCATGTTATAGCAGAAAAATACTCTAAAAACGCCATTTTTCCCGCTAGGGGGCGGTGGCGGAGGGGGTACCAGAGGCGGTGTCACAGGGGGTGCGCTGGCGGAGGGGGGACGGTGGCGGAGGGGGAGCAGAGGGGGTGTCGGAGGCGGTGCGGCACCGCCGCACCGCCTGCGGCTGAGCCAGAAGCCCCCTTTTCCTACTACTGAAATCGTTTTCAGTGTGAAAGACTTAAATATTTACTCTATGTTCAGAATCACTGAGATTTTTAATTATGTTCCAAGGCTGTCCAAGCTTTGGTTTTTACAGTTTGGTTAAGCTTATTTATTGCTTAATTTAGGATCGCAAAAAAATGTTGCCCATATTCGGCCTTTTTTTTGTTTCAGGACAATTTCTGATATAATGTGTTGCGTTTATCACGGCTTCCATGGTCTCAATTGTAATTGTTTTTGATTTGCGTTTCGCGCAGACGATAATTTTTGTTTTGTTTACAAACGAATTTGTTTTTAGAATGTTTATGGATGTTTACGTCGCTAACATATGTAATTGATTTATACTTATTACGATCATATAATGATGAAACGCGCTAACGTTAGTTGTTGTGCGTTGTAAAAATATGTTTCCGTGTCTCCATTTTCCTGTGATTTTTAAATAAATAGTAAGAACATTCAACAGAAGGATTTTTAAATGGATCACTGATATAAGAAGATTTTAGGTAAGCCTAATCTAATCTCCTGAATTAATATTAAAAACTTTTTTTATGCTGAATGAATATTGATAATAAGACTATCAATATATTAATATTGAACATATTTTTTTTAGATTAAAGAACATATTTATAATGATTATCAAAATAAAAGAACTTATTAACATAATGAGAAGTTGTGGAAGTAGTGAAATAGAAAAACAATTTCAGCACTTGTATGATGAAATTAAAAGACGTAGTAAATGTGATTCAAAACAACAGAAAGAAACGCTAAAAAAAACTTTCGTATTTCAAGACACAGTATAAGACACGTTACACCAAAGCAAGGCGAATGGAAGAAAGATTTAAAAGCAACAATCAGGAATGGCTAGAAGGATCAATTTTGTTTCCTAATGAAATAGTAAATAAGCGTGGTCGCCCTGAACTTAGCTTTAATGATAGCTCAGAGAGAACAAAACGATTAAAAACTAAGGAATACTACACCTGCATCTGTGTTGTCATACGCAACGCGAATGAGTTTAAGGTCAGAAAACCAAGTACAAGCGTCGAAACTTCTCAGTGACATAACTACGTCCCCACATCGTGCCACTAAATATATAAAAGCCTACGCAGCTTCTTTGGACTCAAAGCCGAAATCTTTATCTGGAGAAGATGCTCTAGCTGTTTTGATAACAGCAAACCTGTCTCGATATCAATATGAGATTGTGAGGAATAATGCTCCACAAACATTCCCCTCTTACAAAACCATACAATCCGCAAAGAAATTCTGCTACCCAAACAATATACATATTACAGATACCTCCGCTAGCGTTCCCCTACAGGATTTACTTGATCACACAGCGCAACGTTTGATTTTATCAATTGAACCTGTTATTAGAACTCTTCGAGAATCAGAACCAAACTATGTCTATTCACAAAATGGGGTTTTGATGGCTCTTCAGGCCATAGCTCGTACAAACAAGCGTTTCATGGAACTGAAGCCAGTGATTCCGCAGTTTTCATCACGTGCGTTGTTCCTGTTCGTCTAGTTTCTGATAATAAGATTATTTGGCAAAACCCAAGTCCAGCATCTACGGCATATTGCAGACCACTTAAAATTCAGTTTATCAAAGAATCTAAGGAAACTTCAATTGTAGAAAAGAATAGAGTAGATCACGAAATAGAAAAGTTGCGGGACACTACAATAACATCGCAGGACAGACAAGTACACGTAAATCATAAATTGATCTTCACCATGGTAGATGGAAAAGTGTGCAATGCACTCACTGAAACTACATCAACACAGAAATGTTTTATTTGTGGTGCTACTTCTAAAATGTTCAACAATATAGAAGTAATGATTGCTAGACCAATAAACACTGACAACTTGGGCTTTGGTTTGTCTGTCTTACACGGATGGATTCGTATGTTCGAGTGCGTCTTGCATCTGGCTTACCAATTTACCAACAATGAAATGGCAAGTTCGAGGAGCTGACAAACAAATAGTAGAGGAAAACAAAGCTCGTATACAAAAAGAGTTCAGAGAAAAATGTGGTTTAATCGTAGATATGCCAAAACCGGGATTCGGGAGCACCAACGATGGCAACACTGCAAGAATATTTTTTTTTAATGCAGAATTGTCAGCAGAAATCACGAAGATTGATCTTGAGCTTATAAAAAAATTACACACAGTTATGAGAGTAGTTGCCAGCGGGTACGAAATCGATGTCGAAAAATTCAGAATTTACACTCTTCATACCGCAATGTACTTTACTGAAAAATATCCATGGTACAACATGTCACCAACTGTACATAAATACCTCATACATGGTCCAGAAATAGTATCAGCGGCATTACTTCCTATCGGCCAATTAAGTTAGGAGGCTCAAAAAGCTCGTAATAAAGATTTTAAAAGATATAGGGAACACAATTCGAGAAAGTGTAGCAGGGTCAAGACAAATGAAGATGTTTTTAATTTATTTCTAATCAGTAGGGATCCTCTAATTTCAAGTAAACGCAAAATAAAAAGGAAAAACCTAAGACAACTTCCCACTGAAGTGATATCTATGTTGAAAGTTCCAACCGTAGCAGAATCTGATAATAGCGATACGGAAACTGAAGAAGTAAATATCGCGGACTCCGCAGACGATTCCAGTGATTCTGATGTATGCGGCACCGCCGCACCGCCTGCGGCTGAGCCAGAAGCCCCCTTTTCCTACTACTGATTTCAATATTATTAACACACTCTTTTATTAATCCAAAACTCTTAAAATATATCTACGCACACCAACTTCAAAATGTCATCACAAAATTAAAATTTATTGCAATAATGATGACGTACGACAACTTTCAAATTTTGCCTGCAAATCGTACATATTATCTCGACGAAAAACTCTACGCAACTAAGCATAACTTTAACCGCGGGTGGAGGAATGAAGTAGAGAACAACATTGTTTTATGACGTGAAAAATAGTTCTTTATCGTTTCCACCGAAAAGAATAAAGGAATTCAGATTTTTGCTTTTTTGCCAGGTTTTTAGGTATTCTGCCCCACTGTGAGTCAGTTGAAATAAATAATCGGAAATAAAATATATAATTGATAATTTTATTTTATAGTTTTTGTTTGTGTACTGTTTAATTTTTAGCAATACAATTTTACATTTTATTATGCCAAAAATTTTGGGTAACTGAAAGGAAGTTTGGTTTATATTCTAGGAGGAAGCGCGCGCGCGGGGGGGGAGGGGTCACTCAAAGGGTTAAAGGTACTTAATAACTTAATAGAATTTTATGTAGCGGGCCAGTGACGATGTCTGCGGACCAGTAAACTCTGATGTTTACTGGTCCTTGGGACCAGTGACTTTTTTTTATCAATTCTACCGCTGTGTATTATAATGTGTTTTTTTTTTAAGCCAATAATGTTTTTGCATTAGAATGTACGATATTGTGTAATAGATTTCTCCGCATAATAGTCGCACCTAGACTTTCACAATGAAAAATTAGCAAAAAAAGTGCGACTATTACGTGAGTAAACACGGTAATTCCAGAAAGAATTATCTCATCATTATTACGCATTATTAATTATGTACTTGACCTTTACTTTTAATATTTAAAAATAATAATAATTTTCTTAATGTTTATTAGTTTAATTTATTACTTTGCAATTTTTCTTAATTATTTAACCTTACTGTAGGCAATCATTATAATTTTGGGTGAATTATTACATTTCAAATTACCATTTAAAAGATGGGCACACTATTTGATTATCCCATCGAACAATTTCACCAAATTATAAAAATTGGGAAATTGACATAATTTTTATTTTAAATAATGGAAGAACAAATAAATTAGTAAAATATAATTAAAGATACAAGTAAATCGTTGAATAAAATATCACTTAATGACGTAACAAACATGTGTATCGTGTTTGATGTCAAGTGAAGACATTTACGATCATCCATTATTGGAATTTAATCTTATAGTTTGGTGACAGTTTTTTGGTCGACAAAATAATCAAGTACTACCAAAAAATGTATACAAAATAGTGACCAGAAATCCACAAAATTCTAAAATGTGCACAATCTCTGGTCCAAAGCTATGTGGATTTTAGGGAATCTACTGCACATAAAAAACAATAATATATATATACAGTAAAAGCTCAACTAACCGGCATGCTCGGGAAATGCCGATTGCCGGATACTTGAAAAGTCCGGATAGTTGAGTGCTACGAAATCTGTCATGAAAGAAGGGGGGGGGGGGGGGCATCGATGTAACAATGAAACAGGAAAATGATTTTTAGCATATTTTCCTGCCATTAGGAAGTCGATCAAATAACTCTTTTTTTTATTATTAAATTTGTATTTGATAAAGTTATTCTTTCCATATAAAAAAAAAATAATTTCTAAATTTATTTATTAATCTTTTATAAAGTTCTATTATTTATAATTTGACATCTCGCCTTTCCAGAAAAAGCACATGGAAGCTTGGAAAATTAACTTTGGTATGATTCATTTGTGTTACCTCAACTACCCCACCTCACAGTAATAATCAATCTTTTCCAGGGGTGCAGAATATGTCCGATCCGGCGATCTAGGATCGGGGGAAATTTATCAGAAACATATACAGTTGATTTCGATTTTAACAACGAATTCCATAATTCCCTGAGATAGAACAATTTCAGTACAAATAAAAATATCCATATGGCGACTTAACAAAATCGATCTCAGAATAATAGGGTCAGGTGGGGGAAAGTGGTGGTAAAATCTAGCTTTTTTTAGAAAAGGCCCTAAAATCAAACTATTAAATTTATTTTAATGAAACTTTTGATGCATTTTCTATACATTGGATTCATATAGATTAAACATGAAGCATAACTACTCAATTTTATTCGATTGTTTTCTGACAGTGATACATTTAAAAGGGCATGTTTTGATACCACCACTTTACCCCATGGTGGGGGAAAGTGGGGGTAGTTCCAAAATTAGTGTATATTTAAATAAAAATGGGTAAATATTGTTTTTTAAATAAAAATACACTGAAATAAATGTATCTTAATTATTTTTAAAGATACAAATTCACAATTTTTTTTTTTCAGATATCATTTAATTAAAGAAATAATGTCCATGGCTATCAAAATTAGGTTCACTTAGTATGTAGCAAATATTGCTGAACTCTATATAATCTTCACCACCAAATAGCAAGAAAAGTCTAATAGTTCCCTAATGGTGACTTATTCAAATGCTTTATGTGATACAATGTATTAATTTTTATCACTTGGGCGATTATTTTAGCTGATCGACTTTTTGACGGTATGCAATGAGCATAAACAAGATAGTTTGTAAACATTAAATTTGTTTCCGGTTTCTAAAACTCAAATAAGAATAGTTGCCATAATCTCAATATATGTCTCTAAAAAAGAATTAACAAAATATCTTAATTTAAAAGAGAGCATAGGTTTTTTTCAATATACCCCCACTTTACCCCATGGGCCCACTTTCCCCCACCTGATCCTATGTAAAAAATAACTTTTAATTTAATTGTATTATCATATTAAGATTAAAATTTATAAATAAAGCCTATTTTTTTTAGATTAATACTTTTATTACAGCCCATTTTTAAAAATTAATCACATCTACAGTCTAAAATTGAATCATCATACAACATTGAGCTAAGCCTAACTATACCACCACTTTCCCCCACCTCAGAAAAAATATCATAAAAAATTGAAATAATAAAATAATTATTACCTTGATGCATGAATCTGTTTTTAAGAAGTTCTACTGAAATGTATCAAAATATACTAATTTTTTCAAGTGAGAAAGGATCAAGAACAAAGTTTATCAATACCATGTGTTAAGAACAAACTGCACATATATGTAAAGAAGAAGATAAACAACAGTAAACTTGTTGCCAGATTTACAAATCTTAATAGAAATATTTGTCACAAACTCCAATTATGTATTAATTGAAAAAAAAAGTAAAAATATGTACATTTATTGTGAAAAAAGTGCATTTTTTTAGATTAACACCACTTTCCCCCATCCCACCCTATGTACCGTATATCATGGGTGATTATGTTCCGAAAGTTTAAGACATTCGGTTCCCCCCCCCCCCCCAAAAAAAAAATCGGTCATCTGAAAATTTGGACATAAAAATACCGCGAATTTTCGCGAAGAATTACGGAAAAAACGTGAATTTCCTCACAAGATCGCAAAATAACCACACATTTCGTCAAAAGATCGCGAAAGAACCGCAGGTTTCTTCAAAAGATCACGAAATAACCGAAGGTTTCGTCAAAAGATCGTGAAATGAACGCAAATTTTGTCAAAAGATCGCAAAATAAAGGAACATTTCGCCAAAAGATCGCGAAACAATCGCAAATTTCGTCAAAAGATCGCGAAACAATCACAAATTTCGCCAAAAGATCACAAAACAACCTCGAATTTCGTCAAAAGATCGCAAAACAACCAAGATTTTCGTCAAAACATGACGAAATAACCGCGATTTTCGTCAAAACAGGGCGAATAACTTTCTATTTCGTCAAAGAAAAGCGAAAAAAACCGCAAATTTCGTCAAAAGATCGCGAAATGAACGTAAATTTACTCAAAAAATCACGAAATAAACGCAAATTTTGTCAAAAGATTACGAAACAACCGCGCATTTCGTCAAAAGGGGCGAAATAACCGCAAATTTCGTTAAAATATCGCAAAAAATCTGCAAATTCCGTCAAAAGATCACGAAAGAATCGCAAATTTCGCCAAAAGATCGCAAAAAACTGCAAATTTCGTCAAAAGATCACGAAAGAACCGCAAATGTCGCCAAACTATCGCAAAACAACCGCGAATTTCATCAAATGATGGCAAAACAACTGCGAATTTCGTCAAAGGAAGGAGAAATAACTGCAAATTTCGTCAAAAGATCGCGAAAAAACGCGAATTGCGTCAAAAGATCCATGAAAAATACATAGTGTTGGGAGTGGATTTCCCCCACTCTGCTGTAACCTTTCAGAAAATTTGCTGTGAATTTTAGGAAATTTTTATTCACTCAGAATCACTCCTGCCATATATACTCGCGCATAAGTTAAGAAATATTTGAAAAATAAATTTTCTATACCTACGGTAATACAGCACTTACCCATAACATACCGTAAAAGTTTGGGGAAATTTTCGTGTGGATTGGGGGAAATGTTGGGAGTAGAAACATTTTCTGCATTTCTGAAGAATTCTCATTTAAATTTTGCAAGTGCTTTGATTAAATTAAAAAAAAAAATCACTCAGAATCACCCCTGCCATATATACTCGCGCATAAGTTGAGAAATATTTGAAAACTAAATTTTGTATACCTACGGTAATACAGCACTTACCTATAACATACCGTAAAATTTTGGGGAAATTTTCGTGTGGATTGGGAGAAATGTTGGGAGTAGAAACATTTTCTGCATTTCTGAAGAATTCTCATTTAAATTTTGCAAGTGCTTTGATTAAATTAAAAAAAAAAATCACTCAGAATCACCCCTGCCATATATACTCGCGCATAAGTTGAGAAATATTTGAAAAATAAATTTTCTATACCTACGGTAATACAGCACTTACCTATAACATACCGTAAAATTTTGGGGAAATTTTCATGTGGATTGGGGGAAATGTTGGGAGCAGAAACATTTTCTGCACCCCTGATCTTTCCTGCATAGCTAAAAAGGTTATCAGATGCAAACTGATAACGCCCGACTTCTCCGATCAAGATAAAAACAAAGTTAAAAATTTCTACAGATTTCTGGAGAAGTGGAGATTTCTTCAGATAATCTTAAGATTATTTTTAGTGGGGGAGCTATAGACAGTTCTTTATACTACATTTTTATTTTATAACATTCACTGTTATGAACATACACATAGGTCTGTTTTACGTCAAATCAGTCACTGAGATAATTTCAGAATGCTAACAGAAAACTTCCGAAAACAGTAGTAAAAATTTTTCAACTGCACGTAGAAATATAAAAATTTCAGTATACGATTAGACTGCAGATATAAGACTGTTCTAGAAAAATCAGAATAGGACCTATATCTGCTGAGTTATCAAAAGGCGGCTTTTCGCGTTTTTTTTTATGTCGAGTTAGCTGTATATATGAGTTCCGCTATCTACGAATTCTACGATACGATTTTAGGCTTAAGGCTGCGTCACTCGGAATACTACCGTCTTCCATGATAAAGATTTCGCTGATAACCTGCATTACTTATTTTATTAATATTCTTAAAATATATTATCTTATATAGCGTTTGTTATAAAATGTAATACTGGTGTTATTAATTTTTTGTTTACAAACTGCTGTAATACGAGATTACCAGAAAATCGCCAAAAAAAAAACATCTCCCGCTCCAATAGAGGGGATGACGTCAAATGGGTGTAAAACGAGGCTAACGAAAAAGACAGGCTACCGCGGTGCATCCCAAGTGCCTTTTTTTACAGACGGCTAGAGTCACGTGATGCTCTTTTCCTACATCTGCATTGGTGCATTCGAGCACCACGTGACTCCAGCGGTCTGTAAAAAAAGATACGAGGAATACACCGCGGTAGCCTGTTTTTTTTTCATTAGCCTCGGGTGGAAAAAGGTGGGCGTCACGTGACTCGTTGTCATCTATCGAAATAGCCTGTTCAAAGATGTCAGCTTTGCACTAATGTATAATAGCCTAAGAGAATGGCAACATCATTTAGAATGACCGAGTTTCAATCTATATTTTTAATCGAATCATATAAATTATCGAATGTGTGTTGTATTTCATGAATATCTTTGTTGTAGTATCTCATATTTTTAGTTTTTATATTATTTAATCCCGAATAGCAGGTTAGTACCGAAAATAATACTTTTTACTTATATTGTGTCGAATTATATTCTTATTCAATACGTAATCTAACAGATTATGAACGCGATGTTAACAAGTTGTTTTCAAAAGTATTTTTTCATAAAAATTGCCCCATTGAAGCAAACTAACGAACAAAAAATGGCCTTTTTAAAGTAGTAACATTTGTTTTTTACTGTTGCTATATAGTCTGCAACTAAACGCATTACCGTTTAAAAATCTTTTTAATTATATCTGTAATAGAAAAAAAATTGCTTTGTACTGAAGTGTTTGTAAAGATATTCATACTTGGTATTCATATTTGGCTTTCAAGTAAATGGTGTCTGAAAACCTATGCTTGCAAAATACTAAAAATATTTAAAAGACTCATTCATAGAGACATTTTTTAAGGGGGGGGGGGGGGGATCTCAGTTTACTTACCACGTACAAAAGAATATTCACCTCTTGCTGATACTTTTATTCCGCAAATGCTTAATTGGTATTTATGATCCTTACTTAATATTTGAATAACCCTTTTGTTATTTTGCGGCCATCAATGTGTATTTAATTGGTGTTGTATATCTGCTTTTAATTTGAACATTTTATAAATATATTAAGAACCAGAATTGTAGAAATATGTATTATTTTATTCACCTGAACAAATATTGGCAAAACTGCAGAATTGACGACTTCTTGGCACATGACTTGCCGACACTGCGATAAATCGGCCAATTCTATCAACCTAAATACTCAGATTCAATGTAAATAAATAATGTAAACAATAATTATAAAAATCGCCGATTTGGCAATTTTTTAAAATCATGCCAAGCAGTTGATAATTAACTAGTCACACCCAAACATTTATTGAAGGGATCAGTCTGACTAAAATTGGTACTCCTTCGCAAAATTCCATTTAGAAACGTGTTAGTATTTGTAAAATCTCATTCCTTAAAAACAAATTCTCCCCCCCCCCCTTTTCTTCTCTCTGACTTTGAAATGAAAGGTAGGAGAGGGAAGGGGTAGAGGATTCTTAAGATTTCATTCCTAACCATTTAAATATAATAATAATTATTTTTTAAATATTGAATTCTTTCGAAGACTGTCTTAAATGTTTCTTGAATAACCTCTGAAAAGTCTACCATAAAAAAGCACCACTATTACTTAATATGGATGACATTACCAACTATTAAATCTGCAGATCTAGGGTTCACCTGGTCTCATTTTTATACTGAATTTGTTTTATTTCATTTCTGTTTTAATGATAAACAGCATTTATTGAATAATAATTATATTAAACAAAAAATGATTCATTATTAATAAACAGAAAATTCCCTTTTAATTAAAATAATAAACTTTCAATTTCTAGTTTCATTTCTCTCACATTTAAGTATTGATGTCGTCTTGAGAGATTCAATGCTCGCTCGTTGTGAATGTGGATTGATACTGAACGATTGTTTATTCTTAGTGAAGATTTTGGTACTTATGTCTTATCCAGACCTATTCACTGCGTCAACAATGGCATCAAAAATATTAGTTATAGTAACCCTCATTATCAGGGGGGTGGGGAATTTTCAGATAATCTTACCAGCCAAGGATTTATTTTACTTGTCAGCGAAATGCAATGTACAGTTGAAAATTGCAATAATAAAATTTACACGATTGCAAAAATAGTTGATTACTATTGCTACAATACATTTTCACATATATCTTTTTTTCTCCTGTAAAATTAAGAAATATACACAAGAGAGAAAAGTTTAATAAAGAATACAACTTTGTACCAAGTTTACATCGCAGTAATTTGGAAAGTTATAAAATATAGCTAACTAGTAAAAAAAAAATAAAGTTTTTTGCATGGAGTTTTTAAAAGACTGCTTACAAATTCACTCGCCATGTCAGAAAATCCACTTCTATAATATGATTTAGCATAAATATATATATAACATATTTATATTCATTGTTACAATATATTTATATTGTAATTAATTCTTAAGGGTGTAACAAACCATAAGAAATAAAACTATCATTGTTTATTGCTAAAAGCCATCAATGATGTTGTATAATTTGTATTTAAGAAATGTACACTAAATGACTGTTTTTATTATTTTAGTTTGCTTTTATATTGTCTATTATTTTTAATCATGTTTTGTATTTATTAAAGGTACATTAAATTATCATTTTGAACATGACTGGCAATGGACAACACATATTGGCAATAAACAATCATATTTGGCGATCTATAAATAATAATACGAAAGTATACTAAAATTTCTTATTATAAGAGGTGAGTAGAGCGTTCCTCAACCCTATGTTATATCGTAGCTTGATTATTGTAACTGCAATTTTGAATCTATTAAATCTTGTATCGAAAATAATTAAAATATTTATTTTGTGGTAATGATACTTCATAATGAGTTTCAACCAGGGTTGCAAAAAAACTTCCGGGTTTTTTTGAAAAAAAAAAACAGTCTTTTTATTTTTATTTTTTCAAAAAAAACTTAAATAAACCTTTGTTTGTTTGTTTAAACCTTTTTTTTTTTTTTTTTTTGGTTTAAATGAGGTTTTTTTAAATATCATTTCCTATTACATATAGATGCACGTTTGCTGATAACAATAAGCATTGTTGGATATGATGTAAGTACAGTAAAAGCTCAACTCACCAGCATGCTCGGGAAATGCCGATTGCCGGATACTTGAAAAGTCCGGATAGTTGAGTGCTACGAAATCTGTCATGAAAGACGGGAGGGGGCATCGATGTAACAATGAAACAGGAAAATGATTTTTAGCATATTTTCCTGCCATTAGGAAGTCGATCAAATAACTCTTTTTATTATTATTAAATTTGTATTTGATAAAGTTATTCTTTCCAAATAAAAAAAAAATAATTTCTAAATTTATTTATTAATCTTTTATAAAGTTCTATTATTTATAATCTGACATCTCGCCTTTCCAGAAAAAGAACATGGAAGCTTGGAAAATTAACTTTGGTATGATTCACTTGTGTTACCTCAACTACCCCACCTCACAGAAATAATCAATCTTTTCTGCATAGCTAAAAAGGTTATCAGATGCAAACTGATAACGCCCGACTTCTCCGATCAAGATAAAAACAAACTTAAAAATTTCTACAGATTTCTGTAGAAGTGGAGGTTTCTTCAGATAATCTTAAGATTATTTTTAGTGGGGGAGCTATAGACAGTTCTTTATACTACATTTTTATTTTATAACATTCACTGTTATGAACATACACATAGATCTGTTTTACGTCAAATCAGTCGCTGAGATAATTTCAGAATGGTAACAGAAAACTTCCGAAAACAGTAGTAAAAATTTTTCAACTGTTTATGGGGATTAAAAAATAAATGATCTGTCCGAATTTTTCTGGTTAGTTGAGCTTTCTGGTCACTTGAATGCCGGATAACAGATCTTTTACTGTATATAAATAAGATATTTATACATAAATGCGTAACAATAATATATATATATATATATATATATATAATATTTATACATAAATGCATATATAAACAAGCATAAAGTTTATTAGGAATGTTTACCTAGCTGTTTATGTCATTTGGCCACAAATCTCACTTTCTGAAGTCGAATTAAGACAGCCTCTTTAAAAAATCGCCAAGGGCCCTATAGTGAAAATGTACCATATATTTATTAAATTAATCAATAATAATTCAACTATTAAAAAAAAGATAAAACAAGGAAAATGTAATGACTTATTGATAAACAATGTATGTCATAAACAAGGCCATCGCTAAGACATTTTATTGGGGAGGTGGAGAGGACCTTAAATTGCCAAGTCAAATTTCAGTACTTGCCAACTCTGTGAGAAGCAAAAATAAATAGTTCTTTATATTTGCCAACTAGTTTTATAATTTTGCCAAGTTATCACAATTAGAAAATGTAATATAGTTCTTATTTGTAAAAAGTTTAATAATATTCCCAATTATATTTGTAACTTTTTCCAAGTCTATCAGAAATAGAAAGTGTATTACATTTTTTATTCAAGTTTCAAACAAATTTAGCAGTCTAACAGCATTCACGAATGTTTGGGGAGAGGGGTGGAAGGCTCCCCCCATTAGCGAATCGTAAAACGGAATGCACAAAGTCAATAGCTGAACACAGATGATTCTAGAAATCATCGACATTAGGAAAGTAACTGTGACCTTTTCCATCTGAAAAAACTATGTAGTACAGTGAAACCTCCCTAAAGCGACCATTTTCCGTTCCAATAAAAATGGGTCGCTCCGAGAGGTGGTCTCTTAATGGAGGTCATGTCTAAATCTAGATTTTAATTGCTGGAAAAAAGGGAACAATTAATGTTACTAAAATTTATTTTTCACATTAGGAAAAAATATGAAAATTTAAGTATCAGAACAAAAGTTAATTACATAAGTTAATGACTGCAGACTTTAAAATATGAATACATTGACGTTTGCTTTGATTTTATGGTTTTATCTTTTATAACTTTTATTTCCAAGTCCTTTCAAAGTTCAGTATATAAATGCATTTTTTTTTTTTTTTTTTTTTTTTTTTTTTTTTTTGACAGGAACACATAATGACGATTTCATTAATTTATCTATTTCTTTGAGAGTTTCCTGACAGAATAGGCCAGAGGAGTTTATTAACCGTCATTCTTAATTTGTCATCAGAGTTAAATTAATTGCCTAAAAAGGAACAAAGGGATTTAAACACTTAAAAGTTACCGAAAAAAAAAATCTAAACTTAGTTTAGAAGTTTGATGAATAATGCGCTCTCCGGAATTATTTTTCTAATAAAACCTTATTTAAGCGACCAGGAAAAAAATGAAAATTGTTTCATTTTCTTCAAAGAAATGGGTCACTCATGGAGGGAGTTCAACTGGGATAGTCTCTGAATAGAGGTAAAATGAGTATTGAGCCTATGGGAATAAATTTCGTTCCATGAAAAAATGGCCGTTCAAGGAGGTGGTTTCACAGTAGTTTGTTTGTTTTGATTCAATACTATTAGGCTTGTTTAGAGAATATTTTGTAATGGATTTTTAGATTTAGCTCGGTTATTTGGTGATAAATTGTAAATATGTTTACTCTTGGTGTTATTTTATGTCAGCGTGATACGTCTGGATTAAAAAGTGTTTGTTCCTTACACTTGAATAGAGATTGACCGAATACCGAATAGTTAATTCGGTATTCAGTGGTTCGGCATGTAAACCGAATATTCGGCTTCGGACGAATACTTTTAAGTATTCGGCCGAATAATTGCAGATAAGTATTTTGTTAGAAGTAGAAGAATTCTCTTTTACTTAGCAGTAGAATAGGCTAAACAATGAGTTTCAATATTATGTGCATGAGTTCAGAGTTCAGTTGCACTACAAAAAAAAGTTAGAGGCCATTTTTAATTTTAAAAAATACTTTTTTCGTCCTAAAATAGTCTACGTAGGTGTGAAATCAGAACAACTGTCTACAACAGAGAAAAAAAAAGTAACGAAGATGTGCATCTTTCCCTTATCATTTAATTTTACATTAGTTTTTTTTTAATTTAAATTTATTTAATGTGTATTTTCTTTAATGTACACATCAAATAAGTATATCAGAGTTCATATCTGTATATCTAAAGTGTATATTAAAGAAAATACACACATCAAATAAGTATACCCATATGCCTACCCTATAGCTTTTATAACCACTATATCAAAATCGCTCAAATTTCTTTTCTTCATCACCACAATGTTAAAATATTAATCAAAATACAAATATTCTATCAATAATTTCACAGAAAATAGTTAAATGTACAATTTGATACGATACCTTTTGTATTTTGAAAACATACCTATTCAATATGTTTATAATTAGACTTAGACAATCAATAAATCAGCTTAATGACAACATTGTTTCTTTGTATTTGAATGAACTTTTGTTTTTTTTGACAATCCTTATCCTTAATAATACCCTGTATAGTTTAATACTTTCATAGGTTATTTTTGGGTATTGACTAGTGATAAAATAATAAAAAATAAGTGATGGGTTAATGAATTTGTGAGTGGAAAGAAGTCATTAAAATTTTTTGTGTAATTAGATTTAAGAATAAAAATGTAACTGAATAAAATTATTGAGAATTTAATTTCAATTGAAGCTTATTAAAAAAGCTAATATATGCAAAAATGCAGATTAAAAAGTTTCAAGTATTCGGTTGCCGAATACCGAATACACGGGTATACACTTCGACCGAAGCTTCGGTATTCGGCAAAATTGCTGCTTCGGTCAATCCCTAATCTTCATCACCACAATGTTAAACCATTAATCAAAATATAAATATGCATCAATAATTTGACAGAAAATAGTTAAATGTATAAACTGATATACCTTTTGTGTTTCGGAACATTCCTATTCAATACGTTTATAATTAGACAATCAGTAAATCAGCTTAATGGCAACATTGTTTCTTTTTATTTGAATGAACTTTAGTTTTTCTAACAATCCTTACCAATAATAATAGCCTGTATAGTTTAATACTTTCATAGGTTATATTGGGTATTGACTAGTGATAAAATAATAAAAAATAAGTGATGGGTTAATGAATTTGTGAGTGAAAAGTAGTCATAAAATTTTTTTGGTGTAATTAGATTTAAGAATAAAAATGTAATTGAATTAAATTACTAAGAATTTAATTTGAATTAAAGTTTACTAAAAAAGCTAATATATGAAAAAATGTATGTTAAAAAATTTTAAGTATTCGGTTGCCGAATACAGAATATTCGGTGTACACTTTGACCGAAGCTTCGGTATTCGGCAAAATTGCTGCTTCGGTCAATCCCTACACTTGAAGAATTTATTTTTAATGTTTGCATTCTTTAGTTAGACAGTTATCCAAGTTTTTAGGTTTAATCCAGCTTTCGCATATAGAAGTTAATTGGATCATCAAACACTCTTTGCAAGTCAGATTCAGTTTAACCCAATTTTTGAAATGAAACATTTTTTTCAATTTAAAACAAAAACTATATTTGAATGTAAATGATTATAGATACTATGTTCTATTACTACAAGCATAAAACTTCTATTGTCACATTATAACTACAGTAGACCGGCGCTAATTCGCCAACAATTTAGGAATGTAAACAAAGAAATTAAATTCTTGAAAAATGTTTCAATAGCGACAAAATTTTCAAATTTGAATTTTTTTACACCAATTTTTTACATTTTCTTTGCCTCTGTATTTAGTATTATATATACCATATACCATTCTTCTTGAAAGATTAAAATAATAATACATTTAATTATTATATTTTATTTATTTATATTTATTCATGCAGTACTTGGAAAATACACTTTGAGCTCTTATGAAAAAGTATTTACTTTTAATGAAAGAAAATGCTTTCTTAGACAATGCATTTAATCATTTATTATTTTTTCATTAAATCGCAATAATAAAATAGCAAAAAACATAAAATAAATATTACATTTGAACTCTGATTAATGGTGTATTACAATATGAAAAAAATCTAAACTTCTATTACTGGCTTTCTCCAATAGATGGCGCAACCACATATGCATCAATTAATAATTGCATAATATCAATATTTTTTTGCAAAGTACAGTGCAACCTCGATTATCCGAGCTAATTGGGACTGCTAGTACCTCGGATATCGGAAATCTCGGTTAATAGAAATTGTGTATAAAAACTCGCCGTGTGCACAAATTTAACATATCTTAGAATAAAAACAATAGATTGTTTTTTTAAATTATAAAATAAACATATATAAAGTTACGTTTTACTTTTGGCTTGTTTAATGTCGGCCTTCCTTCTAAGGCCTTTGACCAGGGCCTGATTAACTTCTGAAGCTATGGGAAGCACAGTGTCATTTTGGGGCCCTCTTTTATTCGAGAAGTTTCCAAAATTCGACATATCCAGAAACTCACTAATGCTACATATATTAGTCAAATTGGTACAAGTATTATATAATTCGATTTTTCAATTTTGTTTGATTGCCTGATAAATTGACAACTTTGGTTGGTTGGACAAACTGAGGAATTGTCATCATGTGGTTGAAACTGATCTATTGTATGAAAAATTAAGTTGTTATGAAAGGTATTTTTATGAAATGCTTTAATATATTATATAATATAAATGATTTAATAATTTGAAAAGAAATTAGAATTTTGGAATGGAATTAATTCAATATAAAATTCGGGGCAACCTCTATTGTTAATTTCGTGACCATTCAAAATTTTCTAAGGGAAGCATGTGCTTCTTGTGCCTATTCGGTAATCAGGGCCTGCCTTTGACAAATCCATCTTTGAACAAGAAGCCTCTATTTGAGCTTTGCGTCTTCAATCGCCTACTGTGGTTTCACCAATTCCAAATTCCAGGGCAGTTCTTTTAAATTTCACCATTGTTAATTATTTTAGTAGACTCAAGCTTTTTACCCATCGAAACAATACTTTTCTTTTGTGGTTCTGCATTTTGAAAATGAACGACTTACTATTAGCGCAATGGTCAGACGTGAAACGATTCAAGAAAAGGTTCATAAGAAAACAGGGGATTTGCGGAAGAAACGGCAAACAGAAGAATGTTATGAAACCCAAATGTCTATTGTGAGAGCCAAGTGGAGGAGGATGTAAATGTCCGATAACATATGGTGTTTAATAGGGCCACACGGCAAATGTCACTCAAAACAAAGCATTGTTCGCTGTTCACTTCTCAGGATACAATGTTTCTTGGAAGTGCTTAAAAAATATATCAGACTTCGTTATCGGCTCGGTTAACAGAAACCTCGATTAATCTAGTTTCTACATGGTTCATACACTCGAGAACAAATAAAATTCAAGCACTTTTCAAGCACTATTCAAGGACTGTTTAGATACATGCATAAAAATGGCATAGAATAACACATAAGGAAAATAGCCACCCCATTGATTATCTATTTCAAAGAAATCTTATCAAATCTTTTCATTTTTATAAGAGGCATTCTCAAGACATTATTAGAGAATTTTTAAAGAATAATGTGTAACTTATTAAGGTACCATGGGTAGAAATTTCATATATAATAAAAAGTTAAGACAACAGAGCTTGATTTTCTTTTCTTTAAGTGTAAAAAAATATTAAAAAAATAAATAAATAAAAGGTATGGTATCACTACAAGAGCAGAAAAACAGGAGTAAACCAGTTAAATTTTAGGAATTCTGAACACTCATCAGGAGTCATATATTAGCATTTCTGAAGTTGTGAACAATATACTTTTTAATAAATATTCTCTGAATCCTCAAACCTTACAGCATTTGTGCTTATCCATACAAAAGATTTTTTTAAATGGATTTATAAAAAGGAAATTAAATTTTTTTTATCAGTTACACAGTGAAAAACTTGGAATTAATATAGTTCGGTGAAGTGTTAACTGATTGACAACATTCGCGAATTTTGAAAATGACAGATTATTTTTTCATGACTGATTGACTATTTTAGGAAGGAGCGAGTTTGTTTTTTATTTATTTATTTTTTTTTTTTTGGGGGGGGGGGGGGCAATATATGATATCGGCATCAAACGGACGAATTTTGCGATTTTTTCGACAAATTGATGAAATGTCCATTTTCTATCGATGACCAATGGACGAATTTTGTGGTATTTTTCCCCGGCAGATTGTTAAAACTTGCAATTTTTGTTCACTGACAAATTGAAGAAATTCGTGATTTTTTTTCAACATATAGTTGATGAAATTTCCATGGGTGATTCTCAGTTAAAAAAATTCTAAAATTCACAGCAAATTTTCTGAAAGACTACAGCAGATAGCAGAAGGGGTAAATCCCCTCCCGGCCAGAGTGAGATAATATAGACGAACACGCGAACGCCGTTCGCAGAAAATTTTCAAAGTTTGCAGACAGTTTTTGATGGGGTTTTTTTACAAGTTTCTTTATTTAAAAAAAGAAATTATCAAGACCCCAAGCGGAGAATTGGTGTAACGCACGTTGCAGACTATTGACAAGGTCTGTACACTACTTTTCAACTGGAGAAAAAAAAAAGTTTGCTAGAAAGTATTTGCCATGTACCATAGTACAGTATGTTTGGAAGAAGCGCCGCAACTCATACAAGTTAAAAACTTTAAAATATTGTAAGTGCGGTGCTTATGCCGGACAGTACAATTCCTTTTTTTTTTTCCTCCTGCCAGGGCTGGTAGCAGAAACAGTGCAGCACCAAAGCGGGTGCTGCAGATTATGTTAGGCTTTGCAGAATAATTTAACAGATTAAAAAAAAAAAAATGTGTTAAAAAATAAATGTTAAATGTTGATCTCTTTTTAAATAAAGTTTATTTAGTTGGAAATTTTAGCGAATGTTTATCTGCTTGTATATAACTTTTCATTTTTGCTGTTGGCGGCGATATAGGACTCGGGAGGGGCGCAGCATTTTTTTGCAGAAAATTTTAAAGAAATTATTTGAGTTCGCAGACAGTTTTACATTATTTTACAAGTCTGCTCCCGGCACTGGCTATGTGTTTTTTTTTCGAGGCCCTTTGACAAATTTAGCCTTTTTTCGTAACCTTTTGATGAAATTTCCCTTTTTTCAGCGATCCTTTGAAGAAATTAGAGTTTTTTCTGTGATATTTTAATGCAATTCGCACTTTTTACGCGATCCTTTGAAGAAATTTGCATTATTTCTGTGATCCTAGGGGGGATTTTGAGTAAAAAAAAATTTCTGAAATTTACCTCTACCTCAAATTTTCTGAAAAGTTACAGCAGAGGGTGAGAGGGGGAAATCCACTTCTGACACTAACTATGCATTTTTTGTGCAACCCTTTGACGAAATTCGCGTTTTTTTCGCGATCATTCGACGAAATTTGCCTTTTTTCGCGATCTTTCGACGAAATACGCCGTTTCCTCGCGCTATTTTGACGAAATTTTCGGTTTTTCGCGATCTTTTGACGAAATTTTCGGGTTTTTTCGCGATCTTTTAACGAAATTTTCGGTGTTTTTCGCGATTTTCTGACGAAATCTTCAGGGTTTTTCGTGATTTTCTGATGAAATCTTCGGGTTTTTTTGCTATCTTTCCACGAAATTTAGTTTTTCCCGCGTTTCTTAGACGAAATTTGCGTTTTTTCTGCGATCCTTTGGCGAAATCTGTGTTTTTTCTGAAAACGATTGGCAAAATTTATTTTTTTTGGCGACCATTTGTCGAAACTCGCGATTTTGTATGACCGAATTTTCGGATTGGTGACCAATTTTTTTAAATTTTCGGAAATGAATGCCTTAAATTTTCGGAAAATTCGGAACTGAATCACCCCTACGCGATCCTTTGAAGAAATTTGCAATTTTTTGCGATCTTTTGTCGAAATTTGTGTCTTTTTTTCACAATCCTTTGCCGAATTTTGCGTTTTTTTGCGCGATCCTTTGATAAAAGCACGCGTATTTTTGCGATCTTTTAACGTAATTCGCGTGTTTTCCGCGATCCTCTAACGAAATTTGCGCTTTATTCGAGATTTCTTGTCGAAATTCGGGTTATTTCTCTAGTCTTTGACGAAATACGCGTTTTTTCCACGACCTTTCGATGAAATTCGGGTTTTTTCCGCGTTCTTTAGACGAAATTCACATTTTTAAAGCGATCCTTTGGAGAAATTACCGATTTTTTTAATGCGAACGATTGTTGAAATTGATATTTTTCGGCAACAATTTGTCGAAGTTCGCGATATTTTCCAGCACTTTTCATTCCTTGAAAATTAATACTTTTTTTTCCAGCACTTTTCATTCCTTGAAAATGAATACTTTTTTTCCCAGCACTTTTTCCAAAGCGTACGAACCATGTTCTACTGTAATTATGAAAATAGTATTGAATTAAGAACTTATTATAAAATCCAGATTTTTTATCTTCATGACATTGTGATTAATGATTTTTATTGTGCTTTTTTTTTTTATATTTGCTCTTTAATCTTTATTTTCCAAAATTCTCCATTCTTTTTTTTTTTTTTAACAAAAGTTATCAGATTCTTTGATCTAAAATTTACTAAGGATTTTAATTCCTACTCCACAACCCTACTAAATTATGAATAAAAATTTAAAAGCTTTTTAAAGACTAATATTATTAGGATTATTTTCATAGCATCCTGAAATACTATAAATAAAATTTTAGTACTCATTGCTACTAATAGATGGCGATACCAGACATTTGCTACACGAATTTTGTTGTAGAAGTACTGACAATAAAAAAATTTGTCTTTTTTTTTTTTTTTTTTTTTTTTTTTTTTTTTTTTTTTTAAGCAATATTCATAAATAGATTATTTAAAATTATTCATTTATTATAATAAAAAAATACACTGCAATAGTTATATTATTTTAGAAAAAAAAATTGAATTTGAAAAAATCCTATGAAAGTTCTTTTCTTCAGGCCAGAATAATTTAACTTTTTTTACAGCAACAAAGCTTTGTAACTCAGCAAGAACTTATGTATAGACTTCAAGATAAAATTCAACAATATAAACAAAATGTCTTAAAACAAACAACCACTTATGCCATATTTAAAAAATAATAAATTATTATTTTTTTTAAATAATTTTTACTTTATTTGTACATTAAAATGTGTAATTTATTTATTTTAAAGAATTAAAAATCTAAATTTGTTCAAAATATGAATTTGTAACAATGTAAACAAAGATTAAATAGACATGACCTGCAAAAAGCCTCTCATCCACTCATTCAAACTAATTCTGAACTGTCATTATTACAAAATATATATTTTAATTATTTTTTAAACAAGACTAAACAGATTGAAAATTGTAGTTACAATAATGAAATTACAGTAGAACCCAGCTAATTCGAACTCTGCTGATCTGATGTTCCAGTTAATCCGAACCGATTTTATTTTCGAAATATATACTTGAACATATTAAAAAAACAGAATAAAAAAATATTCAACAATGTAAAAGTAGAACATATGTACACGAATATAAAATGAAAACTCATAGCTAGACATCTTAAAAAAAATCTCTAATATCTGTTTCTTCTGCCAGTCACTATGAAATTCTTTTCTAAAATGCAAAAAGTATTTAATTCAGATGATAAAAATTTATTTTTCCTTTCAGTTTGATTTCGCAAATTATCTACAGAAATGTTTTTTCTTCACCCCTCATCGACGTAGTGATTGAGCTATTTATAGGTTCGCGATTTTGAACCGTTTGTAATGGGTTGTTACATAATTCCTCATTCTGAAATTCCATTAGATAATTATAAACACCGGGAGTGATTAAACAGGAATATTATTTTTTTCAAAGTCGTTCCGGATTATCCAGCATGCCGGACCTTAAGATGCCGGATTACAGGACTATACTACTGAACACTTATAACTTACATTTTTTTATAGCACACACCTTTTTCTTTTCTATTTTTATCAGAATTTTGGGTAATTCGAATTTTTTGTATACGAACTGGCACTGGTCCCAATAGTTCGGATTAGCAGGGTTCTACAGTATAATACAACAGAGGGCTGAGGAACGCTCAGCTCACCTCATGTAATAAGAAACTTTTGTACTTGCATATTATCTGGGCCAAGTAGATAGGATAGAGGTCTGCACGGGCCGGAATTTCTGGGCCCGGCCCGAAAGAAAGCTATCTTGGCCCGGCCTGGTGTAAAAATTGAAAGTTCGGCCCGAGCCCGGCCCGTACAAAGATCTTAGTGAAAACAGGCCCGGCCCGATTCAATTTCTCAAAAAAAAAAAATCTGTTTTTTCTCGACATACGATTAAGATTTTTTTAATGAATACTACGTACATATTTATGGGAAAATTTTACAGTATATTTTAGATTACTATGTGTTCACAAAGCAGAAAACACACAATAGTAAACATTAACGATTATACAGTGTTTTAGTCATCGTCTCTACAGACATTTCGAAATTCCAATAAGGATTCATTAAAAAGTTAATGTAGTTCAGAATAAAGGATTAAAAACATGATACCTTTTGAAGCTGTATGATAAAAAGTAGATTTGCGAAAATATTTCTCTCATTTTTAAGGCTTTTCTCAAATCGAAAGAAGTTACATTTCGACACATTTGAGAATTTATTTCTTTTCAGAAACGCGTAAGATTGGCAGGTATTCTTATTCAGAAACTATGTAAATGCCGTCTTTTTCATAGATAAAAGCAATATATCTTTCTCTGAAAATACTGCCAAAGTTAGCGTTATGAATCGAATTTCCGGAAGCAATAGCACAGGAAAGGAGAAAAACGTACAGTCGCATGACAAGAATCTCTGTAAGTAATTTATCAAATATGGAGAAAGCTATTCGTTTCCAAATGCCTTCAATAGTCAGGCCTGTGAATTTTATGCCTTTATAGCTAAAAATGAGTCAAAAAAGGTGTTTGAAAGTGTCGCATTGTTGAGCAATGAATATGAGAACCCCTTAAGGTATATTTCCAAAGATACTGTTAACAGAAGTTCATTATCACTATTAATACTTTTACAAAACATAATGCCTGTCCTACACATCCTGAGATCGATTTAGTTCCGTCTTGGCACGAGTCTGCTGAAAAAAAATTAAACCCGTAATCAGACATCTTGTAACTGTACGATGCCGATCTCTACGATGGACATGTTGCATATCTGTATTGATGTTGTTAAACTCGCATTGGCTCATGACGCACATTTATACTTCTCGAGAAAATCATATTCATTGAAAATGGCTCGTATTTTATCTGCTTCGCTTGAATTCTTATATCGGGCCGACAGGCCCAATTAATTTTTTTTATCGGCCCTGCAGGCCCGTTCAATTTTTTTGCTGGCCCGGCCGTTTATTTTGTCTGTCGGCCCTCGGGCCAAACCCGGGCCCGTGCAGACCTCTAAGATAGGACGCCAAAAAGGACTATTACCAATTTTGTTGTCAATTGCTAATCATGTTCAAAATAGTAATTTAATATACCTTTATAAAATACAAAAGCAAACTAAAGTAATAAAAACAGTCATTTAGTGTACATTTATTAAATACGAATATCAGGTTCGTTAATATATATCATGATATATATCCGAAATTTATTTTTAAAATACAGTAGACTCCCTCAAATCTGCACAGTTAGGGACTAGAGGTTGTGCGGATTTTAGAATTTGCGATTTCTGCTCACTACTTTGTTTACATTTTTAAAACAGTAATTTGAATGTAATAATACAATCAAAATTATAGTTAATGCTTGCAATATAATAAAATATTACAGTAATTAAGCAAAGCAAACTAAAATGATAAAAAGTAAGATAATTTAAAAAAGGATTAAATTATTAAATGTAAAGGTCAAGTAAATAATTAATAATGTATGCATAATAAAGATGAGATACATTTTCCTTAAATAATTTAATGAAACTTTCCTCATAAAGGTACCCTATTAATTTACACCAAAATCATAAAGTAAGGAAATTTTATTTCAGGTTTAGCCAGTCTTAACCCTTTAACCGTCTGGCCCGGATTTTTCCGTTCCTAGAAATCATGTTAAAATGGCTGAAGACCAAAATATTTTAAACAGAATTCTATTTTGAACCTTATATAGCAAGTAGTGATTTATAGCATCAAACTGAGATTTTAAAAATATATATCCTGGGATTTACAAGCATCCTTATAAAAATACTGCAAAACCCTCGGACGGTGAAAGGGTTAATAACCAAAAACACTTCATTAATACATAAATATATTTGGTAAAAAGATTGTGATTACCAATGATAGCAGCAATATCTTGATTTTTTTCAGAAATAAATTTAGACTTCCTTCATGAAAAATCATAAGTTCCATCATATTATCGCGACTTACATATTAGAATGCATATGGAATGATGTAAAAATGAAAAAGTAAGTAATTTTGTCTCTATATCTGAACTGACAGTTTCATTGTTTACATCTGTGATGATGTGTGGATTTTAGGTGTTTGCAGATTTTAGAATTGCAGATTTGAGGGAGTCTACTGTATTGCATTTAAAGGTTTTTCACAATTATACATTATATTCTTTATTTATTTTCTTCAGTGTTAAATTTTTTCAATTATACATTTTTAGCAATGACTTCTTTTTTTTTTGGGGGGGGGGAGGGGAGCAAATGGAGGGTGGTCCTACAAAAAACTTATGAGATTATATTTCATTATAGTTTTACATTAATTCAGGGATTAAAAAATATTTAGTTTTGGCCATTATTTCTTAAATCAGGGATATTTACATGTTTTAAGATAGTCATTGCTTAGTAAGTGACATCCTATGTGTAAAAAGCTTTTTTTTTTAAACGAAAAATTTTACCTCTCCAATTTTTTTTCTATTTAAAGTAGGGGAAGACGGGGCACAATGAAACATTACTTGTAAAATCAATAAAATTTGTCATAAAGAGTTGCAGTTTATATATATGTTGTACAACTATAAGTTCCAATTACTGATGTGATTTGGATACATTCACACTTCTACAACAGTAGCAATAAAAGATTATTGCTTTTCACCATTGAAAGTAACTTTCTTTACTAAAAGTAATTTTGTTTCTTTTTCCTTGTTTTTATATGTAATAATTATTTTTTCTATACATTGTTATCTTTGGGTTGTTGTCTTCATACATCCAAAACCAAACTAAAAAAAATAAATATCAGAAGTTTGAAAATAAATTTTTATTTAGTAACCTCAGTGCGGGGTACAATGAAACACTTACAGATGGGGTACAATGAAACATGTTTTATTATAGTAATAAAAGTAGTAAATAGAATATATTAGAAGTAAGAGTAGGAAAACAGAAAAAAAAAGAGTTTTGCTCTAACCAGGTCAGTAAAAAATGCTCTTGTTAAGTAATTAAAAAAATGAAAGAGAAAAAAAGCTAAGAAGGGATTGTTTTGAAAACAAAGTCTGCCTGCTACAGACTCTGATGATGATCCAGATTTTTTTTTTTTCCAGGCCCAGCTGGTCATCGAGGTACTAAGAATGAGATATCCACACACATGTATGGCACAAGCAGTATCCATATAAATGGAAACATAAGGAAATATATACCGTTGGAGAAATCATACATTTAAATGAAGTCAAATGTGAAGTACTTGATATAAAAAGACTCCAACCTAGTTTTAATTTTTTTTTTTTTTTTTAGGAACTTACATTAAAAAAAAAAAAAAAAAAAAAAAAAAAAAATTGTGTTGAAACTACCACCCCATATTCCTTCAGGAGCAACTGAAATATAAGCAGAAATGCTAATTTTTGAAACTGACTTGAGCCAATTTAATATGAAATGAAAGGTATTTCTTAAACTAATAGAATTTTCTCATTTTTCATCTTAGACTATAATATTTTTATCAAGTTCCTTATTAATCATGTTTTATTTTTGTATTTATCTCATTTTTCATAAAATAAACTATACTGGGTGAAAATTGCTGGCATCATTTGGAGTGTTTCATTGTACCCCAGTATGTGTTTCATTGTACCCCGGCATACGGGGTACAATGAAACACTGTAAGACATTTATTTTTTGTTATTTTTCAAGCATAAAAATATTGTTTAGAACCTAATAAAAATTTATTTAGAGGGGGAAAATACAAGATTAAAAATATGCATTAATTATATTTTTGTGCATGCAAAATTGTGGATAGAAAAAAAAAATTAGTAAAATTTGTTTCATTGTACCCCGTCTTCCCCTACACATATGGAGCAATGTTTTTAGCAAGTTTGAAAAAAAATTATGATGGGTCATTTTTTTATGGCCCATTACAGTAAGGCATTTTTTGAGGGTGATATTTTCAGTTTGAATGTAATAAACAGTATTAAAATAAAAAATTACTATTGTTTTAATATCATATATGCATTCTTTATACAAATAGCTTTAAATTGGTACCAGAAATATAAAATTTGAGTCATTAGTTGTCAAGTTATGGACATTTATAGACATAGGGATAGCATCCAAGATGGCCGCCATTTGGTAAAAATGATCAATTTTCAAAAGGCTATATCTCAGTCAATATTGCACAAATTATCTTAAAATTTTAGATTTGATGATTTCACTACTACATCTGTCTGTAATAAAAAATTTAAAAAAATCTGTGACTATGGTGCAACAACTTTTCTATAAATTTGTTGATTTCACATGGAATGACCCTTTTACGAAATTTTGCATAATTTAAATTTGAATTTCAAAAGTTGCATGCATCTTAGGATTAAAATAAAATTTACTGTGAAACTCCCATTAAAGGTCTTTGGATTACCACCAATGTTTAGCTTTAAAATATTTTTTTCATTCTGAAAAAAAAATCTTAAAATCAGTAATAATTCCATTTTTTGTACTTAGAAACAATTTTTTAAAATCAATTTAAAATGTCACTATATTTTTTAAAACTAGGCTAAAGTAAACTTCAGCTTAATAACTATTTGTAAAAAATAAATTGACTGGATACGTTAAATATTTTTGATACTGTGTTCGTTTCAAAATGAAGCGTTTTTCTGTTTTTTCGAAAATTGTCAATTTTATCGTAAACTTTAAAGTGCTGTAACCACAGAAAAAAATTTTTGGGAGGAAAATCCCATTGGGAAATTTTATGTATTACTTAGTTGTAACTACTGTAATTTTTTGAAAAAAATCTATGATGGTGAATTGACATGTCCTGCCTGAGCTGAGATGGAATTGCTCTCATGCAATATAAATATACTGTTACAGTGACTATAAATATGTTATATCTGTATCTATTATATATTATACATAAAAACTATGCAGTTAAATTGAAAAAGAAAAAAAAAATAATGATAATAAGGTTTACTGTAATTACTAATTTTGATGCCATTATTGGCACAGTGAATATAACAGGGACCGGATAAGACATAAATACCGAAATTTTCATAAAAAGTAAACAAGAATCTCATAAACAATATCAGTGCCTGTAAACATATTTTTCATTACAAAGAGCGAGAATTGAGTCTCTCAAAACCATATGAAACCAGTAATACGAATGTGAGAGAAATGAAACAATGTTTATTATTAAATAAAGTGAATTTTCTGTTTATTAATGATAAATTTTGTATTTAATGTAATTATTATTCAATAAATGCTGTTTATCATTTGAAAAGAAATTCAGTATAAAAATGAGACTAGATTAACCTTTGATCTGCAGATTTTGGAACAGATGTTATATATTCCCGCAGCCGCCATCTTGGATTTTTTTGGCGTGAAAACCCCTTTCCGCCAAGTAAATGTCGCCAAGCAGATCTATGCGCATGTTAGGCTTAATGGGTTTGCCAGAACATGTCACTTGTCGGTGTTGCCTTATCGATAAATGCCAACAAAACATCTCCGAGAAATCCAAGATGGCGGCCGCGGGAATATATAACATCTAAGCCCAGATTTTAATAGTTAGAAATGTGAAACCTATTGGGTAGTAATACTGGTGCCTTTTTCGGAAGAGAGTAGATTTTTCAGAGATTATTCAAGAAACATTTAAGACCATCTTTGAAACAATCCAATATTTAAAAAAAAAAAAATGTTTACATTTAAATTGTTAGGAATTGAATCATAAGGATCCCCCCCCCCCCCACCTCCTACCTTTCATTTCAAACTCTGACAGAAAAAAAGGGGTGGGGGACATAAGTTGATTTCATGGAATAAAATTTTACAAAAAATAACAAGCTTCTAAATGGAGCTCCAATTTTACACAGACTGATCCCATCTATAAATATTTGCTTGGGTAAATAAGATTGTACATATTTGTACAATTCTGTTTTTTAATTTTTCGTACAAAAATTTCAAATTAAAAACACTACTCTTCAATACAACACATTAAATACAGATGGATGGTCATAAAATAAGAAAAAAGTTATTCACTTACATTAAGTATTGACGATCGGCACAAACTGAATATTCTTTTGTTCATGGTAAGTAAACTTGAGATTTCTCCAATGCCTCTATGAATGACTCTTCTAAATATTTTGAGTATTTTGCAAGCATTGGTTTTCAGCGTCCATGCTTGAAAACCATATATGCGTGTATGATCTTTGCAAATACTTCAATACAAAGCGGTTATATATGCGTGTATGATCTTTACAAATACTTCAATACAAAGCGATATTTTTTCTATCTAATTAAAAAGCTTTTTAAACGGTAACACGTTTATCTCCCGACTATATAATCACAGTGAAAACAAATATTACTATTTTAAAAATGACTTCGTTTTGTTCGTTAGTTTGTTTCGATGTGGCAGTTTTTGTGAAAAAATACTTTTGATAACAACTTGTTAACATTATGTAAATAATGGCTGGACATCTGTTCCGTGTTAATAACTTGTGTGATTACACATTGAATAAGAATATAATCTGACACAATATAAGTAATACGATAAAAATATTATTTTCGATCTAACGTGCTATTTGATGTTCAATAATATAAAAACTAAAAATATAACATACCACAGCACCACGGAAACGATATTCAACCTCGTAGTCGTATTCAACAAAAGCAACCACCAACCGATCATTCGATTGATAGGATTCGATTAAAATTATCGATTATTTTGAAACGATGCTGCCATCGGCTGTTATATATTTATGCAAAGGTAAGATCTTTGAATTAAACAGCCTACAGAGGACGTCAGAGGCGCTATAAGGAAAGGGCAGCTGACGTCATCGTGGATGTGCTATCTGGTGGACAAAATAAGGCTCAAAAGATACTTATCGCATCAGGGAAATTTTATGCAAGCACTTCAATCAGACATTGCTTATTTATAGTAAATAAACAACTTATGGATTCATATAAAGAATAATTTCTTCATTCTAATGATGCTGAAAATTTCTTTAATGCACAAAATTAAAAAACAAAAAAATGTTTTAAATATAGTATTCAGGTATATGAAATGGTCTCTACATTTAAAATTTCCAGTATTAAAGTTTCTGTTTTGAATATAACTTCCATGCAAAGTTATAGATTAATACTTTAAGTGTACTCATATTGCTAAACAGAGCAGTACAGTATATATTTTAATTTTTTAACAAAGTATACACAAGTTAGAAAGAATATGTAACATATGTATACTAGCATAAAAACTAAAAATACAATCAGTTTATTTTCAGTTCTGAGAACAGAGAAATTGGAAAAAAAGGAAAACATTCAGAAAAAGCAATAGTTTATACCTTCTTTCCACAATAACATATATTACACTGCGTAAAATACGTGATTGTTTGCACATTTGTACTTCAGAAATACTTCACTTTTAAATATATGAAAATCACAAATCTTAAATATATAAAATGTATTCACAGATTATTACAATCGCGAACATGCAACTTTCCTTAAAAATATTTACACCACGCCTATGAAAGTGCAACAACGTATTAAACATATAAAAAAAGATTTTAGTTCATAAAACATATCTTACCTGGCTTTAACAAGTACCGAATCTGCAGTCATGTTATAACTAGTATAAACGTCTTTATAGTAGGATGAAACAAACAGCTGGTACCCGGTTTTCACAAGTCTTTGACTTGAATTTTCTTTGGAATAAAGGTTGTAGACCGAATTGAAATCAAATTTACGTAATCGTGATAGATCATATCCCCAAACAAAATTATTTAATTTTAACAAAGGATCCATTTTCTAGTAAAAAAATTTCAGAAATAAACGCAACAAATACTACTGTACTGCCATTGAAAAGCACATGCGGGTGAGAATGTTTAGCCTCGTGTTTCCCACAACTAGCCAAAAGAGCTCGCTCAACATTTAAGCTCCGCCTCTTGCTAGTGGTCCATTACATGTATTTTCAGTGGCCGAGAGGTTCTGCTCTCGAAGCTGGTAGACGGGAGGTGCTGGGTTCGATCCCAATCGCGCTCGTCGGTCTAATCGTTCGGAGTTTTCTTGGTTTTCTTCGAACCTTGGTTTTCCAAGCGTTAATACTGTGGTATTAGGACATTAACTGTAACCGAAATTAACCTAGAACAAGAGCTCATATTGAAACTTATGTTTATGTGATGTTGTGTCGTACTTGTATCTGTAACCTAAATAGAATAAGTTATGTGTGAATAAATCTATGCAAGTAATTCCGCTGTATACATCCATTGGAGCCTTCGACGCACAGTGGGGTATTTTACAAATCTGGGCGGCCAAAATTATTTTTTTCTTTTAAACTAATTTAAACGTTTAAAGCAGTAAATAAATGCACTTTTTGAAATAAATATTGTTTAATAACTTGAAAATCATGGATGTTTTGCAACTTCGTATTGATATTTACTGATCAAAATTATGATAAGCAGTATTATAAAATAAATGATAATATGATAAATATTATCATAAAATAAATTATAATTATGATAAATGGTATTATAAAATAAATGATAATTATGATAAATAGTATTATAAAATAAATGATAATCATGTTAAATAGTATTATAAAATAAATGATAATCATGATAAAAAAATGGAATAATATATTGAATAAATTATGAGAACAGATTATTAATGATAAGAACAATTAGTTTGTAAATCACCAAGGTGGGATCTTTTAATCAGATGATAATTCAGAATCGTAATCTGTTTCTTCATAATCAGAATCCTCTGGATCACGAGCTTCAGAAGATTCCATAGGCAGTAACATTTCTAGAGTTTCTTTACGGAACAATTTTGATTTTTTTCTTATCGTGGGTCTTATTCCAGTTAAAACTGGATCTGAACTCAAAAGCAATCTGTTGAGAACATCACGGTTACAAGAAATTCTTGAAAATTTACGCGATAGATTTTGGCGAAATAATCGAAAATGTTTGTTCCGTGCTTCGGCTACTTCTTCAGACAATTGGCCTACTGGTAAAGCTTTCTCTATCACAATGCGTCCATGGATTAATATTTTATGCATTGTGGGTGACATTGGATACCATTTATATAACTGGACGTAGAGCTCTGCTGTTTTTTCAGTATATTCTTAAATTTATCAAGGTGAATTTTGTGGCCACTGGATATGGTTTCAAAAACAACTTTAAATCAATATATTAAATTTTCATCAATGCCGGTAATTTCCGCTGTTAGAGATGGGTCAGTAAAGAATCTTCTGTGTAAAGTATGTGTAAGTACTTCCACATCAGTTGAGCTCCTCAAACTTTTAGACTTTCTCCGCTTTGACCTGTCACTTGATTCAGTGAAAGCTTTTGCTGGCCTTCCTGGTCGATTTATTTTTCTTGAAATTTCTACTGTACCTTCAAGCCATTCTTTATTATTTTTCACAAATTTATCTAACATGTAATGGGCTTCGATCCATTTGCTCTTGAACTGAGATTTAAATTGGGAGAAATTGTGCTTGAGGTTTTTAATTTCATCATCATCAAAATTATCGCCATTAAGAAGGTAATTTTCAAGGAAATTTAATCTATGATTAATGTTTGGCAAATTCTGCTGTTGCATAATGTTTAAAAATTCTTTTCTCGAGTCATTACTCTGACATTCGAAGGCCCTAAATAAAAATAAATACAAAATATGAACAAAAAAGAATGCATAATAATTATATGCAATTTAGATAGATAACATCATTTTATCCCTTATTTTTAAAAAAATCTCACAATCTTTCGCTAACTTTTAACAAAAACATATGAAAATTGCCTCGACTTATTTTTTAGATAAACAAATGTTAATAACGAGCAATAAATTATTTCAATTATCTGAAAAGAGCTTAAAAAGAGATAAAAGGGAATGAATACATTACTTTAAAGCAATTTTTTTTAAATTATATAAATTTAATTTCAATCAGAATAACTGACAAATAAACAAATCTGATCACTTTCTATTGAATCATAACAATTTTTTTCATATTAAAATTTATATGATAAATATCAGTTAAAAATCAATATATAGCAATTTTGTATGCTTACTCAGAATTTTGGAAGAGCATATTTATATCGCCTTCATTTTAAAAAGGGGACAAAGGTGGAACTACTTTAAACGAAAACACAAATAGAAGGGTGTATATTTATTGGTACAACAAGTAACTTTGCTTGGAAATGTTTGGAAATATAACTAAACGCTTCGTGAATTGGGAAACAAGGGAAAAAATAATAGAAAAATATGCGTTATTTTAAATTAATTTTGTAAATACTAAAACTATTTCTTTCTCAATTCAAAGTTAAAAAAAAATAATGATACATACCTGCCTCGTCACTATCCATAACGATTAGATTTTAAATACTTCCAAAACTAAAGTTATTCAAATTCAAAAATAGAAAGTCACAATGAAGAACGATTTCACACTCATGCACTTAACGCAACACTCCAGTTTCAACTGATAACAGGAGGTCATCGTTCACTTAAAGGAGATAAAAATCGCATCACGTGATTCCCCAATGATTCAGGTTCAACTCATATCCATCCATTCGATCCTGCGTTGTACTTTATGAAATCGACTTTTGGCGGCCAGATTTGTAAAATACCCCACTGTGCGACGGTTCGCTACATTATTAACATATCTTCATAACAACGCATGGTGGCAGTCGATTAAAACGATGTTTACTACAGTTGAATACTGAAAACGGATTCATATCTTAAAGTAAGAAGTTTCCTTTTCTTGCATAATTATACGACACATATGTATTCATTTATTAAGAATTAAAATGTCTAAAGATATAGAGTATAGAAATTCATATCAGGTTACACCGCCAGAATCATTTACTTTTTTATCACCGGCACTTTGGTTAAAATGGAAGCAACGTTTCGAAAGGTATCGATTCGCTTCGGGCTTAAAAAATCAAACAGAGGTAGAACAGGTAAATTCTCTTATTTATCTCATGGGAGATAAAGCAGAAGATATTTTCGTGTCTTTTAACTTGTCGGAAGATGACCAGCAGAAATATAACATTGTTCTGAAACATTTTGATGATCATTTTATAGTAAAGAAAAACACAATTTTCGAGCCAGGGCAGTTTAATCAACGCATTCAAAACGAAGGGGAATCTGTTAATGATTTTATAACTTCACTTTATTCACTAGCTGAGCATTGTGATTACGGAGTTCTTCATGATGAACTGATACGCGATTGAATAGTTGTCGGTATTAGAGATAAATCATTAAGTGAGAAATTACAATTGGATCCAGACCTTTCTTTGAGCAAAGCTATAGAAAAAGTTCGGTTATCGGAATCAATTAAAAAGCAACAAGAGATTCTTACTTCTAGTAATGCTTCTGTCCATAGAGTTTCTAGTGTAAACAAAACAAAGGTGAATTTTAAGAGAGGGGTATCCAGTCAAAATCCACGGTTTAAAGAAACTGATAAAAGGAATAATGGGAAAAAAGAGTATCCAAAACCCTTTGATCTTTGCAAATGGTGCGGTAAATCTACACATAACAGAAAAATATGTCCAGCAAAAGATGCTAAATGTCTGAAATGCTCCAAATTAGGGCACTATGCACGAGTTTGTAGGAAAAATGAAAGTAAATCTGAAATTTCATTCTTAGGAACAATTAGGGAAACACGCTCTAATAATAGTAATGATTTGTTATGGTCAGTACCTATTCAAATAAAAGGTAAAGCCATTCGCTTCAAAATAGATAGCGGAGCAGATCACACTGTTATTCCTGCTACTTCATCGATTTTAAAGGATTCGAAAATCTTAAAACCAGACAAAAAGCTTTGCGGCCCGGATGGGAAAGTACTAAAACACACAGGAAAACTTATTGAGGAGATCCAATACAAGGAAAAGAAAATAACAGAAGAAATCCATGTAATTGAAGGACTGCAGAGCTACTTATTGGGAAAACCTGCGATACTAGCTTTTGGATTGGGACCGAATATTTCAGAAATCACAATAAGTCCTAAGCAAGATTTTCCTGAACTGTTCACAGGCCTGGGGTTACTGAAAGGTTGTTATACGATTAAGCTTAAGCCGAATTCTGTCCCGTTTGCTATTTCAGCTCCAAGAAGGATACCAATTCGACTGCTGAAGAAAACTGAAATGGAAATCAAGAAGATGATTGCACAAAAAGTTATTGTTCCTGTAACCAAACCGACAGAATGGTGTTCACCGGTCGTTATCGTTTCTAAAAAGTGATGGTACTGTTCGCTTATGTGTCGACTTAGTCCAGTTAAACAAATCTGTGGAAAGAGAATTTCATCCATTGCCTTCAGTGGAATATTCATTGAATCTACTGACAGGTGCCAAAATTTTTTCAAAGTTGGATGCTAATTCAGGTTTTTGGCAAATTCCACTTGATGAATCTTCGTCATATCTCACGACTTTCATCACTCCTTTTGGAAGATACAGATTTTTAAGATTACCTTTTGGAATCTCATCTGCACCAGAACATTTCCAACGTAGAATGTCACAGCTGCTAGAAAATATCCCAGGTACTATTTGTCACATGGACGACATCTTAGTGTGGGGAAGCGATCAGAGTGAACATGACCAAAGACTGAGGATTATTCTGAACAAGCTTAAAGAAGCTGGTATTACTCTAAATGACAAGAAATGTAAGTTTTCAGTCAAGAGAATCAAATTCTTGGGACATATTATTGATGACAAAGGCATCCATCCTGATGAAGATAAAATTAGAGCAGTGAAAGAATATCCACCACCAAAGTACAAAAAGGAATTAAAGCAAATGCTAGGCATGGCAAATTTCTTTGCTAGATTTGTTCCAAATTTTGCAGAAATGTTTTCACCGTTAACATCTTTGTTAAGTCAAAAGAATGAGTTTGTCTGGGACGAACCTCAAAAACAAGCATTTCAAAATTGGAAGAATGTCCTGACATCTCAACCTGTTTTAAAGGTTTATAATCCACAGAAAACTTCAATTGTCACAACAGACGCTTCTTCTTATGGAATAGGAGCCACCTTGAGGCAAGAACAAGAAAATGGAGAAATTTCTGTCGTGGCATATGCATCCAGAACACTCACACCTACTGAAAAGAGATATGCTCAAATAGAAAAAGAGGCACTTGCTCTAGCTTGGAGTTGTGAGAAATTTCGAGATTACCTAACTGGAACTCACTTTAGGTTAGAAACCGATCATAAACCTCTAATTCCAATCTTCTCAAAGAAAAACCTTGAAGATTTATCTCCACGGTTGCAAAGGTTGAAGATGAGGATGATGCGATATTCTTATTCTATATTCCACATACCAGGGAAGAAACTTTATGCAGCTGATGCCTTGTCAAGACAACCTCAAGAAACTAGAGAAAATGTTGAAGAATTGGAGGAAGAAATTGATGCTTATATTCGTATGGTAATTTCCTCATTACCCGCTTCATGCAACAGGCTAGAAGAATTACGACAATCCCAAAAGTCTGATGCAGCATGCAAAGAACTAGAAAATTTAATTTTGAATGGTTGGCCATCAAGGAAAAATTTAAAACCAAGTTGTCTACCTTACTGGAATCATCGATATGAAATATCGATCCAAGATGGACTCATAATGAAGGGCTGTCGAATCATCATTCCTGCCTGTCAGCGAAAAAAGATTCTGCAACAAATTCATGAAGGACATTTGGGAATTACGAAATGTCGTGCAAGAGCAAGATCATCTGCCTATTGGCCTGGAATAAATAGAGAAATTGAAGAAATGATAAAGAATTGCACATCATGTATCAAGGAGACCACTTATCGCCATCAACCTCTTATCCCTACCGAATTTCCTGAACGACCATGGGAAACTGTGGGCATGGATCTTTTTAAGCTTTATGGATTTTGGTACTTAATCGTGACCGATTACTTCTCAAGATATCCAGAAATCGCCAAACTGGAAAGATTAACTTCGGAGGAAGTAATTCTCCACTGCAAATCAATCTTTGCCAGACATGGGATCCCTAATGTGGTTAGATCTGATAACGGTCCACAATTTGAGCCAATTAACTCATCTGAATTTTCAAAATTGACAAAGCTTTATGGATTTCGTCATATCACATCAAGTCCTAGGTATCCTCAAAGTAATGGTTTCATTGAATCTGCAGTAAAAACCATCAAGATGCGACTCAAAAAAGCTGAAGACCCTTACGTTTCTTTAATGGCATATAGAGCATCACCATTAGAGAATGGCCTCAGTCCGGCGGAGCTTCTCATGAATCGTCGTATTAAGACAACACTGCCAATTGCAAGATCTCAATTAGAGCCAAAAATTGAAAACAGGGCTGAACTTCAAAGGAAGGAAGAGAAGAGAATAGAACGGCAAAGAAAAAACTATAACAAAAGTCACGGAGTACGAGACCTTAGTAATCTTGATGTTGGAGATGGAGTGTGGATCACAGACAAGCGAGCTACTGGTACGGTTCAGCAGAGATTAGATTATCCACGTTCGTACATAGTCAAATCTGGAAAAAGGGTATATCGTCGAAACAGAATGCATCTTGTTCCATCAACTAATTTCCAGCCGGAAACTGATGATGTGGATGATCTTCAACCAGACGTTTCCAGTAATGAGTTTCCATTACCACAGAAAGTTCCTAGTCCAACGAAACAAAGCTCTCAGAATTTTCATCCGTCCTGTAACAATGATAAACGTAACTCTATGTCTCCACGAAAGCATCAAGATCAGTATATCACCAGAAGTGGAAGAGTTGTTCGCCCTCCGCAGAAATTGAATCTTTGAAGAAAGGGAGATGTGGTATTAGGACATTAACTGTAACCGAAATTAACCTAGAACAAGAGCTCATATTGAAACTTATGTTTATGTGATGTTGTGTCGTACTTGTATCTGTAACCTAAATAGAATAAGTTATGTGTGAATAAATCTATGCAAGTAATTCCGCTGTATACATCCATTGGAGCCTTCGACGGTTCGCTACATTATTAACATATCTTCATAACAACGCAAATACGGCTTGGGTTCCCTTAGAAAGACCCCCACGGAGGGCACTCCCCCACTTAGGGCCTATATCCTTCGTGCTGATAATTGGCCGTCATAAACACAACCAACCAACCAATGGCTGCGATGTTGCCAAAGTTCTCGCTTCACGAAAATCTCCTATTTTAACTTCTTCAACATCTTTCATGCGACATAAGTGTTCTGCGCTAGACAACAAGATAAAAATTATCCAAATTTAAATAAAAGTAAACTTTAAAACGAGTTCATAATAAATAATGATTTCAAAAGCACTTTTCCGCTATTTAAAGATACAATTTTCCTGTACCAATGAGATCTAATTTGCGCCCTCTGTAGTTTTTCTTTAAGTTCTGGATAGTTGTTGATGAGTGTGTTCAGAGGTGCACTTCGCGCCGCGCGCGCGCTCAGAAGTTTATGCCATGGAGTAGATCTTATCGAAGAAAGGAATTTTAACATAATTCAATTATTTCATTATTTTTATGGTTCAAAAAAGGTAAAACCAAAGACTATATTTCTTTATCCTTCCAAAACATGGTTTTCGTAACAGGAATACATGCCTATGTTCACTCAGATAAAATCTAAAATAGTCGCGAAAAACATCACGTGACCTTCTTTATCTGCTTTAGCCCATTTAGCATTTAAAATTAGTTAACCAACCGCACACAAACTCCGCGCGAGCTGCTCAAAAAAATTGTGTGGGAGATTTGATCACGTGATTGTGCGTTTTTTTGTTTGGTAAGTTGACTGATACAATTTAAAAATTCAACTGGTGATCTAACAATTTTAACAATTTTCTTTTTATTTATTTAAAAATGATTTATCAGTTGATCTATATCTCCTGTGATAAATAGAATGCTGTTAGTAAACCAAGATTGTGATATCAACATATGAGATTTGTTTGTAATCTACTATACTGGATGGATTTCAATGGAATTTGCACTGTTAGTTAGACAGTTTTTCAGAGTAGGTTTTAATATATATATTTCGTATTTTATGATTGCATATTTTAATACCGTGTGGATAACAGACCAAAATACATCATAAACCATGAGAAATAAGTGACATTCAAAATTCTGTTAGTATAAGCAAAATACTTACTTATACTTTCAGTAAAAAATTTATAAACATTCTAATCATACTTTATTCACTACAAAACTAGACAGCAGACCTATATATTTTATCTCTTTAAAAAATATATGTACAGATATTTTTAGTTAAAAAAATTTACAACTATTACATTTTATTTTTATAATGTTCAAAGTAAAATATGATTTCTACCCTAGTCTCGATAAAAATTCACTCGTAAAGTACTCAAAAAAGAAAAAAAAATCAAGGAATTATCTTACGTGCAAAAGGATATTTTCGCACAATATATATTATTTTTTCATTTGGATTTGCTTAATGTTTATACCGGGTGTCCCAAAAAGGACTGACTGATTTTAAAATTCAATAACTTGCAAACGGTGACAGATATTTAAAAAATTATTGCAGGAGGGTTATGCATAAGGTCAAAAGTTTTATTACAGTTATTTTCGATTTTAGTTCGAATTACAAACAATAGATGGCGATGTAAGCAATAGTCGCTAAATACAGGCTCGATTTCTGATCCTTTATCTTGTTCCATGCTGAAATAGGAGATGGAAATGTATTATCCGGGCCACGAAGTACCAAAAATCGAGCCTGAATTCAGCGTCTATTGATCGCAGCGCCATCTATTGTTTGTAATTCGAACTAAAATTGAAAATCACTGTAAAAAAAACTTTTGACCTTATGCATAAACCTCCTGCAAGAATTTTTTAAATATCTGTCACCGTTTGCAAGGTATTGAATTTTAAAATCAGTCAGTCCTTTTTGGGACACCCGGTATCATTATACATACTACATTAATGATTATACATATATAATCACTTAGAAACAAAACTTTGAATATTTAAAAGGCGTTCAGATCTAAAACTTTCATCTGGAAATACCTCATTTTCTCACATTTAAATAAGTATTTTATTATTATAATAAAAATACACGTGCCTCTGTATAATAAAAATAAAATATATATCTTCATAAAAATATCTTATTCATTATGAAAAATATAAAACAACCAATAAACAAAACAAAAAAGAAATTGTGACACAATGTGGAACTGGAAGGATTCGAACCCAGAATCCCTAGTCTCGAGTTCACTGCCGTATCCATTCGGCCATCTAGTACACGTTCCTTTCGCAACAAAATATCTTTATAATTAGCACCTTAATTAATCAAATCCATGATCTGTTCCTGAACACACTACGCGTTATTCCATACATGATGTAGACCCACTCTATGTTCCTGCCTCCTGAGCTCGCGCGCTCCATACATGATGTAGACCCACTCCATGTTCCTGCCTCCTGAGCTCGCGCGCGTGCTTCTTGAACACACTCGATGTTCATGTATTAGCAGAAGCTGTTCAACATTTTAACTTTCATTGTTTTGTTTTGAAAAGTAAGAGCTCGCGAAATCTGAGAAGTGGCTGAATTATGCCGATGATTTAATTTCTTCACATTTTCAAAAATGTTTTCAGAAAGAACGGTTCACAGACCACCCTCACCAGTTAAAGTTTTGTGGTTTGAATTTTTACTGAATCCTGCTATCTTAGAAAAACATTTATCCGAACCTAACTCTGGTAAGTGTCTAATAATTACCACATAAAAATCTGTAAATATGCATATTAACAAAAATATTCGCAATTATTATTACTGCTTACTGCTATTATTTTTGTCCTGTCATTTGGCATGTTATTCTCGAAAATAATAATTTTTTTTTTCTAATTCTCTCTATAAATAAGCAACTCAAATGTTGTTATTTAATTTATTATCAGTAGGGGAGACTGAGGCACAGTTGACCACTTTTGCAGTCACCAGGGAACTGCTATTCCAAATGTATCCCATTTTATTTATGGGAAAATGGAAACTCTATTCAATATTCAAGTATTACAAATATCGTGCATGTATGCTTCAAAATGAATCTTAGAAAGTGTTAAAGAACGTAAGCAAGGGATAGAGTGAGAACGCTGTTAAATAGTTTTAAATTTGATGTTTACTTCAGTTTTAAGTTAGTAATAAACATTTAACGGTACTTTTCGGTTAGCCGGGCCCCAGTGTTATATATACCTATTTATATACACACATATATATATATATACACATATTTTATATATACACTACACACACATATATATATCTAAATATCTATGTATATATACATATATGTATGTACAGTAGACTCCCTTAAATCCGCGAACGCCTAAAATCTGCATTTTTTCAGATGTAAACAATGAAATTTACAGTTAAGTTGCAGGAACAAAATTCAAGATGGCGCTGAAATCAGCGACTACCGCACTGTTTTTTTTTCTAAATTTTTTGTTAATCATTCTCTTTTGGTTATTACAGCTGATTTATTACTAAAAAAATTTACATTACTTTTGATTTTGATATAAATTAGCATATATATATAAAGAATTCCAGGATTCAAAATGGAAAAATTCACGAACCGGAACGCTATTTTAAAATTATTGTTCGTGGATTTTTTAAAAAAAATTATAGACAAATTTATTTCTAAACATACAAAGTAGTGTAAGAAACAGGGTTGGCAAGTTTCTGCTAGAGTGGTTAAAACCAGTGGCTGTAACCGGTTAAAACTGGCATGGCAGAAACTAGTTTCTGCCAGTAAGTGGCAGAAACTAAGAAATAATATTAATAAGAACTTTAATGTGCAATGATTCATAATTCACACAATCACATGTATTTGATATGTAAACAATTAAGTTAAAATTTAAAATTATGAATTTTATTCAAAGTTGCAAAACAGTTTCAAAATGATCATATATACTTTGTTTATAATACTAATTTTCTTTCACTTGAAAAACAGAAATTTTCATAATGGTAGTCTGATGTTGTACAAGTTTAACTATTAATATAATTGTTTAGAGTTGAATTTCTATTTAAAAGTAAAGAAAAGAAATTTACAAAAAAATCTGTGATATTTTAACAAATGTGTTTTTCAGAGTACAGTGGAACCCGGTTAAGACGCGGTTCAAGGGAGTGGTAAAAAGTCGTGTATTAAGCGGGATCGCATATTAAACGTGATTTGTATAATGTTGCAGGAAATGGGCTTATTTACATATTTAATCATCTAAATAAACATCAGAGCTTTAATTTATAAGTTTACGGTCGAAAACTTTGCTTTTGACATATATTCAGACTGAAATTTAACTGTATTCCACTTTAACTGATTGTTTCTTTTTTTAGGACAAACTGGAATAATAGCGTAAAATAAATATGGATTCCAACCTGACTTTATTGTCGATTAATACGATGCAACCAAAAATAATTTCCTACTAGACTCATTTTTTTAACCGAAAGAATAAAAAATATTAAATCTTTGAAGCACAACCCAGTTTTTAAAATCATATTTAGTACTTGTGATAATGAGTACAATTATAATCCGTTCTTCATTATTAATATAATAAGAAAAACTATCCTTATAAAATATTGTTATAGCAAAAAGTAAAGTAAACATAAAAGAATTATCCAATCGCGGTCGTATTTAATCTATACGAGATTCATTTTTTGTTGCCTATGATATGCATTATAAAATATAGTACCGATATAAAGTACATTTAAAACCTCTCTAACAACGGGTATAAACATCTCTAATCATAATAATTTTTATGACGTGTTTCAGTAACCTGAATTCGTCTATATCTCTTTACTACAGTAAAAACATACACGAAGAGAGAGAAAAAGAATGCTAGAATGTGGGATCAAAGAATTGTAGTTTTCCTAATTTAGGGGGTCTTTTGTTATTCAAATATCTACCGTTATTTCCGATTAGTAATTTTCGCCTTTATCTGTTGTTAAATAAATTAAATACTATTCGGAAACACTGTTTTTTACCTGAATAATAAAAATCCACTAAATTGGTAACACTCGAGAAGAGAGAAGGAATTCGCATCATGATCAATGAATACGCGTCTTAAGCGTGATTTTTTTTCTTCAAAGAACCGAAAATTTATCGCGTATTAAGCGGGATCGTGTCATAACCGTTCGCATATTAAACGTGATATTTTTGCATTAGCCGTATGGGCGATGCTCAAGGGATAAGAAAAAATCCGCGTATTAAGCGGGATCGCGTATTAACCGGGTTCGACTGTTTTTTTATATAAATAATGCAATTCAATAACTTAAAGATTATGATTCTTGTGAAAACATATAAGTAAATAATTGAAGCACAATAAATAACAGAAAAAAAATTTAATGATCTTGTACAATTATTTTACAATATTAAAAGAACAAAATTGCCACTCAAATATACTATTATTACTTTTTCCACAGAACATTCCATAGCACAGGACAAATTTTGCTAATCTTTCTGAACACAGACTGTTTCTTAATTTGTTCTGAATAAAAGAAAAGTTCGAAAATATTCTTTTAAGACTGTCTTTACTAGCTGGCAATGTCATTATTGAGGATGCAAAATTTGAAAAATCCTCATTTTCACCAGTATTCGTTTTTAAAGACGACCACCACACCGAAGGCAAGACATTTTCTAGGGTTTCCTTCGAGAAATGTGTTTCTGGGACAGGAGTCGATTTTGCTTCAAATGATATTATATATGGCACAAAATTGGGATTAATATCAAGAAGCAATTTCCTTGCCTTTTCTTTATGGCCATATGTCAATTTGATCCAGGGTTGCAAAAAAGCCGGCTAAAATTTAAAAAAGCCACGCCGGTGGCTTTTATTGGTTTTAACCGGCTTTTTTTGGCCAAAATTGGCTTTTATGCATTTTAATTATAAACGACACATTTTGATGTGTTTTTAATTTGTTTTAAAGACATTTAATTGAGGTAGAATTCAATATAACCCAATTTTTCAGTAATGAAGACATTGATATTGAAATAAAAGGTCATACCAATTGCTTTGTCTGGTTTACACTGACCTTAACAATCTTTTTTTTTTTTTTTTATTGCTTTATATAATTAAAAAGGACAATGTTTGCTTAGTTATATATTTTATTAACTAATTTTAAGGGATATTAATAATACAAGTCTTGTTTTATTTTTCATAAACATTTATTTCAAATCACACAAAGTCATTTGATAAAAACATCATTTCTCTCTATTAAAACAGCATTATGAATAACAATATGCATTAATTTATGCATGACAGGGTTCGTAAATATCATGATATTTTCGAAAATATCAAAAATATCCGATATTTTGATATATATCCGATATTTTCAAAGCAGCCAACTTACCGCTGATAATAAATGTTTTCGAGGATAATATAGATTAGAAACTAAAATATATTGCACTTAACATGAAAACTTAATCAAACAATGTTCTAAAAATGCATTTATTTATTTATTTATTTATTTATTTTTTACTTGGAACAAAATTGAAGATGAACTAATTGAAAACAATAACAATTCGCTTTATACACTTATAAAAAAATTAAGTATATGATTCAGTATCAAGATCAAATATAAAAAAATCAGATATTTTTAAAACAGATACAAAAAGTTTTTTTAATTGAAAAATTTTAACATAAATGTAAGTATAAAATGTCTTATTTCGTATTTCGTAACATGTTGTAGTTTAAACTCAACTGAGCCAAAACTTGAGAAAATATTATTTTCTAATGAAGCTGCATATAACTGCTGATTTAAATTAGTCAGTTTATCTTTCAATGGTTGTTCTGAATTAATTATGTCCCACATAACTATTAGTTCAAGATTTAAAAATAAAAGCTTCAAATCCAAAGCTTGAAAATTTTATGTTTTCTTTTTTTGGCTAAAAAAGTCACATCCAAAAGAGACAAAAGTTCTTTATCAGATTCACACAGTCAATAACAGTCAAAAATTTATTTAATTTACACTGACATATTACAAACTGCGACTGAAAATATCAAAAATATCTTGCACAACTTCATATTTTGAAAATAAATATAAAAAATCTTGATATTTTGAAAATAAATATCGGTTATATGTCATAATATATATCCACTGATATATATCAACGAACCCTGGCTGTATATAAACGATTATTTAAATTACATTTTATCTTTCAATGGCTGTTCTGAATTAACTGTCTCACATAATTATTAGTTCTACATTTAAAAATAAAAGTTTGAAACATAAAGTTTGGAAAAGATTTCTTTTCTTTTCCTAAAAAAGTCATTGCCAGAGGCAAAAGTTCATTATCTACACCTACAAAATGACGCAGTCAATAACAGGTAGAAATTTCATTTACACTTGCTTTGAATGTAGAAAATATAAAAAATATCTTGCTCAGTGATATTTTGAAAATAAATATAAAATATACAAAATACCAAACATGTTGATATTTTGAAAATAAATATCAAGAATTTGAAAATATCGAAAGTATCAAAAATCTTGATATTTTAAAAATAAATATCGGATATATATCATGATATATATCCATCGATATATATTCAACGAACCCTGATGAATATGCACTATTTTAAATAGCAATTAGCTTTTCAAAATTCTAATTCAAGAAGTTTTATTTGGAGAATTTTTTTTTTTTTTTTTAAATTGTTCTCTTTATTTTATGCACTTACATGTACTAAAATTTCCTCAAATGTTATAGCCTTCCTAATTTCTCTTTCAACATTGTTTATTCTATGATTTTAATCTGTCCATATGGACATATCTGGAATAAGTTACATAACAGCTTAGTAGCAAAAAAACTTTTTACATATATAATTTTTATAAGTCGATCATTTTTATAAGTATTTTTTATATATCGATTGCATATTACTTATTATCGATTGCTTATTATTGCTCAAGTATTATATAAGATAATTTCAGTTATTAAACACATATAAGCTATTTAGTTTTAATCAATTTTAAAAGTAAATATCAGTATATGTAAGAATTTTCTATTTTAATGTGTGACATTTTCTTATTTTTTCATAATATAATCTTCAAAATGTGTGCTTTGTGTAGAGCCATGATAAAGAATTCCAAACCGATACTAATCAAATGTGTAATACTAAGTCTAATTTAATGTATTCTTCTGAATATTCATAATTTTTTTCCAGACATACATAATGCTTTCACAGTTGCATCCTGGCAGTTATAAGGTCATATTTATTTGACAAAATTTAATAGAAGTTTATATTTTTTTCATAGAAAATATTTATAAGTGTATTAAAAATAAATTAATCCAAATTTTATATGAATTATCTATAAACCACCTTTTTGAAAAATAAAAGCCGGCTTTTTTCAAGCGGCTAAAACCAAAAAAAGCCGGCCGGCTTTTTTTGGCCTGGCTAAAAACCGGCAACCCTGATTTGATCCCATATACTTAGGATGAAGTAATTAAGCTAGCATATGGTAGTCGGTTATTACTGTATTAAATCTTCTTTGAACCTTTGTATTTGTTTGTGTTGTAAGTGCAAAATGTGGTTGAAATATTTTCAACTAACAGTCTTAAATTAAAAAAAAAAAAAAAAAAAAAAAAAAAAAAAAAAGTCAGATTTGTTCCTTTGAATACTGCATTTAAATGAAATGTTTTTTAAATCCATGGAATTACAAGATCCACATATAACTGTAACATTTCTATGAGAGATATTTTTTTACTGTTATTATTAAATTATTATGTTAAATTACAGAAAGGTATTTTGAATAAGTATTGATTATTTTTCTTTACTTTTCATTGTTTAATTTAAAATAAGTATTGGATATAGTTTTCTATTTGATTTTCAAACTGAAATTTTAAAATACTCTAATAATTGTTTACATGTAAAATTATATAATCCAGGGTTCGTTGATACATGTCAATGGATATATATCATGATATATATCTTGATATATATCCGATATTTATTTTTAAAATATGAAGATTTTTGCTATTTTCGATATTTTCAAATTCTTGATATTTATTTTCAAGATATTTGATATTTTGTATATTTGATATTTATTTTTAAAATATCAATGTGTAAGATAATTTTGATATTTTCGGCATAGATGCTGTATGTTCCCTCAGCCGTTGTTGTTTTGAATTGTTAGTCGATTTTTTGTTGACGTGTTGGCGGTGTTTACGGATATGACAAACTCGATATGGAAACCCCGTGTGCCGTATGTGTTGTGACGTGTCGTGTTCTGGCAACCCCTGAGAAGCTTAGATTTTATGGATGTATTGTGATTTTGATATCGTGTTCTATGGTTGTCTTTTTATTTTTGTTAAATTTATTGGATGTATTTCATTGACTATAGTTTCTGTAGTCCGTTTAAACGCTCTTGCTGAAGTAATTAAGAAATATGATGAAATTTTGACAAGAAAGGGAGGTTTTGTTTATAGCGCGTCAATGCGTATTAAGCCTATTTTGGAAAATGACGCCGGTATTATATTTTGTGCTGTAGGTTTCAAGAAAGCAGGTGACTGTTAAGGTATGTTGATAATTTTATGTATATTTTGTTGCTTTAAGAGTTTTTTACATTTTGAGATTGCTACAAAATGAGAACTGTTGAATTTTGAGAATGCTATACCGCGAAAAATGCTGAATTCAGCGATGTTTTTTTTTCGGTAAATGAGCGCGAAGCGCTCATACAACTATTGCTGATTGCCACTTTAGCGAGTTTCGTTTTTTAGGTATATTTTGCTGCTTTAAGAGTTTTTTACATTTTGAGATTGCTACAAGACGAGAACTGCTGAATTTTGAGAATGCTATATCGCGAGAAATGCTGAATTCGACGATTTTTTTTTTTTTTTTTGGTAAATGTGCGCGAAACGCTCATACAAGGATTACTGATTGCCAGTTTAGCTAATTTTGTTTATTACAGTAGAAGATCTTTATAACGCAATTCTATGTAATGCAGTTCTCCATATAATGCACAACTCCTTAGATGTAAACAATGATTTTTGCAGTTAAAAAGCACCTGCATTTTCACATTGTAAAATACTGCTACTCTCTAGAAGACTAAATTTGATACATTAATTCAACTTTATCTCCTAATTTAAGACCTTTTTACTGAAAAAAATGCTATTATTACAATAAACATTTTTGAAAATGTCTAATATAAGGGATGGTTGTGTCAGTTATATTTGGATTATGTTTATAAAGTAAATTTATCAATGTCTGACCTATGTTATGCAAAAATTTATAATTTGGATAGCTCTTCGTAACAAGGAATGCAGTATAAAGATATTCTAATGTATTTTGATATTTTTCAGACATATTTGGCCATGTTTACAAGGTGAATTTAATGATGTGATCCATATAACGCAAAATTCTATATAACGCACAACCTTGCGTTTTTAGGTTTGTGTTATAAAGATCTTCTACTGTATTTACATTTTATTTTCGTTAAGCCAAACATGCGTATAAACCAGTGCTTGGCGACATTTACTACTTGACGGAAAAGGGGTTTTCACGCCAAGAAGAATTCCAAGATGGCGGCCGGGGGGAACTTATGACATCTGTTCCACATTTTCTTCAGTCAAAACAAGTGTAAATGAAATTTTTAACTGTTATTGACTGTGCCATTCTGTAGATAAAAAACTTTTGTCTCTGGCAGTAACTTTTCTAGGCAAAGAATACAAGAAATTTTTTTTACAAATATCTTTTCTAAGCTTTATGTTTGAAACTTTTATTTTTAAGTGTAGAACTAATAATTATGAGAGACAATTAATTCAGAACAGCCATTGAAAGAAAAACTGTAATTTACATAATCTTATATACAACATTATTAGAAAAGAATATTCTGAATTTGGTTCAATTGAGTCTAAACTGTACTACAGGTCAGGGAATGAACAATAAGACAAGCTTACATTTATGTTAAAATTCAATTTAAAAAAAAACTAATTTGTATTTAAAATTTTATTTTATAAAAATAAAACTTTCTTGATATTTGATACAAATCCTATAGTTTATATACATATGCAAAATGTATGCAAATTGTATCTGTTTTCAATTAGTACATTTTCAATTTTGTTCTAAGTAAAAAAAAAAAAAGATGCATTTTATAATGCTATTGTTTAAGTTTTGTATGTTAATTGCAATATGTTTTAGTTTCTAATTTATATTATGCTTGAAAATATTCATTATCAGCAGTAAGTTGACTATTTTGAAAATATCGGATATATATCGAAAATATCGGATATATATCAAAATATCGGATATTTTTAATATTTTCGAAAATATCATGATATTTACGAACCCTGATATAATCATATTATAACAAAAATTTTATCTGACAACTCATTTTTTCTATTTATTTTTTAATTAAAACTACCCACAATATTTCATTTGTTATTTATACTGAAATGTACTTAAGGAATTTAATACAGTCAAGGATCTATAATCCGCACACCCATAATCCACAATTTTCTATAATTCGCATTACTCAATGAATCTAAACAATTAAACAAATTTACAAATTCTTGATCCAAAAATGATTTTTTAAAAGAAATATCTGAAAAAATTAAATATATAAAAGTGAATATAATAAATTTTTTAAGACAAGAATTTGAAAAATGCATTTTTTGATATAGCATATTAAATTAATTATTATATTTCATATTTTTCTTTTTATATTATACTGAATATGAAATTAATAGAGTGTCCAGAAATAAGAAAATGACTATATAATCCATAATACTCTATAATCCGCAATATTCCATAATCTGCACAACCTTTGGTCCCAAATTGTGTGGATTTAAGAACTTTGCCTGTACTACTAAAAAATCTCAGATTATGTATGAAATGTGTTTATGCCAGTTGTTGCCAATTTCTGCCGGTTATAACCACTTTCTGCCACTGTCACGGCAGAAACCCTTTTCTGCTGGCAAAAAGCCAGCCCTGATAAGAAAGCATTCAAGATTCTAAATAACAATGAAAAAAGTTACAGAGAATGCAATAAGCTATGTATACTGATAAGAGCATAATGACATCGATCTTACGATCGCTTAACCACTAGATGGCAGCATAGGACTTTTGGAATCGAATTGAATCGATTTCATCCATAATAATTTCATGTTTTTCTAAATTTTTATTTTACATAATTATTTTAATAATTACTTACGTTTAAACTAATAATTTTAATATTTTACTTATTTTAATGTTTCACTTTATTGTAAGTATTCATTATAATTTCCCTTGCTTAACTACCAATCAAATTAATGTTTAAAAATATAAACAAATCAATGACCAGAAATCCGCAAAATTCTAAAATCCGCACAACATCTGGTCCCAAGCTGTGCGGATTTTAGGGAATTTACTGTATATAAATATGTATATATAACACTGGCGCCCAGCTAACCGAAAAGTACCCATTTAACTTTTATTTCTTTCATTTATAACTACAAGATGAATATTTAAACACTTTATTGATGACTTGATGTGTAGATATTTATAAAAACTTTAAGCACAATTTAATTTTAAAAAAAGCTAAAATGAAAACTTTAGAAACAAAAGCTAGAAAGAAATCAATAGATAGTTAAACTTTATTTTAATAAATAATACAAGTATACAATAATGCAAAGTAAAAGTAATGAACAGGGGTGTCGCCATGTGGGGGGGAGCCTCCCCCCCAATATATGTGAAGTTGGGAAATTTGAGCTTAGAGTTGGGAAATTCTAGATTTTTGAGACATTTTCTTTTTTTTAAATTAATAGTAAAAAAATTACAACATTTTTATTATTTTGGTGATTATTTTGAGTACTGCAACAGTAAACAAGTTAAATTATCAAAAGAAATCAGCCACACTCAATCTATCATTGCATTTTTCAGTTCTACAAAAATATTGTACATCTACCAGACCTAAATTTCTCTACTCCTGTCCATCAATAACTGACTAACCAGTTCCTTTATTTCCTCCAAAACTTTGTTCCTTTCTCAAAAATTTCACCCTACCTCCCCTTCTCCTCCCAAAAGAGAATCCAGCTATTTTAATTCAAAGGGATTGCAGCTTCTTTTGAAAATTGGAGATCACTTGTAGCACAACAGAAAGGAATGTAGTAACCTACTTGAAACACAGCTATGTGCAAGAAGATTTGATGAGTTTTCACAACTTTTTTGACTAATTTTGTGATTTTTGGACAATATTTTACTTATTCTCGTGATTTTTTTCACGCAAAAATTAGTTAACCCTTCGCTGTCCAGTAAAAAGCGTTTCCAAAATTTCACTTCCCTGTTTTGCTCCCTACTCCACAATACCATTTTAAAAATATTTTTCTATTCTATATGTTACTTTATAGCGAATAATTAATCAGCCCCAAAGTTTGTATGTATTATGTAAATTTGATGACTCCTGTTATCTATTTATTTTTTTTTCAATGTATTTTTTTGTTCTTTTAGATCCAGGACCGACTGACTTAATTATTAAGTTTTTGGCTAACTCGTCCATAAATGTAAATGGAGCGGAACAAACAAATAATACTGCTAATAACCAACATAATAGTGGATTTATATTTGGAAATGGATCTGAAGATCAAAGCTTAGATGGTGAACTTGGCAAAAGTAAAATGTGTTTTATATTGATTCTGTTTACAAATGGATTTGTATTTACTGTATTTTCAGTAGAATTTTTTTATTCATTAGCAAGATGGTAAAACATCAATGCACAAGCTCTCAGAACCTCATGTTATAGACAGAGTTGTATAATGTAGACGCATGCGCGAACGCCGTGCGCGGATAATTTTCCGAAAAATTCGGAACATTGCAGAAAAAGTTACGAAAAGAAAAATGTATATTATTTTTGTAACTTTTTTTAATACCAAAAATTTAAATTATTCCCCAATTTTATATACGATTTTATAAATTGTTTGTCCACAATTCAAAGTTTAAAGACTCAAAACATTGTTGTGACATGAGACCCTTTTATTTCTATTTTCCGCAGACTAAAACTTGTCGCCGATTGGTTTTCTGCTGGTGGCTGCAGTGACAATTTAGCCTGGCAACGGCTGTTAAATTGAATAATTTCGTAGTGTTATAAGAGTGACTGGCATTTTGTGCGAAGATATCACAATATTAAGGATTGGGTTGTTTCTAATTGCATTGACAAAATAATTGAAAAGAATTCACCTTCCTATCATTGATTTTTGCTTTATTATTTTTAAATTAAAGTAATTATTCTTTAATTAATATTAATTATTTTTTAATTTAAATAACAATTATTTTAAACTATGATTTTTAGTTCATATCGACAAAATAATATAACACGTAATTTCATTAAACATTAAATTTGCGGAAAATTTTTCACCTAATATTTATGTGCACGGAAAGTTTTTGTTTTTATACAAGTCTGGTTATAGAATTTTTGGATAGCCATGCATGTAATAAGCAGGACTGCAGAGTCAGAGGGAAAAATGGACGACTCTGACTCCGGGAATTTTAACAGCCCCAACTCCGACTCTTTCGCTCAAAACTGGGCCGACTCTGACAATGCAGACCTGCTTGTAAAATGGACGACTCCGACTCCTACTCCGGGAATTTTAACAGATCCGACTCTTTCGCTCAAAAATGGGCCTGACTCCGACAATGCAGACCTGCTTGTAAAATAGACGACTCTGACTATGGAAATTTTAACAGATCCGACTCTGACTCTTTCGCTCAAAAATGACTCCGGCTCCGCAGCCCTGGTAATAAGGCATTCAAGTTCATCATTCAAAGTAATCTTATAGATGGGCTGACCTAAATTAAGATGACCAGATAGATGTTCCAGTTTTAATCTTAATACCTTGTCAGGGGTCTGTCCAGACTTTTCTCACAGGTTCCTGTTTTTGTGAAATTGTGAAGTTTTTCTTATATTTGTGAAAATTATAATTTTGTGAATTTGAAATTATCGATATATTCAGATCTATATTCTATACTTTATATGTAAAAAAAAGCTAAATAATGTGTTCTCTGATGAATTCAGCTGTTTTGTTACAAGTAAGGTTTTATTTTTAAATGATTTAAATTAGTGAAAAGTTCAATTTGAAGGTGGAAAAATTCTGTGAAAGGTCTGTTTAAGAGACAAATAATTTAATGAAGGATCCTGTTTTGGGATAAAAAGTTTTGTGAAGTGTCCTTTAAAGGACCTAAAATTTTCCTAAACATATCCCTGCTTGGCATCCCAAAGCTTTTCTTAAAAATCCTGGTTCTTTAATAGAACCATTCAGGCAGGCAGCTCTGATATGTGTCAACCAACCAATGTAGATTTTATTATTATTATAGTAGTTACAATTAGGTAACACACAAAGTATTCTACAAAATCGATTTTTCTTTTGTTGTTGTTTTTTATGGAATTTTAAATTTTGCCATAAAACTGGCAGCTTTCAGAAAATCATCAGTTTTCAGAAAAACCTTTCATTTTAAAATGAACTCAATACAAAAAAGATATAAAATATTCCAGCATTTTTTTTCTCTACCAATAGCTATTAAGCAGAATTTTATTTTGGGTACTTTTCGGTTAGCCGGGCACCAGTTTTATATCTGAATAATATGCAATGGTTAATTTGGGTGGGGGGGGGGGGGAAGGGAAGGGGGCATTTGATTTATAAATACGTTGATTTAATACATTTTATATTCGATATTTTTATATGTATGTTTGTGTAGTTATATTTATTTATTTATTCAAAATAAATTTATTTATATTCATTAATTTATAATGTTGTTTAAATTGTATTAACATTTTTAGCCCAATGAGGACAATATCATATTAATTTCTAATGCATAGTAATTTATATTAACTGAGAATAAAGTGCATGTTTTAATTATAAATTTTATTATTTGTTCTACCCTCTCCCCTTAATCTGGTTTATTTAATTTTTAAGAAAGTTTGTGGGCACATTAAATGAAACTAATTAATTTCAAAATGTAATTATTATTATTAATATTAATTCCTTAGCATCATAATTTTAATAATTTATTTATTTATATTTTAAAGGAATGCCTAGCCTGTAGTTCTTTAGCTATGAATGGTGGCATTTTTCAGCACTTATCATATTTCACAGAAATCAAAGCAAGTCAATTGAAAATATAGTTATGATATCTTCATTATTGTTAAAGTAACAAACGAAAATCCAAGTAAAAACTCTTAGTTGTGAAAAAGCAAGAAACAGAAAATTTACTAAACAAAATTTCAGAACTTGCATTTGTACATCATTAATTCCTTCTAAAATCCCAATTAATCATCATTTTAATCCTCCTCGTGGTTAATTTTCTTAAGTTAAATTTTACAAACTGCAAATAATGTAAAAGTGTTCTATTTTATTTAAATGTTTTTGTTTCTAATTCTTTTAAATATATTTATAAGTTGACAGTTGAAAGTAGAAATTGTGAAAAGTTTTTAAAAATGTGTTTCAAAAGGTTTTTGTTAAGTATTTGGTTTGGCCGAATACTTTGATATTCAGCAGGTCGAATAGTTTAATATTCGGCCAAGCCAAATATTAACCGAATAGTTTCGATATTCAGCCTAACTGAATATTCGGTGCATCCCTAAAATTTATTAGTTTAATTTGTAGGTCCTTACATTTTTTTAGCTTTGATCCTTAAAAGTCCTTGATTTTTATTTGTTATGTATATCTACTGCCACATTATTTCAAAGACTGGGTTAGTGTAATATAACAAACATTATTGATGTAAGTAATTATCTTTTTTGTAATATTTTATTTAAATCTTGATAAAGTTATTTAACAACCAGAGTTGACTGCCATAGATCCACACTTGATCACATTGATTCACAGTATACTAATTTATGGAGCTGTGTGAATCATGAATGAATAAAGTTTTATTTTCTAACTAAGCTGTGTTGATAGTATGGCAGTTTTTAATAGAGTTGGCTATTTCCTTTTATGATTAAAGAAACTATAGTGTTATTTAGAATATTTTCTTTAAAAGTGGGTTTTGCCTGTAGATAGTTTTTTAGCAATTTTTTTCCAGAATAGGATTTTAGATTTTAGCTCCGGCTTTTTTGCGTGTTACTTGTTATCATTTAAAGAACATTTGAAAAACAAAATGATGATATGGCTTGAGTTGCATGGCTGGATGCAGTATGTGCATGCCGTGCACTTCCAATTGGGCAGGATCCGATAGATCATCAGAGTCATTTGTGATCACTTTCTGTTAAGGATTATGAAAGTAGATAATATTGTCTGGAGTTTCAATCACTTTGCGGTCAAAAAGTTGAAAATCAACAAAAAGTGGCAACGATCTAGAAAAAAAAGGTCGACATGCTTCTAAAAATATTTATTTTTTTATAAAAATTTCTGAAAGTGGTCCAAGCTTTAATAAATTATGTCACCTTTAATTAATGAAATTTTAGTAAGATTGGTTTAATTGTTAATTCTGATCTTGCCCAGTTTGAAAAAAGTCATTTTGTGTTTATAATGCTCCAAAACAGTGTAAGCCTATGGACATGCATTAAATAACTATGAAAAGACTTCAAATTTGGCCAAATCGTTGTACGCAGATAATCTACAGACTATAGAGAATAGAAAATGTAAAAAAAGAACAATTGCTTTTTTCAACCCCCCCCCCCCCCAAAAAAAAAAAAAAAAAAAAAATCCCTCCTTAGAAGGAAAACTTATTGTAAGCAAGCTGTTGGCATAGAATAGTAAAAAAAATTAAAACTTCTTCAGATTTAAACTACAGTACAAAACCATTTATCTGGAATAGTTGGGGTCAGATGTATTCTGGATAACTGGTTTTTCCGGTTAATTGGTTGGGCATTAAAACAGCATCCATTTGATAAGTTTTCTGGAATATATCTGGTTGTGACATTATTTCTGATTATTAGATTGCTTGGATTAAAAATCAGGTGCAAGAAAGATCAAAAGTTAACCAGAGTTTGAAAGGAGGTAGTTTATGGGAATCCTTTGGGAACAAAAATTCTTCTGTTTCATCTGCATAAAAATAAAAACATCTAAAATAGAACTAAATATGTTTCGATTTCAAATACTAGATGTTGACATCAAATTATACAATTGTTTAAAGCAATGCAAAACTGGCAGTGTATGACATTTTTTTCTGCAAAGATTCTGAAATAAGTCTATTAGAAACAGGGTTGTTACGTTTAAAACATTTTGTTTAAAACATTACATTTAAAACATGTTTATCAAGGAATCGTTTGATATTCAAGTTGTACGCTTTATTTACACAACAAATACATCATTTTCATGTGTGGATTATTCAGAATTTAAAAAGATGGTGTTGAGTACAAAACCTGGCTACAAACCACCAAATCATCATGAAATAGGAGGCATATTACTTGACAAAGTGTATGAATCTGTGCTGGAAACTTATAAAAATGATTTAAGAGAACAGATTGTTTGTGCTGCTCTTGACAGATGGAGTAACATTCTCAATGAGCCAGTTGTAGGAATTACAGTATCTTGTAAAGGCCAAATTTACTTAGTAGATTCAATTAATACATCTGGCCATCCTCATGAATTTAATTATCTTTGTGAGCTTGCAAGTATTGCCATAAATAAAGTCGAGGAACACTATGGTTGTTTTATTGGCAGCTTTGTAACAGACAATGCTGCCATGAAGATGAGAAATGGACTTAAAAAGATTGAGAGACATAATATGAATATTTTAACTTATGGATGTTCAGCTCATGTCTTAAATCTTCTTGCAAAAGACATTAAAATCTCTAATATAAAAACTCATGTTTTGATATTGTTAAATATTTTTGAAATGATCATTTTGCTTCAGCAAAGCTTCGGGAAATAGTTGCTAAAAAGCTTGAGTTACCATCAGGTGTCAGGTGGAATTCCATGTTGGACACAATGGAGTCTTACATAAGCAATTGGTCACAAATTTTCAAAATTTGTGAAGATAATCGAGAGAAAATCAATTCTGATATTTCTAAGAAAGTCCATAGACTTGCAGTTAAAAAGAAATGTTGAAGACTATATCCAAAGGCTCAAACATATTGCAATTTCATGTGACAAAGCTCAGAGTAATAATTGTATTATTAGTGATGTAGTTGAAGTTTGGAAAGATTTTAAAAAAGAAATATCAGAAATATGTGCTGCTAGTAATCTTACCATGATTACAAAAAACATTGAAAAAGCCATAGAAGACAGATATGAATTGGCCATGACATCTGTACATTTCTTGGCAGACATTACTGATCCATGCTTTAAAGGAGAATCACTTACAATTGATGAGACAGAAAAAGGCATGAACCTTGCAGCTGAATTATGTCCTGAACTAATTCCTATAATTATAAACTATAAAGATAAGTCAGCTCCATTCTCCAGTTATATGTTTGATGCTATTAATAATAATGCAAAAAAATAAATAAAAATGATATGCTGTCAGTTATCAATCATAAATTCGCTGTTCAAGAATCAAATAAAGTGCACAATTTTGTAGAAATAACACCTTTATCTTGGTGGATAAGCTTTGAAAAACATGTTGATAAAAATATCATGCTGATCACAAAACAATTACATACAGCTGTGTGGATGGTTTAGAAAGAGTTTTCGACTTTTGGCTTTGTGCTGAGCAAAACTAGAAACCAGTTAGGTGTTGATAAGGTTGCCAAGCTTGTTACAATTTTTAAGAACTTAATAATTAGATGTTTTAGTTTAGAATAAAAAAATGTTAATTAATGTTTGGTATTTATTAAATAATTTTTTTCTTATTTACTGTTTTTTGAAAATATTTTCATTCTTTATATTTAATTTAATAATTTTTGCTCGCTTTAATCAAAATTGTGCTGTTGAATGAGAAAAAATCGTTTTAAACGTTTAAAACATGTTTTAAACAAACAAACAAAAAAAAAAAACACGTTTTTTGTTTTTTCTAAAAAAAACATGTTTTTTTCCAACCCTGATTAGAAATATCATTTCGGATAACTGGTTTTCTGATTAACTGGTTTCTGGATAAATGGTTCCATACTGTATTTCTGGTTTCAAGTATTTCTATTTCTTATGTCACTAAATCCTAGATTTTATCATGCCCTAGTTTTTATTTTATTTTTTCCAATTATATGGGCTTTATTCTATTTAATATTCTTTTGGCTGATTTTTTTTTTTTTTTTCTAAAATTCCTTTAGATAAAATTTTGCTTGCATTCTTGTTTACTTATAAAATGAATAATAATAATAATAAATATTTAATTGATTTTAAAATTCTGTACAAATTAAAATTTATTTAAGTTTTCAAAAATATCAATTTCACAACTAATTTTTGTGATTGTAATTTTTTTTTTTTTTTTAATGATTTTCTACTTCACAAGTCATTAATAATTGTGGCTCTAACTTTGTTTTCAGGTAGCAGAGATGATGTTGAAAGTAAAAAAAAACTTGCTTTGAAACTTCTTGCCCTTAAAGTTACTGCATTTTTAAGATGGAACTTGAATATATTAGAGAAGAAGTATGATTTTTTTCATTTATTTTTTAATACATTTTTTTTTAAGAACAAGTGTTTTGTTTTGCTCGTCTTAAACTCATTTAATTATCTCTTCTTTAATATTAACTTCTTCTGTCTGATTTTTGTATTTTTAATCATTTATTTTAATTTTGTTACTTTTTAAGTATTTTTTTTTTTTAAGTTTTGGGTCACATTGCTACTATGGTATAGAACCCATTATTTGGAATTCCAAAACCTGGACCCAGAAAGGCCCGAAATCCGAAAAATAAATTTCTTCGAAAATTTTGTACATTTTTACTAAAATTTTGAAATTTTTTGAAAATTTTACAGATTTTAATTTTTTTTTCTTTTCAGTCCATTGTTTCAATGTGTAACCACTAAAATATGTTACTTCAGTGGTGGGGAACATGGAGCCCTGCCCTCTCTCCCTCCCTCCCGAAATTAATTGAAAAATCATTTTTCTGTCATCAATGGCAAGAGGTTCTGCTCTCGAAGCGGGTAGAAGGGAGGTGCTGGGTTCAATCCCAATCGCGCCTGTCGGCCTAATCGTCCAAAGTTTTCGTGGTTTTCTTCAAACCTTGGTTTTTCCAAGTGTAAATATGGGTTAGGTTTCCTTTAGAAAGACCCCCCCACCCCCCCTTTAGGGACTATATCCCTTGTGCTGATAATTGGCCGTCATAAACACAACCAACCATTTTCCTGTCAAACTTTAGTTTAAAATAATTAATTTATGATTCATTTTAAAAAAATCGTCAGGTATTTCGCTCCCTTCCCCTCTCTCTGGAAAGATATTATGGCTACGTCATTATGTCACTCAAATACACATTTAACAGCAGAATTCTATTTATTTGCTTGTGCCCCCCCCCCCCCCCCCTCTTCTCGCACATTCCAGAATGATCTGCTCACCGTTTCCAGATTTTTAGGTAGCTTTCTTTACAAAAAAGCTACCTATTGCAGCCGTTCGGAGGAAAGCGATTTCAAAAAATTTTGGTATATTTTCATCGATCATGACCCCCAGACCCCGAAACCACCCTCCGTTCAAAATTGATATATATATATATATATATATATATATATCTGACCTATGTCACACTGTAACTCCCGTAATTATGAACCGATTTCGATGTAATTCGGTGTGTACATAGTACATACCAATGTCTCGACCGAGTTCGTTGGCCAGCTTCATCCGCCGCTTTGTTTCAAAATGGCGGCCATTTAAAATTTTTAAAAAAATTTAAAACTTGAAATGTGGTAACAAAAAATTAAAACTGGAAAAATATTTTTTTCTTATGTATTTGACCTTTATACAAAGATTCCGGAGCAGTTTTTGTTTCGTCTATATCTTAAAAAATGGCTGAGTTATAGCATTTTGAATTTCTAGTGTGGCTGACATTTTGAAACGTCCTGAATTTTGTCACGCGATAGTAGGCGTATTTATGAACCGATTTGGATGTAATTCGGTATGTACATAGTACATACCAATCTCTCGACCGAGTTCGTTGGCCAGCTTCATCCGCCATTTTGTTAAAAAATGGCGGCCATTTAAATTTTTTTTAAAAATTTAAAATTTGAAATGTGGTACCAAAAAATTGAAAATGGAAAAATATTTTTCTCTTATGTATTTGACCTTTATACAAAGATTTCGGAGCAGTTTTTGTTTCGTCTATATCTTAAAAAATAGCTGAGTTATAGCATTTTGAATTTCTAGCGTGGCTGACATTTTGAAACGTCCTGAATTTTGTCACGCGATAAAAGGCGTATTTATGAACCGATTTGGATGTAATTCGGTGTGTACATAGTACATACCAATCTCTCGACCGAATTCGTTGACCAGCTTCATCCGCCATTTTGTTTCAAAATGGCGGCCATTTAAATTTTTAAGAAAAATTTAAATTTGAAATGTGGTACCAAAAATTGAAAATTGAAAAAATATTTTCTTCTTATGTGTTTGACCTTGATAAAAAGATTCGGGAGCAGTTTTTGTTTCGTCTATATCTTAAGAAATGGCTGAGTTATAGCATTTTGAATTTCTAGCGTGGCTGACATTTTGAAACGTCCTGATTTTTCTCACGTAATAACAGGCGTATTTATGAACCGATTTGGATGTACCTTGGTGTGTACATAGTACATACAAATATCTCGACCGAGTTCGTTGGCCAGCTTCATCCGCCATCTTGTTTCAAAATGGCGGCCATTTAAAAAAATTAAAAATTTAAATGAGATACCAAAAAATTGGAAAATGAAAAAGATTTTTTTTGTATGTGTTTGACAAAATACAAAGATTCCGGAACAGTTTTTCTTTCGTCTATATTTAAAAAAAAGTCCTTCCGGCCAGTGCCGGGAGGAAGAGGTAGCTTTCATAATCCTTATTTAAAAAAAGCCAACTTATATCATGCAAACACACGAAGCTCAATTTAGTGGAAACCGAATATAGGAGATTCAATACTAATTTTTTATCAATATAATGAATGAGAATTTCGCGAAATTAGTCAGCTTTATCCAAGCTGCTTTTCTTTAAAGTAACTTATATTTGGCTGCCAAATTCGGCAATTTCTTAAACTGCCTGTCATTCTAAGACAACATGGTGGATGAGGCTAAGCAGTGAACTTGGTCGAGACCTTAGTAATTGCTGTGCACATGCTCACTCACATCAGAATCGGTTAATATGTAGGAGTGCTGTCGCATGCAAAAAATCAGATTTTTCAAAATGTCACCCACAATAGAAATTGAAACTGCTATATCTGAGTCATTTTTTAAGGTAAAGATAAACAAAAAATGCTCCTGAATCCTTATATCAAGATCAAATACTTAAGAAAGAAACCTTTTTCAATTTCTAATTTTTTTGCACCTCACTTTAAAAAGTCCTTCCGGCCAGTGCCGGGAGGAAGTGGTAGCTTTCATATTCCTTATTTTAAAAAAGCCAACTTATATTATTCAAACACACGAAGCTCAATTAAGTGGAAACCGAATGTAGGAGATTCAATACTAATTTTTATCAATACTAAATCCTTATGAATGAGAATTTCGCGAAATTAGTCAGCTTTATCCAAGCTGCTTTTATTTAAAGTAACTTATATTTGGCTGCCAAATTCGGCGATTTCTTAAAGTGCCTGCCATTTTAAGACAACATGGTGGATGAGGCTAACCAGTGAACTTGGTCGAGACCTTAGTAATTGGTGTGCACGTGCTCACTCACATCGGAATCGGTTGATATATACGAGTGCTGTCGCAGACAAAAAATCAGATTTTTCAAAATGTCACCCACGTTAGAAATTGAAACTGCTATATCTGAGCCATTTTTTAAGATAAAGACAAACAAAAAATGCTCCTGAATCCTTATATCAAGGTCAAATACTTAAGAAAGAAACCTTTTTCAATTTCTAATTTTTTTGCACCTCACTTTAAATATATATATTTTTTAATTTAATGGCCGCCATTTTGAAACAAGATGGCTGATGAAGCTGGCCAGCGAACTTGGTCGAGATATTGATGTATACTATCCACATGCCTTCTTCCATCGAAATAGGTGAATACGTGTGGTATCGCGAGACAAATACAAGATCGTTTCAAAGTGTTAGCCATGATAGAAATTCAAAGTGCTATAATTCAACCATTTTTTTTTAAGATATAAACAAAAGAACAAATTTTCAGAAACAAAAACTGCTCCAGAATCTTTGTATCAAGGCCAAACACATAAAAAAAATCTTTTTCATTTTCCAATTTTTTAATACCTCATTTTAAATTTTAAATTACATTTTTTTTAAAAATGGCAACCCTTTTGAAACAAGATGGCGAATGAAGCTGGCCAACGAACTCTGTCGAGACATTGGTATGTACTATGTACAGACCAAGTTACATCCAAATCGGTTCATAAATACGCCTGTTATCGCATAACAAAAATAAAGTCGTTTTAAAATGTCAGCCACAATAGAAATTCAAAATGTTATAACTCAGCCATTTTTTTAGATATAGACGAAACAAAACCTGTTCCGGAATCTTTGTATTAAGGTCAAACACATACGAAAAAACTCTTTTTCATTTTCCAATTTTTTGGTATCTCATTTTAAATTTAATTTTTTTAAAAAATTTTTAAATGGCCGCCATTTTGAAACAAGATGGCGGATGAAGCTGGCCAACGAACTCGGTTGAGTTATATGTATGTACTATGTACACACCAAGGTACATCCAAATCGGTTCATAAATACGTCTGTTATCACGTGGCAAATATCAGGGCGTTTCAAAATGTCAGCCACACTAGAAATTCAAAATGCTATAACTCAGCCATTTTTTAAGGTATAGACGAAACAAAAACTGCTTCCGAATCTTTTTATCGAGGTCAAACACATAAGAAAAAAATATTTTTTCAATTTTCAATTTTTTGGTACCACATTTCAAATTTAAATTTTTCTTAAAATTTTAAATGGCCGCCATTTTTAAACAAAATGGCGGATGAAGCTGGCCAACGAACTCGGTCGAGACATTGGTCTGTACTATGTATAAACGAAGTTACATCCAAACCGGTTCATAAATACGTCTTTTATCGCGTGACAAAATTCCGGACGTTTCAAAATGTCAGCTTCGCTAGAAATTCAAAATGCTATAACTCAGCCATTTTTTAAGATATAGACGAAACAAAAACTGCTACGGAGTCTTTGTATAAAGGTCAAATACATAAGAAAAAAATATTTTTGCATTTTCAATTTTTTGGTACCACATTTCAAATGTTAAATTTTTTTTAAATTTTTAAATGGCCGCCATTTTGAAACAAAATGGCGGATGAAGCTGGCCAACGAACTCGGTCGAGACATTGGTATGTACTATGTACACACCGAATTACATCCAAATCGGATCATAAATACGAGAGTTACAGTGTGACATAGGTCATATATATATATATATATATATATATTGATATATATATATATATATATATATATATATATCAATTTTGAACGGAGGGTGGTTTCGGGGTCTGGGGGTCATGATCGATAAAAATATACCAAAATTTTTTGAAATCACTTTCCTCCGAACGGCTGCAATAGGTAGCTTTTTGTAAAGAAAGCTACCTAATATATATATATTTTAATTTAATGGCCGCCATTTTGAAACAAGATGGCTGATGAATCTGGCCAGCGAACTTGGTCGAGGTGTTGATGTATACTATCCACATGCCTTCTTACATAGAAATAGGCGAATACGTGTGTTATCGCGTGACAAATACAAGATCGTTTCAAAATGTTAGCCATGCTAGAAATTCAAAGTGCTATAAATCAACGATTTTTTAAGATATCAACAAAAGAACAAATTTTCAGAAACAAAAACTGCTCCGGAATCTTTGTATCAAGGCCAAACACATAAAAAAAAATCTTTTTCATTTTCCAATTTTTTAATACCTCATTTTTTGAATTTTAAATTTAATTTTTTTAAATGGCAACCCTTTTGAAACAAGATGGCGAACGAAGCTGGCCAACGATCTCGGTTGAGACATTGGTATGTACTATGTACCAACCAAGTTACATCCAAATAGGTTCATAAATACGCCTGTTATCGCGTGACAAAAATCAGGTCGTTTTAAAATGTCAGCCACAAGAGAAATTCAAAATGCTATTACCCAGCCATTTTTAGGTAGCTTTCTTTACAAAAAAGCTACCTATTGCAGCCGTTCGGAGGAAAGCGATTTCAAAAAATTTTGGTATATTTTCATCGATCATGACCCCCAGACCCCGAAACCACCCTCCGTTCAAAATTGATATATATATATATATCTGACCTATGTCACACTGTAACTCCCGTAATTATGAACCGATTTCGATGTAATTCGGTGTGTACATAGTAAATACCAATGTCTCGACCGAGTTCGTTGGCCAGCTTCATCCGCCGTTTTGTTTCAAAATGGCGGCCATTTAAAATTTTTAAAAAAATTTAAAATTTGAAATGTGGTACCAAAAATTTAAAAATGGAAAAATATTTTTTTCTTATGTATTTGACCTTTATACAAAGATTCCGGAGCAGTTTTTGTTTCGTCTATATCTTAAAAAATGGCTGAGTTATAGCATTTTGAATTTCTAGCTTGGCTGACATTTTGAAACGTCCTGAATTTTGTCACGCGATAAAAGGCGTATTTATGAACCGATTTGGATGTAATTCGGTGTGTACATAGTACATACGAATCTCTCGACCGAGTTTGTTGGCCAGCTTCATCCGCCATTTTGTTTCAAAATGGCGGCCATTTAAAAGTTTTTTAAAAATTTAAAATTTGAAATGTGGTACCAAAAAATTTAAAATGGAAAAATATTTTTTTCTTATGTATTTGACCTTTATACAAAGATTTCGGAGCAGGTTTTGTTTCGTCTATATCTTAAAAAATGGCTGAGTTATAGCATTTTGAAATTCTAGCGTGGCTGACATTTTGAAACGTCCTGAATTTTGTCACGCGATAAAAGGCGTATTTATGAACCGATTTGGATGTAACTTCGTTTATGCATAGTACATACCAATGTCTCGACCGGGTTCGTTGGCCAGCTTCACCCGCCATCTTGTTTAAAAATGGCGGCCATTTAAATTTTTAAGAAAAATTTAAATTTGAATTGTGGTACCAAAAATTGAAAATTGAAAAAATATTCTCTTCTTATGTGTTTGACCTTGATAAAAAGATTCGGGAGCAGTTTTTGTTTCGTCTATATCTTAAGAAATGGCCAGCTTCATCCGCCATCTTGTTTCAAAATGGCGGCCATTTAAAAAAATTAAATAATAAAAAAATTTAAATGAGATACCAAAAAATTGGAAAATGAAAAAGATTTTTTTTTGTATGTGTTTGACCTTAATACAAAGATTCCGGAACAGTTTTTCTTTCGTCTATATCTAAAAAAAAAAATGGCTGAGTAATAGCATTTTGAATTTCTCTTGTGGCTGACATTTTAAAACGACCTGATTTTTGTCACGCGATAACAGGCGTATTTATGAACCGATTTGGATGTAACTTGGTCTGTACATAGTACATACCAATGTCTCGACCGAGTTCGTTGGCCAGCTTCATTCGCCATCTTGTTTCAAAAGGGTTGCCATTTAAAAAAATTAAATTTAAAATTCAAAATGAGGTATTAAAAAATTGGAAAATGAAAAAGATTTTTTTTATGTGTATGGCCTTGATACAAAGATTCCGGAGCAGTTTTTGTTTCTGAAAATTTGTTCTTTTGTTGATATCTTAAAAAATGGTTGATTTATAGCACTTTGAATTTCTAGCATGGCTAACATTTTGAAACGATCTTGTATTTGTCACGCGATAACACACGTATTCGCCTATTTCCATGTAAGAAGGCATGTGGATAGTATACATCAACACCTCGACCAAGTTCGCTGGCCAGATTCATCAGCCATCTTGTTTCAAAATGGCGGCCATTAAATTAAAAAATATATATATATTTAAAGTGAGGTGCAAAAAAATTAGAAATTGATAAAGGTTTCTTTCTTAAGTATTTGATCTTGATATAAGGATTCAGGAGCATTTTTTGTTTGTCTTTACCTTAAAAAATGGCTCAGATATAGCAGTTTCAATTTCTATTATGGGTGACATTTTGAAAAATCTGATTTTTTGCATGCGACAGCACTCCTATATATTAACCGATTCCGATGTGAGTGAGCATGTGCACAGCAATTACTAAGGTCTCGACCAAGTTCACTGCTTAGCCTCATCCACCATGTTGTCTTAAAATGACAGGCACTTTAAGAAATTGCCGAATTTGGCAGCCAAATATAAGTTACTTTAAAGAAAAGCAGCTTGGATAAAGCTGACTAATTTCGCGAAATTCTCATTCATTATATTGATAAAAATTAGTATTGAATCTCCTATATTCGGTTTCCACTAAATTGAGCTTCGTGTGTTTGCATGATATAAGTTGGCTTTTTTTAAATAAGGATTGTGAAAGCTACCTCTTCCTCCCGGCACTGGCCGGAAGGACTTTTTTAAAAATAGAGCAGAAATTTTTGTTTACATATTTAAAAAAATACAAAAGATAGATTTTATTCATATTCTACATGGGATTGTTTAAATTTTGTTATATTTATGTTTTTGAAAAATTTTGGGGAAAACCTTTCTAGGGGGGGGGGGGGAGGCAGATTCCAGGTTTCAGGTCCTCCCAAAATTCGGAAGATTTCAAAATCTGGAAAGCCTTCAGTCCCGAGGATTCCAGAAAATACGTCTGGTACTGTATAACCATATGATCAACATGGCCTAATTAACAAAAAGGCATAGGAAGCACAAAGTTTCCTCTCCAAAATTTAAATATGGATCCAAGATGATGGGAAAACAGAAAATTTTATACTTTTCTACATTGCATTTTAAAGTTTTTTTTTTCTTTCTTTTTTTGAGAAACAGTGTATTTTGTAGCAGAAAGTAGAAAATTTGTAGCAGAATTTTCTGTATCAATCTGCAGCAAAACAAAATTAATCTGTGACCCAACAATGGTGGACAAATAGGGTGACTTTTATACTCTAAAATATTTTACAAATAAAATAAAATGTATCATTTAATCAAGTACAACTACATGTTCTTTTTTTTTCCACAGGTTGTCTTTAGTTATGCAGCAAGCTCTACTGTCGGAGCTTCTAAAAGTGACTGGAATTGAACCTGACTCATCTGGAAATTTATCTCCCGATGCACAATTTGCACAGATTTTGTATAATTCATGGTAATTCATTTTAAAGATTTTGTTTTTCTTTTATTTCTGTCACCCTTATTTTTATCTGATTATAAAACTTTCTAAATGCAGAAAAAAATCAAAACATAAATTGGTACATTATATTTTAAAGTACACTTGTTTGAGAATCAAAATTAATTAATTTTTATGAACTGCGTTGCTCTGGTTGTATTTTACCTATTATCATACATATTAAAACAAAAACCTGATTCTGTAATTTCAGTCAAAAAAATTCATGAATTTGCCCATGTGTGAAGTTAAATTTATTAGATCTTCCATTAAGGGGAAAGAAAGAGCAGGTCTGGTTAGCCAAGTTGTCTAAAGCACCAGTTTAAAGCTCTGAACTTTTGTAGATGACACAGGTTCGAACCCAACGCCCGGCAAAATGATTTCTGTAACTTTTTTGGCGATAATTCATTTCGATAGTGACATATTTTATTAGGAGGAGAAGTTATGTGATTTTAATTTTATTATTATTATTTGAATGGTTTATCATTAAATAAAATTTAACACTCAAAAATATTTTGAAAAAATAATAATAATTAAAATATTTAACCTAAAATATTTTGCATGTAATTATAAATTAAATAAATTGAGCTGATCTACAACTTTTGTTTATATTTTCTGACCATTATCAAGAACATATAGGTGTGTGAGTCAGTACATTCTTTTCTGTAAAAAATAAATAAATAAATAAAAATAAACAAATAAATAAAATGAAAAGAAAGGAAAATATTCATATAAGAACTATAAAATAAATTATCTTGATATCCATGGTTTAATATTTAAAAAATGAAGAAAACAGTATAATAAAATTCAAGTAATAAAAAATATATATTATAAATCATTAGTTGCATCAAGTTTCAAAATTAGACTTTTAGAGAATGAGACTGATATAAATAAAATTCATGGCAGCTTTTAAAGGTCGTGTAGTTAAAAAAAATAAAAATAGATATTGTTATTTTAAAAAAATGAGACTGTATTAAGTAAAAATAAACACTCTGCCCAGTATTTTTTGATAAATTTCTGGTAAAATGCAAGCATATTTGGTTGTAAATTATAAACTTAAAGTTATTTTATTTCACTCAATAGGTTAGACTGACAGCACCCTTTAGCTCACCTTCAAGAAATAGGAATCACTTATGCAATATAAAAATTTGTCACAATTTCAATAATTAATTTAAAAGCAACTAATTAAAAATTCAAGAATTTTTCTAATGGAACATTCAAGTTATTTACTGTATGGGTACTATCTAGTACCTATTATGTTAAAATCTTACTGTGTGTTTGTATTTCATATCTATTCCTTTGAGATTACGATGAATTGTGAGTTCAAAATAACGATATGAATAACAATAACAGTGTTTGAATTGGCGTACAAGTAATTATTCATAAGGATTTAAGGTTGTTATAATAATACTAAAAAATTTAGAATTTTAATTAATTTTCGATGTGTTGATTTATTTTAACTAATTTTTTTAATGAAATTTCTGCAATGGTGTGTTGTTTTCTAGTTAAAAGGGAAAAGGATTAAAAAATGTTTTTTATTCTATTAAATAGCAAACCACTCTTTTATAAGGCACTCCACTGTACTGTGTAATTTTCACAATTTTCAGTTACCTACATTGTAAATAAAGTTTTTTGCTTACAGTAAGAAATTTAATAAAATTAATATTAAAAATATTTTGTACATATATGATAAAATTTTATTTCTTTCCCCTGTAAAATCAAAAGATCTCATAAAATGCAAATGCCACACATTCGGTTGCTATATACAGTTAGTAAAATATTTTATTTTATTGTCACTAAAATATTTTTGATATGTCATTTTTTATGTGACTTTACTGTCACCTTTTTTTTCTAGATTAATCCTATCAACTTATCTGAGACAAATTTAACAGTTTATTTTTCTGTTAAATGAATGACAGGGCTTGAATTTCAGGGCGGGATTCGTGCCCAAAATTTTGAAATCCCGCCCAAAAAAATATTGTGGGCGGGACGTTTACCATTTTCCTGAAATTCTTGCATTTTGAAATGGGATCAACTCTTGTGAACGCCTTGCGAATTTCCCAATATTTTCATGCTACCAATTAACGCATTTTGCAGGGGTTTTTTTCCCACGAAAGATCGTTGAAATTCAAGAATTTTTCATGTGACCTATAGACAAATTTCGTTATTTTTTTCTCGAGATCAGTTGACAAGTGTCTGCGACCGATTGGCGAATTCAGGAGCGATTCCGTTACGAATTTTCCGAAAATTATGAAAAATCGGTCATCAGTTTAACAGAAAAATATCGCGAATTTCAACAAATGATTGCCGAAAAAATCAATTTCGTCTATCGTTCGAGGAAAAAATCGCCACTTTCGTCGCAAAGAATTGCGAATAAAACGCAAATTTTGTCAAAGGATTGCGGAAAAACGTGAATTTCGTCAGATCGCGAGAAAAAAACTCAAAATTCATCAAAGGATCATTAAAAAAAAATGCAAATTGCACAAAGGATGGCAAAAAATTCGTAAATTTCGGCAAAAGAACGCGGAAAAAACACGAGTTTCAGCAAAGGATCGTGGAATAAACGCGAATTTAGTCTAAGGTCCGCTGAAAAAACCGCGAATTTCATCAAAGAATCGCGAAAAAACTCGAATTTCAACAAAAGATCGCGGATAAAATGCGAATTTCATTAAAAGATCGCAGTTAAAACGCAAATTTCATCAAAAGCAGGGGGTGATTCTGAGTGAAAAAAAATATATACAGTAAAAGCTCAACTAACCGGCATGCTCGGGAAACGCCGATTGCCGGATACTTGAAAAGTCCGGATAGTTGAGCACTACAAAATCTGTCATGAAAGAAGGGGGGGGGGCATCGACGAAAAAATGAAACAGGAAAATGATTTTTAGGCTATTTTCCTGCCATTAGGAAGTCAATCAAATAACTCTTACTATTATTATTAATTTTGCATTTGATAAAGTTATTCTTTCTGAATAAAAAATAAAAGTAAACAAATTTCTATATTTATTTATTAATCTTTTATAAAGTTGTATTATTTATAATTTGACATCTCCCCTTTCCGGAAAAAGCACATGGAAGCTTGGAAAATTAACTTTGGTATGATTCACTTGTGTGTGTTACCTCAACTAACCTCACAGTAATAATGAATCTTTTTTGCATAGCTAAAAACGTTATCAGATGCAAACTGATAACGCCCGACTTCTCCAATCACGATAAAAACAAAATACACTCATTAGCTTTTTTTGTTTTTCTTGTTGGAGTGGCTCAGATAGTGGAGTCTTTTGGGGGGGGGATTTCTAAATTTCTGAAAACTCATTGTATGTTAATAAAAATTAGGTAAACGGCCTAATTTATTATTATTTGAATTCGGTGAAAATTTTAACACAATCGGGCAATTAGCAACGGAGAAAGCAATTTTTTTTATATAATAAGTAAGGGGGAAGAAAGAGTACCGTTTCGTTCTTTTTTTTTTTTATCTAGAATAATATTATTATTATTTCTGTTTACTGTTTAGGTTGATGAAAAATATTTTTCCTCGCTAATTCAACAATACAAAACTTTGATGCAATCTCCCGGCTGAGGAGAAAAAGTTTGAACTGATAAAAATCCAACAATAAAACAAGCAAAAAGAAAGAAACTTACCCTGCAGCGTCTTTTCTTTTTTTAATTTCCAGTTAAGTGTAGTTGATCCAAACACATCCAATAAAAAAATATTCTTGAGTAAATATATTTAAAATACAATATGGTATAAACAGCGTTCGAAATCTTTGGTGGTCCGCTGGTCCGAGACCACCAAAAATTCAATCGGACCACTAATTTGAAAAATTTAATGGTCTGCAGGACCAGTAACTTTCCCCCTCTCTGACAGGTAAACACAAACTTTCCCGTCCCTGAGAAAACTGCAACCAAACACAAATCACATAATTTTATTTTATTTAAAAAAATTAATTTTAAAAAATTGATTTAAACCGTAGTCAGTTGAAACAGATTATCTGAAATGAAATATTTAATTAGTAATTGTATAGTTTTTCTTTATGTACTGTTTAATGTTTAGCAAATTATAATTTTGCATTTTATTATGAGGAAAATTTTGGATAACTGCAAAGGAAGTTTGATTTATATTCTAGAAGTGTGGTGGGAGGGGGTGTCACTCAAAGGGTTAAAGGGACTTAATAGAATTTTATGTAGTAGGCCAGTGATGATTACTGCGGACCAGTAAATTCTTATGTTTACTGGTCCTCGGGACCAGTGACTTTTTTATATCAATTCTACCGCTAGTATAAAGATCTTTATTACATAATTCTTTTAAAATAATAATGTCTTGTTCTTGAGTAAATAAAGTAATAAAAAAAAAAAATTGGGGGGATATAATTTCTCAGCATTTACTGTGTGTTTGATTGCGTTTCTTTCGATGTGCCAGGAATACTACGAAATGCATGTGTGATGTCCGTCTGTTTGTAAGAAAGTTCTCTTTTTTTCATGAAGCGTTCTTTTATGAGATGCAGTTCTAAAACTTCTTGAGCCGAATACTGCGAATTTTTTTCACAAAACTTTAAAAAAGTAGATAAACTTTTCTCAGCGTCACTCCACGAAATTTTCGCCTCAATTTCATTTTCAGATTCAGGGGAAATATCATTTGTTTCTTCCTCTGGAGCTGCCATTTTTATCTATAGCTATCCAATTTTCGATTTCTGGCATTTCCAGTTGCGATAGCAATAAGTCGGTATTAGGCCCATTTTTTAATGTTTCCATAATTTCATGCAATTTGTTCCTTTTCTTAGGTTTAAATTCTTCAAATTCTTCATCAGATGAATCAGAACAAAAGTAAATAGTAATAATTTTCTCCATCCCCTTCGAAGAGTTTTCGTTTTTACGGCATTCCATGCACTGGCAAGATCATAAATGGCTTCTTTTATTGTGAAAGCTGATTGAAATTCTGCCACCGTTGTCTGTGCATTAACGAGCTTACGCGTGAAATGTTTTCGATAAATCATTTTTACGTTCTGTATGATCCCTTGATCCATAGGTTGTATAAGAGAAGTTACATTGAGGGGGTGGGGGGGGTGGGGGGGGAGAAACATCACTGAAACATTGCCATATTTCAATTCTTCCTCCTGGGATGCGCTCGGCAGTTGTCAATTAGAAGAATTATTTTATTTTCTTTGTTTTTTCCCTTAGCTTCAAGCTCGCTAATTACAGATGGCACAAAAACTTTTTTAAACCAGTAGGTAAAAATATCTTTATCCATCCAAGCACTTTTTTGATTGGTGTAAACTACAGGGAGATGTTTAATTCCTGTAAGTGCTCTTAGATTCTTAGACTTTCCTATTACTAACAGTTTTAATTTATGGGAGCCAGTTGCATTAGCACAAGTAAGAATCGTTAATCTTTGTTTTTCTTAAAACCATCTGCTGACGTTTCATTAGGTCCAGCTAATGTTGAGGTCAGAAGGCAGCGGAAATAGATTCCGGTTTTATCAGCATTATAGATGTGGTTGAGATCAATATTATTTTTTTAAAATAAAATCTTTAAAAAAAGTAGAATATTCCTTTGCACTTCCGTTATCCGCTGATTTGCGTTCTCCATATGTGACAATTTTTCTAATTCCATGGTGTTTTTTGAAGCAAGAAAGCCACCCATCTGAAAACTTGCATTCTGTCGCAATATTTAATTTTTCTGAGAAATCTCTTGCTTTTTCAATGAGCATAGGCCCAGAAATAGGAACTCCTTCTTCTTGTTTTAATAGAAACCACTGATATAAACTTTTATCCAGTTTTTCATGCTGAGGTTGCTGCAGTGTTTTTCTTTCATCCATTGCTTTGCTTGTCTCTGCAGAGGAAGCAAGTGCCATCAACTTTTCTTTCTGCGATTTAATATCGTAAATCGATGAGGATCCAATGTAGTATATACGCATCAATTGTTGTTTATTTTCCCCTCTTTCTAAACGTCTAATAATGTCTAGCTTCTGAGTTATGGTTAAAACAACTTGTTTCCTTTTATTAGGATTTGACTGATCTGCCATTTTTTAATTTGACAAAAAATATGAAAAAACACGATTAATAAAGGCTGAGAGCAATTTACTAGGCTAGCTGATTAAACACAAGCAAATGGCATTAAAAATGTGCCAAAACGAAAAAAAAAAAAAGTATCAGCGTGATTTAAGTCAACTTCTGATTGATCAAGCTGAATGTGTAGACCCAAATGGGCAGGACAGATGGAAAGTTCTAGTAACTCGGGGGGGGGGGGGGGGGGGAGGGGCAGAGCTACTGTGCATCTGGGGGTGAGGGAGGAAATACGATATCTGAAATGACCATATACCCATCCCAATTCTTAGAAAACAGTTTTCCTCCATGCTCCTGGCTTCCTCACTTGGCAGTTCAGTTTTCGGAAAAGATGTAGCTTTCCACTGTTTAGCACGCTCCCCCCCCCCTCCCCACCTAGTTTCGCCAAGAGCAGAAAACAAAGATCAAGACTCTCTTCTCGTCTTCATTTTCCACCACCTCCTTCTCTCTTTCGCAAGGAAAAACATCCGGCGCAGCGAACTATGACGCAACATGAAGGTATTCTGTGTTAACTGAAGGCGATTAAATTTAAATTATAGATTAAAAGTTAGCAGAGCAAGAATATACAATGGAAATTTAAGCTGTTAATCCCTAAATGTAAAAGTTTATGAAGTAATATGGTGATGAAATAATTACAAGAAAGTTTAAAAACAAACTGAAGTTTATTAAAAACCAAAAAGCAGAAAAATATAGTTTAACTATAGCATTATACAATATCTAAAGTTTATATATAAACATATTAAACTATTAAAACAGATTTAACAATAAAAGAAAACAAATCCTCATGACATGTGAAGAACGGGATTGGAAATCGAGTGGCCATACGATCTGCAAGCTTCTATGAAAAATACGTACACGTAAATATCCTGCTCACAATACACTTCGAAGCACTAATGAAATAGATAATAGCTTCTTTCTAAAAGATATCACTTGGTTGAAAAACAGCATGGGAAACGTTTAGATGACTGGAAATAACCACTGAACAAAATAAACTATTTACTATCACAACAACCGCCGTCGCGTCTTACAATGAATCATAGTTCTCAGTTTCAGCAAACACTTTTGTCCGTAATCCCAGAGCACATGATGAATCAATATGACTCACTCAAATCTGTACATTGTAGTCGGAGGCAAAATGTTAAACAGAGAACAGTAGGAAATAAATGACTTCTAAGATTGTGTGAAGAAATGCAAACAAAACTTAAATGTCCACATCGAATGCCATAATGAAAAGCTTTGAAATACGTCCAACTAAAACCACAGTTAAAATGCAGAAGCCTGGCAAGGTGAAGGAAAAGAAATTATGTCTTTCCTTATATGAACCGGGTGGATGAATAAACCAATCACGGAACAGTAGAAGATGGTTCTCGAAGGACATCGTGACGAAACGTCATACGAACGATGTGCAGTAGTTTCAAACGAGCGATGCCATCTGGTGGCGGCCGTACAACACTTGTCATTCAAAATGAATTCTATGCTCCTGATTGCCTGGACGTGGAAAGCTGAAAAACAGAAGTCAGAAAATACGTGCAATAAATAAATAAAGTAAACAACTTAAAGAGAATTTAAAGGTAAGATAGCAAAAGTAAATGAACGGTAAGTAAAATAATAAATGACTACTGTATTAATAAAAGATATTTTATGTAGATAAATAAAGAAGTGTATGAATGTATTGCTTAATAAAGATAGAATGTAAAGTGTATATAGCAGAATGAAAGTGAAATGTAGAGGAGATATACCCGAGCAGTATTAAGACAGGTAACAGGGTTTTACATCTATCACCAACGAGCTGTAGACAGTTCTTTATGCTATATTTTTATTTTATAACATTCACTGTTATGAACATACACATAGATCTGTTTTACGCCGAATTAGTTGCTGAGATAATTTAAGAATGCTAACAGTAAACTTCTTAAAATAGTAGTAAAAATTTTTCAGCTGTTTATGGAAAAAAAAAAAAGATCCCTCCAAATTTTTCCGGACAGTTGAGCTTTCCGGTTACTTGAATGCCAGATAACAGAGCTTTTACTGTATTCTGAAATTCGCAGCAAGTTTTCTGAAAGGTTACAACAGAGGAGGGGGTGGAATCCACTCCTGGCACTAACTGTTTTTTTTTTTTTTTTTTACATTGTCGAAATTTGCGGGGTTTTTTCGCAATCTTTTGACAAAATTTGTCGTTTTTTCGCGTCTTTTGACGAAATGTGTGCCGTTTTTCCGCGATCATTTGACGAAATTTGCCATTTTTCGCGATCTTTGGGGAAAATTTGTCGTATTTTCGTGATTTTTTGCGGAAATTTGCCATTTTTTTTCGCGATTCTTTGACGAAATTGGTGTTTTTTCGTGATTCTCTGGCATTTTCCCCAAGATCCTTTGACAAAATTGGTTTCTTTCGGCGAACATTTGTTGAAATTGGCGATATAATTTATGTTCGATTTTTCGGGTTTACGACCGATTTTTTTCAATTTTTGGAAATGACTGCTTTAATTTTTCGGAACAGAATCACTCCTGGTCAAAAGATAGCGGATAAAACGTGAATTTAGTCAAAGGGCTGCAGAAAAAAATAGCCCTGAAATCAAACTGAACCAAAAAGAAAAAGAGTTTACTCAGCCTGCAACAAAAAATAATTAGCACCTGGAGAGGATTTCCTAATCCCTTCCCATCCCCTGCTGTAACCTTTCAGGAAATTTGCTGTGACTTTCCATTTTTTTAAAACTCAGAAACACCGTAACAGTCTGTATTAATACAGACATGGCAAAATAATTAATGTAAATCTTTAAGTAACACGTAAAATAACAGTGGGTTTTAGATTTTTTTCTCCCTCCCAAATAGGTCAACTCCCCTCCATTTATAAATGTTGGTAGGGAGACTCCCCTCCTAGGAAAAATTGAATTTCAAGCCCTGAATGAGATATTCGATAAGTTTTTAAGAAAAATACATTTGATGATAAACTAGATGAATTTCAAACTACAGTAGAAACTCCTTCATCCGGCATTCTATGGTTTGGCACATTCTATAATCTGGCACGCGAGCCCGCATTTATTATTTTTTTACTACGACCACTGTTGACTGGAATCGCTATGGATGTGAGTACCCACAAGAAGCCCAGAATCAGGAGGTAGAATCAGATGAAGAAGGACGGAGTCGGTGGAAAAATGGACGACTCTGAATCTGACTCCCGGAATTTTAACAGATCTGACTCTGACAACGCAGCCCTGCTTGTAAAATGCAAGACTCTGACTCCGGGAATTTTAACAGATCCGACTCTTTTGCCAAAAAATGGGCCCGACTCCGACTCTGCAGCCCTGGTGGAAGATGAATATAAAGTCTCTTGGAAACGGGCTTCTGATGCATTAAATATATTCACAAAATTTGCCTAATCGAACAAAAGCTACAATGCTGCCGAACACATAAATCTGTGTATAACTCGTAACGATTTTTTTGAAGAAGAAATCTGAATCGCGGAAGAAACATGATATGATTTTAGGTTTCCAAAACTATTAAACCACTCATTGCTAACATAATCTATGTTTTTACACTTTAATTAATAAAATTATAATTATTAGTTAGTAATTACAGAAATTATAAAAACTGCAAATTAGTAGTTTCATTAGGTAGTATCATACAATGTTATATTCATTAATATTGTAATAATTATATAAAATTTTATAAATACTAGTGATATTATCATTTATTAAAATTATTAACTGCATTTTATATTAAGTAGTTAACACAACTTCAAATTAATAATTATTAAACAATTAACTCTCTAATTAGGAACATATTATGCATTTTTAAGACTTAATTATTAAAATGATAATAATGTAGTATTCATTTTAGAAAGGAAAAGGGACAGGATGCTAGTTCCAAAAAAGGGCACTATTTCATGAGGCCCTGAATTTATTTAATATTTTGGAAGTTCTTAACTTGCGAAATTGCCCAACTAATTTATAGACACTCAACACATTATCAATAAATAATTAGACTTTTCGTGTATTTTTATATTCAATTAAAAAAAGATTTAAGCTAATAAAAAAAGTGTTTTAAAAAGATATTTAAAGTATTTTTTATTTTCAATTTCATTAACTACTTATTACATGTTTCCGCAAAAGTAACATTATTACATGTGATACCACTCTTTTAAATGTTAATACAATAACAATATTAGTAATGATATAAGAAAAAAAAAGAATAATTTTTAATATGATGAATAAAGTGTCCTTAATTTTTAATAATTTTATGAATAACAAATTGAAAAATACAATTAAATAACATATTTTAATATCTTGTATTTTCTAAAGAAATAAAGTTCTATGTTTTTGCGAGATCTTGGCCACATGAATTTAGAAATACTGTTGAATGGGGAAGTTTTTTACAAGAAATCTCTGGCTACAACTACAGGTGAATTTCAACTATTTTCTTTAAGGCACGGTGCATTTTGCCAATTTCAAAAGGGGCATGGTGCGGTACCATTTTAAAAAGTCCTAGAAGAAATAGTATAAGTAATTACAGGATTAATAAAAACTGCAAATTAGTTTATTATATATATATTATAACTAATTCATTAGTTAGTAACACAAATAACAAATCTAACAAATATTATTTGCAGCTCGTTTTGCATTTGTATTTAGGAAAATTACTGTAAACCACCAAAATCTAAACTTACACACATGTATGTGTATGATAACCAAAAGAATTATGAAAATGAGTTAAACCCATTCATATAGGATAAAGTTAGCCACTTATATCTGAAATCCTCAAAATATTTAAGTAACAGCATTATAACCTTTCAGTGTGGATTATTAGATTTCAATGGTTCAATTTTTTTTTTTTTTCTTTTTAAGAAAAATTTTGCTGCCTTTTCAATCCCTAATCATTATTTTTTATTTAGTATTATGTGAGTTACAAAGTTAAAAACATTTATTCAACCTATACCGAAGAAGTTCTTGGTGAGCTTAGCATTTTTATACCAATTATTTCTTTTTCGCTTATGCATTCATTTACAATTTAGCTTTGAAAAGATGTCATTCTTTCATTCTTCTTTAACTTGAGATTGCTACTAATTACTATTTATTCTTTTACTTGTAGCAATGTATTACACTTGCTATGTTTAATTTTATATAAAATAATGCATAAATTGATTACCTAAAGGAATTTATGACATTGCAAATTATATTAGATTTAAATATCATTTTTAAATTAAACTGTTTTAATTTGGATAAAAACTTAAAAACAATGCTTTTTATAAACTCAACTGTTTTTAATTTTTTACAATACTCATGAATTAAGCTTAGAAACAATTATTTAAAGCTCTTTTTTTGTTTATTCATAAGTCAAAATACCTTTAGAAACTTTCAAATTATGTTTATGTTAGATTTTAATATATTTTTTGACATTTTAAACATTTAGAAAATTTTTGATTTAAATCAGCGATTTTTTAAAAAAAATCGGTTGATTAAAATCATGATTTTAATTGCTGATTTAAATCAACTGATTAAAATCGTTGACATCTTACTAGTATGCAAGAGTATTTTACTTTGATTTTATTTTTATAGGGTATTAAGGGCAGTTGTTGAAGGGAGTTATCCTGCAAAAAGTCAGAAGGGTCTTAACATTCAACTGTAAGTTTAATTTTATTATTACTATTTTTTTATTTTAATTTTAAATAAAAAAGAATATAACGTTTTATGAGATTTTTTTTTTTTTCATCTTCTTTCATTTTTGGGTTTTGTATAATTTTTATCTAGTTCTTTAAAGTTTATAGTGATTGGCCTTTCTAATAAATATGAAACTATGTTTCTTTTATTTACAAGTGTCATTTTCATTTTCACCGATAAATTTATGTTGTTCTTGCTACTGTTAACAAATTCATACAGGAGGGTTTTCTTCTCTCATTCCTGTTTAAGAATTTGCTAGTAAAATTATTCAAATATTTAATTCTGTAAAAAAATTCTTTTTTTAAATTATTTAATTTTTACTTTCTTAAAATACAGGATGTCCATAATTAAACGACTGTATTTTAAAGTTGTCTACAGACAAAAAGAATGTTGTCAAATTTTGTGGAGGACATAGTAAAGGTATGGAAATTTATTTGAGCGGGGGGGGGGGGGGGGGGGGATAGTTCAAACTTTCGCCACCAGAAAGCGTTTATTAATGAATTACGCATTTAGCATATACAGTCGAACCTCGTTATTCCGACACTCTAATGAACAGAAAAAAAATGTCGTCATAAGCGGAGTGTCGCGGTAACCGGAGTTGGAGAAAAATATGTTTATAATAAGCTGTATTTTTAATTTAAGACAATTTTTAATTCATAACAGTTCTTGCTGTTTTAAGCAATAAAACATTATTATTAAACCAAATAAACACAAAAACAAAATTGAAAATAATGAAAATCAGATTTATGATAACATTTTTTATTGTTACATGAAATATTGTTGAATTAAGGTTTGCTTATCCCTAGATGTGCTTTCTACAATTCTTCTTTCAATATTATGCAATGAATTGTAATCAATATTCATTGTTTCTAAAATGGATGTTAGATAATTTCTGATCGTTTCAATGCAATGCAATGTTTCGGTTTTAGTTGGATGAAAAACGCCCTGTTACCACAAGGAAGCGCCGCCTGACCAGAACAAAAAGATCACAAGTAGACTGAAATGTCTGTCTGGAGCTTAAGTGGGTCATTCATAGTGTGTGGTTTTATTTATTCAGATAAAGGATTGAAATAAAATTTCTCATTTATCTCAATGGGTATTTTAGACGCTTTTGTGAAAAGTTTAGCTGATTTGGTGCCTATTCGGCCATGTTACTGAATATTTGGTTTGGCCGAATATCAAACTATTCGGTATACCAAATATTCGGCATACCGAATATTCGGCTTGGCCGAATAGCAAACTATTTGGCCTGCCGAATATTCAGTTTGGCCGAATATCGAAATATTCGGCAAACCGAATACTTAAAAAAACTTTTAAACATATTTTTTAAAACCTTATACCACTTATACGTTTAACAGTCAACTTTAAAGATATTCAGAATAATTAGACACAGAATCATATATTTAAATAAAAGAGAATGTTTTTACATTATTTATTTGCTGTTTGTTAAATATTATTTAAGAAAATTAACCAATCACGAGGATTTTCATAGGAATTAATTATGTACAAATGCAAGTTCCTGAACATTGTCCAGTAAATAATCTGTTTCTTGCTAAGATTTTAAGAACAGCATTTACAATCTCTGAAAATGATCACCCACTCCAGACACCGATCTTGGATGTATTTAAAAACTTCCTTGCTTCAAAGGGTTAACAGTTATTCTTGCTGAGTTGCCACCCTATAAAATTTGAATAGATTGTATTATTTATTTACTTTTACTTTAGTCTCTTCCTGACAAACAAATAATGTATGATCCTGTACAATTTTTCTTCCAATTTTTTCACAATTTCTCTTTGATTTTAAAATGTTTGTTTTAGAAATTAAGAAAATTTTATTCATTTGTTTTAATACACAGAAGAAGCCATGAAATAAAAAAATTTATTAATTAAAAAAGTTTTATCACTATCATCTTCTTAAATAACTCAAAGCAGATTTTTTTCAGCATAAAGTTTACTTGAAAAAAGTTTTTGATTATCAAAATGAAAGTTTCTGTTTTAAATATTATGCAAAACTGTTTTAAAATTTAACATTTTAATGCCTTTAAACTTTGAAATATAAAATTATTCGACAAGCCGGATATTCGGTATTCGGCCTAGCAGTTACTATTCGGCTAGCCGAATATTCGGTATTCGGCCAAAATCACTGTTCGGTGCATCCCTAGCTGAGGCATTTCTTACCTCTTAATTTCCGTGCTTATAAGATGAATTATGAAAAAGGGGCAATTTTCCTAAACCGTTGGGATATCCGGAGTTGAAAATTATTCAACGACATAAAATCCGAAGTTTATTTACATTAAAATCATGTATAGTAAATCGGGACTTTGAAAAACTGATGTCATAAGCGGGGTGACGTGAAAACCGGGTGCCGTGATAACGAGGCCCAACTGTATTTACGATAGTTTACAAATTTTATTGCAACCCAACGTGTTCCACATGATGGTCATTCTTTTCAGATACCATCTGTAATCGTAAGATAGTATGTTATCTACAGTTGACCGCAGTGTGTTCTGAGAAATGCTAAAAACATCGTGAAATGCTGTCTTTAAGTTCAGGTAAAGTTAACCCTTCACTGCACGATTTTTTCTATTTTTATGAAAAAAATTATTTGAAATCTATATATCGATCTAATAATGGGAAAAATACTAAAAAAAATTAAATTTCAAATTTTCAGCTAAAATTTGATATTTTATGGCGTGTACCCTATGTACACAATTAGGGTTTTAAAATATTGTATTGCTATATACAGTAGAAGATCTTTATAATGCAAACCTAAAAACGCAAGGTTGTGCGTTATATAGAATTTTGCGTTATATAGATCACATCATTAAATTCACCTTGTAAACATGGCCAAATATGTCTGAAACATATCAAAATACATTAGAATATCTTTATACTGCATTCCTTGTTACCAAGAGTTATCCAAATTATAAATTTTCGCATAATATAGGTCAGTTAAATTTACTTTATAAACATGATCCAAATATAACTGACACAACCATCCCTTATATTAGACATTTTCAAAACCTTTTATTGTAATAATAGCATTTTTTTTCAGTAAAAAGGTGTTAAATTAGAAGATAAAGTTGAACTAATGTATCAAATTGAGTCCTCTAGAGAGTAGCAATATTTTACAGTGTGAAAATGCAGATGCTTTCTAACTGCAAAAATCATTGTTTACATTTGAGAAGCTGTGCGTTATATGGAGAATTGCATTATATAGAATTGCGTTATAAAGGTCTTCTACTGTATATACATATATATTACAACTAAATTAGCTTAAATTAATTAGTTTTATCTGCTTAACACTCTGCAGTTTTTTTTTAATATTAATATTTTTAAGTTTTCTCTAAAAATAATGAAAGTAAATTTTGCCTTAATAGCTTGATCCAATATTTTTTTGCTTCTGAAGAACAAATTCTAATTTTTTGTCAAATGCAGCCATCTGACATGGACAAAATAAGTGTTATACCATTCTTTGGACTGTTCTTTGATCAGGGATAGAGATCCTATTGGCCAAATTCATGGCACATAATAAGAATTACCATGATTTTAGGTATGTGCCAGATGTGGCACATCGTGCTGTGAAGGGTTAATAAATAGAATTTCTAAACTATCGTAAATGTCTGCTAAATATGTAATTCATTAAAAACGTCCTTTGGTGGCGAGATTGTGAACTAATTTTTTTCCCACTTAAACAAATTCCCATTCCCTTATTATGTCTGTCACAACATTCTGAAAAATAGTTTTGTTTGTAGACAACTTTAAAGTAGGGTCGTTTAATTATAGACACCCTGTATATTTGCTGCTCAAAACAAAAGTTATAATTTTATTAGTATCAATGTTTTCTTTGCAATTTCAGTAAAATATTAATTTATTAAGTTTTAAAATTCAGAATGCTGATTTACTATTTTTAGAATATATTGACTATTTGTTGTTGATTTTTTAACCTGTAGTGATAAAACAAAGCATTTGTCTATAATCAGGTATGACAAGACTAACCACAGCTATGAAATTTAGCTCAAAGGCATTCCAAAGTAAGCCTAAGAATCTGAAAAAGTTTTTTTTTTACCAGATTTCTTTTCAAACCGTTGCTTCTGATCATACATGCCATACTTTTAAATATTAAAAACGGCTATGTTTAAAACAGATACAGAGTATCCCCCCCCCCCCCCCCAAAAAAAAAAAAAAACTATTGAAATATTGAAAATATTTAATCAAGCATTTAAAAACAAAATAATGTTCTAATTTACAATAGATGTTAAAATTGTCTTCCTCCAATATCTAGATACATAAATGCATGTTTTTCCCAAAGAATTGTTTCAACATGAACATGGTATGTTATTGTATGACTAGCGAGAAAAAAAAATCTGAGAACACGCATTTTAGTTTACCCATCAATTTAATTGTTCGATAATGGCACTAAATCTGGACTGATTTTATTTGTAATTATTCTTATGTCATAACGTAAAAGTGATGAATAATTGGTGACAGAAGTTTCAGAAAGAAAAAACATTCTCACGAGGAAAATATAAATCAGTCCAATGTATCTGACATTCACAACAAATATTCCAAAATGGTTATTGTGACAACTTGCTCACTTAAAAACTTCTTTTTTGTCCTGCCATGCAAATTTTTTATAAGAACAGAAAAAAATTATATTTGACGATCTAATAAAATTTGATTATAACTTTGTGACGAATTTAACATCATATATATTAAAGTGTAAACCTGATTCTGTAAGATCAGACTCAAAAATTCATGCATTTGCGCATGCGTGAAGTTAAATGTACTAGATCTTCCATTTAGAGGAAAGTATACAGCAGGTCTGATTAGCAGAGTGGTCTAAAGCACCAGTTTAAAGCTCTGAACTTTGCGGGTTCGAGCTCAAAGCCCGGCAAAATGATTTCTGTATCATTTTTGGCGATAATTTATTTCAATAATGACATATTTTATTAAGAGGAGAAGTTATATGATTTTGATTTTATTATTATTTGAATGGTTTATCATTAAATAAAATTTAACACTCAAAAATATTTTCAAAAAATAATAATTTTATATTTGAAATATTTAACCTCAAATATTTTGCATGAAATTATCAATTAACTAAAGTGAGCTGATCTACAACTTTTGTTTATATTTTTTTACCATTTTCAAGAATATATAGGTGTGTGAGTCAGAAGGAAAAGTTTGCCATTATTTTCCGTAAAAAAAAAAAAAAATAAAATAAAAATAAAATAAAACGGAAAGAAAGGAAGGTATATATATAAGAACTATAAAATAAATTATATTGATATCGGTTTAATATTTAAAAAATGAAGAAAACAGTAAAATAAAATTCAAGTAATAAAAAATATATATTATAAATCATTAGTTGCATCAAGTTTCAAAATTAGGCTTTTAGAGAATGAGACTGATATATATAAAATTCATGGCAGCTTTTAAAGGTCGTGTAGTTAAAAAAATAAAAATATACATTGTTTTTTTTTCAACAAAAAAATGAGATTGTAGTAAGTGAAAATAAATGCTCTGCCCGGTATTTTTTGATAAAAGGCAAGCATAGTTGGTTGTAAATTATAAACTTAAAGTTCTTTCACTTCATTCAATAGGTTAGACTGACAGCACCCTCTAGCTTGCCTTCAAGAAATAGGAATCACTTATGCAATATAAAAATTTGTCACGATTTCAATAATTAATTTAAAAGTAACTAATTCAAAATTTAAGAAATTTTCTAATGGAATATTCAAGTTATTTACCGTCAAATCTTAACGGGTACTACCTAGTGTTAATTTAAGGAGAGTTAGCTTATCCAGAGACTCGTCTTTAAGTACCCAGTAGCAGAAAATTCTCTAAGTGTCTGTGATTAGATACTTCAGGGGTATAAAATAATCTGCAAGTAAAATATTTTATAATTGAAGCGTTAATCAAACAATCACTTACCTGTGACGTGTTTAATCATTTTATTCATTTTTATTAATAATAATCTTAAGTTTTTGTATTAAGTAATAAAGAGCTAAACATAATACAAAGCAAAATAAAGGTTGAATGGGAAAATAATCTGCAAAAGACAAAAGAGAATCTGCAACGCCAGTCTCCCATCTTTAAATTTCTGTTACTAGGAGTAATATCAAAGCAAGATTTTATTTAAATCAAATCAAAAATCAAGTAAAAAATCTTGATTAACATAACAAGGTATATTTTTAATATTCATCGGCTTATGTATCGGTTTATTCATCGGCTTATTAATAATAAAAATGTAATATGTCCAAAGTCTCTGAGTGAGCTGAATCTAACAGTTCGCTGGTATTGTGTTTAGGGTAAGGTCTCTATGTGTTGTAAAGGTCTGCATAGATCCGGGTTAGGCCCCAAAATTAAGACAATTTTTTCAACAAGCCGGGCTGACAAAAAAATTAAATGGGACTGCCGGCCGATAAAAAAAAAAAGTCAAGTGGGCCTACTGGCCCAACATAAAAATTTAAACAAAGATGGTAAAATATGAACCATTTTCAATAGATACCACTTTTGTGAGAATAGGTATAAATGTACATCACAAGCCGATGCTGTGATGGAATTTTACGGTAGGCAATAAAAGTATAAGATAAATACTAAATAAGTCTTACTTGTGCAGATGTAAACACTTGAAAAGAAGAAACAGGGGGTAGAAAATAAAAAATACTTATTTTCTTCATTTTTCTAGAATCAGGAAAGTGAAGAGATTTCCACCTTTGTCACTTATAAAGTAAGGAACTGGCCATGTAATTTTAAAACAGTGCCCTTGTAGAAATTCTTTAATGCTTATTTTTTTTAATTGAAGAGACGCAGCACTAATAAAATATTAAAAAGGCATGACAAACTTGTCCACATCTCAAAAATAGGAAATAATAATAACTTAAGGCATATCCAAACTCTTTGTATCCCTAAAGCAGGCAATGAGGGCCCGTTTTCGCCGGCAAAAACTGCTCAAACTTTTACATGTTTTCAGGGCCACATCAAACATCAAACCAAATTCTAATTTGAAAATTAATGGGTTTTAGCATATAAGTGAAGACTACAGGGACTAACAAAGTAAAAAGCGCAAAGATTTAAATCGATTAGCTAAATTAAGTTAATGACAAATATCAAGGTATTAAATGAAAAGCGGTAAATTAAAAAAGTAATTTGCAAAACAAAACTAACACATCCTTTTGGAGGCGTGGCAAGCATGATGTCACAGCCACTGAAAGGGAAGAGCAAAAACAGCATACGGGTGCTGAACAGTGCATGAGCAACTCAAATGAAGTTAAGAAAAATTCTTCGATAAAAAGCCCTCCAAAGAAATTCTGTTTAGAAAGGAGGACAAAATTTAAGATTGCACTTCGAAAAAACATGAATGAATTAAATAATTACTGATGTAAAAAATGTTGTTCTTTTATAAATTGCAGGAAAATATTTTCTGAAATCTTTCTTTTAATCTAAGCTATATTAATTTTTTCATGAATCCGTATTTGAATGTTGCAAATTCTAAGAGTGTTAGTAATCATTGATACTACCATTGTGTATTTTCTGTCTTGTGACGACATAGTAATTTTAAAATATACTCTAAAATTTTCTTATAAATATGTATGCAGTATTCTTTAAAAGAATTTTAGGTAGCTTTCTTTACAAAAAGCTACCTATTGCAGCCATTCGGAGGAAAGCGATTTCAAAAAATTTTGGTATATTTTCATCGATCATGACCCCCAGACCCCGAAACCACCCTCCGTTCAAAATTGATATATATATATGACCTATGTCACACTGTAACTCTCGTATTTATGAACCGATTTCGATGTAATTCGGTGTGTACATAGTACATACCAATGTCTCGACCGAGTTCGTTGACCAGCTTCATCCGCCATTTAAATTTTTTTTTAAATTTAAAAATTTGAAATGTGGTACCAAAAAATTGAAAATGGAAAAATATTTTTTTCTTATGTATTTGACCTTTATACAAAGACTCCGTAGCAGTTTTTGTTTTGTCTATATCTTAAAAAATGGCTGAGTTATAGCATTTTGAATTTCTAGCGAAGCTGACATTTTGAAACGTCCTGAATTTTGTCACGCGATAAAAGGCGTATTTATGAACCGATTTGGATGTAACTTCGTTTATACATAGTACAGACCAATCTCTCGACCGAGTTTGTTGGCCAGCTTCATCCGCCATCTTGTTTAAAAATGGCGGCCATTTAAAATTTTAAGAAAAATTTAAATTTGAAATGTGGTGCCAAAAAATTGAAAATTGAAAAAATATTTTTTTCTTATGTGTTTGACCTTGATAAAAAGATTCGGGAGCAGCTTTTGTTTCGTCTATATCTTAAAAAATGGCTGAGTTATAGCATTTTGAATTTCTAGCGTGGCTGACATTTTGAAACGTCCTGACCATTCTTATTAGTCCCATATTAATGTATAGTGACACGGCAGCATACCCAAAGAGGAGAGGCTGATTGGGTTGCTGCCCCTTTCTCCCTCTGAAATGGTCACAGTAGAATGAAAATACAATACTGATTGTTTCCCCTTTTTTGAAATAAATTTTTATTATTATTATTTTTTTTTTTTGTCATCAACAAACAAGCCATTCTCGTTAGTCTCATAGTGATACACAGTAACACCACATCATACCTAAAGAACGCAGGCTGATGGGGGTTACAGCACCCTGCCCCTCTGAAATACCCACGGTAATTAAAAAAAAAAGTGTTTTTTTTTTTAAATATATATTTATATTTTTTTCTCATTCAATGGACTAGCCATTCTTGTTAGCCTCATACTAATGCATAGTATCACCGCAGCATAGCCAAAGAGGGGAGGGATTGGGTTCTTACTGCCTATTGCCATTGTGCTATAAAATATTTCATTTTGAGTGGAAAGAAATAATCAAAATCACCAGATTGTGAGAGACGAAAAAAACTTGTGTACACACAGGCACATTGGTCATTCACATTACTGAATGGTTAATGTTGCTGATTGTGTTCAATCGTACTGTAGCATTTTCATCTTTATTTTTTCCAGATCTGGGAATCTTCTGGGTTGTAGCAGATTTCTGCAAAAAATTATTGAAATCCTCCCCTCCCCCAAACTTTTCCTTGCTGACTTTGCCCACCTCCACTACAAAGATAAAAAATATTTAAGTCTTTTTTTTAACTTATTCTGCTATATTTTTTCTTTATTGTATCAATAAATAATGAATTATCTAAATCCTCCCCACAAAAAAATGACCTCTTTCCCTTTTGTGGCTTCTCTTCATCCCCCCCCCCCTCACAGCACCGGCACAATTTAAAATCTTTAAAATTCTTTATTTTTTCTGCCTTATTTACTTTGTAGTATTAGATAAATAACCAATCATTTAATGCATCCTCCCCCGTCAAAATTTCTTCTTCCCCTTTGCCCATCCCCAGCTTTCCAATTTAAAAATTTTTAAAAATCTTTTTATGTACTTCCTACTTTGTTCTAACAATAAATAATCCCCCCCCCCCCTTTACCTAGCACACAAAGTTTAAAGTCTTTAAAGCACTTTTTTTCCCCCTTGCGTTTGTTATATTCTTGCTTCTGGTAACAATGAATAATCAATCATCTAAATCACCCCTCTCCTTGAAATATTGCCTCCTCTCCCAAAAAGGAGAAAACTCTGGGTATAGGGAGGAACAAAGTAAAAATTTTTCTCTTTTTTGTAATTTGGCTGGTCTCACCCCTCTTCAGAGATATATTGCTCAACACCACTTCACTCCAGCATCCACCAAAGCCACATAAAGGTTCGTGTGTGCAGTATCGTAGCACCAGGCGCCAAGCCTGATTAAAAATGGAGGTTAAAGATAAATTTTAGAATCAATGTTTCATGATGGATCTATTTTGTTAACATTTTCTTTCATTTAGCTACAATTTTTTGTTGCTGATTAGCCAGATTGCTGAGGTTAGTCAAAAGTGAACAGTGAACGAGAACCGTGGGTGGGATGATTCCCCTCCTTAACCCTTTGACCTCCATGACGTATGCTGCATACGTCATTCACTACACAGTAGTGGTTGAATATTTGAACCGGATTGGTCTGTGATATGCAACTGATATAACAGGGCACTGGTTGAATGTGAATTTTATGACGCAAACATTTTACATCACATAGCCTAGTATATAGCCCTTCACCGGCGAAATTAAGCCTGAATGTCAAGGGGCTAATGGCCGCAGTTAAATGGAAAAGTGCTGGTGCTGATTTTTTTTTCTTTCTTTTTGAGATAAATTTGTAATTTTTTTTTCTCATGTCATAAAATGAAATAGCCATTCTAGTAAATTGCATATTAGTGCACAGTGACACCACAGTATACTCAAAGAGGGTGGGTGGCTGATAGTGTTACAGCCCTCTTCCCTCTCCAAAATGGTCGTAGTGAAATGAAAAAAAAAAGAGCTAATTCAATTCCTACTATTAGTTCACACTCTCCCTATATTTATTTATTTATTTACATATCTTGTTCAAATTTTCAATCGTTAATAAAATATTTATTATTCATCCTATCAAGTTGAAATAAATTTTTTAAAACTTGTACTGGATGACAATGGATGTTAATACAGGTTTTTCAAATATTAATTCATTAATTAAATTTTAATTAATTAATTTTAGTTTGACAGGGGAGACAAAATGGTGGCCATTGGTTATTGAAGCATTTAATGCATCTTCATATCTATAAGGAGGGTTGCCATAGGGGGGGCCCTGGTCTGTTGCCAAATATCACCAAGTTTGTCACCAACTTGGCGATATATCGCCCAATTTGTCGACCAAAATGAGTCGCCAAAAGTGACGCCAACTTGGCGATATTTCTAATATTTCGCCAAATTCCCATAGAGTTCCATTGTAAACCTATTTGCTTATAGAAAATCAACCAATTGAGATATTTTAATGCAACAAAAACTAATATTAGCTTAAGGGATTATATTAAATTTTTCTTTGATGACCTAAGTAGGAATATACTTTAAAAACAAAATTTTTATATTACTCGTTTTTTTTCTTTCATTTAGAGATAAATTTGTTTTATTTTCTGTCATGCAACAAATTTGTTCTGTTTTTTCAGTCGCATATTGTCCCCAGTCCTGAGACTACAAAATCCATTTTTTGAATGGCTGTATGTGGTTCCAACCATGTTTAAGTAGATTAATGAAAATATGTGTAATATGCTTCCATCAATTCACAAGAGCTGGAAGTAATTTCGACAAATCTAGAAGCAGTTTATCTCCCACAGGTGACACAAGGACTGAGCAGGTTATATCAGTGTACAGTGACACAATTGCTAATCTCATCAGCTAAATTGTAAATTGGCGTAGATTGTAAATGACTGCATAGGGGCGAAAGTATGGATTGTGAAAGGTAGTTATTAACTTTTGTTTTTCAAGGGTATCCCCAGCATTTCGAAAGGCAGGGGAAGGGGCTGATGTGGATGTAGCCCTCTTGCTACTCTGAAATGGTTGCAGTGAAATGAGGGGAAAGGGCTAATTTTTCTCTTTTTTAGATAAATTAGTAATACATATGTATTATTATTATTTATTTATTATTATTATATATATATATTTTTATAATACAATGATCTCGTCTGCCTTGTTAGTCTCAAAGTTAGTGCACCCTATGAAGTGGCACCCCACTTATAATCTTTTCACAATTTCGGCTAAATAAAAAATCAGGCACTATATAAACACGAAAGAGTTGACTGCGAAAAATATTAATTTTATTTTTTCAAATCATACAAAAGTACAAAATCAAATTGCTTGAAAAGAGTTAACTTTATTAACTACTAATATATATATATATATTTTTTAAGCCAAGATTAGATGATTTACTAAATTAATGGTGTCCCAACTGTGCAACCAGTATTTTTCATTTTGATAGTCATTACTCTGATAAAGTACAAATAATAAACAAAGTTATTTTATATGAGTGTATATATATATATATATATATATATATATATATATATCGTGTGAATACGTGACAAGTAAAAATCAATGTAAAGAAAAGTAGATACAAACAGAAAGAATAAAATTAGCATACTGCTTCATAATAGAAGCTTTATGTTTCAAGGCTTCATAAAAGAAGAGCTTGTTGTTTCTAAAGAGAAACAAAAACAAACAAACTCTTTTCATTTTATACTGAAAAACCATACTCCTTTTATGATGTTGTATATATCTTTTATTCAAGTTATTTATGCATTTCTTTACGATGCTATTTACATAGATATTGATTGGGGTAGGGGGGGGGGGGGAGAAATAATATTTATCTTAGTAGATTTTTAGTGTTCTAGAAGTGATTTTCAACCTTTAATTCCTTTCCCTCAAATGTCCACTGCCCCACTGGGTGTCTGATGTATTTTTGTTTGTGGCATAGTTATGTTTTAAGCATTGGAGCAAGAAAGAATTATGTGCTCTGTTGTCTTTAGAAAAAGATCTGACATGTTATTTTCAGGCTTAAAATTCATGTTCTTATTTTTATTTAAAAACATGCTCTATATTTTTGAAATTGAAAGCATAATAATAATAATATATTCAACACAATAAAATAATAATAAACTAGCAAATCTGCAGATCAAGGGCTTCAACATTTTGTGTTCAAATTTAATTTTTATTGTAATAATACTTTATGTAGCTAAAATCCATGTTAAATTAAATTTATTTTTGTGTTATATGCAAGACCTGTAAGCATACAAGACTTCTCAAATATTCAGGAACTAAAGTAACCACTTTAAACATAATTTTGCACGATGATTTTCTTGTAAACTTTTCTAATATAAAAGAATGCACTTTCTCAGGAAAGAACTCTGTCCCTTTCCTCCCCCAATCCTGTCAAACATATTTTTTTGTTTACAGCAACAATACAATAATTTTTGAAAGGTTGAAAACATTATCAAAATTTAAGTCAGCCCCCTCTCCCCAAAAAAGGAAATTAAATTATGGGTATGCAACTGTTTTAAACAATAAAAAAATTGTGAATATAAATAAAAAGCATAATATAAAAAAAGAAGACTTATTGTTTAACACTTTAATATTAATTAAATTATGATAATATGTTAAGAAAACAAGGCTTAGTTGCTGTATATTCCTACAGCCGCTATCTTGGAATTCTAGGCAAGTTTTTGTTGCCAATCTTTATCGATAAGGCAACTCCGTTTATATTTTATTATTTACATTTTATTTTCGTTACGCCTAACATGCACATAAATTGCTGCTTGGCATTCACTACTTGGCAGAAAAAGAGTTTTCACGCCAAGAAAGAATCCAAGATGGCGGCCGTGGGAATATACAGCATCTGTTCTGAAGACAATTTAGACATTCTGAATAGATAGTTTTAGATGTTTTTTCCCTTTCCTGTTGATATATCTTGAAAAATAAATATTATAAAAATTAGTTTTTTTAAATACATTCACTAGTTTGCTCTATATATTAAGTGTAAATCAAAGTGGTGAATTTTCAATAATCGAGGTCCATGCCAAATTAATGTATTGTAACAAGTTTTTTGAACTACATAAAATTAGGCATGATTTTTAAAATAAGCAGTGAATGCTCCTACAAGATTAAATTATTATCTTTTTAATTTAATTTTTTTAAATTAAGACAGTCTGTTAGAAAAATAGGTACCATATAATAGGTACCATATTATCTGAGTCATATCAGATACAGCTGTGCCAAGCTTGGTGCCAATTATACTAATTACAGTAACCCTTATTTTTTTAAAACTTTATAACATATGAAACATAATAAGAGCATAATAATAATATGTAATATAGTTTATTTATTATATTTTATTTATTCGACATTATTTACTGTTTTTAAATATGTTATGTATTAAATAATGTTAAATTACTGTTTTTAACATGATTGGCAACAATAAACAAGATGGGCAATAGGCAACCATTTTTGGCGATCTACCTCATGGCCAAGATAATATTAAGTACCGAAAAATATATAACATACCAAAGTTTTAAGACTGTTGAACAGTTGCAAAAAGTGCATATATATGTATATATATTTATTACATATATATATATAATTAAAATAAAATCAAGTGTATGATACCCAATGGAAAAGATAGTATAAAATGAAGCCGTTAAAATGAAGTCACAACTCTAAAAGTAAAAGGGGAAGGTATATATATTGAACAGTATTTTCATAATATATATTTGTTGGATTCAATTCAAATTATTTGATTTTTAAAAATGTGCTTATCTAAAAGAAAAATTAACATTCACTCTGTGGGGGATAATAATAATTTAAATAAAAAAAATGTAAAAATATTTCACATTGCTAATATAGTAATTTTCATAAAATTTGCTTCTATAATTTTTTTTTTGCTTCCATCAAAATAATTGCTTTTATTAAAAACTTTTTTAAAACTCCAGTTAGTTACAAAAATAAACGAAGATATTTATTTTATTACTAAAGTATTTTTGCTGTAAATTTTATTTATTTTGTGCTTCAATTAAAATAACTGTTTTATTTATAGTCTATTCAATATTAAGAGAGACAGACAATAAATAAAACCACATACAGTTCGCTCTCTGTTTAACGACTTTCAATAAACCGCGAAAAATCGTCGTTAAATAGAGATCATCCTTAAACAGAATTTGTGGAAAAATATTTGAAAAAAATTTCCCTTCACAGTTTACAGGCTTAGGACTGTCAATGCATTTTTCAATATATTGGCGTGTTTAGAAATGTAATTATACTGCATACAAAAACAACAATACAGCAAACAATGTTACGTAAAGTACAATAAAAATATTTATAATACATTTAATTAAACAAATTAAGTTTTTAAAAATTCAAAATTATTTCACTGGTGGTCTAGTTTTTAGTACCCTTGCTTCAAGCTTCTCAAGAAGGTTGAATGAGTCATCTTCCATATTTGATGAAACAATGTACTGGCGAAGAGTATCCAGGGCAGAATTCGCATCTGAGTAAGAAGGAGGTGGTGTCTCGCTTTCTGTATCATCAGCTTCATCACCCTCTTCTGCAACTGAAGTTGCATTTTCATTTACGATATCTTCATAAATTTGATCTAAATTTGTGAAGTCAGTTGTTAAAACGTCTTCGTCACATGGGTAAAGTCCATTACACCCTTCTCCTTCTGTACTCGTCTGAATTCTAAGACAACTTGTTTTTCCATCAGAGGAAGTTCCCTCGTTTAACATGTTTAAAAGCGATCGGGAAAAAAAAACTATGTGGAAATCATCGTTAAATAGAAACAATTTCGTCTTTAAATAGAGATTTTTTTACTTAAAGTAGTCGGGACCGCAAAATATCGCCCTTAAATAGAAATCGTCGTTAAGTAGAGCGACATTAAACAGAGAGACAACTGTACTTGTTGGCAGTTTCTCTAATGTGATTGCAACAATCAATGCTAGCCAGGCATCAATCATTTCCAAAGCTATGATTATTGCTTTGCTATAAAAGAAAACCTAGTTTGTTTACTTTTATTTTGATCTGTATTTATGTACATTGTTCAAAGTAGATAAATTAAAAAATTAAACTTTAAGTCATCCCACGAAAAGAGAAAAGGAGCAAACTTGAGAAGAAAATTATTTTAAATATTTATAAAGTGGTAACTTAATCCAGAAACTGTGATAACAGATGTTGGTGATGTTTTGATCAAAAGTTAAATAAAAAACAATCCAAAAAAGCTCATTTAATGTGTATAATTAATGCATCAATTATTATAATTGTTCATTTTAACATTAAATATTTGTGAACATTCTCTTTTTTGGGGGTGGGGTGGGGGAATGGACAAGTAACTTATTTTTTATGAAATTGCCAAATGAGCAAAGTAAGCACAAAACTGTAACACCGTGGCATAAATTGGCAACCCTTATTTTATTTATGTATTTTTTTTTTAATTCTCTTAATTCTGAATGAACTCTATTTTGTGTTGTGGGTTAGAAATGTAGCAGTTTTTATAAAATTTTCATAAAATTTGCTTCTATAATTTTTTTTTCTGCTTCTGGCAAAATAATTATTTTTGTTAAAAACTTTTTTAGAACTCCAGTTAGTTACAAAAATAAACAAAAATATTTATTTTATTATTAAAGTATTTATGTTGGAAATTTTACTTATTTTGTGCTTCAATTAAAATAACTGTTTTATTTATTTTGTACACCTGGTTTAGTTTATGCATCTGTGATATTTATTTATTTTTATTGCTGTACTTAAATTAATTATATATTTCTTTATTTTGTAGACCTGGGTTAGCTGATCCATCTGTGATAAATCCAACTCTTGCTGAATCAGTATTGAGGAAGGTAAGTTATTTTAATTAAATTTAATATTAAAACAATTTTTTGTATTTTCAAACCAGATTTGAAATTTTGTTTTAATTTTAAAACTTTTGGGAATTATCATTATGATGAACATTTAGATACTAATATAATAAAAAAATAAAGCCTAAAATCTTATTAATCAAATATAAAGAAATAAATTGAAGTAGAAGTATTGGTTCTAAAATTCTCATGTGTAATTTTATATGAGTGACAATTTTTGTATGTTTAATCCACATAGTTATTTTTAAAACTACAATTTGTCTAAAGTTAAATGCTTTACATTTTGTTACATATTTTCCTTATTTAATATTTAAATTCAATATTTTTCCTTCATAATTATTTAAATTTGTGAATTTATTACTAAATTTTATAATAACCAAAACTTAAATTAATTCTCTAAAAATCCTTTTAAATCTTTTATATTCCATTTATAAATTCAAAATTAATATTTATTTATAGAAATATCCATTAAAATATCTACTTAATTATCATTTTTAAAATGTAAATATAACGAAATATTCATAAAAAAAAAAAACAATTCTTAATAATGTCTCTAAAATTAGCTAACTTTCGAAAAATAGCTTTTTAAAAATTATTAAATACTACTTATTTCGTTTCCAAACTATGTTTAGTCGATTCAAATAAACATTTCCATGCAATAGCCAAAATTTAATAAATTTTTGACTAAAACTTCGCAAAATATCCACAATACAATATTTACTTAATTTGACATCTTTTGAATATCTTGTTCATTTTTTTAGATGCGAAAAATCGTCATATTGTGTGTTCTCCAGGCAAAAAACAACTATGTGACATCACTTGATCATCCATCTTGGATTTTTGAGTGGCAAACATGCTAAAGAGTTCAGCGACCACTATGCAGTATCAATTATTATAGTTCGTGTAGTGGAATGTGGCAGGCTTTCTCTCAACTCGTAGATCACAGATTGTTTTGAGTGAGTTCGTTGCTTTTCAGTGATTCTAATTGGTCCTTTTGGTTCTAAGCATTGTCCCAACGAATTTTTACTCCAGATGGTAGATTTCTGTCATCGGCAATAAAAGAAAAGCGATGTGACTGAAAGGACGATAAGAGTAAAAGGGACGTTGGCCCAGCCTTTTTCGGGGCAGTTGGTCGAATCGTATCAGCAATAATCGGATGTACTTTTGGCTCCTTGCTTTATTTCTTTATTTTTACAAGATGCTCGTTATGATTTAACACATTTAATAAATGCATCTTCAGACTGCTCAGGGACAAATTTTAAAAGGATAAGCTGCCTATATTGCCTTTTGAAAGAAAGTCTAACCTCTAAACCATCAAAGTTATGCTTCAGAAATATTAATCATCTTTTCCTACATATATGCAGCAATTTTTAGTCTCCAGTGAGAGTGAATTAAGATGAAAAGGATAAGCAGCCTATCTTGCCTTTTTGAAAGAAAGTCTAGCTTGAGAACCATTATATATCCTTTCCAGAGTACATTCAGTGATTTTTAATCTGCAAATGGTAATGCAAATTTCATCTAAGGGGCTGTGCATATATAATATTATCAACTTTTTGGTATTTTTGAACCGCCTCCCCCCCTTACAATATCATATGTTATCATCCCTCGAACCCTCCCCCAGTAATGATATCATTATCATAATAATAAATAATAAAAATGTATAAAAATTCTTTAGATTTTTGGAATTTTTTTCTTTTGTTTGGTGTGATATACAAATATGTTACATTTATTTTTATACTTTATTGATTCAAATGAAGAGAAGTCAATAAAATATCAGTTTATATATGAAACAACTTTATCTCAAATAACACTTAAAAGAAACAGACAGTTTAAAAGTATTTAATAATAGCTTTTCGTTGCATAATGTATTCAACAGTAATAATGTCTTTTTGAATTTGCCCTTCACGGGGTGGGGCAGACAGAACTTCTTATCAACAAAACAGGCGGACAATATTCTCTTTTATTTACTTGTTAAATACAAGTATAATTTCAAACATACTTCGCATTATACTTTTGTTGAACAGAGGATTATATATGCATACACGTTGGGGTATTCCGTATCTTGGAACTGAATAATTTTATAATCATTTAATGATTTAAATAATAACTTTTGTATTTTCAGCAAAATAGATAATGTACTATTTTGATGTAAAGATCAAGTTACAGATAAGAAGAGAAAATTCTGGTTGGATCAAAAATGATAACGATATCAAAACACAAACCCCCCCTCCCCCTAGAGATATTTTACGATATCATGTGCCAGACACCCCCCTCCCCCCTATAATGATAATGTTATATATGCATAGTCCCTAAGAAATCAACGCATGTTTCTATTCACTATATTATTTTTTTCCAGAGGTATTTCTGCAAGTGAATAACCTTAAAATTTATCATCTGAGGTGTTTTTGTAACTGTTTAAAGAACTCCATATCTTCATAGTGAAATGGGTAAAAATTTAATGTTAACGAAATTTTAAACTTTGCTGACAATAATCTTTTTGAATTGTGCTCTAACCCTTTAAGACCTGACCTACACAATTGTATAGGTGATCCTAAAGAAAAAGAAAAAACATTTTCTTCTTTTTGTGTGATTTAAAGTTGAGCCTGCGCCCACATGATTGCTTGGAGCCTCCCTTGGCATTACCTGACATCGGGTATTTTTAACCCTTTGAGCTCTGGAGGTGAATTTCTTCAAAATGCCCAAATATCACAATGGCACCAGTATTTTGTAAACAAAAGATTCGGTTTATAATATACACGAAAAAATGCATTAATCTATTTTCAAATAAATTTGGTTGAATATTTCGGTGCCAATGTGACATTTGGAGATTAAAATTAAGTGGGAAGAAATTACCCATCAGAGCTCAAAGGGTTAAAAATATTTTTTTCAATCAAATATGATCCTAGGGGATCCTAGATATTAATTAGGGGAAACCACCCAAACATTTCATTTCTACCAAAACTCTTCCGCTCTTAAGAGGACCGGGAAAGCCTTATTTCTGCCATGTTAAATTCACCAACTTTATGTACCTTTTTCTCAGAAATGGTGAAAGATAGAGGTCTAGATTTTTTTTTAGAGTACTTAAAATAACATGTTTTATGTATTTTAACGGGCCCTTTTATTTCTAAGTGAAACTGAAAATTAATTATTTATTGAAAGTAATTTTTAAATTAGAATTTTTGGTAAGATTTCACTGCCTAAAATAAATAATTCTCAACAAATCACATGTCCCAACCAACTCAGCAAATCAAAATCCAGACAGAATCTCTCTTTTAACACAAACCGTTTGAGGGATGCATGAATGACAATTGCTATTGGTACGTTTTACGGTGACATGAGGAATTCAGTGAATCAGCTTTTTGATCCAAGATTGTATTTAGACACAGGTGAAAACGTTTTGTTTGCAGTTTGTTAACGTGATACATAGCATCTTTTATAGCATCTTATCATAGTTTTAAATGAATTTAAGCCGAGATTTCCAATACTATGGGGATCATTCCATGTCAATTCAACTAGGCCCCAACACCCACCATCTCAGATTTTCATTAAACTTTGTGTACTTCTATTGTTTATGGTTATAAGTAATCCCCTTATATTGTTTTTCTTTATTTCAATTAACTTTAATTTTATCGCCCTTCGAAATTTCTTGATTTTGCATTATTTGTCATTCATGCGACTCTCAGATTCAGCTGCTGCTGTTTACAAAAAAATTTATTTCTCAATTGCTAAAGCTAAAATCTTTTTGAAATTTTTTATATAAAATGTTAAAACATTAAAAATGTAAGGAAAAAATATTTAAACAGTCTAAATTTATATTAAATAATTGTAAAAAATTAATAAAGTTGAATTTTTAAAAAAATTTTGTCAAAAAAGTAATTTTCAAAATTTTGAATTTTCAACATGAGGGTCTAAATTAAACTCATGATTTCTTTATTGAAAATGATCATAAGCATGTGCTTTAAACCAATGAAAAAAATTATGGCACTTTTAGTGATTCCCCCTCCCATCCCCCTTTTTTTCACAAAAATGACTATTATAAGACAAGATTTTTACACATATTTAAAAACTGAATTATTAATAATAAATATCAAAATTAAACAATAAAACACATTAAAAATAAAAATTGAATTCATATTAAACTTTAATATATAAGCTTTTTTTTTATTTGAAAATAGTTAAACATGAATAAATAATAAACAAATCAAAAATAGGATAACGTAAAATTTAAAATTTGTCTGCAGCAATTTACATACACAGATTTTAGTAAGAAAACATGAAAATTAAGTTTTTATGTAATGTTGATTCATAATTATACAATTTTTATAATATATTATTAAATCTTATAATTTACCAGTTCAATGTTTTTTAGCTCCTTTTTCATGCAACTGTCTGTTTTTCATCTTCTTTTCTACTAAGAGCATACACTCTTTAGAAAAGACATATGTTCTTCTAGTTATTGTATGAGGAGGTTCTACAACACTTAGTACATGAAGAAATGGTATTCCACAAATATCACCAGAGGCCAGTAAAATGATGGCGAAGGTCCACTTGGATGCAGAAATTTCACTAAAACATCCCTCTCATCTTGATTAACTTCAGACACCATTCCAAAATTCCACAAATCATCATAAATACAGGCATTGAAACATCCAGGGTATAAATTATCTGTATTTGGAAACTGTGGAATATTTTTGAAGTTAAAAGTAAAAGTAGGTCCTTCATCGTTGCTAATTCTCCTTGCTTCTATGGTGACTACTGAATCCAGTGGTCGAAAGTTATGGAAATTGAGAGTCCTAGGAAGTGTCTGAAGATCTTTAAAGGATGCTTCCAGAAATGAACGAGTTATCTGCAATTCATCTCTACTAACAAAATGAAAATTTATGCTTGAGATATGTGTAACACAGAAATCAAAAAATGCTTTTGGAGATATAATTTGATTATCTAGGTATCTCTGAAGACTCTTTTTTCGGGCTAACTGTTTTGCAGTCCCACCAATGCCATCACATTCTGATTTGCCATGGCTTGTGACAAAAAAGGACCACACTGCTTTTAAGTTGAAATCATTCTCATGGTGGGAAAGATTAAGGAAATTGTATTTATTCTTATACTGTGCTGCACATCCATCACTAAAGTAATGTACTTCTTCAATATGCGGAAAATTTTCTTTAACAAATTTCAAAACTTTTTCCTGACTTTTATACACCATACTTACATCATGCTTCAAATCATCACTGATGATACAATGGGATGAGACCATCTTCACTCCTTCAGAATTTTTATAATGAACCAACACGGAATGTAAAGTGCAAGATTCAGAAGTCCAATGATATCCCTGTGCTTCGTCTTGAACGACAAATGCATAATTTTCGCTAAAGTCTAGAAGAATGATTGCTGTATTTAATTGAAGTTTTTCTTTTAGGTTTTTTAAAAATAAAGATTGTGATTTAGCTATAAAAGAGTGAGGAATCAGTCGTTCAATTTTGTTTGTTAAATCATCGATGAAATCATCTAATGTTGCAGTGCTTTTAATCATCTGTGTTCTATCAGTACATACCCATTGCGAAAATTTGATAGATTCATTTTCGTCATATTCTTCAAATTTTGACTTTAAATAATCAATAAGATTATGCTTTTCAGGGCACGCAGGACAATGCCTGAGCATACATTAAGCAATATCACATTTTGATGGATTGTGCATACACCTACACTATGGGTACCACTAGAACCAGCTAAAACCGCACCATTTTGGCCGTAATGTACAAAATTTGGAGAAACCCACATTAATGTTAGGATACTCCTTTTTAAAAACTGAATATAGTTCTTTAAGATTGCTTAGTATCAACCTTTTTTGCTGATATTCATTTTTTCCTATGCTGATAACATCTTTCATACCTGGCATTATTCTTGACTGTTCATCACTTTGGTAAAAGTTTCTGATCACATCAACGGTTTCTGGTGAAAGCCTTTTACCACATCGATAGTCTGGTTCAGCTAAAAATCCTTTTTCTTTAAAAATATTTTGGGCTTGGCGAACAGAATAATCTGAGACATCAAATATTTGTTGAATTATTTTTCTTGACCAAGACAAGGCAGCTGGAATTGTTAGCATTTGTATTTGCTTATTCCTAGGGCAGAGTTGGGCAGTATCGAAAATACATGTATTTGAAATACATTTTCAAAATACATTTGTAATTTGTATTTTGTATTTTAAGCCTTCAAAACAAATGTATTTTGGTAATGTATTTTGGAATGCTTTATCAAAGTTTTTTGTATTTTCAAAATACTCAAAATACATTCCTCGAAATTTCAAGCTGTCGTATCTAAACCGCAGATCCTAGATTTGCAAGAGGGAAACACATGGATGTTTTGAATAGTTTTCAAATTATGGAAGTTTCTGGAAGTTTATATGCACACATTGTTTAACATTTGGTACAATGTACCATTAGCATATTAATGAATCGGATGTTTACTTCTGCAGAAGCACTTTTTTGTTGAGTAGTCACAAAAATAGTTTTTATAATTCATAACATTCAATGAGAATTACAAAACATTGTTGTGTTAAAACCACTGCATAGGCAGATGCTGTCTATTTAAAACACATTAGAAGTGTAATGATGTTAGTTACCGCAGAGGCTCATGGAAATACTGTTAAATCTCCCAATGAAAATTTACCAAGAGGATTAATTATAATAATACACAATGTGCGCAATTAGACATGAAATATATTTAATGTTCTGTTGATGATAGCAAAAAAAATTGCGGGAAAATATCAGCAGAACTTCGAAACCTATTTAAATGGAAGATTTTAGGTTATGCCGTTATATATCGATTTTAACATTATTTTTCCTAGTTTCTTAGTATTTATTCAGTCGAAGTTATAATATGATTTACCATACCTTTGATATTCCTTTAATTGAGATTGAACTTTAATATAAAAGTTGTTCAATTTATTCATAAAGTATGCAAATGTTCTTAGATGAAAATATTTTTTTATTAACACTTAATGATTTTTTTTGTTTAACTTTTTTCTTTTTTTTTACAGCAATTTTACATGAAATATATAATTTATGAATTTGAACAAAATTTTGATTATTTATTAAAAACAGTACTTTCGCATTAGCTACATTTCAAGGATTAATAGCCAAAGAAATCGTCAGAGAATTCAGTAATTATAGCAGCTTTTTTTATTCTAATTTCTTTTAGTGGTAGTTCGATTATATATCGGTTAAATTTGTATTTATATATATATTATGATGAACTTATTTACATAATTTTAAGTGCATTACAGGTAAATCTTCCGCAATCGGGCTGCTTGCGATATAGATTTTTTTTTTTTTTTAATCATGCTGAATTTTTTTTTTTTTTTTTTTTTTAAAGCCTAAAAAATCTGTAAATTAAGATAGTTTTCAAACAAATTGCATTTCAAAGTAATTTTTTTTCTATTCGACGGTGTAAAACTTCAAATTGTGGGAGGATTAATAGATTTGCTAAAAATAGTAATTTATTATTCAGATCGTTGCATCGTCAATAGGGCATCGTCGTTTCGCATGGACATGTATTTGTTTTATAATACAGACCAGCGATCTCACTCAGATTAACAATGCCCGATATACTGTGCAGCGTATAGAACATATGTGAAAATCTTTTTTTTAACTGAAAAAAAACTTTTTTTTTTTTTAGTTTAATATATTTTCTCGTATTTTCTTATTAGCAACATACCAGCAGATAATAGAGAAGAGAAAGGTTTTTATCATTTACAGCAAACTTTGTCATTTTGATTATTTCAGCATTTAAATGCGTAGTTCAATTACATGTCTGTTAAATTTGTGTTTTATTTATGTATTTGTGAGATTTTAATTTCGTTTGTCAATTTCGTTGTGAAATATTACACATTAATAAACAAATTCTGAAATGCAACGTTATTCTAAGTGCAAAGGGTTAATCTTCCGTAATTGGGCTGCACGAATATTTGCGAGATAAGTTTTAAAGAAAATTAAACTTGAAAATTATTTTAAAAATCTCCAAAAACTGGGTAAATTAAGATACAGTTTTTAAAGAAATTGCTTTTTTCCTATTCCAGAGTGTAACAATTGAAATTATTGCTATATTTAGATGAGAAGTTACAAAATTTAAGAAAATAAAAAAAAAAGGAAAAAGTAAAAAAAAAAATGTTTATTTAGATCATTGTCACCATTGATATGACATTAGAATTATTCACGGTCATCTTTTTTGCTTTATAATATAGATTGTGAAAAAAATAAACACAGTGAAGATATAAATTAGCTGAGAAATTTTTTCAGTCCAAAACCATATTTCGATTTTTTTAAAAGTTTCAACAGAAAACGAAAATGGAAATATTCGCCAATTAATATATAGTATCTAGTGTACAGGGTGTACTAATCTATCTAGTGTACTAATATATAGTGTACAGGGTGTCCATAATTAAACGACCCTATATTTATCTACAGACAAAACTATTGTTCATAAAGTTGTGAAATTTCATGAAAGACATTATAAAGAGATGGGAAATTGTTTAAGCAAATATATATATAACCATTATATATATATATATATATATATAATAGTTCAGAATTTCGCCACCAGAGGACGATCTTTAATAAATTACACATTTAGCATTACGATAGTTTAGAAATTTTATTTATATGTCAAATATGTTATTAATTTAATTAATCATAAGCACATACATCTTACAAAGGCACATTATGTAAATGCGCTGTGCATGTGTTTGTTTATAATAAAATCGAAAATATTATTAGAACATTACTTTGTATGATTTTATAACTAATAATCAAAGATGTTTATTCATTATTAACTGATGTTATTATTTAAGTATTAAAAGTTTGAGTCCGAGGTCAATGTTCATTGTACAGAGAGTTTCAAATTGTGTAATATTTGGCTTTTAAATTAATTGAAAAAATATCAAGAACATATTTATTTACGACTAGCTGTTACCCGTGACTTCGTTCACTTAAGATTTAAAGAAGAATAAATTCATCAATTAAGCAAAAACTTTCGATAATTAAAAGCATATGTAATTAACCTTTTATCATATTTTATAGTACAAAAACTTCTAATGATCCCAATTTGCTCATTTTTGTTTATATATATGGGATCATTTATTTCTTTCGTAGGCTTCAAATTTCATACTCGTTTTCTAAGATTAAATGACGAATAAACTTACATCATTATTATTCTATTTTATTATTTATATTTATTCTATTTTATACTTATTCCGTTCATGGATATTGATTTTATGTTTTTGTGACAAAGAAAATTATTTAAAGAGATATATTAGTAAATATTGATTATTAACAGATCACTTCAGACGCGTCTTTGAATTGATTAGAATAATCGAAAAATCAGCATATAACATTATGTTTCTATTCCAAAAAATTACATCTTGGAAAAGAAAAAAAGGATAAATGGTATTCAAAAAATCAGACATGGTGAAGCATCAAAAGTCAAAAATAAATAATAAAAGTATGAGAAAATTCTTTAACCTTCAAATATTTATTAAATTTTTATTTCATGGTATCACATTTTTAACAGCTGTAGATCTACTAATAACATCAAAATGTTTATCACACTCCGAAGACTCTCGAAGCCTAAATGCTTATTTAAGCAATAGAGTTGCTTATTGCTTTCAATCGCGGAAGAAATCTATTTATGGGAAAAGCAGTCCAGTTACGGCTAAATATTTTCATATCGATTGTTGTGATGTAATTTTGGATTATGGAGGCTTGGCTATTTGTAGGAATATACTCCAATGTGGGACAGAGATTGTGTTTCAGAGATTTTTTAACTATAGATTTAGTTTTTTTTTAATCGAAAGAAAATTTCCCTTCTTCTCTTTCGCTTTTCGTTAATCATGGCGCCTATAAAAATTAGAGGGATATGAGGTGAAGGGTGAATTTATTTCTTAATTAGTGATTTCACCTCTTCTTTACATGTAAACGTTGTGACGTGTGAAGCCTAATCTCTAATTAAAATTACTTGCTAAGCTTTCTTACATCGAATTTCTGGGAAATTTTAAGGTAAAAGGATGTTAATCATGTATTTTCTAGAAAGTCTGTGGAAATCAAACCATTTGGTATAAGTGATATTAAAATGCTAATATTTTCTGAAAGAAAACTGGTCAATGATTTAAAATATGATGACGTCACTTGGTTAGTTTTTCGTACGGTATAATACTTCTCGAGATAATATATATATTCTTTCACTTCATGAATCACGTAAAACTATGCCATTTCACTTAATTAAAACATGAAATCGCTTAATGAAATCCTATATTATTGTACATGTACATTTAAAAAAAATATTGAAATTCATTTTTAATAAATTTTAAATTTCAAGTAAGAAAATTCAGGATAAATTGGGTGAAGATGCAGTAGTTAGTGACTTTATTGTTTTAAAAATCACCTGTTGTTTTTATTTGTTATTCATTGATTGCTTTTAGAAGTTTGCACCCTTATGTATCATTTAAAACCTTTTTTCATTTTATAGATATTATATAAATCATAGAAAATTTTGTTTTTGTAAGCACTTGCATTTCGGCATCTTACTCATACCTATGAGTAAGATGGCCAACTATCTAGGGGTAAGATGCCTTGTGGAGATTCAATGTAAACAATATTTTTTGTGAAGCAGTATAAAACATAATGGGACAAATAAAAGTAACTTTAATATTTTAGACATACTAAAGTTGTTAACTTACTTACTATTAAAAAATTACAAAAATATGAATGTAACAAACGTTGGCAGTTTAATAAAAGGACAAACTAATATTTGAAAAAACAAAAGTTATGTTCTATTTAACATTTAAAATAATTATGGCTCTTAAGTATGCCTATTTTTAAATATTATAATAAGTTTTAATACGATAAAGCCACTGTGAGTAAGTGCTTTACAGTGCAGATTTTTTGTTGGTGTTTTTCATATGGCGTTTTGTTCTTTTAAGCTATAACTCAGATCTGACACAGACTGCACATTTGTTTAGGCACTTTGAGGAACTTGTATATAACCAACAGTTTCACTGAATGCATTTGATCCAATCACATTTTTCAGAGGTTTTGTTGCCCTTTGCTATACACTCTTAACATCGATTCTCACTCACTTAAAAAAAAAATCCTCATCTTCTGAATGTTGGTGGAAAATTTAATCCGTTATCTTTTCAAAGCAGACCAAATTAACGTGTTTTTAGAGTCTGCGGTGTCTGGATGGAGGTTGGCAAGCGTAGCTCGTAGGGGGCAGCAGACCCTAGTTATCTAAAACTATATTATATACTTCCGATATTTACATTTATTAAAATTATTTATAACTGCATTTAACATCAAAGTTTTAACAATGGTTAAAATTAAAAATTATGGAATAATTATTTATAAGGCCAATAAAGTTTATTTATAACTCAGAATACATACAGAAACCTTTCAACTTATATTCAACTTAGATTTTAATATTTATTTATGTCATTTTAAACATTTACAAAATTTATAATTTTAACTAATGCTTTTTTTAATCAGTTGATTAAAATCACGATTTAATCATTGATTTAAAGTATCTGATTAAAATTGTTGACAAATGAGTTAATATACAAGAGTAATTCATACAATGAAGACACAACTAGGCATTTGACTGCAACGGAAAATAACCGGCATCTTACCCCGACGGGGAAAAACCGGCATCTTACCTCCAAAAATTTTCGTAGACTTACCCCAAAGTACTGGGTAAGACTCCGGTGTACCCCACTGACGTGAAAAAGCGGGAACTGGCCAGCATTTATGCTTTGTAGAAAGGCCAGGTATCAGTACTTTCTTAAAATATCAGATTCATTTTTCTGGTGTTTAACACGTTCACGCCGGCGCTTATATTTATGTTTTTCGCTGTGAGACGGCGCTGGAAATCATATTTCACTTCATCTGGCGGCACGGAGCTATTGCTTGTTCAGACACTGTATGTAATGGCCCGCCCCTCTCATATTTATTAATTTGAACTCGAATATAGCAAGCAGAGTTGAATGTGAATGTCTGAAAGTTCGTAAGGAGTAAGCAAATTACTTAGACACATGATTTTATTGAGTACGTATGCACGAATTTAATATAAAATGTCTGACAATCTAAAGAAATATGGACAACATGATGTAAATGCATTTCTGTAAGGTAGAAGCCACGCCCTTAGTCAATGATATTTTTTCAATGAAAACGACAATTCTCGTTTCCTGTTGTGAATGTATTAAGTTTATAATAATGAAGTGTTTTTGCTACTGAATTTTCGAATATTCATGTGTGACCCAATTATAGCTCACGCCGTCTATAGCATAGTCGAGTGTGACCCACCTGTAGTACACGCCTTCTATGGAACAATGGACTGTGACCCACCGGTGATGCACGCCGCCTGATGGGACAGTCTAGCGTGACCCACCGATGGTGCACGCCGGCGTGAACGTGTTAAACTAAGACTTATATAGGCAAATATAGAAGTCACGTAAATGATTTTTGACACTTACCAGATGTCTTTTGACGAAATAGCAATAAAAATGTACCACTTAATTTTTTAAAAGAGCGCAAACAGAAATTAAAAATATCAGTAGGGAACAATTGAGCGGCGTTTCCATACAGCGCCTGCGCATATGAAAACTACATTATTCGGCATCTTGTACAACACGGCGTCTTACGTCAAGTTACGCTATTTAAAGTGTAAGCTTAGTGCATTTTGAAATAATGCGTCTTTTGATCCAAAACATTATTTTTGAAATGTATATTGTTATTTAATGGTTTCATTTCGAAGCTTGTGAAATGAAAATGACATCAATTTGACGAAATTAAAATAAATATATACAAAAGTTTTCTAATTAAAATTAATACTTTAATTGAAAAAATATTACATCATTTTTATCCGATAAAACCTTTTACTAAATTCGCCTTTGTGATATGTTTTAATTGCCATCTGTTAAAAATAATAATCAATTATAATAGCATGCGATTTTTTAAAATTCAATTCGTAGGGGCAATAACAATCCACTTAAATGTACTGAAGTTTAATTTACATCCTTGGTTTAAATGCCAATATGCTCAGACAATTTTTTCTTCGGTGGAATAAATTCATTCATAAAGCTTCAATGTGTGAAAATATGTTTTTAGTTTTAGGAAAATTTACTTTAATCATGTTTTTGTACTATCTATACCAATTGGAATTAAATTATTTTTAATTTTAAAGAGAAAATAGCGTAAAAAAAATATATTAATTTTATTTCCCTTTTTTCCACAAATAATGTCTTCTACTGCTAATCATAACGTGAATTTTGAATGCAAACTCTCATTTGTATGTAACTTATATTCAAACTTATTAATCAGTATTAGTAAAAAATATTTCTCATTCATTTTAAATATGACGTCATTTTTATCTATTTTCATTAGTTTATGATATTCATACTCCTTGTATTTTTAACGAATTCTTGAAAATACCTGTTTTATTTCAAGTATGACGTCATATTTTTGGAAGTTAAACATTTTATCAATAATATAATTCTTTTTCATTCTTTTTCCTGCTAATTATATCGCCATTTTTGACAGAAAAACCCTTATTAAAGTAACCGATATCCATGTTTTATATATAATAAAACATTTTCGTTTCAAATATGACGTCATATTTATTTTCTTTTTATTCTCATTTTTTTACGCAGAAATTGCTCAGTTAAAAATTAATTGCCGATGAGAAATTTTTATACCAGACTTGCAACAGGAAAGAAAGATGGTTAAATTTATCGGGAAAATATCAATTGATTCTGTATGAAAATGAATGAAATTTGGAATTATTAAGCAAAATATTTGAATAAAATAAATTAAACATAGCCTATGTTCATTTCCGGGTTGTAATCCATCGATATTCAAAAATACAAAAGCATTAATTCATCCGTTTAGACGTTGACTTCATTCAAACATTCGGACACACATTGACATTTATAATATTATAAGGATAATAATATAATATAGTTTTATAATATAAATGATGAAGGTATTCCGTATGTTATGAATGTTTCAGTAATTTTAATTCAGTGACAAATTCACTGCCAATGGGGTAGCCCGTTGGGACACCCTCTTACGGAAGCATGAAAACGCTCCCCCCTCTTCTTTAAACTGCAAAATTACCCCCCAACCTCCCCCCCCCCCCCCAAAAAAAATAAATAAATAAAATAAATAAAAGCATTTTGCATCAATAAATTTTTGAAATTTCGAAATGTATTTTGTATTTTAAATGTATTTTGAAAATACATGTATTTTGTATTTGGAACTTTTTGATTTTGGAAAGTAATTTGTAATTTGTATTTTAGGTTCTAAAACCAATGTATTTTGTATTTTGTATCAAAAATGGTTTTTTGATGTATTTTGCCCAACTCTGTCCTAGGGGCACATTTTATATTTTCTTTCATTACTTCCACCAGTTTATCCAAATCAGCTGCTTTTTTGGATATAATTTTTCTATTTCATTTACTGTAGGTGAGACTTCTACATTAAGTACTTTTCTAAAATTGTCATCGATATTTTTCTGTAATTTTTCAAATTTTCTTTTTCCATAAGATCTTTTACTGGTCTCCCCTAAGCCATGCAGTTTCAAAGGTGAACATTTCATCTCTTTAAGGGATACATTGAGCTTTTCTATAGCTTCTTCTCTATTGTGTTTTTCTTCTATCCTTAAACTCTATGTAGTTATATTCCTCTTCTATATTACTAAGTATTCATCACTCTTGTAAATGAGTTCTCTACATTTAGGACATAATTTTTCTCCTGGTTTAACTTTAAATCCCTTTTCTAATAAACATTTAGATTGCTGCAATGTAACAGGTCGCAAGGATTTTTTAATGGGTCCTTTATGCTTTTTCAATGGATCACTGCAGGTTTTGTGACACAACTCAAATTTCTTCAAGAATAAACTTTCATGATGGAAGCAAATAGTTTGAATTGAATGTAATTTAGTTTCAGTTCTTAAACAGAATAATCCTTTGTCTTCTTCACTTAAGGAATTAACATTCTTTATACCTTTCTTCTGACAAGAAGTTATTTTATGGCATTCACTTGCAGTTAATTGTTCTATACTACATATAGGATATTCCATTTCAAACCACCTTTCTAAAAAGTTTGGTTAAAAACTTAAGTAGTAAATAACTTCTCTGTTATATAATGATTTCACTATATAGAAACTGGAAAAAAATAACTGAAGAGCTTACAGATTAAAAGACAAATTCAAAAGATAGAAACTGCTAGGCTGCATCTCTCATCTTGCTTTACTCATCTAATGAAATATCATAGATACTTTTTCTTCATTCCTCTCTTCATCCAATAATATCTCACTTGAGAGTTTTGGTTTGACTTTTTAAGTAAAAGTTATGGTTTAAATCTAAACCAAAACTTTCTAGATAAGGACAGTTATGGTTTAGATCTGAAGCTAAATCTTGTCAGGTAACAGAAGTTTTAGTTTAGATTTAAAGAAGTTCTAGTTGAATGTTGAATATTGTTTTTTAGCTTGATACTTGTAGATCTAGGCATCTTTTATGAAAAAAAATATTGAATTTAATCTTTAAAATTAAAAATAATATTTAGGAACTAAATTTCAAAATCTTCTCCCTTATATGTTCTGCCCAATATTTTCTTTCATCTGATGATAAAAATGATATTTTACTGAGTAAGTAATTATGAATTCAAAGCATAGGTAAAAAAAAAATATATGTGGTAGTGTCATATGGTAAATGTCAGAAAATAAATTACTCTAAATAAAAAAATTTTTCCAAATAATTTTCTCTCTAAATTTCATTAAAAAATAAAATAGTTCCTTACATAAAAGAGAGAGCCAATCTAGTCAAATTACTCAGCCAAATATAATTATTTGACTGACTAATATTGAGCAAAAAAATGCTACATTTGATTTCTGGCTGTGTAATCAATGGTGCAAGGTTTTTTTTTTTTTTTTAATATAGCAAAAAAAATTGATTCATTATGAAAATATTAAGCCATAAATTTGTTAATGGGTACATAAAAGGATGTATTTGTGATCATTTTGATAAAAGAAACTCATTAAATGATGCCATTTTTTAGTGAAGTAAAGTAAACGAAAGAAATTGTCTCATGATAGTAATTTTTTCAAATAGGAGGTGGGGGGGGGGGGGGGAGAACACCCCAAAGTGCCACAATTTTTTTTATTGGGTAAGTTAAAGCACATGTTTATGATCATTTTCAACAAAGAAATCATGAGTTTAATTTAGACCCCCATGTTAAAAATTCAAAATTTTGAAAATTACTTTTTTGACATTTTTTTTATTCAATTTTATTAATTTTTTTAAATTATTTATTGTAAATTTAGACTGTTTAAATATTTTTTCCTTGCATTTTTAATGTTTTAACATTTTATATAAAAATTTTCAAAAAGATTGCAACATTAGCAGTTGAGAAATAAATTTTTTTGTAAACAACATCAGTTGAATCTGAGCATCTCGGAAAAGACAAATGACGCAAAATCACAAAATTTTGAAGGACTACAAAATAAAAAGTTATTGAAATAGAGAAAAACAATATTAGGATGTTGCTTATAACCACAAAGAAAAGAAGTATACCAAGTTAAAAAATCTGTGATGGTGGGTGTTTTTTTCCTATTTTTGTGGTTGATTTGACATGGAATGACCCATAGGCAAAATGAAAGGAGAAGGACCCCAATCTGACACTAACATGCCATTTAAATTTAAATGGTGTCAATTTCCAGTTCGCTTAGCTTTCTCAATGATGAGTCAAAGGGCCAAACTTTTGATAAATGCATTTTTATTTACATTTTCAGCAAAATTTTCAATTACTTTTTTATGAATTATTTTTCATTTCAAAAATTTGTAAATTTCATAATGTTAAAATGTTTTATACCCATTGACAGCACCACCTAAATGCATTTTTATTTACATTTTCGACAAAGTTTTGCATGACTTTTTATACATTAAAAATATTTGTAAATTTCATATGTTGCTTGCTCGACTCGCATAGCGGCTCAACTAAAAATATTTTTTATTGTGTTTTCACTAAGGTTTTAAATTAGTTCCCTTTCCAAGGTTTTTTAATACATTTTTATTTACATTTTCAACAAACTTTTCCATTACTTTTTTATACATTAAAAATATTTGTAAATTTAATACATTATAATGATCTTTAATAGCACTCATTCTGGCTAGATTTAACAGAAATAGTGGCAAGCGAGCTGGAGTCGCGTAGCGATCCCAATGTGAATTGCGTAGCAATTCACGTTGGTTAGCCAGCAGGGGGCTAAGCCCTCTAGTAATATAAATATTTTTAAAAATCTGAGTTCATGAGTTTAATAGATATTGAAAAAAAGGAACATAAACATGAAAAATCCAAGTTTTTTAGAAAAGTCGGTTAAAGATTTAAATGCCCATTAAGCTGTGCTCTTTGAAAGAATGAATAATTCCAACACTTCTTTTTTTTTTTTTTTTTTTATGTGTGACACATAGTTGGAAAGATAAAAGTTTAAACTATTTAATGATATAAAAAAGTAAAAATCGATTTTTTCCCTAAATTTCACTTACCTGGTCCCCTTAAAAGGATTAATTCTACAATAAATATTGTGTCACCTTCAATTTGGATTTTTTCTTTTAAACTTCTACCACATGGGTGAGTGAATCCTTTTTATTTCATTCATTCTCCTTTTTATTTCATATAAAATTGAGTATTGGCAACTTTAATTGAATATAAAACATATCTTATACTTGGTCATTAATACTGAATATTACTTAATTCAGAAAGTTATCAATATAAAAAATATTTAATTTTATAGTTGCCTTATTAAAATTATGACCACTATATGACATAGTCTCAATGTAATCTTGGAGTTATATTTTGAGTTCTGTGTTTTCAAAATTTAATTGTTTACTTTTCTCAGTCATTATTATACACTAGAAAGATAGCCCGTCAAAAATGACGGAAAATGAGACATAAAGATATGTACAACGCATGTGCAAGAATAAGAGTTTTTCTCACTTTTTCTGCAGTAATAGATGAAAATAACACATTTTAAAAGCAAATTTATGAAAAACTATGTATATAATGAAATGAATGCATAAAAAATGCAATTTAAAGATAAAATTTGGTTACAAAACTTCAGGATATACGATGTTTTTTTTTGTACAAATTACTGCTGTTTCTGAATAAAATTAGATAAATGGCTTTTTTTGTTAAATAGATTGTATAAATAATAATGATAATAATTAAAAAAAACGCATGTGTATATGAAATGAAACAGTGAATAGGTTGCCAGAAAATATGTTGCCAAATTTCCTTCTTCGCCAAGGCAGTTTTCTCTATTTCGCCAAGACCCCTATACTGGAAAAGTATTGAAAATTTAATTTCTGTATCCGACTATGTAAAGCACATTAAAATCGGGCACTTAGGAGTGTTAGGCAATGAGATAATACAGCACCATCTAGTAGCAGTATACTTATTAGCATCATTGGGATTAAGATGTTTGAAAATATTTTCAATTTAAATTCTGACCCACAAATTTTGAAAAAAAAAAAAAAAAAAAAGCTTAGATGCATGGAGTTTAAAATAAATTGCAGTGAGCTTGATTATGAAATATTAATGGGTTTCAATGGGAATTTTGCCAAATTAGCCAGCTTTTGCCAAGTTGGCTTTATGTATGGCAACTTATTTTTGTCGTCAAATTCGGCGAAAAACTGCCAATGTTGCCAATATCTTGCCAAGTTGGTAAAAATTTGGCTATGTTGGTAACACTTCCTGTAATACTTCTTTTCAACAATTGCTCATTATTGAAGTGGATACCGATTTCTCAATAGGAAGCCTAACATGACCGCGATCAATGTAGCAGTCCAACTGGAATTGTGAGGGACACACAGAGACTTGGATTTTATATAAATAGATTAATTGAAATCATTCTATGTTTGCATTCATGCTCAATCTATAATTCCAAGTTTACATATCACATTTAAAATATGTTCTTTTATACTGTTCAGTGTAGATTATTTAGTATAAAAGTAAGGAAAGTGAAGTAATGTTTAAGTGAAGAAATGTAGTAAATTTGGAAGGCCTTTTTCAAAACTTGCTAAAGAAAAAGCAAAAATTTTGGTATCACTGCTGTCAAAATACTTTTGTTTATAAATTCATGTATAATAACATAACCTTGTAATCTGTGCAACTGAATATTTTTCTTAAAATACTGTGTAAATTAAAATGTAATTTTTAAAACTGTTAGTGTAATAGTATATTGAATAAAAAGGTTTTTTACACAACCTTCACATAATAACTTTGCTGATGACCTTGAAAGAGTTTGCAGTTCTATGGAGAAAGAAAGCTGCCAACAGACTTGTATTTTTGCAAGAAATTCATTATTTATTAAAAATTCGATTATGCTAGTTCAGGGATGGCGAACCTATGGCATGCGTGCCAGTTTTGGCACGTCATTGCTTGTGGCTCTAAATCAAAATAAAGTGAGATTACACAAAATTACGACTGATCTTTTCCAAATTCAATTAAATGGAAATTGAAAATTTTAATTGCGGCATATTATATTCCAATCTAATTAATTATGGTCTCAAATTTTTTTCAAACAAAGACGATATTTAAAAACTATCGACAAGAATTGGTTATTAGACATTACTAAATTCTAATGATAAAGTTATAGCAACTTTGAATATATTTCAGAGCTATTCAAAGAAACTGGTAATTGACATTTTAGCAGTTTTTCTGCATATCTATGCTTTCAAGCCACTGTTTTCACAAATGAATAATATCAAAACTCATACTGAAAGCACTTGTCAGATGAAGTTGCCATAATTATTAGAGTGTAATACCTACATGTATGTTCCTCATATTTTAACGGAAAATTTTAAGCAATTTTTATCCATCATTTTTCCACCTACTAAATTTGTTTTTTAGTTGGCACGTCATGATCATGCAAAATATATTTTGATCAAATTTGGCACGTGGCAACAAAAAAGTTCCCCGACCCTGTGCTAATTGTTAGTAGTGATTGGTACCTTAATTAACAAACATGTTTATCTAAATTTACATTATTCATTGTTCAAGTTATTGTGCGAAGACTATAACCATTTGTTCAAAAATTTAATGTTCTTATTGGTGTTTTTAGCTCAATGAAGAATCAGAAAAAGCTTGTTCAGTATTAGAAAGAATTCTTTTAAATGAAATAGTTGCCCGTATGCCTCTCATCAACTGTATTGGACCTTTGACTGAAGAATCACCGAATCCTGATCATAAATGGGAGCTTGGTATAATGCTCAAGCCGGAAGATGTTATCTGCCAGGTATTATTCTCAGATAAGCTGATCCTTTTTCTTGACATTTCCACAAACATTAATATGTTCTGCTGGACTGTAAAAAAAATTACAACACTTTCATAAAACTTTAATGTGTCTATGTCCTAGCCAAACAGCTGCAAATATTATTTAAGGAATAGGGTTGAAATAAAAGAAATTATTTTCAACTATTATAATTAAGGGATTTTTCAAAATATTTCTTTCCCTTAGCTAGAATATCAGTGACTTTGTATGTATTAATGTTTATTTTTATATAATTAACAGATAAGTTCTTTTGCTTTAATTACTTTAAAAGTCACTTTTAATAGAATAATTTTATATTTAATGAATAACATGTTGTTTTTAGGTGCATTTTTGTTCATTATATAAATACGTAGCACCTATAGTCATCATCTCGTCCATTCGTCTGTCTGTCCATCTTTCTGCATATAACATCGCAAAAACTACCCAACCAAACGGTTTTAAATTTAATTTATATATAATCATTGCAGAATTGTGTCATTTCAAATTTTATGAAAATCAAATCAAAACTTAAAAAAGAATGTAATTAATTCAATATTCATATGTAATTAATTCAATGATATCCCATGATAGATAATGGTTCTAGGTTGACATGGTGATGATGTCGTATTGAAGGAGTCCTATTATTTCCGTATGACCAGGGTTAGAAATTGGGATTTTTAAGTAAGGCGTCAAATGACGCCTACAATTTATTTTCTGGGCGCCAAACTGCATTTCATGGTTGCAATTTTACGTTGTATCGTATTTTCTCATTTCTTTTCACAACTGTGTTAACATTAATATTGTTCCTATTTTTATGTGTTAAGGGTAAGGGGGTATATATTAAAAACACTATCATTGTTAATCACTAAAACAAAGTAAAAACTGGTTTTCTATAAAACAGTAAAATTTGATTAAACTACAACATATGGATGCTAGAAAAATGTTTAACTAATTATTTTTATATAGCTTATATGAATACAAAAGTTGAAAATACAAAAATCACAAACAAAGAATACAAAAATTAAAATAATATCTTGAATTAAAATCAGGCCTCCTAACTCGTTAAATTTTTAAAATCAGGCCTCCTAACTCGACCGAGTGTTACATCAGAGTACCATAAAGTAATGGCTTTTTGTGGATTGAAATTATCTAATGTTGGTCCATACAGTTTTATTAAAAGAATGTCATTGATCAAATTCAGTGACAAACGATTCCTTGTGTTTGTCTTAATAAGATTAAGTTGGCTGAAACCCCTTTCACATTCAGCAATGCTCAAGGGAAGAACCATAACAAATTCCAAAATTTTCCTGATGTTATAAAAACTCGTATTAGATTTGGATTCTGCGATTAATCGCTGCCAAGCAGCTTTGCATGGAATATTTAACTTATCTTTAGTCCACATTTTATAGTCAGAGAATTTCTTGATTAATGCATCTTTATTAATGTTTTTTCTTACATTGTGTGGAAGATTATTTATGAGTTCTTCTAATTGATTATTAACTTTGTTCTCATCATCTTCTTTCAATTCATAAAGGGAGCATGGGTCAAATATTTTTAAATTTGCAAAGATGGTTTCATTTGTCATATTATAGAACCGTTTATTTAAAGATTCTATTATTTCAGTTATAAGCTTTCTCCGGTCTTCTTCAAACAAACGTAAATTCGAATCATTCCGAGACTGTTATATCTTTATACTTTACTTCAGTACCTTGAAAACTCTGGGCATTTTTAAACTCCTGAAGGCTTTTTGCATCTTCAGAAATCATTTTTGAAAGTCTTTCTTTACTAGATTCAAACTTTACAAAAAAATCGCTCAGAAGCAAGAACTTTTGCTGAAAAGTTTCAGAAAGTCTTGCAAGAATGTGAGAAATATCTTCATATAAATGAAGGAAATTCAAAAATCTTTCACATTTCAAGGTTTTTAAATATCCTCTTAATTTTGCACATTCTGTCTTTTCTTTTTCAGCAGCAACAACCTGTTCCATATGAATTATAACTGCATGCCAGTTCTTAATAAGAACCTGAACAGCTCGATGCCGTGATTGCAACCATCGAATGCCATGCAAACCAACAGGCCGCAAAACTTTTTCATCAAGGATTTCGGAGAGCGATTTAAGTTCCCTTGTACGTTTGGCACTGTTGTGGTAAAAGGAATAAATTCCTTTAATTGTGTCTTCAACATTAGTAACATACCTCACACATTTTAGTGCATCAGCTAAAGCTAGCTCTAATCTGTGTGCTACACAGTGAACTGTTGCTAAATCTCCACAGTCGTCCTCCATTAATTTGACAATACCAGAAACAGGTCCCATGTTTACGCTAGCACCATCAAAACTGACTGCAACCAGTTTTTCCTTCCAATCTGGTATAAATTCTTGTACAGCAGTTTCTATTGTGGATTTTATTCCAGAAGCACATTCATTTCACATTCTTTCAAACCAATAAAAGTACATCTTACATCTCCTTCATACAAATAATAAACATATATTATTTCTGATGATATTGTTGCCCTGTCAGTGGATCCATCAGCCATCATAGAAAAAAAATCAATTGAAGAAAACTGTTCTTTAATTTCTGATCTCATGCTTTCTGCAATATATTTAACGAATTGTTTAGCTGCTTTATCATTCACATATGTGTTGCCAAACTTTATTCCATTTTTTTGTTGGAGTGCACATAAACTGGGAAAGTCATCAAAAGCATAATCCTCTTTAGCAATTAGATATGCTGTATTGAAGAGCTTTTCCATATTCGAAAGTAATTGGGAATCCATTTTCTTAACTGCAGACATCAGTGGTGCTTTAGATGGATTATCTTTGGCTAATTTTGCTTTGCAAGAATTATAATGCGTAGCAGACATACTATGCTTTTTTACCTGAAAAAAAATAATATTTTAATACAAACTCAAAATAAAATTCATTAATTTTTTTAAAAAGGCCAGAACTTTTTAATTAAATATTTTTTATGTGCTGTAAAAATGATGAAAAATTTAAAAATGACTTAATTTTTCTTATTAATTTTAAGTTATTTATTCACCTACATAGAGATGTTGCAAAACAAAATAAAATTACAGTATGCTACTTATCCCTCTCTCCCCCCTAAAAAAGTAAATATTTTATTAAATTATACATTAATATATATATATATATATATATATATATTCCTCTTGGTAGAATTTTAATCGAAAACTAATGAGGATATAAAATTTGTACTATTGATTATTCAATTACTGGAAATATTATCAATTTTTTGGTAGTATATTATTCTAGGCCGAATGTTCTGACACAATAATAATTAGAAATCGACCGACCGAAACTTTCATTTCATTTTCGCCCTAAAATCCAAGTTTTGCCAAAAATGAAATCGGACCAAAACTCGACAGAGATTGTGTATTCCAAATCTTCTTTCGAATATTTTCAACTTTACTCACGGCTGAAATGAGACTATTGCTATGAATTCCATTGTTTATAATTATCAGTCATGACTGACTCAGACGTGAATGCAAATTATAAAGCAAGCAACACATATTTGCCTAAACTGTTTTACGCGCTCATTAAAAGCTGCAGCCTTAAAAAAAAATAGAGAATTTTTAGTTTGAAACTACAAAACTGTTTTGAATATTCTTTGAGAAAGTTCTAGTATAACATATAATCATTTACAAACAGTATTATAAAAAATAAACCTACATTGTATGTATACCTAAAATCAAAATATTTTAAAAGTATAAATAAAATTCTTGTAATTAGAAAATATTTCTGTATTCGTTGATAAATTAATTACGTTTTATTTTATATGGAATTATAATTTTTTTATTTATATCCCAAAATAAAAAATTTTGGGACTAAGGCACTCAGAGCCAATTTTGGCCACACTTATAATTAATAGTTATAAATATTTAATAAGCATGTATAATTAATAATTATATAAATTTAATAAAAACATATAATTAATAATTATGTATGTATTGATTACTGATTACTTTAAAAAAAGTTCCAATGTTTTTGTTTTCGGCCGAAAAGAGAAAGAACGCCGAAATTCCATTTCCATCAATTCAATCCTTAATAATTACGGCTATTGCCAATTATCCTGCATGCTTACCAGATAACGGATGTTTTTAAAATAGAATACGAAAAAAAAAAAAAAAAAATCTCCACACAGTTTCTTTCTGCATAACAAAATGTTATCCATCCAAAGCAGATCATCTTATTTTGATAACGTTTCCAACCTCACGGTGTTTAAGTAAACAAAACAAACCGCATTGGTTCTTCTTTAGAATTGTTCTATAGTGAGTGATTTTTGTAGAGGCTCTAATTTTCTAATCACTTATTACATTATAATAAAAATTTGTTTCACTGCGTAATTTACTATGTTTGCAACTTGCTGAAAATTTCAAGAAAATCCCTCCATTAACAACGAAGATATCTTTTTTTTTTTTTTTTTAATAGTAAGGAAAAGCACAAGCAGAGCTGGCTTTTCATTTATTTTTCTTTTGTATACTTATTCTGTTTGCTTGCAGCGCAATAATTTCTTTTTTCCGCTGAAACATTTGCAGAGTTCTTTTTATATGTGAGGTTGAATATGAATAGAATTTGAATAGTTGCTCTCGCTTTAAAGAGGGAAAAAGAAATTATAATGAGGCTACTTGTGCACGGCTGTTCTAAGATCCAAAGTTACTTTCTAAATTAAATTAGTTTTTGTTTAAGAATGCATGAAATTGGGAGTTGATTTCTTACCAAGAAACTAATGTAATCAAATAGCGTTTTCCATATTTGGTAAATACATCTTTTAGAAATTATTTTCAAATTTAATTATTTTTTTATTTATTTTAAAATATTTAAAATTTTTTTAGGGCATTTTATTTTAAATATTTACGAACATATCGCGTAAAGTAACAATTTATTTCTGATAGGTGGTTCTGATGAGTTTTTCGTTGGGAAATAAATTATTTATCGCGATTCGTGTCACATGACGACACTTTTCGACTTTCCCGAATTGCGACGTTGGAAATTAGGTTCAAAATGCCGCATTTTGATAGTATTTCTGAATAATCAACTTAGGAAAAAAAATATGCAAAGTAGATAATATTGTGAGTGAAATTTGAAATTAATTTCAATTTCCGATTTTGCAATTTACTCAGTGGAGAGATGAGTGACAGTGAATATTATTTTATAAAAGAAAAATAATAACAGAACAAATTATTCTTAGAATGAAATTACTTACCGTTTCATATCTCAATGCTGGACATCCATTAACAAAGTTTGTCTCTTCCGGTTTAGCATATTCTTTACATAGGGTACATAGCATCAAATTTTCTACTTGAATGAGCCATGGGTGCTCTTTTTTCCATTTTAGGAATGTTGAATTGCTGACTTCTTTGCGAATTAATTTAGAATTCTCATTGTTAGAATCTAGCGGTTCTTTATTTTCGATTTTTAAACGTTTATTTGGAAATGGTAAGGAAAAAAACGAAGTTATATCGCGTTTCGCCATTTTTAAACACTCGTGTCATCTAGAAGCTATACTGAACTCAAATATCAATTTTAAACCATGCTTTCAAACAAGTAGTGCAATAATTTTAAGGGTGTGGTTTTTAAGGTAAGTTTTATTAGTTATTGGTTAAAATCAAGTTAGCTTAGAGGTGATTGACAGGTGCATAGCAGTTTTAAACCAGGCTTTTGAACTAAGTGCGCAAGCTTTTTAGAGACAGGTGCCTCTCTGGTCAGTTTTATCAGTTATTGGTTAAAAAGAAGTCAGCTAGGAGGTGATTGACAAATCCTATTGAACCCCCCCCCCACCCCCCCACCCCCCCCACCCCCCACTGCACGCACGTGAAGAACACCTGTTTTCCATAAAAGAATGGACAGTAGCATGTGTTTGAAAAAGAAGGAAAAAAAAGAATAACAAAGAAAGAAACAGGCTATTTCAGACGTGACAAAATGACTATGTAAAAAAAAAAAAAAAAAAAAAAAACCTTGCGCTAAAGAATGAGAGCGTTTTTTAAACAAAAATTAAAGTGGGAAAAAGCTAGTCGTCAAATTTGACAACTAGGTATAATTGTCTAGTCGTCAAATGCAATAATTTAGTTGCATTTGGCGACTAACGACCGCTAATTTCTAACCCTGCGTATGACTGAATTTAATCTATAGAATCATAATAAATTTTGTATTCATGCATTTTTGCATAAGAGTGCAACAGTTATTGCATCAAGATCTGGATATTTATAAAACTAGTTATAGTACAAATGCACCTCATTTGGTACTTTTGACGTACAATTTCTGACTTGTTAAGTAATGGTACATAAATTGCTTTTGGCCACTAATTTAGTGCCTAGTTATTTAGTACTCGAGTATATAATTTGTCAGAAATAATTATTCTGAGTTAACTTGTTTGTAGTGTCAAATCATGGATTTTTTTTTTTTTTTTTTTTTTTTTTATGAAGAATTTTTATGGTATTGGCTGTTATGAATATTCATAATTAGAAAGATAGCCTGTCAAAAATGACGGAATATGAGATATAAATATATACAACAAATGTGCAAAAATATGAGTTTTTCTCGCTTGTTTCGGCAGTGATAGATGAAAATAACAGATTTTAAAAACAAAACCCATTTATGAAAAACTGTAATACAGTAGAAGACTACTAATCCGCATTGCTTGGTTCCAAGTGTTTTGCAGATTTGAGGCTTTTTGCAGATTACAGGTCATGTCTATATTATAAAATTAGATATATGGCTTCTTTATATTAAATAAATTGTATAAATATTGAAAAAAAAAATGTGTATATGAAATGAAACAGCAAATAGGTTGCCAGAAAATATGTTGCCAATTTTCTTTTTTCGCCAAAGCTCTTAAAGTGGAAAAGTACAGAGAATTTAACTTTTGTATCCGACTATATAAAGCGTGGTACTTTTCCAGTATAGGGACCTTGGCGTACTTTTTTAAAGTTTGTCATAATTTGGGCTTCAGAAGAATTTTTTTTTTTTAAGAATTTTTATTTTATTGGCTGTTATGAATATTTATAATTCTTTCTTTTACTTTACTTATGGGTGCTCACCAGTTTTAAACCTTCAGAAAATCTATATTTTGCTTTTCATATTTAAAAAGAACTATGCATTTTTTTTGCGAAACAAGTCGCATGAAATTTTCAAATAGAACTGGATCAAATTGATATACCTACTTTAACATGTACTCAAAATAATTTTTAAACTTTGCGTCTGCTTTTCTGAAAACTGTGTTTTGTCACCAGCATATTTATTTTGCACAGATATGTATAAAAATAAGCATACATAACAATCCCCAGCTATTCTTTTGCCAATTAAAAACACAATTTTTTTTCCCCATTTGAATGTGCTTTTTATGTATCTTATTAAAAAATACATTATCAAATAGTTTCAAATAAATTGATCAATTAGGATTATTAATAATTAATAAAAAATTATGGGAATAATTAATCATTCCAACTAATTATTAATGCCATTATTGCAAAATCAATATTTTTGTTATGGTAAATAGGAATTTAATATATTGAATTTCAGATAGTCGTGCCTTATACAAAATTATTATAAAACATTAGTATGTATTTGTTATAAAACATTGTACTATAGTCTTACTAGCATAAAATACTATATTGCTTAATGAAATGATATTTATTTTTATATCTGTTACACGTTCACACTTCATGAGCTTGGCTATAGGCATAATTGACTGCCACTTTGTGTGTATAATTGTGGGGTCTGCTTTAACAAAAATGTACCAAAATGTGTTCTTTGAAAAAATCATTTAAAAATTTGGTACTGTTCAATTTACCAGATGCAAGTCTTGTCAATAACAGACTTTTTTCATTAATGGCAATGGTACATGATGCCACCTTTGTGGAAATAATTGAAATTTCTACATCAGTAAGGAAAGTATGCACACTGTCACATACAGAATTTTTTGTGAGGTCGGCTCCCGGTAAATAGTTTGTGCACCGATGATATAATGAAAAAATCATTTACTCATGCCTCTAAAACAACAAAAAAATTACTTAAATTAATAAACATATTAACAGCTTCTAAGGTACATTAAAATTCTTAATAGGCATATTGCCGGTCCCTGTAAACTTAGAGAGCATTAATCTAATAATGTTCATACACTGGCGGGCCAAACATTTCAGCCATCCTAGCATTCTACTCTCTTGCTTGATTCCCTTACCTCAAAGTTTCTCTCTTCTCAACCTCAGCACTCACGGTCCATCCATTATTACATTCTAGATATGTGCAGAGGAGGGTGCAGGTGGCTGGAGTATCCGAGAGTCCTTAGTCGATACAAACGTGACACACACATTAAAAAGATGACAAAAGTAACTTTCCTTAACTTAATTTAAAATACAAATAATAATGATAATAATAATAATAATAAAATGTTGATAGAAAGGAAGAAAAGGTTTAATAAAAAGAAATAATATAATAAGCCAAAATCATTTTATTTCAATATCAAAGCTTTATTTCTAACTTACATAAGCAGAAATAAAAGCTATTATTTCTTACTTCAATTGCAGGGGTTTGGGGAATGAAATCTTTTAATAATAAGTTATAATTCTCTAAATATTTATAAAATGGATAAATCAAGGAGTTTGAAAAATCCATTGAGATTTGTCATCTAACGATCAGTTATATTTATTATTACATAATGAAATAATATGGTAGAATCGTAGATATAATATTCATTAGCACAATTATACTACAAATTTTTAAAAAGTTGGTCATGAAAATCTTAATATTTACTATAAAAACATGCTACCAATTGTTTTATAAACCTTATAAGTTTTATTATCCAAAATGAAAAGGTAAAATTTGTTAAAAAATTAAAATAGCTATAAATTAATCATGATGAAATGTGAAATGAATAAAACATGCCAATAGAAATAATATGTTTTCTATAACCATATCAGTCTATGTCAATGATGGCAATTGAAATGGTATTTAGCTGTTTATCACCTGCGCCTAACTAATGGAAAAGTACCAAAAAATATTCAAAATTTTATTACTATTTATATGTAAATTTATTTATCTTTAGAATTGAATTATATTTTTTATGAAAATACTATTTAATTTAACAGTAATTTAATTTCCGTGCAGTTTTTCTGATAATATTTTAATGCTTGTATTTTCCAGATCTCCTATGACCTAGGTCGATTTTATTTCTTTCAAGAAAAGTATGCTAAAGCAAGTGGTCATTTTATCCGTGCATCTGAATTACATTCAAAGGTAAGGAGATGTAAAACCAAGGTCTGTTGATATATATCCAATATTTATTTTTAAAACACAGTATTGAACCGTTTATCTGGTAAACCAGTTATCTAGAATGATATTTCCAATTGATTTATTTCAGAAAAATGAGCCATACTATCCCAGTTTCACATGTACATTGTTTTAAACATTACAACATGCATGATATAACTTGATTCCAACAACTAAGGTTTGAAATGGAAGCATATTTAGTTATATATTGGGCTTTTTGATTTCTATGCATAGGAAAAAGGGAAGTTTTTGTTTCAAAGGTATTTTTATAAATTGTCTTCTCTTAAACTTTGATTAATGTCTGATCTTGTTTAGACCTGACTCTTTGTTCTGATTCTGAATTGTCTAATAATTACTTCAAGATCAAAACTCTGTCATAGCCACATATATTCTACAAATCAGATCAAATAGATGTTGGTTTAATGCCCAACCAGTTATCTGGAATGCATCTGACCCCAACCATTCTGGATAAATAGTTCTGTACTGTATCACATTTTTTTTTTTTATTGATATTTTCATATATTTTATGCTTATTTTCAAAATATCAAGATGTTTGATATTTTGTATGTTTTATATTTATTTTCAAAATATGACTGTGCAAGATAATTTTGATATTTTCAGTTAAAACAAGTGTAAATGAAATTTTCAACTATTATTGATTGTGTCATTTTGGACTTTTCTCTCTGGCAAGTGATTTTTTTTTAGCCAAAGAAGGAAACAAATATATTTTCCCAAGCTTTATGTTTGAAGCTTTTATTTTTAAATGTAGAACTAATAATTATGTGAGACAATTAATTCAGAACAGCCATTGAAAGATAAACTGTCTAATTTAGATAATCAGTTACATACGGCTTCATTAGAAAAGAATCTTTTCTGATTTTGGTTTAGTTGATTCTAAACTGTACAACAGGTTAGGGAATAACAAATGACAAGCTTACATTTATTTATATTAAAATTCTCCAATTAAAAAAAATAAAAACTTGTTTCATAAATTTTTGATTTCTTGACTCTTACTTTATACTGTATCCTATTGGTTTTTTTTTTAAATTTTTTTTTTATTTATTTTTTTATTTTATTTTTTATTTTAAATAAGTGTATAAAGCAAATTATATCTGTTTTCAATTACTTGATCTTCAATTTTGTTTTAAATGAAAAAAAGAAAAGAGGAATGCACTTTTAGAATATTATTTAAGTTTTCATGTTAAGTGCGTTATGCTTGAAAATATTTATTGTCAACAGTGAGTTGATTGTTTTGAAAATGAACTGTTTTTTTAACACAATCAAACTGATCAGTAAAGTTATACAAATTGAATATTTCCAACTGAGTGAAAAAATGCCCAGGCTGGGAATCGAACCCAGATCCTTGGCTTACAAACTAATGATAACTTTACTGATCAGTTTGGTTGTGTTAAATTAATAATTCATCTACGTATCCATTTTTTATATGGAGTTCCTTTACCTGCGGTTTATTCTGTTGAGTTGTCTACATGACAGACCAGATGTTACTACCAATAAGGTCATCTGAGCGAAATATGCTGGCTGGTTGTCGGCCCAGTTAGTTTAAACGGTGAAGCATTGGCTTTGTAAGCCAAGGTCGATTCCCAGACTGGGCATTTTTTCGCTCAGTTGGAAATATTCAATTCGTATGTTTTGAAAGTATCGGATATACATAAAAAATATTAGATGTTTTTTATATTTTCAAAAATATGATATTTACGAACCCTGTGTAAAACTAAACCTAGCTTATTTATTCTCCTTTGGCAGTGTATACCAGTTTATGAAAATTGAGTGTATTTTAAGTGCATGATATTTTTATGTTATAGATTAAAGAGCCAGTTATCTGCCAGCTGGATGTTACAAAGCTGAAGGGTTTTTATGATGCTTGTGCTCACATATTAGGTTACCAAACTTCTGATTCATCTACTCCTCTGAGAGAAACTTTGCAAACTTCTGTCAAGGAAGGACATAATGTAAGAGCTCATTTATTTCTTTTTTCAGCCTAATTTAAAAGTAAATATGTATTAGTACTTTTTTTTCCGTTTCAATGTCCCTTACTTACCCAAATTGAATGTTTCTATAATTTAAACTAGTTGGATGTGCCCATCCCAAAACTTTCTTCAATCTCATATATTTTAATATTTCAAAATGGTGTTACAGATGTCAATATTTCATTTTTATTAGTTCAAAACTACATCAAATTTGACTTTCATCTGAAATTTCAGTCAATGAATCAGAGTCAAAACGAGTTCATCTCAATCATGATATTTATTAAAATCGCGAATAATCGCGAATAGTTGGCTTATCAGGATGGGAAGTTCCCGTCGATTCACGAGCCACTGGTGTACAATAGAACTACGAAAAATTAAGAAGATTATACAAAAATTGCTATTACAGCACCCCTTCCCGGCAGAATTTTTCCACATTCAGGGAGGACCTTCTTGCCATGGCCAAAAACGTGCACAAAAAATTGGGTTCAATTCTATGCATAACTTCAGACACTTTTTGATGGTACAATGGCAACAGACACTAGAGATGAGTTCGGGCTTTTTTTTTGGAGCCTGAGCCCGACGATTTTAAATCCAAGCTCGCCCAAGCCCGATACCAAAAATATACATAAAAAAAATTGCATGATATTTAAAAATTTTTTCGAAAGTGATACCTCATTTTTAAAAACTTCTTACATAGAAATAACTGTTAAATGGAAATTTAAATTCAATCTTATCAAAAGAGCAGTTCAGTATCAAATAAAAATATACTTTATGCTTAAAAGGATTCTCATATTTTTTTTCCCCTTTAACACACAAACTTGATGGACACGTTAAAAAAATGTGTTTAATAAAGAAAGGCATGAAGTTTTCAGAAATTAATGCTGGAGAATCGAACAAAGTTTTTCAATTTCCTATAAAAGATGTACATCTTTAACTATAATTGATTTTTTTTCTCATAACAGTCTTCCATGATTGATGTGAACCGGGAAAATTAACATAAATTACAAAATTGACACTGTTATCTTAAAGGTACGATGATTTTATATTAAAAGAGGAAACACTGACTGTTTGTTTTCTAACAGAATAACAGGGTAATTATATCTACTTACAAAGGAAAGTGACTTTGTAAATTTATTACAGAGTCCTCAGCGTGAGCAGAGTTCATGACAAATAGATATAATAACCAAAAAAGTTATTTTCATATGAAGAACGATTATAACTAGAGTGCAATATAAGATTAAATAATTTGCAAACCTCAAGCTAATTCTGGTCTAGTAAAAATCGAAGAAAACATTCTCTTCGCGTTAGATAACTAAATAAAAAATAAACGATCGGATTAAAAAATATCTTCTGTCACAAACGAAAATCCTACTAAAAACAAATGCATTGTTTGCGCTTGTTTTGATTGGTGCCATATTAATTGATCATCGTTGGAAATGCCGTAGACATAAATCTGAAAACATCATAAATTTTCTTTTGAAACAGCAATGAAATACTAAAATAAATAAACACAATTTTCGTTCTCCCTTCATTTTGATCAAAGTAACATTGAAAATACTTGAAAAGTAATTTTAAGAGGGGAAAAAAATTCTTTCAATCTTTTCTATACATAAATAAATATTTTCCGGTTTCAGAAAGAACGAGCCCGAGCCCGAAGACTAGAATAAAACTAGAGCCTGAGCCCGTGTTGGGCTGAACCCGTCTCATCTCTAACAGACACACGGGCAGACAGACATTTTTCTATAAACATGTTTTTTGGGATATCTGACCCCTAAAACATGTAAATCTGTCGAAAACCGGAAGTTGACAAAAATTTCTATTACAATACTTTCTTCTATCTTCAATAGAATAAAGTAAAAAACGAACATGAAACCTGAAACTGAGACATTAAAAATTAAAAGAAAAGAAAAAAACAAAATTTTATTGCTCTGATTTTATCTAATCAAAATTTTGGATGCTTTTGTCTTATTTTGGTGCAAAATATAAATTGCCAAATATTATTTCAATCTTAGTCCATTGAAAACTTTTTTGAAGCATTACAAATATTGCCTTTATGTTTACATTAAATATTTTCATTTTGTAATATTATTTCTCATTAAAACTTTTTTTTTGTGTATATTTTAAATAAAATTATTTTCAAAAACAGTTTTTTTCTTTTATTTTTTGATGTGTTTGTATTTTCTTCTAACTGATATAACCATTTAAATTCTTTAACCATTGACTGCTTAATATGGCATCGCCAATATGGAATATATGGCAGCATTTGTCACCAAAATATGAGAAAAACTGACTATAAAACTGCAACAACGAAATATTTTAAACACTAAAAAGTAAAAAAAATGTAAATTAAAAATAAAGAGTGTAATATAATTTTTATAAAATATGTTTTACTCCATTAAGGCTGTCCTTAACTGCTCTGCTCAACAAGCGCAAAACGTTTTGACGCATATACAAATTAATTTTTTAACGGAAAGGTATAAAATTGGAAAGCCTGGCCATGGAAGCAATTTGGAATTGAACTGTTTTTTCCATTTTTTTATCCATCAATTACCTATTGAGTTATAAACCATTTTGATCACGTGACAAACACATTTTTTGTCCGCTCTTGAGTGCTCTTTCTTCCTTTGTGCAGAAATTCGGTTCAAAACGCCCACTTTGACATTATTTTCTGAAAGATCTATTGCGTTTGCAAAAAAATGGAAAAAAACAGCTCAATTACATAGTTTCTGAACAACAACACCAGCTAGTTTCATACATTTTCGAACAAAAATAAATTAAAACTTATGTCAGAAAGTTGCCCTTTTCGATTTTGAGAACAGCCTTAATAGTTCCATATTAATTAAATTATGATTATACATTGAGAAATACATTTAAAAGTCTTAAAAAGATAGTTTAAATAATGTTTCATTGTTTCTTTCCTGTTGCCCTATCTTAAAAAAGAAACAGAGCAAAAATTGCAATTTTAAAAATAAATTGACTAGCTCTTGCTTTCTATCTAGCATTAAAAAAAAAAAATAAATAAATAAATTTTCCATAATCAAATTCAATGCCCATATCAAATTAATGTATTTTCATAGAAATTTTCAGTAAAAAAGATGAATTGTAGCCATGAAATTTTGCATGATTTTTAAGATATTAAAATTTCAAAAAACAAAGTATTTCTAATATAGTGATTATGATTGCTATAGTGATTATAATTCTAAATTGAACTGAATAGAATCACATGTATATGGAATCACCCAATCTACTTAATCCTTTGTGTGTTTTCTTCTTCTGAATGCATATCACCATTACAATTATTTAATTTGCGTTATTGTTTAAGAATTTTCTGATAATAGTTTTAGGTCAATAAAAAAACATTTATTTTTAATACTGATAGTTAGTCACTTCTTTACAACAAGAAGTCTGGTACATCAGGCAAGAACACTAATTCTTTTTAATGACAATGATGCCTTTTTTTTTAACCAAGGAAACTAGATTTAAGCTGAATTCCAAAATTGCTTTAGCGAAAAAGCTAAAAATTGAAAAGAAAAAAAAAAAAGCCTTAACAATATGTTAGAGAACCAGTAAGCTTATGGGTTTGCAATTCTACACTCTTGATATGTTTTACTTGCAATTGTGTAAAGAAGACAGGATAAAAGGCAGAGGTACTTTTTCATTAGTGGAATCTGATTAACATCTAAGTCTGCTTTTTTTCTTTCAAGAATGTTTCCTTTTTTTCCCACTTTTGCTTCACATGATAACAAATGGTATTTTTTATCCAATAGCAAAGCAATGGAACTTGGAAGCCTGATTTTTATCCTCCAAGAATGTCTCTCATTTTTCCATGCTTCTGCTTATGTATTTTCCCCTTACCTAAGTTCAGAGTGTGTTAATTTAGGTGATTGGTGACTTATGGGCAATCAAATTTGATTGGTCTAGAACAGTGACGGCGAACCTATGGCACGCTACAGGTTATTTTTGGCACGGCATAGATTCAGGTTAAAGGTTCAGGTTAAATAAAAGCAGAATTTCACAAAATGCAATACAGTATGGAACCATTTATCCGGAAACCAGTTATCCGGAATGATATTTCTGATAGACTGATTTCAGAGTCTTTGCAGAAAAAGGTGTCATACATTGCCAGTTTGACATAGACTTTCCTTGAAACAATTGTATAATTTAATGACAACATCTAGTATTTTTTGTCACAAATTTAGTTTTATTTTAGATGTTTTAATTTTTATGCAGAGGAAACAGAAGAATTTTTGTTCCTAAGGGATTCGTATAAATTACATTCTTTTAAACCCTGGCTAACTTTTGATCTTTCTTGCATTGATTTCTAATCCAAGTAATCTAATAATTTAAAATGAGAAATAATGCCACAACCACACATATTCCACAAAACTTATCAAATGGATGCTGCTTTAATTCACAACCAGTTAACCGGAAAAACCAGTTATCCAGAATACATCCGACCCCAAGCATTCCGGATAAATGGTTCTGTACTGTAATTAATCCATAGTTTGTCTCTGTTTATCTGAATTTGATTAGTTCAGATAATTGTCATACAGATTGAAGAAACTAGAATATAACTTAATGCATCCCAATCTAGCTTAATATTGGATCACAAAATTTTAAGAATAGAGGAGAATTAGGAGATTATCGCAAAAACAGAAAGTCGAAAAGACATAATAAGAAAAAATGCCGATGGTAAAATTATAACTATCTGGAATTCATTTCCAGACCCCAAAAGCTGTAGATTCTGGCACTTGGTATTTGGATAATTTTTTCTGGGAGACATTCTTTTCGGAAATTAATATGAAAAATTCAAATAAAAACATCATGTTAAATGATTCCAACTTGCATTCTCTGAAAAATAACCAAGTATGGAACTGACATAAATTATTTGGCATCTAAGATGAGAGAACAGAAATAATATTTTTAAAATAAATTTTAAAAGTATAACATCAGATATTACCTGTATTTTTTTAATGCTAAAAACAAATTTTTTAAGTATTTTTGATTTATTATTATTTGATCCATTAAATTTTTTTATTGTTGGCATGTCCTGATCACGTAAAATGTATTTTTGGAAAAATTAGGCATTTGGATGTGAAAAGGTTCGCCGACCCTGGTCTAGAAGAATTTGAACAAAAACAGACTTGATGAATCTGCCATTTTCTCCAAGCTAACATAGGTTTACATGTAAATAGGTTAGTCCAACGGAATATTGCTAAGTTCAGTGATGTTGGTTGCCATACTTCAGGCAAAAACTTTTTATCTGCATTATGTGGCTACTCTGTATTAAAGATGTACTAGTTGAGTTGGATCATGTTGCGATTCAATGAAGATGTTTTTGCAAATATTTTAGTAAAGTGTTTTGCAAAAAGGGCAAAAGCCTCTTGCTTTACTTTCAAGTTCTGGATTGTATTTTTGAAAACGATTGTAGCTGAAACCATCTAAGTAAGCTGCATTTTTATAGTTAGGCAATTAAGGAGCAATTTAAATAGTAATTCACACATTTTTATATTTCTACTGGATTTTTGTTAACTTTATGTGTATATTATCTTTAATATTTTATATCTTAAATTTTTACCAATTTATTGTTTGCTTTATTATAGTTGCTGATTTTCTTAAATTTTTTGGAGGACTTACAAACTCAACATTCCAAAGTCTTCTGAGAAATTAAGGAAAGTTAAAATTGTGTTGTGTAATGTGTAGTTTTGAGTTTAAATTATTATTTTTTTAATTTAGAAAACTGCTGATATATTGAAGAATGATAATTTAAAAAGGGAACTTCCCTTGGCTATCAGAGACTCTGTTGAATTGAATATACTGCAAGAACATGAAAAGTAATTTTAGCAATTAGTTTTATATAATAAATTGAAATATAATTCTACTTTGAAGTATTATGGTGCAGTTATCATTAATGTTGGGGTCATTTTAGAAGATGTAAATATTTACATAATGTGCTTCTGAATTTTTGTTTGCACTGTATTGGTCTTAAAAATCTTAAATTATTGGTTTTATTCTTCTTTATAATGAATTATTGCCATGTTATAAAAAATCAGTTTCTTCAATTAAACATCTTGTAAAAGTGCACTTTTGATTGTTGCATCCTTTTCATTTTTATTACTTTAATAATGTAGATTTTGGTTGTTTGTATCATTTTATTTTTATTAATATTTTTATGAGCAAGTTATTATAAATGAATGATTTCATATCTATTTTATAAAAAATTATGAATTTTGCTGCATAATCTAATTTAGGAAAAAATATAATTACTGCTCCTTATTTATTTAATATGGCTTTCTTTCTTTTTTTTTTTTTTTCCCTTGTCTGATTGATACTGAAATATTTATGCACCACATGTAAGTATACTGTATAACATTACATACATTACAAGTTTTTAGTTCCAGCAAATATTTCTATATTTCAATAAAAAATAATTGCATTTTTCTAGCACTCCTCCCTTACCCCCATTCCTCCTTTTAAATTAAAATTCAGTGAGATTGTTTTATTATTATTATTATTATTATTATTATTGCCTTTGCCAGAAAACAAGAAAAAAGCAAATGTATCCAAAAGTTTGTTGTAACTGACAAGAAATCTGTACTACTAAGGTAATCTACAAGCAAATCTATATTAGTATTTGAAAAAAGAATTTGCTTGTTAATAGAAGGTAATCTCTGTAATTACCAAACCTGTTTTAAAAATTCTTTTGGTTTAATAGGTGACAGTCTTCTCAAGAATTATTTACTTCTTATTTTCGGTATCCCGTCTCCAAAAAAGATGCAAGAGCAAAGATTTTCTGAAATTAAGATTTCCTTGAAACTGTTAGCATTAAAAACTTGAAATTTGACATGGGGGTTATTTTTCAGGTTAAATTTCTACTATGAAGGTTTTTCAAAATTTTTTTAAAGCAATGAAAGAGACAAATGTACTAAAACCACCATTACTGGGAAATGACAAAATTGATTGTAAAAATATTTTCAGTTTTATAATGTTGACCATCTACACTAAAAACTTAAACTAGCTTTTATTTTAATATAGTATCCCAAAGGGGGTTACAGGAGCAGAACCATTCTAAAATTATTTCTTTGAAAGTATTAGGACTAGAAACTCGAACTTAAGATGGAATTGCTTAATAAGAACTGTTTATTTACTTATTATTTATTTATTTATTTTTTAACTTGAAATTTTAAAAAAGATGAAATGAGCAGAAAATGTTCTAAAATCATGATTACCCTTTTCTCCATTTTTTAACAGTGGAATAAACCATTTGAATTTAGTGTGGATATTTCATTGAAAATTAAAACATAATTAATATCTTGGAAATTAATTTAAAATTTTGAAATTCCAAGAGCTATTATAACTTTTTTTAAAGTTTTTGTGAATACTTGATGTTTTGAATGTTCTCGATTCTAATTGATGTCTCAATTTATCATATCGCACCCTTGCTTCAAAAGTGGCACAACTCAAAAATTGAGTTTTTCACCTTTTTTTAAGCAAGAGTGCGATATACTCAGAGAAGCACATGTTAAATTCTTGTATACGGTTATATACAGTTATTTTATAGTTATATAAAATGTGTTAAGTCGATCAATATATTATTTTTTCACCTATTCCTGCCCCTCATCAGAAAAGTTATATATATATATATATAAAATTATATATATATATATATATATATAAAATTATATATATATATATATATATATATATATATATATATAAAATCTATTATATATATATATATATATAAAATCTATTATATATATATATATATATATATTCATCTTTGGTGCAATGAATAGCTGATTGACCCAAGTAAATAGTTTTTCCCTGCCATAGTTTAATAATATTTACAAATGTTTCCAAACATTTATATTTTATTATGGAAGAACTGAGTGTTATTGTCGTGCAACTTGAATTCATTTTATGTCTAAAAATGTATGAAGATTATAATAGATCTAATATGAGGGTTGTTTGATAAGCCCATGCAAAAACAGTGAAGATATAAAATTTTGGGTAAAAATATAATTTATTTTTCTACATAACTTCCTGTTAAATCCGGTCAGTCCTTTCACCTAGCCCAGAGATGCTAGTTTTTTTTTTATTCTTTCCAGATAGTGAGATTTTAAAAATGTTTAAAAATATGCAGTCGTTTCTCTCAACCACTTCTTGATCTAAAAAAATTTTGAAGTGATAGTCTGAGGGAGTCAAGACAGGAAAGTGGGGGGGGGGGGGGGCGTCAAGTGCATCATGATCAATTCAAGCTGTTTGGCTGAGACAGCTGTACAGATGTGAACACATTCGTTGTCCTTGTAAAAGAAAATTTTTTCCTTTCATGAAATGTGTGTGGGGTTTTGAGTTAATTCTTCAGGCAATCCTGTATGAAAGCGTTATAGTCTCCAGTGCTGGTCTTTCTCTTTTCCAGGAAGTCTGTGAATATGATGCATTGACAGTCCCAAAACACAGAGACCATAATTTTCCCAGCTGGTGGAATGGTTTTAGTTTTCTTTGGTACCAATTCCTATTTTGCAATCCATTCCTTTTGACTGTTCTGTGAATTCAGAACTGTAGTAATGGATCCAGGTTTTGTCCATCATAACAAATCGGCACAGGAATTCCTCTGAATTTTGATGGAAAAAATTCCAATTTCTTTGCAGCATGTTACATACTCGCACATTTCATCCAGTGTGAGGAAACACGGTACTCATCTTGCAGACAGTTTTCTCGCTTGCAAATGTTTGTGTAAAATTTTGTACACGCTCACTTGAAATGCCAACTATCCTGGCAATTTTACCCACCTTCACTCTGCAATCTTTCAGCCCTATATTGTGGATTTTTTTTTGTCAATCACATCAGGTATAGTTTTTTCAGGACGTTCGGCATCAACCATGCTCATGTGACCAGTTCAAAAATCTAAAAACCTCTTATACACTTTTCTTATGGAAGATGCAGACTCATCTATAATGTTTTTCGAGCTTATTCATTGTTTCTTGAGGTGTTTTGCTTTTCAGGAAGTAAGGCTTAATGACACAAAACTCTTTTTGTTAATCTTTTCGAAAATCTCAATACTTCAGCAATAAAAATAAGAACTACATATTCCACCGAAGCTAACTGACTGAAATGCAATGACTAATCATTTAGCAAGTACTGGAAGTGAAATAAAAAAATTTCTCCCTCACGAGATCATCTTTTGGACTTTGCATGGAATTATCGAACACCTCTCATACAGTTATCAAGTATATACTCTGTATTATATATACTCTGTATATTTCAGAAAAATTGACTTGCTTTTATATGTGGTGTTCTCAAATGCTGTTAGACGAACATTAAGTGGAGAAGTTGTTTTTAATAACTGGAATGCACTTTTTAAAATTTACGAAGAAAGATCATCTCTTATTCTTGTTGAGGTAAGTTCTTGAACGTAAAAAATTTGATAAATGTTTAAAAAATATTGTATGAGACAAAGTTTTCTCAATCTCAAAATAAATAAAAAATTGGCAATTATTTTAAAGTAAGCTATGTAGAATTAAGTGACAAATCAGACTCTGGGTTGAGCGTTAATAATTGTTGATTTAATGTCAAACCTTTATTAAGAAGGGGTGGGATGCCAATGTAACACCTATTAAAATATTTTTATACATTTTTCGAGAAAAAAATTAACAACTTATTTTCAAATGGAAATAACAATTAGGCAAGACAAACTTTGTGGAAATAAAATTAATATGATTATCAGAAAGCTCAGAAAAAAAAGATTTGTATGTAGCTTTGTCTTCTGACTGGTGGGAACTGCGTCTTGGTAACGATGGTTCTGAAACAAACAAACAAGGATTTAAATTTTTTTTAACAGAATGTAAAAATCTAGCAAAGCATTCACTTTCATGCACAAATTATCAGCTGTGTTTGTTTTGTTTTTTTTAAAAAAAGGAATTATAAAGATAAATTTAATAATAATAATCCTGATGATGGTCATAGAGGATGACTGAAACATTATTTTAATTTTATGCTTGTTTAGTTTTTGACTTTACAAAATTTTGTATACCACCATTTAGTAAATTTGTGATCTTTATTTTCACGTTAATATAAATTTAATAGTTCATCAAATATGTAGGTATCTCAGTCTCAAGTAGCTTCACTCCAAATAGGAAGTCAATAGCTTAATTATTAACTTTCCTACAATGCACCCCAATTAAAAAAAATATACAAATACATTTAAGGGTTTGGAAGAAGTATTGGTACTTTTCCATTAGACAAACACTATTTCCCAGCCAAGTAAAAATGCTTGAAGCTAACAAAGGTGCCATTCGCAAATACAGTAGACTCCCTCAAATCTGCAACCCTAAAATCCACAAATGCCTAAAATCCGCACATCATTGCAGATGTGAACAAAAAAACTTTGAGTTCAGATGTAGAGGCAAAATTACAGACTTTATTTTTTATATCAATTCCGTACATATTTTAATATGTAATTCTCGTTAATATGACTGAACTAATGCCTTTTTCATGAAGGAAGTATACATTTATTTCTAAAAAAGTTCAAGATATTGCTGATATCACTGGTAGTCACAATCTTTTTACCAAATATATTTATATATTAAGCTATTTTGGTTTTTAAGTCTGGCTAAACCTGAAATAAAACTTCCTTATTTTATGATTTTTATATGAATTAGTAGGGTACCTGTAAGAGACAAGTTTCATTGAATAATTAAGAAAAAATGTATCTCATCTTTATTATGCATATTTAATTATACATTATTAATTATTTACTTGACCTTTACTTTTAATATTTTAATCATTTTTAATATCTTACTATTTAGTTTATTATTTTACTTAATTATTTTAATATTTTACTATATTATAAGCATTCAATATAATTTTGATTACATTATTACATTCAAATTACTGTTTAAAAAAATGTAAACAAAGCAATGACCAGAAATCCGCACAACCTCTGGTCCCAAGCTGTGTGGATTTGGGGGAGTACTGTATTATGAAGAGTACACAGGAAAGGTAACTTATGATGAAGATAAGAATGGTAATCCTAAGAACTTAAATGTAGTTTAATGAAAAGTATAACTATTTTATTGAATACTAAATATAGAGAAAATTGACTAACAATAAAAGTAATTAATATTTCATTACACATCAACATAAAATTGATTTCCTTCAACATTACTGAAAGAAATAAAAACATCTTTTATAGCAGTGGTACTATAGAAATTCAGTTAAGTGTGATTAACAGAATATTCACAGAAATCGATGGAAGTACACCAGACGTGTGTAAACCTGAGAGCAGTTATTAAAGGAATGTGGTAATTTTGAAATGACATTTTGATGTGCATATCTTCATTTTTTAACCGCAGTAACATTTTGGCATTTCAAAATCATGAATACGTTAATTTTATCTTGTTCTTTCATAAGTAAATGCAGCAGAAGATCTTTATAATGCAGTTCTCTGTATAACGCACAACATCTCAGACGTAAACAATAAATTTTTCAGTTAAGAAGCAGCTGCATTCCATCTCAGACATTAAACAATGAATTTTTCAGTTAAGAAGCAGCTGCATTCCATATTGTAAAAAAACTGCTACACTCTAGAGGACTAAATTTGATACATTAGTTCATCTTTATTTCCTTAATTTAGAGATTTTTAATAAAAAAATTGCTATTATTACGATGCAAATGTTTGAAAATGAATAATATAATGAATGATTTGGTTCAGGCATATTTCATACTTGTTTATGAAGTAAAATTAACTGTGTGTGAAATGATCTATATTAGGCAAAAATTTATAGTTTGCACAACTCCTGGTCCCAAGGAATGCAATATAAAAATATTCTACAGTATTTTTTGTTTTATGTTTCAGCCATATTATTGGTCATGTTTACAAAGTATGATTAAGAATGTGTGAAATTTATCTATATAATGCACAACCTTGCATTTTTAGGTTTGTGTTATAAAGATCTTTTACTATATTACAATATGAATTGTACATTTGTCTTGGAAGAATTTAAGTTCAAATGCCAAATTGTATAACCATGTTAAAATATGTATATATATTCATCCAAAAATTCATGGGGAACAAAAAAAAAAATTTATAAGTGATGATTTATAATTGAACTGTTACACTTGTCGCCAAGGAATAAATTGTTTACCACATTTGGCGCTTTTGCCTAAAATTGCAGCTGGTGTTCGACAAACAAAGAAGTATTGACTCTTTAGCCGATAGCAAAAGCTGTAGAAGTTTTTTTATCTAAAAAAAGAAATTTTGATTTTTTTAATGTTTTACACTAACTTTGCGTCTCAACTTAAATCAGTGTTTATTTGTTTATTTGTCATGTATAACATATATGTACATTTTATCTTACATTTTCAGCTACTGAAAGATGCCATTCCTACAGCATCACCACAAGAACAATTGTATTTGAAAAACTTTGCTCGGTAAGTTTTTCTTTTTTACATATATTTATATCCATTATTAGAGTCTAAATATAGATTTTTGTTTTTTGTTTGTGATTAGAATACCCAATTTACTTGTTATTTTAATAATAATTTCATATTTTGAACTGTATTAGTGGAAGTAAACTTTCAATTTTCTTTATAATGATTTGTTGATTGCTTTTAGAATTTCTATTATATGAATTTCATCATACTTTCTTTACAGTTTATTCTTTAATTGAAATACCATTTAACTAATTTCTGTTATCTGTTTGTTCTTTTTTATAGTATTGATATTCAAATATTTTATTTATGAACAAGCATAAAATTACTCAACTTCCATGTAGTGGATCTATTATTATTATTAGTTAAATTTACCCATATCTGCCAAGTCTTCCCCTTTTCAAGGAAAATTCAGTTGTACGTTCACTTTTTACCAACAACCAACAAAAAAGGTTATATAATTTGTTTGTATATTTTTATTTCTAAATTTGTTGTAGTTGCAATAATGCAATAATATCAAATTAATATATCGGGCATTCTCACAATCTTTTGACTTTTGGGGAAAAAATCTGGCGAAATTAAACTTGCTAAAATAACATTTTAATCTGATAGACGAATGTCTTAATGATTCTCAAAATGAAGAAAAAATGGTCAGCAGTGAAAATTTTTTTTATTTAACTGAGGTTTATGTTAAACTTATGTTATGGAAAATTAAACTTTGCGAGTTTAATTTTCCTTACCATTTTATCACTAAAACTTTTTATTTTCTTCGAAATTTTTACTTATAATGAATTTGCATAGTACCCACCGGACATTCAAATAAGAAATAATAACAATGTAGTATTTTTAATACAAAATTTTGGTATAAGATTGTCTTAAAGGGGTATTAAAGAATGGACGGTAAGGTAAAAAAAAGGGGACGGTATAGGGAAAAAGGGACGAAATGGGGAAAAAAAGGGATGGTAAGGATGGAACGGTAAGAAAAATTACCACCTATTTTAGGCAGATCATGTTAAGACAAAGTGATAGCCACAATGTTAATTGATTTTTAGAAACTGTTGTTAACATTGGATTAAATAATTTTTTTTTTCTAATTTACCTCGAAAAGTGCAGGAATAAACCTTGGGGACGGTAAGACTACCCATAAAGCCACGATGCTTGAAATTGATATTTAAATGCTGATTTAAATTCTGCAGTAAATTTCCTGTCAAAGAATTTTAGACATTCTTTCTCTAGTGTATTTCTGCATGAGAAAAAACTTGAAAAAAATTCTGTGGCTGCATTTGAAGTGATTTTCTGTATAAGTTTAGCAAGAGGGACGGTAAGGATGAAAAACCCAGGGACAGAGTTCAAAAAATAATATCAACCGTAAAAATGTGTGCAAGTTAATTTTTTGGTACATATTTATCTAAAACAGTTGTCCCAGTTTCGGAAAAAAATTACATTGAATTACTTTTATTGAAACAATTTTATACAGACAGCTCCAAACTTAAAAATCAGCATCAGGGACACGGGACGGTATAGGAGTTTTCCTGGTATTTGGGCCCCCAACATCGTCCAAAACTTATTTATCTTGTTAATATTGTTATGCAATCATGCAATGGGATGATCCCCAGTATATGAAATTAAAAAAACACAAAAAAGTGTATTAAAATAAAAATTATTATACCGGGACATAAAGTCAAAAGATTGTGAGAAGGCCCCATATTTGCACTTGTTTTCCAAAGCCCCAAGTTCCAAAAATAGTCTTTTTTTGCCGTTTCTTTCTGAGTTTTGGGTATGGAGGGACTTAAAGTAACCCCAAAATTGTAAAATTTTTGCCTTTTATCTTTCAAGTCTGTGGCATCCTAAAATTATATTTTTACCTTCTTCCCTTCCCCTCTTCCCCCCCCCCAATCCCCAAATATTTTAATGTTTTTTCTTTAATCAGATTTTTTGGGGCTGCAAAACTTGCCCAAAGTCAAAATTGTGTCTCTTTCTCTAAAAATGTGCTTAAAAAAACTCACTATAGTGTGTAGATGTGAGTTTTGCTAAACCCAACCCATCTTGCATCTAAATTTATTCTATCTTCTATCTTGAAGATCAGGTTGCAGCCCAAAATATGGAACCCAAATATTCAAATATTAACAGTTTTAAGTGAGAGTAAATAATTCTCTTTTAGGGACAACTGACTAAATATTTAGGTTAAGAAACCAGATATGCCCAGTTGCCCTATAAATAAATCATATTCTAGTTTTAGTAATTCCAATGTTAAAAGGATGAAAAGGTTTCATCAAATGCAAAAAATTGACTTGCACAGCAAGATACTACTCAGAAGTTATCTTTTAAAATATCCCAGTGTGCAAAATAAGTTTTTTAACCTCTTGGATGTGAGCGACTGTATTCGTGCTGCATAAAGTTTCTCAGAATCAGGGATTATTCTCACCAGTAAATTTTTATTGTAAATTTTGCCTTATTTAATCTGAGCACTTTCCCTATTCAATTAGGGAAAAATTTCTGTTTAAAAAAAACGGTGATTAAAGATTAAAAGTTCTGTAAAAGACACTCGTCCCCAAGGGGTTAAGAAATAGGTCATTTATTATAATAGTTCATGAAGAACTGTGGAGATGAAGCTATTAACAAACTACATTTTGAAATGATATATAAAAAAAAAATGAAAAAATAATATATATCATTTCTAATATCCTATGTTCCTATTTTAAATTGTCTTTGCAATTTATTTTTACATTTTTAACTTTTGCAATTTTAAAAATATTTAAGTATTTTTTGCTGAAAAAGAATTTTCTAAAGATTATTTATTTGAAAGATCTTCTATGATATATATTAAATATTTACAATTTCAATAATTTGATTTCCGTATTTATGTTATTGTGGTTTGGATTTGCCTGTTATCTAAGGTCTTTATTTAGTTTTTTTTTTTTTTTTTTTTTTTTTTTCCAAATTATAGTGATTTATTAGATTTCAACTGTTATTTCTACCTTCATTTAACTTTTTGATTATAATTATGAATATAAATAGCTTATGTGCATATAAGCAATGCATTTTTGTTTTTTATACAATTTTGACATTATTAAGTTTTACCACATATAAAATTTAATGCATGTATCTATGTTGTGTTGTATGTATGTATGTTGTGTTATTGACCGAGCGCACATGGTGTATGTGGGGGGTGAGGGGTGTAATGCTCAAAATATTTTCAGACATTACTAGCTTTCGTAGCTTGCAACAATGGTTCATCCGAAGAAACGAAATGGTAAGAAAACATCTGCTGATCTGCACATCACATGCTTCAAGGTTAAAGAGCAGTGTCAATTTTTTATTATTGTTATTCGAATTGCTTGACTGCTACCACTTTTTAAAATAAAAATATTAGACATTTAATGGCAGATTAAATAAAGTGAATATTACCACTCCAAAAAAGTGGTAGCAATGAAGCAGTCTGACTAAAAAGTCCCCGTCCAGCTGGCAACATTAGTAGATTAGCTATCCCAGAGTATGAGCCTATGTTTGTCTAGTAGGTGTTGAGAAGGAAGTATCCTTTATAGCATTTAGTTGATATTGCCTTTCCAATTCTCTAAATCACAATGACCATCTTTAGTCATTAACCCATTTTTGGCCAAAGGTGCATGCATGCACCATTTCAATAAATGTTTTTTTATTAACACTGTGATGAATATTTTTCACTAATTTCATTTTTCTGCTATTTTTAAGGGTTCTGGAGACATCTATAAAATATCAGTAATTCAATTGCAGCAGCCATTTCTGTTGAGAAAATTTCAAAATACGCTATTTTTTTTAAATTGACAAATTCGACTATTTGAAAATGTATAATTATTCCACTTGAGATTAATCATACGTTTTTATAATGGAGTAAAGTTGCAAGTTATGTAAATAAAATAATAATAAAACAAATGTCTTAAAAAAATTATTAATTTTAAATTTAATGATGCATTAGCGCACCGAAAAATGAAAATGCCGAATGCATTTTATTTCTCAAATGAAATATTATTTTTCATGCGCAAAACTTTTTTTTTTTGTCTCAGTGAATGTAATTTAAGCATATTTCAATGAAAATAACACCACATTTAAAAAAATTTCTATGCTTGGCCTAAAATGGGTTAATTAATATACTTAATAGTTCTTACTTTGAAAAATTCTATAAACAAAGGCATTTAAATTTTTTCATTTCTAATTTTTTGTAGGTCTCTGTGCTTACAATCTATTCCAGCTAAACAACTTATGAAAAAGTATGAAAAGTTTTTTGGAACTATATTTAAAAATGATGAACTTGAAACACTATTTGCATATGGGCCCACAGCAAAACGAGAAACGCATAAATTCGAAAAAAGCTTTACAGGTTTGCTTCATTCTTTTGTGTTTTTGTTATTGATTAAATAAATTGCTCTGCATATATTTTTCTTTTGGCAGATCTAAAACAGAACCAAATTGGGGGTAGATTCAGGTAAAAAAAAATGGGTTTTCTTCAGGCCCCCATCACAAAATTTCATTCACAATATTTGGCACATTCACAAAACCCTATTTGATAAAAAAAAAAAAAAAAAGCTTTATAAAATTTCATTCCATCAAAACAGTTCTTTGTAATCATTTCTTTAAATTATTTTATTGTGATTTGAAATGCATAATTTGCAAACACTGCAGAAAGGAAAACTTTAGTAGGAAGACTTTTAAAAGTTGGTGTTAATAAATGATGTTTGGATTGAAATATGGTATATATTCGCGTATAAGTTGACCCAAAATTCGAGAGTACTAACACACTGAATACCAGTATTTAAAAAATGTTATCTTCATCTTATCTAAAGGCAGAACTTGAAAAAAAAAATTTGATTTTAAATAAGGTAAAGATAACCAGTTGAAAGTGGTGTTCAACATATTTTTTTCTCGAATGTAGTGTAGGGGTCGACTTATACGCGAGTATATACAGTAACTAGATTTGATCTTTTGTTGTAAAATTTTATTTTTCATAAAAATATCATAAATTTCACAAAACAAAGAGCAAAAGTAGCAAAATGGGGTCCCAATAAAAAGAAATCTGCATTGATCAATACAAATGATTAGTGATCAATTTCGGATATTATGTTTTGTAAGTTACTTACATTATGGTGGAATATTTATTGTTAATTATGATCAATATATATTTACTATTTATGAATACAAATTCGTTTTTTTAATGTATATCTTTATAATAATAATGAAAACATAAGTAATATAAGATGTTTAAAATAAAAGTTATTGTTATGAAAGTTAAAAGTTATGTAATACATGTATATCTTTACTTTTATTTATTGCATCTGATTATTTAAGGATAAATATATCAGCCATGCTTATATTAATGTAACTGTTTGCAAATGCATGGCACGTAGATGGGCCAATGCTCATGGCATGTAGATGGGCCAATTTTCAGTGTGCACTTTGTATTAATGTATTTATCTACCAGGTGTCCCAAAAATGACTGATGGATTTTAAAATTCAATAACTTCCAAACGGTGACAGATATTAAAAAAATTCTTGCAGGAATGTTATGTAAGATGTCAGGAGTTTTTAGGCTGCGATTCTCAGTTTTAGTTACAAATAGCATTAGTAGATGGTGCTGCAAGCAGTAACCGCTAAATCCAGGCTCGAATTTTCAGCCTCTTTCTTCTTCCATGTGAAAAAAGGAGATAAAAATATATTCAATGGATCCCGAAGCACCAAAAATCGGGCATGACTAAGCGCCTATTTCTCTCAGCGCCATCTATTGTTTGAAATTTGAACTAAAATCAAGAATCACAGTACTACCAAATATCTGTCATCGTTTGGAAGTTATTGAATTTTAAAATCCATCAGTCATTTTTGGGACACCCGGTACATACATTTTTTACCTCCATGTTGATAAAATAAAGAGGATTGTATGTCTGTCTGTCTAATAGTTAGGGAAGTCTATCACAAATAGAGATCTGAAAATTTGGATATGAATAGACAAAGATAAGTCCAAATGCACCTGAGGATCAGATTTTCTATTTTTTGGTAATTAGCTGAGATATTAATTAAAATCCCTCTTCAAACACTAATGAATGAGTTGTAATTTTCAGCAGTATGCAAACATTACGATTGCTTCTGCACATTCTGGGGAAGCTGAAGTTTTCCAAGCACAGGAATAATAAATGTTCAGTGTTTTGTAACTGCAGTTGCCTTTTCACTTATGGAGTTACCAAAAGAAAAGAGAAAATACATATGTTTTCACAATATTTTTCTGGTTGTAACGATAGCTTTTGTTTAAAATAATATTAATATTTGATATATCAATAAACGTCTATTTGATATTCTTTTTCATGTTTTTCATTTAGTTTTAATCTCGGTATCAGAGATGGAAATACGAAAAAAAAAAAAAAAACCCACTTATAACAAATTCTTTTCTGCTTTTAATGGTATTTTTCATTAAATAAAATAATAAATGTTTACTATTTAGAAAAATAAAAATAAAAATCTGGAAGTTATTTATCACAATCAGTGGTTTTTTTTTAACCATTTGGAAAAATGGTTATTGTCCTCGTCAGGGTAGGAAATCACAAGCATATCTGAAGGTTTTTATTGGTTTAATCATCATTTTATTCGCTTTCTGATTGGTCTATACAGTAATATGTATTTCCCTTTACTTTCAACAGAGATGGACAACAGAGTGTTGCCCCTATGACAAAAAAGTAATAAAAACTACAAAAAAAAAATGAATTACTCAGAAACAAATTGAGATACAGCTTTCAAACAAATTGCATTTAAAAGTACACTTTTTTCTCTATACAACGGTGTAAAAAGTAATAGTGTAGGATGTTTAGAAGTTTAAGAATGAAATTTGATTTAAAATTGGTCGTCAGATTTCTTGGAAATCTGACGATGGAAAAGGCCTTTTCCCGAACAGCCAATGAAATGCTTGGATAATACATAAATTTCAGGTGGATAATACGTATGAGTAGCAGGCGATTTTTGTCGCTTGGAATTTTTATGAGTAATAACACTATTAATGTTTAATCCATGGCGTACGTAATGTAGGATAAACTCCATGCTATTTTTTATCCTTCTATATATAAAAAAAAGTTTTGATTTGGAAATGGACCAATGAAAATCTGCGTAGATATTCCCAGCAGATCGGCATAAATTTGAATGCTTAAGCATGGCCTTTCTTCGTTAATATTAAGAAAAACTGTTGCATACAAAAATATGAAAATCGGTAGTATTATAGAGAAATGTTTGATAAACACGCTGATGCAGACGGTTTTCAAATCGAAGAATTATTTTAAGAGATATTTAATGTCAAAGTTGGACAAAATCGTTCCATTAAAAAAGTTTTATAGGAGGAAAAACTGTACATAGGAATTTAATCATTTTTAGATCATTTTATGCGTCAGAATTTCCTGGTGTGCAGACTGCATTTAGTTTTTTAATTTGACTCATTTATTGAGGTTTTATTTCTATTCTAAATTCAAATTTTCAGCATTTCGAGAGATATTTTTTTCATATTTTAGAAAATTGTATTAATTTAAACTGTTGCCAACTGTATAAACAGCGCAAACAATAATGTTTGCTTCAAATTAAAAATTTATTTTACACGTGACTATTATAAACAGAAAATATAAAAAGCAGGAACTCATTGAAAACTACGTCATAAAAACTATACTTAAACATGAATTTTAAAAGAGAAAGAATATTGTAAAATAATAAATTCATTAATATGTGTTAGAACTCTTAAATAGGAGAATTTATGTCACATTACACTTATTACGTAAAATGAACAAAAAATAATATTGCAAAACAGTTTAAATTTAAAAATTGCTCGAGACATTTATTTGATATTTTAAGATGATCATAATATTTCATATCTAACAAAAGTATTTTTAAGTGAATATTAAAAAGAGAAAGAAAAGTTTGGTGAAAATTACATCAGATTATAATTGTCAGATTCAAATTATAATTCAATCTTCCGAAATCTTTTAAAAGACGATCAAATTAGCGTGCTGTTAGAGTCTGTGGTGTCTGAACTGGGGTTGACGAGCGTAGCTCGTAGGGGGCAAAGCCCCCTAGTGTCTTAAATTTTAGTCTTTGAAAAAATCATTTTCCAAATAGTCGTTGTAATTTGTTAAATTGCTTTTTTTTTTTTTTTCCCCTGCTCGGTGTGTTTTCAGAGATATTTCACATTTTCAGAAATCTGCACCAGGGTTTTTTGTTTATTTTCATTTGTGGAGTGTTGATGTATAGAATTTATTTTTCTCTATGATATTTCTCGGATACTCAGAGTTATTTCGTGTTGTTAAAAAGGCTAGGGATTTGTAAAGCTTTTCGTTTAAAAATATGAAATCGTACAAATTAGGGGTTAATTTGCATGAAGCATACATAGCACACCTGGGCATAAGTTGCCAAATGCTGTGGGTCCTACCCAGTTCTATGTTTGTTTGGATAGATTTTTCAGGCATGAAAGAGTTAGAGAGGTATTCCACCTTTTTAAAAGCAAATTTTGACATTCTCTGGATTGATGCAAAAATGCAAAGAAAATATTAGAAGCATATGGAGGGTAGGAGGAGGGGTCTAGAAAACTTAATAATTAGACATTTTGTCTACTCAAATCCTTGGTGTGTTTTCGAATTGCTGTACTATCAAATCAAAGGTAAGCTTTTATTATAAGCATCTGGAAGACATGTAAATTAAGTTCTTTCACTAGGGAAAGAAAGTTTCCATAAGATTCGTTTTGGAATAGAAAATTTTATTCTATTTATAAAACACTTCTGTGTAATTTCAGTGATGCATTTTTGCAAATGTATTTCTGGAGCATGTATAAAAATAAAGTTTTAAACAGTCAAATCATTCAAAATAATACATTTATTTTGAAAAATCTATCTCTGTACTTCCTATATAAGTTCGGATGAATTTATACTAATAGCAAACTGTTTCCAATTTTCTTTTTTGATTTAATGAATTTATACATTTATTGTTTTTTTTTTCTTTTAATACTTTCTAAGTTACAAAAAGAAAATAATAATCATATGTACTGTTATAATTCATTTTATTGTTTCAATAACTATTAAAATACGTCTAAATTATACAAGTTTAGCCTTATTGTATAAATGGAAAACATTTTCCACCTTTTTCCCTATTTTCCACTTTCATGCCTGATTTTTGTTTAAAAATATAAAATCATGCAAATTCAAGGGTGTACCCCAACACTAAATGCCGCCCAGAGAAAAAGTCTGAACTAAACACTGATTTTAGGTATATTCAAGGACATTATCCCGAGTCCAGGTTTCTAATTAGTTATAATAATGATTTAAAATAGTGCAAGTTATTATACAAAGTGATCTATACATGACCTCATTATTGAAATTTTTTAAAGGGCACAAACAGATTGTCACGTTTGTTGGTGTGCAATTAGCAGTTTACCTGGTTTCTATTCTGCCAAAAAAATGCACCTGGCATTTTGATAACTGAAAAGGACTGAATATCACTAATGAAGTCCAAAGAAAACAATTGTTTCTTCTTGGTTATTTTCATAATTCTGAAATATACTTAAATAAAAATTAAATACTATGTAAGCATCAAAGGGAAGGCATATAAAATATCTACTGGTGTTTTTAAAACACAACTTTATACTTATTATGCATTTTGGCATTTCATGTTGAGTTACTATGTCATGAGAATGTTTTAACCCTATGAGCGTCTTGAGGGCTTTCCTGCATTTTCGTAAAAATGCTTATAAAAATAAACTTAATGTAAATTTTCTTCCCTTGCTTGTTTCTAAAATACTCGTCATGCCCCTTTATATGATATTACATTGTAAACTACAATTCTGTTAAAAATATTTTTTTTCTATAACAGTTTTAAGTTGTTTTTGGGAAACGGAGAAATACGTCAAATCGCTCAGAGGGTTAAATAGAAAGTTGAAGTTTGTGCACTTCTTGTATAGAAATACCCTAAATTTTGTATACAGTGAAACTTCTTTTAAAGGCCACCTCTATTAAGGCCAATATTTTTAGGAATGAAAAATTTTCCCATACACATAATGTTAAATTTACTTCTATTAGGGGCCACATCTACCTCTCATAAAGGCCATTTTTTTTACACATGTGCCTTAAATCCTAAACAGGTGTATTGAATTACTGAACCAAAAGATAAGAATTCAGCAAACAACTGCGTTTGCAAGAAAGAAGGCAGGTGGAGATGGTGAGGATTTAGTAACACAATGTAGGACCACAAACTTTTCCACAAGTGAGACAAACAGGTATTCCTCTCACTTTGTTTGACTTTTCAACCTGTAGGGGTTGGGTTGGAGAGGAAACCTGACCCTTTGTTGTGGGCACACAAAGCATAACAGGTTATCTAGAAAAACTGATTCCACATTTACTAAAATAGTGTATGCATATTGAAGCACAAATTTTTACATCTGTCAGGAAACGCTAGCAGAGATAAATGAACTAATATCTCATTCTGAGGCATTAATAAATGATGCAAATTTAAGTAATTTGTTCGATAAAGTAAAAGAATCATTAGAAACCGAAATTGTCTGTGAAAACATTATGGGAAAAAAAAAAAAAACTTCAATAGAAATTATTTTCAATCATGTATACAGTTTCTTACGGAGAGGTTTCACTGTATATTTTGTATTTTTTTTCCAGATGACTTTGGTGTGCAAGTAGCTGCTGTTGAAAGGCGCTTGCTTACATGTACTGAAGCTGTTAATACAAAATTTTTAGTAAATCAACTGAGATCAAAGTATAATTATCAGCACTTGTGGACTCTTAATAAAAAAGTACTTTCACAATTTTGGTTTTGTTTTTATTGCTATATATTTTTAATGTTTAGCGATTCATTTTTCCTTATTTATTTATTTTTATTTTTCAGTGGGAAACACCAAAAGCTGTCAGCATCTTCTTAAAAAATGTGCCTCTTAGTGTTGATCAAGAAATGATAATTATACTTTTAGCTAAAGCTTCTGAATTGAGAGCCATTAAGGTATTAAAATAATATTTATCAAGGTTTGAAATATTGTTTGAATTTTAAAGAGAGGGATTATTCCTCTTTACTCCAAATTTTTTAGATAGAAGGGGATTTTCATAATTCAGTTCTCTAATCATTCCAAAATTTGTGTTGCATTATTACAATTTCATATTATGTTTAAGTAATCATTAGAGTGATAATCAGGGGTGTAGTGGAGGGTATACGCGGGTATATGCCGTATATCTTCTGGATTTTTTTAAGAAGCACCGTATACCCTCTGTTTTTCAAATAAATCTATAGCGCAAACCCTAGGCATGACGTTCATGACTTTAGCGTATACCCTCTGCCTATAGCGTATACCCTCTAGTTTTTTTACGACTACACCACTGGTGATAATGTCCCTTTCTTTATTAAATCACATAAAATATAATACCCTGTTCACACTGGGATATCGGAACTATCTTAAACCGCTGAACTCTCTCAGAGAGTTTCAACTTTCTTGAGGATAGAGACAGTCACGACCATTTACTCTCGCTGGCTGAAAAGCTTTGCATTAACTGATAGGGTGTTGCAGGCGGTTTTGTCTTTAGTGCATGCGCAAACAACACAGTGACGTTCACTGAGTTATCTTAGGTGAGTTTTCCAATGTAAACAGGTTTCCAATTCCACCTCAAAATTAAGAGAGTTCAGGGGTTTAAGACAGTTCTGATGTCCCAGTGTGAACACGGTATTAGGCTTAATATCAGCTTTCATTTTTATTATTAAATCCTTTTATAGCTCTTGTGTAATTGGAAGAATCAAGAGTGACTTTGAGTTCACAGTGCATGTGAAATGAAATAATTTCAGTCTCACTATAGTCTAGAAAAAAAGACCAAAAATTGAGTAATAGATGACAACTGGTGTGCATATGAACATTTGAAAAGAACTTAGTTTTTGCACAAGAAATGAAGATCCGATGTCATGTGTCCCTAAATAAAAAAATTGTTGTACTATACAATGTTGATGTTTTTTTTTAGGGGGGAGGGAGGGAGAAATTGTAAAAAACTCAAGTTTTTTTTTTAACTAGGTCAAGTGGGGTATTGTTTTTCATGTATTTTTTAATGCTGAATCAAATGACAACATTCGCAAGCCAATATGATCTTTTGTTACAAAGTCACGACTGGTTTTGTGAATTAAAAGTAAAAATTGCTCTTTATCAGAGCACAGCTTTAATATATATATTTTCTGTATCTTATAAGTAGTGATTCGAAATATAATTAATTGATGATCAACATTAGTGTCATCAGAAACTTGAGAAGAAAACCTAAATTTATGTGCAGGTTTTATGTAATTGAGATAATGAATGAGAAATCATTGCATTAATTCCATTGTCGTTTTATCCGTGGGTTTTCATTATACCTTGAGGGTTCAGGTCCCTCAACCAAATAATAAAGACCAGGATAGCAATATAATAATTTTTATTTAAGCCATTTCATGGAATTTATGTTCTGTCACGCAATTTCTTTAAGACTGTTCTAAAATCCAAACTAGCTAAATTCTGACACATTCCTGAAGTAATTTTTATTTGTAAACTAAAAAACTTTGTAAATGTTCTTATTCAGAAACTAAGAAATCAAACAGCATTTTGCATATTTCGATAAAAGCAAAGGATATTTAATAAAACCATGTTAAAGTTTGGGTTTTGAACTGAATTTTGAGTTTTACAGCCTGAGACAATCCAGGCTCTTTGCCATCAATTGTTATTTAATTAATAGTGACTTTTCATGTAACATATTAATGTAGTAAGATTCTAGTACAAAAAAAAAAAAAGTTATTTATTCTATTATGCTAATTACTGCCCATTCCTACCTATAACACACCATCAAGACCCCTCTTAGGGATTCCCTCAGATTGCCATCAAGTTAGCTCACTCACGGAAAAAATGTAAAAGAGAAAATCAACCTTTTTCATTATGGAGGACTTTTTTATTTTGCGTGCAATTTGCACAATCACGCGTGCTATTTCAAAACCCATTTCTGTGATTCAACATTAACATTATGAAGCTGTGTTTTGTTCGCTTTGCATTACCTGTATCAGTGATTATTTTTGTTTGTTTGTTTCAGAAATATGCTGAAGCTAGACAACTTTATCAGATGATTCATAGTGAAGTTCGAAATGCTTCTCCTCGCTTGAGCCGTTTCTTGAATTGGGAGCTTTTACGTCTCGATCTGCTTGAACTTTTAGATGCTCCTGTATATTTTTGCCAGTCTTCATCTTACAGAACTGAAATTGTTCAAAGAATACTATCACTGTTTGTGTCCTACAAGAAGGAAAGAGGTCTGTTTATTCCTCGATTTTAAATTATGCATTGGAAAAATAAGATTTGAGGCTGTCTTTTTGAAGAAACATTCTTTCTAATAATCCTTCTATATATAAAAAATAGTAACACTTTGAAAATTGGACCAATAAAAATATGTGTAGATACCGTGATACGCATCTGATTGGTCAGAGCTTTCTGATGCTGTAAGGGGGTTACCAACGGGTGGGGGGGGGGGACCTTTGGAGATTCAATCCCCGTTGTTTAAACTACATTAGAAGATTTTATCATTAAGATTAATCATTTAATACATTTTAGAAGGATTGAAGGATTTATTAAATTTGAATTTATAGGGATTTTGTGCACTATTTATAACCCCACTCAAATCTTTTATTTTAAATATTTTTCTTGGTATTTTTTAGAATTAGGAAATGTACAAATATAATGTTTTTACAATAGAAATATGGAAATATTTTCGAATTGAAACATTACCTCCCCCCCAAATGCCAAGAAAGCTGAAAAAATGCAAAGGCAAAAGAAATAATCCTTTTAAAATTATTTTTGTTTTGTGTAACTAAATTCTTTTGGAACAAGATAAAGTAATGCATCTATAACTCTTTCTAAACTGCATTACAACTAATCGATGTATTAAATGAATTTTATAACAAGTTATTTTAATGGTGCTTATAAGTACCGTCAGTAGATAAAGGGTTAAATTAATTTTTCAACTACCCCCCACCCTTTTAATTCCTAATTAAAAAATGCAGGGCTCCCAAATGGTCCCCCTTTCCCCCCAAAGTCCCCTTTTATGCATTTTGGTCCTCCTAGTCCTCTTTTCAGTGAGTGAAAAAAATCACCGCAAAATAAAAAAAATTACTTCAACCTCCTTGTGCAATATTGCGCCGGCCCTACTAACAGCTTATTACCTCATAAAAAGAAAAATCCTTTTTTATGTTCTTGGAAACAGTACGAAATTCTCAGAATTCTCCTATTTATCCTCCACAAAACAAAATGTAGGGGAGACTTTTCTATTATTACCCACTTTCCATTTATCAAGGATAGACTTGTCTTAGAGAGACCTGTTACTCACATGACCAGTTTTTGAAACCGAATGTTAAAGAATTATCACAAAATGCAAATAAATAAATAAATAAATAAATAAAACCTCAAACTGCATTAAAAAAAAAATTTAAAAGATGCTGTACCAATTCTGGATAAATTGTATTCAAAATATGACAAAATTTATTAAACTGGGCTAAAATATTGAAACTTGATTCCTTTTAAGAATTAAAAAACTGCATAAAAATTCGAAAATTGCTTTACAAATTAAGAATAAACTTCATTAAAAGGAGGACAACATTTACTATATTGGGCTAAAACATTGAAACCGGATTCTAATGTGGAAAAAATCGCTGCAGAACACACATATACGTACAAAAAAAAAAAAAAAAAAATAAAATAAAATAAAATAAAGGCTAAAATGAGTTAAAAATTGAAGATGACGCAATCATATTAGGACAAAATTTATTACATTAGGGCTAAAAGTTTGAAACTGAATTTCTTTTATGAACAGGGGTGGGGAAATGCATCATTTTACTCATCACTGGCGAGTGAATTTTCTGACAGGGTGAGTGAATTTTTAGGTAGTCTTTGAAAACTGCAAACTATAGAGATATGCGACAATTTTTTTTTTTTTTCTAGTAGTTAGCTATATTTTTCAACTTTCCTAATTGCTGCGATGTAAACATGGTACTAAGTTCTATTTTATATGAAACTTTCATCTCTTGTTTATATTTCTTAATTTTACAGGGAAAAAAATATGAAAATGCATTATAGCAATGGTAAACAACTATGTTTGAGTTGCGTAAATTTTGTCATAAAAATTTTCAACTGTACGTTGCATTTTACTGGCTGGTAAAATAAATCCTTGGCTGGTAAGATTTTCTAGAAATTCCCCACCCCTGTTTATGAATGTCAAAAAATTGCCAAAGAATGCAAAAAAAAGCTGAAATTCACATTAAAAATTTCTGAAAGATTTTTAAAATGTTGTACAAATTTCGAATAAACTTTATTGAAAAGTGGAAAAAAATTATTACATTAGGCTAAAAAATAAAAATCTCATAAAAAATGTAATAAAAAGAAAATCCAAAAACTAATTTAGATGTACAGGTGGTATCTTCCTGCCAAATCTTGTAGCTCTATGTGCAACAATCTCTTTGGTACGCAAACTTTTACCTTTATTATTATAGATGTAGTTTTGTTTTCAATTTTGATGGAGAAGGATATCCAATCTATTAAAGGAATGCTTAATTACAATGTCTTCTTGTTTTTCTTTTTCCCCCTTAGGCTCTCTTCAGTCTATATTTCTATATTCTTAAAAAAAAAAAAAAATAACTAACTCTGTCACCGTCACTGCAGTTATGAGTATTGGTAGTACTCATAATTTATACAGAAATGGTTGATAAACACGCTGGTGCAGACAGTTTTTAAATCGAAGAATCCTTTTTAAAAGCTATTCAATGTTAAAGTTGGTCAAAATCATTCCATTAAAAAAGTTTTATAGCTGAACAAAAGCTATGCATAGGAATTTAATCCTTTTTTCTAAGGATATACATTACAAGCCTGTGGTATGCAGAACGCATTTATTTTATTTTTTGACTGATATTTTTTTTCCAATTTTTTATTTGAATTTTCATTATTTTAATAGATATTTTTATTCACATTTAAATAAAGTTATTATTTTAAATTGTTGCCAATTGTAAGAACAGCACAAAAAGTACTATTTCCTTTTAATTAAAAATGTATTCACCATGTGACTATTAAAAATAGAAATAAAACTTTAAAATAAGAATTCAATGATCACGTTTTAAAAGCAGGAAAATATTTAAAATTTCATCACAAAAATTGTATTTACACGGGAATATTAAAAAAGAAAGAAAAGTTTTAAAAACTAACATTAATATATGCTAGTTTAAAGCAATAAATAGGAGAAATTATACAACATTTAAAATGCACAAATAATATTGCCAAACAGTTTAAATTAAAAAATATATTTACACGAGAGATTTATTTCGTATTTTGTGGTGATCTTTTTAACTATTGTTGTCAATTCTAAGACAGCACAAATAATAATTCTCCCTTTCAAACAACAAATGTATTTTCACGTGAACGTTAAAGGGAGAAATAAATTTTTGGTGAAAATTACGTCGGATTTAAAACGATATATTTAAAATGTGTTATTTAAGACAATTTTCTTATAACGTTGTTAAAAAAATTCCAAAAGTCAATGATTCTGTTTGATTTGTTCATTTTATATAGGCTGATTTTCAAATGCTGTTTATTGATCTTATTTAATCAATCACGAAAACAGCCGTTAAATGTCTGAACAGCAGCTGATTATGTCTTAAAATCCCTCAGTGAAATTGAAATGAATGGAAATCTGTTTACAGTGAGATCATCACTGGATGTTTAATTATTATTCAAATCTTCCATAATCTTTTTAAAGTGGATCAAATTAGCGTGTTTTTAGAGTCTGCAGTGTCTGAACCGAATTTGTCAAGCATAGCTTGTAGGGTCCAGGGGCCCTTATTTTATCAGAAGAAGGTATTGGAATCATGAAAAAAAAAATCCTTTTTTTTTTTTTATGGATTTACATGTTTTAGATTGACTTCAATACGATTTGAGTATTTTTTAAAAATCTCTCTCTGTTTGTGATACAAAATTTGTAGCTACTCTATCTCAAAACTAAAGCATAGAATTTCATCAAATCCACATTTAATTAGACTTTAGCACACATAGATGCTGATTAGGTTTTGGTGTATATGGCCCAACAGATGGCATTACTATGTTACATTTTTCACAATTTACATGATAATTATACCTTAGCATCGTTAGAGTGAAATTCCATCAAACTTCACATTCATTTAATCCTTGACATAAATTACCACTGATTAGATTTTGGTGTATTTTGTGACAGGTGGCACTACTAGGTTGCAATTTTAATTATTTCTGTGAAAGCCAGATCACGGCATGTTTGGGATTAAATTTCACCAGATTTAATATGTAAGATGTTTATGAATAACTGATGATTCAATATTGGTTTTGATCACTCCCCACGGAGCTTTGCCATACTAGGCTTTTTCCTATGAACATTATAGCTTATCCTAACTTCTATTGTGTAGAAAGAAACTAAATTTTATGTTTGAGGATAATAATTAATAATATATATCTTAATCCAATTTTAATGTTCAACAGGAATCGTTATTAAGCTGTGCTCTTTTTATTCACTGATCCTTATTTTTTACCTTTAAAGAGAATTATCAAGGTGAATGCCGAAATATTGAATACTTTCTATATTCTTGCAGTAGGATATTTAAATGTGTTTCTATAAAACTGTGTACATTGTTTAATGACATCTTATAAAGATAACCTTCTAACATATTTTCTGGGGTAATTTTAAAAATTTACTTGCATATTTAGGAAAATTAGTGCAATGTTTTTACTCATGATTCTTTTTTAGTCTCCTTTTTTAATAAAAATGGTCCCCCAAAGTCCCCCTTTTAAATAAAAATGGTCCCCCAAAGTCCCCCTTTTAAATAAAAATGGTCCACTAAAGTCCCCTTTTTAAATAAAAATGGTCCCCTTTCCCACTTTTTGAGGACTAAAATGTGTTGGGAGTCCTGAAAATGAATGTTTTATTTGATGTTATATCTATTGCCATTGATATAATTTCATTTCATCTGTTTCATGCAGAAGTTCCACCTGACCCTAATCTAATGGAATTATGTTGTGCTGTGCTGTTGAATTTTAGGGAGTGGGATAAGATTATTGATGTTGATGCCAAAATGGACTGCTACATACAGGTAAATATTTGTTTTAAACTTAATTGGAATGTGTTATTGTTGTCATTATTATATTTGTTAATATATTATATTAAGTATTGTAGTGATCCTTTCAAAATTTTCTAAATGTTACTTATAACTTGGAAGTTGGCTTAAAACTTTAAAGAACTCTTTTGGTTATTCAAAAATTGTATCCAAGTTAAGAAATTAAATATTTTATAATTTGAAATAAAAGAAATATGACCTGTGTGAAAGATAGGTTTTCTGGGTGATAGTAAATGAATAAGAAGATATTTTTTGCTAATGACCTTGATTGGAAGACTTTTGAACATATAGAAAAATGTTTTGTTTTATTTAAATATGAAAACTGAAATTTACACCAAACTTCAGTTAATAGGTAATAGGTAAACTTAATAGGTAATAGGTAAACTTAATAGGTAATAGGTAAACTTAATTAAAAATGTTATTTTAAAACAACATATAATAGCTAAAGGGGGGGTGGATCTCTGAAGGCTATGTAGGAAATTAGTGTTTACTGATAATCCTTGATTTTTTATTTTGTTCGGAAAACATTATATTTGAGTCGATTTTTGTTAATTATCCAATAGAAAAATAGTGAAAAAATTTATTTATTTTCCTGTTGCACATAATGTCACTCCTGAGTTACATAACAAGTAAGAAAAAAATTATGTGTCAAGCATAGATTATGAAACACTTTCCAACACATTCAGAATAATGTAACAAAACTGCGCCGTTTAAAAAATTAAAATATTACGCCTAATTCAACCCTATGGAAGTGCATAATACATTTCAAAACTCAATTTCAGCTGTTCCCATCCACAATCGGAAATTATGCGAATTTTTTCAGCAGCCCTGTATATAATATATAGATCTGAATCTATCAACTACATGCATGCCAAAATTGAGTTCACTTAAGAGATACATATAGTACTTCAGTTGAAAATTTACCTTCAGCCATTTCCTCTAATAAGGAGAAGGGTACGTGAATACTTTTGTGCTGCCCTGTATTTGAGGTATAGAATTTATATAGAACGAGTAAGGTGCAAAAAAAAAAAAAAAAATTAATTTAAAAGCGCATGCCAAATTTAAAACCGTATTCCAGCAATTATGACTCAAAGACAGTACTGTACTGTAACCGATTTCTTTTGTGTGTCCCTGTCAATGACTAAAAAATTCTATGAATGCTTTGTTCTAACGGGATCGTAGTGAAATTCAGTGATTTATATCAGTTTCAATCCATTTGAAATAGCGTCCTGTCATTAAAATACCCTGCAAACGATTTCCCCCCCCCCCCCTATACCATAATGTAATGGAATACTTTTGAGTGCCCCTGTAAATGAACGATTAATCCTACATGCTTCATATAAAATACCAAACATGCTTTGGTGACCCTAAATAATCTTTATCAATTTCATGAAATTCCGAGTATATTTACGGGAGTTAGAGCGTGGACAGACAAACCGAATGCATAAACACTTTTCAACTTTGTTGGAAAGTGTTAAAAATGGCTCAAAAAATAATATAATATATGATATAATTTTAAATGATATACTTACTTTAAAGTGTTGACAACATACAATAACAACTATTCAACAATATAATAATTTTTATAATGCTTTTAATAGTTTGCAGAATTAATAATGACTATCTTATAAAGATAGAGAAAACTAGTTGGATGTGCCAATCCCAAAACTTTCTTCCATCTTATACATCTTAATATTTCAAAAACTGGTTACACATGTTAATACTTCAATATTATTAGTTCAATACTACACCAACTTTGATTTTCATCTTAAATTCCTGCTTCAGTCAATTAAATGAACTAAAAACAAGTTCATCTATATCATGATATTTCTTAAAATTAATAGTTTTTCCTTATTCTGTTGTTATCAGATGTTTGCCAATAGCCGGCTTAGCAGGAAGCGAGTTCCCGCGTTTGCACGAGCCGCCGATGGACAACAGAACTACGAAAAATCAAGAAAAGTTACAAAAATCGCTATCACAGAGCCCTTTTACCGCACGATATTTCCAAATTCAAGGGGGACCTGTTGGCCAAAGCCAAAAATATGCACAGAAAATTTGGTTCAATTGTATGCATAATTTTATACACTTTTCGACTGTACAATAAAGAAAATGTCGCAAATATCTCTATTACAGTGCCCCCCTTCCGGAAGATTTTTTTTCAAATTCAGGGAGGACATTGTTTGCCATAGCCAGAAACGTACACAAAAAATTTGGTTCAATTCTATGCATAAATTTATACAATTTTCGAGGTACAATAATGTAAATGGCGCAGAGATCCAATTATAGCACCACCTTCTGGCGGTATTTTTTCATGTTCAGGGAAGACTTGCTTGAACAAAAACATAGCCAGAAACATACAAAAAAAAAAAAAATTGGTTCAATTCTATGCATAACTTCATACACTTTTCGATGGTAGAATAATGAAAATGGTACAGACATCACAGTTATAGCACCCCCTTCCGGAGGAATTTTTCCAAATTCAGGGGGGACCTTCGTGCCATGACCAAAAGCAAACACAAAAAATTTGGCTTAATTCTATGCATAACTTCATACACTTTTCGATGGTAGAATATTCAAAATGGCACAAAAATCGCTATTAAAGTGCCCCTTACCGGTGAATTTTTCCAAATTAAGGAAGGACCTGCTTGCCATAGCCAAGAACTTAAAATAAAAATTTGGTTCAATTCTATGCATAAATACACTTTTGAATGCTACAATATTCAAAATCGCACAAAAATCGCTATTACAGCACCCCGTACCGGCGATTTTTTTTCCAATTTCAGGGAGGATCTGCTTGCCATAGCCAAAAACTTAAAATAAAAATTTGGTTCAATTCTATGCATAACTTCATACACTTTTCGATGGTAGAATATTCAAAATGGCACAAAAATCGCTATTACAGTGCCCCTTACCGGTGAATTTTTCCAAATTAAGGAAGGACCTGCTTGCCATAGCCAAGAACTTAAAATAAAAATTTGGTTCAATTCTATGCATAAATACACTTTTGAATGCTACAATATTCAAAATCGCACAAAAATCGCTATTACAGCGCCCCGTACCGGCGATTTTTTTTCCAATTTCAGGGAGGATCTGCTTGCCATAGCCAAAAACTTAAAATAAAAATTTGGTTCAATTCTATGCATAACTTCATACACTTTTCGATGGTAGAATATTCAAAATGGCACAAAAATCGCTATTACAGTGCCCCTTACCGGTGAATTTTTCCAAATTAAGGAAGGACCTGCTTGCCATAGCCAAGAACTTAAAATAAAAATTTGGTTCAATTCTATGCATAAATACACTTTTGAATGCTACAATATTCAAAATCGCACAAAAATCGCTATTACAGCGCCCCGTACCGGCGATTTTTTTTCCAATTTCAGGGAGGACCTGCTTGCCATAGCCAAAAACTTAAAATAAAAATTTGGTTCAATTCTATGCATAACTTCATACACTTTTCGATGGTAGAATATTCAAAATGGCACAAAAATCGCTATTACAGTGCCCCTTACCGGTGAATTTTTCCAAATTAAGGAAGGACCTGCTTGCCATAGCCAAGAACTTAAAATAAAAATTTGGTTCAATTCTATGCATAAATACACTTTTGAATGCTACAATATTCAAAATCGCACAAAAATCGCTATTACAGCGCCTTGTACCGGCGATTTTTTTTCCAATTTCAGGGAGGACCTGCTTGCCATAGCCAAAAACTTAAAATAAAAATTTGGTTCAATTCTATGCATAACTTCATACACTTTTCGATGGTAGAATATTCAAAATGGCACAAAAATCGCTATTACAGTGCCCCTTACCGGTGAATTTTTCCAAATTAAGGAAGGACCTGCTTGCCATAGCCAAGAACTTAAAATAAAAATTTGGTTCAATTCTATGCATAAATACACTTTTGAATGCTACAATATTCAAAATCGCACAAAAATCGCTATTACAGCGCCCCGTACCGGCGATTTTTTTTTTCCAATTTCATGGAGGACCTGCTTGCCATAGCCAAAAACTTAAAATAAAAATTTGGTTTAATTCTATGCATAAATACACTTTTGAATGCTACAATATTCAAAATCGCACAAAAATCGCTGTTACAGCGCTCCCTACCGGTGAATTTTTTCCAAATTCAGAGAGGACCTACTTGCCGTATCCAAAAACTTAAAATAAAAATTTGGTTCAATTCTATGCATAACTTCATACACTTTTAGATGGTACAATATTCAAAATCGCACAAAAATCGCTGTTACAGCGCCCCCTACCGGCGATTTTTTTCCAAATTCAGAGAGGACTTACTTGTCATATCCAAAAACTTAAAATAGAAATTTGGTTCAATTCTATGCATAACTTCATACACTTTTGGATGGTACAATGGCGACAGACAGACAGACACACGGACAGACAGACATTTTCTATAAACATGTTTTTTGGGATCTCTGACCCTTAAAACGTGTAAATCCGTCGAAATCCGGAAGTCGAAAAAAATTTCGATTACAATACTTTCTTCTATTGAAGATAGAAGAAAGTAAAAAAAAAAACGAAAATCGAGTCCATTACAAGCAGTATCAACAAAAGGTGTTATTACCTCCCTGTGATAACAAATGAGAACAAAAAGACTTCATGACCTTAAATGGATGCTATCACACGTAAATAACACATAATAGTTCACCAATAGAAAGAAGCCAATGGCAAAAAACTGCCATGTAACACAATTAAAATTAAAGATTATTGATTTATTCAATATCTTATATGAACAAATTATTGATTTCAGATAACGTTGCAGGCTAAGTTACTTTCACTTTTTGTTATTTAACAAAGAATAAAATTACTTTTATCATTGCAATTTATTAATGTAGTCTGTAAGTCATTCCTATTCAGGTATTTAATAAGCTTCTTGAAACATTTTAGCCATTGTCTATAAACAATAATAAAGTCAAGTGTTGAAAATAATCATCAGATTATTAATCAAACCTTTTGCAGTGGGAAATTTTTTCATTTCCCTCCTGATACTTTTTCTACAAAACATGCATTATACAGGGTGTCCATAAAAAAAATGTCCCAGTTGTAAATTTTAATAGTAGGAACTGTTAGCGTTGTAGAGTATTGGTTCAAGGTAAAGATTAACTCAAACAGGTTTAGATAAGTGCATGCGCAAGTACTGCTTTGGTTTGGACTCGCTTGCAGTGCCACATACGCAAAATAGCGACTCCTGAGTGTAAAGTGTTACTGCTGGGCTGGAGATTTAAAAGCCATACTACTTTTTTGGGGGGCTTTTTTAAAGAGTGTACCTATGTTCTGCCACTACCTAATGGTTTGACACAGTTGAGACACAGAGTTGAAGAGACTTTTGCTTCCATTACTCTGAATTTGTTAACCAAAGTGTGGGAAGAACTGGCTTTAGGTTGAATGTATGCCACATAACGAAAGTTGCATCTATTGAACATTTGTAAGAAAAGAAAGGTTAGTTTATCTGCAATTTCATGCATGATTTGTTGTAAATACAGTGAAATATGTTTAACATGAAAACGCTTAACATGAAAAATCAGTTAACACGAAATGATATAGCGGTCCGAACAATACTATGCAATTTAATACATTTTTTTTTTCTTTTAGCATGAAACAAAAATATTTTAACACGAAAAAAATTCGCTTTCTATCTTGTTAGTGGGAGTTGAAATGGGTGAATTTTGTGTTAAAACCACTGAATTTTGGGTGAAAATCAGTGAATTGCCTTTTTTGTAAATTAGCTTATGTTTTATGAACACAATGGCTGAGAAATCTGTCCGATGACAAATGTCTTTTTCGCTGCAAATGAAGATGAAGCTGCTTAATGTAGTTGATGAAAAAGAAGGATGAAAACAGAAATCTGCAAAGAGTTTGGCATTGACATTTCTACTTTATCAATGATTATAAGAAACAGGGATCGATCCCATTACATTAGTGTTTGAGCGCAGTATATTTAAGCCAGCAAGAAAACATATGAAAACCGCTAAGCGCAAAGATTTAGAGACAGCTTTGCTTATTTGATTCAAAAAGCTATATCTCAGAATGCTGATAAAGACACTTAAAAAAAGATATCTGATTCTCCCCCCCCCCCCCCCCAAAAAAAAAAAAAAAATATTTTTTTACCTGCTTTTTATCCTGATGGATGCAACCTTCTAGTAGTTTAACAGGAAATCAAAATAAAATTTGATGATGTTGAAAATATTTATGAGTTTTGTTCTTTTTTTTTTTTACGAATCTTTTAAGGGGTCTCAGGACTCTTAAAATTGGAAAAAATGAAAGAAAAGGACCATTTTCAACATTTAATATCTTAAAATGTATTTGATATTAAGACACAATTTTAAATGGGAATGAAAGATACAAGTATGATCTTTCATTTCAAATATTTGAAAAATTGCAAGATAAAGAATTAGCATTTACAGGGGACTTCAAACTGTCAGACTTTTGACGAGCAAAAAATCGGCATAACAGCTTATGCGCACAATTACAAAATAAATTTTGCAACTAGAATGAAAATTTTGGTGCCTACTTATACCTCAGATTATAATAATTACACTGAACCTAAATAAATTTGTATTTAAAGCATTTTTATATTTTTAATACAAAGTTGTATTTAGCTAATGCAAAATTTAGAAAATTTCAACAATATAAACCCCTACAAAAATAATTTATTTTTACAATAAAAAGGAAATTTTAGGTTCAGTTTATACAGACTAACATGGAACATATGTTTTGAAAATTTCATGAAAAAATATTCAGAAGTTTTTGAGATATCGTGCACGTTATACCCAAAAACGTCATTTGAAGATAAATGACTTCAAAGATTTGGAAACACCGCTTCAGCTATTGAGCGAGTGTAATTCTAAATGCCATAACTTCTGTTCTAATGGGAATTTTAAGATAACAATTATATAAAAAGGTTCAGAAAACATAGAAGTTTAACATCTAAAAAAATTAAAATTTCGAAAATTTTAGAGCTTTAAGAGTCCTGAGACCCCTTAATGCAAAGTTCTTTTAACTCGAAAAAAAATTCCAACCCCCTCAATTTCATGTTAAACGTATTTCACTGTATCCTATATTTAACTGTTATAATATAGCATTGAAACCAAAATATTTTTTTTATGGACATGCTGTATTGCATATTATAGTTAACAATATTATATTTAAAAAATATATATTTTTTAGCTTGCAAAAATTCTGTCATCTGTTTGCAAAGAAGTTTTAAATAAAGGAGGTCGAACTGTGGCAAAAGAACTCTGGGATATAAGTATGTTATTTTTCATTAATACTTGCTTACATGTTTATGCTATGTAAACAATCTTTATATTTTGCAATATTTGTTTATTTTCATATTCTCTTCTATGAAAAAGTAAAAATATTTTTAAGGAATTGTTTCAAATCTGATAGAGCTTCCCCCCTTCCCCTCTTTCTATTTCTTTCTTATACAACCATTTCAACTTTTACTTTCATTGCTTATCTTTGTTTTGCAAATGCATTTTTGCTTCACAGGGATTAATCTATCTTTAAAATGAGAATAGGCAGCTATTTCACTGACAACCTATTTATGATGTCTGATAGGAGGAAGGGCATATCTTCACAGGCACAGCCTAACCTGTGGTCTTAAAACAATGTAAATAATTTGTTTGTTCCTGGATTAATATTTCATAGCTAAATTGCCAGATGAAATTAAAGCATTGCAAGTAAATAAATAAAACAGAAAGTTAACAGATATGTATTTAAACTATGCACTTAAATACTGACATAATCAAAATCACAAAGGTTGCAATACATAGTGAAATGATTCACAATTGATTGCTGATATATTTTCAGTAATGATGGCTAATACGAAAGTATCAAAAATCGAGTTTGTGAGCAATCTAAGAATATATACTAACTGTAAAAAATCTTTTAGAGTTTTCCATTAAAAGCAATTTTCGTTTTCATCTACATTCTGTACATCAGACATTTTTAACATGGATAGTCTGGGTTGGATTTCCTGGTTCTAATAAATAAAAAACATTCTATGATAGTCTGATTAATAATGAGTGGCCTTATTAGGAGATTTTATAGATTTGCTAGATATGTAAGACTTGTCAAATAAGAAGTTAAAAAATTCTACATAAATAAAAATCGTACATCTTTTCCCTATCTTAGCACTCAGATGCCCAAGTATGAAAATTTAAATTTTAAATCCACTTTTTGATATGTGAAATGTGTGCAGAAAATTAAACGTTCATCTTTGTATTTTCTTTTATTTTAAATCACACACACTGAATAATAATAAAAAAAAAACTGAATCTATTTTCATTTTTATTTCAAAAGAAATATTTTGCACTCTGGTGCATAAATAAAATCTGCAAAAGAGTTAGATTTTTTAATGTTCTCAATTTACAATAAAAAAGCAATAAATCCCGATTCAAAATTTCAAATGACTCAAGTATAGTAATCTATTGTAGCTTTGACCTAGAGTTTCAAAAACCCTGCAGATTTTCAGGGGCAAAAATTAATCTGGAAATTTTGGGGAATAAATCCAGAACTTTGGAGGATTTTGAGATTAAACACAGCCAGTTAGTTTTCAGTTTGAAGTTAGGTCTTATACATGGAATGGAATATTACAAGGATAGTATTAATAAGTTGCACATAAACCAGTTTTAATGCAGGCTTTCCTGTTCCTGTTTGTTGCCCCCTTTGATACTCTTCAATATATTTTTGGAAAGGGGAAGGCTTGGCGCATTTATAGTTATTTGGTCTTTTATTTTTAATCATTTACTTGTTAAAATGATGAAAGTATGGAAAACAATGTTATTTAGAAGTATTTCAGGTACACCAATTTCAAGTAAATTGATATACCTTGCTCTGCATGTGCTCAAACTTTGATATAAAATTTACCAGATCTTTAGATTTAAATGTAATTATCTAATTATCTGTGTCTCGGAGTAATTATTTACTTTTATTTTTTATTTTTTCAACTGTAGTTCTACCCATTTTTAATAATCCATCATCAAGTCAGCATAAACGTTCTGCATCTGGAATGGTGAAAGATTCAGCTAGAGAAACAACTCAGGCGATCATGACTCGGTAATTTTTTTTTTCTTTTGAACTAAGTTGATTTTCATGCAGTATATTTAGAATTAATAATATACTTAGAATTTTTTTATTATTATTATTATTTGATGTGAAGAATGTGATCACTTTTCAAAGTACCATAATTTCCGGCCTATAATCCACAGATTATCTGTTAAAAAACATCAAAAATTTTAAGTGTGGATTATCTAGCAGTGCGGATTATCTGCTGAAGTTTTTTTTAAGCAGAAGTTCACCTCAGACATCCAGCTTCTACCAGCAGTCATAAAATAAAAATATAAACAGTTATCACATGATTGTCTGCTATCAACCATTCAGGGAGTTGCTCATGATTGGTTCACATATGACGTGACCGTGCTAGTGGGAGTGGCTTCCGTTTTTTATGTTATTTTTTTAGCCTTTTGGCAATTTGTTTCTATGACGAACAAAGCATTTCTCAACTTATCTCTTTCAAAAATTGCACTCAATAATTTTATGAAATAGTGCATCGTTATTGCGTTGAAAGTTATAATAATGTGTAAGAGAAAATGTGTTATTAACACTGCAGAATTTAAACTGAATGTTATTAAAAGAGCAGAAGATGATTTAAAAACAGCCAATTATTGTAGAATTATCTGTATTGACAAGACATTCTACGTTTTAGACATAAGATTCAATGAAAAAAATTATTTGTATTTTTTAACCTGTAATTATTTTTTTTCAATTATTTTATTACAATTATCATTTAAGTAGAGCAACTAAATAAATAGGGAGGTGGTTTATTAGTAGTACTTTGGAATGTTGAAAACAATGAGTAATCCTCGTATAGTCCGGTGCATAATCTACGGATTATCTGCTGAAATTTTTTTATAAGGGCTAAAAATTGCGGCTGCGGATTATATGCCGCCAAGGATTATAGGCCGGAAATTACTTTAGTTATTTTACTACACTTAGAATATAATTTTCCACAATGTTTGGAGTACATGTGTATCATCGATAGTGTAAGGCAGGGATTTTTAAACTACTTGCTGTTGCTACTCCTCTGATAATAATAACATTAGTAGTGTTTATTAACAAAATTTAATTAATTCATAAGTCAACTAAGGTGTCGGCAGTTATGTAAAAACATTGCATTCGCTGCTATATATATTTCCATTATTATTAGAAAAATTATTTGACATATGCATTTATGAGCTACTTTCACAGAATGTGTCTGATTTTCAGGGATTTCTTTTTTAACATAATTTTCTGTGAAAATTTTCAAAATACAAATTAATATCTGTAATATAATTCATACAGCTTCATTAAAGTCATTTAAAACTGTTTTCAGACTGTGCTGTTGTAGTCTTTCATTATTTTTTTTCTTTTCATTCTCAGTGTATAATTTAGAAAATAAAATGTAAATACAGGGCGTCCAGGCTAAAAGTATCCAAAAGCTATGACTTATTTTTTAAAAAACTACGCATTAGAATTTAAAAAAAAAAAATGGTTTAAATAGAAAGAACATCTCACTAAGTTTTAATATCAATAGATTTCGATGTGTGCACCTTTTGTAGCACAACAAACATCTAAATGGTAATCCGGTTCTCTCCTCGTAGCATATCAAGAGTTATATTAGATGGATTGTTTGAAAGATATGCTTCTTCAACTGATTCACAGTTTCAATTTTTTGTTTATATACAATGGATTTGATGAATCGCCAAGCAAATAAATTTTATGTAGTCAAATCCAGAGACCTTGGCATCCACATCTTTACTAATGAAAGCCATGGAACAGGTTTTTTGCCTTAGTGCCGATTATTGGCTACTGACCACATGTGCGGCTGAACAGCTAGGCCCAAAAAATCTCAGAGGTGTTTTCAACCCATGAAGGGGCAGTCTATTATATTCTAATGGGTAGTTCTGTAACAATAAGCCATAATTTTTAGATATTTTTAGCCCAGACATAAACCTGTATGCACCTCTTACACAGGTCTTTTTTTTTTTTTTTTCTTTCTTTCTTTCAAGAAAATGCCACCAAATTTTGTTTTTTTTTTTCTTTCAAAATAAATGCGAAATTCCTGTATTCACTTAATATTATTGGATGTGAATCCTATTATTTATTTTAGTTTCTCAAAAAATCTTCATCCGGGAGGATTGTAGTATAATTTGTGAAACATATTTTAGTCAATAACAAACAATTATTTTATTGAAAGAATGCTTGTAGCTACATTTTTTTTTTTTTTTTTATATATATATAAAAAGTTGTAGCTAGCTTTTCAAAATATTCCAATTTAAAACCCTATATTTCCTATGTGTGATATAATGTTAAATTAGAAAAAAATTAAAACCATTTCATAAATATTTGAAAAAGATTTTTTAAGCATAAGAAAGTTTAAAAAAATTCAAACTGAAATAAGTGCGATTTCTTTCAGTATGACAGACAGTTACAGGGTTCTTTTGTGACTGGAAAACAGGGAATTGTCAGGGAAAATGACAAGTGCTGAGTAACTCAGGCAAAATTACAATTTTTTTTCTAAAACCTAGAAAAGTCAGGGATTTTGTTTTTTCAAGTGCTATCATGTGTCAAGATTCTCTCGTTCTGCAAAAAAGTTCAGATTATTCACTTCCATGTAGAATTTTTGCTAAATTCGCATTTTTAACATAAAGATGTTTTAGCTATACAAATTTGTTGTCAAATAGACGATACCTCTGTGAAAGAACTGTTGAGCCATGGTAAGGTGGCTAGGGTGAGATATTATGAATATTTAAATACGAAAATTATGAAACAAGCAAAAAAAGGAAAGCTGTAGCTGAAATTAAAATGTTAAAAGAAAAAAATTTAAACTTACACAACAAACTGCTTCTGAAACAACACAAATAAATGACATGATTGTAGAACTGTCTTAAAAAAAATGAATGTTTAATATGTGTAAATTCAGTTGCATAAATAAAAAGCTACTTTGAATCCATTTGAGTTGTATTTTAGTTTTTTTAATTTTTTTTACTTTAAAAATCAAAATGCTGTATGACCTCTGAATAAGCTTTATTGAAAACAGAAGAATTTGTATTATCTTTTGCTAAAATACTGAATTTGGATTCCTTTTATGAGTGGGTCAAATTTGCTGGCGATCTTTGAAGATCAGAGAAATACACAAATTGTTCTGTTTAATATAAAATAACAAAAAATCCAAAATCTGACACCTAGGTGCATTCGGATCTGTCTTCGTGTATCGTTATCCAAATTTGCAGATTTCTATGTGCTATAAATTTCCTTATCCATTGCCAAAAAAACAGTCAGAAGACACACATACAGATAAAAACTTTCTTTTATTAATATAGGTATAAACAAATTAAACTACTTATTGATGGTTTTAAAAATAGATGCTAGTTTGAGAGCCTAATCAACATCTCACAGATTCCTAGTTTTCTCAGGATTAGCCTAAAGATAAGGGTGTTATATTTCTAAAATTCTGAAGTTCATCTAATTCTTGTACAGAGAGTTTGTTTGTAACTGGCAGTCTATTGCATTTCGTACTATAATCCTGCTTGTGGTATCAAACATACACATAGAGAACTTAATGCCTTGTTAAATATTGCTAGCAGCACATGCCTTTGACTTTCCTTTTTTAGCTTTTTCCGCACTTCAACCTTTTCACTCGTGGTACAATTATCTCTGTAAATCTTGTCATGCACATCTGCAATGGATTTGAGTCTGGATATAATCTTCAAAGTTTCTTTTCTAATATTACAGTTTATTATCTCATGATTATTTTCACAAACCTTTAAAAGTATTGTCTAACTTCTCGGATAAAGATTCCATTGTGTCCACCTGTCTTCTGATAGCAATGATTGTTTTGGCATCTGCCTCTCACAACTTTATAAAGAATTACTAATCATAATTTAAACATTAGTTTAAATGTCGTTAAAACACATATGTTTATTTTTTTTTTTTTTAAACATAACAACCCTGGACAAATAGAACTTCATTAGAGCAGTGAATGTAATACAAACATGTCTGCACAATAAACTAAACATATCTCATAGTGGTAACCATTAGGTCCCTGTAAGCCAGGTCCTCTATTTAAAAAAAAAAAAAAATCCTGATATGTTTAGCATTATGTTTTTCTAAGAAGAGCAAACATTTTTTGGGAAGGAACCAAAAACCTTAATGCCATTGTCTTCAAAGGTTACTAATAAGTCCTGATTTTAGATTACATGAACTGTTTTAATGTAAAACTCTTTAAAAATATAATTTCATGATATTTCAGAAAAAAATTTAGGTACTAAATCTTAAAGGAGTGATGTAAGAACCATAGTACTTATGAGTTGAATTGTTGTTTTCTTTTATAAAGTTATTTAACATTTCTAAGTATTCCTATTCTTGTTTATTTGTTTGTTGATTTTACAAATAATCTCAGCTATAACTGAAGTAATTCTTTTCTCTTTTGTACAGGCATCAGCTCCAGCAGTTTGTCAAAAAGTTAAAAGTAAGTATTATCTCTATTACTTTTATAATTTCATGCATATTTATGTAATTGCTTATTAATAATGTTCTTATTTAAAAAGTTATTAATACTAAATTTTATTCTTTCTTACTTGGCTTTCCCCTATAGAAAAAGCTTTAATTAGTTATTTAAATTGAAAAATAACTAATTCAAAATAATAAGGAAATTTTTGCTGGTGCTTTTATGCAGGGCCATAGCTAGATTGATTTTTCATTGTTGCAGAATGGGACAGATGCATCTCTCTAACCAAGGGCCTAATAAGTTATCCTTCTGCCTCTAACACATCTCCTCCCCTTTTAAATTTTTTGCACACTTTGTAATGTTTCTTCCACAGAAAATCCAATATTGATTTTATTATGGAAGAAAAGATTAAAAAAAAAAAAAAAAACTGGCATTTTAATGTGACCTTTTTATTTTCTTCTATCTTTCAAGAAGAGAGCATTGGATTCGTGAAAATTTTCGATTTCTGGTTTTCGACGGATTTATACTTTTTAGAATGTCCTGAACACGATTTAATAGTTTTTAGAAAATGTCTGTCTGTTAGGACTGGGCGATGTCTCAATTTGTACATCGTGATGCATCGCCAGAGTGAAATCATGATATTACGATGCATCACGGTGTTAGACTTTTGTTACAAGTGTCTTCGGATTTATTCACTTCTGAGTTGCCAGCAAAATTATTACATTTACTAACTCTTTTAATTTATACATTTATTTAATGTTATATTTTACTTATTTTTTTTTTTTAAAAAAGGGGGGTGTTTATCCTATCATAGTACACAAATGAACCAATCCTCTTTTCCTGTCAATCCAAGATGAAAAATCAGCTGGCTCTATATGTTATCAGATCACACATGTTTAGAGTCAGAGTGATGTGGCCTAAGGAAAATGTATATTTTGCATCACCGTATTTTCTCAAATGAACATCGTAGTGCCTTCATATATACTAGAAAAACAGACTTGAAAATATGAAGCATGCAGCGATTTTGGATTGCATTGCTTATCTGCTTCGATGATTGAAGGAGAAACCGGTCTCCCCTTACTCTGCCATCTGTCTTGTACATCATCGATGTCTAGCTATGCACACATTGTTTATTCACATTGGAATGCATCGCTAATTCAAAGATCAGGAAATCAGTTTGACAATTTATGATTTAAATCAATATCTCGCCATGCATCGGTCAGTACTACTGTCTGTCGCTCTGTCATTCTGTCACTCTGTGAGTGTGTATGTGACAAAAATTTTGTGGGCGCTCTATCTCAAGAACTAATGCACGGAATTTCACAAAACTATAGATTCAGTTAGACCTTGATATAAACTGGTCCTGATTAGTTTTTGGTGAAAATCACCCAACAGGTGGTGCTGCAATGCAGTATTTTTCACGATTTCTGCAATAGCTATATCTCAAGAACTACTGCACGGATTTTCATAAAACTTCAGATTCAGTTAGTCCAGGATATAGTTTGCTGCTGATTAGTTTTTGGTGAAAATCGTCCAATAGGTGGCGTTGCTATGCTGCATTTTTCATTATTATTGCAATAGCTCTAACTGAAGAAAAAATGCACGAATTTTCATCAAACTTCAGATTCAAATAGTCCTTGATATAAATTAGTGCTGTTTAATTTTTGGTGTAAATTGCCCAACAGGTGGTGCTACTATGCAGAATTTTTTACAATTTCCACAATAGTTGTATCTGAAGCACTAATGCATGAATTTTCATCAAGCTTCAGATTCAGTTACTTCCTGGTATAAATTGGTCCTAATTAGTTTTTGGTGTAAATCGCCCAACAGGTGGCGCTGCTATGCAGAATTTTTTACAATTTCTGAAATAGCTCTATCTAAAAAACTAATAAATGGATTTTTTATCAAACTTGAGATTCAGTTAGAAGTTGACATATGTTGTTGATGATTAGATTTTGGTGTAAATCATCTAACCGATGGTGCTGATATGCTGCATTTTTGAAGAAGTACTAACATGTATGAGATAGAAGAAAGTTTTGGGATTGCTACATCTGACTAGTTTTATATTCCAGTATTAAAATAGTACACAGATAAGCCTAAATGAAATAATATAAGTGAAATGATATAAATTATACCAAAAAAAAAAAAAAAAAAAAAGAATATTATTATTATTCAAAATGTTTTTTAATTGTAATACTTTTATGTTAGGCTCACCTATGGCTTTTGGTGATGTGATAACTTTCTCATCTCCATAAACTGCAGTTTTTGTGCAAATTTTAAGAAAATCAAAAATGCTCCTAATTGCGTAAATTAAATAAAATTTTTAGTGTGAAATGTTCGAAGTTTTATCTTCCTATCAATTGTAATCAGTATTTCAGGCGAGCAATCTTTGACAAAGTCTACATAATGATGAGATCTTTATTTAAAATCTTTTCTTATCAAGCAATATACATTATTTTTGTATATGTAATAGAAACCTCAAGATTAATTCAGCAGACTTTCTTCAGGGACCTTTTTCACTGTCCACTGGCAATTGCCTAGTGTTTGTCACAAAAATTAAATCTAGAATAATGCTCAAATTTTTTTATGACAGGTAGTCATTCATATAAATTTAGTTTCTCTGATGTCAATATTTCAATTTTCACACAATTTTCTTCGTAAAAATGTAGAAACATGTTAAACATGATGCATGTCTATTACATGTTTTCAATTTATAATACTAGGGGGCTCTGCCCCCTACGAGCTACGCTCGCCAACCCCCGTTCAGGCACACCAAAATCCAAAAAGCACACTAATTTGATCGGCTTTAAAAATATTGAATTAAAATTAAAAAAAAAACAAAACAAAACAATAGCGATCTCTCTGTAAATGGGTTTCCATTCGTTTTGCTTGGATTGGGGATTTTTAAGACCAAATCTGCTGCTGTTATGAGATACAATGGCCGTTTTCGTATTTAATTAAAAATTAGTTAAACATTTGAAAATAAGCTAATATAAAATGAATTAAGTAAACAGTGTCATTGTCTCTCGGTATTTTTTAACAGCGCTATAAGATAGTTCTTTTAAATAATTCATTTTTAATGTATCGTTTCAAATCTGACGTAATTTACACCAAAGTTTTATTTCTCTTATTAATATTCACGTGAAAATACTTTTGTTGTTAGAAGGAAATATTATTTGCGCTGTCTTCGAATTCACGATAATAGTTGAAAAGATTATCTCAAAATATCTCGCGCAAATATATTTTTCAATTTAAATTGTTTTGCTATATTTTTTGCCATTTTAAATATGACGTAATTTCCTCAAATTACAAGTTTTAACGCATAAAATGATTTTTTTTTTTTTTTTTTTTTTTAAGATTTTGTTTCTCTTTTAAAATTCAAGAGTAAATATGGTTCGGCACAGATGTCCCCATACTGGCACATACAACAGCCCCATATTGGCGCAATTTTTTCTGACGCCAATTTCATATACGCAACGGGTACTTAACTGGTACTAAAGTGTCGTTATTTTGCTTGATATGGTAACCTTGATGTTGTTGTTTATGCTATTGATGTTTTCGCCAAATTGGCGTCGGAAAAAAATTGCGCCAATTAACATCTATGACACCTATGCCACCTATGACTGGCGTATATGACATCTGTGCCTATGGTTCTTATGACGTAATTTTCTTGCTTTTAACATGTAATCATTTAATTCTAATTTTAAAGTTTTTTTTTTTTTTTTCTGTTTGTAATAGTCACGTGTAAATAAATTTTTAATTTGAAGTAAACATTATTGTTTGCGCTGTTTATACAACTGGCAACAATTTAAATTAATAACATTTTCTAAAATTTGTAAAAAATATCTCTCGAAATGTTGAAAATTTGAATTTAAAATTGAAATAAAACCTCAAAAAATGAGTCAAATAAGAAAAATAAATGCAATCCTCACACCGGGAACTTATAACGTATAAAATGATCTAAAAAGGATTAAATTTTCATGTATAGTTTTTGCTCCAATAAAACTTTTTTAATGGAGCGATTTTGTCCAACTTTAGCATTAAATATCTCTTAAAATCTTCGATTTGAAAACTGTCTGCATCAGCGTGTTTATCAAACATTTCTCTATAATACCACTGATTTTCATATTTTTGTATGCAACAGTTTTTTTAATATTAACGATGAAAAGCCATGCTTAAGCATTCAAATTGGATGCCGATCTACCCGGAATATCTATGCAGATTTTCATTGGTCCATTTCCAAATCAAAACTTTTTTTTATATATAGAAGGATAAAATTTTAGACTCTGAAACAAATATTATTTTCCTGTTATTTACATATTATTCATTGTTGACAATGGTAGCAGAAAATTGTAATATTTATTTATTTATTTTACAACAATAAGTCAACTTAGAATACTCCATCTGTCTATAAGATTATATTTTGAAAGCCACCATCTATATTCATAGTATTAATGTAATGAAATTTTTGATTTGCTTGTCTTCTCAGATCATTTCTCATGGCAAAATTTTGGGAACTTATTATCCCATTTTTGTTTTTCTCTAAGTTGTTTTATGATTGTCTCCTATAAAAGGGGATGATTGGCTGTCATTTATTATTATTAAGAATGCTATATATGGTAATGAAATTAGTCTCATTTTGTCGTCTGTTATTTATGTATATAACAATTTATGCATATAAATTAAATATTGTCATTCTTTGTTTGAAAAACCCTCAAATTCATTGATTTTGTTTTACAGTTTCAAGCAATATATTTTTTTTCATTTCAAAGTTTATTCATTGCATTTCATTTACATTTAATTTTTTCTTTTAGGATACTTTAGTTTTGGGGATTATTATTTCCTGTCTTGCAAAATTTTATAATATTTTAAAGGTAATGTATTTTCATAAAGATTTTTCTCTTCATCTTTAATTACATTCATTTATGATCTTGCATATGTTTTATAAAATATTAATGTCAGTTATTTTCACATTGCTTTCAAGCTATACTCTTTTTAGAATGTTTTTTAATTATGCATTATTATTATTTTTTCTTTTGGTGATTGATTGATCTTTGATTAAATTTATTTTCTTTTTTTGTTCAGGATGACTCTGTAGGTGAAATATTTTTAGAATATCAGGGTCTCTGGCCTACGCTTATTTCTAAGTAAGTCAAATTAATTTTCTTATAACTAATACCAGAATTACCAACGCTCTTGTTTTTAGCCTAAACTTCAGTTTTATGCTTTAGTATCAATTTCTCTCATTTTGTATTTGGTTTAAAAATAAATCTATCCCAACAAAAAGTTTTCGGTAAAAAGAAAAAGCGCCAAATTCTCCTTAATGTTTCGGACAGAAAAAGTAGTGATATCTGAAGTTCGCACAAGTTAAAAGCCAAACATCCCAAATCTTTCATTGAAAATGGCTTCCTGCCACTTGGCCGTTAATGCCTTCTACAGCATTTGGAAATTACGCATTTATGAATTATTTAAATGTTAAAAGTAATATTAGAATGCAAGGAGTCAAATTCACATAAAGACATAAGTAAAAGATTTCTGATAACTACCATTCAGTTTCAACAAAGATTAGTTTTGATTACAGATAATTTAGTCCACTTGTGGTTTAATTGCCATTTTGTACGGTCTAAAGCTAAAGTCATTAACGTAAAACCCAAGAAATAAAACAAAATTTACTTACTTCAAATCTCACAATATGTTACATTATATTTTATTGTATTATATTGAAATCTTGTGTATTGACGAAAGAGATTTTTTTCGTTTGAACATTTATTATAGTTTGTTTGCATACATTATGAGGTATTCGATTTATAAACTGTTAAAAGCTGATACTAATTATGTTTTAGCAATTAGGGATATTATCTCCTGAATACAAGTATTTTGTTATTTTTAACTTCTAAGCATTTAAATAGACTGAAGTTGTTTAAATGCTTTTTTCAAATGTGTATTTTATTTCTGTACTCTGTGCCACAAAATGCCTAAAATAATAAAAAAAATGTAGTTGGCATGTAGCTCATTTGTACATATTTTAAAATTTGAAAAAAACTCTCGAAGGCATTAACGGCCAAGTCGCAGGAAGCCATTTTCAATGAAAGATTTGGGATGTTTGGCTTTTAGCTTGTGCGAACTTCAGATATCACTACTTTTTCTGTCCGAAACATTAAGGAGAACTTGGCGCTTTTTTTTTTTTTTTTTTTTACCGAAAACTTTTTGTTGGGATATCACTACTTTTTGTAAGTTTTTTCAAGTTTGTTATTCTAAACTATATTAATATGAAAAAACTTAAATTTCGGTACTTTTATGTTACCCGGGAGCAAATCTCCTCATTAGACTTTTGTTTTTTTGATAGCAGTTTTCATTTTTTACATGTGTAAATAAATTAAAAACAATGCTTTGATTTTCAAATAAAATATTTTGGTTTATGTTATTATTTCTTGTTTATTTATTTATTTATTTCTATGTTAAATATTCTATTAAATAAAATGAGGGAAATGCAATATGATGCAATGGAGTTGGAACAGTATTTGGCGATTTGCCACTTTCGCCTGGCTAATATAAAAATACCTAAATTTATTTTATTGAGCTTTACAAATTTATACTTTATTTCTTTTTATATTAAAGTACTAGCCGCCTCTAGTAAGCAGTATTTACCATATTAATTCCATGTTAAATGTTGCATCATGTTATTGTTATTCATAATTTAATTTACTTGCCCATTCTTTCGCCAAGTCGGAAGCTTTTGATTGAGAAATCAAGAACTCACGGTCATGGAAGCACATCATATATTTTGTGTTGTTATGTATTTCATCTTTCGTGACAAATATTTCTTAACTCACTTATGCATGTTTCCTTAGCAGTTATGATTCGTTCTCTAATGCGGAAATGGTTATTTTTTTCTAATTGGGCTCACTGCCAATTGTTGTATTTTAACTGATACAACTGGGTACAAGTGAAATGGTTCTTATGAAATCCTTTGACAATATCTGCATTTGCATTAAACCATATTGATGCTAATATCTTTTTGTTTCACGTTAACCTTTTCAATAGACTCGATTACGGAAGAATAGAAGGTCTACCGGATCACTGCCACGATCCATTTGAAAATCTATCATTCTTCTCATCTGATCGTGTTGAAGAATTAGTCAATGTGCCATGGTTTTAAGATTTTAGTTAATTTTATTCGAAACCTGAAAACTAAAATGCGAGGAACCGGATTATAGAGCCTTCATTCTAACGTACATATCGATTAACAGGTTACATACTATAGAATTATAATAATCATAAGGAGCACTGGCAGTTTCAATGCTTTAATAGTTTCCGTAAATTTTCTTTATATAATACAGAAGTTTTAGCGGTGTAATGATTAACAACATAGTCACAGTAAGTATAATAACAGTACAATATAATAACAATAGCAGAGGTTTTGGGGAGTGACGAAACTATTAGCACTTTGGAAATATTAGTACGTTATATCATTTAACTATTTAGATGATATGTGGAAAAATAAAAATAGATGGCTCGCATTAATAATTAACTAATTGAAAAATAGCCACTAGCGTAAATATTCGCCAAGCTTGGCCACATTTAGCAAAGTTTCGCCAATTTTGGTAATATATCATGTCACTTCTCAAATTTGGCGACAAAAAATGTTTTGTTTATTCTGAAGTCATAATGATGCATATGTATTATGTATTATACACATACCTATAATATATATGATGCAAATGTATTACGTATTATATGCATATGTATAATATGTATGATGCATATGCATAAGTTCATTAACGTCACTAAAACGCACTTAAAGGAATAGTGTTCCATAAATAGTAGGGATGATTGCCATATTGACCAGAGTGCTATTGAGATTAAAATTCCGACATTTATAATAGACCGGGAGGCGTCTGTACACACCATCACCTCATTGAGTTTACAGCTAAAATTTTAGGATTAGATAAAATTAGATTAGCATATTTAAGTGCAACTGGTCTGTTAAGTCATATCTTGGTAGAAACCACCTGAAGACCTAATTTTAGTGGTTAACTGATGGGTTTACTATTGTATTTTCCTGCATCCAAAAGTTTGGAAATATGTAGGAAGGGTGCAGGAAAACACAATGGAAAATCCACCAATTAACCCGTAAAATCAGGTCTGTAGGTGGTTTCCATAAAGATATGACTTGGCAGACCAGTTACATTTCGATACGCTAATCGATATTTAACTAATCCTAAAATTTCAGCCGTTAACTCGATGAGGTGATGATCTGTTCAGACGTCTCCCGGTCTTTAATAAAGTTTGTTTTAAGGAAGTAAAAGGTAGAAAGATGGACAGATAAACTGAAAGATTTGTCTTATTAAGATTTTTGTAAAAGCATATAATTCAGCTTGAACTCATGTAACACCTTTATAACTCAGGCTAATTTTCTGTAATCGGGTTTTGGCGACCAACATATCTTATGTATAACTATAATCTTTCTTTTACAGATTTAAAATTAACAATAAATTAACAGTAAGTAGGCAAATAATACAATATAATAGCATTAGCAGCGGACTTCGGACGCCGCATCTGTCGCACATCGTTAAAGACAGTTTATTAGTTACACATTTCATTTAATTAAAAGGAGATTTTTAAACTTTCATATGGAATTAGGATATTTTTCCACTATAGGGACCTTGGCATTTTTTTTAAATCTTGGCTCAATTCGGACTTCAGAAACTTAGATATGTTGCCAAATGATATAAAAAACTATGAAAACAAACCTGATGAACTTTTATGTTATTTATATATGTATTTATATACATATAAACAATTTATTTATACATGTATAAAATATTATTTTTTATATACAAATTATTTATGTTGGTATATAAAAATAAATAAACGGGTTCCTTACATTAAATAAATTGTATACATATGGAAAAAATTGCTTGTGTATATGACACAGTAAATAGGTTGCCAGAAAATACGTTATTATCAAATTTCTTTTCTCTTCAAGGCTATTTTCTGTATTTTGCCAAGGCTACTATATCGGAAACGTAAAGAATTGCGGTTATATTTTGTTAAATGTTTTATTGTTTTAATATCGTAAATATATCATAACCTATATTGATTAAAATTTTTAGGTATATTCATTTTTTTCTATTTAAAAAACATCTTTGGAAAAGCATGTATGTAAAATTTTTATTCTGCTTGAAATCACGTGACCCCCTTCAAAACTCTGTAATCGAGTTTTGGCGACCAACATTGGCACAATTGAATGTGTTAAGGAACTGTTTACGGCCAAATGAACACCCCCTGTTTGAAGGGTTTAGAAGCGGAAATTCTGTGTTTTCAGATTTTCTGGTTAATTGTGCTACAAACCCGACTTACTTGTGAAATTTCATGATTCTACGAATTTTAGAAGTATCTTAGTTATTTGATGATGCGAAGTGAGTCAGTGACAAAAAAGCGCTTTTTCAGAATTTAATATTTCGAAAACTATTAAATATAGAAACATGAAATCATAAAACTTTAGTTCAGTTTAACCATACGAACATGTGTATAAAAGAAAAATTTCTGTATCTCTCCCTAAAACGAAGTTATGAGGGGGTGAAAAGTATGCCGAAATGGTTCAGGAAAAGGTAGCTTACTGCTTGTGCGAACTTGGTGGACGCACTGCCGTGCTCCCAGATATCGATGTATCCTTTGAAAGTAAGACTTACGTAAATTGTATTTCAGTGCTTAGAAGTTTCTTATGGTAATTTATGGTATTCTATTTTACATAACTTTACGATAAAGATTGGAGCAATATTCACACAAATTGGAGGTGTCATTTATAAAGTGCATTTTTCTTTTTCTGATAAAATCATTTTTATAGACAGATTTCCTGTTTCAGTTCAATTTCTTATTTCCCTCTTTCTCTTTATAATAGAAAAGGCCATTAATTCAATGTTTATATAATATATTCATGCATAATATATATTACGTTACTTTCCAAACTTTTCTCAAATATTTTTTATGATTACATGATACTACTTTATTTTCCCATCCACCAATTATGTCAATAAACAATTACTTCATGATATTAAAAGACAAAAAAATGCAATAAATTAGTTTCAACTGATGTCACAAATATTTATCCATCAGTCGATATTTGTTTTCTAGTGAAAATTTTTTGATGTTTTCTGTTTCTCTGTTTTATCTTGCATTTCGAGAAAATGTGGTAAAGGTCTGAGATCTTCCTTCTGCAGAACTTGAAATGATAAATTATTTTCAAAGCATAATATTAAAAACTGTAATAAAAGGATGTCTATCAGAAAAGGAAAGTAGTTTGATAATTCCAAATTAACTTTTGTTACTACATTAAGGTTTTTATATCATTATTGAACCTGGATCAGTGAGATTCCTACCCCCCTTCTGGAGCCACAGAAATACCTCCCAGAGAAAAGTGTCTGAATTCAACACTGGTTTATACATGGCTAGTAGGGTGGGCCGAAAAAAACTTTTTTTTGATTTTCGATGATGGGTAGTGCGGAAAAGTGGCCACTAGTGGCACCAAGTTCACACAAAAAATTTGAGATTTTTAGGACAGTTCCTATATTTGCCGCTTTTGGCTTGAAGTTTTGCTAAAATGCTGATTTTTGAACTTTTTTAGCAAAAATTTGGAAAATGTTATATTAAACTTAATTTAATCGTATTTACTTGAAAAGGCATATTTAATGTTCCAAATGTATAAATAAGCTCTGATAATGTATTATTTAATTGCTATGTGTATTTTAAATTAGACGATTTTTATAGCCTTTTCGCGTTTAAGTGAGCAAAAGTTGCATGTATTGTTTGAACCTTTCAACGGTTTTTCTCTTCTGACTTGTTTATGTCCCTTGGTCTTCCTTATTTTTTTCGATGCTTTAAGGGTCATATATTTGGGTGACGGACAGCAGAATCCCTCAGAAACAGATCTGGAAGGAGAGAAGGGGGTGAGGTGAGAACTTAAGCGAACGCAGTGACTCATCGCGATGTTGGGAGAAAGTGCGATAAGGGATGCTTATTATTTTTCAGTACTCAGTTTCCCTGAGACATGGCGGACGCTGTGTGAGACAGGAATATGCGTTTAGGAGTGTTTGGCTTTGAAGGGCCTGGTTCAAATTCAGATTCAGTCGAACTGCTTGCTTGAAAGCTCCCACTACTTGAATCTTCCAACAATATAACTGTCTTCCATCTGGATCTAACTCCACTCGTTGAAGGCTTTGTCGCAGAACCACTATTCCTCGTTGAAATTGTATCCCTTTTCATTTTCCGTGATATTTTCTTTGCAAGAGTTTTGCTTGTTTAAAATCAATATTTCTGATAAACATTTTCCGAACAGTTCTTTGATCCTTCAAGAAGTTCACCTCCCGATGTGGAACTTTACGTCTGATGTCGCAGCTACAATTGTTCAAGCCTCTACACTTACAAGCTGCAATGTCAAAGAGAGAGGTTTCCGCATTTCGTACGAAATCTTCGCGGATCGCCTTGCCTTTAACGCCCGAATGATTACAAGATTTCTCCAATGATCTACACTCATTGTAATAGTTTTAATCTTTCCGTTAATTGTTCGTTGGGAAACCACTGGTATGGAAGATTTTATCCAGATTTTGGAAACTTTTTCACCTACCATTTTAATAATATCATCCACTGGTTGAAGATAAATATCTCGATTTTCTTCTATATCGCTTCGTAACCAATAGTAGTGGCGCATGATGTCATCAGTAGTTGGCAATTGCAAGTCTTTCAATTTGCACGGTGTCCCAAAATGGCTACTTTTCACGCTATCACATGTCTTTACATGATTATGAACTTTTGCACTAGCCATTTCTAAACTCGTCGTAATAAAACGCACAAAACACAGTAAAGGCACGTTAAACGATCCAAAAAGCAATGTATTGCACGACAAAAAGGTTTTACTTTTTCACTGAACAAATGTCACAGGGAAACCGAGCACTGAAAAATAATAAGCATCCCTTATCGCACTTTCTCCCCTCTTATATTTCCTCCTTCACTCCCCCAACATCGCGATGAGTCACTGCGTTCGCTTAAGTTCTCGCCTCACCCCTTCTCTCCTTCCAGATCTGTTTCTGAGGGATTCTGCTGTCCGTCACCCAAATATATGACCCTTAAAGCATCGAAAAAAATAAGGAAGACCAAGGGACATAAACAAGACAAAAGAGAAAAACTGTTGAAAGGTTCAAACAATACATGCAACTTTTGCTCACTTAAACGCGAAAAGGCTATAAAAATCGTCTAATTTAAAATACACATAGCAATTAAATAATACATTATCAGAGCTTATTTATACATTTCAAACATTAAATATGCCTTTTCAAGTAAATAAGATTAAAATAAGTTTAACATTTTTAAAATTTTTGCTAAAAAAGTTCAAAAATCAGCATTTTAGCAAAACTTCAAGCCAAAAGCGGCAAATATAGGAATTGTCCTAAAAATCTCAAATTTTTTGTGTGAACTTGGTGCCACTAGTGGCCACTTTTCCGCACTACCCATCATCGAAAATCAAAAAAAAGTTTTTTTCGGCCCACCCTAATGGCTAGTGTAATGAATTGACATCAATGAAATGAGGAAAAAACAATTGGATATATGTGCAAAAACAGTTGTTCATTGCAACAATGATCTCCTATTCGTGTTTTTTTTTTATTATTTATTTAAATTCATTAATTTTCCTACTTTAAAATTTTAGAATGGCAACATTCTTCCATTTATATAATTTGGCGAAATTAGTTGATGGTATAATCAAGTAATACCAATTACATTTTGGTTATAGTAGGAGAGCTGTTGAACATTTTTGAGTAGGTATTTGAGGCACCCTGAAAATTTGTGCAACACTTCTTTTATAATGCCTGAATACAAAATCGAATGTCTGGCTGAAGGATCGTGGCCCAAAAACTGTGCCAGACACGTGTCAAGTGCCACTTGGCACTTGACACGTGTCTGGCACAGTTTTTGTGCCGACTAAAGTGTCTGTCATTTTCAAAATATTTTTTTCTAAGTATAAATATTATTCTGCCTCAATCTCAGTGTGCCTCAAATACCTTTTTTTTTTGGGTAGTCAAAAAATGGCACTTGACACGTGTCTGGCACAGTGTTTGGGCCACGATCCTTCAGCCAGACATTAGATTTTGTATTCAGCCATTACAAAAGAAGTGTTGCACAAATTTTCAGGGTGCCTCAAATACCTTCCCTAAAATGTTTAACAGCTCTTGGACTATTATTTAGTGAGTTATTAGTACATTATAAATAAAAAATAAAAGATAAAAGCATTTCTTTCTTTTTTTTTTTTCATTATCTAAAACTTTTTTCTTCCTCCTTAAAATTATGGGGAATCTGGAGGAATGTGGTAAAACTGAAAACTCTATGATTCATTTTTCTGTATAAATTTTCTTTTTAAAATTTTTTTATAGTTCAAATGTTTTCAACATGTCAGCAGTCGGTGATGTCTTCCAGAATACTTTGCATCATGCTCTGTCCATTCATCCAACTCATACAGCATGGCTTCGTACAAAAGGAGATGTTATGTATGGTAAATAAGACCTAGTGTATCTTAGAATTTTAGCTTGTTTATTTCCCTGCCAGGGGTGTAGTCATAAAAAAACAGGTATACGCTCAAGGCAGAGTGTATACCCTAGTGTATATGTACTATAGCTTTCTTGAAAAACAGAGGGTATATGGTGTTCCTTAAAAAAATCCAGAGGGTATAGAGCATGTACCGTATACCCTCCACTACATCCCTGTTCCCTGCCTTTTTAAAAGTTAGTTATCGAAGAACTTAAATAAATGTTTTGATTTCTTTTTTTCGTGTGTGTATGTATTTAAAGAAAATATTAATGAACTAGCAGAACTACCCGGCTTCGCCCGTGTCAATTTTAAGGAGTCCTCCAGGTAAAATAAATTAAAACGAAATAATACGGCATTCACAATAACTGGAATTTGTACATTCCCATTCACAAATCATTAAAAAGACAATCAGAAAACATGACATTATTGTCTCGCAACCATAGTAAAATCCCTGAGCTTTAATAACAGTATACGTGTTTTCTTTGGTGGGTGCAAGAGAAAAATATTCTTCTATATATAATAAAAAGTTTTGATTTGGAAATGGACCAATGAAAATGTGCGTAGATATTCCGGGAAGATCGGCATCCAATTTGAAAGCTTAAGCATGGCCTTTCTTCGTTAATATTAAAAAAACTGTTGCATACAAAAATATGAAAATCAGTAGTATTATAGAGAAATGTTTGATAAACACGCTGATGCAGACAGTTTTCAAATCAAAGAATTATTTTAAGAGATATTTAATGCCAAAGTTGGACAAAATCGTTCCATTAAAAAAGTTTTATAGGAGCAAAAACTGTACATAGGAATTTAATCATTTTTAGATCCTTTTATGCGTCAGAATTTCTCGGTGTGCAGATTGCATTTAGTTTTTTAATTTGACTCATTTTTTGAGGTTTTATTTCTATTTTAAATTCAAATTTTCAGCATTTTGAGAGATATTTTTTAGATATTTTAGAAAATTGTATTAATTTAAACTGTTGCCAACTGTATAAACAGCCCAATCAATAATGTTTGCTTCAAATTAAAAATTTATTTTACACGTGACTATTATAAACAGAAAATATAAAAAGCAGGAACTCATTGAAAATTACGTCATAAAATCCATAATTACACGTGAATTTTAAAAGAGAAAGAATATTGTAAAATAATAAATTCATTAACATGCGTTAGAAGTCTTAAATAGGAGAATTTACGTCACATTACACTTATTACGTAAAATGAACAAAAAATAATATTGCAAAGCAGTTTAAATTTAAAAATTGCGCGAGACATTTATTTGATATTTTAAGAAGATCATAATATTTCATTTCTAACAAAAGTATTTTTATGTGAATATTGAAAAGAGAAAGGAAAGTTTGGTGGAAATTACGTCAGATTATAATTGTCAGATTCAAATTATAATTCAATCTTCTGAAATCTTTTTAAAGCCGATAAATTAGCGTGCTGTTAAGAGTCCGCGGTGTCTGAACGGGGGTTGACGAGTGTAGCTCGTAGGGGGCAGAGCCCCCTAGTGATAAAAAAAAAATCACCAAATCGCGCAGCATATAGTGAAATTCTCGTTTGTATAGTATATATACACATTATAAAGTGAAAACACAATGTCAGTGCCCATAAATTGTGCCCCATAAATTGTAACCTATAAATTGTGCCTTTACTGACTTTTAAACACAACACAATTTCATTTTTTACAATGCCGAATTGAAAAAAGTTCTTTCAAATAAAATTTGTTTGAAAATCGTATCTCAATTTTCTGATTTTAATGGATTTTAAAGTAATTTTCAAGCATGGATATTTTTAAAGGTGCGTGCAACCTGATTACGAAAGATGAACCCATTTACTCTTAATGCAATTGTATAAAGAAAAGACATGTCTATGAGTAATGCTGGTATCATATTTTCGGTGGCAACAACCTAACACAACAATAAATTTCTTTTTTGCTGCAATCTAACCTCTAAACATCACACATTCGATTGTTCCACACGTCTTATAGAAAATAAAAGTACTTTCAGTAATATTTATCTAAATTTTTGATGGATTAACAGATTTCTTTATGGATTTTAAAGTAATTTTCAAGCATGAATATTTTTTAAATATGCTTGAAACCCAATTACAAATTATTTACTGAATTATTCAAAAACATTGTAAATAATTCAGAATTATTTGTTTTCGTGTAATATTCAATAACCGAATTGGAAAACGAAAATAAAACACGAATTTAACAAATATCAAATAAACTACTCAAAATAATCTAATAAGTATATTTTTTTAACTTTTAAAATTAAAATACATGTTTTCTTTGTCACGCGTAACAGAAATATACGATTTCTCACAATACGGGGGAAAATACAATACATGCATCAATTATAAGCTTTGATTAAAGTATTAGATCAAGAGGGTTTCCACTCTAAATAAAACATCACTCTTAAATGTAAACTTAGATTTTTCATTAATAGAAATTAAATCTATAATGATTAGATGAAATGATGTCATTTTCCATAAATTTTAAATCGTGACATCAGCCAAGAATTTTTTTGAAAAGGGAACTAACTTTTATCTTTTTACTATAAATCACAGAAAAGGTAACTACTGAATCTAAAGCAATACAACACTTAGCTATAACGTATAGCTATAAGATATGACTGTAGTATACAATCGAAGTAGTAAACAAAATGTAGGAGCCATTTATTTTTACAGTGATTTTGACTACACGTTGAAAAGATTTGATAGAATGTGACATCATATCTAGCCTTTAATTTATCTTTCCTTAATTGTTTTCATGAAATTTTAATGTCTGTATTAAAAATAGATGTTTTAATCTAAAAAAACATTCAAATTAAGGTGCTACGTTATTTTACCGCTCTTATAGTTAAAGTTTTTATTTTATATATAAAAAGAAATTGCATTTCTTGTTAAGAATGATGTCAATTTCAAAAATGCAAAAATATAGCAAGAAAATCTGAATTAATATTGGCAAATAAAAAAAAACAATTACATGCATTATCCTTAATTTTTCACATTTTTGTGTCATGGGTGTGGCATCAGGAAATAAACAATTTAATTAGAAATTTTAAAAAGAGATAGTTCTATAATGTTAAATTATGCAAGTTGGTAGAAAAAAGAGATAAATAGTGGTCTGATGATTTTTTTAAGTTGACAGTGATATTTTCCACATTCTAAAATGTATGTACATGAAGTTTCGTGCAAATTGGTCAAAAATTGGAGATTTGTATACCGGACATACACACAAAGAACGGCTTTTATATATAGATAACTACTTTATATAAAAACGATAGTGTGTCACAGATTCAAATAGAGATTATTGTTTTATTCACTGGGATAACTTAAGTAAAGAAAATGAAATTAGTTATTTGAAAATCTTAAGGGCATCTCAAATTTTTCATTTCCTGCGTTTCACAAGGCAAATCTTTCTGACACAATTATAAAACCAACCCGTCCTATTCATTTCGGTATCAAATAACATTTTGTATTTTTGCATAATCGAATACATTTATAATTATAGTTGATTGCCATCTGATGAAAATTGTTTTGTGAAGTGTTATGTGCCAAAAACTGGTTTTATATACCTACATACTCATTATCTGAAAGGTGTTTTACTTTGGAAAGAAAATGAGAAACATTGATTATTGGGAATTTAAATAACAATTTTATTTGCATACAGGCAAAAATGATTTTGTCTGTATATGTGTCAAAAAGCAGTAAGTTTATCTTTGAAAGATAGAACAGCTTTAAGGTCAACCAAGACATACTGTTATATATTAATAGCTCTTAAATTTTTAGCCGAATTTTGAAGGGAAATCTGTTAACCCCGTTGAAAGGAAAAGTAAAGGATTTTTTTTATCATTAATTTTAATTTAAAGTATTTGTAGAATAGAAGAAGAACCTCAGAATCACTCTGATTTCTTTGGACTGGTCACTTTTGATTGTAGGATTCATTTGAGAATAAATTTAGGATTAAAAGTTAAGTATTAAAAACATGTGCGTTGCTCCTAGCCTAACAGTGAAACTTCAAAGGTCATGGAGAGTTTGTACAAGAAAAAGATATTCCAATCTACAATGCCAAAAAAATCATCGAGGTTTGGGAATAAAACATTCTGAAGTTGAATAAATGCTATAATCAGTTTCTCTCAAAACTACTATTGAAAAATGCTGCACTAAAAACTAAAAATCAAACAATACTTCTCCATCTCACTCATAGCACTCAGTTGGGAGGTTCTGTTTTATAAGCTCATCCTAGAAATATCCATGAAAGTTGACAGGAGAGGCAAATTTAGGCAATGAGAAGGATTTTGGACATTTTACCTTAACAGTTACCTAAACAGGGTTAGTAAATATCATGATATTTTCAAAAATATCCGATATTTTATATATATATATATATATATATATATATATATGATGTTTTCAAAAAGTCAATTCTTTTTTTTTTTTCCAATTACATAACGAAATTGACAATCAATTAATTAAAATCAGGCACATTTTGCTTTTTATACTTAAAAAAAAAAAAAAAGTATCAAGAAAATTATGTTTTATATAAAACTAGCCGCCCTTGGCAACCAGTTTGGTCCCCCTTAAAATTTATGTTTGGGAAAGCATGCAAAGCATTGTATCATGTTACTTTTATTCATAATTTAATTTACTTGGACTCCCTTAAATTTAATTAATATAATCCTTTAAGCTAATATTATTTTTTGTTGCATTAAAATATCTCAATTGGTTGATTTTCTGTAAGCAAGTAAGCCCTATTGGTATACAACGGAAGTCTATGGGAATTTGGCAAAATATTAGAGATATCACCAAGTTGGCGTCACTTTTGGTGAATAATTTTGGTTGCCAAATTTGGCGGCAAACTTGGCATAATTTGGTGACAAAACTGGATCCCTCCTAACCCCCATCATAGGTATGGATATGCATTAAATGCTGTTCGATAACCAATGAGTTGCATTTCATTTGGGCTTTGCCATTAAACAATTAACAAATAATCGCAATTTCTGTGCCACGTACGATAGAGTAATAATACAGTAATACATATATAGATAATTTGTTTTTATTGAAAATTGTAAACATGGTAAATGTAATCTAGTCTGCTTTTTCATTGTTTAACCTGTCGTACAGTTTAAACTGAACTAAACCAAATCCAGAAAGTTTCTTTCTAATGGAGCTGTAAATAACTTATCTGAATTAGGCAGTTTATCTATCAATGGCTGTTTTAAATAATGCTTCTACATTTAAAAATTCAACTTCAGGTGTAAAGCTTGGGATTTTTTTTTCTTTGACTAAAAAACTCACTGCCAGGCAAAGAGTTCTTTATTTACAGAATGACTAGTCAGTAACCGTTGGAAAATTCATTTAAACTTGTTTTGACTGAAAATATCATACGCAATGTGATTTGAAAAATAAATATCAAATATATAAAAATATCAAACATGATATTTTGAAAATTAATATTGGATATATATCACCAAACCCTGATTTTAAATAATAGACCAGGAACCGGCAGCACAGACCTCATTGAGTCCACGGATGAAATTCTAGGATTAATTAAATCTCGATTCACATATTAAAACGCAATCGGTCTGCCAAGTCCTATCTGGGTGGAAAACACCTCAAAACCTGATTTTAGCAGCTGACTCGTAGGTTTACCTTTGTGTTTTCCTGCTCCTAGTCCTCCCTGTTTTCATACCTTTGGGTGCAAGAAAACACAATGGTAAATCTACGAGTTAGCCGCTAAAATCGGGTTTTCAGGTATTTTCCACCCAGATAGGACTTGGCAGACCGATTGCGTTTTAATATGCGAATCGAGATTTAACTAATCTTAGAATTTCATCCATGAACTCGATGAGGTAATGGTCTGTGCTGCGGGCTCCCGGTCTATAAGAATTGATTTAATTCCAATGCATTTGTGTCATAAAGAAACATAATTATACCAGATTGTCACATGTCTATATCCTTTGAATTTTCTTCTTCTTTCAGTTCAAGGACATTACGCCTGTGCTCTAAAGTATTACATATCGGCTGCTATGGTTAGTAGTGATTTTTTCAGTTTACCTTTACCAAAGATAATATTTGATGACTTGCAGTACAAGCACATGATTAACTGCTGCACAAAGCTGCAAAACCATACTCAGGTAATAAATAGTTTTAAGTGCTTTATTCTAATATAATACATACTCATTTATTCTGCATGTCATATAAATTCAATATAAATGTCACTGATATCAAGTTTGCCAGAAACAACCAGAAGGCAACTATGATCAGTTTCAAGGCTATTATGGTAACTTAAAAAAATGAAGCTGTTTTTGCTCAGGAAGTTTCAAATTTCTTTTTTTTTTCAAGTATTCTCTCGAGAAAGATGTTTCTATTAAATCAAATTTTCTCCAGAAAATGTTTTGATTATTTTTACATCTCTATTTATCATTCCTAAATAGAATAACTCCCTAAAATTTTCTTTTTGTAAGGTAAATTCTATTTTTAACTTTTTATATTTTATCAACTAATGTTTTGCAATTATTTTTGACATCTAAGCTGCCATTTAGGTAACTATGTTAGTCATTTCAGGTTACTAACGCAATGTTTTTTGTTATACATTTCCTGTGGCAAAGAACGTTTCATACATCTTAATCTTCACTGGGAAAAAATGGTATGCATTCGACTAGAAATTATTTTTTCTTTCAATTTTTGTTACAAAAATGAGCTTAAAGGGCTTACTAAAATTGTACCAGAGTCTGAAAATTTCAAAATAAATACCTAATCTTGTCATCATATTTGGCTTTTTTGGTAAATTTTACCTAAGGATACCAAGTGAGAAGTTGATTGATAATTAACTGTAAAAATCAATGATTTATGTGTAACTATTTATTTATTAATCATTTGGAAAAATGGTTATTGTCCTCGAACAGGGTAGGCAATCAAAAACATATCTGAAGCGTTTTATTAGTTGAATCTCGCATTTTATTCATTTTCTGATGGGTCTGTACAGTCATCTGTATTTTCCCTTTACTTTCAACAGAGATCGATACTTCTGTTGCCACTATGACAAAAAAGTATTAAAAACTACAAAAAAAAAAAAAAAAAAAAAAAAATTAGAAACATTGAGATACAGCTTTCAAACAAATTGCAATTAAAAATGCATTTTTTTCTCTATGCGACAATATAAAAAGTAATATTGTGGGTTGTTCAGAAGTTTAAAAATGAAATTTCATTTAAAATGGGTCCAGGAATAGGAATGTTTAATCCATGGCGTACGTAATGTATGACCAGCTCCGTAGAAGTTTAAAAATTGACAGTACCGAAAATTGTAAAACTGAAATTTCTTTTAAAATTGGTTCATGATGGGTCCAGGAATGTTAATATTTAATCCATGGCATATGTAATGTAGGATCAACTCTGTGCGATTTTTTATGTCTTAAATTTTAGTCTTTGAAAAATCATTTCCCAAATGGTCATTGTAATTTGTTAAATTGCTTTTTTTTTTTTTACTTCAAAATCTTGAGTGAAATTTTTGGATTTTCAAACTGATTATTTCACCCTTAAATCTGATTGTACCTGATCTAAATTTATACTCGATCATTAGTTAAAAGTTAGTGTATAGCATTAAATTTTCAGAGCTATTGTATAAAATTAAGTATATTTTTTAAATCAAAATATGCATAACGTTAATCTCGCGGAAAAACGAAAAGTGACTTCAGGGAAGGAATTTTTTTCAAATGGTTAATTTTTGTATTTTTTTAAAATGGTTTGCAATGTTGCAAAGAGAATTTAAAGTGTATGATGCTTTGTACTTCTCTTATTATATTTTTCAGTGTCAATGAATAATTTTGAAATCTGCCTGAAAAAGGTAGGGAGAGGCAAGGATCATCCAGTAATTTAAATATTTTTTTAAAAAAGTATCATCCAAACTTTTTAAGATTTAAAGACATAATATTTTCATAGCCTGTGTGAAGCAATCCAGAAAAAAATATTGATATTTAGTTGTAAAATGTCTCATAAAAAGTTTTTTTCATTTGGTCTATTTCAGTAGTTAAAAATAATAGTCTGTGTTGTCTGAACTCTGTGCGATATTCAGCAGTCATAAATATGATTTGTTATGCAAGAACAACAATAAATCTCCCAAATCGCAGCATTTTGTTCTTCATCTTAGTATGGCTGTGTAAATCTGGTTTCTGGGCATGTGCGAATGCTTTCGACGACTCAAAATGAAATAGATAATTTTTTGATAAGAGTGCATTACGATTTTAAATTAATAACTCAGCTAATTATCAGAAATTTAAAATTCTGAGTCTTAGGTACACCAGGAGAGGCCTTGAACTACTCTCACTCAAATTTTCAGTCTTGTACATACAGTAGATTTCGTTAGTCATCATGGGCAGACACACAGACAGAGGGAAACTTTCCTTTATTAGCATATAAAGGAAAGTTTCCCTCTGTCTGTGTGTTAGCATAGATGTGCTGAGTGCTAGGGGAGGAAGTGTAAAAAGAGAAGTAATGAATTCTGGGCAGGTGGTGGTGGGGGAGGGCTTAGATTATTTATTGCTAAAATAAACGGTCAGAAAAGCTTAACTATACTCCCTGTAGGAAAAATTGGCTTTTCAAGGACAAACTTTCTCTTTTCATTATCCTTTCAGTGGTCACTCCTTGGCCCTTATCTTAGGTTAGTAACTATGGTAACAAAGGGAAAATGAAAAGAGGACGTTTGTCCTTGAAAAGCCAATTTTTCCTACAAAAAGTATAAATCAAAAGTTTTTTGGCAAATTATTGTGACATTATGTGCTGTGGGTGGGAAAGGAATTTTTTGTGAAAGGAGAAGATTTCAATAAAATTGTTTGAAAAGCAGATTAACACCAGAAATGGTGTTGTAATTGATATGGAATGATTGAATGCGGTAAGTAACATCAATCATTCTGAAACATTCATTAGTGCTGCTCCTACACAAGAAAGAAAAAGTCAGCTCTCGCAATTTGTCGATTTTAGTCATTTCTTTCCTCACCAAATGAAGCATTTTTTCACAGTTTGGCACAATGGCAATCAATAACCCTATGCAAGACTGCTATAAAAATGCCAAGAAACCTAATCTTTTTGTTAAGTTTTGCTTATTTATATATTTTCAAAATGTGACGTGGCCTCCACAGAAAATTAAAAAATGCTAATAAAATCTTAAATATAATGAACACTTAAACATTATGTTAGCTGTATTAATTATACCTGCCAGTAGTATGGAATGTGACATAATTTTTAACAATGTTAATATATATTTTTAATTTCTTTCCTAAATACTTTATCAAGCACATTATGCATCAACAATTTTCTGTCTTTTAGGCTTCTGTACTGCACCAATTTCTGGAAGAACCTAACTACTCTATGGCTTTTAAAGCTCTGGGCGAAAGAGTATGTAATGATAGTTGTGATACATACTATCCATGCATATGGGACATAACTTTATTGGAATTTCTTGTAAATCATCACATGAAGAGAGGTGAAAATGAGTGCAAACAGTATGTTATTCAACTTATTGGAGAACTGGAATTAAATTCAAATAATAATGAAGAGATACAAAGAGAAGCTGCTAGTCTCAGAAAAGGATGGTTTTTGAGAGCTATGGCTAAGCAGTATTTGTAAATCATTCATTGCCCTTTTCATATTTATTACTTTGTAAAGTGTCGCATTTTGTATATAAACATTATTTTAATTGCATTTCATACACCATTCTTATTTTCTATGAATGTCTCTGAATAATCTCATTGTTATATAAAGTTTATTATTTCTTGACTTTTCGAATTTTTATTGAGTACTTTATTATTCCATTTTGTGTACACTTCGGAAAAATTTCATTTTCTTCAAGTGCTTGAAAATTCTAGAAAATTAAAAAAATGTGATAATGGTTCTTCAGTTTTAAAATTTCTAATTTTATTCCTTAGATTTTACATTTTAATGAAGATTTTTACATTTAATGGTTTTCTTAAAAAAAAAAAAAAAAAAAAAAAAAATACAAACAAAAAGTTTATTTGGTGGCCTCATCGTCATTCTTTGTTACTACTGTAGAATTTCGAAAATAAGCCCTTCCCCCCCTTGACAACATGAAATATTGGCAAAAGTGAAAAGTAGGCGTATAAACAGAATTTTCTTGGAAATTTCCTCAATATTAACTCTATTGATGTCTATTAACAGAAATTAATTGGTACACAATAAGGTATGTTTCGCAATTATTTAAAGTAAAATGTTCTAATTTTTTTTTTTTAAATAAACAACAACAACAAAAAAATAATTATATAATCCTCTTAGAGAAAAAGAGAGGAACTATTCAAATTTTATTTTTTTTATGTATAATAATAAAGACTTTGTAAATGTGGCAGCAAGTTTGTGTTGTTTGAGTCTGGGAAAGAGAAATTATTGAGCTGCAAGTAAAAAGAAAAAAAAAAATTAAAATAAAAAGATTGAAAACCAAAACCCGTTTCTTTTCTTACTATTTAAAGAAAAATGATATCTCCATTGTTAATTGATTGATTTTGTTGACATTTTCATCAAGTTTCATAGTAAATTTGGTTGTGTAGCAAATTTTTATTAAAATATAATAAGTTATTAGAAAATCCGGGCACCCAACAAAAGAGTGCACTATGGAGCAACTGCAAAGAAAAACAGGAGAGGACTATCTGCAGTCTGTTTTGTTTATTCAATTCCGTGAAGTTTGAAATCGAACATTATCAGAATCAGATTATCAGCTTTGATTGGATAATATGTTCTGTTATGCAGAAAGAAACCTTGCATAGATTTTATTTTTTTAATTAAAGAAAAAAATGTCAGGTGTTTTTCCACAAGGAAAAAAAAAAGAGAAAGCAAAATATCTTTCAAAAAATAGACGGCGCAAAGAAAGACATGGAAAAGGAGCAGGGTGCATTAACACTTAAAACAAAAAGATCAGTGTGTGGCTCCTTTTGAAAAACGGGAAACAGGAACACTAGGGATCATGAAAACAAAGAACCTTGGCACATTTATCAACACCTTAAAAAATTTCGTGAAGGGGTGAATGAAAACACATTTCAGCTAAAAATTTTTTGATAGGGAGGCTTACAAATGGAATTTTTTCGAAAAGTGAAATTTGTTGAAAATTGGGGAGGTGGCTTATATTTGGACAGGAGCTTTTTTTTTTTTTTTTTTTGGAATTTTACAGTAAGTGAAAGAAAAAATATTGAGAGAGAGAATATATGATTTTAATTTTTTGTATTATTTTATACTGTTTTTAGGTAAAAAAAATTTATAATAATGTCTCACCCCTTTAAAAAACCTGTTCTTTACAAACTATTCTTTAAATACTGGTAAAAATGCAATATCATATGGAAAGAAACTTCACTTGTGATTTTACTTCTGCTTTTGTAGTGATGTGGCATCTTTTACGCTCTTAAAGGAAAAAAGATCAAGTATGGATGTGCTCTACTAAGTTAATACTAATTCTTTAAAAATTCTCGAATAATGCAATGTCTTGAAAATACTTATTATAAATATTTTTAAAGATCTGTTAAGAATTTTTGGTACTTTTCGGATAGCCAGGCACCAGTGTTATATTTACATACATATATATACACATATGTACATATATATACACATATATGTACATATATATATACATATGTATGTAAATATTTATGTGTGTGTACATATATATATGTACATATATGTGCATACATATGTATATATGAATGTAAATATAACACTGGCGCCCGGCTAACCAAAAAGTACCGAATTTTTTTAAATGGACAGGCAGAGTGGTGATTCTTTTCCTTATGTATTATACTTACTCTATATCCATTTGAATGCATATGCATGCATCAATTATAGTCCTTAAAAATATTTAACCTCCTTGGGAATGATCGACCGGTATACGTGCCGTGTAAGGTGCTCAGAATCCATGATTATTCTCACCAGTAAATTTTGCCTTATTTAATCTGCACATTTTCCTGATTCAATTAGGCAAAAATTTAAGTGCCTGTGAATAAAACCCTTTAATTATATTTTTATACCACAAATGTACTTTCTTTTAACTTGAAAACTTTAAGTATACTTTTGAAAATAAATTTTAAGTTTAGCTTCTTTCTTTACGTAAAATGAATATAATTGTTTATTTTTATGATAATTTGTTTGTTTTCATGGTACAGAGGTTAATAGTAAAAAGACAACTACACATAATTTTTTTTTTTTTTTCAGGAATATTTGGATAAATATACTTATGAAAAATCGTAAAGCACATTAATAATTACCTATGTAATTGATAATTCTATTAAATAAACTTTACTCAAAATATGTTTTAAACGTAAATATATTTTTTAAGTACTTATCATTCCTCAATATTACTCACCCAGTTGTTTTGTTAGTATATTTGTGAATATCTGCCTTTTTGTTTTTAGATTTATTTAATAAATTAAAGTAAAATTGTTCTAATTTGTATAAAATTCCTTGGACTATGACAAAATTCAAATGTTTTGTGAAGATTGGGGGAGGGGGGGGGGCATCATGTTTCTTACGAAAATTATTATGTTTAACATCAATAGTATAAAAAAGGGATATTAAATTATATCACTGGTTGAGGAGTTTATTGCAATTTGTATGTTTTATAAAATCAGCTAAGTATTCAGAAGTTTTTTATCTTCAATTTTTTTTGCTATATGCACTTACTTTTGAAAAATGTTTAGTTTTCATCAAAATTTTAATATGTTGAGGTGGGACTATTTTTTATTATGAGGCTTGCTGATGCTTACCAAATGCAGGCTTTAAAAACTGCTGTTAAATCCATATAAATGATGCACATCAGAGAAAACTTGATAATATTAGTTTTTACTAATTAAAGAATTTTCCTGTACTCTGTATTTTTAATTTACATTTTCTTCATTTACTTTCCCTGTATGTATACCAAAGATCTTTCAATAAATTGTATAGAGTTTAGTCTCTTTACATCCAGAAGTAAAGTCCAGTGCCTATGATGGCATATTGATACATACACAGTAAAATATTTTATTTTCATAGATAAAAATACAACCTTACTTTCGAGAATGACATCATTTTCACTAACAAGATTGTCTCATGTTTTCCAGATTAGTGTACCATTTACCACAATCATTTTAAAGGTTTGACTTTTATTGTATACTTGTTATAATTACATGAAAATCTTGTAATTTTTAGAAATGTTTCATTCCATGCACACCAAAGATCTTTAAATAAATAAGAGAGGGCTTGGTCTCTTTACATAAAAGTTAGTGAATTTGATGTCATAATGGCACAATCATAATAAAATATTTTACTTTCATCAATGAAAATTGGGTGAATTAGTCCTCCAGATTCGTCTGAGATTGCTCAGTCAGAAGAGCATTGGCGACTTCAGCCAAGACATCCCTGGTTCGAATCTTGGCCCAGACTATTTTTCACTCACCTGGAAACTCACAACTGTTATGATTTATTTACCAATTGAATAAATATGTTAAAAATTAATCTAAAATTAGCTTTTTTTAGAATGAGCTTATTTCCATTACCTGAATCCTTGTGATGTTCTGAGATTAGGTCATTATTTAACCACTTGAGGGCGAACAATCGGTATACATGCCGCTTAAGGTGCTCAGAATCTGTGATTATTCTCAAAAGTAAAATTTTATTGTAAATTTTGCTTTATTTAATCCAAGCATTTTCCTCGATTCAGTTTGGCAAAAATTTCTGTTTTGAAAAACCGGTGATGAAGATTAAAAATTCTATAAAAGATGCTCGTCCCGAAGAGCTTAATACAATCATTTTAAATGTGAATTTTATGACGACCAGTATATATATTTTTTTCTTTTATATATGATGTCATTTTTCATGCTTCATTGGTGGATTGTGATCAGGCAAATTGAATTTTATGTTATAGAAAAATGCTTAAAAGAAGCTATAGTGTATATAGGGCTTTCATTGAATGAGACTAAAAGAAAGGAAAAACTTCAATCAAAGCTTTAATGTATAGTTATATATATATATATAATATATCCGCTTATAATTAATGGTGGATATAGTAGTAGCATCAAGAGTAAAGGCAGTTTTGTCATGGACCAGACTTTTGGGCCTGATTATCACAGGGTCACAAGGGACATGTGCCCTGGCCCCACATTTTCAAGGGGTCCCAAAATACATTTTTTCCACTTAAGATACAAATAAATACTAACTTTCATTTATAATTCACAGAAAAAATTATATTTTACCGTTCATGCAAGCTAAACTATTGCCGTGTTCTTCACTAACGATAATAAAGTGCAATATAAATTTCAAAATCCAGAGTAGAATGGATATTACTTCAAACATGTTTCATCCCATCCCTTAGATCTACAGTTTTACTCACTCTAAATAGCATATAATGCAGAAGATTTTACTTTCCCATAATTTTTTAATGCATTTTTACATGTGTCTTCTATAATGTATTTTTTATTTTTTAAGCTATTGTTTAAATTTTGAACTGCACATAAAGCTGCTAGTCATGTTTATTGTGTCTTTTTTGAGAAACGAGGGCTCTGAACTTTATTTCATTTAAGATTACATCTCGTCTTTAAAGTCAGGCCCAGTTGCTTGAAAGCTAGAGCATACTCCAGAGCGCCTAGGACAGGGGTGGCGAACCTTTTTGATGTTGTGTGCCAAAAAATTCAAAATTATTATGTACCAACATTCTAACGTAGCAGAAATATTTTAACTTAGAAAAAATCCAATAATTATTTTTTATAGAATTTTTACTTAAATATTTTCACACTTATACTAAATTTGATTCCTAACTTATTTATTATGCCGTATTTACTCAATAATATAGCCATGTCGCATCAAATTACGCATTAATAATCTATAAATGAGTTATTTTATGAAGAAGCTTCAATATATGCATAATTATTTACACTAACAGTTAAAATTCAATTTTCAAAATTAAATCCTTAATATGTTAAAGCCTAAAATAAGTTAAAACCTTAAACCTAAATAAAATAAAACCTAATCTGAATTAGGAGCATGTGAATTAGGTATATTGCTATATAAACTATCTCTTAAAATTTAATTTTCAAAAATAAAACCTTTGAAATTTGATAAAGAAGTAAAATGATTTGGAAAACACTATATGTTGAATGGTTTGGCAAGAAAATGACACTACAAGGAGCTTTCATTGAAATTTATAATACCTTAATTCATTCAAAAGTAACGGCTTATTTTAAAGTAAATTATACACCTGTTGCACAAAACGATACTTTTTATAAAAAAAAACCCATAAAAGTGGATTATTCTCCATAAACTGAATATAATCTATAAGTTTTTTCCCATGCCAGAGAAGTTTTCTTACGTGCCAAATTCGGAGGTTTGCCATCCCTGGCCTAGGATGATCAGAGCAAGAGCTCTTTAGCCCATGTTTAAGTGGGAGCAGATGGTCAGACCATGCATTTTTTACTGTGCTGTCCGCTTTTGTTCAGATACTTGTAACTTCTCCCAGCAGAGGGCAGAAGTATCAGAGTGGGAGATTTTTTTTTTCTTCATTGGTTCATTATCTTTTTATAGCTGTGGTTTTATGGCAGCAGTCAAATCTGATTATACCACCAACATCTAATTCTAAATTTAATGTTAAATGTTATTTATGACCTGATCATCGGTTCCCTCTGAAACATGTTCTGGAGAGCTTTTGCTCTGACTCTTCTAGGTGCTGTGGAGTTCGCTTCAGCTCTCAAGCAAGTGGGCCTGACATGATGATAATAAATTGATTGAAAGATAATAAATTGGTGATAACATTGTAGGATGCAAATCATAATTAACTTTTGTCTGTTTGACAGTTAGTACTATGTAAGGTGTAAAAAAATCATGATTTTTTTAAATTTAAATCAGATTTTTTTTATTTAAATCGGATTTTTATGATTTTTTATCCCTGTGTAAAAATACGGAAAAGCTATCAATAATTTTAGGTTTCTAAAACAATTAAACCTCTAATTGCTAACATAACCTATGTTTTTAAGCTTTAATTAATTATAATTATTAGTTATTAATGACAGTAATTATAAAAACTTCCATAATTTTTGTAAAGTCGTGAGCACACTGACTTAGAAATACTGTGGTTTGAGGAATTTCTTTACAAGAAATCTATGTACAACAACTAAAGGTGAATTTAACTATTTTATATATATATATATTACTGAGCAGGATGCTTTTGGGGATTATTAGCATTTAGTGATTCAAATAAATAAAAAAGAAAGTTTTGCTGCCTTTTCAATCCCTAACTAGTTTATTCAGTGTATATGAGCTAAAACAATTTAGTCAACCTTTATCATAGAAGCTCTTTCTGTACTTAATATTTTTTATACTGATTAGTTTTTTTTTTCTCTTATACATTCTTTTGTAATAATGTTTGAGCAAATGTCATTCTTCTTTAGCTCCAGTTTGCTATAACTGTATTATTGCAAAAGTAAATGAAAAAATAACATACTGCATACTTATTCTATTACTTGCAGAAATTTATTATACTTGCTATGCTTATTTTATATAAAAGAATGAATAATTTGATTAGTTACAGGAAATTTTGACATTTAAATATTTTTTAATGAAATGCTTTTTATGCCAGGTAAAAACTTGCTTTTTATGCCAAGTAAAAACTTGCTTTTTACAAACTTACTGAACTTAATTTTTTACAAGTTTAAGGAATAGTTTAAGCTTAGAAATAATTATTTAAAGCATTTTTTTTTTTTTTGCGTGTTTATGCATAAAGCAAAATACCTATAGAAACTTTTCAATTTATGTCCATCCTAGATTTTAATACTTTTTTATATAATTTTAAACATTTAGAAAAATTATGATTTTAATCAATGATTTAAAAAAGAAAAAAAAATCAGTTGATTAAAATCACAATTTAATTGCCAATTTAAATCATTTGATTAAAATCGTTGACACCCTAAGAATTTATTTCTAATTTTAAAAAGGCTTTTTTTTTATTTATTTTTATCCTTTCATATATAATTAATTTTTATTACAGTATGGAACCATTTATCCAGAAACCAGTTAACCAGAAAACCAATTATCTGGAATGCTATTTCTAATAGACTGATTTCCAAATCTTTGCAGAAAAAAATGTCATACACTGCCACTTTGACATATGCATTGCTTGAAACAATTGCATAATTTGATGACAACATCTAGTATTTGAAATGGAAACATATTTAGTTGTATTTTAGATGGTTTAATTTTTATGCAGCAGAAGCAGAAGAATTTTTGTTCCCAAGGAATTCCCATAAATTAACTTCTTTCAAACTCTGATTAACTTTTGATCTTTCTTGTATCTGATTTTTAATCTATCTAATAATTTAAAATCAGAAATAATGCCATAACCACATATATTCCACAAAACTTATCAAACAGATGCTGCTTTAATGCCCAACCAGTTAACTGGAAAAACCAGTTATCTGGAATACATCTGACCCCAACCATTGCTTCTGCACTGGTTGGCAACATATGCATTTGCTTGAAACAATTGCATAATTTGATGACAACATCTAGTATTTGAAATGGAAACATATTTAGTTGTATTTTAGATGGTTTAATTTTTATGCAGCAGAAGCAGAAGAATTTTTGTTCCCAAGGAATTCCCATAAATTAACTTCTTTCAAACTCTGATTAACTTTTGATCTTTCTTGTATCTGATTTTTAATCTATCTAATAATTTAAAATCAGAAATAATGCCATAACCACATATATTCCACAAAACTTATCAAACAGATGCTGCTTTAATGCCCAACCAGTTAACTGGAAAAACCAGTTATCTGGAATACATCTGACCCCAACCATTGCTTCTGCACTGGTTGGCAACCAGTGGTTCTGCACTGTATTTTCATTGTGCCAAAAAAAAAAAAGTTTTCTAAGTTAACATAAACCTTTTTAAATCAAGTTGAAAATTAATATAAATACTAATACCAAAATTATTCAATTAAACATTTATGAAATTTTTGATTAATAAGATTATTATAAATATTTTAGTTATTCATATTTAAAGCAAATGCTGAGTTTTGTGTCGTTCTTTGCTTTTTTTTATACTGAGTTATAAAATAATAAACAAACAAGTAGAGTATGCATAAAATTTTATTAAAATATTTAGCAATTTGCTGCAAGTGAACATAAGAGTTACACAAAATACAATTCATATACAAACATTTTAAGGCACTACATATTACACAATGCACTTATAGTGACCACATTTAAAAACAAAAATGTGGCTACATCACTTTGCTGTTGTTTATTTTGATTTGAGTTTGATATAAAAATATTTTTCATACCAATTTTTTTTTTAAATTCACAAATATTTGCACATTGCCCATCTTTAGATTTAAAGGAATGTATGAAAATCATTTATATATTTTTTATTTTCTTAACTTTTTTACTGTAAAATTGCCATCTTTTAATAAATATGTATTAAATAGTAATTTTATCTATATATATCCTAGTAAAAAATAGTTTTATAAAAAAAAAAAATTCACCAGGATGATTGCATCAATTGTAAAATATTTTCAGTACTTAAAGCTTTGCATACAAATAGTATCACATATCAAAAATCTATAAATGACTAACAAATAGCAAAACATAAGGCACAACTTTATGGTGTTGATTGTGTTAAGTACTATTTATCCATTCCTATACTTCTGTGTCACACATTATACATGGAATGTTTTTCTTTCACTGCATGCCCGTGAAAGCCCATGGGCCGTCAGATTTTTTTTTCATATCATATTCACAAAAATACATGATAAAAAAATACATTTCACAAATACATAAATATTAAAAAATATCTACTTTTTCTCATAAATGGTATGTATATGAAAATAGGTCGACAAGTTTATAAGCATTGTGTTGCATATACAAAGTTGGTGTATTTGAGTGATGATAACAATATATATTTGCTGACAAAACAGTAAAAAACACTTAAGATATTTTGATTCTGAAATAATGTATATAAATGTATGTAATTTGCAATCGCAAAACAGTAAAGCACAGTATAAAAGTGGATGATATTGGTGTATCAGATCTGAAGAAATATATAGGGTCATGATTTTAGAATTTATTATTTTCCAAGTATTTAAATCAAGTTTGCTTTAGCAAAAAAAAAAAAAAAAAAAAAACAATAATAATAATAAAAATGGAGTACATTTTTCATTTTCCATATGTATTAATAATGGTAAATATTTTGAAACCTTTTGTGGAAAATTGTACCTTTTCCGTTGCTGTACCCTTGATTAAGAAAACATTTTTTTTTTTTTTTTTTGGCAGATTGACTGTATTTATTTTTGTATTTTTTAAAATTAAATCAAGTGAAAAAAAAATATATGTATATATATATATATATTTTTTTTTTTTTTTTTTTTTCAAAATTCTATTTTAGTTTCTTTCAAAACTAGTAAAATAAAGTAGTTTTTTAAATATAATTATCTTTTCTCTTCTTTTTAATCAATATATTTTTACTTCAGCTTTCATTCACTGTGAAATTGAAAAATGGAATTAAATAAATCAATGAAAATAATTGATAATTGTCTTGAGCCCATAAATTTTGCTTTTAATCTTATTTTGTCTTTTGAAAAGTACCATTGAAATATGATGCTTCTTATTCCATTTGTGCCTACTGCATCATGAGGACTCCTCCCCTCCCCCCATCCCCCCAAAATCTAAGACATACTTATAGCAGTTACATTAATTCAATAATATAAGAACAATATTCCTTAATTAATTCAAATTACTATACAACTGAACAACTCTATAATCTGGGCATCTTTTCGTTATACTATTGAACATAGCAAGTTTTTAGGCAAGCAATATATACTGGAATGCATGCTGCATATATACTGCATATATTGGAATGTTGTTGTATATTTCACTTATCATAGCTCTGTATATTTCTTACAGTAAAAACCAATAGTAAAAATGTGCCGGAGGACTAACACAAAAATAGTAATTATATATTAATACATAATATAATATTAAGGCACTTGGAATGCATCATGGTGCTTTAACTACACCATATTTTGTTACTCTACAATCTCTCTAAAAATAAATAAAAACTCATTTGATGAACACAAAAAAAATACATGCACTAAATATATCTGCATACAAAAGCATAAAAAACAATATACAAATAAATTTTTACATACAGTTTAGCAAAATAAAATAAGTTAGCTGCAGGAAACTTAATATTTAAGAAAGTACGAAAGTAACACTAAATTAATATTTGATAATTATTTTTAATAAGCATTTGGAAGCAATGTACAATGTAATTGTTACACAGTTTTGTGTCATAATAAATTTTATTGTATGTTTGCCATATCCTGTTTTTAAATTTCTAAAAATGGATTTCTGAATTGTAAAATCATATTCACTTTTATTTATAATATCTAATCAGAATAATTTATAAACTGTACATTAAAATCACAGTTTGGATGCTCAGAGTACATGATTAATAATACACAGAAAATTATTTTAATGTAAATTATGCTTTAATTTCATTTCTTTTATAAAATGCTCAATTAAAATTCATGGGAAAAAATCTATTTCATAATTTTTGTTTTTCAAATGGTTTTCGAAAATTTATTCCATACATGCGTATAAAATTTATATTTGGGTGACAAATATTACATACTGAAGTCATTTGATAAATAACAAAATACAAAAAAAAGGGTGTAAAATTTGAAAATTTCTGTACAAATACAGAAGAAATTTTATTGAAAAGAAGACAAAAAATTTACTATATTGGGCTAAAAGATCATTGTGGAAATTTAAAAAATAATGCTAAAAATTCATATTTTAAACTCATGATGTTGTAACTTAGAATTCGCTATAACTCAGTTATCTATTCAATACAAGTTTTGTATGTATATGAGCTTCTTAACTATGCCTAAAAATATATAAACAGGTATATGGGTTAAATAATCGTAGAAAAACTAATGCACTATAATCTGTTATGTATTAAAATAATTTGAACACAAAATTTTGTTATAATTCCTTACATTATTAAGTCTCCTACTTTCTACAGAGAAGCAGATGTCTTTCATTAGAAAAACATAAATATTGCAAAAACCATCTAGAGCTAAGACTAGACGAATAAAAGTGGACAACACTGTTGCAGAAGAAAAACTACAAAATACAAAAAAAAACACATCTAGATGGTTTGGTTAAAAAAAAAATAATAATAAATCTGGCATATCATTGTCATAACAAATCTGCTTCTTTGAGAGAGATTTCAGAATTCCAGCATACAATAAATACTGGGAAGTCAACGAACACAAACATCAACGAAATCACATTACACTCTTTATAAACATTATGAATAAACTACATAACTACTGCTTAAAACACAACACTGAAACAGCAGGTAATGGATGACAGTATTAGATAACGGCTTCAGTTATTTTCTTTCCAAATACAAGGTACTATGAATATGTAATTTTCTTTAGTAAAATATAGCTTATAAAAGTATTGAATAAAGTGCTTTGTATTTGGAAGTAAAGTATATATATTTCTGCAGTTCTCGAACTCATTTGAAAATCAACTTCTCTGTATCTTTAAGATATCTATTATAAATATGTATTTTTTAATAATTAAAAAAAATCTAAGTCTATATCTTGACCTTCTTTCTGACCACATATATAGAAATATTCTTGTGCTAATGCCAGTTCTGTTTTTATGAGTGGGCCATTGGCAGCTTGAGTCCAAAGCCCTACATAGCCAGGGGCTTCACATTAGCATAATCTGTATTATTATATATTTTCCATAAAAAAAAAATTATATTTCAGAGAAACTATGATGAACTGCGATAATTAAAATGCCTCTCATTGATTAATTACTGGGAATTTTGTTATAGATTGATAAGAATATAATATGAATATCAGCAGATTCTATTTTATAAGCACAGAGTAGAGCCAGCGGTTGAATTGATAAAAAATAGTCACTGGTCCCAAGGACTAGTAAACATTAGAATTGACTGGTCCGCAGACATCGTCACTGGCCCGCTACTTAAAATTCTGTTTAGTGCCTTTAACCCTTTGAGTGATATCCCCCACCCCTCCGCCTCCTAGAATATAAACCAAACTTCCCTTCAGTTACCCAAAATTTTCGGCATAATAAAATGTAAAATTATAATTTGCTAAAAATTAAATAAACAGTACATAAACAAAAACTATAAAATTATTAATTATGTATTTTATTTTTGATTATTTATTTCAACTGACTGTAAGTTTTAATGCAATTTTTTATTTATTATTTTTTTTCAATAAAATAAAATTATGTGGTTTGTGTGTGGTTGTGGTTTTCTCAGGGACGAGAAAATTTACGTTTACCTGTCAGAGAGGGGGGAAAAAGTTGCTGGTCCTGTGGACCACTAAATTTTTTAAGTTAGTGGTCTCGGGTCAGCGGGCCATCAAGGATTTCGAATGCTGGTAGATCCATAGAAAGAGAGTGATTGGTTCTATGGCTAAGTACTTTTAGAAAAAAAAATATATAAATAAATAAATGCATACAAGATATAAGGGCCCTTAGAAAAAAAATCAGTTGAGCCAGGACCCCTGAAGGCATTCAAAAGGTCCTTTTATACCTATTGCAAGAAAAGAAGTTTTTCTCTCTATTTTATTTCTTTCAAATTTTCTGTTGTATAGATCTATTGTAATATATATACCATGTGATCTTCTTGAACACATCATTGACACTCTTTTGAAATTGTGTTTTAACAATTACTTTTCAATTTTTCATTGTAATTAATGTGTTATGTATATATTCAACATAAAACTCTTTTCTTCTAACTTTGTGTATGAATATTTTACATGTGATAAATTGAAATGGATGCCCGGAAATTCAGTGGTTAACACATTACACTGCCACACTACAGGCCTGAGGTTTACCTCCAATTCGTTCAACCTTCTATCTTTTCTGGGTTAATTAAAATTAGTACCAAGCATGCTTGGGAACTAAATCTGGGGGTTTCACATCAGACTGACCACTCGACTGGGACACATGCTATATGAGCCATTCATTGCACAAATCGATTAACTCCATCCAATGAAGATGTTCAGTATAAGCAGTTAAAGTTATTGTAACTATAAAAAATATTGTATCTATATAATATCTTTTCTCGGGATATTTTGATTGAACTCATTAATTTTCTTTTAATCAAGGATAATGTTTTATCACTTTCACTATAAATATATAGAAAATTGTCAATGTTCCTCTGTTTAAAAAAACGCCACTTAAAATGGAGTTAGTCGGTTTGTCTTCTGAACGCCTCATATATGCCTCAGGGCCCATGGTCAAGCAGGGTTGGACATACCACTAGCCATTATCCTTCATGAATTGTAGCATCGTGGAGTTTAGTTTAGAATAAATAGTAAAATGTATAGCCGTTAACAAATGTTGAGCCGTCTTATCTCTCTCTTTTGTTTTTTTAATCGATATTTTCTGAAACTAACCTAGCAAAATACATTTGGAAAAATATGAAACAGAACTATTAATTTTTTATCATACAAGAACAAACAATTTGAATGCAATGAGAATGTTTTTTGAATGAATATATGAAAGTCTTGTTCATCATTTTGTTGATTTTAATAATGTGCAAGTTCTAGAAATGCAGAATATGTACTGGAACTAGAGTCATGCACAACTACTGTACATAATGGAAGAAGCCGTGATTTTGTTGCAGAAAGACTGTCCATAGAGGAAAGAGTCACTGGGATGCATCACTTGTTATACAGAATACTTTGTTAGCCATCTTCAGCTGAATAGGATCGTTCATACCTCAAGCCATAAAAAGCTCTATGTAACGGTTGCTGAGGTTTTGACGATTTTTCTCTTGCAAAGCTCGCTCTGCTTCGATTCTTGCTGCAGGGAAAGGAACAATGGCTTCACTATTCTGCCTAACATCACCATTTCGCTGCATTGGAATGCAGTCAGTTGTTAACTGTAAAAAGGAAATTAATATTAGATGGAACTTATGTTAATTTTTTTTTTTAAATCCTAAAATTTAAAAAGAACATCACTTTTATACCAAGGGCGGATCCAGTCCTTCATTTAGAGGGGGATCATGACTCCCCCTCTTTTTTTGGGGGGGGAGGGGGGGGAGTCACATTTCTTAATAAGCAATTTTTATATTAAAGGCTGTTCCCATATCTTTCGAAAACTATCAGAAAACTGATAGTTTACGAAAGTCATTTTCATTCGTAAATTTAAAGAAATTGCTTTAATATTCGTAAAAATATCAAATTTACACATTTTTTCCAGATACCAAGAAATTGAAGAATTTCCATTTCCTGATAAAGGCAAAGAACCATTCAGGAAAGGAGCCTTGTAACCTCATTTTTAGCACTTGGCAGTTACAGAAATGCTGTCATGAGGAAGCAATTGCCTGCCACGGCCTGAAATTCAATTTAAAACCCCTCATTTTACGGAGATTTCCCCGAAAGATTCCTTGCCTTTATCGAAAAATGTTAAACGCTGTTCAATCACATTTGTTCTGAATAAGTCCACTTGCCAATGTCTTGCATCGGGGATTAAAAATTACTTCTTGGATGTGTCAGAAATTACCTACTTTAGATTTGAGTAAGTGCTTTAAAGAGTCAGAAAAATTTGCATTGTTGAGCAAAGGGAAAATTTAATATATGTATATCATTTTTTAAATGTTCTTTAGAAATTTCCTTCGTTTAGGGGGGGGGGGGGGAGGGTCGTGACCCCCGTGACCTCCCCCTTGGATCTGCCATTGCTTTTCGCAAACGTTTAAAATTCATAAAATCTTTCTATTTCTTAAGAAAGATGTTACATAATACATTAAAAGCATGCCACTTGACAAGTTTCAGTTTTAATTGAGTTAAAAACATCATAAAATTCTTCTCCGCTCAAGACGAATGACTTGACCGGAGATGAATTTTATGATTAGGGTTTTAAACTTCATTAAAACCGAAACATGTCAAGTGGTTTGTTTTTAACGTACAGGGCTATTGCAAATGATGGACCCTATTTAAAAAAAATCATATTTTCGAAACTACTGCACATATTACAATAAGTGATACATGAATTTAAAGAGAAATATAACATGTTCGATGTGTGACCCTCTTGTTACATGGTATACGTCCAATCTGCAATCCAGTTCGTCCCCAACATTTTGTAGCATCACTCTGTCGATGGTTCTGAATTTTGCACAAATGTTAAGTTCTGACGGTGTCAAAGACACTATGTACAGTCGTGGAAAAAAAAAGTAAACACCCCCTACTAACTCCTCAACAAATTATCGTAGAAGAAAGTGACTGGTACCGAACGATTGGAAATAAAGTCTACTTTTAAATGATGTATATAAAATTTGTTTAAGGGTCCATCTACATATTAAAACGAACCATAACTTTGTTTTTTTTCAATAGCAGTACCCAATTCTGACAGCATAAATGAACTCTACACTCTTCAATTAGCCTAAAAACGAATTTTTATGCAATACGTACCATAAGTTTCCGAGAAATTAATTATTTTAAAACGAGCGTATTTTAAAGGCTGTATCCAAATTGAAGTTCCGTACTGGATTGTTAACTGAGAGAGCCGCTTCCTTGATCAAGGCGCCACTCAAGGAGTCAATGAAGCGTGTTGGATTACAGTACGGCAGAATAAATTTCAAAATGTCTACTCACTTCCATCATAGACGGCCCCTTAAACCATCATTTTGCCGTTTTTTAAGCATAATTTGAAAACTACGAATGTGAAATTTTTGAATTTCCATAAAGCAGGACTTAATACATCTAAATCCATCAAAAAAATTGTAGGTTGCAATTCATAATTTTTTCGAATATTAATTCCATAATTCATATCATAAAATTATAAAAATTGCAAATTCAGCTTATTTATGTTTGGGTATATTAGTATTATTACCACAAAAAAAATTAGCACATTAGAAGCATAATTTCGGGAGATATAAATAAAAATATGAAAATGTAATTTAACATGAGAAGCACTAAATTTTGAATGTTTATAATTCAAAAACTTATCATTCAAATGACTTGAAATTGGGTGTCTAGGCATAGTTTGAACCGAAGATTTGAAATATCTCATTAAAATTGGGTATTGCCATTGAAAAAAATGAAGTTAGGATTCGTTTTAATATGTAGATAACCCCCTGAGCAAATTTTATATACATCATTTAAAAGTAGACTTTATTTCCAATCGTTCGGTAGCAGTAACTTTCTTCTATGATGATTTGTTGAGGAGTTAGTAGGGGGTGTTTACTTTTTTTTTCCACGACTGTACCACCCATGCCGAAATCAAAGTGTTCATTGATGCAGTTATCGCGGATATTGATCACTCTTAGAGAATTTTATAGAAAATTTTGTGCCCTTTCAGAAAAACTTGGTATGGCAAACTTTATTAGAATACCGCCGGAATTCGCAGAGCGGGCGGCTGCGCGTCCGTCAAACGCCCCCATACGCCTTTGCGTATACACGGCCGGTTCATGACTTTTAAAACGTCACACTAAAGGTCTGCACGGCCCGAATTTCCCGGCCCGGCCCGGCCCGTACAAAAATCATTGAAAAGTAATTTATCAAGTTTAGTATTTATTAAGTTTCAAGTTTAATTTATCAAATTTATTTTTAATTTTAATTTTCAAGTTTAATTTATCAAGTTCAAGATAAGTAATTTATCAAAAATGGAAAAAGCTATTCTATTCCAAATGCCTTCAATAGTCAAGCCTGTCAATTTTATGCCTTTACAGTTAAAAATGAGTCAGAAAATGTGCCTGAAAGTTTCGCATTGTTGAGCAGTGAACATGAGAACCACCTTAAGGTATGTTTCCAAAGATACTGTTAAGAGAACTTCATTATCGCTATTAATACTTTTACAAAACATAATGTCTGCCCTACACATCCTGAGAACGATTGAGACCCGTTCCGTCCCGGCACGACAATGTAGAAAAAAAATGCAAGCCTGATCTCGGCCCGGAACGAGTCTGCTGAAACAGTTAAATCCGGTATCAGACATCATGCAACTGTACGATGCCAATGCAGTTTGGTCGTGTCCTGATCCACCCCGTGTATGTGACGCAGAGGTCTGCACGAGTTTGGCCCGGCCCGCGGAATGAAGGCGAACTTTCAAACGGGCCGGCAGAATTATGACAATTTTTTCAACGGGCCGGGCCGACAGACAAAATAAACGGGTCGGCAAAAAAATTGAACGGGCTAGCAGGGCCGATAAACAAATTAAGCGAGCCTATCGGCCCGATATAAAAATTTAAGCGAAGCCGATAAAATACAAGCCATTTTCAATGAATATGACTTTCTCGGGAAGTATAAATGTGCGTCACGAGCCGATGCGAGTTTAACAAAATCAATACAGAAATGTAACATGTGCATCTTACAAGGAAGGTCTCCATACTGGGCATACTCAGAATATTTCGGAAAAAAATACTAATTAAACTACTTATGTATGTAATAAAGTATCAGTCAAATTTAGCGGCGGAATTACAGTAGAAAGCCTGTTAAAAAATAAAATACTTTCGAGTATTTGGCGCGAAGGCGAGCAATACTTTTCCTTGGTAAAAACAAACGATTTTAGTACACCTGAAAATTGATTGTTAATTGATTTTTAGAATGCGTGCAAATAGTATTTAATGAATTTAAACTTAAACAATCAGAGAGTTTTATAAATACATTTATTCGTATTACATATTTATGTTGCTTGTTATTTAATTTTATTACTCTAAAAACAATTTCATATTTAAAAATTACTTTCATATATTTAAGCGTATTCCAAAATAAAGGCAAGATTCATTTACCAGTTATTCATTTCAAAGAATTCATCGTTTCCATAGCAACAGAATTGAATCTACAGTGCTCAATTGGACTTAATTTTGAGACATTGAAACAATTTTAATTTATTTTAGTTTTGTTTTAATTCATAAAATTTGATATTTAACTTTCATTATAAATATATATATATATGACAAAACTATAGTTAAATCAATCTAAAACTGACAAAACTAAAGTCATTTACATTAAATTTATTTAAACAAGTTCAACATGAAACATTTTTATCTTAAAGGGTATTCGGCATAAAAAAGTATATTTCGAAATTTCATTTCATCGCCAACCGATGATAAATCGCCAAATAAACGAAATTTTCATTATTTTTTTACGAACGTTCTATCGCGGTTCTGTCAAAAAAATTTTTATAAACATATATATACACATATGAGAAGAACACTCTGTAATTTTTTCAGATTTATCTGAATATGCCCGTATGGAGACCTTCCTTGTTAGTAACAAAAAGTTGAAATCCCTTTGTTTTCGAGGAATCAGAGTTTCGCTCCGGGGAATTGTAGGGGGCTCTTTTACCTACTGTGTTTAATTAAGAATTTGCCTTGCACTTGCACACTTGTGTTAACTACTGAACTGTAACTGCGTTTTTTGATTTTTTTTTTTTTTTTTAGTAAAAACCGACTGATTGTTGTGTTCCATACTGCACTTGCGATTCACTAAAAAAATTCCAGAAATTTCTTTTCATGAATTTCCTACAAATTTGGAGTACAGACTGTTGAAGGGAAAAAAAAAAACTTGTTGATTCTTTAAAATAATGAATCCTGAAAAAAAAAAAAAATCTATGTATATTATTTATTTATTATTAGTTTTTTTGTTTCCCCGTATTTCATGATCAGCACTTACAATATTTAAATTTACTGAAAATTGTTCACAATGTACACATATCTGTATTTTTCTAAATTAAGAATAGTGTAAATATCCATGTTTTTTTAAGAAAAGAAAAAACGATATGATTTGATTGCCGGATATTGACGAAAAGACCTGCTTATTTTTTTTTTATATTATGAAATATGTAAATATATTTTTATTTTTATTATAAGGGAAGCGGTCGAGTTTGGCCTTGATCAGGATCATCTTTACACGGCGATTGGCATGGCACAAAACGATAGTATCGTGTGCCAATCGCCGTCTAAAGAGGATTACACACCGTGTCCGTGAGACGCCATGTTGGTCGCGCGTCCAGACACGAAAGACTCCACCGGTAAAAATTCAAAGAAAAATAACGGTGAAATTTTATTACCAGCCGCCTCCTTATAATAGGTATGACAAACTTTTCCAGCAGAATAAAGTTTGTCATACCAAGTTTTTCTGAAAGAGCACAAAATTTTCTGCAAAATGCTCTAGGAGTAATCAATATCCGCGATAAAGGTAAAACGTGATAACTTTTTAATAATATTAATTTAATTAAACATATTTCCGGCTTGTCATACCTAGCTCATTTTGTTCGTATGACTTTTTACCCGGCTGCCAAGAAAGGTTATGTGTTTGACGCGTATCTGGGTATGTGGATTTCTTTATACCCTCGAAACATCCCAACGGCTGGATGGATTTTAATGAATGAGGTCTCTATCGATTCGTCTTAACCGTCCGATGGTTATGGGCTAGGTTTTGTTTCTATAAATTCAAAATGGTGGTAGAGACGATAAAAAAAAATACGCACCCTATTGAGTGGCATACCATTGGATAGGTCTTTCAAAATGAAGACGATGTTTCATTGACTACTTTGCAGTCAGAAGCTCCGTTTAAATGAAGTTGTGTAGTTGCTTTACTGCAACTCTAACCTTCATAGACATTTACAGGCTTAATCAAAACAGTGTTTATAGATAGGAACTAACCATTACACACAACTTAAAAATCATTAATACAAGTAAATAAAAAAAAATAGGTAAGTAATATAAAAAATAGTTTCACATCGATGAGAAATAATTAATTAGTTCACTTTTTATGCAGTCGGGTTTTTTTTATTTTTTAAATTTAATTTTTACTTGTTACTATCGATTTACATAAAAAGTTTTCAATTCTGCGATCATTGAGTTTTCGATGTCACCGACTCCCTACCTGTTATCAAGATTAAGTACAGTAGAGCGCCGATTATCGAACAAGTCGGGACCGACCCTAGTTCGGATAAGCAAAAGTTCGGATAATTGTACAGCCAGTTTAGTGGATGTTCCTGACTATACTCAGGTCTTCACACTTTATCCACGCTTCGGACTGACAGCACTAGTTAATGCTGGCATGTTTAAAAATTGACTTTTGTCTTTTCATTTTTTTTGTTTACTTTTTTATATCATTTGCTGAATTCCAGAGATTATAATTTAAGCAAAAAATCGTTCGACTGTTGCTTGCTTCAAAGAAGACATTCTTTTCAATGCTGCCATGCCTCAAATTCTTCTTAAATACGATAGTTGAATAGGATCAGCATTCTTCTGCCGTTCGAGCCATTTCATATCTGTTTCCAAACATTCAAAGGCTTCGTTATCTGATAGACCTGGATCATTTTCAGAGCATTCCTTTTCATTTTCTTCAATTTAGGTTTCATCTTGAATCTCATCCACAATATCATAATCATTTAAAATCTGATATCCAAGTCTAATAGGGTGTTTGGATAATTGGAAGTTCGGTTAATTGGAGTTCGGATAATCGGCGCTCTACTGTACTTAAAATGGTAGGATTGAACTTTGTGCTGAATATCAAGAAGTAAAAGGACAACGTTAAATAGCACAAACTGTAAAAATGTGTATACGATACGGTGCATATAGCTGTTTCGGAGCTTCTAAAGCTCTATCATCAGTGCAAAGTTTAAAAATAATGTTAAATTTTCTTCTTTTCATTCAATTTCTTTTCAATTTTTTTCCATTTTCTTCGGATTTCTTCACTATCAAGTGCATGTGCTGATGAATTTATGAGCTGACACAGCTTAAAGTAAAGGAAAAATGAGTTTTGAGACAACTAGCCCCTGTCTTCCTGATACTTTATACTAATTAATCGCGAAATTATTTTATCAAAGTATAGTCTAAAACAATATCAATTTCAATGTTAACGTGTCTTTATCTAACAAGGGAACCACTTTTGGTGTTGCTCGCACTTAGCATTGAGACCTGGTGCATTTTAAAGCCCTCTAGTATGAAGTTTGAGAATCGATAAAATTTTTCTGTTAAAATAATATTTCTTGATTATACAGCAGCATAACTTTCTGAAAATACAATTTTCGAGACCACTGATCGGGCTATTAAAATTAAATTTTTTTAAAGAAAAGCATTTAAAAATAAAAATTAGTTAATAATAAGTATAAAATATTGAATAAAGTTTGAAAATTCCTTCAAAAACCCACAAATTTGATTTTGAAAAATTGCAACTTTATATTCATATTTTTGGCGGGGAAACGATTGGCGTTTATTTTCAAAAGTAGAGCTTTCCGGCAACCCTAGCCAAATGTCATAGCTGAATTTGTAATAGCTAAAAATTGCAATGTCCGACCTATTTCGCCGCAGTAATTTTTCTAAATTGTGTAAAAATATTAATTTACTTTATGATTACTTTTACACAAGGATCATTTAATACAGCAACATTTCATTTTAAACATTCGAAACTTTATTTCATTCGATTTCAAAAGAAAAGATTTTTCTTATTTTGTATTTCACTAAAAAATAGTTTTCAATGATCTTCGAAACTTTTATAGAATTATATTTATTACTTATGTATTTATCGTCTGCATAGAAAAAAAAATAAAAACCTAATATTTGTTTCTTATGCTATCAATTATAAAAAAGAAATCTCATATAATTCTAGCAATATGTTCTGTACATTTTCTCTTTGGATAAAGCGGGCGGAAAAATTGTAGCGCCCTATTTGGCGACTTAACTCACTTTTGGCGTCAAATAAACAAATAAATATGTAATAATAAAAAATTAAAAGTATAAAAAAGTATATAAAATATTATTTTAACAGAGAAATTTTTTCGGTTCTCTAACTTTTATGTATAGGGCTACAAAACGCACCAGGTCTCGATGCTAGGTGCGAGCAACACCAAAAGTGGTTCCCTTGTAAGTATAGCGCGTCGAAGCTAATTAAATTGATGCTGTATATGATTTCCCTGTCAGTGAAATAATAAAATAAATATTCCTGAAAGCCCTATTGCAAACCAGTTTAAAACAAACAAGAAAGAAAAAATTATGCGTCAAGCATAGATTATGAAACACTTTCCAACCCATTAAGAATAATGTAACAAAACTGCACCTTTAAAAAAAATTAAAATATTACGTCTAATTCAACCCTATATGGAAACGCATAACAAATTTCAAAACCCAATTTCAGCTGTTCCCACCCACAATCGGAAAATTAGCCGAATTTTTTTTTTTTCAGCTTTGTATACGATATATAGATTTGTGTCTATTACTAACTACATGCTTGCCAAAATTTTGTTCACTTAAGAGATAGATATACTTCAGTTGAAAATGCCCCTTCAGCAATTTCCTCTCATAAGGAGAAGGGTACGTGAATACTTTTGTGCAGCCCTGTATAGGAGGCATAGAATTTATATATGACGAATAACATAACAAAATTAATTAAATTTAAAAGCGCATACCGAATTTTAAACCGTACACTCTAGCAATTATGACTCAAAGACAGTACTGTAACCGATTTCTTTTGTGTGTCCCTGTCAATGAATAAAAAATGCCATGAAGGCCCTGTTCTATCGAGATCGTAGTGAAATTCAACGATTTATATCAGTTTCAATACATTTGAAATAGCATAACGTCATTAAAACACTCTGCAAACGATTCCCCCCCCCCCTATACCCTAATGTAGTGGAATACTTTTGAGCGCCCCTGTAATTGAACCATTGATCTTACATACTTCCTATACAATACAAACATGCTTTGGGGACCCTAAATAACCTTTATCAATTTCATCCGTAGACTGACGAACTTTCGGATAAACCGAATGCATAAACACTTTTCAACTTTGTTGGAAAGTGTTAAAAAGAAAAGAAAAAGAATTTTTGGAGCTCTTTTTTTTCTTCAGTTTTAACATTATCATTTATCAACATTAACTGTTAATACTTACCACAGTTGTACTAGAATGTGGATAGTAGGTTGTAGGTGATACTGGTGGACTGGGATAAGGCCAGTAGAACACTGGGGAATAGTAAGCTGCCGGTAACCTTGGCGTTAGTGGGGCGACCGCTGGAAGTATTTGGGGTGACTGTACATAAGGAAAAGCACCATAAGGAGGAGGTAACATACTTCCACCTAAAAAAGAAATACATATATAAATAAATGGTACTTAATAGGATGGTTTTATATTTTTATTTTTTTTTTTTTTTTCATGATGACATTAATCTGCTGTTATCAGAAAACTGATCATCAATTAAGGAGACCTTCTACATTAGGAGACAAAAAAAAGCACTTTTTTATGATGTTTTTGTAAGAAAACTGCATGATGGATCTTTTTGAAATACTAACAGTTTATTGTACATGTTTTAAGGTATACACAAGCATTTTTTAATTAGATTTTGTTGCTTCTACTCTAAGTTATAAACAAATAGGTTCAACTGCTTTGGAAAATTTCGTCTGGGCGGTGGGCATGATAGCGCCTTGTAGAATTATCTTAAACACAAAAATAATTTTTTTCCGTAAACTTCGTGAGTATAGCTTCTAGTTAAATTAAAGGAATTAATTTATTTAAAAAAGTTATCTAATGCGGCTGATTAAAAAAAAAAATTTTTTAATTCTTATTTGTTAATATTTTATTTGTTAATAATTCTAATTGTAATATCTTATTTGTTAATAATTCTTATTTGTTAATATTTTTTTTATTATTATTATTTTAGTAAAAGTTTTAATTCATATCGAAGGCAATTAAATAAGCTTTAATTAAAAAAAAATCAAGATAATCCACTGAGTAGTTTTTTTTTTTTTTTTTTTTTTTTTTTTTTTTTTTTTTAATCTTGCCTACCTTTAAAAAAATGTCGTTGAACTTATTTGTTTATAACTTAGAGTAGAAGCAACAAAATCTAATTAAAAAATTCTTGTGTATACCTTAAGATATGTACAATAAACTGTTAAAATTTAAAAAAGATCCATCATGCAGTTTTCTTACAAAAAAATCATAAAAAGTGCTTTTTTTTCTCCTAATGTAGAAGGTCCCCTTAATGGTATCCCCATATTAATATTCATTCGATTATTCCATTCGATTGAAAAAATTTTACAGTCAGATGCTAAACAAACTTAAAGCATTCCATTGAATTCTGTAGATTTCAATCATTTCAGGGCATTCAGCGCATTTTTTAGTTGGACTGTTGGTCACGAAATGGAAAAATGTGAAATTATTTTATTTATATGACACTCTTCATTTTTTATTTAGAATTCATTTTATACTTTTTAGTCTTTAAAGTGTTTTGTTGTTTTAGTTTCACACCTCTTTGGCATATTTTGACGCAAAATTAAATCCATTGTTTTTTCAACTCCCATAAAATTATACGAGTTACAGATAATATTGGCCGATTGGTCATCTGTGGCAGGGTAATCAGGGCCTTAAAATTAATGATTTGTAAAAATATAAAAATGTTGTGTTGTCGTGTGAAACACAGCTTTGTATATAATTTCTACAATTCTAGCCAACTAGGAAGCGGGTTAAAAATCGATTGCAAAATTCCATCTTTAGATAGAGCAGTTTCAACCACGTGACCACATGCCCGCCAATTTCCCACCAACCAATCAAAATCACCGATCTTTTAGCGCTCAACCAATGAAAGTGGATAAACCCGGAAAAATTGGTGGGCAAACAAAAAACGTTAACGTTAAGTTGGTTGCTAGCGAGGCTAACGAAAAAGACAGGCTACCGCGGTGGGTCCGATTCTTCTTTTTTTACAGACCGCTGGAGTCACGTGATGCTCGAATGCACCAATGAAGGTGTGCGAAAAGAGCATCACGTGACTCCAGCGGTCTGTAAAAAAAGAAGAATAGGACCTACCGCGGTAGCCTGCCTTTCTCGTTAGCCTCGGGTTGCTAGAGTGTGAGGTCAATTGAAACTGATCAGGTTGAGTTAAATACGATAGTAAAAACAAAAAGGGTGAAGATATTTATTGCTTAATAATCGATGAAAGGCAGAAAAAACATCGATTTATCCGAATACCTGAAAAGGCCAAGCAAATATACGCGAAAAAAAAATTGCATTAATAATATGTGGTAAATTCCTTTCCTCCTCATTGAAGATAATAAAATATTTCCGTCGCTATAAAAATCGAAGCAAATATTAGCATATTCTTTAGACTGAAAATAATGGAGGATATTCCATTTTCGTTTTGATCACGTGGTCAAGGTAAAAACTTTTAGCGTAAAGAAGGGAAGGCTCCGTAGACGTGTAATGTAAATATCCCCGCTAGCCAATGAAATAGTTCATGAGGCAAAACAGTAGTATCTTCCCTTCTTATCAGTTAGAGGTTCTTTGGGTAAATTACCGGTATCACGTGACTTTTTTCAGCCTCGAACCCATATTTGGAATATCCTCCATTGGAACTAAAATAAATGGTATAAATTATGCAGGTTTCTATTTTTTGTTTAATGCAATGTTGTGAAATAAAAACGATGTTTTAATGTTTTCATTATACTATAAAGTAATCAATTCTATCAAATTAAAATATGACTTGGATATGATAGTAAATCTAAAGCCCAGACAATAACCTGTTTTGTCACACAGATTTGCTCATCTCAGACCGCGAGCGTCACGTGATTACTCTAAATCGGAGAAGATCGGTTGCCTGTCTTTTTTGTTAGCCCCGTCTCTATGAACAGTATTCATCTTTTGGGTTCGCGGCTAGAAAAATTCGTCTGCTTGGGAGTAACATTCATAACCGCGTCATTGAAAAGCATTGTGTTTAGAAAATTTATGCTTACATTTTATTTTTATATGGAGTTTCAGATAATTTCAGGGACAGGTATAGGTTATGCATGAATTCTTTTCTCTATTTTAATGCAATTGCATGCATATTTTACATTTTATTTATAAAATGAAAATTTTAATTAATAAGTACATATGGATTTTAATTGATGCGTATGTAAGTATCAATCAAAAATAATTCGTACAAAATAAACCTGCGGTATTTTACGCATGCTTTTACTTGTATTTATGCTACATCAAATGACGCAATAAGGTAAACAAACGCGCTAGCCGCTACTTTTACACTACGTGATTCCCACTGTGACGTCACGTGAATACAGTCCATCCTGGAAAAGTGCGATTTGATTTTATAAGAATAATTTCTGGCTCGAAGTGTCTTCTCTTAAAAAAAAAGAAAAAGAAAGAAAGAAAAACGGTATAAGGTTGGCTGCTATGCAATAAATATGGCCTGTTTTACTTACCTGGTGATATGAGTGATCTCTGGACGGGAATACCCCCATTGAGGACTAGGGTCATATCGTCTACAGAACATTGGAAGACTTCGATATACCTCTGTTTTTTGCCGAAAACCATATACCGGTGATGGCGTTGCTGAGCTGACATGTAAGCGGAATGTTCTGTGTCCATTTGGATAAAAGCTTCACCGGATGGTTGCCCCTAAAAATCAAATATAGGATAATTATAGAAATTAAAATAAAATGAAAAGATAATGAGCAGCTAAAATAAAGTTAATGGTTGTTGCGTTTATCGCTGCTTTCGTGGTCTTAATCGTATTGGTTTTTATTTGCGCCTTGCGCAGACGCAAATAAAAACGAATAACCGATATGCGAATAACTCGCAGACGATAGTTTTTGTTTTTGCTGACTAACAAATTTGTTAGAATGTCTATGAACATGAATGTAGCTATAATATTTATCTCATTTATAATTATTACGGTAATGAATTGATGATGCGCGAAACGTTATGTATTTTGTTTTGTGATAGTGTTCAAATATATGTTTTTGTGTCTCCATTTGTTCCTGCAATTACTAATTAAATAGTACAAACATTCACTGTAGTGACTTTAAATTGACCATTGATCTCCCGATAAGAAGACCTTAGGTAAGTCTAATCCAGTCACATGAATTAATAGTGATACGATATTTTACTCCAAATGAATATTGATAATTACAATATGAATATAATAATATTGAACATAAAAATTTAAGGGACAGATTTCAATAATGATGGATATCAAGCAAAATTGATCTTTTTCTTGATAAAGTGAGTAGAGGAGAAGGTGTAAAAACGGACACAGGTGTAAATATGGGCACCCCTCCCGAAGTGACCGTTGGAGTGCTGAAGACTGTCGGCCAGGATTGTATATGATGCCCCTTGTTGATATAAGATAATATAGAGCAGTTGGAACCATTTTTTTCAAACAGTGTGAATGTAGCGTGAGTTATTGTACGAATTGGTGTTTGTTCGGGACTGCAAACTTTTGACAGATATCTGAAATCGTTTTCTTTTCATGTCCTTATAATTAGTTTAAAATAATTTCAGAGTGATATCGGGAAAGCGAAAATCCTAAGCTACTTTTAGAAGCACGCCTTTAGTTATGCAAGTCTTTAGGTTGTGAAAGTGGCCATCATTCTTAGTTGGGGTTGGTGTAAATATGGGCATCCTTCCTTGGTGCAAATAGGGGCCCTGTCTTTTTCGAATTATCTTGATATACAAGCGCATTAAACTCTAGCTATACTAGATGATGAGGCTGTTGAAACACCGCAATGTTCCCCGGGAACTTTAAATGCAGTTTCTTTGGTCGACATATCTCCTGTCCCTAACACGAAGAAAAGAACCATTACTCGTGGACGCAAAGCGGCAAGGTTCAGCGTCATCATTGGATCTCCATGCAGGATCAGTTGACCAAGTCGCTTGACAAAAGTTCTCTCAAGAAGACATTCTTGAGTTTTCCCGGAGTAAGAGATCAGGGGTGGGAAGACCAAAGGCCTAAAAAAATCGACCCACGAAATGATACGATTTATTCTCGGGCTCATCATTGACCCTCCCCTTGTGGACAGTGATGATGATAAGGACCTGGATATAAACGATGGGACTAAACCAGTCTCGAATGATGCAACTTGCATCTTTTGTGATAGAAAGTTCTGTGAAGACACTCGCAAGGAAGTGTGGGTTAAATGTGCCATGTCATGTGCCAAATGTAGGCACACTTAGATTGTGCCGGGCTGAAAGTGCCAGTTATGTTTTCGATTTCTGAAAATAATTTTTTTTCTGTAATAAATAAATTCTCTACCATTTTGTATTGTTTTATCCTGGTTTAAAACATTTTAAACTCGTTTTTGTGATCACTTTTGGAGAGGGCCCCTATTGCACCCTATTTTTTCTGGTGCTTTTTTCAAAGCTTTTTGTAAATCTTCGTTTTTGAATTGAAACAATTGATATTAATCATTGTTTTGCATCCTCTCATTTAGTCTTGTTATAGTTGTTGATGAAGATCAAAAATTGTTTTAAATGAAAGTCTCTTTAAGTCAAAAACAAAAGAGGGTGCCAATATTTACACACTTTCCTCTACCATTAAAAATGCTGGAATATATAGAGGTTATAAAAGTAAAATAACATTCATAATATCACGTGCATCAGCAGCAGTGTTATTAGAATGCTGATATAATTAAAATGAAATCACATGTGTGAAACTCGCAGCAAAAGATAAATATAAAAATTGAATCATTAAAATGAAATCACAAATGGGACAGTTAATTCAAAACACAGGAAATAAGAAATGAAAATGTAAGAAACTATGAATATCTTATGGGTTCGTTAGAGGAGCTACATAAGCATTTTTCATGATAAAGATACCAGACGTTCTTTATTATTATTATTATCTTCTCTTTCTGCCAGAGCTAGAGCATAAGCATTACTTGAAGCTTGGTATGGTAATGTACACATTTTTCAATCCTTAATTTTATACAAATTCTCTGACCTGGTGAATTTTAATAGTTATTCTTTAAAGTCCTTAACTTTTAAATGTGGATCAGCATTTATTTTTGGAGATCTTTTTATTTTTATTATTCTTTGGATTTTTTGATGTGTTATAAGAAGAAGCTAAATATTGTCAGTTTTAGGCCTAATGCCGGCAATATTCGAAGAAATAACATATTTTTACTATGAATTATTCTTGTGTAGCTCTTCTGACTAATCCATAAACTATTCATAGTTTCTTATATTTGCTTCCTTATTTCCTGTGTTAATTTTCTTTCCCATATATCTTTACATTCGTGATTTCATTTTAATGCTTTAATTTTTATATTTATCTTTTTCCTTTGAGTTTTACACATGGGATTTCATTTTAATAATTATAAAAACTAGGGGATCGTACCCGGGCTTCCCAGATTAAAGAATATAGGGGAAAATATTTTCAAATTAAAAAATAATAATTTTTTATATGCAATAATTTTTTTAGATTGACCACTTACATTAAAAAAGCATTTTTCATATGGAAAATGCGAATTACACAATCAAATAAATTTTTCAAATTTATCAAAAGCGATATTTTCTTATTAGCCGCATGCTAAGAGTTATTTGCCAAGATTTTGCTACTTAGGGCATCCTTTTATATTCTGATAATTTCAGAGCTTATACATGTCTGGTAAGTTTGTGTTTTATTTATATTATTTTATTTATTTATTCATAGGGAAGTTTTTTTTATGGATATAGGTTTTTTGTCTGTTAATAAGCATTATCCAATATAGATACTTTAGAATTGAAATGAACGAGATAAATAGCGTAGTACTCAAAATTGCGCTGAATAAAAGAACGTGATTTCTATGTCACCCGCGATTGGAGGATTAGCTCATTTCTTTGTATCGACTTAGAAGGAAAAATAAGACAACACATTCTGCCTAATCATAAAACAGTAATTAAATTAAATCAGTTGTTAACCCTAGAATACTAGACATAGACTAAAGCACGTGATAATACCAATAGCGTGATAATACCATAGTCGTGATAGTTACGGGCGTCTAGTATTTTAAGGTTAATACTGGGGCTTAAAATGTCCAATAGTTTGAGATAAAAAAAAAATAAATAAAAAACATTTACTATGTTATCAGAAACAATAAAACCACACCAAGAGAATTGGTCATATTAGAATAAATAAGTAAAAATAAAATATTTTATAGAGTTATACAAATAAAGTGAAGGGGAGGGGGGGGGGGATATTTGACTTACTTGTGCATTGTAAACCATGTGCACTCCTTGGTATACAATATTTTTGGAATGTTCACCTAAGAATTCTAATATCTGTTCCACCTGGGCTTCGAAAGGTAGACCTCGCAGTCGGATGCAGTCCTTCCGCGAACCTGGTGGTAGAAGTTGGGGTGATATGAGTGGAACTTGGGGAAGATTCGTTAACAAAGGTTGCTGTTGTTCATAGCTCCTAGGATCCATGCACCGATTGAGAACCTGTTGAGTATTTAAAACAATTAGGAAAAAGAAATAGTTACAGATATGCATACTGTAATTTAACCCCTTCAAGGGTGGTGGTTTATTTCTGGACCACCTAACTTTAATTTCTAAACGGCACATCGGCACCAGAATATTGGAATTAAAATTTTCCTTTTATTAAGTATGTGGAAAAAAGCTTTTTCTTATTTTTAAATAAATCTGTTTGTAAATTCCGGTGCCGTTGTCTAATTTCGGCATTTTACGAAGAGAAGTACCTTGCCTCTGAAAGTGTTAAACATGAATTATTGCACGAACAATTAGTATTTATTAAGATACGTTTTTAATAACTTTGACCAATAAACTTCTTTTCCTTAATCACCATTTAGTTGCCTCCAATAGCAAAAGCAGTGAAGTCTGATCGTTATTTACAATCTTCAACTTTCTGTATAAATTTCTCTCTCTCTCTTTCTTATACTGAGATGAAGTCACAAAGTACTTAAATTCGGAAGAAATTGTCATTTCAATCCGCCCTCAGCACCTCACTTCGGAGGGCTGGTGTTAAACCGATGAAATTTCATTTAAAAGGAACCGTTGGCAATTCAGTTTTAACATTTGAGGAATTTTCAACTCTTTTAGCTCAAATCGAAGCCTGTTTAAATTCTAGACCTCTTTGTTCCTAATGATTTACAGATCTTAACCCATGGCCATTTTTCAATTGGTGCTCCTCTTACTTCAGTACCAGAAGGTGATATTTCAGAGGTACATGAATCAGGATTGAAGAGGTGGCAATTAGTGCAGTGAATGCTACAACACTTGTGGAAATGATGGAACAATTAATACCTTTCGATCCTACAACAAAGAGTAAAATGGCTTAAAGAAGTGCCTAAAGTTAAAGTAGGTGATCTAGTTATAATAAAAAATGAAGGCCTCTCCCCTTTACGAGGAAAATTAGCCAGAGTGATCAAAACCCATCCCGGACCTGATAAAAAAGTTCGTGTAGTTAAACCTGAAAACTGAAACCAGTGAATTAATAAAGCCAATTACTAAGTTATGTAAATTACCTTTATAAAATGTTTTTGAAGCTCTTTCGGCTTTTAAGGCAGGAAGAATGTTTAGTTTTAATTGCATGTATAGTTTTTAATTATATGCAATTTCATTGTGTCAAAGTGAAGGCTGATTATTCCGGACCTTTTCCCTTCGCGCAGGGAGGGAAAATGGCAGACCTTTTAGTGGAATAAAACGAAGAATGAATTTTTGCGAGATGTGTCACTTTTCTTGCGGGTGATTGATAGAGTGTCTAGTTAAAATGGAAACAAAACTTACATTTTTTCTATAATAAAATGTAAATATTTTTAAAAAGTAGGAAATTCGGAAACTTTTTAAAACACAAACATAATTTTACTAACTGAATAACCAAAATTTTAGTTTATTTCGTGTAGATTTATTTATTGCACAAGCACAGCATGTTAAAGGATCATAAAAGTCTATCTAGCTAATTTCTCAAAATTTTGCTCATATTCTGCAAAAAACTGTTTTGATTAAAATGACTTAGTTAGCATTCCCAACGTCATATAGGGTGATAGTGGAAATGCTTTTTATTATAACGCTCGTGCTAACTCAAAATTTTGAATGCGGTTTTGGTTAAAATATTACAAATCCCCTAAATTTTACCATGAGTGAATAAAAAATGTTCGATTTTTTTTATGCTTCTCGCCATTTAATTATGATCTTTATATAATCGAATATTATGAAATAATTATCTTTAAAGTAATAAAATAAAATACAGTATAATGACTTGTGCTACAACGTTCATTACAATAAAACCATCTGTATCACACGTGTTTCGTTCTGTTATAAGAATAGAACCGCAACGTCAAACTTTAGATTCAAATCTTGATTTGGAAATCAGTATAATACATAAATCATCCATTTTTCCAGGTAAACTCGTTTCAACGCAATTTATTGTCTGTGACGGACGTTTTATTTTATCTAGACAAAACGTGTGTTTAGTCCATATAAATAGAAAGTTGCAATTAGGATTAGCTTGAGACAAACCTGTTGCACCTCTGCTGTGGTACTACGGAAAAGCTCTATGTATCTGGAACCAATGACTTCTCTGTGTTTCTGAAGAGCTCTCGAAGCCATTTCTTCGCTCTGAAACAAAACGAAAGCGTCTCCGGTAGCTCTGCCATCTGCTTTCTTTACAAAAAGGACACCGTCTTCGCCATCCATCACCTCACAGGGTGTTTCACCACTAGCGAAAAAGGTAAGCTGGGGGAAAAAAAATGTTTATTACATAACTGGTTCGAAAATTTTAGTCTTATTTTAAAATACTTATTTAAAAAGAAATTCTAAAATAGCTATTGAAAATATTGGGATTCTATATTTTTTGTAATTAACTATATACTGACCAATGATAACCACTGTTAAAAATTTGTAGTGTTTGCTGCATAGTCACTCCACCGCTTTTATAGAAAACGATTACTTACTATACTATGGAGCATTCTCATTGGTCAGATTAGAGATATTCTATAAAAGCGATGGAGTGACTATGCAGCTAAAACTGCAGATTTTTAACAGTGTATCTCATTCTTAGATGTACTCCAAATCTTATAAAAAAGATACAATCATTTAATAATATTTCATTGCATTATTCATTAGAAAATACAGGAATTCGCACTTTATGAAAACGATTTTCGCAGTAAAATCTATGCATAAACTTGCTATGTTTAGACTCTATTGGATTGCCTTGTTTGTTGGGCTGCATCTCTGGTCGAATTGTCCATGATAGTAAAATCTGTCTTAGTTACTCATTGCAACTTCCTCCCACACCTCTTGGTCGGCTTTCCGAAGTCTTTTCAATGTTCATGAATGGCGTCTTCCAGCACTCTTTAACAAGGTAAATGCTGAAAAGTCCATGTGGGAAGCGTCAAGTGGATTTACAGGTAATTCTTCAAAGGGGACACAATTTCTTCGTGTTTGTGATTTTTTTTTTTTTTTTTTTTTTTTTTTTTTTTTTTGCCAAATATGCGGCAGATGAGTTTGAAATGTGACTGAAGGCTTTGTCCATTATGTGAAACTCAACTTTATTGATATCGTTTCAATACTTGGATTTCTTCATCGAATATAGTTTCTAAAATAATTTGTTGATAATAGATTACGTGGTACTGCAGCTTTTAAAGATATATTTAAAACTTTAATTACCTTTTTTTTTCATAACAAAAATCCAACACCAATCCCTTTGGAAACTTTTCTTTACATCTGTTAATCCATTTCGTTGTGTTTTTTCCTTCGATTGATTTACATTTAAAAAAAGATGCTCTTTGTTGTTGCTATAGTTACTTAAATAAAACCGTGCTTCATTCAGCTATACCACAATTTATCATTTGTCGTTAGCTAGGTGTTTTTAAAAGTGTTAGGATGATGCTATCCACAAACATTGAAAGACTTTGGTAAACCGTCGAAGAGGAGTAGGAGAACATTTATACGTCGGTACTAAGAAATATTGGACTGTGGTGTAAAATTCGAATACAGCCAAGAGTTAAAGCCACGTGTCGAAAAAACTACTTTTTTAATGTAGCCAACTACAACTACTTTATCGAAAATGTAGCTTACTACCAGGGTTCGTAAATATCATGATATTTTGATATATGTCCGATATTTTCGATATATATCCGATATTTTCAAAACAGTCAACTTACTGCTGATAATAAATTTCTTCAAGTATAATATAAATTAGAATCTAAAACATATCGCACTTAACATGAAAACTTAATCAAACAATGTTCTAAAAATACATTTCTCTTTTCCTTTCTTTTTTTCACTAAGAACAAAATTGAAGATCAACTAATTGAAAAAAGATACAATTTGCTTTATACACTTATATAAACTATAGAATTTGCATCAAGTTTCAAGAAAGTTTTATATTTAATAAAGCAAAATATTAAATACAAAATAGTTTTTTTAAATTGAAGAAGTTTAACATAAATGCAAGCTTGTCTTGTTTTTTATTCCCTAACCTGTTGTACAGTTTAGACTCAATTAAACCAAAATCAGAAAAGATTATATTCTAAAGAAGCTGTGTATAAATGATTATCTAAATTACAGATTATCTTCAAATGGCTGTTCTAAATTAATTGTCTGATATAATTATTAGTTATACATTTAAAAATAAAAGTTTCAAACATAAAGCTTGGAAAAGATATGTTTCTTTGCTTTTCTAAAAGTCACTGCCAGAGACAAGATGTTTATCTACAGAATGAATGACACATTCAATGTCAATAACAGTTGAAAATTTCATTTACATTTGATTTGACTGAAGAAAATATCAAAATCCTCTTGCACAGTGATATTTTGAAAATAAATATCAAATATGCAAAATATCAAACATCTTGATATTTTGAAAATAAATATCAAGAATTTGAAAATATCGAAAATATCAAACATCTTGCTAGTTTAAAAATAATATCGGATATATATCAAGATATATATCCTGATATATATCATGATATATATCCACTGATATATATCAACGAACCCTGCTTACTTACAACTACAACAACTACTTATTTTCAAAAGTAGCCACTGCAAACTACTTTTCAAAAGTAGCCACTACAGCCAGATTTTGTCAAAGTACTTAATTTGCATTCGAAACAGTAGACACGGATTACATACAGTGTCCCTTCGTTATATCGCGTCTGCCAGTGCGATATAATCGAGGGTGTTAAAAATTTAAGAAAGATAACATACAAGAAAACGTCTTGTATTTGTCTAAATAATGTTAGTTTATACACATATCATACATTTCTTATCGAAATAAAGAGAGACGTACATAATACAATCAATATTTAAATACAGTTACTTACAAAAATCTTGTGTGACCCCACTCGATATTCCGAACACTTGTGGATTCAAATAAATAGTAATATAACAATAAATAAAAACTGAAATTCTAATTTTACAAAAGTGAGCTCTGGGACCCTGAAATCGTGAGGAAATTTTAATATACATGCATGCATATACACACACATATAGAATCATTGTGACATCATATAAAACGGATTCAGGGCGCCTCAAAATGTAAAATTATACCAATGTTTGCATAATCGGGTTTCTATCATCTTTACAACACTTCCCTTACACTATATGTATGCGAAAAATAAAAATGGCATTAAACTACAACTTATTTTTGGGGCAGACACGAAAACAGAGCTATATGTATGAGCAAGCGATGTAGGACCAGGGCCTGACTAATGCAGGGGCATGTGGAGCAGCTGCCCTGCCCACCCACCCCCAATTTAGAGGGCATCATGGGAGTAATCAGGATTTTCGTTAAAAAGTGCCGAATGGCTAAAATTGGCCAAAAGTATGATCAAAATTCATAGATTTTCAAACATTTAGAAAGGAGTGCGGTCCCTCCTTCCACCGCTACTTCCTGTACCCCCTCTACCAACGCAGAAAAAGCTATGTCATTAGAAAACTAATGTTTAAAATTTTATTATAACAACTTAGTATTCTATTGTTTTCAAGAGAAATTCTTTATTGACGTTTCCCTCGTAACGAGGTAAGTTAAAACCATTAATGATGCCCCATTGGGGACATTTTCTTTTAGACATCTTATAACATACGTAGATAAGCAAAGGGGAAGTTTGCAAAGAAATATTCTTGTCAACCAATCCACCTTTTTCCTACTATTATTCTACTGTATTTTTTCTTAAAGTTGTGATCATCTTTTGAGATACCCTGTATACAGATTTGAATGGTACTAAATTTATGCATACATACAATAGGTATGAAGTTTAGTGTTAGCCATTTCTGCATTATTCGCGAACAGTTTCTATGAATAGATAGAAGGAGGCCCCCAGAATGAGGCTTGCCCCAGGGCCCTAGGTGGCCTAAGCTGGGCCCTGTATAGAACGAGGGGCTGCACTTGTATTCAACATATTTATGACGAATCATACCGCTGTATAAGTTTAATTTATTATTCTTACAGTAAGTATTGGATTGGCATATAAAATTACAGCTGTCATGTATTTACCAACAGACGTGTTTACTTAACTCTTTAATACACTCTTAATATGTAAATTGTATTGAGTTCTTTTGAGAGTTAATTGTAATATTCAGTTATCTAATTTTATTAATCTAGAAAATTACGTAAAAGCAACTCTAAATGTAAACAATAAATAAATCTGTAAATAAAACAAATCCAAATAATAAGAAACCTGGAATTAAAACAGGAAGACCTAATAACGAGTCAATAGATGCTTGTTTACCAGAATGAAAATTAATTCCTTTTGAGGATAGTACTTGATTTTAGTAGCAAGTGTCGATGGAAAAAAATTACGACTTTGTGCGATGTGTTGCTATACATTGCGGCTGAGATTTGCCACTGAGATTCGAAAACTGTTGAGCAGAACACATTTTGCTTAAAAGTAGCAAGTTACGGCCACGTGATTAGTAGAATGGCATATTTCCCCCCTGAAGTAGCGTTAAAAGTAGTACCTGTTCTCGCAGCAAACTACTAAACTTTAAAAATAAATAATCATTTCTTAACGTCTTATATAAGATTTAAAAATAAAAAAATATATTACAATTCATCAGATATACAAGTTAAAATTACATAAATACATAATACAATTAAAAATGCAAACGTTTCGAATGCAAATGTTCGTTCACTCGTAAGCAAATTTCGCCCATTAATGAATCCTGTTCACTTCCACCTGAATACACAGCATTGCTTTGATATATATATGTATTATATTTTATTATTTATTTATTTATATATTATATTTTCTTTAATTTTAACTGTTAATAATTATTAACTGTAAATATGACCTATAGTTTTCTAGTCATTTGAATGTTATTGCACTGATGAGCTGCTAAAACTTAGCTCGAAACGATTTCCTTTTTAATTGTATTAAATGTATTTATGTAATTTTTACTTGTATGTCTGATGAATTGTAATACATTTTTTATTACTAAATTTTTGTATCGCATTACTCTCGGCACTACATTGTTCAAAATATAGGATGTCCATAATATAATGTCCCAGTTTCAATGGTATATTAGAACAGTTTAATTTAGAGTATTTATTACAATTATAATGTATCATATACATCAAATTGAAGGTAAAGTAACCTAGTTTTTCTTACAAAGGTTCAATAGGTGCAAACTTTAGTTAATACAGCACCCATCCAACCTCAAGTCCAATTCTTCCCACACTTCGGTTAACAAGTCCAGAGTCATGGGAGCAATAGCCTCTTCATTTCTGTGTTTCCACTCTGGCAAATCATGAGGTAGCGGCGAAACCTAGACACGAGCTTTTAGAAAGCCCCAAAGGAAAAAAAAAAGGTACGGCTCTAACGGCGTTTAAATCTTCTGCCCAGCGATAACGCTTTACGCTCAGGAGTCGCCCTTTTGCGTAGGTGGCACTGCAAGCCAGTCCATAACAAAGCCGTACTCGCGCATGCGCTTATCTAAAACTGTTTGAGTTACTTTTGTTGGTGATCTTGAACCAACACTCTACAACGCTTACAGTGGATGCTATTAAAATCTATAACTGGGACATTCTTTTATGGACATACTGTATAGCGCTCTATACTACAAATTAGTGTAAAAAGTAGCGTCTATTATAGTTCCGCTACTTGTAGCGAGTTACTTCCGACCCCTGGTCAAGGTTATCCAATAGAGTTAAGTTGTCCCAAAGATTACGTTATTATATATGCATAGAAATTAACTGTAAAAATCGTTTCCATAAATTGCGAACGACCTTCTGTAGAAAGTCTGATAAAGCGGCAAAAAATAAATCTTTATGCAGGTATGTTTGAAAGGTTCACGCACAATTTGCTTTGAATGTTGAAAATAAATTATAGAAGTTCTACTTTAGGAAGAAAAGCAACTTGCATAGTCTTTTTTTGGTGTTGCCAGATTGGGAAATTTATTTATTCAAAATATCTGCAACATTTTTTGACTAGTAATCTTTGCTTTATTTTATCACGGAACGTCTCATTAAATAAAGTGAATATTTTAATTTTGAAATGGTGGTAGATATTTTGAATAAAAATATTCCCAACTTGGCAACACTAAGTCCTTTTCGTCATATTTTTATACTAGATAGCACTCGTCAAGAGTTGACGATAAATAACTTGAATGTTTCATTAGAAAAATGCTTGAATTTTTAATGAGTTGCTTTTAAATTAATTAAGTATTGAAATCGTGTCAAATTGCTATATTGTATAAGTGTTTCCTATTGATTTATGCTGATAGATGGTGCTGTCAGTCTAACGTATTCAATGAAGTGAAAGAATTTATAATTTATAACCATGCTTGATTTTTACCAGAAGTTCAACTAAAATATTGGGTAGAGCATTTATTTTTACTTTCTACGGTCACATTTTTTTTGGAAAAAAAAAAAAAAAAAAAAAAAAACAGTATTTAATCTTTTATATATATATATATATTACTTTCTTCTATCTTCAATAGAAGAAAGTATTGTAATCGAAATTTTTTTCGACTTCCGGTTTTCGACGGATTTGCATGTTTTAGGGGTCAGAGATTCCAAAAAACATGTTTATAGAAAATGTCTGTCTGTCTGTGTGTCCGTCTGTCCGTCTGTCTGTCGCCATTGTACCACCAAAAAGTGTATGAAGTTATGTATAGAATTAAACCAAAATTTTATTATAAGTTTTTGGCTATGGCAAGCAGGTCCTCCCGGAATTTGGAAAAAATTCGCCGGTAGGGGGCGCTGATATAACAATTTTTGTGCGATTTTGAATATTGTACCATCCAAAAGTGTATGGAGTTATGCATAGAATTGAACCAAATTTTTAGTTTAAGTTTTTGGATATGACAAGCAGATCCTCCCTGAATTTGGAAAAAATTCGCCGGTAGGGGGCGCTGTAATAGCGATTTTTGTGCGATTTTGAATATTGTACCGTCCAAAAGTGTATGAAGTTATGCATAGAATTGAACCAAATTTTTATTTTAAGTTTTTGGCTATGGCAAGCAGGTCCTCCCTGAATTTGGAAAAAAATCGCCGGTAGGGGGCGCTGTAATAGCGATTTTTGTGCGATTTTGAATATTGTACCGTCCAAAAGTGTATGAAGTTATGCATAGAATTAAACCAAATTTTTATTTTAAGTTTTTGGATATGGCAAGCAGGTCCTCCATGAATTTGCAAAAAATTCGCCGTTAGGGGGCGCTGTAATAGCGATTTTTGTGCGATTTTGAATATTGCACCATCGAAAAGTGTATGAAGTTATGCATAGAATTGAACCAAATTTTATGTGTTTATTTTTGGTCATGTCACGAAGGTCCTCCCTGAATTTGGAAAAATTCTGCCGGAAGGGGGCACTATAATTGCGATGTCTGTACCATTTTCATTATTGTACCATCGAAAAGTGTATGAAGTTATCCATATAATTGAACCAAATTTTTTGTGCATGTTTCTGGCTATGGCAAACAAGTCCTCCCTGAACTTAAAAAAATTCCGAAAGAAGGGGGCGCTATAATTCCGATCTCTGTGCCATTTTCATTATTGTACCATCGAACAGCATATAAAATTATGCATACAATTGAACCAAAATGTTTGTGCTTGTTTTTGGCTTTGGCCAACAGGTTCTCCTTGAATTTGGAAATATTGCGCGGTAAAGGGGCTCCATGCTAGCGATTTTTGTATACTTTTCTTGATTTTTCGTAGTTCTATTGTGCATCGGCGGCTCATGCAGCGGCGGGAACTCGCTTCCTGCTATGCCGGCTATTCGCAAACAGCTGATAACGACAGAATAAGGAAAAATTAATAATTTTAACAAATATCATGATATAGATTAACTCGTTTTTAGACCGTTTAATTGACTTGAGCAGAAATTTAAGATGAAAAATCAAAGTTGGTATAGTATTGAACTAATAATATTGAAGTATTAACATGTGTAACTAGGTTTTGAAATATTAAGATGTATAAGATAGAAGAAAGTTTTGGAATTGGTACATCCAACTAGTTTTTTTTAACTTCACGGCCGTTAAAAGTTTTCATTTTTATCAGTTTCATTCTCTAAAAGCCTAAATTTGAAACTTGATGCAGCTAACGATTTATATTTTTTTATTACTTGAATTTTATTTTACATTTTTAAAATATTAAACCACGAATATCAAGGTAATTTCTTTTACAGCTCTTATACGAATATTTTTCTTTCTTTCCTTTTTAGGTGCGTTCGTAATTATATAAATACGTAGCACCTATAGTCGTCGTTCAGTCCGTCCGTCTGTCCGTCTGTCCGTCCGTCTGTCCGTCCGTCTGTCCGTCCGTCTGTCTGTCCGCATGTAACAGAGCAAAAACTACCCAACCGAATGGTCTGAAATTTCAAATATATGATTGTTGCAAAATTTTGTCGAGCCATTTCAAATTTTATGAAAATCGGATGTATAGTTTAATTACAGGGACAGTCAAAAGTTTTTCTTTACATTACGGCCAATGGGAAAAATTATTGCAAGTGGATTTTAATGATATTAGAGCCTTCTGAAGGATCTGAAATTTTAAAGATATAATTGTTGCAAAATTTTGTCGAGCCATTTCAAAGTTTAGGAAAATCGGATGTATAGTTTAATTACAGGGACAGTCAAAAGTTTCTCTTTACATTACGGCCAATGGGAAAAATTATTGCAAGTGCATTTTAATGATATTACAGCCTTCCGAATGGTCTGAAATTTTAAAGATATAATTGTTGCAAAATTTTGTTGAGCTATTTCAAATTTTAGGAAAATCGGATGTATAGTTTAATTACAGGGACAGTCAAAAGTTTTTCTTTACATTACGGCCAATGGGAAAAATTATTGCAAGTGGATTTTAATGATATTAGAGCCTTCTGAAGGATCTGAAATTTTAAAGATATTATTGCTGCAAAATTTTGTCGAGCCATTTCAAATTTTAGGAAAATCGGATGTATAGTTTAATTACAGGGACAGTCAAAAGTTTTTCTTTACATTACGGCCAATGGGAAAAATTATTGCAAGTGGATTTTAATGATATTAGAGCCTTCTGAAGGATCTGAAATTTTAAAGATATAATTGTTGCAAAATTTTGTCGAGCCATTTCAAATTTTAGGAAAATCGGATGTATAGTTTAATTACAGGGACAGTCAAAAGTTTTTCTTTACATTACGGCCAATGGGAAAAATTATTGCAAGTGCATTTTAATGATATTACAGCCTTCCGAATGGTCTGAAATTTTAAAGATATAATTGTTGCAAAATTTTGTTGAGCTATTTCAAATTTTAGGAAAATCGGATGTATAGTTTAATTACAGGGACAGTCAAAAATGTTCCGAAAAAATTATTGGAAGTGCATTTTAATGATGTATCAGACTATGCACTTTATGAAGTGCAAAAAATTATACATTCAGTACAATATGGGGTGCAAAAAATAATTATAAAACTAGTTATAGTACGAACGCACCTCATTTGCCACGTTTGACGAGCAATTTCCAACTTGTTTTATTTATTTTTATTTTTTACGGAAAAGAATGACAAACTTTTCTTTCTGACACACACACATATGTATTCTTGATAATGGTAAGAAAATATATATCTAAAATTGTAGATCAGCTCAATTTATTTAATCGATAATGACATGCAAAATATTTTAGCCTACATTTTTTAAATGTAAAATTATTATTACTTTTAAATATTCTTGAGCGTTCAATTTTATTTAATTACAAAGCATTCGAGTAATAATAATAAAAAAAATACAAATAATGTAACTTCTTCTAATAAAATATGCCATTACTGAAATGGATTATCTCCAAAAATATTACCGAAATTATTTTTTGGGGTCGAAGCCGCTTCCTATACAAAAATTCGGAGCTTTAAAGTGATGCTTTCACAGCCGTCCCTCGTTCGACCTTTCTGTAAATTGAAGAGGTTTTAAATTTAATTTCACGCATGCGCAAATGTGTCAGTTTTGCACTGAACTGATCTTACAGAATTACTTTAACGTTTTAATATATATGACGATTCTTTTTAATCCAGCTTACGAAGTTACATTAAAAGTGATTTTTAAATATTACAATGAATTGTTCCACTTTAAGTTAGCATTAGCCTACAAATAAGAAAAACAAATTCGACATTAATGAATAAGTACGAAAATTGCAAGAGAAATAAAATAAAAAGATATTATCCATTATTGTTATGTATTTTTTAAAGTCATTATCTGTCATAAATATTTTTTAAATATTAGAAATCTAATGGAATTCAAGATAATACAAGTTTGTCCGATATTTTTTGTTCACATTGCATGGAAAAAGTTCTATAGAACAAAAGGATCCCGATTGCATACATTAGACAAAATCATTTTTTTCTTTACAAGAAAATAAATAAAAACGATTTTTCGACATTGTTCACAAAGATGGGTTAGATAAAATACTATTTAAAATTTCCTATTTGTAATTTAGGTACATTTTGATGGAGATTTTTTAGAAGCTGCAATTGAAATTGCATTGTTGTCTATTGGAAGTTATTTTTCACATAAAAAGAAAGTTATTTGATCAGCATTGACAAAACCCACTTTATAATCAAAATTTGTACATGTGCACATTTGTATGAGAAACTAGAAAACAATATAAAGTACAATTCAAAATATAAATTAAAATCCTTAAGAAAATAATAATCTCTTTTTTATTTTATTTATTTATTTTTTTGAAGAAGAAGAAATGAATGTCTTACCACTTGTTTTGGCGTACAATCATAGGGTAGACCACGCATTCTTACTATAACTTGACCTCCCCGAGAAAGAAATGCTTGAGCTTCATTGTTATTTCCTAAAAGAAAGAATATAATTTCAGTTTTAACAACAAACAAATCATATGGTCAATGTTATAGATGGTAGCTAACTGATAATTGCAGAAAATAAACCGATAACTGCAATACTGACTCATGAGGAATAGATAAAATACTATGATCTTCATTTTTAACCATCACGTCAGAAGTTTTCGCAAATCGTAAATTTCAAAGTTAAATAAATTAAAAAAATCAAAAAACCCGACTGCGTAAAAAGAACTAATTAATTATTTCTCATCAATGTGAAACTATTTTTTATATTACTTATCTATTTTTTTTTATTTACTTCTATTGATGACTTTTAAGTTGTGTTTAATTGTTAGTTCTTATCTAGTCAAGTCAAGTCAACACTACACACAATTTTGACGAGGCTTATAGATGTCTATGAAAGTTAGAGTTGCAGTAAAGCTAGAGATCCTATCTACATAACTTCCAGGTTGTGTCCTATTTATACGGAGCTCCTGACTGTAAAATAGTCAATGAAACATCGTCTTCATTTAGAAAGACCTATTCAATGATAGGCCGCTCAACAGGGTGCGTAAATTTTTTTTTTCGTCTCTACCGCCCTTTTGTATTTTACGGCTGCCATTTTGAATTTATAAAAACAAAACCTAGCCTATAACCATCGGACGGTTAAGACGAATCGATAGAGACATCATTCATTAAAATCCATTCAGCCTTTGGGGTATTTCGAGGGTATAAAGAAATCCACATACCCAGATACGCGTGAAACACATAACCCTTCTTGGCAGTGAGGTTAAAATAGCGAAAATCTGATGCTATAAAATACATGTAAAACTTTTTTTTATTCAATTTAATTTTATTTAATTCAATAATTTATTCAACGTTTTGGATTATACTGGGGATTCTTACAGCTAAACAGCTCAGGTCCGATGAGGTGTGTGTGTGTGTGTGTGTGTGGGTGGGGGTGATGATCCGATGAGGTAAGGTTCAATTATAACTTTTAACTTTTTAACTTTGGAATTTCTGATTTACGAAAACTCCTGACGTAATGGTTAAAAAGGATGCTCATTTTCGGATTCAGCGGTAAAAAATACAAAACAATCAATTATCAAAAGTTAAAAACACAACCATCACACCTATTTTATAGTATCAGATTTTCGCTATGTTTGGACTTTTTAGCTTTGAAATTTGCGATTTACAAAATATCCTGACGCGATGGTAAAAAATGTAGGTCATTTTCGGATTCAGAGCTACAAAATACATACCAGGTGTTCCAAAATAACTGATGGATTTTAAAATTCAATAACTTTCAAACTGTGACAGATATTTAATAAAACTCTTGCAGGAGGGTTATGTAGGATGTCAGGAGCTTCTGTACAGTGATTCTTGATTTTAGTTGGAAATTCAAACAATAGATGACGCTGAGAGCAATAGGCGCTCAGTCCAGACCCGATTTTTGGTACTTCGGGATCCATTCAAAACATTTTAATCTCCCTTTTTCGCATGGAAGAAGAGAGAGGCCGAAAAATCGAGCTTGGATTGAGCGGTTATTGCTTGCAGCGCCCTCTATCGATGGTATTTGTAACTAAAACTAAGAATCGCAGCATAAAAACTCCTGACATCTCACATAACCCTCCTGCAAGAATTTTTTAAATATCTGTCACCGTTTGGAAGTTATTGAATTTTAAAATCCATCACGGTAAGAATCAATTATCAAAAGCTTAAAAACATAACACAACCCACATTTTGCAGGCTAGGATAAAAAAAAAATAATGAAATCTTTCAACAAATAAAAGTGAAATAAAAAACAGATATCGGTAAAAAAAAGTCTCAAACTCAGAAGTGGACAATTAATTTCCCTACTATGGCCTCCCTAAATCACATCTCTGTTATAGACACCAAATAAGTAAAAAAACTGCTTCAAAGTATAAAATATTAAGGGTGTATTCCAATCCAAACTGCTTATTTTCTGATTTACTTTTAAATTCATTTTTGATCTCAAACGCATCCAACTGGCAAATTCTTTTACTTAGGAACTACGTAACGTGCCGTGCTTGTCGATTTTTTGATAAATGCAGAAAATATTGCCAAAAATGCTGTCAAAGTGGGCGTTTTGAACCGAATTTTCTGAAGCGGGAGATGTGGGGATGAAAAAGAGGGTCATACTGAGAAAATAATTATTTAGAAATCAAATTCCAATGAATTGAGCGAAAAATGAAATCACACGGCCTCTTATACATCTCTTCAAAAATCACCTCAGCAAGTGTCATGTTTTTACTTTTAAAACTGAGCCTGAAAATGTCTCAGAAAATTTCGAGCTGTTGAGGGTGGGAAAACATTTTTTCGAATACACCCTTAAGAGGCTCCTTCAGTCAAATGAAAAGACACTTTCGCTAATGCTAATCTTATGGAAGAAATTTATAAAGATATATCGGTTGCATTTCAATATTTTTGAATGATTTCTTTTGCATTGAATAGTTGAGATCGATCTGTATGCAGGCCGTTTTTTACTTTTTGGATTTTGATTGCAGATATTTTTTATGAGGAGGCTTTTATTTTCGAAACCGGTTCCGAAAATGAAAGTGTCCTCATAAGAAATACCTGTATAAACAAAATCGAAAAAGTAAACAACGGCCTTTGTACAGATCGATCCCAACTATTCAATGCAAAAGAAATCATTTAAAAATATTGAATGCGGCCGAGATATCTTTATAAATTTCTTCCATAGGATTAGCATTAGCGAACGGGTCTTTTCGTTTGACTGAAGGAGCCTCTTAATATGCATCATATTTCTGTCATAAATTGCGGGAAAACGTGAACTCTGTAATGACAAGAACAAATTTTCATTGAACATATTGAATGTTAACCCATTAAGGATGAGCTTCTTTTTTACACATCTTTTAATTCTTCGACACCAGTTTTTTCCACCTTGTAATTTTGAATTATTTAATCTCTCAAAATTTGAGCTTAGATAATGTGAAAATTTCTAAACTAAAATACTGGTATTCAAATTTAAAAGTTTTGTTCGGCTTACGTGGCACGTTTTCTTGCCAACCGGCTTTAATGAGTTAAAGAAAAAGTACGGGCTGAAGTTTTTCTTTCTTTCATGTCTAAATCCTTACAACTTTACCTTTTTATTTCGTCACTGAACATAATGATCGATTTCATCTGAAGTTTCTCTTTTTTCTTCTTTGACCATCTATCATCTTTACAGGAAAATGATTCAATAACCGTCATAATACGTTTAAATATCACTTTTCTCCACCCCCGGCTCCAAAATGATTGTTTCTTTAAAAAGTCATTCATTACATTAATTGGCAGTTTAGTTTTTCTCAAATACTGATATCAAATAACACTGCGTATTTCAATTAGTTTTAAGAGCTTACCTTGAAATCTGACAAAAAATAACAAATGTTTTGCTTGGTATCAATCGGATAATATCGATTACAAATAAACTATTGTTAAATATTTATTTCTAAAAAAATATTGTATTCTGTAAGATAGATTGTGCATATTTTGCAAGAGACTGTTACAACTACTTGATTCATTATTATAAAAAGTTTCGCTATTATTATTATTGTTTAATAGGATTCAGGTTTTTTTAATATAATTTTAAAAGGAAAAGCAAAAATAAATTGATGTTCCAAAGGAAATTAATTTTTTTTTTCGATTTTGCATATAAAGTTCGCGAGATCATAAATTTAAACTTATATAAAGTCTTTAAACCTTTATCTACTGACGATACTTTTAAGTATCACTCACTTTAAACTTTCATCCCATAGTGAATATTACTAATATAAACACCCTTTTAACTCTACTTTATCCGGATACATGGCAGCAGTAGTTCTAGGTTTGTTATTTTAGAGAGGAAGGAGGCTATGATGTGTTTTGCGCCGACATTTTGTACAGATTGCCATGCTCGTCTTTTTATTGCTGCAAACACAGTAAAGGATATAAGATAAGAGTTGGATTTTTTTTATGTGTTTATTATGATCTTAGAATACAGTTTGACTAGCGGTGAACAGTGTATGTATTTGATTTAACACTTGAATTACTCGCTGGTACTTATAAGTACCGTCTGTTACACTGGGTGTTGGAGAAAAACTTCTTGTTTACTTTTCGTCTGTGTAGTTATCCATTGTTTTCATCTTATTTAAAATGTAATTACTAAAATGTAGTGTAGTAATAATTTCCCTAGTATTTCTTTTATGTTTCATTATTATTTTTTTTATAGGAAGTCGAAAAAGTTGTGGCACCGGCTCTTTTTTGCTATGCTAGAAATGGCATATGTAAATTCATGTAATGAATATGAGGAGATGCCAGAGAACATGTTGTCCCTGGAATATATAAACGTCACATAACTAAAGGATTGCTATCAAGATCGAAACCTTAAAAATATATATATATATAGTTTTTTTTAACCCTTTCAGGGGCAAAGCATTTTCAATGTTAAAGTGTTGAAATAAATGATTGGCACCGGAATATGCCAAAAAAATTTGTAAATAAGAAAAAGGCTATGTTTCATATACTTATTAAATCGAAAATATTTTACCACAATTCTGGTGCCATTTAAAATACCTTGTTGGTTTTCTGTTACGATATTTTAGTTATAGTGTACTAACGATACTTTAAAGTGCCACTTTAATTTATTACCTCTAAGGAATTAAGTTTCTCACGGGTGAGTATTTTTTTATGTTTATTCTTTAATTTTCATTGTAGAAACTGAAAAAAAAAAAAATACATAAAAAAAAAACTGTAGTAGATCATAGTTTGATAATTTAATAATAAAACTTTAAATCGTTTGATTGTAAACACACTTTAAAATGATCCAAATACAGAAACGCACCAAAAAATCGCAAAAACTAAGATATATTTTAGTAAAGTATTTCATTATTTAACATGTTAAAAGCATTCAGAATTAGTCCCACCAAAGCTTTCCAGAGCTTCTCTGGCTGGTCAAGACTCTGCTCAAGTCAGCAGAAAAAATGTAAGTCAGGACCTGATCCGGCACGTCCCATCAAATTAAATGAAAGAAAACAGAGCTCAGCAGCGGGCCGGGCAAGATCTGGGCACATATAAGCCTCTAAAATATGCTAGCCCCCTCCAGAGAGTAATCCTGGATGCGCCACTGCGCGCAGGTGATTAATCGCCAAATATTGTTCCATCGCCATCATTCCATCTATGTTATAATAGTTTAAGTCATGTGACTTTCATAAACAATTACGCTTTTCGTATGTGCAGCCATTTTCAATCAAAATTATTTTTTCGAATAAAACTAACATAAAAGTTGCCATGATCGCAAAGCATATTTGGTACTTTTATGTTAGCCGGGTAAAAATCTCGCCAATAGCATTTTTTAAGTCACCAGTTAGCATTTTTTATTTCTCGCGTGATAAATTAAAACAATGCTTTCATGTTTAAATTAAATGTCATGGTTTATGGTATCATTTATTATTTTTCTTTTTAGCCCCCGGTACGGTATGCTATTTCTTTCTCCCAGCTTATTTTGTGTCGTGTCGAAAAAATAACGTTAGCTTACAGAAGCCAGCCGTAAAACAAAGCAGTACGATTAAATACTCTATAGCAATTTTTTAAACTTCTAAGCATCGCACATTTTCGATTTTTATACCGTCGTATTGGAGAAAAAAAAGTACTTTTAAATGCAATTTGTTTAAAAACTGCATCTCCATTTATTTTTGAAATATTAATTTTTTGTAGTTTTTGGAGCCATTTGCTTAATATTGGCAACGGAAGTACTCCATTTCTGTAGAAAATAAAGGAAAAATAGTTGTAAAATATTAATTATATATTTTTGTTGCCATTTCTTCATAACAGCCAAAAGAAAATGTAATTAAAATACGTGATATATTGAAAAAATATAAACGAATGATTTCTGTTAAAACATGGAGCTATTATAGACTATATTTAATTTTAAGTATCTATATTAATGTTATAAACAAATGAAAGCCTATGAATCATTAGACAGCCATTTTTTTTTCTTTTTTTTTTTTTGGTCGAGTTTTTTTAATGACGGCAACTTTTTGCTGCATTTGTGTATTATTTCGCGATAGTGACGTCCTATGCCTGCTTTACTGTAGATGTTTAAGAGTGGATCGTAAATGTGAAATTCTTAAGCGGATGCGAATGACGTCATTTTGCATAAAAAAAAGCGTGAGCTGCAAGTCTTAAAATTGAAATATGTTTTGTACTATTTATATATACATATATTTTTTTTTCAATGAGGGCGACACTAAATTCTGAAAAAGCAGAATTCCTATTCTCTAGTCTTTTCTTTTCTTTTTTTTTTTAAGAAATAAGTAAAAGTCATGAATTTTAAATGTTTCAGTTTTAAATTAAAGTTGTGTATTTTAAATAAAATGAGTGAAATAATTATATTTCAAATGAAATTAATAAAATACGGAAAAATGCGACAGGAACAATGTTTGGCGATTTATCCCCTGCGTCCGGCTAACGCAAATATACCGAGTTCTCTCTTTCTCTATCAGAATCTTCCGATTTGGAGAAGGATTGAACGCGTAAATTAAAATTTGAATAAAATAAACATGCTACAATGCTTAGCATTACATTTAAGGGACGGTGACATGGAAGGTGCTGTCATCGCGTAATTGTAAAATTTTTCATTTAAATCGATAGAAAAAAGTCATACGAACAAAATGAGCTAGGTATGACTAGGTTTGACAAGCCGAAAATAAGTTTAATTGGATTTTCTATTAAAAAGCTGTAATGATTTACCGTTTTCGCGGAAAACCAACACTTGACCAACGTCCAGACGCGAAATAAAGTAACCACCGGTAAAAATTCAAAGCAAAATAAATCTGAAATTTCATCACCGCCATATATATATATATATATATATATATGAAAAAAATAATAAATATATCGCCCTGATTAGTGCCTTTTTTGTGTGATAGTGGCCTTGCTGCCTCTTTTACTGCTTTTCCTGCCCTAGCTTGGCGAGTGCTACTTATGAACAAGTGCTAACTTTTAATCTTTTTCCATTTTTTATCTTTTCTATAGTAGTTCTTGTAACTACAGTTATACCTATATTTAATATAATTCTTATTTATTTTTCTGTGTTAAAAGACTTAACTTTAATTTTTTATCTCTTAAAAATAAGTTCTTAATTTTAGATTATATCCTTAATATTTTTTCTTAATTATTATGTAATTTTTAATAACTACACCTTTACTTTTTCCCAATGGCTCATTAATTAGTAAGACATTATATCTTCAGTCTGGGTGTTAAGCTGTTAACAGCTAGGAAACTCCTCAACGCTGCTCTAGTGTTCAGCACCATTCCTCCTTAAAATAGGCATGACAGACTTTTCCGGCAGGATAAAGTTTGTCATACCACTTTTTTCTGAAAGAGCACAAAAGTTTCTGTAAAATGCTCTAAGAGTGGTGAATTTCCGTGATGACGGTAAAACATTATAGCTTTTTAATAATAATTAGTTTAATTAAACATATTTTGTCAAAAGTCTGGCTTGTCATACCTAGCTCATTTTGTTCGTATGACTTTTCACTATCGATTTCTACCAGCTCCGTAATTAAAAGCCATTTCTTGGAAGAACGAAAAACTTCTGGCAAATAAAGTTATAGAATATTTGCATTCTCGTTGGGAAAATTGCAAATATATGTATATGTAAAATACAAATATACAGTCATAGTTTAAGAGAATAGCTATTTTGTGTAAATACTTTTATACTCACCACCAGCAACATTGATGAAGTCATCCCCCGTTGCTCTGTACACTTCAATGTACCTCTGACCGATGTGATGTTTGTGTCGCTTTAAAGCCATATCTCTGTGCTCTTGACTTTCGAATCGGACTAAAGCTTCACCGTTACGACGTCCCTGTGGACTCAGGCACAATGCCACACCGCCCCTGGTGAAGAAGAAAAAGAAAATTAATAATATTTTATTAATTGTTAGAAACTCGATTAAGACAATTCATTTAAATATCTGTTTTATATTCTCAACCGTTTTTGGTGTTCATTAATTCTCTAACAACAACAATAATTAAAAAAATATGTATATATAAGTTACCAGTTGCTCCTCTGAACACATATGTAACTAAAATACAAATGAATTACTTATTTATAATGAGTATACTAATAAATAATAGAACATAATATGCAGAATGATCCTAAAAAGATTGGACAAACCTTAATAGGTGTTGGCGAAGATTACAACAAACATTTTTTGAATTGGAAACTAGATCACAATCCACATATTCAATCAAAAATACAGGGTGTATTACACGAGTCCGAATTCGTATCTTTGTTCATAATTTTGACAATAAGGAATATATTTTAACGAAATTTAAAACAGATTGATCCTTTTTGGGTTGAAATGTAAAGATGTCACAAGAAATAGTAGAAATAGCTATCACCCTTATCCAAACAGTACTGAACTAGACGTTTCTTATTTCCGAACATAAACTTACTGAAATACTGTATACTTTCATAACTTTTGATGATATGATTGCATTTCACGCAAAACAAGGTGAGTCTGTTGAAAATTGCTTTCAAATAACTTTATTTTATTTATGTACGATACTTATATAAGGATCGGAATAAAACACCCTGTATTTTTGAGTGAAAAAATGATTATGGTCCTAGTTGCCTATACAATTTTTAAAATTTATTTTGGTATACACTATCATCTCTTAAAGATTTCCCAAACTTTTTTGAATTTTTCGTTATTGTTTAATATTTACAATATAAATGCTTTAAATGATTCTCTAATATTTATTCTGAATACAATCATGGAAGATTAATTTGATAATACAGTCTTGTCAAAATTTTTATCATCTGTTTCTCTATGGCTCTTGGCAAGTTCAGGCTGCGACTGATAGGTATTACATTTTTTTTTAAAATAATTTTCAGATCCATAAGAAAATTGTTTTAAGTGATTCTTTAATCTTTATTCTGCATATAAATCCTTGGAGATTATATCTGAATTATTCATTCTCTTCAATTTTTTCATACTTTGTTTTTCTGTAGCTCTTGGCGAGTTCAGGCTTCCATTGGCGGATGTTAAGAAAGTTGTCTGAGTGACTCGACTACCAGAAACGGTTGACTGATTCCGATATCACCTGGATACAGTCACAAAAATCTTGTATAAACGATGAAAGGAAAACGAAAAGTCAAGAATTATAGCATATACTATTTAACACAATTTTCGACCTCGGATACGCAGGGTAGCATCTAAAAGCTTCGGATTTCTCAAGTTCGAAAAAAAAAATTCAGTATTCTAATCTCCCTATTGAATGGGCATTTCATTCAGCTGAAGTTCACAATTCGCAGAAATAAACTGACATATCCAGTAGAGCTTATTACGTTCGTTTTTAGTTTAAAATATCTGTGAAGGAAATGTTTCATGCGATTATTTAATCTTTATTCCGAATAATACAATCCTTGGAGATTAATCTGATAATTCATTCTCCTCACAGTTTTTTGTACTCGGTGTTCTATGGATCTTTGTGAGTTAAAAGCGATATTTTTGAATGATTTTTTTTGCATATAATAGATGAGGACGATCTACAATCCGGCTAGCTTACTTTTTCAATTTTAGTTTCAGATTTTAAAAAAAAAAATACTGCCGCTTTCGGAAAAGGTTGGAACCGGTTCTGAAATTGAAACTATCCTCATATTAAAAGAAACTATAACCAAAACAAAAAAAAAATACAAACTAGCCCGGTTACAGATAGATCTCAACTATCCTATGAAAAAAAAAAAAAAAAAAAAAATCTTGTAAAAAATATTAAAGTGCAAGCGAGATATTTGAAAATAGCGTTCCCATAGACTTAACATTAGCATTTTCGTCTCTCCCCGTGACTCGTGTGGGCTCCATTGGCGGGATGTTCAGAAAAGTTGTCCGAGTGACTCGACTATCTGAAACATTTGGCTAATTCCGTTATAACACGGATGCAGTCACAGAAATCTTGTCTAAACGATGCACAAGAATCTATTTATATAAAATCCAAGTCTCTGTGTGACCCTCACAATTCCGGTTGGACCGCTTCATTCATCGCGGCCATGTTAGGATTGCTATGGAGAAATCGGTATGAGCTTCAACAATGAGTAATTGTTGAAAAGTACTAATAGCAGCCACAATAGAGTCAAATTTTGACCAACTTGGCAAAATATCGCCAAATTTGGCGACAAAAATAAGTTGCCATATAGGACGCCAACTTGGCGATAGATGTCTAATTTGGTGAAATTTCCATTGAAACCCACTAATTTTTCCTAATCGAGCTCATCGAAATTTAATTTAAACTCCGTGCATTTAAGTTTTTTTCTCAAATCTATAGGTCAGAATTTAAAGTGTAGCGCACGAAAATGTACGTCTTTACATCTTTAATCCGATGATACTAATAAACTAACCGCCACTAGACGGCGCTGCACTATCTGAGTTCTTAACTGCTCGATTTTAATGTGCCTTTCATAGCTGAATACAGAGATTAAATTCTCGGTACTTTTCCAGCATAGGGCGAAATAAAGAAAATCGTATATATCTTGATATCTCATTTTCTGTCATTTTTTCTTCCTAGTTATAGCATACTATTTAACACAATTTTCGACCTCGGATACGCGGAGTAGCTTCGGGAATTTTTCATGTTCCTAAATAGTGAATACCCTAATTACATAATCTCCGTATTGAATGGACTTTTCATTCAGTTGAAGTTCACAATTCGCAGAAATGACTGAGAGATCCAGTAGAGCTTAGTTTTTAGTTTTAAATATCTGCGAGGGAAATGTCTCATGCGATTATTTAATCTTTATTGCGAATAATACAATCCTTGGAGATTAATCTGATTATTCATTCTCCTCACAGTACTTTGTACTCTGTTTTTCTATGTCTCTTGGCGAGTGAAGGCTTCCGTTGGCGGAAAGTTGTCCGAGTGACTCGACCGTCTGAAGCGGTTGGCTGATTCCTATAAACCTTTCTCGCTGGAAGAATTTCTTTCCACAAAGTTTATTTATTTATTCATTTATTTTCGTCAAATCAGCTTAGATTGCTCTACAAATACCAGATGATCACAAAGTAAAAGCTATTCTTAGTTCTTACTGTAATAGCCGTAACCGAATGAAATTGGTTTTGAATAGGCTTCTCAAATCACTGAACTTTTCTGTCGAATGCGTTTCAGTGTCTTTTATTTCAATATTTATTATTATGACTTAAGATGAGTGTTTCCAGATCTACTGTCCCAAAAAATAGCTGGTCAGAGACACAAAAAAGCAAGCCTGCGGCTTCTTAATTTTGGCATAAAAATATAGTAAATCCTATGAAAACGTAATCTGTCTTTAATGAAATCCTGTCTTACACAAGCCCCGTCAGTGGCCAAGAGATTCTGCTCTCGAAGCTGGTAGACGGAAGGTGCTGGGTTCGAACCCTATCCCGCCCGTCGGCCTAATCGTTCAGAGTTTTCCGTGGTTTTCTTCGAACCTTGGTTTTCCTCGCGTAAACACAGGTTAGGTTCCCTTAGAAAGACCTCAATGGAGGGCATCCTCACCCGGGACTATATCCCTAGTGTAGATAATCGGCCGTCACAAAACAACACCAACACACCTGTCTTACACATAGAAAATTCATGGTGCTTATAGAAGGAATGCAAAACAATTATGCATGCTAAGATGAAAACTTATCTTCCTACACCCTCTAAAATATTTCATCCAATTAACGGAAATATTCTTGGCAGCACTGCTACCTGAATAGGTCCGTGAATTGAAGAATATCCGTTTCTTTTTTTTTCTCTGTGACGAGAAAGAAAATATTCGTCAATTAAAGAAACTTTCGTCTCTTTTACTTCCATTGAAGAAGAGAAATTATCCATAATTTCAACAAAGGTGTTTTTTTTTTTTTTTTTTTTTTTTTTTTTTTTTTTTTTTTTTTTTAAATATACCCCTCTCTTTCTTCTGTTGGCGTTGAACAAAATGTAATAAGTGTTTTAAATCAAAAATTGTGAAAACCATAGTCCCCAAATATGAGGACGTGCGCCAATTTTTTTAAAGTGTATATTGCTGAAAAGTTAGTTTACTTTAATATGGACCCAATATATGGGGTAGGGGACTCTCTCAATAAGTGAATGATCAGTATTATGATGAAGTTTTGAAAATGCGATAACATCGCGGCCTGAAAGAAAAAACTATGCAAAAATTTTCAGAGTTTTCGCTGAGGGAGAGTGAGAATTTATATCATTTTACCAAGATGATCATAAAGGTACATGTTTACTGGCATTTCAGAGAAAAATGGTCGCTGCTTAGTGAAATTATTTCCATTTATCAGGACTGCGGAGTCAGAGTCAGTCACTAAAAAACTAGCCGACTCCGACTCCAGATTTTTTTGTTAGACATTTTAAAGTGAAATTAAACTAATTACATGCCATTTTAAATCGATAAAATGAATTATTATTGTTATTTATTGACTATATCAAGCTACTCAAGTTAAAGATCACCGATTTACTGCGGCGTACAAAGAAGATATATATACAGGCAGGTACAGAGTAAATACAGAGTAGATGAAAACTGTTTTAATGCATAACTGTAGTAGATATTTTACATTTAGTACATAAGTTCTTCCCCTCGTATTTTTGGGGTTTGCGGATAGAACCCGAGGTACAAAGGTCTGCAAGGACCCAATGCTCGGAAAATGAAAGCCAATTTTCAAACAGGCCGTGTAAGTAAAATTAAGACAATTTATATTAATGAGCCTTGTCAGATTGATAAAAAAAAAATTGAGCAGGCTGACAAGCCCAATATAAGAAAATTGAAAGAATCAAACTACGCCGATAAAATAGGAACAATTTACAATGGTCACAGTTGGGGCGAGAATAAATACAAAGGCATTGCCGAACTTTTCAGGGGAAGGGTTTTAAAATTTCAGCCCATGCAGATCTCTTACCGGAGGTAATGCGAAAATTATAAGTTTTTCTATTTTTGGAGGGAAAAAAAAAAAAACTAAGAACCCGGTATAGCATTGTAATAGAAGCCTTTCCCCCCTCTTTTTTCACCCGTCAAAATTTTCCGGTCTGTATGACCAAAAGTAAAAATTCTAAAATACCCTTCCTTTATTTATTTATTTTTGTGCACAGGAGTCAAAATAAGATGAAATTAGATGAAATTGTGATTCTTTTTTCTGAATCTCCGGTACCCAAAATAACGATAAAATAGTGAAATTTCGTTATCTTTCATATTTTGAATTTCGGATTTTTCATTTCTGCAGAACCCGAAATAAAGCCAAAATTGTAAAATTAATTCAAAAAAATGTATTTTTTTTTTTTTTTTTTTTTTTCAGAATCCCAATAATTTCCAAAATAATTTTCCTAATCCAAAACATCTTTATTTTTCCTACTTTCCATAGAAATTTTTCGAGTCTGGAAGACACACCAAAATAACAACTAAATTGTAACGATTTCGCTTTTTCTTCTCAATCTGCAGATCCAAAATAGTAAAATTTCCGTTTTGTGTTCTTTAAACTTCGATAGTTGGATTTTGCGGGTTTGCGGGCGCGATATTATAAAATTAATAAAGCGGAAAATATAATTTTTTAATTTTTTATTTGTTGAAGCCCTAAAAAGATAACCAATGCCGAAATAGTGAGATTTTAGCTTTATTTTTCTTATATTCCATCATTATTTTGACCAGCAAGCAACACTAGTACATTAGCCAGCCCGGAGTCGGAATAGGAATCGGAGTCGGAGTCGTTAAAATATCCCGGAGTCGGAGTCTGAGGCGGCCAATTTTTCCCACCGACTCCGCAGGCCTGCTATTGATACTGGTACACTTTAGAAACACGTACATACTCAATAAATGATAAGAATCTAAGATTTGTTTTTATTTTTATCTATTTAATTTAATTATTTATATGTAACAAACAATAACTGCTTCAGCAAAAAGTAAAAGTACTGAGATTTTCGAATATATAACTGTATATCCAGGGATCGATTTATTAACTTGGGCATCCGGGCATATATTCTTTTTGGGGTCCCTGGAATATATATTTTTAAATTTCTTTATTAGACGTATATTACAGTTTTGTGGCCACTTTGAGAGTAGTAAGTAGCTCAAGGCACGTGCCCCAAATGCATTATCACTGTACAACTCAACGGTAAATCACTACACCATTCTACTGTAAATCACTATGCCACCGAACCGTAAATCACTCCATGTTTTAAAAAACGGCACAATTCTACAGGGTGTCCACTTTGAACGGTGTCCAATGGCTAATTTCTTAACCGTTAATCATAGACATATAGCTCCAATTACAAAAATGTTTTAAATGAGGTAAAAAATTATTTTTAACCTTTTATGTACTGAATTATGAATTCATGAAAATTTTATCTTCTAAAGCCTTTTTCGTGAATTATTTAAACTACATTAGAAGATATACATAATCACTCAATAAATTTTAGAAGGATTGGAGGATTTAGAAGGATTCATTAAATTTGAATTTATAGGGATTTCGTGCAATATTTATAGCCCCACTCAAATCTTTTATTTTAAATATTTTTTTTAGTATTTTGCAGAATTAGAAAATGTACAAATAGTTCTTACAATAGAAATATACAAATATTTCCGAATTGAACCCCACCCCCCTTCCCAACGCCAAGAAAGCTGAAAAGATGCAAAGGCAAAAGAAATCATCCTTTTAAAAATATTTTTGTTTTGTGTAACCCATAATGCTTTTGGAACAAGATAAAGTAATGTATCTATAACTCATTCTAAACTGTATTACAAATTAACTGATGTGTTAAATGAATTTTATAACAAGTTATTTTAATGGTACTTATAAGTACCGTCAGTAGATAAAGGGTAAGTCGTTTTGATGAATTAAAACATTTCTTAAAAAGTTACGAAATTTAAATTTTAATACGGTCCCCCGGTCCTATAAGTGAAATTTAGTAAAATATTTTCTATTACACTAACAAGTAAGAAAAAAAAAGTACCATTGATCTAACCCTAAAATTGACCGAGTTATGAAACTTTGAATTGCATGATTTATGCCAATTTTCTGCATCTAAACACAGATGAGTTCGACCATGCTTTCGAGGCATCGTACACAAAGTGCTTAAAATGTTAGTAAGGATTTATTTCGCATGTACTTTTCTGCATAGCAGCCGAAGGGAGTCACTTAGAGCTAGTTTTAAGAAAACTTTAATTTTTATTAGTTTAGTTTTAGATTAAGAATCTAATTGAATTTTAAAATAGGGATAATTTTGTAAAGAACTGCGTTTGTAGCATTACATCATTTCATTAAACAAAAATTTGGTTATTTTTTAACTTATATTTTTAGTACAAGTTTTATATTTTTCTTTAATATTTCTGAGTGAAAATAGATTTCAAATTTATAGTGTAATGTTAATTATACTCTCAACTATTTTTTTTATATGTGACGATTATTTATATTTCTAGTAAATTTGTGAATGACAATAATTTCATAGAGAAAAAAAATGCTTCTTTTTTAAACAGCTATTACTCGGTCAGTTTTAATCGTAGAAGAATATGACTCTTTTTTTTTTTTTTTTTTTTTTTTTTTTTGTCTTGCCAGTGTAATAGGATATTTTTACTAAATATAACTTATAGGACTGGGGGACAGTAGGAACTATATGCCTATGTCTAATGGTTTTGGAGTTTTGGAATTAGCCATTGGACACCGTTGAGAGTGGACACCCTGTATATGCTCTCATACTCTAATGCTATTCTAAGGGCACAAATAAGAGAAACAAACGATCTTTTAATTTGTTTCCGTTGAATAAAGCTAAGATAGTGTAACAAACTAATATTATAAGTAAAGCATTTTAAGTTTGTAAGATATTGAACATAATATCCATATTCAATAGTCTTTCTTATACATCGCAAAATCAAAGCATCTATAGGAGAAAATTTTTCTGGAACCTTTTCTTTATTTACTAACAGGAACATTCGAATCCAAAGCATAATATAATAAAAAAATGTAATAAAAGTTTATCTAGACATTATGACAACTAGCGGATTGTCATATCTTGAAGATTTATGAGACCATAGACAGTGATGAGAAAACTAAATACTACCAAAGTCCTAATCAAGATATGCATTTTAATTTTAGAGAATAATACATTTTTCTACAAAATACAGTGATATTTATATAGAGAAGAAACAAAAGTTCATTAAACTTATAGATTCTAACATACAATCAAAAAGAAAATAAATGCATGTGCTTTAACCCCTGAAAGCCGGTGGGATATTTTTTATACCACTTAATTTTTATCCAGATTATACCAGAATTTTTAAAATAAAATTTTACTTCTATAACTTTGGTGGTGGGGGGGGGGGGGGGGGAAGCTGTAAAATTGCATTTCCTTATTTTCAAATAAAATATTTCGAATTTTCAGTTGTAAATTCAACATTACAGAAATGCAATTACTTGCCCTTGAAAGGTTAAAAAAAATATTGAAACGCTTTTTCTTTGCATTAATAGGCGCGTTTAATATTTATTTAAGAGCTGGTGTTACCTTTGAAGATAAAAAAAAGAAAAAAAAAACTAATCATTTGTTTAAGTTGAAACTGCATTTAATGTTTATTTATTTGCCTTATATCATGCGTGTAAAGGAATTTTATATATTGGATCTTAAAAACGATATAACAACCAATTAAAATGCAGCTTGGAAGAAATTAAAAAGCAATTACTTCACATACCTTTCTCAAACCCCTCAAATCTTACGGTAGGTAACCCATATAGGTTCACCAAACTTATAAAGTCTAACGTGCAATAAAAATAAACACGTATTACTTGCCTTAAAAAATAAAATTGAAACTTCTTTTCACATTTAATAATTTTTTTGTAGATTACTATTATTAAGTTGCGTGTGTTTTACTTTTTTTCTTCTCAGAAATGCGTTTAAATTTTCAGAAATGAATTTTCGGAAACTGCGTTCTTGGAATAAAATCCGCATGTTTCTAGGAAAATTACAATCTAATCGTTATATCTTAGAAAATTCCTCTACGGTCGGGGAAAAAGATAATGAAACGGTTTGATATAAACCGTTTTGTCTGTTATTATCAGTATATTCAACATGCAAGTTTGATATGAAATTCAATATAATCATGCCCATTGAAATTATTTTTCTGTCGAATACTTCACCAGCTTTCATTTTTTTTCTCTCTCTCTCTCTCTCTCTCGTTTTTTTTTTTTTTTTTTTTTTTTCGTTAAGGGGTTACTTTAGTAAAGCGAAAACACTCGTTCGCTAATGTAAATCCAATGGGAGAAAATTTTAAGATACCTCGTTTGCATTTTAATGTTTTTAAATATATATATATATATATATATAAGTATGTCATTCAGGTATTGTGTTCTAATAATTTTTAATATCCTGTATGAGGTGTATCTTTCTTTGGAACTCTTAGCTTTTTATTATCTATTTTCTGTAATTTATAAGGAGCTAAATTTTGTCATTTTAGGCTTAATGCCGACAAAATTGGATGAAATAACGCATCTTCTATGAATGAACTCACAAGCTCCTCTGACGATTCTGTGAGTCATTCATAGTTTCTTATTTTACATACTGGTTTTCTACGTTCATTTCTAAATCATTTTTAGAACTTTATCAATTTCTTCATATATTTGCGATTTCAAATTTATTATATATATATATATATATATATGTATATATATATACATATATATATGTATATTGCATTGGATAGTTGAGGTAAATCTGTACAAATGTCGTTTTGCACTTTTTTGATTTTGTTTGCAGGTTTTTTTTTATGAGGATGCTTTCATCATTTTCGAAACCGGTTCCGAAAGTGAAAGTGTCGTAATTAAAAATACCTGTAAAAAAATACCAAAAGTGCAAAACGGCCTTTGTACAGAACTACCTCAGCTATTCAATGCAAAAAAAGTCATCTAAAAGTATTGAAATGCAAACGAGATATCTTAAGAAAATTCTATTGGATTAACTGTATTTGCCAACCTCTCGATTTTTTTTTTTTAAATGAACAAAACATACTGTAAATCAGAAATTTTATTTAATAAATGAAATCATGTAAGTTTCAAATAACTACTACATAGAAGCAAGAAACGTTTAATTTAATAAATTTTCTGGTTGAAGGTATGATTTTCCGTTTAAAAAAAAAAAAGCGGGAGGTTGGCAAGTATGGATTAACGTTAGTGAACGAGTTTTTTTCGCCTGACTGAAGTAGCACCTTAAAGTAAACATAATTTAACAAAGAAATTTTTAATTCCCCCTTCCCCCGCCTCTTCACCAAAATTTTTAGTGTTAAAATTTCACTCGTTATCATTTCAAGTCCCATTAAAATTGTTAGGAGTTAATGCAAGGTTTTCTATTTGGGTCCATATTTTGTGAAATGATGAAAAGTAAATGAAGAGTATTAAAATGCAAACGAGATATCTTTAAAAATTTCTTCCATAGGATTAGCATTAGCGAGCGAGTCTTTCCAGGTGTCTGAAGTATCCCCTTAAGAGTCTACACTAGTCACTCAAAAAGACCCGCATGGTAATGTTAATCTATAGGGAAGTTATTTTCAAATATCTCGCTTGAATTTTGATATTTTCCAATGATTTTTTTTTTTTTTTTTTTCTTTGCATAGGATAGCTGTGGACGATCTACAGCCGGGATAGTTTTTACTTTTTTGATTTTGGTTATAGTTTTTTTGTTCTTTTTTTAAGGATAGTTTGAATTTCAGAACCGGCTCAAACCGGTTCCGAAAGTAAAAGTAATTAAAAAATATATATATATGAAACCAAAATCAAAAAAGTAAAAACTAGCCCGGTTGTAGATCGTCCGTCGCTATCCTATGCAAAAGAAAAAAAAAAATCATTCGAAAATATCAAAATTCAAGCGAGATATTTGAAAATAACTTCCCTATAGGATTAACATTATCATCCGGGTCTTTTTGAGTGACTAGTGTAGATCCTTAAGGGTTAATACTGTTAATTTATCTTCTTTGTCTGATGTAAAACATGTGCGTTGAACATAAAAATCTGCACGTGAAAACGGAGAGCATCCAAAAAACCTATATTCCGGGTTGAGAAACTGATGAATAGACTCTAAAAACCACTCGTAAATGTTTCCGAAAATCAGTGGCAGCAAAAGAAACGTTGTTTTTAGCGTTTCGTTCATCTGACGAAACCCTATTCGTCTCGCTCCTCTGCCTGTCTGTCCGTCACAGAGCCCGTTCTCAGAAACTATACATGTTAGAGACTTGAAATTTTGGGTACTTATAGCTGAACACCTCACATCAAACAACAAATCATAAAATTTTGAAAAAGTTGGTAATTAACCTAATTACGGGCTAATTAAATTCTAAAATTAACAAATCAACCTTTCGAATGCAGGTGCGAACACACGTTATCGAAATCCTCCCCAGTTTCTCCTAAGGGTTGCCAGTAAATTCGGCGGATGCCCCGTCAAATCAGCCGGTGCAGGGTTACCACGGAGTAATTTAAGCAATAAATGAAGTGGACCTTTAAAAAGCAAAATCGGATCTGCCGAAGTATCGGTCGTACAAATTCGTAACAGGTGTAGAACTACGCGGAAAAAATTCTACTTTAGTTTGGTATAAATTTCAAATTTCTGCGTAGGATAGAACGCAAAAAATCCACTAAAAATCGATCGATAAAAATTTAATTTCTGTGTTTGGAAAGACAATGAAAACAGATTTCCATTCACCGGAAGGCAGCTGTCGTCATCTCTCGACATATCGGCGCGGGAGAAATTTAAGGGGAGGAAAGTCTAATACGAAATTTAAACTTTTTAAATATTAAATTTTTCGATTAAATTTTTTGATATCCGGGCTGGAAATTTCTCGCAGATTTCATACATACCCGGTTCAAAGAGATAGCTTCATTACGAGGTGAGATATTAATTATTATTTTATTAATTCCTTTTATTTCCATCAAATGCCAGATTAAGATAGAGGCACGTGCTTTTTTAACGGAGATTTCATTTAAATTAGGAAATCTAACAATTTGCGTGGGGCGCGCTATGAGATAAGTATTAATTATTCAATATGAAAAAGTTTATAGGTTTATAAGTGTTCATCCCACTATTTCCGAATAGCAATTTCAGGAAATATCTTAAATTATTGTTTAAGACCGCCACTCGATGTGTTCGAAACTTTAAGATACTTTATAACACATAAGAAAAAGTGTAAAAAAGAATGGAGTGTGATATTTCGAGGAGTGGAGTTGGGGGGGGGGGGGGACTAGATTTATTTATTAAATCTTAGCGTTTGTTATCGCCGAAAATGTTTTAAATTGTTGGTTAAGACTGCACCGCCACCCTCCCGACCATGTATCTACGGAGAGATTGCGCAAAGGAGTTCAGATATGCTTTTGTTAAGATTAGAGTGCGCTCCCTGGTGGTGGAATGCGGAACTAACGTAACGCGATTTTGTTAAAATTAGGAAATATAACAAGGCGATCCGTTTGCAACTTTAAGATACTTCATGACCCATAATAAAAAGCTTATAAAATAATGGTGCATGCAATTTCCTGTGAAGAGAGGGCGGGGGAGGGGCGCTGGATTTCTTTTTTAAAAATTAGCGTTTACGACCTTTTTAGATGTCGTTTTTTGAGCACTATGATATACTCAGACACGTGCTGCTTATGAAATATAAAAATGTCAAAATTTTAGTTACCACTATTTCCGAATAGTACTTTCAGCAAATTTCTTAATTTCTCGCTTAAGGCCGCCACCAACTCGAGTAACACATCTACTGATAGGTTGTTTAACAGAGTTTCGATCTGATACACTTTTGTTATGAATAATGTGCGCTTCCTGGTGGTGGAATTTGCAACTAACATAACGCAATTTTGTTAAAATTATGAAATCTAACAAGTCGATCTGCTGGAAACTTTGACATAGTTCATAACACATAACAAAAGGCTTATAAAAGAATGTTCCGTGCAATTTCCTGGGGCGCCTACCTATCTCGGGTGCTATACACTCGATCCCCTCGACTAATATACCTACGGATAGGTTGTAAAACGGAGTTTCCGTTGGATAGAGGTTTGTGTAGAATAGAATGCGCCCCTGGTTGCGAAATGTGGAACTAACAGATTTCGCAAAAGGATAAAGTGTTTTAAAGTAATATTAAACGAAACCCTCTGTGCGATCTGTGATCACACTTACCCACTTGTTTATAATCTCGAAAACAGATTGGTTAGCGAGGTTTCTAAAGATAAAGAACGCTTTTCGGAATATCGGTAACTTGGTGGAGGTTATTGTATAGTTTCGTTCGTGGTTACATTATGTCTAAATTACAGTGAAATTACAAACTACCTTAAGTCTTATGTGAAATGACAGAGATTAGAAAACAGATATTCAGTTAAATAACGGAGAAATTATTTGTTCAATTTACGGTAGACTCTGTAAATTTACACCGATAAAAATACACTCTGCAAATTTATTTAGTTTATTTCTTTTTAATGATAGTAATTTAATTTAGTTATCGAAAAGAGTGAATTTTAGAACTTCGAAGAGTTAGAACTTTTCGAGTGAATTTGAACTGCTGCACCATTTAATTTTTACAAGATTCATCACACCCGTGATTTGATCCCGAGCCTTCTGGGTTGGAGACGATCACCACTATATCACTGACTGTGATATAGGAACTGTTATTGCTGCATGCAAAGGATGTCTTTTATGATTTAGCGGGGGAAATTCTCTTACTTTTAATATTACTAGAGATGCATCGAATAGTGATTTTTGCCGAATACTGAATACCAAATATTCTGCCAACAGGCGAACTGAATACCGAATATTCGGCTAGCCGAATAGTAACTGCTAGGCCAAATACCGAATACTCGGCTTGTCGAATACTTTTGTATTTCAAAGTTTAAAGGCATTAAAATGTTAAATTCTAGAACAAATTTACAGAATATTTAAAACAGAAGCTTTTATTCTAATAAACAAGGGTTTTTTTCAAGTAAACTTCATGCTGAAAAAAAATCTGATTTGAGTTATTTAAGAAGAGGATAGTTATAAAATTTTTTTAATTAATAAAATTTTAAATTTCATGGCTTCTTCTGAGAATTAAAACAAATGAATAAAATTTTCTTACATTCTAAAACAAACATTTTAAAATCAAAGAGAAATTGTGAAAAAAATGGTAGAAAAATTGCACAGGATCCTATATTATTTGTTTGTCAGGAAGAGACTAAAGTAAAAGTAAATAAATAATACAATCGATTCAAATTTTATAGGGTGGCAACTTAGCAAGCATAACTGTCCTCAGTTGTACTCCCTTTGATTAAGCAAAAAAGTTTTTAAATGCATCTTCTACATCGGTGTCTGGAGTGGGCAATCATTTTAAGAGATTGTAAACATTGTTCTTAAAGTCTTAGCAAGAAACAGATTTTTTACTGGACAATGTTCAGGAACTTGCCTTTGTACATAATTAATTCCTATGAAAATTCTCGTGATGGGTTAATTTTCTTAAATAATACTTAACGAACAGCCAATAAATAATGTAAAAAACATTCTCTTTTATTTAAATATGATTCTGTTTCTAATTATTCTGAATATCTTTATAAGTTGACTGTTAAACGTAAAAGTTGTATAAGGTTTTAAAAAATATGTTTTAAAAGTTTTTTTAAGTATTCGGTTCGGCCGAATATTTCGATATTCGGCATACCGAATAGTTTGCTATTCGGCATACCGAATATTGGTAACATGGCTAAATAGGACGAATACCGAATAGATACCGAATGCGAGATAGAAACAAAGCGATGGTCGATAAAAAGGCCCCGCTCACTCCGCACAGACGAATTTTCCCTTTCTAAAACACTCTAATTTTTAATAAACCAATTTTTAAACCAAATTTTCTTCTTTTATATTTCTAATAAAATTGTGAAAGAATTTTAATAGTGTGTATTTTGAACGACAGGTTATAACAAAGATAAAACACATCTTTAACACTATTTCTACCAAGAGATGTCTAAAGACACCTTTCGGATTTTAACTTAATTAGGATGAGCGAAGCGAATCCTCTACTATAGGCTACACAAATTACATTTTGTCGTACACTTTACAAAAAAAACTATTCAATATTTTGACTTGAAATTAAACATAAAAAATAAATTATGATCTGTAGATTTGCTAAATATTATTATTATTATTATTATTATTTTACAGAATAACTTTAAAAAAATTATTGTTTTAATCAATTTATTTTACATGTTTTTCCATTACGGACGCATTTTTGCAAATAAAAAATGAAACACGTCTATTTTCAGAAGAAAAAATGAATCATGGCGTTAGTCATTATAGCTAGAATCATGATTAATTAGATAGTTTCACGATTTCTTTTATGAAATTTTTAAAATACTTTTTTTATGAAAATTATAGCCCATTTTTAATGAGTTAAAATTTGTGAAAATTCAATTAATTACATTCAATTATAAAAGTATTTTTCAGTGTTAAGAATTCCAATACACAATTTATTCTTATTATGTGAAATCATTTACGCAGACGATACTTACGCATGTTAAAAGAATTATATTATGATTATTTTTTTTTTTTGCAAAGTGGCAACGAAAGAATTGTAAACAAATAAAATTAATTGTTAAATTCGTTATATCATAAATTTCGAGGAAATTCTCAGCTATTTGGCTGAATTTACATTTCTCAAATTAAAATCCGCCAAAACATAAAATAACGTTTTTTGCTTAACATAGATGAAAAAAATAACATAAAAACATTGTTACTTTCAAATATTTATCCTATTAAATAATGCTTCGCGAATCCAAACAAAGCATGGCTTTTGCTAGTATTATTCTCTAAGTTTAATCATTTCTCCACAATTAATTTTTTTGACTTTTCGTACAACAGTTGTGAAATTAATTCAGCGATACCAGTTTCTTCCAGCTCATCCTGGATCTAAAAATATGCATATGGTCAAGCATTTCATAATTTCTGAGGATTTTATCATTTCTAATTTTAAACAATTTTACACATAAGTATGAACACTATTTTACTGCATCATATCAATTATAATCGGATTCGGGAATCTCGATTTTAGTGGTAACGTAAAATACAGAAGTTTCTGCGTAACTAATATTTGCTTGTTTTCCGCCCTGTTGCATTTTAGTGTAGGTCATTGCAGTGACTTAGTTCTAAACAATGAATAACGCGTTTTGTTCCCCAATTCTGGTAGTGAGTTCAATACACAGGAATTTTGTTTTCATTCGTGTAAAAACTGTTGTAACATGTGGTAACTGTGGTATTGAACAAGAAAAGAATTTTATTACACTGCTGTTTTTAGGTGCGTTCGTAATTATATAAATACGTAGCACCTATAGTCGTCGTTCAGTCCGTCTGTCTGTCCGTCTGTCCGCATATAACAGAGCAAAAACTGCCGGAAAGGTCTGAAATTTTAAATATGTAATTATTGCAAAATTTTGTCGAGTCATGTAAAATTTTATGAAAATCGGATGCATAGTTTAATTACACGGACAGTCAAAAGTTTTCCGTTACATGACGGCCAATGGGAAAAAAATTTTGCAAGTGCATTTTAATGATGTTACAGTCTTCCGAATGGTCTGAAATTTAAAATATATAATTGTTGCAAAATTTTGTCGAGTCATTTCAAGTTCTATGAAAATCAGATGTACAGTTTAATTACAGGGATAGTCAAAAGTTTTCCGTTCGGCCAATGGGAAAAAAATATTGCAAGCGCATTTTAATGATGTGACAGCCTTTCGAACAGAATGGAATGGATATGCACTTATGATGTGCAATAAAATATACATTTAGTACACTATGCGGTGCAAAAAAAAATTTATAAAACTAGTTATAGAACGAACGCACCTCATTTGTCACGTTTGACGAGCAATTTCCAACTTGTTATGATTACTGTTGTTGATGTTACAAAGATTTTTACACGAGACAGAAACTTTGTTAATAATACTAAGATGTTTGATTTTCTAATAAAAATTTTAAAAAATGAAGAAGATAATATTTTTTAACTGTTGTTCCTGTTGACATAAAACATGTTTGTTTACATTTATCTAATTATTACGTAAGTATACATTTATTTATATTTATATTTTGTAGATTGTTGAATTAAGCTGGAATTTATAACCTGTAAGAAATAAGCTTCAATGGATTAATAAATATATTGCTCAAATTATCTCTATTTAACTGATAATTTGAAATCCCAACAGTTTTGGAAATTATTTGCATTCAGACGCAAAGGTGTCAAAAGACACCTTTTGCTAGAAATAGGTATACACAAAAGCGTGGTAGAAATAGTGTTAAATAAAAGCATGGAAATCCTTACAGGGAATTTGATATAAACAAGAAAGAAAAAATTATGCGTCAAGCATAGATTATGAAACACTTTCCAACACATTCAGAATAATGTGACAGAAACGCAGCGTTAAAATAATTAAAGTATTACGTCTAATTCAGTCATATGGAAACGCATAACACTTTCAAAACCCAATTTCAGCTGTTTCTATCTACAATCGAAAAATCCTCCGAAGTCTTTGAACAGCCCTTTATATGATATTTTAGTTCACCTAAGAAATACATATACTTCAGTTGAAAATTTCCCTTCAGCAATTTCCTCTAATAAGGAGAATGGTACGTGAATACTTTTTGCAGCCCTGTATATGAGGTATAGAATTAATACAGTCGAACCTCGTTATCGCGACACTTTAATGACCAGGAAAAAGTGTCGTCATAAGCGCAGTGTTGCGGTAACCGGAGTTGGAGAAAAATAGGTTTATAAAAAGCTTTTTTTTTTTAAATCAATTTAAGACAATTTTAAGTTAATAACTGTTCTTGCAGTTTTAAGCAGTAAAACATTATTATTAAACAAAATATGCACAAAAACGAAATTGAAAAAAATAAAAATCGGATTTATGATGACTAGGTTTTTTATTGTTACGTGAGATATTGATGAATTAAGGTTTTCTTATCCCTAGATGCGCATCCTACAATTCTTTTTTCAATATTATACAATGCATTGTAATCAATATTCGTTGATTACAATGTATTCAGAAATGGATGTAAGGTAATTTCTGACCGTTTCAATGGAATGCAGTGCAATACTTCGGTTTTAGTCGGATGAAAAACGCCGCGTAACCACAAGAAAGCGCTGCCTGACCAGAACTAAAAGACCGCAAATAGACTGATACGTCTATCTGGAGCTTAAGTGGGTCATTCAGAGTGTGTGGATTTATTTATTCAGATAAAAAATTGAAGTAAAAATTCTCACTTATCTCAATAGGTAAGATACTTTTGTGAAAAGTTTGGCTAAGACATTTCTTACCGCTTAATTTCCATGCTTAAGATGGATTATGAAAAATGGAAAATTTTCCTAAACCGTCGGGATATCCGGAGTTGAAAATTATTCGTCGACGTAAAATTCGGAGTTTATTTTCATTAAAATCCTATACAGAAAATCGGGACTTTGAAAAACTGACGTGATAAGCGGAGTGACGTAAAAACCGGGTGAGGTACGACTGTATATAACGAGTAACATGCAAAAAATTAATTAAATTTAAAAGCGCATACCGAATTTTAAACCGTACACTCCAGCAATTATTCAATTCATTACTCAAAGACAGTGCTGCAACCGATTTCTTTTGTGTGTCCCTGAAAATGAATAAAAAATGCTATGAATGCCCTGTTCTAATGTGATCGTAGTGAAATTCAGTGATTTATACCAGTTTCAATACATTTGAAATAGCGTCATGTCATTAAAATAACGGCAAAAACGGTTATTCCCCATGTACCCTAATGTAATGGAATGATTTTGAGTGCCCCTGTAAATGAACTATGAATCCTACATAATTCCTATACAATACCAAACATGCTTGGGGACCCTAAGTATCCTTTATCCATTGCATGGCGATCCGAGTGTATTGACGGGAGTTAGAGCGTGGGCAGACAAACCGAATATGCATAAACACTTTTCAACTTTGTTGGAAAGTGTTAAAAATGGAAATGGCTGTAAAACCAAGAAACTCAACCGAATGCGTTTAAGAGGCTACTTCACTCACGCGAAAACACCCGTTCGCTAACATTAATCTTATGGAAGTTATTTTTTAAAGGTATCTCGTTTGCATTTCAATATTTTTAAACGACATTTTTGCACTAGCTAGCTGAGATCGATCTGTACAAAGGCCGTTTTTTTATTAGCCCCCCGGTAGGCTATTTCTTTCTCCCACTTATTAATGTGTTGTCTCCAAAAAATAACGTTACGTTGTATAAGCCAGCCGTAAAACAAAGCAGATGTATCATTGTACGGAATAATCTCTACTGCAATTTGTTTGAAAATTGCATCTCCATTTTTTTTTGAGATATTCATTTTTTTGTAGTTTTTAGCGCCATTTGTTTAATTTTGGCAACTCAAGTACTCCATTTCTGTAGAAAGTAAAGGGAAAATAGTTGAAAAATAGCAATATATCTTTTTGTTGCCATTTTCTCACAAAAACTGAAAAATAAAAATTAATTAAAATACGTGCTATTTTGAAAAAATAGAAATGAATGATTTCTGATAAAACAGAGGGCTATTATAAACTAAATTTAATTTTAAGTATCTATATTAAACAAATGAAGGCATGTGAATCACTAGATAGCCGATTTTTTTTTGCCCAGTTTCTTGAATGACGAAATCTCTTTTCTTGGATTTGTGTATTATTCAGCGATAGTCCTATGCCTATTTTACTGTAGATGTTGTTTAAGACTGGACCGTAAATGTTGAAATCTTCAGCGGATGCGGTTAACATCTTTTTATATAAAATAAAAGCGCGTGTTTGGAGTCTTAAAACTGAACTATCTATATTTATATACATATATTTTTTTTTTTCATCGGGTGCGACACTAAATTCTGGAAAAGAAGAATTTCTATTTTCTAGTTTTTTTAAAAATTTTGTTTACAGATTTTTTTTATTAGGATACTTTTACTTTCGGAACCGTTTTCGATAGCGAAAGTATTCTCATTTAAAGAAAATCGAAAAAGTAAAAAACGACCTTTGTACAGATCGACCCCAGCTACTTAATGTAAAAAATCATTTAAAAATACTGAAATGCAAACGAGCTTTCTTAAATAATTCCATCCATCGGATTAACATTAATGAAAGATTGTTTTCGCGTGAGTGGAGTAACCCTTTTAACCGAGAACAAGTGTAAATTTACTGAGAATCTCGTTTTTATTTTTCTGTGTTTTTACAGACATTTTTACCAGTGTAGATTAAGAAACATTTGCTTCTTTTACAGTGCATTTAAAGCGTTGCAACGCACTGCAACAATTACAGTGCAGTTACTGAATGAAAAAAAAAACATTTAAAAATATTAAAATGCAAATGAGCTATCTTAAAAAATTCCTTCCACAGGATTAACATTAGTGAAAGATTTTTTTCGCGTGAGTGCAGTAGCTCTTTAACCAAGAATAAGTGAGGACATGAGTTTCCAAACTCGCCTTATCCAAAATTAAAAAAATCGTATTTTCTCCATCAACTCTATTCTACTGGTAAACCTGCACCAAAAAAAAAAAAAAAAAAAAAAAAAAAAAAAAACACAACAATCTGCAAAAAAGCTAAGCTAGTTTTATCATGTATTTCTGCCATGTAAAGTCTTGGTTTAAAATGAAATCAATGGACGCAGTTTGAGGTTTTTCGCGATATCACAAAATTTGATTTTTTTAGGTAAGGCGAGTTTTGAAACTTACGTCCTCAAGTGTAAATTTGCAGGGAGTCTCCATTTCTTTTCCTGTGGTTTTACAGAAATTTTTAACAGTGTAGATTAAGAGGCTACTTCATTCAAACGAAAAGACGCGTTCGCTAATGTTAATTCCTATGGAAGAAATTTATAAAGATAACTCGGTCGCATTTCAATATTTTTAAATGATCTTCTTTTCATTGGATAACTGAGGTCGATCTGTATGCAGGCCGTTTTTTACTTTTTCAATTTTGATGTCAAATTTTATTTTATGAGGATCCTTTCACTTTCGAAACCGGTTCCGAAAGTGAAAGCGTCCTCATTAAAAATACCTGTAAACAAATTCGAAAAAGTAAACAACGGCTTTTGTACCGATCGATCTCAACTATTCAATGTAAAAAAAAAATCATTTAAAAATATTGAAATGCAAACGACATATCTTTATAAATGTCTTCCATAGGATTAGCATTAGCGAACGGGTTTTTTTCGTTTGACTGAAGTAGCCTCTTAAGAAACATTTGCTTTCTTACAGTGCATTTAATGCACTGCAACAATTACAGTGCAACGATATCATTTATATATATTTGTTTCTTTCACACGTTTTGAATATTAGAGTTCACACTCATTATTAGATTTAAAGTGATTACTTACCTTACAATGTTTAATCCTCTGAAAAACTTTGCTATATCCTGGTCTGATGACTGCCAAGGTAAGCCCCTCGCTCGGACGACAGTGTTGTTATCAACTAATTCGTTCTTCGTACTGCAAAAAAAAAGGCGGAAGAATATGTAAGTGACACGAAGAAAATAGATACCAAATTTATCTGAATTACAGATTATTATTTTGTTATCACTATTCAAGAGGTAAAACCGCGATAGAAAGTGACGATAGAATCTAATTGAAAGACTTTTAGTACCTGCTGAGAAAGCAATAGCGAAACTTCATTCATCGTTAGAACTTTCATTCAGATTTTTATTTTCTAAATTCAGCAAGAAACCTCTTATCACAGAATCTTTTTTTTCTTTTTCTTTTTTTTTTTTTTTTAAATTAAGCATTTTTTATCTCCTAGTCTCACACAAATTTTTAACACTTTCGAACATATTATATCAAATCAAAAGTGTGTATGTTTTCGTCTTATCTATATATCCGAGTTACATTTTTCTCAAAAAGGCACACGCACGTTTAATTATTTAATAAGATTTAATAATATACTACTTTTATTTTTTAAAAGGCGTAAATTAAAATTTTAAAAACAGCAAAAATAGGTTTATTTAACTGTTTATAGGTTACCCTACCCGAGTCATTTTCAAAAGAAATAAATAAGAACATTCTAAAATTGCATCATCTATGAAACACCATCATTCAAAATCTCACGTACTCTTTCATGTTACGTACATTATTATTATTATTATTATTATTATTATTATTATTTTTTTTTTTTTTTTTTTACTTGGATGTTTATTTTTATTTTCGTAACCGTATTTGGTTGGTTGGTTTCTTCTTGATATAATCTTGCTAGGGCTGTCTATTATATTTAACATCAGCTACAGGCTCCTTTTTACCCGACTGCCAAGAAGGGTTATGCAGGGCTCGCACCGTTCCTAAAATTTTCGCACTTTGCTACCAGTATTTTAAATAAGAATTCCTTGTGGTACGTTCTTTTAACATTTAAAATAGAATTATACAACAAAGATTATCGTTTTAATTTAGTGGTAGCAAAGTGCGAAAATTTTAGGAACGCTGCGAGCCCTGGGTTATGTGTTTCACGCGTATCTGGGTATGCGGATTTCTTTATACACTCGAAACATCCCAACGGCTGGATGGAGTTTAATGATGGAGGTCTCTATCGATTCGTCTTAACCGTCCGATGGTTATAGGCTAGGTTTTGTTTCTATAAGTTCAAAATGGCGGTAGAGACGAAAAAAAAATTTGACACCCGTGTGACATATAGGACAGGTCTTTCAAAATGAAGACGATGCTTCATTGACTATTTTACAGTCAGAAGCTTCGTTTAAATAGGACACAACCTGGAAGGATCTCTAGCTTTACTGCAACTCTAACCTTCATACACATCTATAGACCTCATCAAAACAGCGTTTATAGATAGGAACTAACAATTAAACACAACTTAAAAGTCATCAATACAAGTAAATAAAAAGGTAGATACAGGGTGACAATTATTGAACTATATGAAATAAAACGTAAATTATTAAAAAAACTACTCAGTGCATAAACTTTATTCAATATGTAAACGTCACTACAGATATTCGGATTTAGGTTATGACGTGTTCTATATGGCTTCCATCATTGGCTATGATGTGGCGCAGACGAATAGCAAAATTCTGCATGAACCGCTGAAGTGTCGGCACATCGATGACCTCCTGAATGGCTGTTTTCAGCTCAAATATGGTTTTGGGGTTATTCCTGTACACATTGTCTTTAATGTAGCCCTACAAAAATGAGTCACATGTGTTCCGATCTAGAGAGTATGGCGGCCAAGCGAGTCCCATTCCAGTGGCCTCTGGGTACCCCAGAGTCAGAATGCGGTCCCCAAAGTGCTCCTCTGGGACATCAAAGACTTTCTTGGTCCGATGGGGTCGATTTTCTTCTTGCATGAAACACATCTTGTCGAAACCAGGGTCAGTTTGGATAATGGGGATGGAACCATTTTCCAAAACTTTCACGTATCGTTCAGTAGACACCGTGCCGTCTATGAATATCGGACCGATTATTCCGTGACTGGACATTGCACAACACACAGTCACCCTTTGAGAGTGGAGGGACTTCTCGGTCGCTAAATGCTAATTCTCAGTCCACACAAATGCGCCCATTTTGCTTATTGACGAAATTGCGAACAAGTTGCGTGCGCATGCGCATACTAATTCCCATTATGCCCTGCGGCCAACCACGAAGTTTGAACTTCATCATGCAAACTGTTCAGAAGTTATGACGATTTAATTTCATGTAGTTCAATAATTGTCACCCTGTAAGTAATTTAAAAAATAGTTTCACATTGATGAGAAATAATTAATGAGTTCGCTTTTTACGCAGCGGGGTGTTTTGATGTTTTTAATTTATTTCTATACTTATATAAAAAGAAAGCATCCAAATAAATTTCAATGACAGTAAGATAATTTTTCTCTCCAATCTATACAATTCATCCATTATAAGAGAAATCATAGAGATTGCAATACGCAAAAGTTCAATATGTAGCATCATTTAACATACCAATAGGATGGCTCGGGTGGCTCCCTGGTGACGAATATAAAAATAAACGTTCAAGTAAAAAAAAAAAAAAGTAACGTGGATAATATGAAAGGTACGTGAAAATGTGAATGATGACGTTTCACAGATCGTTCAATTTTATTTGTTTTGAAAATGACTCGGGTAGGGTCGAAATATGTAAACAGTCGAATAAACCTATTTTTATGGGTTTTTTTTTTTTAATTACGCCTTTTAGCAATTAAAATTAGTATATTTAATAAGGTTTAATACGTTTTCACACACACATACACACAAAATAAATATGTAAATGAGTTTTATTTTTGTAATTTTCTTTCAATTTTTGAAACAGATGATCATCTGTGCGCGGTTATTTATTTATTTATTTATCTATTTATTTTTTATGAATCTGCAGTTTTCAAAATCAGCAAGGTTTAACACCTGTATAGGCTGCAAACAGTGTTGCCAAATCTGGCGGTGGTTTTTATTCAAAAATTTATAGTTCACACCAGATAATTTTTAATACTAATTTTAATTTATTTCATTCACGAAATGTCTACCATTGTAATAACCAAAAGTAACTGTTCAAACGTTCTGGGGAGAGTTTAGAATTTCTTAAGGATAGTTTTATAAAAGACGAATAATTGCGTCAAGCGGCTTGTATAGACTTTATTAACACGTACAGTCGGGAAAAAAAAAGTAAACACCCCCTACTATCTCCTCAACAAATTATCGTAGACGAAAGTCACTGGTACCGAACGATTGGGAATAAAGTCTACTTTTAAATGGCGTATATAAAATTTGCTTAGGGGGCCATCGACATATTAAAACGAATCCCAACTTCATTTTTTTCAATGGCAATACCCAATTTTAACAAGATATTTCATGTCTTCGGTTCAAACTATGCCTAGACACCCAATTTCAAGTCATTTGAAGGATAAGTTTTTGAATTATAAACATTCAAAATTGAGTGCTTCTAATGTTAAATTACATTTTCATATTTTTATTTATATCTCCTGAAATTATACTCCTAACGTTTAAATTTTTTGTGTAGAAATAATACTAATATACCCAAACATAAATACGTCGAATTTGCAATTTTTATAATTTTCTGAGATGAATTATGAATTATGAAATTAATATTTAAAAAAAATTATGAATTGCAACCTACAATTTTTTGGATTGAGATTTATAAAGTCCTGCTTTATGGAAATCCAATATTTCACATTTTTCTTCCAAGTAGTTTTTAAATGATGCTTAAAAAACGGCCAAAGGATGTATTAAGAGGCCGTCTGTGATAGAAGTGACTAGATATTTTGAAATTTCTTCTGCTGTCGTGTAATCTAACAGGTTTCATTGACTTCTTGAGTGGTGCTTAAGGTGCCTTGATCAAGAAGGGGGCTCTCTAGGTTAACAATCGAGTACGGAACTTCAATTTGGATGCAACCCTTAAAATACGCTCGTTTTAAAATAATTAATTTCTAGGAAGCTTATGGTACGAATTGCATATAAATGTGATTTTAGGCTAATGGAAGGACGTAGAGTTAGTTCATTTATGCTGTCAGAATTGCGTATTTCTATTGAAAAAAGAAAAACAAAGTTATGGTTCGTTTTAATATGTAGATGGCCCCTTAAGCAAATTTTATATACATCATTTAAAAGTAGACTTTATTTCCAATCGTTGGGTACCAGTCACTTTCTTCTACGATAATTTGTTGAGGAGTTAGTAGGGGGTGTTTACTTTTTTCTTTTCCACGACTGTACATGTGATGTTTTTAAAAGTTCTTGACTAAATAACATCGGGCAACAATGGTTCTGTCACAGAATTGAAATTACTTGATTCTAGATCCATTTTTTGCGCTGATTCCGAATAAGCTTTCCGTTTTTTCTTTAAGTGGTCCAGTTTTTGAGAAAGCTACAATGGTCCTAATTTTTACCGATTTTGATGACATTTTGAATCTTTATTCGCTAGATTATGCTCAAGACATATGGCAGACAGTTTTTTCTGCGACTAAAGCTTTTTATTTTAGAGCAATGGAAATTATTCACAAATATTCCATTTTCAATTTTTTTTTTCTTTTTTTCTGAAACTAATTAAAATGTTTTAAAACTGTCTACAATATAGGATCTTATATTTATACTATCATCAAAAACATTTATCTATTATCACCAAAAACATTTTTATCGAAATCGCTTTGGAACTTTAGGAGATAGTGGGGTTTCTAGCATAAAAGAACGATTTTTCAGACGAGCCAAAAAGCGATAGCGAAAAAGCGAGGCAAAAACTTTCACTTCTAACTTGTGTGACGTTCTTGCACAATTTTATCAAGCACATGGAATAAACACTTGGATAAAATTTAGTCACATATAATAAATGAGGTTAAGTTTTAAACCTTATCCGTTCTATGTCACTTCCCATGTGACTTCGGGACCAGCATCTCTTACACGAATTTTATTCGGTTAACACCACTTTTTTTTAAGAAATGCTTTTACTTGTATAGTCGTGGGGAAATAAAAGTAAACGCCCTTGACTAACTCCTCAACAAATTATCGTAGAAGAAAGTGACTGGTACCGAACGATTGGAAATAAAGCTTACTTTTAAATGATGTATATAAAATTTGCTTAAAGGGCCATCTACATATGAAAACGAACCATAACTTCATTTTTTTCAATGGCAATACCCGATGTTAACAAGATATTTCAAATCTTCGGTTCACACTATGCCTAGTCACAAAATTTCAGGTCATTTGAATGATCAGTTTTTGAATTATAAACATTCAAAATTGAGTGTTTCTCATGTTAAATTACATTTTCATATTTTCATTAATATCTCCTGAAATTATACTCCTAATGTGCTCATTTTTTGTGTAGCAATAATACCAATATACCCAAACATAAATACGTTGAATTTGAAATTTTTATAATTTTAGGATATGAATTATGAAATTAACATTCGAAAAAAATATGAACTGCAACCTACAATTTTTTGGATGGATTTAGATTTATGAAGTCCTGCTTTATGGAAATCCAAAATTTCACATTTTTCTTCCAAGTAGTCTTCAAATGATGCTTAAAAAACGGCAAAATGATGGATTAACCCCTTCGGGACGAGCGTCTTTTACAGAACTTTTAATCTTTTATCACAGATTTTTTAAAACAGAAATTTTTGCCTCATTGAATCGAGAAAATGCTCGGATTAAATAAGGCAAAATTTACAGTAAAAATTTACTGGTGAGAATAATCACTGATTCTGAGCACCTAGGCGGCACGAATACCGGTCGCTCGTCCCCAAAGGGTTAAGGGGCAGTCTATGAAAGAAGTGACTCGATATTTTGAAATTTCTTATGTTGTTCTGTAATCTAGCAGTCTCGGTCAATAATCGAGTACCGACCTTCAATTTGGATACAGCCCCTAAAATATGCTTGTTTTAAAATAATTAATTTCTCGGAAACTCGTACGAATTGCATAAAAAATTGTTTTTTAGGCTAATTGAAGGGTGCAGAGTTCATTTATGCTGTCATAATCGTGTACTGCTATTGATAAAAACAAAGTTATGGTTCGTTTTAATAGGTAGATGCCCCCCCTAACAACATTTTATGCACATCATTTAAAAGTAGGCTTTATTATCAGTCGTGTGGTACCAGTCACTTTCTTTTACGATAATTTTTTGCAGAGTTAGTAAGGGGTGTTTACTTTTTTTTTTTTTTTTTTTTTTTTTTTTTCCACGACTGTACTTTGACAACAAAATTTATTTTAAAAATATAGTGGTGCGATTAGAATATAAAAATAGCATCAAGTATAAAATGTTAGCGTAAAATTAATGTGAGTGGGCGTGGCGTGCCGTCGTGTCTTCTCTGCATATTATGTAAAAAAAGTGTTACAAAACATTGAAACAAAAAAATGTGCTAAGAATATCGAGTCCCCTTTAACGCTTTAGTGCGCAGCTGTGCATATATGCAAACAACAGTGTTTTGAATTTAATAGATTTTTTTAATTGGTATATATCTAATTCACACCCACCAGAAAATTAAAATAGCAATATTTGCTCTAATTAATAACAAACATTCCGTAATAAAGCGAAATGAACCATTGAAACTTTCTGGTGTAAAGTCAGATTCTCTGCACTGCGTAATTTTTAGAACGTATTCTATCATAGGAATCAAAGGGTTAAAGGTTAAGTTTTATAAAATAAATAATTATATAAAATAAGGTATTGGGTGACATACTTATTAAAATATTTACTAATTTGCAATATTTTAGCGTAAAACAGCCACACGACAGTAGTTTTTACTTATATTGCAGGCGTGCAACAGAAGAAAAGATTGACGTATTGTATGAAAAATGTAATCTCTGATTTTTTGTCATTATTTTTCCTGTGTTATAAAAATTTCAGAGAATCATATATAATTTTTTCGAAACAAAATAAGAAATCATGCGTTTAAGGGTTAAGTTAGTAGAGTTGAATAATTCTGTTTTTGAATTACATAAAGTACGAAAATTCATAACTTTTTTCTAATTGAAAATTTTATAAATTTATATTTCATTTATTCATTTTTTTTTTTTAAATGAATACCTTTGAAACAAATAGACGTGTTTTTCTCAATGCAAACGAAATAGCCTACTGATTAGTTGATAAGATAAATATCATTTTACATATTTAAATTATTACATTTGTGTTGAAACGCTATCAGATTTCTTCCTATAAATCAACTGTCATACAAGCACATGTTTGCGATATCATATTTGCCAATCTGAATAAATTTTATTACTTCATTTTCAATCTTTACGTATTTCTTTTACTTATCAGTTGTAGGGTTTAACCCTCTATCTACTGACGGTACTTATAAGTACCATCAAAATAACTTGGTATACAATTCATCTAATACATCGATTAGTTGTAATACAGTTTAGAATGAGTTATAGATACATTACTTTATCTTGGTCCAAAAGCATTATAAGTGACACAAAAAAAAAAAAAAAAAAAATTAAAGGATGATTTCTTTTGCCTTTGCACCTTTTCAGCTATCTTAGCGTTATGTGTGTGTGTGTGTGGGGGGGGGGGATTTTTGATTAATTCGGAAATATTTCTATATTTCTATTGTAAGAACATTGCATTTGTACATTTACTAATTCTGCAAAATACCAAGAAAAATATTCAAAATAAAAGATTTGAGTGGGGTTATAAATAGTGCACGAAATCCCTATAAATTCAAATTTAATGAATCCTTCAATCTTTCTAAAATTTATTAAATGATTATGTAAATCTTCTAATGTAGTTTAAACAACTCACGAAAAATGCTTTAGAAGATAAAATTTTCATGAATTCATTATTCAGTACATAAAGCATTAAATAAATGTTGTTTCAGAAATCAAAAAATAGTTCTAATGCTAAAAAAAAAAAAAAAAAAAAAAAAAAAATGTATATAATATTATTTTTTCTAATTTAAGCACTATACTAGTTCATTAAAATTTTTCACAAACAGGGGGGATTTGTTTGTTCCCAAGGCGCATCCACCGTTGTCGTGACAGCTGACGGCTGTTTTCGTGATTGATTAAAAAGATCAATTATACATTTGAAAATAAACTTGTATAAAAGCGATAAGTAAGTAAAAAATATAGCTTTCTCCCAGGCTTTTATAACGACGACGGTTTGGAAGATATTCTTACTTGTGTTCGAAGCTACAAAAATTCGCCCCCTTTGAACGGCGCCAATGAAAAGTACTGTGTTTAGAAAATCTACTCTTATATTTTATCTTTATATCGAGTTCTAGGTATCTTTAACGGGGTCCGGGACACAAAAATCTTCAAATTTCGCAAAAGCATTTTATTTCATTAAAAATTTCTCTGATTTTTCCTGCTTAAAATGACATTTAAATCATGTTTCTATCTGAATTAGAATAAAAAATATTAATTTTTTCGTTTTGGTTTGTTTTCATAATCTAGCTTTCAGGCAATGGCTGTCACGGAAACGGCTTCAGCATATTTGAAAAAAATATTTACTTTTGAAAATATGAGTTTTTAAAAAAAGTTGCACCACTTTTTTTAAATTTTTTCCCTTAAATGTTTTTAATTTTTTTTATAAATAAATATATTTAAAAATGCCGAATCAGAATTAAAACTTGTATATTTTTGTTTATTTAAATGAAAAAAAAATTGAAATTCTATAAATAATATTTCGAGTTATAAGGATTTTAAATTATCCTACTTTTTTAATAAATTTTAAATTAAAAAAATTTTAAAAACATTATGAGAAGTTTTATCATGCGATTTTGTTTACAAATGATAATGTTAACCACCACAAAAAAATTCAGAATTTTAACTCAATAAATAAAAATTATTTTAAAATGTGTCCTGGACCCCCTTAAAAGCAGGTATATGTTATACATGAATTCTTTTATTTTTTTATTTTAATGCAACTTCATGCATATTTTTCATGTTATTTATAAAATTAAAGTTGCTTATTTTAATTATACATGAATTTTCTAGTATGTATTCATCGAATAAGTAATGTGCACAAAATAAATCTAAAATATTTTACGCATGCATTTATCTGTATTTATGCTGCATCAAGTGGGGAAATATGTGAACAAATGCGCTAGCCGTTACTTTTATGCCACGTGATTCCCCCTGTGATGTCGTATGGAAATTTTCCATAAGAAAATCTTTCTAAACATATCGTTTTCAAATATGACGTAATTTTCATAATTAATTTCTTTTCACACGTGACAATTTTATTATTTTAAAGTTTTCTTTCTTTTTCAATTTTCACGTATAAATATATATTTCAATTATATTACAATGTTTAAAGAAAAATGATTTTAAACATGACGTTTTAAATATATCGTTTTAAGTATGGACTTAATTTTCACCATTTAATGTGCTTTGCATACGTAATAGTTTAATTATTTTAAAGTTTTCTTTTTTTTTTAATTTAACGTGTAAATATATTTTTCAATTGAAAATTTTGTAAATATTATTATTTGGGCTTTTTAAAATCTGGCAACAATGAGTAAAAACAGGCTCTTTCAAACGACGAATTAAATTTCCATTGAAATAATGAAATTTTGAATAAAAAATTGAAAAAAAAAACTTAAAAAAATAGATAAATTTAAAAAATATATACCACACTGCATATCACAAAATAAGTAAACCTGCGAAAGAAGCTTAAATTGCTATGCATAATTTTTGGTTCTATGAAACTTTTTAAACTAAACTATTTTTTCCGACTATAACATTAAATAGCTCTTCAAATAATTCTTCGATTTCAAAATTTTCTTCTTCAGCGTGTTTACCCCACATTCCTCTTTAAAACCAACCAATTTCATGTTTTTATATGCAATAGGTTTCTTTTATCTCTTTCACGAGTCAAGAAAAGTAAAACGATATAATAAGTTAAATTACGGCAACGGCAGTAGTAGTTACTTTTTTTTTAGAATACAGAGATTATTCAAATTGAATTGAGATTAGAACACGCTTTAGAAAATACTGACAAAGGGATTGAAGGAGTGCGATTAACCCTTAAATGCGCGATTTTTTATTTTGTTTCGAAAAAATTATATATGATACTCTGAAAGGTTTATAACACAGGAAAAATAATGAAAAAATTCAGAGATATATTTTTCATATAATACGTCAATCTTTTCTTCTGTTGCACATGTGCAATATAAGTAAAAACTACTGTCGTGTGGCTGTTTTACCCTAAAATAATGCAAATTAGTAAATACTTCAATAAGTATATCTCCAAATACCTTATTTTATATAATTATTTATTTCATAAAACTCAACCTTTAATCCTTTAATTCCCATAACGGAATGCGTTCTAGAAAATACGTAGTTCAGAGAATCTGACTTTACATCAGAAAGCTTCAATGGTTAATTTCGCTTTATTTAAATACCGAATGTCTATTTTTTAATTAAAGCAAATATTGCTATTTTAATTTTCTGGTGTGAATTAGCATATATGTGAATATGCATTAAATGAATTTAATATGCAGCGAATAAAAAAAAAATATATTAAATTGAAAACAGTGTTGTTTGCATATATGCAAAGCTGCGCACTACAGGTTTAAATGAGTGTTATTAAAGGAAAGTGAATTAAAGGATTACGCATGATCATACGGTATATATATCTATATATATATATATAAATGTTTTTCATAATTTCTTTTTTTCCCCCCACGGAGCGATTTTTTTTTTTTTTTTTTTTTTTTTTTTTTTTTTTTTTTTAAATACAATATTTAAAGATAATTTTGATATATCTTATTTTAAAAATACATATTTGAAGTTATTGCCACTCTTCTGATGCGTCTCTTTTTTACCTTTTCTTACGGCGACTCTTGTACCTTAAATTTGGCTTATCGGAAAATAAATAATTAACAGTTTTTAATTAAAAAGCTATTTATGGAAACTGATTTAAAAAAAAAAAACGGCGTCTGTTTGAATAAGCAAAATGGAAACTTAAACTGGAAACGTCATAGAAACTGATCTCTTATATTTTTTTACAACACATTCAACACAACTAAATAGCTTTTCTAGAAAAATATATCTTAAGGGGGCTGGTCACTCAGCTTCGGAATTGTCCTCCGTAAAGTCTATGGACTTTTGATGCATTCGTCTATTTAAAATATCTTCTCGGGAAATTCCTATTTTTAACTTCTATTTTTTGTATCACTTCCTAAAAGATGTTTCTTTTTTTTTTTTCTTAGTTCTCAAACTATTTCTAAAGTATAGACTTAATTTTATAGAAAGTGCTAAAATCTTACTCACAGTTCGCCCGCTTTTAACACTAGAACGTCCGGAAGTAGTCGAATCGACTCTGACCAAATGATTAAATCCCAATTGGAGCCAGAAATTTTTTCATAAAATAAGTTAAATTTAAACCGCTCAGAAATTCGTTAAATAAATCAGTTACATAATTGTAAATCAAAATTCTGGTGTGAAATCTCTTTGTGAAGGTATGGTAAAATATCCGGGCGTTCTAGTGTTAACATATAAAATATTAAATTCAGCCTAGATTTTAGAAATAGTTTGAAAACTAAGAAAAAAAAGAGGCATTCTTTAAAAAAAGTACACAGGAAAAAAATGTTAAAAATATGAATTTCCTGAGAAGATATTTTAACTAGACGAATGCATCAAAAGTCCATAGACTTAACATTACGGAGGAGAATTCCGAAGCTGAGTGACCAGCCCCCTTAAGATAATGCTGGTTTTGGTTAAAAAAGTTTATTTAATAAGATTCCCAGGGGCATACAAAATATAAAGTAGGTTGTAACTAAACCGATATTAAGCAAAACTATATCTATATGAGTTGCATTTCCTATTATTAAGTAAATTCCATCTTACTTTTAAAATGTATTTAGATACTGCACTTCGTTGTTCTTTCCGCCTAGACGGAAGAAAAACTAAACTCAAGTTGCAAAACGGTTTAACCTGTTTGATTGGCCAAGCCTCTTTTGACCCCTAAGAATCCCAGAAAAACGTTTGACCCGCAAAATCTCAAAGGTCTGGTATCATTAGATAGGATGGAATTTGACAAGATCAAAAGAACATATCAAAATTTCAAATTCTCATGTTGCGGGAATCATGGCGAATACAAAATTCGGAATCAAATTTAAACCAGTTTTCAGCGGGAAGAAAAAAAAAAATTAAAGAATATGTCCGCTGTGAAAAATATATATAAAGAAAAAGACAAAAGAAAAAATAGAATTTCTCAAGAAACGAGTTTTCGTCTCGCAACTTTGCATGTATAATCGTCTGCTGGTTCCGCCATTTTGTTTTCTTTCCCTCTCGCTGGCTTCATAAGAACAATGCTTCTGGATCTGGTTTAGGCCAAAAAACATGGCGACGTTCTTTTTGTTTGTTTGTTTACTTTTTTTTCACTCTGCATTAGGAATTTTTCTGCGATGTAGAATGACTGATGATCCGAACACAAGGTGAACAACACTACGCTAGTTTAAAATAAAAATAATTTAAAGAAAGAGAAAAATTTGGACCGGTTTCGCCGTCTGGCATCAGCTATAATGCAAAAATCAGACTTTCCAGTATGAACCTTTTGTTATTCTTCTTAAATTCATTGCAAGCTACATTACACTTTAATAGTTCTTAAAATTAGCATAATGATTTCGCCTTGGATTTCTTTGCTTCATGATGATGTTTAGAGATTGAAAGAGAGAGAGAGAGAATTACCTTTTTGTTCAGCACATTTCACAACTTCCTTCTTTCGTATTAATGGGGTTTTTAACTTCCAAATGTTTCCATTCACAGGATACAGTGACTTTAGCGCTAATTTTATTAATCAATATGTAACACTTTGTGGATAAACAGCTTTAAAAAAATTATTTATTTAATGTATCGCCTGGAAATAAAGATTTCTGATTAGTGTTCGTTCTTTTACCCTCCTACACCCATAAGTAAACTTATGTATATGCCAGTGCTGGAAAAATGCTTAGGACCACCAACAAAAACAGTAAAGCTCTTACATTAATGAAAAAAAACAAAAACAAAAAAAAACAATATGATTGCAAATTTATACACATAAAGTTATACAAGTTTTGTTATTTGTTTTAAATTACTGCTAGAAAGTGCCCCTCAAGATTTGACGGTAAATAACTTGAATGTTTCATTAAAAAAATTCTTGAATTTTTAATTACCTGCTTTTAAATTAATTATTGAAATCGTGACAAATTTTTATTGCATAAGTAATTCCTATTTTTTTAAGACGATAGAGGGTGCTGTCAATCTACCTATTCAATGAAGTGAAAGAATTTTAAGTTTTTAATTTACAACCAATTATGTTTGCTGTTTATCGGACATTTATCTAAAAATATTGGGTAGATAATTTATTTTTACTTACCACGGCCTCTTTTTGAGAAAGTAAAAATATTTATTTTTATTTATTTATTTAAACTACACCCTAATAAAATGTGTCATTATTGAAATGAATTATCGACAAAAATATTACGAAAATTATTTTGCCGGGCTTGAACTCGTACCTTCGTTCTCTACAAAAATTCAGAGCTTTAAACTGCTGCTTTATCCCGCTACGCTTGAAGGAACTCGCTTTACTTTGTTTTAAATTGAAGAGGTTCGCAGAAACAGTTGACATATGCGGAATTGTGTCGAATTTGATCTTAGAGAAATAGCTTTGCGTTTTAATATATATATGACAATATGTTTTAAAAAACAAGCAATAATTTATTTCTAGATAATACAATTTGGTGGAAAAAAGTCTAGGACCAGTATATTCAAAATTTAAATTACGAATGTAAATGATTTTTACATTGATTTTAAGTACTGAGTTTGTTGCCCCTTAACAGGGATGACTTCCAAAAAAACGCTTTGGGAAGGATTTGGCCAGGTTTTTAAATCTGGCAATGGGTATTTATTTCCAAAATGGTTGGTTTCAGTTCAACAATCGAATCAAACTGCTTTCTGTTGCATAAACTTGAATCAGTATTCACCGCATGTTTTCTATGGGATTTATGTCAAAACTTTTAGCTGGAATGTCTAAAGTTTTGATGCTGCTTGCAGATAACCAATCTGAAGTTGACACAGACTTGCGAATAGAAACTTCATCTTTAAGCAATGCGAAATTCTGATCCATAAGTTCATATTTAAGGGGTCTCAGGACTCTTAAAATTCGAAAAAAAGAAATAAAAAAAGCAATTTAACAAATTACAACGACCATTTCGAAAATGATTTTTTCAAAGACTAAAATTTAATACATAAAAAATAGCACGGAGTGGATCCTACATTACGTACGCCATGAATTAAACATTACATTCCTGGACCCATCATGAACCAATTTTAAAAGAAATTTCAGTTTTACGATTTTCGGTACTGTCAATTTTTAAACTTCTACGGAGCTGGCCATACATTACGTACGCCATGGATTAAACATTAATATTCCTGGACCCATTTTAAATGAAATTTCATTTTTAAACTTCTAAACATCCCACACTATTACTTTTTACACCGTCGTATAGAGAAAAAAAATGTACTTTTAAATGCAATTTGTTTGAAAGCTGTATCTCAATTTGTTTCTGAGTTATTAATTTTTTTTTTTTTTTTTTTTTTTTTTCAGTTTTTATTACTTTTGTGTCATAGTGGCAACAGAAGTATCCATCTCTGTTGAAAGTAAAGGGAAAATACAGATTACTGTATAGACCCATCAGAAAACGAATAAAATGCGGAATTCAACTAATAAAACGCTTTAGATATGTTTTTGATTTCCTACCCCCTGACCGAGGACAATAACCATTTTTTCAAATGGTTAAAAAGAGACCATATTCAACATTTAATATCTTAAAATGTATATGATTTTAAAACATAATTTTTATTGAGATGAAAGATATAAGTACTTTCTTTCATTTTATGTATTTAAAAAAAATGCAAGATGCAGAATTAGCATTTACAGGGGGCTCCAAACTGTCGGATATTTGACGAGCAGAAAAATGGTATAACAGCTTACGCGCACGATAAGAAAGTAACTATTGCAACTAGAATGAAAATTTTTGTGCCTACTAATACTTTACATTGTAATAATTACTTTAAACCTAAATAAACTTGTATCTAAAGCATTTTTATATTTTTAATACAAAGTTGCATTTAGCTAATACAAATTTTTGAAAATTTCAGCAACATAATCACCTAAAACAAATATCTTTTTGAACAATAAAAAGGAAATTTTAGGTTTAGTTTATGCAGATGAACATGAAACGTATGTTTTGAAAATTTTATGAAAAAATATTTTTAAGTTTTTGAGATATCCCGCGCGTTATGCCCAAAGACGTCATTTGGAGAAAAATAGCTTCAAAGTTTCGGAAACTCGGCTTCAGCTATTGAGCGGGTATCATTCTAAAAGCCATAACTTCTGTTCTAATGAGAATCTCAAAGAAAGAATTATATCAAAATGTTTAGAAAAGATATTAGTTTAACATCTAAAAAAATTAACATTTCGAAAATTTTGAAGCTTTAAGAGTCCCGAGACCCTTTAAGTGGAACAAAATTATTAACAAGAATATCTTGACAGTCAAACAGTTCATATTTGTCTTGGTGAAAACCATACTCGTTTTTCCTTTTGCATTAAAACCTGCCCAAATCAGGACTGATCCCCCACATTGTGCACGTTTTGAAAGCAGATATGACTCACTTGGTGAATCATGCCAGTAATATCTTAAACCACCAGCACCATCAAGGGTGAATGTTTCTTCATTAGTAAAATCCAATTTGCGCCATAGATGAAATTTTAAGACATTGGAAGACGCTGATTTTAGTCTTACATCAGTGTGATGCTTTCATAGATTGGGCTTGGCTTTTAATTTGGCATAATTCAAGCATTCAGTACTTTTTAACACATTTCTAACAGTTTTTGACATTACTGAGGTTTCTAGAGAACATTTTATAGTAAAAGAATAAGCACAATCTCGAACCACCATTCTAATAACGTTCCGTTTACACCGAGCTGAGAGTTTTGATAGCCGTCCTCTTCTTTTATTTCTAACAAAACTCATTGGATCATAAAGAAAATTGTGCACAACAGTTTTAAATTTATGTATTTTTAGGGTAATTTGCCTTTCAGTCAGCCCTGAATCAGAAACAGTTCTTATTTTACCCTTTTCTTCTTCAGTCAGGGATTTTCCGGGAACCACGCTCAAAGCAGCAGTTGCATATCCCAAAACTTCAAATCTAGCGGTTACTAACCTATAAACATCCAGGGTCGGACTGGGCCAGGGAAAAGGGCGCAGACCTTGGATTTTCAGAGGGCGCAAAAATTTTAATAAACTCACATCAATTTTACTTGCTTTTGTTGTAGCTGACTTGACAAGAGTCCGCACATTGGCATAGCACCAAGTTTGAAAATGGTTTAATATGGAATCTCTGAGTCTAGGTAGAAGACTTCGCTATATCTCCTGTGCATGTTTAAAAGTTCCATCAAATCTACACAATGCTACGCAATTTTCTAAAACGAATCATGTGTTTGGGACATACTGCGCCAAAAAAGGAACAAATGGATTGAGAGTAATATCTACTATTAAATGCTATTCATAGATTTTGTTTGGGGGATTGTCCACATATTAAAAAATGCCCGAAAGTTGATTTTTCAAATGGTAACATCCACTTTTGGCATCCTATTTCAGTTTCTTGTTAGCCAGGAAAGAGATTTAGTACATTAAATTTTCTTAAATCTTAATACAGTTTTTAAACAAAAAGTGTTAAGGGTCCATAAATTTCGGAAAATAAAACGCACCGTAAACACTCAATAAGTCACCAATAAAATTATACAGGAATTTTAAATTTAAAATAAACTTACTTTACATTAAAAGAAAATCATACAAAGTGTTTCTGGTTACTTTCCACATTTTTTTTCTTTGATAAAAGACGACGGTTCCCCTTAAGGGTGTATTCGAAAAAATATTTTTCCACCCTCAACAGCTGGAAATTTTCTGAGACATTTTCAGACTCATTTTTAAAAGTAAAAACATGAAACTTGCTGGGGTGATTTCTGAAGACATGTTTAACATGCCGTGTGATTGCATTTTCAGCTCAATTAATTAGAATTTGATTTTTAAACAGTTATTTTCTCAGTATGACCATTTTTTTCATTCCCAGATCGCCCGCTTCGGAAAATTCGGTTCAAAATGCCAACTTTGACAGCGTTTTTTACAGTATTTTCTGCATTTATCAAAAAATTAAGAAGCACCGCACATTATATAGTTTCTAAATAAGAGAATTTCCAAGTTTGATGCGTTTGAGAGCAAAAATGAATTTTAAAATGAATCAGAAAATAAGCAGTTTGGATCGGAATACACCCTTAAGTTATGGAAAAGCGAAATTTCTCTGTATCTGGAAAACTAATCATTCAAATAAGCTGTAAACTTAGACATCGATGTTTTTAACGATTGTGCTTTGTTGTATACAAATTTTAATGTAGGTCATATTTTATAATTTTTAATATGAATTTATTAACAGTTTTCATAATTAAAAAAAAACTTTTTTGAATAAAGAAAAAAGTCTCCAAAATGTTTGGGTTTATTGAGTTTATCTCTTTAATAAATTAATAAAAAATCAAACAGATGACTTTTATGAAGATATCAATTAACGTTTCTTAAATGTTTTTAACCTTAGCATCCTCAAATTGAAACTATTCTATCAAGATTTAAGATAATGTATATAAACAATCCCTTTTTCTTGGCTGTCTCGATCCAAAAACTCAAATAAGGTGTCAAAAGTAGGTGTTATTTTTTCAAAATTCAAAATTGGTACAATTTTTTTTTATATTTAGACGATTTCAGAAACATAATTCATGAATAATAATAATTAGAAAACATTATTTCCAGTCGATTGTTTCCTATAGCTTTTTCTTTAATTATGGAATTAATAAGGGTAACTACTTTTATTCAGCTTATCACCATTGACACACTGAAAATCGGTAGGAAAATTAAAAAAGTATTTTGCACAAACCGCCAAATAGAGTTGCTGCGGTGCTGCGCTTCAACTTTTTTTCTTTTTGTAAAGTATATTTCTTTAACGTAATATGAATTAGTTATCAATCTGTTAAAAATGAGATAAATTCAAATTTACGTTACAATTTGACAGCAATTATTTTTGTGAGTCCGGTATTTTGTAGAAAGAGGCATTTTGTATCTTTAAAAAATAACTTTACGTATCCATAAAATTCTGAATTGATATTTCTCTATTAAAAGTTTTTTACAAAAAAAGTCGCTTTGTTAGTATAAAATCACTAAAATAATTGAGTAGTAAATGGACTTTCTCAGCACATTCTTCCCGTGATTTGCCAAAATTTTTATCACAATTAGACATCAAGGGAAATATTTAAGTTTCCATAATTGAGAGAAATGCCCCAAGGATTGTATCCATGTAAATTCCAGGATGCCATTGTCAGAATTTTTTTTATTTAAAAAACCTACCATAATTTTTGAATAGCAATTATCGTTTTATTTAATGATATATTAAATTAGATTAAACAATGTGATTAAATTAAACAATTATTTATTTAAAATATATACTAGAATTTTCTAATAGTTATTTAATCACGAAAAGTCAGTCATTAAATAAAGAGATTACTATCCGAAAATTATGGTCTAGATTTTGTGAATGAAAAGACGCTGTCCGCGGGATTCCACAGCTTGCAGGATTGTAATCAATAAGTGTCATTACGTTTGTATTCCTCGAAAAAACAGGCAATGTCTTCCAATCAACAACAAAATGCCTACAAAAAGTTTTTTGTATTCTAATATTTATTTCTTTCTTTTCACTTTTTTTCCAAAAAGCACGGCTTCAATTATAAGTGCATAGAATACCGGATTTAAGAAGGAGGGGGGAGGCAAGGTACTAAAAACTAAAGGACTGAAAATATGCAAAATATTTGGTTAAAATATAAAAGATATCATTGAAAGAAGCTATGAAAAAACCTAAACAGGGTGTCATGGTTACTACAGTTTTTCCGCAATGTTTTCTCTCTCAGTCGGATGTAAAAATGCCCACTTTGGTTTCCGATCCTGAAATTGTTCCGATGTATCTTTAATTTCTTCGAGATAATTAAAAGTGCTGTCTGTCTATTAATATTGATGATTATTCCGAAAACGAATTCTCGAAATTTATTACACTAGTCAGAATGTATGTGTACAACGAGGGAAAAAACACTGGAGCGGCTTAGGCATTTCGGGGCGCGAAGTTTTCCCTGGATGAGGGCGCACCGGCCCAGGGGCCGATGGGCCGGCGGGCCAGTCCGAGCCTGTAAACATCATCTCATGGATCAAAAGAAGCTACTGGTCCTAAACTTATTTCCATTTGTTAATAGTGCAAAATTTTAACAATTGTGGGAAAAAAAAATACTTTTCACTTTTACAATTGAATTATATGCACACATTATATCAGATATATGTGTCTAAATTAAAGATAAATAACTCTTTTCGGAATTTTAGTCTAAACAACAAAATTAACATGTGGTTGTAACCCTTTAGCGCGCAGCTTTGCATATATGCAAACAACAGTGTTTTGAATTTAATAGATTTTTTTATTCGTATATACCTAATTCACAGTAGAAAATTAAAAAAACAATATTTGCTTTAAATAATAACAGACTTTCCGTGTTTAAATAAAGCGAAATTAACCATTGAAACTTTGTGGTGTAAAGTGAGATTCTCTGGACTACGTATTTTCTAGAACGTATTCTATCATGGGAATTAAAGGGTTAAAGGTTAAGTTTTATAAAATAAATAATTATGTAAAATAAGGTATTTAAAGACATACTTATTAAAATATTTACTAATTTGCAATATTTTAGCGTAAAACAGCCACACGACAATAGTTTTTACTTGTACAGCAGGCGTGCAAAAGAAGAAAAGATTGACGTATTACACTGCTCAAAACAATTAAAGGATATTTGAAGTTTTATATAAAATAAAGATATAAACGAAATTTTTTTTGCCGAAAATAGAAGAAGAGAATCACAAATGCAAATTTTTCTGGTTTTCAAACTGTGGAGTATGCAAATTTTGAGTTCGACGTCAAAAACGTCGCTTCAGCGGCAGCGAATGAAATTTGACTTTCAACTGGATAAAAGAGAATGAAGACAAGGATGATCGGCATTCAGTGATTGCTTTGTTTCGATGAGTACGATGTCTCAGCGAAGTCATTTGACAGATTCAGAAGATTTGAGAATTGTTGGTAGGTTAGAAGGGGGCCAAACTCAAGCCGAAGTAGCGCAAGCCATTGGAGTGTCACAAAGTGTCATTTCCAGGATCTGGAACAGTTTTTTGGAGAGTGGATGTGCAGGCCGAAGACCAAGGCAAGGTCGTAGACGGGCAACAACGCCCAATGAAGATCGGTATTTAGCGTTAACAGCTCGGAGACACCGAACCATGAACGCTACTCTTCTCCAACAACACCTTCGCTCGGCTACAGGCACCACGATTTCAACCCAGACTGTCCGAAACCGTCTCCATGCTGTAGGTCTGTATGCTCGCCGACCGGTGGTATGTGTTAGATTAACATCAAGGCATCGTCGCGACCGCAGGGAGTGGGCAACCGAGCATGTCAACTGGAGGAGAAATGAATGGAGCAATATTCTGTTTTCTGACGAGTCCCGTTTTTCTGTGCATCCGGATAATAGGCGTATTTTCATCTGGAGGGACCGTGGCAGTAGGAATAATCCTGCGTTCGTGCACGAAAGTGTCAGATTTGGCGGTGGAGGCGTGTTGGTGTATGGTGGCATCTCCATTGACGGGCGCACTGACCTCTACATCATTCGAGATGGAGCTCTGACTGGTCGCCGATATAGGGATGAGATCCTCAGACCTATTGTAGTCCCTTACGCTGCAGCAATCGGAGATAACTACATTTTAATGGACGATAACTGCAGGCCACATCGTGCAAACCTGGTGGAGGATTTCCTTTTCGAGGAAGGAATCGTTCGAATGGAATGGCCAGCGTGTTCTTCAGACATGAATCCAATCGAGCACATTTGGGACGCTCTAGTAAGACGAGTTTCTGGCCGCCAACAACCCCCTCAAACTCTCCAAGAACTGGAAAGAGCTCTTCTGGAAGAGTGGGGCAGAATACCCCAACTCGTCATTAATAGCACCATTGAGTCCTTGCCTCAAAGGTGTTCAACGTTGCTGGCCGCCCGTGGAAACCATACCCCCTACTGAAAATGATTTTCTTTGAAGAAAACACCTTTTCTTATTCTTTTTTTCTCATATGCACAAATTGTGTTTTTTTCCTTTAGTACACAAATGCGCAATAAAATGCATTTTTTTCTGCCAAACATGTGTAATTTATTCTCATATAACCTACTATGTCTGTCGACCATGTATCAATCAGCTAAACAGTTTACCAGATACAAAATCCACCTAAAACTGCAATATCCTTTAATTGTTTTGAGCAGTGCATATAAAAAATGTATCTCTGATTTTTTTTCATTATTTTTCCTGTGTAATAAACCTTTCAGAGAATCATACATAAATTTTTGAAACAAAATGAAATATCGCGCATTTAAGGGTTAAATTATTTTTCAGCACTGTATTTTTCAAATTCATAGGCTGTAATTCATATTGTTTTCACATAAAAACAGTAATAAAATACAAATTTTACCAAAAAGTGCATGGTATGAAGTAAGTGACGCACAAATTCAAGATCTCATTACACGAACAAAAATTAATCAAATATTTAAAATCCAGCAAATATCAATTCAACATTTAGTTTTTAGTTAACATTCAACAGAAAAAAAAAAAAAAAAAAAAAAAAACAAAGACCTACTGCCTTTTTGTCATATTTATGCCAAAAAAGAAGACCTACAAGTCCTTCTTTGTTTGGAGGAGGTATAAAACTATAGAAGGTTATAGTATCATATTAAGAAATCTGAGAGATATGGAACTTTTTACTATGTTTAGTAAATTTTTTACCCACTTCTTTGTATTTAAATTAAAATAATTTCTGACTAGAAGCCCTCCATAATGTATGTTTAATCAACCGAAGAGTTTCATAATTTTAAAAAAGCAATGAAATGGTGATAGTATGTCATAATTACTCACAAAGAAAGAAAGAAAATATATATATATATGTGTACAAGGAAAAATCATTTCAGAATACTAAATAAAATAAATAAACAGAATATGTACATTATATGTAGATGTTTGCAATCTAAGTTTGCAATATACATATTTATATGTATATATGTATATGTATATTCCAAACATTTCAAAATACCCAAAGAGTGTTATAAAAACTAGACAAGTCGCATTGCATTCTTTATGCAAAAATCTAATTTTGTGATATTTCAAACTATTGTCATTTTTTTTTTACCCAATTCTTTGTATTTAAATTAAAATAATTTCCGACTACAAGTTCTGCATAATGTATGTTTAATCGGCATAAGAGTTTCATGAGTTTTAAAAAGCAATGAAATGGTGATAGTATGTCATCATCATTTACAACAAAAATAAAATATGTACAAAAATAGTATCAAAATGCCTAATAAAATAAATAAACAGAATATGTACATTATATGTATATGTTTGCAATATACATATTATGTATGTGCGTATATGTATATTGCAAACATTTCAAAATACCTAAAGAATGTTATAAAAACTAGACATGGCAGGAATTTCAAATGGCATTCTTTTTGAAAAAAATCTAATTTTGTGCTATGTCAATCCATTACACTAGTCTGCATGATATCAGATGATGATTAAAAACCAATAACTGCCCTTAATGCATTTTTTTTTATGCTGATTACAAAGCTTCATCGCTGAGAACAAGCATTATGTGGTAGTCACACATAACGTAAATTTCCCTTGATCACACACGAAAAATCAAAAGCTGGAATTTTCGTTGGTCCTCAAATCAAAAAACTGATGAAGGACAAGGATTTTGAAAAAACGATGAATGAGACAGAAAAGGACGCATGGACCGCTTTTAAATGTGTTATGAAACTTTTTAGGGAATAAGAGAGATCCAAATTACAGGAATATTGTTGAAACAATGCTGGAAATTTTCAAGAAGTTGGGCTGTAATATGAGTGTAAAAATGCACTTCTGCATTCCCATATCGACTACTTTCCAGAAAATCTGGGACATTACAGTGAAGAGTATAAGGGCGGTTGGAATGTAAGTATGATGGCAGACTACTGTTGCATGTTGGAGAGGGACATAAAAGATGAAAGAGGATCTGCAAGAAAGTCAAAAAGAAGAAAGTTTCTTTAATTGTAAACTATTTGCTTTTCGTTTTATTAAAGAAATTTCATGAACTTATAAGGACGTTTTTTAAAGTACTTTTAACGTGTTTAATGAAATACTTTGTATGAAATTGTAATAAATTTTTGATTGCATTCATTAAAATATTGAAAACACAACTTCTCATTTTTTCTAAAATCCTGACGTGATAGACAAAAATGAAGGTTATTTCCGAAATCAGCATCAAAAATTGATTCAGAAAAACTTGTTCATAAGAAATAATCTGACAAAAAGTTTTAAAATGCAGGCTAGTGTTATCAGTGATTAATTTTTCAAAACATGACTTTTGTAATTTATCGAAAAAGTTTTAAAATTCTCAGAAAATTTCACTGAAGGTCACCTTAGAAAGTTTAAAAGAATCAGTGAAGCATTTCTTTGTACACAACCAAGTCGTTTAGAAAAATAATTCAGTTTTGCCTAATTTTATCTGAAAAGAGGATATATGCGAACTTTTCGGATGATATTCGGTCTGGTAAATTATTTTTTCGTTCATCCCATAAGGTTGAATGCACACGATAAAAGCAACGAACAGGTACCACTACACTCAGAAAATCAGCAACGAGTTCTAAATCCATGTGATTGTGGATATCTTGTAGCAATTGGAAATCAACCATGCAGGCAACGCACACATTCAATGGCAGTTAACATGCTAATAGGGCCGTAGATAATAAAGGAGAAGGAAAAAAAATAGCCAAAGTAGTATGCCAAAATTATTAGGGTAGTTGTAATTTTAAAAAGAATATAGATGTAAGAACATCAGGTGTATTATTTTATCTTCTAGTTCCGTTTCATGTTAAAAATTCTAATACCAACAAATGATAAAATATTAGACATACATACATACAATAAATACAATAATCCCAACAGGGGTGAAAAATTAGCCAGAGCCAGGAATCGAACCCGGGGCCACAGCATTCCAGGCTGTCGCTCTAACTACTGAGCTACTCCGGCCGATTCCTGGCTCTGGCTAATTTTTCACTCCTATTGGGATTATTACATTTATTGTATGTATGTCTGTTTAATATTTATATACAGTATAAGTTCAAAAATCCGGCAACTTCAAAAATCCGGCATCAAAATCATTATTCCTTTCCTCATTTTTTTAAACTTCCAATTTACAGGAAAAATAAAAATATTATTTGTTTGAAAGTGTGAAAAACAATTGCGAATATCTAGCCGCAATAGAACAGCTAAGCGCTAGCAGTTCAGAAGATGAGGACAGGGAACAGACATAAGAAAAAATGTCACTGGAAAAAATATAAATTTTATTGGACAATTAAACTTCCGAAATAGATATTCTCCGATTGTATTAAATGCACTAAAAAAATGTAAAAGAATAGCTAAAGAAATTGAAATAACGGTGACATTGATGTTTCAGAAATTACACGAGAATAACTAACTTCCTTATTTACAAGATTTTTCTTTAAACATAAAAAATAGAAAACAAAAACAAGTTTTTCTCTTTTACTCATATAATAATCATTTGGTTATGAATTAAATTATGACTAAAGAGATCATTAAGAATATCGAAGTATTTTTGACATTCTTCAGAAATCCGGAATTTTCAAAAATCCGGCATAGCCTCGGTCCCGACGATGCCGGATTTTTGAAGTTATACTGTATACTGTTAACCGTTGAATGCAGGCGTTATTTATGTGTGTTTTATTACATATTGTAGTGTGTGCGTGTTTTATTAAATGATAAAATAGTTAGACAAGTGTCCAAAATTAACCTTACAAACCCAAATTTTGTATCTATCCTTCGTCCTTTATCTGAATTAAATATCATATCTCAGAATCTGTCAAATGCTTTCACAATGACATGTTCTATCTCCCATATGCGAAAGTTTTATCCAGGTATTGGTTCAACTCTTGAAATTAGAATGTGAATCAACTCGTTACATTTATTTCTAGACGCGGAGAAAGAATGGATTTGCATATTTCTGTGTAGCGAAGGGCGAAGGTGAATCTCATTGGGTTGCGGGGTAACGTTGACCTTGAACTCACCATCTACTACCTTCCTTTCATTGGATTTCACATAACTGAATTAACATAAAGCACTTTTTATAGTTGTTTTTTTAATTTTTCCCGACAGCGTAAATCACGCAATAAAATAAGTCCTCAAACGGTGATGAGAGCTTCTGGTAGTAAATTCTTTTGCACTAAACGCGTAGATTTAAACCTTTGGAGATTTATTGGATGGCGTTAACATTGTGCACTGGTTCTTCTTAATTCATTTCAATACGTTCTTCTACATGATTTAAATTCAGTGATTTAGTTTTCCCGCACCAGAGGGTGAAAACGTTCTTCTGCCTGAAAATTACCAATAAATTGAGCTCGCATAGCTCAAATAGCATCCTGACACCAAGGTCCAGGGCTTATCTGTATAGAAACTGTGCGGCTGCAAGCACTCGCATGGAATACATACGAGTATACAGATGCGATCTGTATACTGATGTCAGGATTCAAAGAGGTCGATTTTTCTTATGTTGCCGTTGAAGAGATGATTGCGGATCTCATGGCTGTCTATAGGATTCGACCTCAGTTACGATGAGCACTGAATATCATAAAAGTACACGGTTCTAATTGGTTCCAAGAATGCTAAGAAGATGAAAATATAAGTAAAGTTAACTAATTGTTCAAGAGAGTAAGTCTGCGAACTTTCTGTATGAAATAAAACATTTGTAGAACAAACATTTTTGAGAAATGAAAAAAATTGATTTTTCTTCTTTCTGTTTGGTGTATTTTAATAAAAAAAAATTAAAACAGACGTCTACGTAGTTTTTTTAATCGGAATTTATTATTCTTAAATAAATATATATATATATATATATATATATATATCCAAAAACCAAACCAAAAATTCGAAACTACGGAACTGATCCAACAATAAATAAACTAAACCGAATGACAACTACAAAATAACTAAAAACAACTAACTTTAAAAAAAACATACTTTAAAAACAACATACTTTAAAAACGGCAAACTTTAAAAACATTCAAACTAAAACCAAAGAAATTGAAACCATGGAGACAGGCCGGCATGCACTTGCGACATGCAACTGCGGGGTTAAAACCAGTTTTTATGTGCACAACGCTCCCCAAACAACCTGTCAAGACCAAAAAGAAAAAAACTAACAAATCGAATGAGCTGCCTAGACCCATCGAAAACCAACAACTGAACATGAAACCCCAAACAATCGTGCACGCAAACCCTTAACAGTCAAAGCCACGGTTACTCCTCTCTTCGCATCCACATTACCTCTAAATCTCTGCGATAAGTCTTACACTTTACGAAATTTCGTAGCAGACTCTTCAAAAATCTCTCAGGATAGCCATGGTGCAATGCCAGAATATACCAATTGTAAAGTTCTTCAATCTTTTCCCCAGTATTTGATGTCAATCTATCTATACGGTTTAACCCGTTAATAAAAATATTTCTATATATTGAGATATGCACATTTGATCCAAAATTTAAGATTTTTGTAGTTTCAAAGTTAAAGCTTTTTCGTTTATCATATATATCTGTCTTTATCTCTCCATTTTTTATCTCGATATTAATGTCTAAATAGTTGACCATGTTTTTACTTTTTGACTCCAATTTCAAATTTAAACCTCTAGGATAGCAATCAAATTTTTCTTTTTTCACATCATTGCATCTGACTATTAAAACGTCATCAATGTAACGAAAGCACTTCATATCCTCATTTATATCAATTTGTTCCTCATACATATATAAGTAGATATCGGCTAAAATCGAACTACAACATCCCCCCATTGGGATACCTCTAACTTGTTTGTAAACAATTTTCCCGTCATATAAGTAGTTCTCACTCACTACAAGGTTAAACAAATTAGTAAACCATTCCTGTCCGATATTTGAGGAATTATATTTACTAAAAAACTCCATAATTTTTATTTTAAGATTGTCCAAATCTATACTATTATACAAATCTTCAAAATCATACGCTGTTAAACTTGAAATGTTTTTCATTATATATATATATATATATATATATATATATATATATAAATGTTTATACATTATTATATCCCAGGGATACCAAATAGTCCCCTATTTAAATATTAGTATTTTCTTAGATTGATGATTAATTTCTTAGATGATTAATTTCTACTACATTTGCGCTAGAATGAACCTTCAGAGTATGTTTCTACAAAATTTGCAAGAAAAATCTAAAAAGAAATTTTTTCTAAGAGAATACTGGTATTTAAAACGGAGCATTTGAGAGCCTTGTATCTATCCCATCGCAATCAGAAAAGATTACAATAAAAAAACTAAACCATATTTCTATACTTTCCCTAATTATCAACTCCATGCCGAAACTAGTTCAGATTTCTCTTCGGGCAATAAACATTGAACGCAATTTATGACATAATCAAAATTAGAAGCAATCAATAGTGGTATGCATACTGGAATATTTTGACTGGCATTTATCCCCTTATCTCCTGAGCTTATTCATTAACATTTCTAAGCCTTTCTTCTGTTCATTTCAGCTTTTGTTCCTCTTCCACGTTATTATGTTGCTGCCAAATATAAAATGATAAGGCGAGAAGATAAGTGTACATGTTTGTACGCACTGTTAGATAAGAACTGAGATTAAAGAGGAGCTTCTCTCTCTGTGTGTGTGTTCCTTCCGCAAATAATGAATGATATATATATATATATTTTGGCGAAGCAGTAGGTGTGAATCAACAGCTGAAGTGGAAACTGTTGTAGCTATTTTGTTAGGAATGATAAGGATCATTGTTAAGACCTTTGTTAATGCGTAAAAATATTTACATCCAAAGGAGCGAGCGTTCTTAAGTATAATTGATGTTTCTCGTGTGTAACAGAGAACTTTCTGCATATTTTCCTTTCGACGATACAAGAGTTGCAATATCTTGCTTCAGTAAGCTATAAACTAGAAAAGAAAAAAGGAGAGAAAAAAAAGAAGAACTTAAAAAGCAGCAAAACACAACATGCGTTTCGGAAGGAAAAAATTATTGAACTTTTTGGTCCAAAATGTACAGTCGTGGAAGAAGAAGAAGAAAAAAAAATCCCGAACAACCCCATTTTACCACCGAACTGCCGGACGTTACAGATACCATTCAAGTGGGAACTCTGTGTACTTTCCTAATATAAATGAAATTTTTGGAATAGAGATCGTCTACAAATTAAAAATTGTACCCATTTTCCTTTTTTTAAATAACAACTTTTTTCGAGTTTTTTTTTTTTTTTTTTTTTTAAATCCAAGCATCCGTTAAAAGCCACAGATTATGCAATTTTTCTTAAATCTTCATAGAGTTACCGAAGGTAATGTGTTAGGGGATATTTCTAACAAAAGTAAAGAGAACATAAAATTATTTTACAAAGAAAAATATTGAGAAATTTAAAATTTAAAAAAATCATTCTATAATCATTCATGAAAGAAAATATTACATATATATGGGGCATTCTCACAATCTTTAGGCTTTTATGTCCCTGAATAATAATTCTTATTTTAGTACATATTCTTGTTTTTTTTTTTTTTTTTTTTAATTTCATATACTGGGGAACATCCCATTGCATGGTTGCATAACAATATTAACGAGATAAATAAGTTTTGAACGATGTTGGGGGTCCAAATACCAGGAAAACTCCTATACCGTAACGTGTCCCTGATGCTGATTTTTAAGTTTGGAGCTGTCTGTATAAAATTGTTTCAATAAAAGTAATTCGATGTCATTTTTTTTCCGAAACTGGGACAATTGTTTTATATAAATGGGTAGCAAAAAATTAACCTGCACACATTTTTAGGGTTGATATTATTTTTTTAACTCTGTCCCTGGCTTTTAGATTCCTTACCATCCCTCTTGCTAAACCTATACAAAAATCACTTCAGATGCAGCCACAGAATTTTTTTCAAGTTTTTTCTCATGCAGAAGTATGCTAGAGAAAGAATTTCTAAAATTCTTTGAGAGGAAATTTACTGCAGAATTTAAATCAGCATTTTAGAGATGGGCAACATCGTTCCTTTAAGGAATCGTTCCAGCCGGAATCGCTCACCGAAAGGAACGAGTTCTTTTGGGTCGTTCTTTTTAGAATCGTTCCGAAAAAAGGAACGATTCCGAGAAAAAAGGAACGAATCCGAGAAAAAAGAAACGATTTTGAAAATTAAAGAATTCCAAGGGGAAAAAAACACTTCCGAGGTAAAGAGAACCACATGCAATCCATATTATTTATTACTAATCTATTTTCTTATGCATCCAGTCGCCTTAATTTTGTAATATTTTAGACAGATGATTTTGCTTTTAAGAGTTCATTCCATTGATCAGTGTGTGCAATTTATTTGCAGTTATTTCTAACTTTCTGATTTATGGCATTAAGCATAATTCCTCTTGAAAATTTACCTCTGGTTCCTGGTTGACCTTTCATTTACCGCTGTAGTTTATCCAGGAAATTTTACTGTAGCTTCGGTTTGGCGATAAGGGCGGCGCGGCGGTCTATTCGATTTTCAGTGTAAGCATTTAAATATCCATTTCAAGCATCGTGGCTTTATAAGGGTAGTCTTACCGTCCCCAAGCGTTCCTGCACTTTTCGAGGTAAATTATTATTTTTTTTAATTTAATCCAATGTAAATAACTGTTTCTAAAAATCAATGAACATTGTGGCTATCACTTAGTCTAAACATGATTTGCCTAAAAATAGTGGTCATTTTCCTTACTGTCCCATCCTTACGATCCCCTTTTTTTCCATTACCGTCCCTTCTTTTTCCTTCCGTCCGTTCTTTAACACCCACTTAAGAAAATGCTATACCAAAATTTTGAACTAAAAATGCTACATTGTTATTATTTATTATTCGAATGTCCTGTGGGTACTATGCAAATTCATTATAAGTAAAAATTTAGAAGAAAATAGAAAGTTATAGCGGTAAAACGGTAAGGAAAATTAAACTCGCAAGTTTAACTTAAACTTCAGTTAAATAAAAAATGTTTCGCTGCTGACCATTTTTTTTTTTTTTTTTTTTAATCATTAAGGCATTCGTCTATTAGATTAAAATGTTATTTTAGCAAGTTTAATTTCGCCAGATTTTTATTCCCGAAAGTCAAAAAATTGTGAGAATGCCTCATATATATATTTGATTTTCTTTTCTGTGGACACCTACGATCACAGAAGAAGACCTCCTTAGACAGTTGATAAGTAAAATTTCTTTCTATTTTGAAAACTAACGGTAAGAGTGAGTTGTAACAGCACATAGACATGTTTTGGACGAAACTCATTCTTTTTATGTAAAAATTGATGTAGTTGTAGATACTAATTCATAAGTTTTTTAAAAATAAATTTATTACTAATTTTCGCAATTATAAAGATGTTTTTGAATGAAAAAATATCTGGTATGCTTGGGTGTATTCACTGAATCGCATTAAAAAAATAAACATCTCAATGGGATAATTTTTTGGGAAGATATAAACCTTTCACGTGCTTTTACCATTAGCAACATGGGCATAACTTGAGGGGGGTAGGGCAAAAAGGGGCATGTTCCCCTCTAGTCTTTTGGATTGTTTTCTGGTTAAGAAACTGTTTAGCATTTCTTTTTAACCATTTATGTACTGTCTTATCTGTTAACTAGAATAAATATTAGATGATTAAAACACACAGAATGAACGTCTTCAGCGTTGTCAGCAGTCATTTCTCTTCAAGCAAAATCTTTAAACAGATACTCAAAAGTCAAGTGAAAATATTTCCCATGCTCCTTATTAAAAAAAAAAAAAAAAAAATAGAAATGTACATACCATTTTCCTTCTTCCACCCTAAAAAATATTTTCAATCAAAGGAACGTGTGAAAAAATATCTCATGATTTATGTCCATTTTGATTTTAATCATTGGCCCTTTCTTTCACACTATGAACACAACAGCCTTCTAATTCTTACAGCTTCCTGCAACATTGACGTCTCCTAAAGTCTTTTTTTTTTTTTCTTTTTTACTGCTTTGTAGAGCTTTCATTACTTTTCATTTCATTTTCAAACTGAAGATTTCCGATTGTGATGCTTTCTTGTAATTGCGTGTGGGGTGTTACAGGTCCTGCTCCAGGTTATAGTTCATGGTGACATACCCTATTTAGACACCCACAGGGCTAATGAGCTCTCATTGAGATATAAGGGTCAATATCACAAAATAAGGAAATTGCAGTCGGCACAATAAAATTTCTATTTAATGTTATATAATGCTATTTTCTTTTTTACATTCTAATAAAAAATATTCTTAGAAGTATTTTCAAGACATATTATATTCATAATAACACAAAAAATAAAGCAATTAAAAGACTTAAAATTTCAGATTGTCATTTTCCTGGCATGTCACACTATGATTGTGTGCAAAGTAAAAGGCTTTCTACTATCATGTACAAATATCTTTTTCTAGTTTTTGTAATTTCTAATTCATAATTATATCTTATATAACACATATATGTGGAAGGTAACAAGTTCTGTATTTTACAAATAATTTTCCATAATTAAAATAGGTTTGTCACTGAAAATGAATGTCATTGTCCTGGCCTGCTCATTTTAGCTCTTTATGAGGTATAAAGATGGCGCTGCAGAGTAATTCTTCTTGTTCTTGACATAGTTCAAGTCAGAAGTAGTAAAATCATTGCTACCAGCAAGATCTTTTAGATGTTTCTTTGAAAATAATGTGTTTAAAGGCTTTGTAAAAATTGAGTAGACTTTTATTGTCATTTTCCTGGCTTCTACAAATTGCAAATAAAACTGAACATTACACTGAATTTGAGGTACTATAGAGGAAACATGTTCCTTTAAACAAAATTAAAATGTTAGATCTTAAAAAAAAAAAAAAAAAAAAAAAAAAAAAAAGAATGTGAAAAATGTTTTAGAATGAAATTGTCATTATCCTGGCATACATATGCCAAGAAAATGACACATAATTATAATTACATAAAAATGAATTTAAGCTCTTCCAACTTTAACAATTTTACATATAAATTCCTTTATTCAGCTGTTCAACGAACATTTAAAAAAAAAAAAAAAAAAAAAACAGAAGCTTTGAAACGATTTGAAATTTCAAAATTTTTGTTTTCAAAATCTCACATTTTGTGATATTCACCCATTAAAACAATCGCAGACACTTACAAGCAATTAGCTAGAAGCAACTCAAATTCTAGGAAGAATGAATGTCAGATATCGCAGAAGCTTCTAACATCACAGCCAATGCCTTGCTATTTAGCAGTAACTCACTGGCTATCGAGTTATATCCCAGTTATATCCCAGTCCTATAATCCTAGTTATATATGAGCTTTAGCGAAATAGTTTTGTGGCATCATTTAAGATTATTTGTAACGCTTTTGATAGTATAGCTACCTATAGATCGTAGAGGATTCGTTTCTCGAATTTTTTTAAAAGCATTGTGTGCCAAATTTTTGTTGTAGTGTCGTTAAGTGAAATCGTAAAAAGTTGTCAAAAAAATCCACCACTCTGACGACCAAAATACTTGTAAATTCCTGTAAAACTACTTATAGACCGGGAGCCGGCAGCAGAGACAATCACCTCATCGAGTTCACGGATGAAATTCTAGGATTAGTTAAATCTCGATTCGCGTATTAAAACGCAATCGGTAGTCCTATCTTGGTGGAAAACACCTGAAAACCCGATTTTAGCGGTTGACTCGTAGGTTTACCATTGTGTTTTCCTGCACCCAAAGGTATGAAAATAGGGAGGACTGGGAGCAGGAAAACATAATGGTCAACCTACGAGTCAACCGCTAAATCGGGTTTTCAGGTGTTTTCCATCCAGATAGGACTTGGCAGATCGATTGCGTTTTAATACGCGAATCGAGATTTAACTAAGCCTAGAATTTCATCCGTGAACTCGATGAGGTGATTGTCTGTGCTGCCAGCTCGCGGTCTATTATATAGTAGCTGTATGGAAAAGGAATTTTTCACATTTGAAACAGTAATAAAATTTCGCTCAGTTTAACAACGTATAATATCACTAAAAAGGTCTCATTCCACCATAGTAGGAGAGCTGTTGAGCATTTTTGAGTAGGTATTTGAGGCACCCTGAAAATTTGTGCAACACTTTTTTTGTAATACCTGAATACAAAATCGAATGTCTGGCTGAAGGATCGTGGCCCAAAAACTGTGCCAGACACGTGTCAAGTGCCATTTGGCACTTGACACGTGTCTGGCACAGTTTTTGTGCCGACTAAAGTGTCTGTCAGTTTCAAAATATTTTTTTCTAAGCATAAATATTATTCTGCCTCAATCTCAGCGTGCCTCAAATACCTTTTTTGGGTAGTCAAAAAATGGCACTTGACACGTGTCTGACACAGATTTTGGGCCAGGATCCTTCAGCCAGACATTAGATTTTGTATTCAGCCATTACAAAAGAAGTGTTGCACAAATTTTCAGGGTGCCTCAAATACCTTCCCTAAAATGTTTAACAGCTCTTGGACTACAGTGGTTCATTTTCAATAGGTTCACTATCGAACAACAATATGTTTGATTGTCTGTTTCCCACCCCCCTTTTTTTTTTACTTTTGTAAAATTTAACCAATCGCCGCGAAATCTTAATATGGTGTTAAGGTAGTTCACCTTATGCTTTATGTTTTAAAATAATTGTCATATATTAGTATGTAGGTTTTTTTTTTCTTTTTCAGGAGAAATGCCAGAAATTTGAATATATCATCGTCTAATTCGCGTCAAAATCATCGGCAATTGCAAGAAAGGTAATTAAAATGAATTAGAGTCTAGCATCGAGCCGATAATCTGATTTTATCCGTTCATGACACAACCCGCGGTCCAGTTCGAATCAGTTCGGTGTTGCGAATTGGATTCGGGTCTGGTTGATTTCCGATTCGATTTTGACATTAGCGGATTGGGTTTAGTATCCCGTTTTTCAAAAGGAATTTCACAATACTACTTCAGGTGGAAAAACTGTATATTTGAATAGAAATAAGTATAAATATATGTATTTTCGTACATAACAGATAAAATTGATATTGCATATGTGGCATTCTCACAATCTTTTGACTTTTGGGGAAAAAAATCTGGCGAAATTAAACTTGCTAAAATAACATTTTAATCTGATAGACAAATGCCTTAATGATTCAAAATAAAGAAAAAATGGTCAGCAGCGAAAAATGTTTTATTTAACTGAGATTTAGGTTAAACTTGCGAGTTTAATTTTCCTTACCATTTTACCCCTATAACTTTTTATTTTCTTCTTAATTTTTACTTATAATGAATTTGCATAGTACCCACAGGACATTCAAATAAGAAATAAAACAAATGTAGTACTTTTAATACAGAATTTTTGTATAACATTGTCTTAAAGGGGTGTTAAAGAAGGGACGGTAAGGTAAAAAAAGGGACAAAATGGTAAAAAAAGAGATGGTAAGGATGGAACGGTAAGGAGAATGACCACCTATTTTTAGGAAAATCATGTTAAGACTAAGTGATAGCCATAATGTTCATTGATTTTTCGTAACAGTTGTTAACATTGGATTAAATTAATTTTTTTTTTTTAATTTACCTCGAAAAGTGCAGGAATAAACCTTGGGGACGGTAAGACTATACTGTTAAAAATATCGTGAAAAATTACCTCTGTTTTTAAAGGCTATCTATTTTCTGACCAATGAGAACGCTACATTAACACCTATGAAGCGTTATCATTGGTCAGAAAATAGATAGCCTTTAAAAACAGAGGTAATTTTTCACAATATTTTTAACAGTGTACTCATAAAGCCACGGTGCTTGAAATGGATATTTAAATGCTGATTTATATTCTGCAGTCAATTTCCTGTCAAAGAATTTTAGATATTCTTTCTCTAGCATACTTCTGCATGAGCAAAAACTTGAAAAAAAAATCTGTCGCTGCATCTGAAGTGATTTTCTGTATAATTTTAGAAGAGGGATGGTAAAAAATCTAAAACCCAGGGACAGAGTTCAAAAAATAGTATAAATCCTAAAAATGTGTGCAGGTTAATTTTTAGCTACCTATTTATATAAAACAATAGTTCCAGTTTCAGAAAAAAATTACATCGAATTATTTTTATTGACACAATTTTATCCAGACAGCTCCAAAGTTCAAAATCAGCATCAAGGACACGGGGGCGGTAGATGAGTTTTCCATGTGTTTGGACCCCCAACATCGTCCAAAACTTATTTATCTCGTTAATATTGTTGTGCAATCATGCAATGGGATGTTCCCAAGTATATGAAATTAAAAAAAAAACACAAAAAAGTGTATTAAATAAAAAGATTATTATTCAGGGACATGAAAGTTAAAAGATTGTGAGAATGCCCCATATAGAGTATTTTTCTATAATCCCATAAAAATGCGGATTAATTTTCTTTCGATTGTGGTTGGTTTCGAGTTGAAGTGCGTTAGGTGCAGATAGAGTTTCGGGTTAACAGACTTTCTTTTTGACTGGTTTGAATTGGATTTCGTGTTAACTTCAAATGATATTTTCGGTATACAGAATTTTAAAACTTATGCAGCTATGTGTGTAAAATGTGCATAGTGGTGGGGATGTAGGTGATGTAAAACTTCAAACGGGGCATTACGACTTTTGTTTTCCTAGTCTGAAAGCATAAGTTAGCTTATGATTAGTATCTTCAAATTTTGCTTCATTTTGATGCCACTTGAGAACTTATATAAAAGCAACTATCACGGCAATTTCACAATGGAGTATCCAGATGATTGTCACATGAAGTCATTTTAATTTACCATAAGACAACAGTCACGGTGAATTCATCAAACGTCGGCCACTTGAGATTAATAAGGAAACGCAAAAAATATATCAGATTTTGGCTCATCGTGGGGACTGAAGCGTTTGTGACCCTTTGTGACGTCACAGTGACACTACGCAGATTTTTTGTGAGTATTAAGGAACTATATATTGGCTACTTCTTTATATCAGGTTCTTCTTACCATCCCATTAAAATAAACACACATAAAAACTTGCTAAATTATGTGTGAAAAAAATCAGCTTTGTTGAAGAACACCAGCTTTTAGTTGAAAATGGCGTATAGTTTGAAAAAAAAATATTATTCTAAACAATAGGATAGTCTAAAACGGAAAAAAAAAAAAAAAAAAAAAAAAAAAAAAAAACCCAACGACGATAATACGCAATTTAAAAACATTATTATTATTATTATTGAAAAACGTTTTCATTGTTTCAACTCAAAGTCGGAGGCATATCCTCTTTGCTGAAGGTACCACGCCCAAATCTGCAAAACAGCAACAGGTGCGCGAAGCTCAACCTGTAGTTGAAACTTATCAAAACAACCAGGATACAAAATAACAAGATTTTGTAAAAAAATTTATAAAACCGTCTCTTTTTAATCAAACTTCTTTGTGATCTCTATCTCTCGGTATATAAAGTTACGTCTTGTGATTATAAACAAAATACGAAGTAGCTGTCATCTTGGAAAAGATGTTGAACCCGATCCAACTTCAACTGCCAGTGCGAGGTCACAAAACTGACCGCTGGGTCCTGGACAGGTTAGTCCAGTGTGGGTGTGGTGACTAGAGTGTAGTAGACAAGAAAGGCTGTACTGGAAATAATGGATACTGTGAAGATGACGGTTTGGTAGAAGGTCGCTGCCTTCTTCTTCTTCTTGGATCGCTTTGTTTCGTCTTCTTACCCTACGAGGCCACTGACTCCAGATGCGTTAGCGATGAAAGGAACGATCAAAGAGATTACGTTTCTTTTCTCCTGGTCTATTATTATTATTTTTTTAATTTATCAGGGAAGATGATAAAAAAAATTACGTAAATACAGGGAAATTAAAAAATGATTGCACTGAATACAAATGCCAATAAATTTATACTACTATTATATAGAAAGAAATTCGAAATCTGCATGAGTCCCATTTGTAGAGTCAGCTAAAATCAATGGTTTTTTGTACTATATCAAAAGAACATTTGTAGGGTTCTTTATTCTTCGTTGGGGTAACTATTACAAGCAGTAATTATTTGAATGATGTTCTACAGACAGTTACGAATTAACCCGTCAATTCGAGTCTCGACGGCTTCGGAAACCAGATTTTAATTTATTACGATTTTAATTAAATTTTTACGCACCAAATTTCCAAGTAATCTATATTAATAAAAATGAAATTGAAAAACTGCACTAGCTTGGTTGGGAGTGATTTTAAAAGGTGTATATTTCAGTAACGTGTATAAAAAAAAAAATCCTTATCAAATAAAATGCTAAAAAATTGGTTTAAAGAATATGATCGTTCACACAAGCGAATAGTGTAATACTTTGGGGAATGCATTGTTAATAATAATAACTTAATACAAATCAGAAAATTTAAATATTCGTTACAACCACAACACTTCTATATTCAGAAATGTTTTCTTATAAAGTATAACTCCAGCAGGAAATCAGATATGCCAGGGATTTCTCGTCTCACAAATCGCCTAAAAGTTGCAGTGCCGATATAGGCAGTTGCCAGTTCCGCCTGTTTGGTAATGTGGTTACGGAGATGCCTCACGCCACAATTTGTTACATCAACGAATACGCACTGGCTTCACAGTTAGACCGGGAGCCGGCAGAACAGACAATCATTTCATCGAGTTCACGGATGAAATTCTAGGATTAGTTAAATCTTGATTCGCGTATTAAAACGCAGTCCGTGTGACCAAAGAAATTCACACAAAACAGTTAGAAATAGTGTTGTGATGTGTTCAGACTTACGCGGGACGTCCACATTTCCAGGGATTCGGGATTCCAAGACCCGTTCCAGGGAAACACTGCACGAGTCGCCAAAAGTTCCGATTTCTGATGATATAAAAAATATCTTAAATTTCTTTTAGCACTATGCTATTCATTAGTCTGCATCAAGTGGAACTTAATACAGTAAAACCTGTGTAAACAGAACCTGACTATAATGGAAATTTTTAAAGTTCTTTCGAAAGGAATATCGTACGGACAGTATTCTCGTGACGTCACAGTGGGAATCACGTGGTATAAAAATAGCGGCTAGCGCGTTTGTTTACCTTATTGCGTCATTGGATGCAGCAGAAACACAGGCAAATGCATGCGTAAAATACTGCAGATTATTTTGTACGAATTATTTTCGATCAATACTTATATACATATTAATTAAAATCCATATATACGTATTAACTAATATTTAAATTTTTTATTTCATAAATAAAATGAAAAATATGCATGCCGCTACTTTAAAATAGAGAAACGAATTCATGTATAACCCATACGTGCCCCTGAAAAGGTCTAAAACTCCGTATAAAATAAAATTATAAGCATAAATTTTCTACACACAATGTTTTTCAATAGCGCGGTTATGAATGTTTTTCCCAAACAAACGAATTTTTCTAACCTCGAACCCATGTGGAGAATATGGCCCATAGACCGGGAAGAGGTTGCACAAACTATCTCCTCATCGAGTTGACGGCTAAAATTCCAGTAATACTTAAAACTCGATTAGCATATTAAAATGCAACTGGTCTGCTAAGTCCTATTTTGGTGGAAAACACCTGCAAACCCGATTTTAGTGCTTGACCATTGTGCTTTCCAGCTCCCAGTCCTCCCTGTTTTCATATCTTTGGGTGCAGGAAAACACAGTGATAAGCTTACCGATACACCGCTAAAATCGTGTTTGCAGGTGGTTTCCACCAAGATAGAACTTGGAAGACCAGTTGCATTTTAATATACTAATCGGGTTCTGTCTAATTATGGAATTTCAGCCGTCAACTCGATGAGCAGACCCGCCTGCTGGTCTAGTACAAATTTGCTTTCTAACATGTCTAAAAATTTAATATTTTTCCGATCTCTGTTGTTTTTATACATTTAATGTATTTAATTCAGTAAAACCTGGCATAACGGAAGCTGTTTATTATGTCTTAAACGTAAAAATCTCACAGACCATATCGAAGGAATACAATTTTAACTACTTTTGAAAACCTCTCATATACGGAATGTTGTTTTGGACCCTAGCGATTAAGCTTTAACAGATGTAAGATTATTACGTTTATTAAGTACAGTAAAACTTACTAAGAAGTAATCTCCAATGACCAGAGACAGATCCCGTTTTAGACGGGTTTCTATCTTAGCAGGTATAATTTTATAGTATTTCTTCAGCAGCCCTAGTTACACGTGCTTCTCTTATTTTGAGCGATATTTGGCTTCATATTGAAAGCAATTTTAACAGTATACTGCATCTCTAGTACATTCTGAAACCTATGGGTTTGTTTGGGACCCATTTGCAGTTGATATGCGGAGTTGAGTTGCCTGTGACGTCACATTGATAGGGTCTATTAAAGATTTTAAAATAAATTATTTACAAAGGAGAAAACATAGAAAATTAACTCTTCGTGGCACTGACAACGTTATTCAATTCGAAAGTACACAGACTCTAGCGTCGATAACTTTACTCTATGGTCGATAAAAACAACGGAGAAAAGTTGTTTCAATTCTTCTGAATTATCGTCTGCGGATGAAAACGGTTGAATAATAAACTAGTATGTTGTGGCCATCACAAAACTTTCTTCTATCTCATACATGTCAATACTTCAAAATTCACTATCTCAGTGCCAAATTAAATGGCAATCTGTGTTCATCATGAGAATTCTAAAAATATGAAATTCCGTGCATTAGTTCTCGAGGTATGACTGTCACTGAAATCGTGTAAATCCAACAAAATGCAGCATAGCAGCGCCACCTATTGGGTTATTTACACCAGAACCTAATTATGACCAACTTATGTCAACGTCTAACTGAATATGAAGTTTGAGGAAAATTCGTGCATTAGTTCTTGAGATAGAGGTATTGCGCAAATCATGACAAATGCAGCATAGAAGTGCCACCTGTTGAGCGATTTGCAACAACACATAATCAGCAGAAATATTAATCAAGTTATACTTAAATCTGAAGTTTGATGAAAATTCGTGCATTAGTTCTTGAGATAGAGCTATTGAGGAAATAGCTCAAAATGCAGCACAGCAGCGCCACCTAGTGGGCGATTTACACCAACACGTCGTCAGCATCATTTCATATGAAGGTCTAACTAGATCCGAAGTTTGATGAAAATGTGTGCATTAGTTCTTGAGATAGAGCTACAGCGAAAATAGTGTAAATCCTGCAAAATGCAGCATAGCAGCGCCACCTGTTGGGCAATTTATACCAAAACGTAAACAGCATCCATTCATGTCAAGGACTAACGGAATCTGAAGTTTTATAAAAATCCGTGCATTAGTTCTTGAGATAGAGCTTTTGCGGAAATCCTGCAAAATGCTACATAGGATACACCTGCAAGGCGATTTACACCGAAAACTAATCAGCACCAATCTATATCAGGGACTACCTGAATATAAATTTTTATTAAATTCCGTGCATTAGTTCTTGAGATAGAGCGCCCACAAAATTTGTGTCACATACAGACAGACAGACAGACTCACAGGCAAACATTTTGTAAAAACATGTTTTTTGGAATCTCTGACCCATAAAACGTGTAAATCCGTTGAAAACTGGAATTCGAAAATTTTCATGAAACCAATACTTTCTTCTTGTAAAGATAGAAGAAAGAAAAAATTATGTCTTTCGCTTCGCCACACATTAATTTTTTTTTCTTCCTAGCATTTTTACCATGATATTGTTACTTATAATCAAGAAAATAATTTCGAATCCCCCTGTATTCCTATGAAACAAACTGGTAGAACGTAAGCATTTTTTTTTGTTTTAGTAAAATAATTGTTTAGGTATTATTAAAAATTAAAATAACTCTTTCTGAAGAAAACTTTCTATTTTATTATACTTGAATTTTAGTTGTAGAAACATCATATAGATGATATAAACGATGCATTGTATTTAGGTACTTTGACATTAAAAATATTGTTTCGAGTATTACATTTTAAAATGGTAACAATGGCTTTTTGCATATGGAAAAAGAAAACTATACTGACGGACATGAAAATTATTCGTTTTTTAAATATATCTCTATAATTATTCCAATATAAAATTAGTTCGATATAAAAGTTTTCATTGAAGCGTTTCACATTTTTAATTTATTATGAAAAAATAATAAATATCGCTATATAAATGCTAGCAAACTGGTAGAGCATAAGCATTTTCCCTATTCAACTACAGTAATTGTTTTTATTCTATTAAACCTTAACCATTTTTGAAAAAAAAATCTATGTTATTATGCTTAAATTATGGGTTGTAAAAGCATTATAGATGAGAAAAAAAAGGTGATTTGTATTCAATTATCCTTACATTAATATTAATTACGAACTTCTGACTATCATTCTACGAAAATACTGACATTTCACATATGAAAAAAACAAACAAACAATATTGACAGAAATGAAAATTACCAGTTTCTTTTAAATATTTCTCTAGAATTATTTCAATATAAAAATAGTTCGATATAAAAGTTTCTTTTGAATTGTCGTTTTACATTTTTAAATTATGATGGAAAAAAATATATCGTTATAAGATCACATTATTCCTGTTATGAAACAAATTGATAAGCATGAGCATTCTGTCCATTCAGTAATCTAATTGTTTTTATTCTATTAAAACTTAAAATAACCATTTTTGAAGAAAAGCATCTATGTTATTATACTTCAATTATGGTTTGTAAAATCATTATAGATAATAAAAAAGGTGCTTTGTATTCAATTATCCTTACATTAATATTAATTATATACTTCCTATTATTATTCTAAGAAAATGGAAATGCTGACATTTTGCATATGCGGAAGAGGGAAATAATTTTGACAGAGATGAAAATTACTGGTTCTTTAAATTCCCTCTTACAATTATTTCAATATAAAAATAAGAATACTAAAGAATGCAGGCCTTTTTTCGAAATATTATCTGTTTTCTGCGCAGATATTATATTTTTTCGGCTTTCTTTTTGACAAAATTACGTTCTTTGACTATCACAAAAAAGCAACTCTAGTAGCAAAACAATATTGGGCTAATGTTGTTTATATTGGCTTTATCGTGGACAATAATGGCTACATTGGCCAGAAATATTGCCCCAATAGTGAAATGTTTGCATTTTGAGAATATTGGTGCAATATTTTCAAAAAATTATGTTGACATTTCATTACCAAGATTGCCAATTTAAAGTAAATATTTCTTCAATATTCTATTTCAAGAATATTGGTGCAATATTTTCAAAAAAATATCTTGACATTTCATTACCAATATTACCAATTTAAAGTAAATATTTCTTCAATATCCTATTTCAATGAAAATATTTCCAATATAAAGCTTATTTCTGTTTTCTATAACAGTGGCTGTGTTGGCGTAAAATATTACCCCAACAGTGATATTTACACTTTGCCAATACAACAATTGGTACAGTATCTGAAAAAAAAAAAAACTTTGATATTTCATTACCAATGTAATCAATTCAAAGTCAATATTTCTACAATAGTGGTTTTTTGCTGTAAATATTTAATGTAAAATCAATATTTCCATGATAGTGGCACTTTATTACAAATATTTCCAATGTAAATCCAATATTTAATCAATATTGTATTTTATTGGAAGTATTTTGAACGAATGCAATATTGGGCTTCAGTATAACTCATCTCGGTAGGTTACTAGAGAACATTTATAAGTTTAATAAAATCGCGATTCTGTTGAAAATTTAGTGTCTAAAAGCATAAAACCTTTTGACCGAACACATATGTGCTTTTGGGAGAGATTTGTGTTCAGGCCATAGTTTTTACATGGTCTCATTGAAATCTCATATTAGCATGTGCAGTGGTACTTTTACGTTATATGTACCAACATCATGCCAAAATGTACGCTAAAATGCCATTTATTTCAACCCTGACTGTGCAAAGGATTTGTATTCAAAACCGTGCCAAACATTGCGACTCGCTATTTACTGAACGTGAATCCTTTTTTAGGTGAGTTCGTAATTATATAAATACAGGGTGCATATAAAGACTCGGGCAAAACTTTAAGGGGTGATAGTATACATCAAGACAAACAATATTAAATAGGAAACTAAGGGTCCCAAACGTCTTCCGAAGGAGATAGGTGCCATTAAAGTTTAGGGTCCAAAATTTCAAATGATTATAAAAAACGGAAAAATGGGTCGATTCGTTTGCAGTTTTCACTAAAACTATTCCTTATGTCAGTATTTTCTTAAAAATAAATTTTAAAGATAAAGTTCAAAAAATGCCGATAGAAGGGCACTTTAGACTTTGGAGTAACGAAAAACTAATTTTTACCGTTATTTTTTGTCTCTCATTAAATGCTTTCAAAAGCTTAGACTTAAATTTTGAGCTCAAAATCTGAATCGTTGGGAGTGGTTAAGTAGCCCAAACTGAATTGTGTTCAGGAGGGGGGTTCAAATTTCAACTTGGTTCAAGGTCACAAAGTGTTGATTCAAGGTCACAAATAAAGAGTCACTCAAATAGTTTTAGAGAAGCGCCTGCGCGAATACTGCTTTGTTATTGATTCGTTGCAGTGCCACATATGCAAAGCGGCGACTCCTGAGCGTAAAGCGTTTTGTGTTCTTTTTGCACCTCAATTTGCAAAGGGTGAATATGTAATTTCAGTTCAACGTGCATTTTGTTTAAAGTTTAACCCTGTATCTACTGACGATACTTATAAGTAGCGCCATTAAAATAACGTGTTATAAAATTCATTTAATTTATCGATTAGTTGATATACAGTTTAGAATGAGTTATAGGTACATTATTTTATCTTGTTACAAAATCATTATGGGTGACACAAAACAAAATATTTTTAAAAGGATGATTGGTTTCTTTTGCCTTTGCATCATTTCAGCTTTCTTGGCGTTGGGGGGGGGGGGGGGGTATTTTTCAATTCGGAAATATTTCTATATTTCTAATTCTACAAAATACTAAGAAAAATATTTAAGATAAAAGATTGGAGTGGGGGTTATAAATAGTGCACAAAATCCCTATCAATTCAAATTTAATTAATCCTTCAATCCTTCTAAAATTTATTAAATGATTATGTATTCTTCTAATACAGTTAACCCTCTCGGCACTGAGTTTTTTTTTCTCCAATTTTGGGAAAAAATTATTTTTACGCTAACAAAATTAAAAGTAGCTATCGAAATCACAGAAGTTACAGTTTACTGAAATTTAACGAATGTGTTCTTTATAGAAACCTAACGAATGTAGTTATGTTACGTGTTTTTCATATAAAAATTGTCTAAGGTAGAATTTTTTAAGACCTTTGGAAAATGTCGTATTACAACCAGATTAAACAAACATAAAAAATTTAGTAGTATTTTGTATCTTTTATCACACATTACTAATTCGGAAAAGGAGTCCCTAATTTAAATTTAAAGAGTGAGACATACGTTTGAATTAAAAGAAACGCCAACGGTTTACAAATAATTAATAAAACTTTTATTAATATTATTATTCAGGGTTGCAAAAAAGCCGGCTAAAATTTAAAAAAGCCACGCTGGTGGCTTTTATTGGTTTTAACCGGCTTTTTTTGGCCAAAATTGGCTTTCATACAGTGAAGTATTTTAATTATAAACGACACATTTTTATGTGTTTTTTTTATTTGTTTTAAAGACATTTAGTTGAGGTAGAAATCAATACAACCCAATTTTTCAATAATTTTTCAATTGCTTTGTCTGGTTTACACTGACCTTAACAATCTTTTATTTTTATTTTTATTGCTTTATATAATTTTAAAGGACAATGGTTGCTTAGTTATATATTTTATTAACTATTTTTAAGGGATATTAATAATACAAGTCTTGTTTTATTTCTCATAAACATTTATTTAAAATCACACATAAAGTCATTTAATAAAAACATCATTTCTCTCTATTAAAACAGTATGAATAACATATGCATTAATTTATGCATAAATATGCACTATTTTAAATAGCAACTAGCTTTTCAAAATTCTAATTCAACAAGTTTTATTTGGAGATTTTTTTTTTTAAATTGTTCTCTTTATTTTATGCACTTACATGTACTAAAATTTCCTCAAATGTTATATCCTTCCTAATTTCTCTTTCAACATTGTTTATTCTACGATTTTAGTCTGTCCATATAGACATATCTGAAATAAGTTACATAACAGCTTAGTAGCAGAAAAACTTTTTACATATATCATTTTTATAAGTATTTTTTATATATCGATTGCTTATTACTTATTATCAATTTCTTATTATTGCTCAAGTATTATATAAGATAATTTCAGTTATTAAATACATATAAGCTATTTAGTTTTAATCAATTTAAAAGTAAATATCAGTATATGTAAGAATGTTTCTATTTTAATGTGTGACATTTTCTTATTCTTTCATGTAATCTTTAAAATATGTGGTATATGTAGAGCCATGATGAAGAATTCCAAACTAATACTAATGTATAATACTAATGTAATGTGTAATACTATGTCTAATTTAATGTATTCTTCTGAATATTCATAATTTTTTTTTCAGACATAGTGCTTTCACAGTTGTATTCTAGCAGTTATAAGGTCTTATTTATTTGACAAAATCAGAGTTTCTCCCAGGTTTAAAAAAGGGCAGGGTGCTGCTTGTGGTTAAAGGGCACTTTTGGATTCCGAAGGGCATGTTTTGGATTCTTAAGGGCATTTCTTGAAATTTTTAAAGGCATTCTTTTGATTTTTAAAATACTCTTTAATATTTAATAGGCAGAACACTATTTTAAAGACAGCAATGAGTCAATTTTTACTATGCGAGTAATTTTTTTAATAAAGAAAGAAGTAAAGGCACTTTTTTCAGGTGGGGGCAACAAGGGAGCTAATTTTTGTTAATGAGGGGCAAGAGGGGTGCTATTTTGTAAACCTAAGGGCAGGCAGGGTGCAGTACCCTCCTGAAACTGTCTGGGGAAAACTCTGACAAAATTTAATAGAAGTTTATATTTTTTTCGTAGAAAACATTTATAAGTGTATTAAAAATAAATTAATCCAAATTTTATATGAATTATCTATAAACCACCTTTTTGAAAAATAAAAGCCGGCTTTTTTCAACTAAAGCCGGCTTTTTTTAAGCGGCTAAAACCAAAAAAAGCCGGCCGGCTTTTTTTGGCCTGGCTAAAAACCGGCAACCCTGTTATTATTATTAAATGCTGAAACATAAGTAAAGTCATAATAGTAAAAGTATCGACATATGCTATCACTATTAGGTGCTGGAATTAACAAAAATATTTTTTCCTTTCAAATATTGCAATTCGAAGTAGGATCATCCTATGAGACTCAGGATGACGAGAGGGTTAAAACAATTCATGAAAAATGCTTTAGAAGATAAAATTCTCATGAATTCATAATTCAGTACATAAAGGGTTAAATAACGTTTCATTGTTTCTTTCCTGTTGTCTTTCTTAAAAAATAAACAGAGCGAAAATTTTTTTTTAATAAATTCATTTGCTTGAGATTTCTTTAAAAAAGCAGCGGGGTATATTAATATATTATTGTAACTGAAATTTTGAGGGAAAATACGACTTACAACTAAAAAATTAGTCGATAATTTCAAGATGACCATTGAATGCTTATAAAAGAACGTTTAAAAAAAAAAAAAAAACTATTTTTACTTTTATGTCTTATTACCCGACTGAAAAGAAGGGTTATGTGTTTCACGCGTATCTGGGTATGTAGATTTCTTTATACCCTCCAAACATCCCAACGGCTGGATGGATTTGTATGAATGAGGTCTCTATCGGTTCGTCTTAATCGTCCGATGGTTATAGAATAGGTTTTGTTTTTATAAATTCAAAATGACGGCCGTAAAATACAAAATGGCGGTAGAGACGAAAAACAAAATTACGCACCCTATTGAGTGGCCTATCATTGGATAGGTCTTTGAAACTGAAGACGATGTTTCATTGACCATTTTACAGTCAGAAGCTCCGTTTAAATAGGACACAACCTGGAAGTTGTGTAGGTAGGATCTCTACCTTTACTGTAACTCTAACCATCGTAATAGACATCTATAGGCCTCATCAAAACAGTGTTTATAGATAGGAACTAATAATTAAACACAACTTAAAAGTCATCAATACAAGTAAATAAAAAAATAGGTAAGCAGTATAAAAAATAGTTTCACATTGATGAGAAATAATTAATGAGTTCACTTTTTACGCAGTCAGGTTTTTTTATTTTTAAAATTTAATATATTTTTATTTTATTTTTAATGGACCAAGGAATATGAAACATTTCTAAATGGGAACTATTAAAGAAATCCAAAACTAAAGAAAGCAACCAAAAAGATTAGCATAGCTACACAAGCGACAGATGTTGGAGGAATATAATTATATACGTGTGGATTCCAAAATCAAAATGGAGTTACATTTTTCAAAGTAAAATGTACTAGATTATTTAATTTGATTTTGAATGACGTTTTCTGTCAACCACGTCAGTATTTTTTGCGGCAGAAATGACAGTAAATCAGTCAAGCGATTCATTGGATTGTAAAGATGAAGAAGAGACAATAAAACGAGTAATAAGATTTCTTAATGAGGTAATTTCTGTCGGGTACATCACACAGACCAGTGCACTATCTTTTTTCTCTTCAGAAAAACAAAAGTCGCATATTCAGGTTACCATGAAGAGATGGTTACAGTCGAACTCGGTTAAGAAGCGTTTCAAGGGAGTGGGCAAAAGTCGCGTATTAAGCGGAAACGCGTTTTAAACGCGATTTGTATAATGTTGCGGGATCTGGCTTATTTACACATTTATTCGCCTAAGTGAACTTTAGAGCATTTGTTTGTATATTTACGGTCGAAAATTCTGTCTTTTACGTATAGTATTTAGATTAAAAATTAATTGTATTCAGTTCATTGTTCCTTTTTATATGGACCGACTGGGATAGTTAACGAAAAATAAATATGGATTCGAAAATGGCTTTATTGTCGATTAATACGTTGCAACTAAAAATAAAACAACAAAAATAATTTTCCTACTAGTCTATTTTTTTAACAGAAAAAAAAATCACAACCCAGCTTTTAAAATGATATTTGTAATAATGAGTATAGTACCATTATAATCTGTCTTTCTTTTTAATATAAAAAAACTATATTTATTAATCTTTGTGTAAAAAATAACAAAAAGTATAGAAAGCATAAAAGAAATATCCAACCGCAGTCGTAATTATTTAATCTTTACGAGTTTCAGTTCTTTTTTTTTCCCCAATAATATAAATTATAAAACATATAATAGTAATAATATTACTATTATCCTCAATCATCCGTAGTGTAATTACAGGTTAATTGCATGTAATTGATTATAGTTACGCACATTCAAACACAGAAATTTTGTCAAATAATGGGATGGGGGCGGTTCCGGTTACATTGCTGCAAGCGGCATGTAATTTTAACTTTTTTACGGCATGTAATTTTAACTATAATTAATTACATACAATTAAACTGTAATTACATTGCAGGTAATTGGAATTACAAATTTGCCCCACTCTGAGTGATATAACGTACATTTAAAAGCTCAGTAACAACAGGTATGATCATCTCTAATCACAATAACTTTTATAACGTATCCGAGTAATCTGAATTCTTCCATATCTCTCTACTACAGTAAAAACATACACGAAGCAAGAGACAAAGAATCTTAGAAGCCGGGATCAAAGAAGAATTTCAGTGTTGCTAATTTGGCGGTTTTTGTTTTATTCAAATATCTAACACCATTTCCGATCAGCAATTTTCACCTTATTTAATCTGTTGTTAAATAAGGTAAATAATACTATTCAGAAACGGTGTTTTTTATCTGAATAAAAAAATCCGCTAAATTGGCTACATTCGATAAAGAATTCGCATCTTGATCAATGAATTCGCGTCTCAAGCGTAATTTTTTTTTCTCTCAAAAGACCGATAATTTATCGTGTATTAAGCAGGTTGCGTAATAACCGTTCGCGTATTAAACGCGATATTGTTACATTCGCCTTATGGTCGATGTCCAAAGAATCGGAAAAAAAAATCTGTGTATTAAGCGGGATCGCGTATTAACCGCGAGCGTCTTAACCGGGTTCGACTGCGTACTTTTTAAATGTGAAAAAGATCTCAAATCACGTATGAGATATACGTTTACAAAGCTCATAAGATATGCTTTAATATGCTTTAAAAGCTCATTACAATAATTTTACTTCGAATTACAGTAGAGCCCACTTATCGGAATTGCCAATAAAAAGCATTTGCATAAGTAATATATTAAATTATCCAGGACTAGCAGCGCAACAACCCGTTTTGTTGCATTTAAATTGCTTGATATATTTGAATCATTTATGGGGAAAGGGAATCTAGTTTTATTATACATTTCAAGTATCCATTTCAAGTCCTAACAATTCAAAATAAATCGTAATTTAGAACGTTTTTAGCTTATTTCACTTTTTTAAATTTTGAATTTTTTAGAAACCGTTCTTAGAACAAACATTTGCACCTTAATATTAACCGCCATGTGAAATTTCAAGCTTTTGCCTTAGCAGTATCACAAAAATAGCAACTTTAGAACTTTTTTTGCTCCTGCAACCCCCTGTTGGTAGTCGCACCGACATAAAATATAGCCTGTGTTGGAGCAGGGGCTGTCACCGTCAATTTGTAACCATTACTTTTGAAATACGCTTGGAAATTCCAGAGATTCCATAATTTAGAACGCTTTTTGGTGTTTTCACCCTTTCAAATTTCGAATTTTTTAAAAATGTTCTTAGAGAGCATTTATACCTTATCTGTAACTTTTACCATTCGAATTTTTTAACAATTGCTCTGTTCCTAGTATTTACGTCTTAAAGGTATTACAGCCATGTCAAATTTAAAGTTGCTAACTGTAACAGTTCCAAATAAATTGTAATTTAGAACGTTTTTAGAATGCTTTCCGCACATTTCAGTATTTTAAATTTCAAACTTTTTTGAAAGCATTCAAAGAGAGTATTTACATTTTTAAAGTAACCACCACTCGTAACTTCAAGTTTCTAGTCCCAACAATATTAGAGAAATTGCAATTTTAGAGCGTTTTTTGTTCTTGCACTCCTTTGGGGGTTATTTTGCCGGCATAAAATATGTTGGAGCAGAAATTGAGCGGAGAAAACTTTTTGAAAATGTAGGCATTTTTATTCAATTCCAAATTACGGGTTTTAAAAAAAGTTTTGGAAAATGAAAATAGGAAATTTTTAAAAAGAATTATATTTTCAGCAAACAAAAATGTAGGGATAAATAATTTTGAAATTTTGTAACGGAATTCATAAATATTTTTAAAAATTATATTTAAAATCTAAAAAACATTTTTTAATTGGAGGTATAAGTGGAAAGCTTACGAAAATGTAGATATTTTGTCAAGCATTATAATTTTTAAATACATTTAAAATGCAAATGGGAAATGGTCAATAAAATTATTCTTGAATCGAGAAAAAAATAGTCCAATAATGAACTTAAATAAAAACAACAACAAAAAGAGGGATACGAATTAAAGCTTTAAATGCATTTACAATTTTTAGTAGAAATTACTTAAAAAATTGTTTAAATAAATAAAATCAAACGCTTCGATTTTTTTTTTTTTTTTTTTTTTTTTTTTTTTTACAATTTAGGTATTTTATAATGCTTATTTGGAAATTTAAGCATTTTGTCAGAAATTTATATATACATCTGAATATTGAATACACACACACATATGGTTATAGTTCAAGCGAATGCAAATGTTCGTTTCAAGAATTTCGTTATTTCAAGCTGTTCTGTAATAGATATTAGAATTTAAACATACCTTAAAAAAATATTATTATATTTCAAGCGAGTAAAAATAAATAAATCAATTGATTTTTGGACTATGTAATTTTAATACGTATATTGAACTTAAATATAATTAATTAAATTGCAATTATTTTTTAAATATAGTTATTTAAATTATATACGGAAACAAAAATATCTACAAATTTTAATATAATAAAAATGCAAGTAGGAAATATTTTACGAACAAAATTGGACGCAGGCAAAAATAAAGAATAACAAATCTTTACATTTTAGGCATTTTTCGATATATCTGTTAATTTATATATTTAATATGCATTTGCAAATGTTAGCAGAGAATGGAACAAAAATAAGTTATAGTTAAAGCGAAAGAAAAATTTGTCAATTTAAAAAAATTAGGCTGATATGTGAAAGTATTATTTATGATATGAGAGCTTCCTAATTAGAAATGCGTTTGAAAATGGAAGCATACAAATGTTAATTGAAGAAAGTATATATATATACTTGCAATGAACAAATATTAATGAATCAATAATTGCGAAATATTAGGTAATTTTAACAGATATTTAAAATTATAAATTTTTAGAATATTTAAAATATTGGAAGAGTATATTTTTAAAAGAATATCTGAAACAAACAAAAGTAAATTAATACAAATTTCGACATTTTAGATATTTTTTGTTTGAAATTACAAGCTTTACATAGATTTGGAAATACAAATATGAAATATTTTTAAAATACCTATATTTGAAGTAGACAAAAATATATGAATCAGTCATTTTGAAATAGTTTGTTTTACTTATTTTAAATGCATTTAAAAGTATGAGTAGAAAATAGCTTTAAAAATCAGACTTTAAATACGGAAATTAAAAAAATATGTATATGTATTATTTTAGATGTTTTTAAGAGTGACAAATTTTAAATATGTTGCAAATACATTAAAAAATATAAGTAAAAAACAAAAGTCAATTGCAACAAATAAAATTATGCTTAAAAGTCACAAACATAAAATAATAATAAAAAAAATTAAATATTAAGTATTATATTGCAGATATTAAAAATGGTAAACTTGAAAAGATTAGCAAAAAACATTTTAAAGAAAATACGTGAGGAGAGCAAAAGTAAGCTAATCAAAATATTTGAAATTTTATGTATTTTATATAAGATTTCAGAAATTACAAATGTTCATATATTTGAAGATGCACGTACAAGAAAAGTACAATAAGAATTTTAAAAGAACTCTACTTGAAGTGAGCAAAAATATATGAATCAATAATTTTAAGATATTTTGTAACACATGGGGGAATTTATACTTATTTTAAATACACTTAAAAATTTATAGTTCAGTATGTGGTACTTGAAGAAAATGAAATTGTACTTGAAACGAATAAAAATAAAAGAATGATTGAAATATTAGGTATTGAAGTGAAATTTTTGGTACACATGTTTAAAATATTAATTTTTTCGAATTTTTAAAAGTATTAACAGATAATATTTTTTAAGGAATACTTAAAGTACACGCAAAAGAAAAGGGGCGTTTCTGAATTTAAAATTTCGAATTTTATGTGTTTTGTAGTAGATAGAATAAATGACAGATTTGAAATAGAAAAAAAAAATTAAATAGAAAATATTTTTTAAAGAACTATATTTGCGGTGAACCAAAATGTATGAATGAGTAATATTGAAATATTTTGTCTCAATAATGATAATTTACAGATTTTAAATACATTTGAAAATAGAAGTGATTTCAAAAACTATACTTAAAACGTACAAAATAAACAAATCAAGTTTTTTTAATAGATATTTTGCAACATTTCGTTTTGATTTTCTTAGAAAATGCGAATGGGAAATATTTTACAGCATTATACTTTGTGTACATAACAAAGCAATGGATAGTTTGAAACTTTACGTATTTTGTAATAGATATGATAATTTACACTCATTTAAAATACATTTAGAAATGTAGGCATAAAATGTTATTTGAATAATAATAATAATAGAAATTGAAAGGAAAAAATCTTCCGAAAATCAATAAATTAGAAGTAGTAGTATATTGCAAAAGATTGAAAAAACAAAATGTTTTTAGATTTCTTTATTTTATTATTTTTATTCTGTTTTGTTAATATTTTAAGAACAAATAAAATGTTTTGAAATTTTAGGTATTCAGTAGTAATGTTTTGAAACACTAGGCCAGGGTCGGCGAACCTATGGCACGCGGAAGAATATTTTTGGCATGGCGTTGATTGAGTTTCTGAATCAAGATACAGTGAAATTACACAAAACATACCGACATCAATGAGGTGAACTTGTTTAAATTCGAAGGATTGGAAATCGAAAAACTTAAATTGCAACTTATTAAATTCCAATCTAAGTTATATATAAGCTAAAAATCTTGTCAAACAAAGACAAGTTATAGAAATTATCAAAAGAAAGGATTATAAGTAAAAATTCCGATGATAAAATTATACCAACTTAGAATTTAATTCCAGAGCGATTTAAAAAAGCCGCATTTGTCATTTTAACAATTTTTCCGGTTATCTATGCCTGCGAATCATTATATTCACAAGGAAATAATATAAAAACCCAAATAGAAACCACTTATCAGATAACTCTAGCTCAACTTACATTTTATTAACCCTTTCCGATGCAGTGGTCCCACCTCGGGACCACGTAATTTTAATTTCAAACTTACAAACGGCACCAAGAATATTTTAATAAAATTTTGCCTTTTGCAATGAAAGATGAAAGTAACAGGTTTTTAATTTCTGAAAAAGTCGTTTGTAAATTCTGGTCTCAGTCAATCATTTCGTCATTTTACGGACAAAATATTTCTGCATCGGAAAGGGTTTAAAAGTCGCCGAGTGTGAATCTGCTATTAATTATTTTTCATTTAAGATGAAACAAGAGAAATTGCATTGATTTTTTATTACTTTCTAAAATATATTTGTTTTTGTAATTATTACAATGCAGTATTTACATGTATGATACCCATTTTTTAAATTTTTAATAAATAATGTTCAAGAAAATTTGATTCGTGTTTTTTGAACCACTTAATTTGTTTCTTAGTTTGCACGTCATGGTCTCACAAAAATCTTTTTGAAGAAAATGGGCAAGCAGAAAAAAGGTTCGCCATCCTTGCACTAGGCAGTATCAAGAATTACAATTTTTAACAGGGTTGCCATGCTTCAAGGAATTTCCAGACCAGGAAATTCTTCGGCACCCCAATAGTTTCTTACAGAGAATCTCTCTTTAAATAAGGCGAAATTTCGTACGTTTAATCAAGTTGTAGTTTTCCATTAAAATTAAAAAAATAATAATAATAATACTGATATTTTGTCTGGAAAATTCCCTGAAGCAACCCTGTTTAAATATATTTGAAATCACGCTGGAAAAATAGTCAAAGAAAAAAAAGTTTCTTCAAGCGAGCAAAACCATACCAATTATAGGCTTTTAAATTTTAGGGTTATTTTCTTTTTTTAAATAGATACACAGATTTTAAAACTTTAAATTTTCTTTAAAATGTTAATAGAAATCATATTAAAAATTATTTTTTAAACAAACTTAAAACAATGCATTTTTTTTTTTAAATTTCAGGTATTTTGTAATAATTTTTTTAAGTTTAAGCATTTTTTCGGAATTTACAATTTTTAGATAGATTTTTAAAGTGAATAAAACGCATATCAAATTTATATTTTAAGTTAATAAAAATGTACGACTCAGGACTTTTTTCTTTTTCAAATAGATACACAAATTTTAAAACTTTAAATGTTCTTAAAAATGTTAGTAAAAAATATATTTAAAATTATTTTTGAAACAAACACAAAACAATGCATTTTTTTTAATATAAATTTTAGGTATTTTGTAATAATCTTTTAAAATCTAAACATTTTTTCGGAATTTAAATTTTTAGATAGTTTTTAAAATGCATAAAACACATGGCACATTTATATTTTAAATGAATATTAATTTACGACTCGGGACTTTTTTCTTTTTTAAATAGGTACACAAAATTTAAAACTTTAAATGTTCTTAAAAATATTAGACGAAAATATATTTAAAATTATTTTTGAAACAAACATAAATCAAAGCAAATTTTTATAAATTTTAAGTATTTTGTAATAATCTTTTAAAATCTAAACATTTTTTCGGAATTTAAATTTTTAGATAGATTTTTTAAAGTGCATAAAACACGTGGCAGATTTATATTTAAGAGAATAAAAATGTATGACTCGTGAAATTTGTAACTTTAAGTATTTTTTAATAGATATTTGAATTTATATATACCTTAAGTACATTATTAGGTGCATTTTCAAAATCATCTATATTTAGTGAAAATAATTGCGAAAAATCTGATAACTGTAAATTTTCAGGTGTATTAATAAGCTATGTACCATAGACTCCCTCAAATCCGGACAGCTTGGGACCAGAGGTTATGCGGGATTCTGGTTATTGCTCTGTTTACATTTTTTAACCCCTTGAAGTGCACCGGTATATTTTATATACCACTTAATTTTAATCCCAAAATACCACAATGACACCAGAAGTTTAGAATTAAATTTTTCATTTATAATGCGTTTGAAGAAAAGTTTTTACTTATTTTCAAATAAATTTGTTCTTAATGCCTGGTGTCAGCCAATCATTTCAATTTTTTAGAAACACAAGTGCTTTGCCCCTGAAAGGGTTAACCCATTAACGACAAGCCTCCTTTACACTTCTTTTAATTTTTCGACACTAGTTTTTGCCACTTTGTAACTTGGATTTGTTTAAGAGCTCAAAATCTGAGATAAAATAATATGAAAATTTCCAAACTAAAATACTGGTATACAAATTAAAAAATTTTGTTCGCCTTACCTGGCAAGTTTTCTTGCCAACCGGCTTTAATGAGATGAGTTAAACAGTAATTTGAATGCAATAATGCAATCGATATTATAATGAATGTTTATAATATAGTAAAATATTAAAATAATTAAGTAAAGTAATAAACTAAATAATAAAAAGTAAGATAATTTAAAAAATTATTAAATTATTAAAAGTAATTAAATAAAGTAATAAACTAAATAATAAAAAGTAAGATAATTTTAAAAATTATTAAATTATTAAAAATAAAGATCAAGTAAATAATTAATAATATATAATTAAATATGCATGATAAAGATTAGATACATTTTTCTTGAATTATTTGATGAAACTTTCCTCTTAAATGCAGCCTATTAATTCTCATCAAAATCATAAAGTAAGGAAGTTTTATTTCAGGTTTAGCCAGTCTTAATAACCAAAAAAGCTTGAGTAAGACATAAATATATTTGGTAAAAAGATTGTGATTACCAGCGATATCTGGATTTTTTTTCAGAAATAAATTTATACGTGTTTCATGAAAAACCACGAGTTCAGTCATATTATCGAGAATTACATATTAAAATACCTACAGAATGATATAAAACTAAAAAAATCTGTAATTTTGTCCTTGCATAAGTTTCATTGTTTACACCTGTGATGACGTGCGGATTTTAGGATTGCGGATTTGAGGGAGTGCACTACACTATTCAAAAAGAGATTAAATGAGTAAAGTGAAAAAAAAAAAAAACAACAACTTCAAATTAGCATGTAAAATAACTGAAACTTTCCTCCTTCTAATTACAAATGAGGAAGGAAGAGGAAAAAAATCTTGTTGAAGAAAAAGAAAAAGAAAGAAAGAAAATGTGAAATCCGTTTAAAACTTTCACCACTTTCTCGCTTAAAAAAAAAAAAAAAAAAAAAAAAAAAGGGAAAAAAAGAAAGTTAATAAAAATTACAAGCGATGCCTTTAGTTATGTCATTGACTTTCATGTTTCTCTAAGGGTCAATCATTATTTTATCTCTTTCTCTTTCTTTTTTCTCTTTTCTAGAACATCTGATACCCCAAAGAAAAATTCTTTATTTGATTCTCATCTCCCTCCCACCCTAGATCCCCAAACTGTTACCTGGGCAACATCAAAGTTTGCAGACATGATTTAACCTTGAGGTAGGGCAGCAAACCAGCCAGCATTACTTATTACTACTAAGTAATAGCACGTGAGGCGGGGTTCATGAAGTAATTTTTGCGCAATATAGGGGTCATGTGGGCAATGACCCGTTGATATGTGACGACACGCTATGTTGGTCCAGGATCCTATCTAAGATAGACAACGGTGAAAATTTCGGGAGGGTGGGGAGCGAATGAATCTGGTTGAACAAGAATTTTTTTGCCTTGAGAAAATGCCGCCCCTGGGTAAAGATGGCAAGGGACGTTATCCTAACTGTCCTGCCAGTGTTTTTGCTCTAGAGATTCTGCAAGAGCATAATAATAAATTATTTCATATCCTAGTTTGACAGTTTTGGTGAAAGAGAACATTGTGTTTGTTTTGAGGTTTGTTCTTGTGCGGTTTTATTTTTGTTTTGTTTTACTTCTTGATTGGGATGTTCCTTTCCTGAAAAGTCACATGTTGAAAAAAAAAGTAAAAGTTTATTTACTATCCATTTTTCAAGAAAGATGGTGACGTGACAGTTCCAATTTCAATGGAGTTTCACAACAGAAAATGACACAAAGTTTGTAAATACTAAAGAAGAAAATAGGATCGAATATTGAGATTATTATATATTAAATAGAGTGAAAACACTGTATAAAAAAACTAGTGTCGTAAAGGAAATTTTCACCTTGTTATTAATAAACTTCACAACATACTTATAACTACTTAAAAGGTGACACAAACATATACAAATATTATTTAATACAACCCTGAGATCTTTCGAACACACACGCGTTCATTTTCAAAGGGAAAATAATATTTTTATATGTTTGTGTCACCTTTTAAGTAGTCATAAGTAAGTTGTACAAAAAAATAATAGTAACGAGCCAAAACTCATCTTGTTTGCTATGCTTAAATAACACTTTTCAAAATTATTATTTTCCGCTTGAATGAGCTAAGAACTTTTGCGATTATAGACATACACGAGGTGGAACCCGTCGAATTTTGACGAAAGAAAATGTTTAAAAAGAAAACTGTTACATTGACTTATAATAAACCTACGAAATGAATGTCAATAAAAAATCCATCGGACATTGGTTAGTCTAACTCTTAAAACAAATATTACTTAAATCTAAAATTACCAAAATATATTTCCCTAAACTTCAACTGTCCCAAATTATTGCGCGCAATTAATTTGGGCAACTGCGTATACGTACTTAGTAAAATATAATTAAGATAAGTAAACAGGATGAAATTATCAATTCAGGCTCTTATGTTACGTATTATGGAATGAAAAATCAGCAAAAATTATTTCACTCTGACACATTCAAAGAATTTCCTTTCTGCTTGAAATCCAAACCTTACGTCATTTTCACCATCTCAAAATTAAACATATCCGTATTCACCATTAAAAAAAAAAAAAATTGCGCGCAATAGATAATTACTAAATATTTTTTTTTAACTTGAAGTCACGTTTGTCAGCTACAACTTTGCATATGAACATTTGCATTCTTGACATGAGGTTCTAATCTCTGTACAGGCGAGTGAAAATTCCAGAAATTTATGTCTTTTTAGACACATTTGTGGTAAAATATTTAGTTTTATCAAAAAAAATGCCAGTTTGCTTTTAAATATGACGTCATTTTCTCTCCTATTTTTCTCATTTCTATGATCTCATCAGTATCAATGGAACGAAATAATATTGAAATGTAACAGTTTTATGAGGTAAATACTTGACGTCATTTTCTGTTAAATTTTTTAAAAGTTATTTTTAATTTTAAAAAGAACACGGTATCAATAAGGATATAATCAATAAAAATCTGCCCAATGGAAGTAATCCAATTGCCACCATTTTAAAGAAATTTCCCAAAAATCTCTTTTAAAATTAAAAATAAAATATAAAAATGGAAATAAATTAAAATATAGCAAGTACGGATACATCGACAGATGAACAGCTTTCATTTAAAAGAAGTAATTATCAGAAAGCTCATGGCTGAAAAAAAAACCCAGCTTTATCTGTTATATATGTAGATTGTTACTTTTTTTATTTTCTTTATTTTTTTTATGAACATTATACAATTTATCTGAATTACAAAATTAAATTTTATTAAATGTTTATAACATTATATAAAAGAAATTCGAAACGAAAAAGTAGTCCATTTACCAATTTGATCTTGTAAACAAACCTAAATGGTGGAGAAATAAAAGAAAGTTGAAAAAAATTACGAGAGATGCCTTTAATTATATCATTGACTTTCATGTTTCTCTAAGGATCAGTAATTATTTTATTTCTTTCTCTTTCTTTTTTCTAGAACATTTGATACCCCAAGGAAAATTTCTTTACTTGATTCATCTCTCCCCCATCCCAGATCCCCAAATGTTATCTGGGCAACATGAAAGTTTTACATATAAATAACCTATATTATCTTTCGTCTCTTCACCATTCTTTATCCAAGAATATAGTAGAGTAATTAGAGTCTATTAACATGGATTATATGAAAATTCGCAGCGATTTGTGGGATTTTACAAACGTTATAAAATGAGATGCAAATTACTCTTCACTGTACAGTTAAAAACGGCTGCATCGTAATTAGGATTACATTTGCAACAAATAACGATTAATCAAGATAAGTTAATTTAATTATAAACTTTTTTTTTCAAAATTGAACACTTAAGAACGTTTAGGAAATTTGTTTTATATGATTTATAGCCTTTTTATTTATTTATTTTTAATATGAAAAAGTTAATAACTAACAAAATAAAAACAAATAAAATGTTGCATCTCTCATTACAGTATTTTATATTTTGACGTAATAAGTTACATCATTGTTCCTTGAGATAAATCAAGTTTAATAAGAATATCCGAAATCATTAATTTACATTCGTTAAATCGATAAATCATGCAATAAAGACATGATAACTAGCAAATTTTATTTTAAGATATCAAAAAAGTATTTTGTATACATTAAAAAATAGTCAATATTTATAAAATAATTAATTATTTTTTATAATATCGTCTGCAGATAATTTAAAAATATTGACAAGAGTAACGAGGAGTATAATTTATGAAGAGTACAGATTTATTCGAAAATATGTACATTAAACTACTGCTTTGAAGCAATCTTTTTATCTTTGCTAATTAATTAAATTAATTGGATTTAATTAATAATATTTTTTATATTATGCATAATATTCAAGACACATTATTACTAATATTTAGTTGTCAAACGACTGCTAACTTTGAACATAATGTTGTAAGTACTGTGTATCATGTAGAAGAATTATTGAAATATAATAAACATCTTTCTCACGAACACTAACTACTATAAGAAATTTAATTTAACTAAATGTATAATCGTCAAATCTAATAAAGATTTAACCTGATTTTATTTTATTGTTATTTTTCTTTAGATGTAACTTCAAACTAAGATTCAATCTATATAATTCTGCAAAATACTTTTAATGTAAAAAATTTCAATTACGAGATTATATATAAGAGCAATGTTGTTGTATAAGCAATTCACTAATATTTTTATAAATTTTTCGAGAGTTCTACGAAATTCCCGAATATTATGTTGAAAGTTGAAACATCTTTAAAGAATTGTACATAATCCATAAAAATCTATACAAAAAAGTTAACAGCTATAATTTACCCAATGTTATGTATAGAGCATACTATATAGAGCATAACATTATGTATGGTATATAAAGATGAATAAGAGGACAAGATTGCGGAAGTATCTAATTTATAGTGTGTTGTGCTTGAGTAAAGTTTTAGTTGTAGCTCTAACTATATAATTTGTGGTTAACAACAAACAGTTATTAACTGGCGGAAGTGTTTAAGCGGGGAAAATCCAGATTAAAAAGGTAGTCAGCGAATCCAAGGTTATATCAAAATTAAAGAGTTGCCACACATTGCATAAACTATATTCTTTTAATTTTGAAAGAATAAAATAAATAAATAAATATCACTGTTTTTCAAGAAATCGCTACACATATTAATTGTTTGTTATATTTTATGATACACGTAAAGAAATAGACTGATAAATCTAATTATTAAATAATTATCTTTGTAGAAAAGATGCATTTTTTATAAAGAATTACAGACACATACATTGGTATTTTATTCATCTAATGCAACTTTAATAAATGATCAGTTTACTAACAGGTATATAAGAAAAGAAACACAATTTGTGATAACGTAATACTACTTACCATATTCCAGGTTCAAGATGTGTATTAATTCTCTCTGGTTGTTCGAACCTGTGACCTAAAATAAAAAGAAGAATCTTTACAAACATTGTTATTTTTTTACTGCAAAATTAAAAATACAATTTACTTAATTTATTTTATTTTTGAAAATACAAAACATTTTGACAAACTTTGAGTTTAAAGCATTCGAACTATCATTCTAATCATAGATGCATATTTCTAAACAATATTCAGTTGAATATTTCCGATTAAAATGAATTCACAAAAAACAGGTAAAAATTGCTTTATTACTATACATTATACAATTAGCACAAAAAAATTACTCTAATGTCTTTAGCATATAGATATACAGTCGTGTCCGTTTAAACGAATATTGACGGTTCCAGACATAATATGCGATTAAGCGGGTTTGATTAAACGGGGAATCATAACTGTAATATTTAATGCGTAATAAAAAGACAAAATAACCATCTACGGTACATTTAATTAACAGCATAATAAATCGTTAATAGAATAACATAAACTAAAATAAATACAAATGCTAATATAAAGTAAATACGCATTAATTTAATGTCAGTACATACATTTATATGGTTTACATCACACTTAATGCAGCTCGTTTGAATTGGGTCAAAACTTTGCTACTTCTGATTTCCGTTACTTATACTGCCTTAAAAAAATCGTTCAAAGTGGATTGTTTATGTGGACTTTTAAAGGAGTAAATATCGAGTTATTTTTCGAATGAGTGCAAAATATCACAACTACTGCTTCGAGTCTCGAAGTGACGGCGCATTGGCATTAAAGCCTTGTTAACAGCAAGAAGTGATGGTGGGAGATCAAGGTGGGGAAACATTTGACGTGTCCATTATGCACCTGCCTGCCGAAGTCATTGCAGGAAGAACTGAAAATTTATTTTCAGAGTAAAGGAACCGAAAATGACAAAAGGTGGAAAGAAATTCCAGCTGAAACGTGCTTTCCGCGCATATTTTCAAACATCGGTCACACAGTTGTTATTCGATTAAGCGGGAAGTGTTCGTAAAAGATATTTGGTTTAAGCGGGGGAAAATAACATAAAACCAATAGAAATAAATTCGGTTCCAGAGGAGTCTATTCGAATAAGTGAGTTATTCGATAATCCGTGACCCGATTAAGTGGGGAGGACTGTAGATATATTTTTTTCTGAGCAGTTAGAAATCAGAAATGGTTTAGTTTCTCTTTTGATCTCTGAGCGGGGATTCGGAATAATCCGCTAAGACCCCGTCTTAGATGGCCGAAAACAAAATTGAATGACAATCTATTACTACCACGCACATTCTAAATTTGATATTTCATTGCCTTCTGCGCATATAAACTGGAGATATAAACACCACACAAATCAAACACATCATCGATTTGCAGCACTCCCTCTTGGGAGATTTTGCATAAAAACTAATCAGCACCCGTTCACATAAGAATACAACTTTATATGAAATTTCATGCTATTCTACGCAGTAGTTCGTGAGTTATAGCATCCACAAAATTTGTGCCAAATACAGACAGACAGACATTTTCTAAAAATAGTCAAATCATGTTCATGACCGTCTAAAATGTATAATCCGTCGAAAACCGGATATCGAACGAACACCAATACTTTCTTCTTGTAAAGATAAAAGAAAATAATAAATACTTAGTTTCAGTTCAGTAACTGGATTTGATTTTTAATTAAATAACAAGCATAGTGGATGATTAAAACAAAAGACATGAGTGTTTATTGCTCCGGGAGGTTATCTTTCTCTGGATATCTGTCTTTCTATGATACAGCACGCAATTTTCTTGTACTGGTATCTTTAAAAAAAAAAAAAACAAGAAATATAACCAATTTCACACACACAAAACATTTCTTCACAAAATTGGGATTTAAAAAAAATCCTGCTTAAGCCCTTTATTCACTGTTACTTTTTGTTTAATCGTCTATCTTTACATGGTAAAAACCTCAAAAAGTTTAGATTCTAAATTTGAAAGGAAAAAAAAAATACAGATTGTTCGCAAATTGGCTTTACAAAATACGAAAGGTGTATCAAGACGAATTACATAGGAAACCCATGTCGCAAACCCCTTATTCTGTAAAAAATGCAGGGTTTCTCGCTCTAATCTGAACAAGTATTTCCGTTCAGAACTTTAATGATCTTAATGATATCTTAACAAAATTTTCAACAGGCCAACTTTGTTTTGTATGAAATGTGACGGCATCAAGAGAAATGCTGGAAGTGTATTTTAATTCAGTCAGTGTATGCAATCAGCTACATTCTGAATGATTGAACGACTAATTCAGTTTTATTTATGCACAAATGGGAGCCATTTCCATCGTTTCTCGTAATGATACCACATTTCACACAAAACAAAATTTTTTTTTTTTTGGAAAATATTGTTACAATATCTTCTTTATTGTTCAAGTTGTCAACGAAAATCCGTGTTCGGTTCGAAGAGAGACACCCTGTATTTTTGGAGTGGAAGATTAAATAGTTTAGATCCTAGTTTCCAACATAGAAATGAAATTATTCATTTTGATGAGTACTATCACCTGTCTTATTCTGCAAAGGCAGCTTACGAACACTCTGTATATAAAAATTAATTATCTTTCATTATCCTCTAGTTATTATCCATCCTGTGTTTTATGTTGCAAATATCCTTTCACACTTTTACACTCATTGTTAATTACAAATCACGTGTTCTGGAATTACTCGTAAATATACAGATATAAGAAAAGACTGTGATATATTGATTTGTGGAATATTTTCTTTATTTCCTTGCGGGTATTTCTATGACTTCTTAAACAATTCATTGACCGAAATGTCTGAATCTCCTGCCAACCTTGATAAAGCTTTTGACTCTCAGACTGTTCAACAAAAAGCCAAAACTGTATTTTTATTTACTTTTTGCAAATATTTTAAGGGGTCTCAGGAGTCTTACTTTTTACCTGGTGGTGCAATTTAGCAACATGTCATATTTAATTTTTTTCTCAGTCTCTATAAAACATAAATGCATAAAATTTATAATGTAGACAACTTAATATCTCTTCTACTTAAAATAATTTTTTAATACTCTATACGGAAATTTTATTTATTTATTTATTTTTTTGTGTTTAATTTTGATAAAAAATTTATTTATTTATTTATTTTTTTTTACTTGTGTGCACTGCGCGCAAGACTGTAGCAAAACTATTGGTTCAAGAGCCCCCCAAAATATTGATAATGATGTAAACCTAATGTATCTTAAACGTATACTTCATTTGTAAGCAATTTATTTATTTATTTTATTTGAAATCTAAATTTAAATTATAATTTTTTTAAAAAAAATTCATTCTTTTATTGAAAAATTGCCAATTTTAAATAATCAATGCAATTATAATACTAAGTTTGAAGTATAAGTTATTCTTTACCTTAAAATGAAGATATTTACCAAGTTTCATGTAAATTGCTTTATTAGTTTGTCAAAAATGTTGCGCGCAGTGCATGCAAGTCAAAAAACAATTTTAATTTTTTTTTTCAAAATTAAAATAAAATTTCAATATAGAATATTTAAAAAATTATTTTAAATAGAAGATGTATTAGCTTGTCTATACTATAGATTTTATGCATTTATATTTTATAGAGACTGAGAAAAAAAAAAAAAAAAAAAAACTAAATGTGACCTGTTGCTAAATTGCACCGCCAGGTAAAAAGTAAGACTCATGAGACCCCTTAAAATGCTGAAAAATAGATGATTATTCCAACATGATATATAAAATATTCCATATACGTACAGTCGTGGAAAAAAAAAGTAAACACCCCTTGCTAACTTTTCAAACAATTATTGTAGACGAAAGTGACTGGTACCACACGATTGGTAATAAAGTCTATTTTTAAATAATGTATATAAAATTTGCTTAGGGGGCCATCTTCGTATTAAAACGAACCGTAACTTTGTTTTTTTCAATAGCAGTACACAATTCTGACAGCATAAATGAACTCTTACACCCTTCAATTACCCTACAAACAAATTTTTATGTAATTCGTACGATAAGTTTCCGTGAAATTAATTATTTTAAAACAAGCGTATTTTAGGGGATGTATCTAAATTGAAGTTCGGTATTGGATTGTTGACCGAGAGAGCCGACTTCTTGATCCAGGTATCTTAAGCGCTACTCAAACAGTCATTGAAGACTGCTAGATTACAGGATAGCATAAGAAATTTCAAAATACCCAATCACTTCTATCATAGACGGCCCCTTAAACCATCATTTTGCCGTTTTTTAAGCATAATTTGAATATTACTTGGAAGAAAATTTTAAAATTTTAGGTTTCCAGTTTCCATAAAGCAGGACTCAATAAATCTAAATCCATCAAAAAATTGTAGGTTGCCATTCATAATTTTTTCGAATATTAGTTTCATAATTTATAATTCATACCATAAAATTATAAAAATTGCAAATTCAAGGTATTTATGTTTGGGTATTTCTGTTTTATTGATACACAAAAAATTAGCGCATTAGGAGTATAATTTCAGGAGATATTAATAAAAATATGAAATTGTAATTTAACATTGGAAGCACTAAATTTTGAATGTTTATAATTCAAAAACATATCATTCAAATGACTTGAAATTGGGTGTCTAGGCATGGTTTGAACCGAAGATTTGAAATATCTTGTTAAAATTCGGTATTGCTATTGAAAAAAATGAAGTTTGGGTTTGTTTTAATAGGTAGATGGCCTCCTAAGAAAATTTTATATACATCGTTTAAAAGTAGACTTTATTTCCAATCGTTCGGTACTAGTAACTTTCTTCTACGATAATTTGTTGAGGAGTTAGTAGGGGGTGTTTACTTTTTTTTTTCCACGACTGTACATGAAGCTAAACCTTGACAGCATTAAACACTGGTCAATGTTTTAAAACTGTGTTAAATCTTCAAAATTAATAATGCATGTATTGTAGTTAAAACTGAAGCCCATTGAGCGCCTTATATCGGGCTTGACAATGATAGGGTTAACTTAGAATAAATAATCGGTCAGGTGCGACTTTTACTCGCGTACAAAGGGTTCCGTACAATAAATGTACCTTGTACAAAGTTTAAAATTTTCATTGAGCCTAGCGTGTTTCGAAAGGAGACCGTAAATTGGATTTTTAATTAATATCTCGGCTAATTACCGACAATTGTTTTTCTAAAATCATTATCAACAATCCTTGGATGATTCCGTGTCGATTGGTTCCTCAAACGCTCGCAAAGTAAAGCTTATGTGTAACGGAAAATTGCGATTTTCTCAAAACTATGTGACCTAGGATAATCGCTGTAGTTTTTCTGTGAGGTTTAAATAAAATTTTAGTACCTCTAATTTTTTCATAATTTTAGTTTCTTTGGATTCGGAAATAGGGGGGAGGCATATTTTTGCAATACATCTTCGACGATATTTCTGAAAATATAATACCTAAAATTAAAACAAATATATTTCTGAGTTCAGTGTTACCGGAGCTTTTACACGATACCACTCAGGATGTACAAATATATATATATATATATATATATATATATATATTTCAAGTAACTTAATTATTCCCTTACATTTTCCCTAAATATATCTGTGAATGGTTAATAATCTATAAATAAATGGGCCAATAGACTTTATTACTTCTGCCAAATTTGAACTTTTCACGTTCCATAATTTACGAGAAAAACGACTGTGACAGACAGACACAAGAGTGATCTTATAATGGTTTCGTTTTTACTTTTCAAGTACGGAACCCTAAACACGCAAAAAGTCACCAGTGGTAAAAGTTCTAACTGTTTACTTAATTCCATTTTTAAGTTAGGATAAAATGGTACCTTCTCAATGATTATTTATATTACAAAGAGATACAGAATATTCCAAACAATACCCATTAAATTATGCCAAATGTGTGAAGCGAATTCATTTCTTTGATTGACTGTATTTTCTTTCGTCTTTGACGTGCCTGATACCGCCAAGAACTAAATGACATTTGCAAAATGATACAGTTCAATCTTGAGTAACTTCTTTTGTTGAACTGGAACTTGAGTGAACATTTTGAGTATAGCATTTGAAAGTTCCTGCTTCAGAACGCAAGACAGATTTTGCATACCACTTTTTTCTTTCTCTACGTTTGTTCCCAACAGGTTATTAAGAAAGCAGTCTCGGCATGAAATGAAACAAAAGGCAATTATAAATACACAATGATGCTTAGTCTGGTCGAACTCGAACTAATAATTTAAATAATAGAGATAACTGCGGAAAGTGAAAGTGCTCATCATTAAAGCTTGCTGCTTTTAAACTCATTTGTAATGCTCACTTTTAAACTCATTTGTATTGCCATTACTGCTTTCAAACTCATTTGTAATATTAAAATTGGGACTGAAATGAAAGTATGTACTTCATTTCAGTTCTTGATAATAATAATTAAAAAAAAAAAAAGAAAAAAAAAGATTTGTTAACTTTATTGCATTAACGATGCAATGCACGGAATTATTTCCAAAACTGGAACAGTTCTTGAATCGCTTCATTAAAATTTACATTTATTGATCTATCTAATTCGCTACAAGCGTTACTGATGTGGTTAATTTTAATTCAGGCATTAAACTTAGATTTTAATCACTGCAAGAGTTTGTGTATTCACTTACAGATAAACCCTTTTCATTAGCAACGAACTAATGCAATATTTTAGGCCAGCGGTTCCCAATCTGTGGGTCGCGGCAAGTGTTTTGGTGGGTCGCGGAACAATCGAGATTTGCCAGAAAATATATCTTTTATTTCATCTGCTTAAAAAATATATAACAAATACAATAGTATTTTACAACCGCAATAATCATGAAAGCTTATTAGCTTAAACTAAAATTTCGTGGGAAGACGGTGTGTTCAGTCATGTGTTCAGACAGTGTGGACAGTCAGTCAATATTATTTTATGACCTCGTTGTGAGATATGTCAGTACTCGCGCAGTCGTTATGACGGCCCTTAGAAAAATCCTTAATTTCTTTCTGGCTGAATCTAGGAGCAGAATATCCAGAAATATCTAAATCAGCTTTGAGGTCCATTGATGGAGTTCAACACAACATACCTGTGTGAACGTGCTTTTTCTACTTTGCTGTTTTTTAAAAACCAGGCACAGAAACAAACTGCGCGTGCAGAAAGAGACTTAAGTTTAAAATTAACCAGTTTTAACTCTGATATAGATGCCCTCGTCGTTAAACACCGATGTCAGCAATCTCACTGATTGTAAAGTTGTGTTTTGATAATAATTAAACGTATTTTTCATTATACAATGAAACCTCCACGTGCGACCACCTCCATTGAGCGACCACCTCCCTGAACGACCTTTTTTTCATGGAACGAAATTGATTCCCATAGGCTCGATACTAAATTTACCTCCATTTAGAGACCATCCCAGTTGAACTTCCTCCATGAGCGACCTATTTCTTTGAAGAAAATGAAACAAATTCCGTTCTTTCCTGGTCGTTTGAAGAAGGTTTTATTAGAAAAATAATTCCGGAGAGCACACTATTCATCAAACTTCTAAACTAAGTTTAGAAATTTTTTTATTCCGGTAACTTTTAAGTGATTAAACCCCTTTGTGCCTTTTTAGGCAATGAATTGAACTCTGATGACACATTAAGAATGACGGTTCATAAACTCCTCTGCCCTAGTCTGCCAGGAAACTCTCAGAGAAATAGATAAATGAATGAAATCGTCATTATTTGTTTCCGTCAAAAAAAAAAAATGCTTTGAAAGGACTTGTAAATAAAGTTGTAAAAGATAAAACCGTAAAATCAAAGCAAACGTCAATGTATTCATTTTTTAAACTCCATAGTAATTAACTTATGTAATTAACTTTTGTTTTGATACTTAAATTTACATGTTTTTCTTAATGTGAAAAAAAAATTAGTAGCATTAACTGTTACCTTTTTTCAACCTTTAAAATCTAGATTTAAACATGACTTCCATTAAGAGACCTCCTCTCGGAACGACCCATTTTTATTGGAACGGAACGTGGTCGCTTTAGGAAGGTTTTACTGTATTTGTTGTTTTAATTAAACTTACACATATTGGTATTACCAATTCTTGTTTTTGTTGATAGTGCGTCCTTCTTACGAAAATTTGCTATTTTCACAGGATTAGGACGACCGATAGCTCATAGTGTAAGACAAAATTTCAATATTGATATTACATACACCCTCCTATTAGGTAGGTTGCGAAAATTATTTTTACTTAAAGGTCGGTCGCGTACCAATAAAAGGTTGGGAACCGCTGTTTTAGGTCATACATTTAGTTATTAATCAGAAAATTTAATGGGCCCTATTCTTCCTTTCGGTTCGAGGCTATAAAAAATCAGTTGTTTGGGAAAACATTGGAAAATCGTTCCATTAGAGAGCATTAAGGGCAGTGGCGTAGCTAGGATGGGGGACACCCGGGGCGGATTTAAATGGTGTCACCCCCCCCCCCCCCCACCTCCTCCACACATACACCCGTCATATTTTTTCAATCGCAATTCTTCGTTATTATGAATAAAAAATTTACATTTTTTGGGAGAGCTTTTAGCAATTTTATATTAACAAAGTAAAAATATATAGAAAAAATAAAGAGCGAAGAAAAGAAATATTATATTTTTATATTCTATACTTTAGTCAATTTATTCGGAAATATCCTTCGAAAAAAACATATAAATGAAATTAAGAATTTTATAAAGCCGTTAGGCGTCCCAGAATTTTTAGACTACATTTGTTTATACTTAATTTTTTTCTTTCTAAAAGCAATTTCTTTTCTAATAACAGCAAAATAACTTTTTTTAAGGTAAATGTTATAGCTAGCATCGTTTAAAATACGTATTTGTATATTTCATCAATTGAAATTAACTAGCCAAATAAGGTACACCAAAATCAAAGCGCTTGCTTTGTCAAAAAGTTCTCTTCCCATTCCTCCGTTCGCTAAATTGCTGAAATAAACTTTTCTGACCACACGTGACGCGTGATTCTGAGAAAAAAATTTCTGAAATTCACAGGAAATCTTCTGAAACGTTACAGCACAGGGGAGAAGAGGGAGGGGAAATCCCCTCCTAGCACTAATTATGCATTTTTCCACGGCCCTTTGACGAATTTCGCGTTTTCCCGCAATATTTTGGCTCTTCTTTGGCAATTCTTTGACGAAATTTGCGTTTTTTCGTGATCCCTTAATTATGCATTTTTCCGCGGCCCTTTGATGAATTTTGCGTTTTTTCCGCGATATTTTGGTTCTTCTTTGACGAAATTTGCCTTTTTTCTCGATCCCTTGAAGACATTTGCGGTTTTTTCGCGATTCCTTGACGAAATTCGCGTTTTTTCTAAGATCCTTTGACGACTCTTGCTGTTTTTTTCCGAGATCCTGTCAAGAAAATTGCGATTTTTTCGCGATCCTTTGAAGAAATTTGCGTTTCTTTCGCGATCCTTTGAAGAAACTTGCTTTTTCCCCGCGATTCAATGACGAAATTAGCTTTTTTCGCGATTCTTGACGAAATTAGCATTTTTTTCGCTAACCTTAGACGAAATGCGCGTTTTTCTTCGATCCTTTGAAGAAATTTGCTTTTTTTTTCGAGATTCTTTGACGAAATTTGCGTTTTTTTTTCCTCGATCCTTTGACAAAATTTGTTTGTTTTTTCTCGATTCTTTGACGAAATTTGCGTTTTTTTTTCCTCGATGCTTTGATGAAATTCGCGTTTTTTTTGTGATCCTTTGACGAAATTGGCGATTTTTTCTGCGTACAATTGATTTTTTGGCGACATTTTGTCGAAATTTGCGATATTTCGGATGTCGATATGTCGGAATTTTCGAACTGATGACTGATTAAAAAAAAAAAAAAAATTCAGAACCGAATGCCTTAAATTTTCGGAACAGAATTACCACTGCGTGATTGATACGTCACAGCCGCCTTCTCCTGATGGTTGAATTAGGACTACTATAATACGAAATGTAGGAGTCTTAGGTCGAATATTACAGTGATTGTGAACATGAGGTCTACTAGTTTACAACCTGAAATCTTTCCTACAATTCAATGGTGCAATCACAGACAGATTATATTGTCTGCGGGTGCAATCGCTTTCGAAAGAAAGGCAAATGAACCCAAGGAAATGACCATATACCATTCCTTATTTACCCTTTGCCTTCCACATAAGAAACGACAGGGGCAACTCATCACTCATCCCATAGTCTTCATAAGTCAATGATATATAGAAGAAAATTATTTCTTTTAAAGTTTGTTTTTACTACCCATTCGTTGTATAAGTAGGTTTTTGTTCACTAGTACATACGTAATTTAAACATCCCATTCTGTATAAATTTTCAGATTTCCAAAGAAAAAAAAATTGACTCTGTTGCGTAGTGCGCTAGAAATTTCATTTTACGTCAGAATTCTTTTCCAAAATCTTATAAGATTATAGATATTTTTTAGCAAATAAACATCGACAACCCCGGACAACCCCTCCCCCCCCCTTAGTACGCCACTGATTAAGTGGACCTTCTACATTAGGAGACCAAAAAAAAGCACTTATTTATGATTTTTTTTGTAAGAAAACTGCATGATGGATTTTTTTGAAATTTTAACAGTTTATTGTACCTATCTTAAGGTATGCGCAAGAATTTTTTTATTAGATTTTGTTGCTTCGATTCTAAGTTATAAACAAATATGTTCAACTGCTTTGGAAAATTTCGTCTGGACAGTGGGCATGATAGCGCCCAGTAGAATTATCCGAAACACGAAAAATAAATTATTTTCGTAAACTTCGTGAGTGTAGCTTCTAGTTAAATTAAAGGATCCCATAAATTTATTAAAAAAAGGTTATGTAATGGCTGATTTAAAAAAAAAAAATGTTACAAAAATTCGTTCTTTTTTGTTAATAACTTTTTTTTAAATAATTTTAGTAAAAGCTTTAATTCATATCGAACACAATTAAATAAACTTTAATTTAAAAAAAAAAATCAAGTTGATCCATTCAGTAGGTTTTTTTTAAATCTTGCCCATCGTGAAAATTTCCAAAGCAGTTGAACATATTTGTTTATAACTTAGAGTAGAAGCTACAAAATCTAATAAAAAAATTCTTGTGTATACCTTAAGATAGGTACAGTCGTGGAAAAAAAAAAAAAGTAAACACCCCCTACTAACTCCTCAACAAATTATCGTAGAAGAAAGTGACTGGTACCAAACGATTGGAAATAAAGTCTACTTTTAAGTCATGTATATAAAATTTGCTTAGGTGGCCATCTACATATTAAAACGAATCCAAACTTCATTTTTTTCAATGACAATTGTTGAAAATAATCACAGCATTACATTAAATTCTTATTAATTTCTTTTTGTACAACTATGTTTATTGTGATTGGTTGTTTAATGTAGCTTTCTTTCACGGCCGCCAATTCTCTGCCATGGGCCTTGCAAAATCTATAAATACCTGTAAATTTTCTGTTTTCTTTCAGTATGTTTGTGTAATTGTTCTTGTTAATATCAAATATACTCACTTCGATCCACGTCTTTATGTCTGCCTTTTTATTTATTTTAACAGCAGAGCGTGGTTATAGCAAGTGTTGAAATGAGCTGCGAGACATACTGACGCCGTTATCTTTCTGTTTTTCATTTCTGCTGGGATTTTGAGTGAAAAAGATTTTATCTTTCTTTTTATATATTTTATTGAGCAGAATGGATTCTTCAAAAGATGTTTACGGTATCCCTCTTTTTGAAGGTGATGGAAAAGTTTTTTCGGTATGGAAACGAAGAGTAATGGCAATTTTTGCTGCTAAAGAATTGGAAAAATTGTTGGAAATTGAAGCGGCTCCCGACAATGCCGCCGATGTCGTAAAAGCAAAAAAGGCTTACGCTTTATTATTATCATTATTAAGTGATAATGTTCTTGCGTCACTTCAAGATAAAAATACAGCTCATAAAATATGGAATAAATTAGAACGCACTTATGATACAAAGCGTGCAGTGAATCAAATTTTAATTCGGAAGAGATTGGCAACGATTAAGAAAGATAGTACAGTTTCTATGAGAAATCACATTGATGAAATAAATAAATTAATTTCGGATCTTAAGCTGTCTGGGGCAGAAGTTAATGAAACGGATACTATTGTTTATATTTTGATGTCATTGCCTCAGGAATTTGAAAATGTTAAGATTGCTTTAGAAAACCAACCAAATTCTGTTTTGACATTAGATTTCGTGACACAAAGATTATTAGATGCTGAAGCACTTCTTTTGGATTCAAAGAAAGAAAAAGTATATACTAAGGCTGCTCATGATAATACCGCATTTGTGTCGACTCGCAAAGAATTCTTTTGTAAAATTTGCAACTCTAAAGGGCATACAGCGAAATATTGTAGAAAGAAAATTACTTGCCATTCTTGTGGAAAATTCGGACACATAAAACGTAACTGTAAAGCTGTTAAAAATTCAAATGGAGAAAAATTTGCCTCTTCAGCTGTTTCTTTCGTTGCTGGAAATGCTTCCAGGAAAAGGAATGAATTTATAGTAGATTCCGGAGCAACTTCCCATATGTGTTCTAATGAGAATTATTTCGCATCCTTAGTGCCTTCTTCAGGAACTATTAAATGCGCATCAAAAACAACGAATCTAGAAATCAAAGGTATTGGAAATATTAATGGAAAACTGTCAAATGGAATGGAAATTACTTTAAAGGATGTCCTTTATGTTCCAGACTTAAACGGGCAACTCATTTCCGTTAGGAAAATTGAAAGTGCAAATTATACAGTTATTTTCAAGAACCAAAAAGTATTTATCGAAAAAGGAAGAAACCGTTTTTACTTCGGTGAACGGGATTTGAATGGACAATACGTAAGTGACTTTGTCCCTGTTTACGAAACCGTTCTTACTTCAAAGAAAAATCATTGTGATATCTGGCATCGCAGACTTGGTCATCCGAGTGACAAAGTATTGAAAGATATGAAGCTTCCGGTACCTGATTCTTTTTGTGATATTTGTGCTCGGGCAAAACAGAGTGCAACACCAATGGGAAGAGGACCAAGAAAAAGAGAAACCAAGCCAATGACTTTGATTCATAGTGACATTTGTGGACCTATTTTTCCGACAACCTTTTCTGGCGAGTGCTATTTTATGACTCTTATCGATGATTTTTCTCGTTTTACCGAAGTACGTTTACTGAAACATAAAAGTGAAGTCTCAGAAGAATTAAAAATGTTCTTAAAATCCAACCCTACAGTGAAGAAAATTAGATGTGATAACGGGAAGGAATATTTTTCTAATGATTTAGTGAATTTTACTAGAGATCTTGGTATAGTGATAGATCCCGCTCCTCCATACACGCAATCTTTGAATGGAGTAGCTGAACGCTGCAATAGGTCGCTTCTGAATATAGGACGTGCTTTGATTGCTGAATCAAATTTACCAAAGACTTTTTGGGGTCAAGCTATCCTTTCAGCAGCTTACTTGAAAAACCGAATGCCAAGCAGCACTATTGAGAACAAAACTCCGTACTTCCTGAAATATGGAGAAGAAGCCGATTTCAAGCACATACGTGTTTTTGGATGCAGTGCTTACATGTTAATTCCTTCCGTTCATCGAAAGAAGCTTGACGATAGGTCTAAACAAATGATCTTCATTGGTTATTCTTCAATGGGATATAGATTACTAGATCCTGAAACGAAACGCATAACTGTATCAAGAAATGTGAAATTCGACGAAGAGAAAAAGGAAAATGTTCAGTCGAAACAATACATTTTAGAAAATTCAGAACCAGTCGATAATGAAATTGATCCAGATGTTCTAGAAAATACGAGTGATGAATTAGATGATCCTGAAGAGAAAGAAGACAAAACAAGAAAATCTGAAAGATTTAAAAACCAACCTGTACGGTATCCAGATCCTGAAGTTTACGAAGCATTACTTTGCCAACAAGAAACATTAACGTTTGATGATATCAGATCCCTCCCTAGTGATGAACAACGCTTGTGGAAAGAAGCTATGGACGCGGAGATTGAAAGTATGAAAATCAACGATGTCTGGGATCTTGAAAAATTACCACCTGGCAAACGACCTATTTCCTGCAAATGGGTATTTACCATCAAAAGAGATGGTCGACATAAGGCGAGACTCGTAGCTCGTGGATTTATGCAAAAGGAAGGGCTAGACTATAGTGAAACCTTTTCCCCTGTAATAAGTATGCCAGCTTTACGTTTGGTTCTTATTTTGATTTTAAATGAAGACTTATATGCATTTGTGTTAGATGTTAAAACAGCGTTCCTGAATGGTAAGTTAAATGAACTTGTTTTTATGGATCAGCCGCAAGGCTATGATGATAAAAGTGGGCGAAAGTGTAAACTTAAAAGAAGTTTATATGGTTTAAAACAAGCCCCACGACAATGGTTTGAAAGGTTTCATGAATTTATTTCAAAGTTAAATTTTAAATCTTGTGATAATGAACCTTGTATTTTTATTCGGTATAATAATGATCATAAAATAATTATTGCTTTGTATGTAGATGATATGTTAATTGCAGGTTCAGATGTAAATGAAACTAATGTAGTTATTTCCCTATTACATAACGAGTTTCACATGTCAAAATCGGAAAGTGTTTCAGAATTTCTAGGTATTCAAATGAAATTCAATTCTGATAGTTTAATAATGGATCAAGAGTCTTACATAATTAAATTGTTAAGTAAGTTTAATATGCTAGATTGTAAACCCAGTGACATTCCTATTTCTCCTAAGTCCACCCCATCTGATTTCAAAAATGGTAAACCTTTTAATGGCCCATATCGTGAACTTGTAGGTTGTTTATTATATTTAGCTTATATTTCTCGACCTGATATTTTGTATGCTATTAACTGTTTAAGTCAATTGCAAGAAAATCCTACTGAAATTGCATGGAAAGCACTTAAGAAAATCTTAAGATATTTAAAAGAAACATTGTCTTTAAAACTTGTGTATAAAAAGCAAAATTCTGATCCTAAATTATCCATGTATGTTGATGCTGATTGGGGGCTAACACAAATGACCACAAATCAGTAACAGGTTATATTTTAATGTTTTGTAACATGCCTGTTCTGTGGTGTTGTAATAAACAAAAATCAGTTGCCTTATCGTCAACTGAAGCTGAAGTCATTGCTTTAACTAAAAGTTTGCAAGACTTGTTATGGTTTAAAAATATTGCTAGTGAAATTGTAAATATTAAGAATTTAGTAATTTTTGAGGATAATCAATCATGTATAAAATGTATCAGTAATGAGAGTAATTATGGTAGAATGAAACACATTGATATTAAATTGAAATTTGTTCGCAATATTATAAAAGAAAATAACATCAAAATTGAATATGTTCCTACGAATATGCAAATTGCTGATTTATTTACAAAGGCATTACCTAAATTTAAATTTTATGAACTATTATTTCTTTGTTGTTTGTACAAGTAATGTTTAAATTGTGTCATATTATTATTAATGATTGATTTCAAGAAATTTCTTTGTTTTCTGATGTAATGCTAGATTATGGGCGGGTGTTGAAAATAATCACAGCATTACATTAAATTCTTATTAATTTCTTTTTGTACAACTATGTTTATTGTGATTGGTTGTTTAATGTAGCTTTCTTTCACGGCCGCCAATTCTCTGCCATGGGCCTTGCAAAATCTATAAATACCTGTAAATTTTCTGTTTTCTTTCAGTATGTTTGTGTAATTGTTCTTGTTAATATCAAATATACTCACTTCGATCCACGTCTTTATGTCTGCCTTTTTATTTATTTTAACAACAATACCCAATTTTAACAAGATATTTCAAATCTTCGGTTCAAATTATGCCTAGACACCGAATTTCAAGTCATTTGAATGATAAGTTTTTGAATTATAAACATTCAAAATTTAGTGCTTCTAATGTTAAATTACATTTTTCTTTTTTTATTTATATCTCCAGAAATTATGCTTCTAATGTGCTAATTTTTTTTTGTAGCAATAATACTAATATACCCAAACCTATATACGCTGAATTTGCAATTTTTATAATTTTATGATATGAATTATGAATTATGAAATTAATATTCGAAAAAATTGTGAATTGCAACCTTCGATTTTTTTGATGGATTTAGATTTATTAAGTCCTGCTTTATGTAAATCCGAAATTTCACATTTTTCTTCCAAGTAGTTTTCAAATTATGCTTAAAAAACGGCAAAATGATGGTTTAAGGGGCCGTCTATAATAGAAGTGAGTGGATATTTTGAAATTTCTTCTGCTGTCCCGTAATCTAGCAGGTTTCATTGACTTCTTAAGGTGCCTTGATCAAGATGGGGGCTCTCTCGGTTAACAATCGATTTCCGAACTTCAATTTGGATACAGCCCTTAAAATACGCTCGTTTTAAAATAATTAATTTCTCAGAAACTTATGGTACGAATTGCATAAAAATTTGTTTTTAGGCTAATTGAAGGGTGCAGAGTTTATTTATGCTGTCAGAATTGTGTACTGCTATTGAAAAAAACAAAGTTATGGTTCGTTTTAATATGTAGATGGTCACCTAAGCAAATTTTATCTATGTCATTTAAAAGTAGACTTTATTTCCAATCGTTCGGTACCAGTAACTTTCTTCTACGATAATTTGTTGAGGAGTTAGGGGGGGATGTTTACTTTTTTTTTTCCACGACTGTACAATAAACTGTTAAAATTTTCAAAGAGATCCACCATGCAGTTTTCTTACAAAAAAATTATAAAAAGTGCTTTTTTTTTTGGTCTCCTAATGTAGAAGGTCCCCTTAAGGTCGTCAAGAATTCACTTTTTTTTTTGGCTACTGAAAGGATTGAAATAAGTGTAACATATCTGAATAATATAAGGAATATTCATTTCATTTCAGATTAATTTTGTGTAAAATATCGAATGTATTATAAATTAGATTATAGCCAAAGTCTGTATAAATGATCGAAATTTCTAGTATTTAAATTCAGACTAGTTTATAAATTATGTAAATTAAACTTAAATCTATAGCAAACAACACCTTCTAATAATATATTCATTTCAAATGCTAAAAGGTGTAAATTAAAACTTTAAAACGAGTAAAAATACGTTTATTTTGACTATGGAAAACTAAAAGATGGCGTGTCATAGACCGTGCAAATTTAGAATAGCTTTATTTATTTGTTTTTGAAAATGACTCGGGGCGAGTCGAAACATGTCAACAGTCGGAATAAATGCATTTTTACTGGTTTTATAGTTTTAATTTACACCTTTTAGTATTTGAAATTAATAAATTAAACTTATTTTACTTAAATATGCTTTTACTTCACGATTTCAATCTTAATATTTAGTGTTTAGAATTTTTTTCGTTTAAATTATGAATGATGCTTTTATAAATTTTTCATTATATAATAAACAAATAATGAAAGAACATGCTTATATTTTCATTAATTTGATTTCTGAGCTCATAAGTGCGACACCTAAAACAACGTTGTAAAGAGAAATAGTGAAAAAAACCTTGGTGAATGCAAAGCGTAAACAAACGATTACACCACCATTTTATCTACTATGACGTCACAGGAATACTGTCCATAAGGTAAATTTTTTAATAGCCAAGAGAAATTTGCCTTCTTGTTTTAAGCTAAATATTTAAACCAGTTTCAAAAACTCTATTATTAAATACAATTTTCTCATGAATTCTTTAGAATATCGCATGGAAAAAAAATTACAGAAATTTAATAACGTATAACACGAGAAGGTAAAAGTAAAGTACTCCTCTAGGAAGTGATAGTTTAGAAAGACGTCAGAGTCTTCTATGATAGATAATTGAAGGCAGCCTTGAGATAAAAATACTGAAATTAAATGACATTCTGATTTCGAAAATCTTGCATTACAATTGTTGAAAGAAAAAGGGGATTTGAAAAAATATATATCGAAAGAAAAGAAAAGAAAAAAAAAAGCTCGATAATGTAGCAAACTATATTTCAGTAGCTAAAACCCGTTTCATAACCTAATATTATCAATCAAAACTAGATATGAGAAATTCAAGAAATAATATTCCATGAAAACTTGAATCAAAAAGTGGCCTATTTTCTGAAGTGCATGAATCAAGATTCATTAACCCAGAGAAACAAGGATGTGATAACTGCTTATTGTGTCTGTTGCCTTGGTAACTGCGTTCGAGCAACCGCGCGTTGTTTATATTTTAGATGTTGCCACAGGCGCGTCATTAAAAATCATAACATAAAAATATTCATTCCTTTTTATTTCTATAATCAGAAGGATGAAAAAGAAAAAAAAAAAAAAAAAAAAAAACTAGAGAACAGGAATTTTGCTTTTTCAGAATTTAGTGTCGCCCCCGGCATTTCCATTACTTCATTTTCTTCTGATGGATCAGAAGGGGGGGGGGAAATGGCCATAGCCATTCCCCCCCCCCCATTCTGACCAGAAAATCAGAGTTCTAACTTTTTTACGGCTGCTCTTTCATCTTCACCTAACACTTCATTTATAATGGCTGTTTCATAATAATAGAAGCCACCAGACCATCAGAAGAAAATAACTCGGTTAAGCAGAACTCTACTGCAGTACAAAACATATTTAAATTTTAAGACTTAAAGCACACGTTTTATTTTATGTAAAATGACGTCATTCGCATCCGCTTAAGAATTCCACATTTACGATCTACTCTTAAACATCTACAGTAAAGCATGCATAGCACATCACTATCACGAAACAATGCACAAATGCATCAAACAGATGCCGTCATTTAAGAAAATCGACAAAAAAAAGAAGAAAAAAAAAAAACCGGCTATCTAATGATTCATAGATACTTAAAATTAAATATAGTTTATAATAGCTCCATTGTTTTAACAGAAATCATTCGTTTATATATTTTTCAAAATACCACGTATTTTAATTACATTTTCTTTCGGTTGTTATGAGAAAATGGCAACAAAAATATATAATTATTATTTTAGAACTATTTTCCCTTTACTTTCTACAGAAATGGAGTACTTCCGTTGCCAATATTAAGGAAATGGCTCTAAAAACTACAAAAAAATTAATATTTTAAAAATAAATGGAGATACAGTTTTCAAACAAAATGAATTAAAAATAACTTTTCTTCTTCCAATACGACGGTATAAAAATTGAAAATGTGCGATGCGTAGAAGCTAAAAAAATTGCTATAGGGAATTTAATCGTACTGCTTTGTTTTACGGCTGGCTTCTCTAAGGTAACGTTATTTTTTGGAATACACAAAATAAGCTGGGAGAAAGAAATAGCATACCGGGGCTAATAAAAATAAAAATGGATGAATTAAAATAGTTCAAGGCATGAAGGAAAGAGATAGATGGAGATGCAGTATGCCGTAAAAACGGTTTGTAATATGATGCGCGTTATCACTCAAATTTAAATGCCCTCATTCGGCCCAAACAAAACAAGCACGTGGAATAGAGACCGAATTCTTTGACATCTCCCGTACATTTTTTTTCTCTAAATGAAAATGATCTGCCTCTATTTAAGGGGGTCCGGGACACATTTTAAACTAATTTTTATTTATTGAGTTAAAATTTTTAAATTGTTTGTGATGGTTAACCATATTATTTATAAACAGGATCACATGATAAAACTTCTCACAATTTTTTTTATTTAAAATTTAAAATTTATTAAAAAAAGTGGGGTAATTTAAAATCGTTATAACTCGAAATATTATTTGTAGAATTTAATTTTTTTTTTCATCTAAATGAACAGAAATATATAATTTTTAATTTTGATTTAGCATTTTTAAAAATATTAATTTAAATAAAAATTAAAAATATTTAAAGTAAAAAAAAATTTAAAAATTATGTAACTTAAAAAAATCATATCTTCAAAGGTAAATATTTTTTTCAAATTTGCTGATTCAAAATTAAAGTAAAACAGTTGAAAAATATATGTTCCAAGTTTGAACTGTTTATCTTTGCTACTGTTTATCTTTGCTTGAAAGCTATCTTTTGAAAACAAACCAAAACGAAAAATTTAATATTTCCTATTCCAATTAAGATAGAAACATGATTTAAACGCCATTTTATGCAGAAAAAAACAGAGAAATTTTTAATGCAATAAAAGTTTTTTTTTTTTTTAGGAAATTGGAAGATTTTTGTGTCCCGGACCCCCTAAAGTAGCATTATGAATTATTATTATTATGAATTAAAAACTGTATTATTAGAAGTTTTCTTCTTTTTTTGCGAAAGTACGTGATTGTGTTTGGGCCGAACGTAGGGGATTTTAGGGTTACATTTTTGGCGTCATCTCTAGCCACCACACTTCATCTCTATTCTTTCTCTTTACTCTGTGAGTTCAAGAGAAACACGCATTTTAAAGAGCTGTAGCGATACAAATCGGATTTTCAGTGAAGGGTTTCTTTCATGATCTTTTCTAGTTTTTAAAAGCAGGAAATGCAAGCATTCATTTAAGTTCTTTTCTGGTTAATTGCTAAATGATCTGTTGAAGGAAATGATATGCATGTCTGCAAATAATCTGTTAATTATGTGGCAACAGAAATGGAACCGGATAGTTCAGAAATGTAAAAATAAAGATTGATGCCATGATAATGAGAAGTGATGGCTATTTTGAAATGCTAGGAAGTTTAGAGCTATATCAAGGGTTTTTGTAAAGAGAGGTCAAAAAGCATTTCTTTTGATTGATTTCTTCGTCTACACGAAAAGAAAAAAAAAATGCAGTTTAACAAATTACAACGACCATTTGGAAAATGATTTTTTCAAAGACTAAAATTTAAGACATAAAAAATCGCACGGAGTTGATCCTACATTACGTACGCCATGTATTACATTTTTCGGTACTGTAATTTTTTTAACTTCTACGGAGCTGGTCATTCATTACGTACGCCATGGATTAAACATTAATATTCCTGGACCCATTTTAAATGAAATTTCATTCTTAAACTTCTAAACATCCCACACTATTACTTTTTACACCGTCGTATAGAGAAAAAAATGTACTTTTAAATGCAATTTGTTTGAAAGCTTTATCACAATTTGTTTCTTAGTTGTTAATTTTTTTTGTAGTTTTTATTACTTTTTTGTCATAGTGGCAACAGAAGTATCCATCTCTGTTGAAAGTAAAGGGAAAATACAGATGACTGTATAGACCCATCAGAAAACGAATAAAATGCGGAATTCAACTCATAAAACGCTTCAGATATGTTTTTGATTTCCTACCCTGACCGAGGACAATAACCATTTTTCCAAATGGTTAAAAAATGTTTGAAAACCATGTAGTAAAATACTTAATAAAAGCCTGCTTATAACAGCCGGGAAATTCTGTAATTCGCTTTTTCAGTATTACTTTTGAATTAAAAAACTAAGAATCAATATTTCAGTGTGAAACTTTGCTGAATTTTTAGTTTTTTTACCCTTACTATGGAAAATAGATTAGAAAGCAAACATAGTAATATTTTTTATAAAGTGATACCATTTAAATTATCTTGAAATTTTCTTTTTTACTGCTCTGGATGTACATAAATATTTTTCGCAGTTTCAAAAGTATGCTCACTAAACTTACTGTTTACTGTCTTTATTTTGAGTGAATTGTAATCTTTTCTCAAATGCCTCTCATATTTTAATAACAAAAGAAAACTAAAAAAAAAACGAATTATTATACAGTAAAGCCCCGATTATCCGCGAGCGGATGATCCGCGTTGCAGTTTATCCGCGAAGCGAATTTTTTTTAAATTCAAGCCAACAGCAAGGAAAATACAATAATCCCTACTAATAAATATAAACAGAAAACTCCATGTATTCGAAAGTAATAGAAGAATGGAGCATATCAAGAATAGCTTCATTTTTGAGATAGAAAAGATGTTTCCAAAGCAAGAAGCAAAAACAAGTGACTGATTTTTTTAAAAAGGTGTAACTCACAGGGCTTAATTTCTAACAAAAAAAGTGCTGGAGCCCTAATATTCTGCGGTACCGGTACTAACGACTGTACCGTCCCCGCCCCCTATCACTTCAATCTGCATATTTATATTTCGTACATTATTTACAAAATTTAAAGCATTTTTTTTTTCTTTAGCAAAATAAAAATTTTAAATCTTTTTATCAGCATGTACTTAGCTGTGAACTATTCCACTTTTTAATTACCACTCCTTCCGAATAGTAATCTTTGCCTCATTTTAATGTTAATTAATTTCAGAATTCTGCGATTAAATAGGGTAAGAATTATGATTCGGAAATAATGTTAACACAAAAAAGGGATAGCTCGCAGGTAGGCATTTTTATGAAAAAATGAATGAAATTTACTGAAATTAATATTTATATGGTGAAGAATGGAACAATGATTTTCAATTTCCTATAACAGGTGCATATCTTAAACTATAATCGATTCCTTCCGCATTAACAATCTTTTGTGATGAGTCCCTAAAAATCAGATTAAATTAAAAATTTCCCACAGTTATCGGAAAAATTCGAAGCTTTTATAGAAAAGGGGAAACACTGATCGATTGCTTTCTATCAGAACAGGCATGGCAATGATATATTCTTACAAATGAAAATGACTTCGTAAATATGCAGATCATGGCCTTAACGTCAGCAGCGTTCATGATACAAAATAAATAGAAAACGCGATTTTTATACTCGAACGCAATCGAAAACAAAAAAACTTCAAACAAACAAAACCTCAAACTGATGCTCATTGTCTGAAAACAGAAAATATTCTTTTCAGGTTAGCTATCTTTAAAAAAAAAAAAAAAAAAAAACATAAAATTAAAAATTATCCTACTGTCACAAACGAAAATCGAACAGAAAGCAAATTCATTGTTCAGTCCCTTGAGTGGCGCCGTATCAACACGTCGCCGACATAAATTTTCAAATAACACTAGAATAGAAAAACTAGATTTCTGCTTAAATAGCATTAAAATGATTTGAAATAGAATAGAAAAAGTAATTTTGAAGGAGGAAAAGTTTTTTTTTCTCCCATGCATGAATAAATAAAATTTTGAATGTAAAACAGATTGAGCTCGAGTCAGTCCAAGCCCAAAAACTGATATAAAAATTGAGTCCGTTTTATCTCCACCTCTTGTATGTGTGCGACACATTACGGCACATATAAGTGCGTTATGAATAAAAAAGAATGCAAACGCTTGTAGACGGGAAGGAAAGGAAAAGGTAATTTAGGCTTCAGTTTTTCAGAAGCGCTATTGCACTGGGTTCCGAAGCCCTGTATTTATGAGCTCCGGTGAATTCCGACCAATATTTAAATATTCACTAAAAATAGAGAAGTACCGGAGCTGGGCTCCGTCGCAAATTAAGCCCTGGAACTCAACACTTTTTGTACAGTATGAATGGCATTGTTTCTTGTTTACTGTTCTTTATTTTAGTGATTTAGACGTAAAGCAAAGGTTTCTGCTGTACTGTGCATATGTATGTATTTTAAACGTTTTACTGGATTTTTAGTACACTAAAACATAGTTTTTATTTTGAATTTTCTATTTTTTCGTGCTTGCACCCCATTTTCAGTTTTTTTCGGGTTATCCGCGGTGCCCTTGCCACCCAATTCCGCGGATAATCGGGTCTGTACTGTATTTAGAAAAGACTCATAGAAACTCAACTCGTTATCCAAAACACAAAATCATGAAAAAAAGTTTCGCAAAGTGTTTTTTTTTTTCTTTTGAACATATAATGAACAGATAGGAAAGTTAATTCAGCAGTTTGCCACTACGTGGCATTGTAAGCAGTCTTATCGCTTTTAGGGCATAGCCACTTCCCCATACCTAGACACCCACCACATTAAAGACTAAGGCTGCGTACTGACGAGTATTTTGCCTACTTCTCTAGTTTTTTTGGAAAATCTTTTATTCTGAACCCATCTGCGGTTTATTCACAAAAGAATGAGGAGAATCAACAATGGCTCAGGAGATAAGGAGCTTGACTCTACTTGAAGGAAAGGTTCCTCTTTTGCCGGACATCAGTCCCTTTCCTGCTAAAGTCGTTAAAATCAAAGACACCGCGTGGCCACTAAAAACGAAGCCGACACTGATAACAGTTAGAAGGATGGTGCGTACGCAGCTTAATAGAGACCAATAAAGGCGCCGCGCCGTTCTGAAGTTAATGGGGGTAGCAGGACTTTAATGGGACTCCGTATGCATATAAAATGATTATTAAAGTGATTTGTAATAGAATAGTTTTTTCATTTGCCGATGAGTGAAATATATCTTGAGTTGTAAACGATTAGTGCCTAAGGGAGTTTTTTTTTTTTCATTTTCTGAGCTGTTGCATCCGGAAATTCGATTCAAAGCGCTAACTTTGACAGTATTTTTTAAAAACTTCTGCCTTTACCAAAAATCATTAGTGGATTATTCAATACTCTTACATGATGGAAGATCTGAAAAATTTTCTGTAGATTGAGATGACTTAAGGCTGTTCTCAAATCGAAGAGGGCAACTTTCTGACATAAGTTTCAATTTATTTTTGTTCGAAAATGAAACTAGCTTGTGTTGTTGTTCAGAAACTATGTCATTGAGCTGTTTTTTCCATTTTTTGCAAACGCAATAGATCTTTCAGAAAATAGCGTCAAAGTGGGCGTTTTGAACAGAATTTCCGCGCGAAGGAAGAAAAAAACACTCAAGAGCGGGCGAAAAACGTGTTTGTCACGTGATCAAAATGGTTTATAACTCAATAGGTAATGGATTGATCAAAAAATGGAAAAAACAGCTCAATTCCAAATCTCTTTCACGGTCAGGCTTTCCAATTTTATACATTTCCGTTAAAAAATGAATTTGTATATGTGTCAAAATGTTTTGCGCTTGTTGAGCAGAGCAGTTAAGAACAGCCTTAAATTTAAAATGGATTTAAAAAATCTGGTATTTTCCCATTCAATCGACGTGCTCTGTTCCAGAATCATTTTTCGATCCCAATGCCCTCCAGTGATATAAAAACTATACATCTAGAAATTTGAAATAAATAAGCATTTCTAGACGAGATTATTAATGACTTCGCTGATGACAGTTTAGCTATTAGCGACGATTTGTGCTTTGACACGTTTCCTACCAATAAATCGATTTTTACCGATGATTTTCATGTTAATGAGACAGCTATTAACGTTTTGACTACGGGTCAAGACATAATAGTACCACGTTTTGAAAACGAGCCTCTTTTACACTTCTTTTAATTTTTCGACACCACTTTTTTCCACATTGTAATTTTGATTAGATAATGTGAAAATTTCCAAACTAAAATACGGGTATACAAATTTAAAGCTTTGTTCGCCTTACATGGCGAGTTTTCTTCGCAACCGGCTTTAATGAGTTAACCCTTAAATGCATAGTGATGTATATCTACGTCTCTTTTTATTTAATTCTCATCAACCACTATATTTATATAGAAATATTAATGCTTTAAAAATTCCAAAAATCCAAAGTTAAAAATTTATCTTAAAATTTCTTCTGTCTAATCCTTAATATGAGAGTAAAAAAACATTATTCTAAAAAAATAATTTATGCATTTAAAGGTTAAGTTTTGCAAAATAAAAAGTTATATAAAATAAGGTATTTAAATTCATACTCGTTAAAATATTTACCAATTATATTTTAGTTTTTACTTGTATTGCAGATGTGCAACATAAGAAAAGGTTCACGTATCATACGAAAAATGTATCTCTGACTTTCTTTCATTATATTTCCTGTGTTAGAAACCTTTCACAGAATCATATATAATTTTTTCGAAACAAAATAAAAAATCATGCATTTAACGTTTAAGATATTGCGAAGAGAAATGTACCACAAAGAAATTTTTTTGTAAATTGTGGTACGATTGAATTACAAAACAGAATCGCCAATCCTGGTCCATCAAAGGGTAAATGATGATCTTACTGCTAAGGAGGACTCTATTTCTCTTGATTTTGACGCTCACGATGCTTTAATAACGGTAGCTAATGAGAATTTAACAATTAATGCTGACTGTTCTGCCAGCACACCATGAAGATAGTAATACAACTTCTTCAATAATTCTGTATTTTTAATTCAGTTTGTGTTTGAAAGTAAAATATGTGAAAAACAAATCCTCTGATAAGGCAGGGCGGTATAAGACCTGTTCTTTTTAAGGGGTCACTTCATTTTCATCGTATATTATCATTACCGAAGCTAATTAAAACTTTTCAGTGTCAATATTTGTAGAAAACTACGGATTCTATCAAAGCGTTGGTAAAGTGAGCTGAATAGAGTGAAGGCAAATGGAATCAGCAGTTTTGACTGTTCAAAACGGCATGCCCGTAAATAGAGCAAACACAGAATGTTTTATTACAAATATAACTCTTTATTTAGTTCTATTTTGGCGTAATAACTGCAGAGTATCTGTTATAGTTAAATCATGTATTTAGAAAATCGTGGCCTTATTTAAAACATATACTTCTAATAAAGCCACTTTAAAGTGTGTTTTGTTTTGAACCTACCAATATTGTAAGAATATGTATAAATATTACATCCTACATTTAAAATGTTAATTCTGATATAACATAGTTCATTGTGACCTGAAACCTTAACCCATTAAGGACCAGCATGCTTTACCGGAATTTTATTCAGTTCACACCACTTTTTGTTACACACTTACTTTTACTCTATGAATCACTGAACAGTGCCGTGCTGAACTGTAGAGCAGCGTTGAGGGGTTACCTAGAGCTGTTATTAGCTTACTACCCAGTCTGAAGATTTAATGTCTTACTAATTAATAAGCCATTGGGAAAAAAGTAAAGGCGTAGTTGTTAAAACTACATAATAATAAAGAAAAAATATTAAGGATGGAATCTAAAATTAAGAACTTATAATTAAGAGATAAAAAATTAAAGTTAAGTCTTTAAACACAGATAAAGATGTAAGAATTATATTACATGTAGGTATAATTGTAGTTACAAGAACTACTATAAATCAAGAAATGTGTTAATTAAATAAGGCAAATTTTACTTTTCTTTTTCACTGGTATCAAAAAAATTAAAAAAGCCCACAAATATAAAGTTGCGAAAACGCAACGTCAGTCTTTAATAGTTTAACGTGGTTTTATTTGGTACAGGTACTTCAAATGAAACATGAAATACAATGAAAACACATGAACATATGACAAAAACTAGGCGGATGTGCCAATCCCAAAACTTTCTTCTATCTTATACATCTTAATATGTCAAAAACTAGTTACACATGTTAATACTTCAATATTATTAGTTCATTACTATACCAACTTTGGTTTTCATCTTAAATTTCTGCTTCAGTCAATTAAAAGAACTAAAAGCGAGTTAATCTATATCATGATATTTGTTAAAATTAATAGTTTTCCTTATTCTGTTGTTATCAGATGTTTGCGAATAGCCGGCTTAGCAGGAAGTGAGTTCCCGCCTTTGCACGAGCCGCCGATGGACAACAGAACTACGAAAAATCAAGAAAAGTGTACAAAAATCGCTATCACAGAGACCCTTTACCGCGCGATATTTCCAAATTCAAGGAGAACCTGTTGGCCAAAGCCAGAAACATGCACAAAAAATTTGGTTCAATTGTATGCATAATTTTATACACTTTTCGATTGTACAATAAAGAAAATGGTACAGACATCGTAATTATAGCGCCCTCTTCCAGCGGAATTTTTCCAAATTCAAGGAGATTCAACCTTCATGCCATGACCAAAAAGAAACAAAAAAAAATTTGGCTCAATTCTATGCATAACTCCATACACTTTTCGATGGTACAATATTAAAAATGACACAAAAATCGCTATTACAGCGCCCCCTAACCGGCGAATTTTTTCCAAATTAAGGAAGGACCTGCTTGCAATAGCCAAGAACTTAAAATAAAAATTTGGTTCAGTTCTATGCATAACTTCATACACTTTTCGATGGTGCAATATGAAAAATCGCTGTTACAGCGCCACCTACCGGCGAATGTTTTCCAAATTCAGGGAGGATCTGCTTGCCAAAGACAAAAACTTAAAATAAAAATTTGGTTCAATTCTATGCATAACTTCATATCCTTTTGGATGGTACAATATTCAAAATCGCACAAAAATCGCTATTACAGAGCCCCCTACCGGCGACTTTTTTCCAAATTCATGGAGGATCTGCTTGCCATAGCCAAAAACTTATAATAAAAATTTGGTTCAATTCTATGCATAACTTCATACTCTTTTTGATGGTACAATGGCGACAGACAGACGGACACACGGACAGACAGACATTTTGTATAAACATGTTTCTTGGGATCTCTGACCCCTAAAACATGTAAATTCGTCGAAAACCGGAAGTCGAAAAAAATATCGATTACAATACTTTCTTCTATTGGAGATGGAAGAAAGTAACAATGAAAATAAATGAATGAATTTTGGTGGGAAAAAATATCATTTATGAAGTTATAACTAAGTGACATTGCACATTTAGTTTTTTTCGATATGCTTCTGCTTGAGGTTTAGAATTTAGCTTTACTTTATCCTTTAACCCCTTGAGTACATTTTACGGCTGAGACTCGTCATGCATTTGGCCACGGGCGCCTATTTTTATATTCTATTCATACCACTATTTAAAGGGAAATATTTTTTAGTATGTTTCTCTTGCACATACTGTCAAAGTGTATAGGAAAGATTTTTGTTTTGAGAAAGTGGTGCGAGATAGAATAATAATAATAATAATAATATTAAACTGAATTTAACAAATTATAACGACCATTTGGAAAATGATTTTTTTTAAGACTAAAATTTAAGACATAAAAAATCGCACGGAGTTGATCCTACATTACGTACGCCATGGATTACATTTTTCGGTACTGTCAATTTTTAAACTTCTACGGAGCTGGTCATTCATTACGTACGCCATGGATTAAACATTAATATTCCTGGACCCATTTTAAATGAAATTTCATTCTTAAACTTTTAAACATCCCACACTATTACTTTTTACACTGTCGGATAGAGAAAAAAAATGTACTTTTAAATACAATTTGTTTGAAAGCTGTATCTCAATTTGTTTCTGAGTTATTATTTTTTTTTTTGTAGTTTTTATTACTTTTTTGTCATAGTGGCAACAGAAATATCCATCTCTGTTGAAAGTAAAGGGAAAATACAGATGACTGTATAGACCCATCAGAAAACGAATAAAATGCGGGATTCAACTCATAAAACGCTTCAGATATGTTTTTGATTTCCTACCCTGACCGAGGACAATAACCATTTTTCCGAATGGTTTAAAAAAAAAAAAAAAAAAAAAAAAACCGCCAGTGGCAGCCCTGAAATAAATCCGTATCCAAGGGGTTAAGAAACAAATAATTCATACATCCGATGATAAACACTTTTATGGATGCCATTTAAAAAATAAATTCTACATCGCATCATGGTCTGTTGCTCACCTGTATGAAAAACGCAACAGTATGGTCAAAGTCATACTTGTTAAAATTTTTAGGGAGTTAAACCACATTATCGTTCTATTTTATACAGACTTTTTATCCTATTCAAAAGTCATGCTTCTAAAATAAATAAAAATGACAGCCGTCGACTCTGGAGTTTTTTTTTTTTTTTTTTTTTTTTTACTGACACAAATATCCTAAACACAAGTGAAATCCGAAATCAAATTTATAGCTTTAAGAGACACAGCCCTTGTCTATTATACACCTGTAGCATCGTAGCTCCACCCCCCTCACACACCAGCATGTACAGGTAAGGCACAGGTTGTGGTACACGCTTTTCCGCGAAAGTAAGTCTACCAGCTGCTTTTCTAGCTTTGTCTTTTTTATGGTGGCGATTATTTCTCATAGTACGTTGGCAACAGTGCGTGATTTTGATGACTACTAATGACATAGGGGATCTTCAGCCTCGCTTTTGAACTATGAAATAAATATGAAACTCGCGCTAAAAAAGGAATTTGTACCACAAATTATTTATAAAATATAAAAAAATCTTTACTGACATAACCAAATGAAAATTAATTTCTTGGAAATCTGATCGTCAGATTTCTTGGAAATCTGACGATGGAAAAGACCTTTTCCCGAACAGCCAATGAAATGCTTGGATAATACATAAATTTCAGGTGGATAATACGTATGAGTCGCAGGTGATTTTTGTCGCTTGGAATTTTTAGGTGTAATAACACTATTAATGTTTAATCCATGGCGTACGTAATGTAGGATCAACTCCGTGCGATTTTTTATCCTTCTATATATAAAAAAAAGTTTTGATTTGGAAATGGACCGATGAAAATCTGCGTAGATATTCCGGGTAGATCCACATCCAATTTGAATGCTTAAGCATGGCCTTTCATCGTTAATATTAAAAAAACTGTTGCATACAAAAATATGAAAATCGGTGGTATTGTAGAGAAATGTTTGATAAGCACGCTGATGCAGACAGTTTTCAAATCGAAGAATTATTTTAAGAGATATTTAATGCTAAAGTTGGACAAAACCATTCCGTTAAAAAGTTTTATTGGAGCAAAAACTATACATGAGAATTTAATCATTTTTAGATCATTTTATACGCTATAAGTTCCCGGTATGCAGATTGTATTTATTTTTCTTATTTGACTCATTTTTTGAGGTTTTATTTCAATTTTAAATTCAAATTTTCAGCATTTCGAGAGATATTTTTTACAAATTTTAGAAAATGCTATTAATTTAAACTGTTGCCAGTTGTATAAACAGCGCAAACAATAATGTTTACTTCAAATTAAAAATTTATTTTACGCGTGACTATTATAAACAGAAAATATAAAAAGCAGGAACTCATTGAAAATTACGTCATAAAAATTATAATTACACGCGAATTTTAAAAGAGACAGAATATTGTAAAATAATAAATTCATAAACATGCGTTAGAAGTCTTAAATAGGAGAATTTACGTCATATTTACGTCACATTACACTTATATAAAATGAACAAAAAATAATATTGCAAAACAGTTTAAATTCAAAAATTGCTCGAGACATTTATTTGATATTTTAAGATGATCATAATATTTCATTTCTAACAAAAGTATTTTTACGTGAATATTAAAAAGAAAAAAAAAGTTTTGTGAAAATTACGTCAGATTATAATTCTCAGATTCAAATTATAATTCAATCTTCCGAAATCTTTTTAAAGCCGATTAAATTATCGTGCTGTTAGAGTCTGCGGTGTCTGAACGGGGGTTGACGAGCGTTGCTCGTAGGGGGCAGAGCCCCCTAGTGTCTTAAATTTTAATCTTCAAAAAATCGTTTTCCAAATGATCGTTGTAATTTGATAAATTGCTTTTTTTTTTTTTTTTTTTTTTTTAATTCGTTACATCATACATCAGGATCAGGTGTTGTTAAACATACGTACAAGAACACATTTACACAACTCATGAAGAATTTATAAAATCATTTATATACATTTTGTAATCATGGTAAATATTGCATACCTGGTCAACCCTCCGATTTTGGCTAATATTAATTAATTTAGGGTGTTGCTTGAATTTAATCAAGCAATACACAAAAAAAAGTCACATTATTAAAAAAATTTCTGGTTTCAAACATGTTTTTTAAGGCTGTTCTCAAATCCAAAAGGGCAACTTTATGACATAAGTTTTAATTTATTTTTGTTCGGAAATGCATTAAACTAGCAGGTGTTGTTTGTTGTTCAGAAAGTATGTCATCGAACTGTTTTTTTCCGGTTTTTTTTTTTTTTTTTGCAAACGCAATAGATTTTTCAGAAAAGAGTATCAAAGTGGGCGTTTTGAACCGAATTTTCGAGCGAAAGAAGAATAATCACTCAAGAAAAAGTGAAAAACGTTTTTGTCACGTGATCAAAATCACTTATAACTCAATAGATAATTTATTTATCAAAAAATGGAAAACACAGTTCCATTCCAAATCGCTTCCATAGTCAGACCTTCCAATTTTATATCTTTCCGTTAAGAAATGAATTTGTAAATGTGTCAAAACGTTTTGCGCTTGTTGAGCAGAGCAGTTGAGTTGGAAAAAATCTGAAGGTTGGTATCTATCAAATTGATTTAAGAAAAGCATCATGAATATTATAATTTTAAATTTATAAAAATTATTATCTCTTCTCTCTATTCTAAAAAAAAGTAGCTACCGCTGTCACCGCCGCCGGTTTTGAATTTTTTGTGACCGGATGTCTTTCTTTGTTAATATTAAGAAAAATAATGCATACAAAAATATGAAAATTGGTAGTATTATACAGAAATGTTTGATAAATATGCTGATGCAGACAGTTTTCAAATCGAAGAATTATTTTAAGAGATATTTAATGCTAAAGTTGGACAAAATCGTTCCACTAAAAAAGTTTTATAGGAGCAAAAACTATACATCGGAATTTAATAATTTTTAGATCATTTTATACGTTGTAATTTACCGGTGTGCAGAATTAATTAATTTTTTTAATTTGACTCATTTTTCGAGGTTTCATTTCTATTTTAAATTCAAATTTTCAGCATTTCGAGAGATATTTTTTACTCATTTCAGAAAATTGTACTAATTTAACCTGTTGCCAACTGTATAAACAACGGAAACAATAATGTTTGCTTCAAATTAAAGATTTATTTACACGTGACTATTATAAACAGAAAAAAAAACTTTCAAATTAGAATTAAATAATTACGTATTTAGGCACGTACGTAGCAGGAACTTATTGAAAATTACTTCATCTATAATTACACGTGAATTTTAACAGAGAAAGGATATTGTAAAATAATAAATTCATTAACATGCGTTAGAAGTCTTAAATAGGAGAAATTACATCACATTTACGTCACAATTACGTAAAATGAACAAAAAATAATATTGCAAAACAGTTTAAATTTAAAAATAGCGCGAGACATTTACTTGATATTTTGAGATGAACATTTTTTTTTTTTTTGGATAGCGCAAATAATATTTTATTTCTAAGAAAAGTATTTTGACGTGAATATTAAAAAGGGAAAGAAAAGTTTGGTGAAAATTACGTCAGATTAAAAACGATATATTTAAAATGTCTTATTTAAAAGGACTTTCTTTTCGCTTTGTTAAAAAATACCGGGAGACAAAGACTCTGTTTACTTAATTCATTTTATATTAGATGATTTTGAAATGCCATTGTATCTTTTAACAGCAGCTGATTTTTCCGTAAAATTCCCAATCAAAGAGAAATGAATAGAAACCCGTTTATAGGGAGATCGCTTTTGTTTTTTTAATTATAATTCAATCTTCCAAAATCTTTTTAAAGCCGATCAAATTAGTATGCTTTTAGAGACTGCATTGTCTGAACGGGTGGTTGGCGAGCGTAGCTCGTAGGGGGCCGAGCCCCCTAGTTTAATAAGAAGAACATAAAAAAAACTCCTGTTAAAAATAGACAAATTATTTTAAAATGAAGCACACAAAGTAGCAACACTGTCTGAAACACCAGTCTATCATTCAAAATTTCCTCAAGCAAAACTTCTTGTCTATATTTTTATTCAATAAACACATTTTAACCTATTAGAAATTGACCCGTTTATGAATAATGGCTTTAAGAAACAATGAAAAATTATGTAACCTCAGGAGACATTCATCTGAAGCAAGATCTTAACCCAACACTGATTTAGACAGCTGCCCGTTATTAGTGACATGGACGGATCAATGTAGAGTTCAGTTTTTTTCAATGTGTTAAAGCAAACAGTACTTCATACAAAATAATGTTACTACCCCTTACACCACTCCCCAAAAAAGTAAACAAATATTGCAAAAAATTGATAAAATAATGGAATATCAGAAAACAAGTGTAATGCAAGAAATGGATTTTGAATGCATTTTTAAAATTTGTTTGTTTGTTTAGTTGCAAATATACCTTTATATGTATTAAATAGAGTTCGTACGGGTTCTTGAATTTCCAGAAATTCTTCGGTAGCAGTATTTTCTTATAGAAAATCTATCCTTAAATAAGGCGAAATTTCGCGCGTTTAAACTAATTTTTTTTTCTATACAAAAATACTGATATTTGGCCTTGAAAATAACGGTACCCGTACGAAGCTTGTTAAATTAGAAAAAAACCTTTATATGAGTAGCATTTATTTATAAAATTAATTAAAATTAAGCAAAACAAAATATGCGTACGGGAAAATCAACTATTCTTTGTACCCAAGACAAGTATTTACTTTTTTTTGAAAATATATCAAGACTTGAGTTTCAAAACTTGCTTTATCCAGAAGATCTGGGAAATCTCGAATAACCTCTAACTGCGTCCATTGATTTTCATTGTAAACCAAGATTTTGCAATGCCAGAAATACAAGATAAAACTAGTTTTTTTTTTTTTGCTTTGCTGATTGTAGTGTTTTGCCAGTGATGTCAGTTCCACAATAGAATAGACTGATAGAGAAAACCTCTTTTTTAGGCGCGTTCGTAATTATATAAATACGTAGCACCTATCTATAGTCGTCGTTCGGTCCGTCCGTCCGCATATAACAGAGCAAAAAATACCCTGCCGAATGGTCTGAAATTTTAAATCTATCATTGTTGCAAAATTTTGTCGAGTCATTTCAAATTTTATGAGAATCGGATGTACAGTTTAACGACAGAGACAGTCATAAGTTTTCCGTTGCAATGGGAAAAAAAAATAAAGTGCATTTTAATGATGCAACAGCCTTTCGAACAAAATGAAATCGATAGGCACTTATGAAGTGCACTAAAATATACTACATTCAGTACACTATGCGGTGCAAAAAAATATTTATAAAACTAGTTATAGTACGAACGCACCTCATTTGCCACTTTTGACGTGCAATTTCCAACTTGTTTAAATTTTGGATAAGGCGAGTTAAACGGCGCTGGTTAAACTCACGCTTTTATATAAAGAATAATTCAAAATTTTATTTGCCATGTTTAGTAGATCAATAAATGACGTTTTAAATACGCTAACCAGCAGTGCACTTTTTTGTCTCTTCGCTTCATTTATTTATACCGGTGTCTATATTTGTCTCCGATGATAGTGAGGTTCAGACATTTGTTGTTGTTGTTGTTGTTGTTACCTATGTTACCATCAAAAAACAAATATATTACCAAATATTTCAAAAATTTTGTACTGCTGAAGCATAGATTAATGAGTTGGTAATTCTTCGGATAAATAAAATCCACAAATAATAGATTTGATACAGATTTATTAAATTTTTTAATTAGGGACAGTAATAGGCTCTAAAAATTGTTTATTGACCTGTAATATATTTTATCATAGGCGTAGAGTTGTAAGGCCTCATAGGCGTAGAGTTGTAATGGCTCGAGCCATTAATTTCTAAGGTGGACTCTTTTCTCCCTAATTAATGTAAAAATGCTTTATAATATGTTATGAAATTTTTAATGTTTCGTTCTTCGACAATTTTTTTTTCTCAAATTTTGCTTTATTTTTTTTCACGTTTTCTATTTTCTCATAGATATAAATGACATAAATTTTCCCTTTTGAATGTTATTTTTGGAATTAAAACGCTAAAAGTTTGGATTCTAAAAGGCTAATAACCCCCCCCCCCCCAAAAAAAAAAAAAAAATAAATAAATAAATAAATAAATAAAATAAAATAAAATAAATAAAAATAAATAAATAAATAAATAAGTAAATAAAATAAATAAATAAATAAATAAATAAATAAATAAGTAAATAAAATAAATAAATAAATAAATATCTGCATTCTGGAATACGACATTATTTCAAATCAAGTTTGCTTGTGATTTCGTAATAAAAGATTAGGGTGAATAAAATGTTCCCCAGACACCAATAAAGTTATTTACAAAATTTCAGCGTTTTACCATAAAAAAAAAAACCGCAGAGATATGAAAATACATAAATGCTGACTTAAACCACTTTTCGATGCCTGGATATGAGTTCGCAAAAGGGGAAAATCATGTCGGATGATTGCGTTTCAGAGGTCGTACACAACTTACCAAAGGAAACAACGATTGCTACTCTAGCTGTAAATATTTACATTTTTAATTATGATTAAACCCTCACCAACTTTGTTTAAACATATCTCTGCGACTTTTTATGATAAAAATCTGAACTTTTGTATTTGACCTTATGACTCAATGGTAAATGTTTTGCAAGGGGCCGTATAAAATTTTAAATTTTGTATTTCTTCAAATTTAATCTCTTGAAAATTTTAATCGATTTCGTAAAATTGTGTACCTCTTTTTATGCAACTTTGTAATTTATAATATATGTTTTTTATGATCCATATTTACGGAATAAAAGCCGAGGTCAGTGTTCTTGGGACACCCTGTATACTGTTCTGTTCAATTTGCTATATGTAGATTAAATTGTAGTTTACTTAAATATATACTGTTTTGTACAATTTCAGTAAATGTGGCTTTAAAATGCAGCATTAAATTTACAATGGATTTCCCTCACATGCACATTGTGACATATTTGTATTTGTGTATAAAAGGGTTATATTGGAGTTGAGCCCCACCAACAGTTTTCAAAACTCCACTGCTCCTTCGTATTTAACCTGTTGATTTTCCTGAATCACAGTGTACCGGGTGTCCCAAAAATGACTGATGGACTTTAAAATTCAATAACTTGAAACGGTGACAGATATTAAAAAAATTCTTGCAGGAGTGTTATGTTTGATGTCAGGAATTTTTAGGCTGCGATTCTCAGTTTTAGTTACAAATAGCATCGATAGAGGACGTAACAAGCAATAACCGCTCAATCCAGGCTCAGTTTTTCGGCCTTCCTCTTCTTCCATGCGAAAAAAGGAGATTAAAATGTATTGAATGGATCCCGAAGTACCAAAAATCAGGTCTGGATCGAGCACCTATTGCTCTTAGCGCCCTCTATTGTTTGAAATTCGAACTAAAATCAAGAATCACAGTAAAAAAACTCCTGACATCCTACATAACCCTCCTGCAAGGATTATTTTAATATCTGTCACCGTTTGCAAGTTATGGAATTTTAAAATCCATCAGTCCTTTTTGGGACACCCGGCAAATAACAATTAAACTCTACATATTAGTTATATATAAACAGCATTTACTAATACATGGCCCTAGAAAAGCGCATCAAAGAGCATAGCTAAGGTATAGTGTCTAGAAGATATAGTGTGGAAATCGATCAACCAAAAATTGTTACATTTTTTTTTTTAAATTCCAGAACGATAAATGGTGATCGCAGCGATATTTGGTAATTCAAACGTAAACATTGTATAAGGATTCAACTGAGAAAGCGTTTCGGCCAATGAAGAACTAGCAGATGTCGCTGCGATCGATATTTGTCCTTCAGCATCGTTCAACATTTATTGGGATACAGTTTTTAGCACTTTTTAAAGCATTTCTGGAATAGCCGGTTTCCACACTATATCTTCTAGACGATGTAGCTGAGGTCTCATTAGATTCATTGGAATCCCCCGAAAATTTCACATACAATATGCCCGAAATGCAACACGTTGGACTGTTGGACAGATACAGAAATGTATTGCACAAGCATTCAAGATTTCAACCAGCAGCATTATACAATTTATTTTCTTAAAAAAGCTGATTGTCTGTTTTTGTATTTCACTCTTAGAATATGGAACGCGTTGAGCGTGAAATTAACATCAATTATTTACATGGATCTGCGGATGTCATAATAACTCAGGATAATAAAGTTTTAAATAGTTTGTGACATATTTAAGGTCTTTTTATTTTTATTTTTTAATAATATTTTTGTAAAGGTGGCAATTAAATTGGTCCATTTCAATGGATAAAAAAGAGAAAGAGGAAATTACAGGAAGTCATTTTCACATTAAAATTGAAAATATAAATTGTATTTTATTTGAATAGATGGTGAAACCAATATCGTGATTAAATTACATTTTTCAAGAAAATTCGAAAAAATAAAAAAGTAAAAGATCGTCTGTCGACAAGCTGCCATTATGAAATCATTCCATTGTAGCTTTTATAACTTTTACCAAAGAGATTAAGAAAAAAAAAATAACTCCATGAATTGGAAAAACCCATTTATTATTAATGCCTCCTATCTCAAACTATCTTATCTAAACTCTTAGTATAAGCTCAATTTACTTTAAAAATGACGTAATATAAAAATATAGGAAAATCATGAGAAGAAATTAAAAGAGAAGAAAGGAAGAAAAAATTAATTTGATTTCAAAATTATTGTAACAATTGAAAATGAGCAATAACCTGCTTCGAAAAAAATTCACTAAACAGTTACGAAGGTTGTATTTCATACATGAAGTGATCTGTGCTAATAAAAATTTCACGTTTCATTTTAAAATTAAATATGAAAATTAACAAAGAAATATTAACCGCGAAAGTTGTAAACCCGTAAAATGACAATTTAAGGGTCATGAGAAAACTGAAATTTTTTATGTCTTTCTGTAAAAAGTATTCATTAGTAAAAGTCGCCCCTCTTTATCATAGCAAAAAATGTTTATGCGGTAATCTTTGATGAAACAATCTTCACGTTAATTCTTATTTTTTTCTCTTAGAGGTGATCGAGTTACTCTTTTCTTGCAAGAACCGCACAATGTGATAAAAGAGCTTTTGTATATAATTTAGAATGGAAGTGTTTACGTAGACAAAGAAAGCTATAAAGCAATTTTTGGGTGTAAAATTCGAACCGCAAGTTTTATTATGATTTGTGATACTTTAATAATAAAAAAAATATTTACATTATGTATTTAATAATCAATCCTCGCTCATATTTTGGTTAAGTGCTTATGCTCTCCATTTTAATCAAAATAATAATCAACTTTATTTATAAATTCACAATTCCTCACGTTCTTTTCTTGGAGAATAGTCAAATTTTCATAAATTTAACCCGTAACATTTTCCAAATCAAAAAATTATATATTTCTCTTTCTTAAAACATCTTAAATTGTACCCCTTAAAATCAAAGAAGTCGGCTAAATATTGGCTGATAATCAGACATATCGGAAAACGGTCGGGATGTAATCGGCTAAGCATCGCAGAACGTAATTTCTGTTAGGGAAAATCGAACTGAAATATTTTTCAACTGTATTTGAAATTGTTTAAAAGCAATTAGATCTAAATAGTGTTCGTTTAAAATTAAGGAAATATTCTCTTCCTTTTTCTTTCAAGAGCAATATCACGTGGTCCAACATGAAAATTACATGTACCTCTGTTTGATGATATCACACGCAGGTTATATAGATAATAATCTACACAACACCCGCATACGTACGACCAAATATCCGTTCAGTTCATGAATCTGAGTTTAAATCACACAGGCTCCACCCACCCCATTTTTCACTCCGGGTGTTGTTAGCGCTGTGGCTATCCTTCGATGGACAACTGCGCGACTCTGACCTTGATTAAGTATTCAGAACGACCATGTCAATGTCGTTCGGAAGCATCCGCAGTCAGTTACCGAAGTCAAATCCATTTAAATCTGGGTCACAGATAACTGTTTTGTTAGTCATCCTGATGTTCTCGTCGAAAATGAACTGCTAAACAAGCTTAAACATTTGTAAGTTAAATGCTATGAGAACAAGAAATTACTATACTGAAACTTTAAGTAAATCTTTCTTGAAGGGTTGAACATATAAACAGGGTGTCTGTTTCAGATCAGCAACAAATTTCCCTGATAGAACGGGGGGAGGGGGCGGCAGCACAGACAATCACCTCATCGAGTTCACGGCTGAAAGTCCAGTATGAGTTAAAACTCGATTCGCATATTAAAACGCAATCGGTCTGCCAAGTCCTATCTGGGTGGAAAATACCTGAAAACCCGATTTGCTCGTAGGTTGACCATTGTGTTTTCCTGCACCCAAAGGTATGAAAACAGGGGGGACTGGGAGCAGGAAAACACAATGGTAAACCTACGAGACAACCGGTAAAATCGGGTTTTCAGGTGTTTTCCACCAAGATAGGACTTGGCAGATCGATTGCGTTTTAATATGCGAATCGAATTTTAATTTATTCTGGAATTTTAGCTGTGAACTCGATGAGGTGATGGTCCCGGTCTATGACTTTTTCCAGGTATCGAGGTTTTGTGAAGTTACACACAAAGTTGTGAATTTGAGAGTGGAACTTTCACAAATGATTCTGAAGTAACAACTACCGAATTTTTAGCCAAATTCTTGCAAAATCTACAAATTGTTGAACATTTTACATGGTAAACATTTTGCAGATACACACTTTTAGCATCAGGTTCTATCCATTTTATCCAATCAGAATGAAATTCTTTATCCCTAATGCAGATATTCAGGTAGTCCACGAATTTTCACGTTATATCACAATTGATAAAAAATAGTGAGAGAGTATATTTTGAAGAAGTCACGATTCGTTTTAAATCATATTAAAGTCATCACTGAAAGTTTTACGCTGGTGTTGTTCAATGTAAATGAGCACAAGAATTAAAAACTTTGCTAATTGTATTTTTACACATTTAAATATTTACAGATTATTTACAGCGAAACATTTGGTTAATACTCGAAAATCGCTTGTTCCTCTCTGGGAACCCAAGCTGATATTTTTATAATCAGGAACATATTTTCTTCCACTTTTGGAAGATAAAGAAATAAAACTATACAGCATGCAAGCTGCTATCGAATTCATATTCTACTACAAAACTAAAACTAAAGAACAAGAGAAAAAATGTTTTTAATGTCAATTCTCTGGAAGGTCACGTGATCACTGGCGCCTTTTCAGTCTGTCTGAGAGAGGCTCGCTCAAGGGGTTTGCGAAATATTCCACAATCACATCAGTCACAGTTAAATACCGATTGCTTTGACATATTTTAACACAAATAATAAATATTCTATCAATTAAGCTAACAAAGTTCCAAAGCATAAGCATAGATATATAAACAAACTGAAACATCTCATCAATCCTACAACATCATGGGCGTAACCAGCCTTTAGAACGGGGGGGTGCCCAGACTTTTTAACCTGAACATGTTGGATGCAAACAATATCTTATATAGTAAAACCTTCTAAAACGGAAATCCAGGAAACGTGTCAAATTTCCGTTTTAGACAGGTTTTTATCTTAGAAGGTATAATTGCGTGGTATTTCTTTTCAAAGGGGCTCAAACGCGATTTTTGTTTGCGTGAGGAGGGATGAGAAGGAGTTCAAAAAATTAAAACTAGATCTAATGGTAAAAAAAAAAAAAAAGATATGTAAACGTTCTTGCAGCAGTGAGATAAGACAGTGACTAAGTGTGGTCACAAGTGTAAAACCTTTTGCACCCTAACTTCTTATAAAGATTAAAAAAGGCCTTTAACCATGCTAGAAACTTCTATAGGCACTGGGAACGCTGCATGAAGTTTTGCCGGATGATAAATCTCAGATAATACATGCGGTACACCAGTACATACGCACGAAAGTTTTTCAGAATGTGACTCCGTCACTTCTTAGGGATCACCGGAGGGACCCAAGGAATTTTGGAGGAAAGCCTATATAAATAATTATTATAATATTATAAATAATTATAATATTCATTAATACCGTAATTTCCGGCCTATAATCCGCGGATCAAACAATCATGTTTCGACCCAGAAATTTTATTTCATTATTGAAGTTAACCCCTTAACCTACAATGACGGGCATAGCCCGCGTGTGATGATCGAGCCAAATGTAAATTCTTTGTACCACTAAAATTTTACAGTAAATATAGTTTAATTTAATCGTCGAAATTCCATGATTAAACAAGGCGAAAATCTCTATTAAATTTTAGTGGTAGCTATGGATTTGCCAAACCGTGGAGCTGTTGAGGCTAAACTCTATTCCAACTCAACTTGGCAGCACTGTGAAAGGTAGAAACAGTAACATTCCGCCTTGAAAAGTAGTTCTCCGTTATTTTTTAATCTTAAATGGTGAAAATGCATACAAATTTATATGATTATGTTTATAAATTACAAATTTCGGTATTTTGAAGCATATATTTAATGTAATTTCTCTGTTAAAAGTATTTAATTTAAAAGTATTTTGAATTTAAAGCGAACGTATAAAGTAAAAATCTTGGCGTAAAAAACTCTCCTTTGGCGAGGAACAAATCTTCAAGGTTAAATATCTGGCGCGCTTTAGTGCTCTGCTACTCCGCGCATTCTTATGAACAGTTCTTATGAATAGTTTTAATAATACTCGCTGTTTACTTTTCTTTTTAACGTGTTCATAATTTTTTATTTTTACTGTTAATTATTGTTATTATTTATTCGTGTATTAACTGAGTATTTCTAAAATTTGTTACATAGTTAAATATTTATTTGAATCATACTTATTTGAATTATAACATGTCTGATAAAGCATTATCTCCACCCACGCTTTACACACCTTCAAGGCGAGGAAAGTGAATCAAAAGTGCAGCTCGCAGAAATATATTAAATGTTTATTCCAGACTTTGTCAAGAAAGTCCCCAACATTCAATTAATGAAATCGTAGAGGAAGTTACCCAACTTACAGGTGTTTCGAAAAGCACAATTTTTCGTTTGAAAAAAGAGAAAAAGGCATCTAGCCCTTTAAGTACACGCGGAAAGAAACGACCTAGTGCAGTGGGTAAACGCAGAAGGCTGGGAAAATATGACAAATTCACGTTATCTTGCATTCGACGAAAAATCCATAGTTTTTTTTGCAGAAATGACATACCAACTTTGGATAAAGTTTTACAAGTTGTAAACGATGATAAAGAATTTTTTTTGAAAAATATTAGCCAGACTAAATTGAACAGGATATTAAAAGATTTGGGATTCTCTTTTGAAAAACGAAAAAGAGAGGCAGCTCTTCTTGAGAGGCAAGATATTATTTTGTGGCGCAGAAACTATTTGAGAAAAATTACAGAGTATAAGAAAAAAATGCTTCTATTTATTATCTTGATGAAACATGGGTAAATGAAGGGCATACTCAGAGCCCCCTCCCCCCCCCCCACCCCCCCCCCCAAAAAAAAAATCTTGCAAACAAAATCGAAAAGGTAAAAAAGGTTATTTATCGAGATCGACCTCAACTAACCAACGCAAATGAAAAAAAATAATTTAAAAATACTGAAATGCAAACGAGATATTAATTTTTTTTTCTCCATAGGACTAGAATTAGCAAGTGGGTGTTTTTGCGTGAGTGAAATAGTCCCTTAATTTTCAGCAGTGTTAACAATTTAATATTAAATGCAGTTTTTAATTATTTAAAAATCAGCTTATTTTGATTTTAAAAAATCATGACTTTTTTACACCCTAATATCTATAATTAAAAATGTACATTAAAAATAAGACGGGCTCAGTGTGAAATCTAGCCTTTTCCGAATTTCTGCTAAAGGTTTTGGTATAAATAAGAAATTTTCTGTTTTAAATAGATTTCCGGATAATTTGGTTTTAATCTTTTAACCCAATATAGATAATACTGTTTTGTTTTCAGTAAATTTCATTCGGAATTCGTACAGCGATTTTAAAAATTTTCTCGATTTTTTTAATCTGATTTTAATTTTTTTTTGCTTTTTGCGGCAATTTTTTGACATTTGTAAGTTGAATTCTGTTTTAAACTTTGAGCTTAAATATAGAAAATTTTGCCCTTCGCGATTTTAAATTTCTTAGACAATTTTCGATGCGATTTTTTTTCGTTCCGATGTGATTTTTTCAACATCAGTACATGGAATTCGACTTCAAATTTTTAGTTTAAAACAGTAAATTTTGACATTTTTTCAATAAAGTTTTTCCACAATTCGTGCACCCTTTTTTAAAATTTTCGGTATTTAAAAAAAAATTTCGCATTTTGCGGGCCGGGCGACGTCGGGCGGATCAGCTTATATAATATAAGATAGTGCTAAAATCAGTCTAAAAAATGTAAAAATAATAAAATAATAATAATGCAATTCGTTATTTTAATAGATTATATAATTAATTTCATAGGAACTTCAAAACGTACAGATTTTTGCACACGCATTATACTTTTCCGCCAAAATGGCGCTTTTCCTTGGTTACTAGTGATCCTTTGCTCTTCAAGCAAACCCTGGTTGCTACGGCAACGGCTGCGATTCGGCATTCGTAGTATAACCAACGCTGCCAACTTAAGGTGGAATCAAGTATAAATCGTAGGTTAAGGGGTTAAATATTTATCGCGATTTAACAAGTTACGTTTTATGAAACAAGATTTCTGGGTCCGAACATAATTGTTTGATCCGCGGATTACAGGCCGGAAATTACGATAATTCATATTTTTACTTCAGAATGTGTCGAATATATTAGGTAAAACAGGTCATGATAATATACACTGAATTTTATCAAGATGATACAAATTATACTATCATGATGCGACTATAATAATAAAGATAGGTACTTGTCTGTCTCTGTGAGTGTGTGTACGCGCGCGCGCGCTGAACTCTAAAAAAACAATGCAGCCCGCACAGCCGTGAGGTTTGACAGGATCTGTGTGCCTGAACTCATGCATATCGAAGATAATTTCTGAAATTTTTCAATTAATTTTTTATGCGAATTTTTTCGCATTTTGCGGCAATTTTTTTCAAATCAGTAAAAAAGAATCCTATTTCAATATTTTATCCAGTGAACTTTGTCTTCTTTTCAATAAAGTGTTTTCGAGATTCTTACAGTGATTTTTCCATTTTTAACAGTTTTTTCATGTTATTTTTAGAGGGTTCTTTTCGCATTTCGCGATGATTTTTTTTCCGACATTCCTAAAAGGAATCCGGTTTAAATCTTTTACCCAAATAGTTAATTTCGTTCCCTGTGCTTTTTTAAAATCTTTTCTGAATTTTTTATGCGATTTTTAGCGGGTGTTTTCGTGCTTTGAGGCGATTTTTTGACTTTTTTTTAAACAGAAAAAATTCTCTGGTAATTTTTGCAATTGCCGTGATTGAATTCGAATTGGAATAATGTCAAATCAGTTCTTATAAGAAAGCTGAAAATTTAATTTTGCTCGAAATAAAAAGCGCAATAATTCAAGATTTGCTTGTTTCGAGACAGAATAGGTCGTAGCTTGCTCAGGAGTACGTTTCTGAAGGGACTTCCCCCACAATCCTAGATTTGTTTAATTCTATGGTCGTTTAAAAAAACCAACCAACGAATTTCCTCTAGTAATGAAGTTTTCTTTGAGGTACAGGCTTTGAAATAACGTGCGGGATCGCGCGATTTGTGCACAGAAAAGGAAAGTCCCGCATAATTAAAAAATGCTGTGCAGTATTTCCCCCCTCCAAATTCTTCACAAACCTGTGATTCTTCAGTGAGTATTTTAAATTTTTTAAGTCCGTGATTTTTATTTCTTTTATGCCATTTCTTAAAATCAATTCGTGAATCGGTCCCAGAAAAATTTGAGAATTTCTTCAAGCGATCGGTCAAAAAATATCGGGAATTTCGATAAAAGAGTGCAAAAAGTAATCGCCAGTTTCGTCAAAAGATTGCGCAAAAAATTATGAATTTCGATAAACGATTGATGAAAAAATTTTGCAAATTTCGTTAAAATGTCGCGGAAAAGAGTAGAGAATTTTGTTAATTGATACGGGAAAATATCGAGAATTTTCCCGATCGGTCGAGCAATACTATCACGAATTTCGACAAACGATCTCCCTGTAAAAAAAAATCACTTTCGTCAATCAGTCGCAACAGAAAATAAATTTCGTCAAAGGATCGCGGTAAAAATGAGAATTTCGTCAAAGGATCGTAGAAAGAAAGCGCGAATTTTGTCAAAAGATTGCGGAAAGAAAAAGCGAATTTCATCGAAGGATCGTGCTAAAAAATGCCAATTTCGTCAAAATATCGCGGTAAAAAATGCGAATTTCGTCAAAGGATTGTGGTAAAAAACACGAATTTTGTCAAAGGTTAGCGGTGAAAAGTGCAGATTTCGACAAAAAAATCGCGTAGAAAGACGTGAATTTCGTCAAACGATTTTGGGAAAAAAATCGTAAATATCATGAAATGATCGCAGAATAAAATCGCGAATTCGGTCAAAATTTACTGCACTGGGCTAAAAGATTGAAACCGGGTTCCTTTTCATACTTTCAAAAGAACGCTGCAAAACGAGAAGAGAGTCTAAAAATCGTATAAAAATTTTCAGAGGAAAAAAATTACTATATTGACTTGAAAGACAGCAACCATATTCCTTTACGAATGTTAAAAAATGGCCGCGAAACACGAAATTCAACCAATCAACCAACCTCCAGATTAATTTGAATTTTCTATGCTATTATTTTTCATTTTCAAAGGAGTCAGGGTCAGTGTACCCCCCCCCTCCATCCCCTTTCCCCCGACTAATCGCATTTTGGAGTTATTGTTTCACATCTGCATTCCCTTTCAATTTTTTTTGCTTCTCTCCAGACTTTAAACTACGAAAGCAATGAGACAAATAGTTTCTAATTCGTTAAGAACTTGCGTTAATTTCTCACGAAATTGCAAAACCATGCAATAGAAGGAACGGCTTTTTTAAAAAAATTCCAAGAAACAAAAGACGTCAAAGTGGAATTATAAAGCCACCTCTTTGACTTACTAGACTAATACAGATTCTTGTAAATGTTCTAGTTTTAAAAAAGATAAACATAATTTTCTTTAAAAAGAAAAGAAAGAAAGAAAAAAAGAACGAGGGTTTCATTTTTTATCACATTTCAAAACTTAGGGTGTTAGTTTTTTGAACTAAACTAATTTGCTAAACTAATTGAACTCTGCTTTCACTTCTTCTTTTTTCTTTTGTAGATTTCGATTTTTTAAAATAACTGTGCTTGAGTCTGCGGAAGCGGGGGGGGGGGGGGGGGTGCCCGGGCACCCAGGGCACCCCCCCTGGTTACGCCTATGAACATACAGTACAAAGTTTCAGTGATGCTGGGTTGAAATTCTCGGAGTTACACGGAAGAACTGAAAAGGGTTAAACAAAATTATTTACACAAGAGATTGAAATACTCTTTATAGTACTTACAAAGAGCAAAATTTAATTTTCCTGGCGCTACAATTTCAAATTCTTAGTTGTATAATAATAAAAAAAATCCTATTTTTTTTCTTGGAAGTTTCAAATTCTTGTAACTCTTTCTCAGAATTTTCGAATTTCCCTGACTTTTCCTCAAGAATGGTAAATTTTCCCAACTTTTCCCTGATTTTTCCAGTCCATATAAATTTCCCTGACTTTTCCAAGTTAGCCAGGTGGATAGGCACCCTGCATACACCAGAAATATCGGGAAAACGATTCATTTAGCCTAACTGCAAATTTTCTCAATTCTCTCTTTTTTTTAAAGTTTCACGTATTTACTAACTCATTTTAGTTCATACATGAGGTACAGTAATAAATGCAACATCAGAGTGTAAAATTGTTATAGCTTTTACATTTTAAATCTTCTTTGGTATGAACAAAGGTAATTTGTAATAAAATCATTAATCTGTAAAAAGTTTGGGGGTAGTAAACATTTCCAGGTGCTCAGTCTTCCAAATACGTCTAATTAAGTGAAACATAATATTTGTTTTAAATACATATTTCTTAATTTCGCAAACCCATAGAGATGAAATATAATTGCTGCCAATATTGCATTTCGAAATGCGCTTCCTTGAAGTAATTTTTCATGAAACTATTTTTAAAATATTTATTTAAACTGACTTGATAATTAGTAATTTCACTTCCGAATTTTAAATAGTTTTCTGTGTGACGCAAAAATCAACATCGTTGTTCTATTTAATTACATACTTTAATCCCTTAAAAAAATGAAGGAGTCAGTTGTCGCTTCTTCTTTACTTGTCGTTAGTTGTCGTCAGTTGTCGTTTTTTCTTAAGTTGTGGCTTCTTATACTTTCTGTCATTTGTCGCTCGACTAGAAGCAGCTTCCACGTGCGCTCAAACCTGGATTCATGTGTATAACGCGAGATCTGCTTTGCCGTAGCCAACAAGTTTCAGAGGCCATGATAATTCAACATCCCTTCGCTGTCACGTAATCAAGATAGTCTGTTTTACCACAATTACCGAGCTTCACCTGATCAAGGTAGTCTGAAAAGCATCCGAGATCGGTGGGGTACGTGGCCTGTCTCTTTTTCGTTGGCTGCGGCTTACCTCGTGTACGTGGTGCCATTAAAAATATCACGCTCGCAATACTTGATCGCTGTGGTCGTTCTGTGGTATCACACCACTTTTATAGCGCATAAATTACAAATAAAAAAAGGTCATTGATGACGATTTAAGCTTATTTTATTTAAATGGCAAAACGGTATTTTTGCAGAGGCAAATAACTAGAAATATTGAATTCGAAAAATGAACAATTTGAGAACGATAAAACAAAGTTCAACTGGAATGGAATTAGAATCACTAGCTAATTGAATCACCCGCTTTTACAAATGAACTTATAAAAAAAAAGAAGAAGAAAGAAAGGAAACTACAATATTCTTGTTACTTACAGGTTATAGGAAGTCGATCTTGTTACTGGCAACAGTAGTTTTATAAAAAGAAATCCTACAGATATAAATGTGATTTCTTCACACGGATATTATCTGATTTTTCACAGCAAAACAATTGCTTTTTTTCAGACGGGGAATAAATGCTATGATGAAAAATGCACTTTATTCCGAATTAATTTCACTTTCAAAAACCCAACTGCCAATATTCAAGGTTTATATCAATTATGCCACTGGCAAGCTATTGTGGGAAGTAATTGAGCTTAAATATCAGCATGATAAATAGGCCTTGAGTCATTTTCTCTAATAAATGAGAAAAAAATAATATCCCTAAGGCTTGAGATTGTAGCCAAGTAAAGTGACAATGATTCATGGCTATTGTGCTATACCGTGACAGTGCGGTATCACGACTCACTCTGCTTTAAGCTAAGTCGTCACACGGTAATAATCTGCACAATGAAATGACGATATTGCTGCGAAAATTCTTGACTATAAATCAAAGGAAATTCACTGTGTAGTGAATACGACAAATTTCGTTTTCAAAGAGTCTCCAGATAATCAGATTGATATACAGTGAAATCTCTCTGTGCGACCACCTCCCTGAACGACCATTTTTTCATGGGAACGAAATTTATTCCCATAGGCTCAATATTCATTTTACCTCCATTCAGAGACCATCTCAGTTGAACTCCCTCCATGTGTGACCCATTTCTTTGAAGAAAATGAAGCAGAAAAATAATTCCGGAGAGCGCATTATTCATCCAACTTCTAAACTAAGTTTAGAATTTTTTTTATTCTTGTAACTTTTAGGTGTTTAAACCCCTTTGTAGGCAATAAATTTAACTCTGATGGCAAATTAAAAATGACGGTCAATAAACTCCCCTGCCCTATTCTGTCAGGAAACTCTCAAAGAAATGCCAAAAAAAAAAAAAAAAAAAATTGCATTTATTTACTGGAACTTCGAAATAAAAGTTATAAAAGATAAAACCGTAAAATTAAAGCAAACGTCAATGTATTCATTTTTTAAACTCTACTGTAATTAACTTATCTAATTAACTTTTGTTTTGATACTTAAATTTTCATATTTTTTCCTAATGCCAAAAATAAATTTTAGTAACACTAATTGTTACTTTTTTTCAACAATTAAAATCTAGATTTAAACATGACCTCCATTAAGAAACCACCTCTCGGAGGAACCCATTTTTACTGGAACGGAACGCGGTCGCTTTAGGGAGGTCTTACTGTACTTAAAAAAAAGAAAAGACGCATGTTTCTTAACCTAGAAAAATATAATAAAGGATGTACTTAGATAAAAGAAAGCCCCAGTTTCAATCGTATATTACAACAGTTTACTTTAGACTATTGACAACAAATCATGTCCAATGTAACGTAAATTAATGTAGTTTTTCTTACACACGTTCAATACGTGCACCTTTAGTTGGCACACGTGCAACTTAAAGTCCAAAAAGTCCGGAGTCGTGGAAGCAGTAGTCTCTTCCATTCTGTGGCTCCACTCTGGTAGATCATGAGGTAGCGGCGGAACGTAGACACGACCTTTCATAAAACCCCAAGGAAAAAAATCGCATGGTTCTAACGACTTTTAAATCGTCAGCACAATAATAATGCTTTTACGCTCAGGAGTCGCCATCTTGCGTAGGTGGCACTGCAATACAATAACCTCTTCTGAATAACCTTTCTTTATCTTTAGAAACCACGGAAACCAATCTAGTTTCGAGTTTTAAAGAAGCATTTAGAAAAACAAAATTTCTTTTGCTGCTACTGATTTTCGGAAACGTTTCCGAGTCGTTTTTTAACACTTATGAATTCAGTTTGTCTCTCCATCTGTCCGCACGCCTGTCCATGCTCTAACGCGCGTCAGTACAGTCCAATTGCTATGAAATGGATAGATCCCTCATAGCATGCATGGTCACAGTGACGTCATTGTGACGTCACTGTAAGTCACTGTGGTCACGTCACAACTGTGACCAAAATGCCACCACTAAGCGACGTCACATTGTGACTGATATGTGAACTTCTTAGAAAACTTTTAAAAATTACAAAAATTCTTCAAAACATGTTATTTACCGTAAAAAATATTTTTCTGTCAATTTTAAAAAATTGTGACGTCATTGTTATGACACTACATGTAACGTACGTCTCATTATGTGACAAAAAACCCTACCATGTTGTAAACTCACAGTGTGACAAAACATATGTCAAGATTAAAACTTCCCACTTCAAACAATAAAAATAATTCAGTGTTTGTTCCCGGCTAATATTCCACAACAAAATTAAAAACTTCATCAAAAAATGTACATAAATAAAACACAAATATAATAGACACGTAATCTAACTACTCGCTTAGACTATTAAAACTATTTGAATTAAAAAAACTGTTGTAAATAGTAAAATATTTGGCGATTTTTCCGACTATTAGCTCTTGGAATGTTGCTAATATGAAAGTATCGCTATTGAATTTTAAAACTTTATTTGAATACATGATTGATATTTTTCTTATAGAAATGTTTTTTGGGGGTTATTAGTGGTCAATATAGAAAAATGTATTAACTGTAGAGATTTCAATAATAAGAAAATGTTTTTACCCTGTATGATATAATCCGGGAAATTGGTTTGTTATCTATAAATTATTGTTATCAGCGGAAATGGCAGAAATTAATATACAGGTGGAGAAAGCAAAGATTTGTTTGTGTGTGGGCATGGGAAGGGACGGAGTTTTGCAATAAAGCAATGTTTTATTATATAAATAAAAACACTTGCATATTTTCAGTAATAAACTTTTCTGCTAGTGTTTAGTTATTTTTAGTAGCAATTCTTAAAAAATAAATTTGGCTACTTGTGTCACACTTTTTAAATAAATTTAACTTTTTCCGAATATAAAATAAAATATAAAAAATATATGCAAAACACGTGGCGTAATTAATTATTCATATTTATTTATATTTTTTTCGTTTCTGGAAATTTATTTTGAAAAATACTGTTATCTTACAAGATGTTTTATTCTACAGGAAATTAAAATAGAAAAAAATGACACTTGCCTGATCCCGCCCCCCCACTCCCACACTAAAAACATTATTTCTCCAGTTATTTTATTTCTTTTTTATGTTGCATTTACTACCTATAATATAAAATTTAATTTTCTATTTTCAAAAGACCTTGCACTATTGCATATTAAAATGAATTTTAAATACTCTAAAAATTTAAACATTCTTTAATTTGTTACACTCCCAATATTAGTTTAATTATTGTCATATTCGACAGTAGCTTTACAAAACTTAAAACTTGAACTATTTTGAAACACATAAAAAAAAAGTTAAATGCATCAAAAAATTCTAGAAACGAGAAATTTTAATTGGAAGTATGCTTTATGTCATATAAATGTATAAGAACGGAAAAGCCATCTGTTCTTGCTTTCATAAACAAAACAGCGCTAAAAGCCGCAGACGATAAAACTATACTGCGTTATATCTTTAGAACAGGCAGATGGAGTTTTTGCTGGACAATAGGTAGCGTTATGAACATGCAGTCTGTCAGATATAAACATTTAACCTAAAAAATTCATAGGAATAATCATCCCAAGATAATACTTTAGACAAAAGTATGAGTTTGAGATATTTACACCAGCTTTGGTGTGGTTTAAATGATTCCAATCATTGCTGTTGTATGTATTATTGAACACATATTTTCTACTTCCAAAATTTGTTCTTCCTAAAACATGGATTACATCGGAATTTAAAGAACGACGTTAAGGGAAAAAAAAAAGGTATGGAAAATATTTTATTCCAGAGTTTGCTTTTCTTTAAATTATAACGATTTTAGTATATTCTTATAGACATTTCATTAACCTAATAAAGTTTAGTAGATTTAATATTTAATTTTTTGAAATAAATAACTGTCTATCAACAATTTTAATCAGATGATTAAAATCAATTATATAAATTTATTTTAATCAGATTTGTTTTCTTTTAAAATATTATAGGATAAAATCACATATTTTCTCAAACTTTAAAATGACATATAAAAATATTATAATCAAAGTTTAACATAATTACCAAATATTTAAATGTATTTAACGTACTAAATAAAAAGGCCTTTTTATGGAATAAAATTTTTTGATAGTCTCAAGCAATTTGCGTTGCATATTTTTATTTAAAAATTAATATATGTTCAGAAGAAAAGAAGATAGTCTATTTAAAAGAAATAAGAATTTTTTTACTTAATGGAGAAGTACTATTTAAAGGATATCATGCAAATGTAGTATTAAGAGGGAAAAATCAGTGTCAATAAATATTATTAGATGTGACAAAAGTTATAAAAATTTATAAAGAGATATCCTTAGTTGGTAAGAACTTTTCAGTTAAACATTATGAACGAAAAGTTTTCAACGTAAACCGGTGTCTCAATTTGTTGATAAATATAGAAATTATGCAACCCAGTGAGGGTTTAAATATGGTTTTATTGAAATATTTTAATTATTAAAATCATATCCATGTACTTGAATGAAGGAAGCTAAAATGTAAAATATATTTTATTATTTTTTTTTCTGTATACTTTTAATATTTTACTTCTTGAATGATTTTATACGCATAAACTTCAAAATAGTTATACTATACACTTTATTAGAAAACTGATTAACTCATATTGAAGCACACCGATTAAATATTTTTGAAAAATTTTAAAACTTCAATTACATCGTTAATATTGTGTAATTAAGTAGATACTAGCAAAATTTTGAAAAAAATGTTTTTAATTTTTTAAGTAAATAGTTGTCCTTTAAACAGGACATATTAGTAGGACACATAGTAAGGACATATAAAATGCATACATAAAATAATTTTATGAGCAAATATTTTATTTTACTTTAAAAAACTGTTTCTGTTGTCCAAAAATACTCTATGATTTCTCCAATAAAAAGATAATAATAACGGTAAAATTCTAGATTATAAGATCACAATTCTTAAAGAATTTTTTAAATAGATTTTTTTCAATTAAATTTTAATTGGTTACTTGTTTTTTTTTGTTGTTGTTGTTGTTTATATGTTATATTTTTATGTATTTTAAAGACGTCATAACAAAATGCATCCAAAAAATCCTTACCAATTTTATTTAAAAAAATGTTTTATTAGCTGTCCTATTTATAGGACAGCGGTACAATGTGGGTTAAAGGGGTCTTGTTATTTATAATTATCTAATCCTGTAAATAAAATAATAATAGTAATAATGAATCAATGTGTGTTTTTATTTTGTGCTTATGGTTTGAATTTTTATACATTATTCACATAAAAATAGCTAACTATTTTATATTATTTTCATTATTTTTTATTTTACTGCGTCATGTAAAAGTTAATAGTAAATATGGTTACATGCATTTGTAACAGACTGTATATATAAAATTTTCACCACACGTTATTCTAAAACATTTATAGTAAATTAAAAACTTCATCAAAAATTGTACATAAATAAAACAAATTTAATAAACATGTAATCGAACAGCTCGCTTAAACTACTAAAACTATCAGAATTTATAAAAAAAAAAAAAAAAAAAAAAAAAAAAAAAAAAAAAAACTGCTGTAGGTAGCAAAATCTTTGGCGATTTCTTCGACTATAAACTCTTGGAATGTTGCTAATATGAAAGTATCGCTATTGAATTTCAAAACTTTATTTGAATAAATAATTGATATTTTTCATATAAAAATGCTTTTTGGTGTTTTTAGTCAAATGTATTAAAAAGAGGTGCTAGTTCAGTAAAATCAGAGCATGATGACAGAGCTTCATGAGTAAATGTAATATTAGTAATGTGTTTAGTAATGTTATAAGAAAAAAGTATATAATTTGTTAATATGATAAATAAAGTGACATTAATTTTTAAGGATTTTATGAATTACAAATTGAAAAATACAATTAAATAACGACATGATTTAACAATATCTTGTATTTTCTAAAGAAATAAAGTTCTATAATTTTTGCAAAGTCTTGGGCACACTGATTTAGAAATACTGTGGTATGGGGAAGTTTTTTACAAGAAATCTCCGATTGCAACTAAAGGAGAATTTCATTTAAAAAAAAAGGATGTATTTCGCCCATTTTAAAAAGAGCAGGGTGCTGCAACTTTAAAAAATGGCCTAGATGGAACAGTAAGTAATATCAGAATTAATAAAAACAGCAAATAAATATAATTTAGTTAGTGGCACAAATAACAAAACAAGCAAATATGGTTTGCAGCTCATCTTGCATTTGTACAAAGGAATAATACTATTAATCTCCGACGCTTTGGACAGAAGTGAAGATGACATTTTATGGAATGACGGAGATTCTTCATACACCGATTCATATTACAATAGTGGTACTGATACCTTCAGTGAAAGTGATTTATTATGAGAATTTTTTGTCAAAATTTTAACAAAGATTATTTGTAAATTTTACGTCTATAAAAATATTACCATAAAAAGAAAAATGGTATTTAATAAACAGCACATAGATTGGAAACATTTGATAAGTTACTAACTTTATTATAATGTGTTTTTTTTATACCAGTAATGTTTTAGCATTAGAGTGTACAATATTGTGTAGTAGATTTCCCCGCATAATAGTCGCACTTAGACTTTCAGAATGAAAAATTGGCAAAAAAAGTGCGACTATTACGCGAGTAAATACTGTAGTTGTTGAGCAGATATCATTCTTTCCTTCTTCTTTAGCTCCAATTTGCTGTAAATTTATTATTGAAAAAGCAGAATGAGAAAATATTACCTAATTATTCTTTTACTCTCAAAAGTTTTTTATACTTGCTATGATGTTTATAGAAAAGAAAGAATAGATTGGTTAAAGGTGAATTTCGTAAAAGGATCACGAAAAAATGCAAATTTCGTCAAAAGATCATGGAAAAAAGCGAATTTCATTTAAGAATAGCAAATTTTGTCAAAATTTTGTAGAAAAAACGCGAATTTCGTCAATGGACCGCATGAAAGGCGATTTTTTTAAAATAAAACGCGCAAATAAGGCGAATTTTGTCAAACGATCGCGAAAAAAAATTTTAATTTCTTCAAAAGGTAGTTGAAAAAAACGTGAATTTAATCTAAGAATCGCAATTTCGTCAAGAGATTGAAAATAAAACGTGAATTTCGTCAAAGGATCGCGAAAAAATGCAAATTTCGTCAAAAGATTGTGCAAAAAAGCGAATTTCACCTAGGAATAGCAATTTTGTCAAAAGATTGTAGAAAAAACGCGAATTTAATCAATGGACCGCATAAAAGGCGAAATTTTGTAAATAAATCGCGTAAATAAGGCAAATTTTGTCAAACGATCGCGAAAAAAATCTAAATATCTTCAAAAGGTCGGGGAAAAAAACGTGAATTTCATCTAAGTATCGCAATTTCGTCAAGAGATTGAAGAAAAACGTGAATTTCGTCAAAAGATTGCGAAAAAAATGCAAATTTCGTCAAAAAATCGTGGGAAAAAAGCGAATTTCATCAAAGAATAGCAAATTTTGTCAAAAGATTGTAGAAAAAACGTGAATTTCATCAATGGACCGCATAAAAGGCGAAATTTTGTAAATAAATCGCGCAAAAAGGCGAATTTTGTCAAACGATCGCGAAAAAATCTAAATTTCTTCAAATTGTCGTGGACAAAAACGTGAATTTCATCTAAGAATCACAATTTCGTCAAGAGATTGAAGAAAAACGTAAATTTCGTCAAAGCATAGTGAAAAAAAGCAAATTTTGTTAAAGCATAGCGAAAAAAAAGCGAATTTCGTCAAATGATACTGAAAAAACATGACATTTTGTCAATAAATCGTACAAATAAGGTGAATTTCACCGAAGGATTTCGAAAAAAACGTAAATTTCGACAAAGTATCGTGAAAAAAACATTCTGAAATTTTTCTGCGAACTTCAGAATTTTCTTTTACTCATAATCACTCCTGCCTCCATTGTCATAGTTCATTGATTGAACTCGAATAGCGATTTCATTTTTCAATAAATGTATTGCATCTTAACGCTGTCACAACATTGTCATTGTAGTCACATATTCGTCACAAAAATAATGAAAAAATCGTCACAAATTACACAATTTTCACAAAATTGTCGAAATGTGACTTCACAACATTGTCACTGTCGTCACAGAATCATCACAGTGTTAATGACAATTTCGTCACAAATGACACATATTTCACAAATTGGTCACACCGTGACTTCACAAATTGGTCACAATGTGACGTCACAGATGAGCTCTAAAACGGCCATAACGACCTCACATTCTAGTCACTGTGACTTCACATCGACGTCACGTGACGTCACATCGACGGTCACAAAGTCACAGTGTGACTTCACAACGACGTCGCCGTAACGTCACCATGCCTTACGGGATGTTATTGGGTATCAGTAGGACCTGTTCGATATTGAAAATGAAGCGTGTAGCATTTACGGTGTTTCATAATCTATGCCAGACGCGTGATTTTTTCTTTCTTGTTTAGGGTGTATTAATCAGTTTTCTCAACTCGAAATACAGGTTTTTCGGATCCTATCCATTCTCAAGTAACATTTTTATGCACAGCAAACATGTTTAACAGATAAATAGGATACGTTAGCATCATTATTAAAATTGATATTATATTGTTATTCTTGTATATATAAATTCAATTACGCATTGCTGAAAATGTTTAGTTGAGAACTTATATCAATCTAAGGACATCGTTACAAAATCGTCATTTTTTGTAACGATGTCCTTTCTTATAATATTCCCGCAATTTGGTACAATATCCTAAATATTTCACGACCTCCTGATAACATGAACTGATCTTTTCACCCCTCTGCAGAGAAATGGACTGAACTCCGCTTGCGCATGCGTACTATTTTTGTTTTTGTTTTTAAAATGTATTTCTATTCAGTCAATCATCTTTCTTCCCTTTGAAAATGAACGCGTGTGTGTTCGAAAGATCTCGGGTTACATTAAATAATATTTTTATATGTTTTTGTCACCTTTTAAGTAGTTATAAGTATATTATATAGTTTAAATATGTACTGACATTCATTTCACGCTCAAAATTATTAACAAGAAACATTTAACTGATTATTTATTAAGGAAAAACAACAAAATTATTATCAAGATATCCAAATCAAATATTTTTATAACAAGACCATTATTTTCAAGCACTACTAAATTAATTTAAAATACTGTGCATAATTTAATATTTGCATTAATGAACATCTTTTATGCCGCCCTGAATGAAATGAACCATTACAAAGTATAGAACTATCGTTTCTTTTGGTTTTGATAACATGTGACGCTTCAAAATCGAGAAAGCATAGCTTCATTTTTGATCCAAACATACTCAATTTAATATGAGTACACCGATTTACTCATTTTTGAGTAGTTCATTTGTTTCAGTGTATCAGATGGAAATAAAAGCAGATGTGACAAAAGCAGAATGTATTTTTTAGTGATTTTTCATGAAATACAGGGTGTTTCAAAAATGACCAGTATATTTGAAAAATCAATAAAAACTAAACGGGCAGCGATAGAAATACACCGTTTGTTGCAATATGCTCGGGACAACAGTAAATTTTCAGGCAGACAAACTTTCGAAATTAGTTACAATTTTCAACAACAGATGGCGCTGTAGTCTGGAAAAATCTAAACCACGATATTTTCCACATATCCCCCATGCGCAGCAATAATATGGTGTAGTCTCTGAATGAAATTACCAGAAATCTTTGTAAACGTGTCAGGCGGGATGGCTTCACATGCAGAAGAGATGTACTGCTTCCGTTGTTCAATTGTTTCTGGATTGTGGCGATACACCTGGTCTTTCAAGTGTTCCCACAGAAAGAAGTCACAGGGGTTCATGTCTGGCGAATATGGAGGTCAATCCACGCTGCTTCCTATATGTGTGGGATAGCCCAAAGCAATCACACGATCACCGAAATGTTCATTCAGGAATTTAAAGACGTCGACCGTGCGATGTGGCCGGGCACCATCTTGCATAAACCACGAGGTGTTCGCAGTTCCTCTAAGGCATTTTGTACAGCCACAAATTCACGAAGAATGTCCAGATAGCGTGGTGCAGTAATCGTTTCGGATCTGAAAAATGGGCCAATGAGTCCTTTTGGAAGAAATGGCGGCCCAAACCAATACTTTTGGAGGATACAGGGACGATGGGACTGCAACATGGGGGGTTTTCGGTTCCCCATATGCGGCAGTTCTGTTTATTGACGAAGCCGTTCAAGTAAAAATAAGCTTCGTCAGTAAACCAAATGCTCCCCACATGGATATAGCCGTCATCAATCCTTTGCACCATATCGTTTGCGAATGTCTTTCGTGCACCAATGGAAGCATCGCTGAGGGGTTGCCGAGTTTGAATTTTGTATGGATAGAGGTGTAAACTCTGGCGCATGAGACGATACATGGACGTTGGCTTTATTTGGACCGCAGATTCAACACGGCGAATGGAAACCCGAGGCCGCTGTTGGATCACATGCTGCACAAGCTGAGCATCGCCCTCTGTGGTTGCCGTACGCGGTCGGCCTACCTTTCCAGCACGTTCATCCTTCATGCTGCCAGTCCGTTGAAAATTTTCAAACAGATCCTTTATTATATTGCTTTTCGGTCCTTTGGTTACATTAAACTTCCGTTGAAAACTTCGTCTTGTTGCAGCAACACTGTGTTCTAGGCGGTGGAATTCCAACACCTGAAAAATCCTCTGTTCTAAGGAATAAACCATTTTTTTCACAGCAAACTTGCAGTCTGTGAGCAGCACACGCTTACACCAGAAAGACGACTTACAGAATGGCGAACTCACAGACTGCGTTTTCTTCTATAGCTTTCAAATCGTCTGCAGCGCCATCTGTTGTTGGACATTGTAATTAATTTCGAAAGTTTGTCTGCCTGAAAATTTACTATGTCCCAAGCATATTGCAACAAACGGTGTATTTCTATCGCTGCCCGTTTAGTTTTTATTGATTTTTCAAATATGCCGGTCATTTTTGAAACACCCTGTATATAGTGAATGTTGTTGAAACGGGTATCGAATAATGGTAGTTTATAGGTTGCAGCCCTATTTCTTCCTACTACCAGGGGCTGGAGCATCTATTCCGATCCAGTTTAACCCTGAGGTCCGGAATAGATGGCCAAAATCACTGATTAAGCTGTTTGATAAAAATTCCATTTTATCTGGTATTTATATTACAGTAAATTTTTTATGAAGTTCTACATAAAATTTGGAGTAGATAGGTTAAGTGTGCTCTACAAAATCCATTACTATAAAAAAAAATTAGGGGGTGCTTAAGGGGATCAACTCTCCCTGACTTGCCCTAGTAGAACCTTAAAATGAAGTATAAATGAGAGTGAACATTAAAATTCTAGGGAGATGTATATTCCTACATATATATTTACAGCGCCGTTTAAATTTTTTAGAATATGGTTCTTTTGAGAAAGTTTATTTCATATGAGGAGTTGGGAAACAGAGTAGGCCAACCTCGCCAGCTATCATTTCGAGAAAAACGCTTACCAAAATGCGTACAAATTTTTGTCGAACACTCATAGTGCCAGGGGAGACCGAGCCACTTGATTCCCTTTCACACTGGCAACTTGATATCCAAGTTACGTCGGACCCTCTGTTAAACTGGCTCTATAACTTGAATAGTTTTGAAATTAATAAAAGTCATTATACAGCCACTAGATGGCATAAACATACAATGCTTTGACACTCCAAATTAACCTTTTACGGAAATGTGAAATAGTTCACTTTGGTTCTCTTTCAACGCCTCATAACTTTAATTGTCGAATATTTTTCACCTTAGAAGATTGTTAAAATGTTATAAAATACATCTTTGGGGGCAGAGTACCCCAATTAATGATGATGTTAATTTCTAATAGAAGCAGTTCATTTTATTAACACGTTCATGACATCTAACGGGATTTTGCCTGTTTTGGATATATCTGAAAATCCAATTATGTATATTACATCAGGCCTGTCCAATTTGGTGCTCGCAGAACACCAGTAATTTCATACAGAATCGTCATCTTATTTAGGCTCCGAATTCATGCGAAGAATTCATAAGCGAAAAAAAGCGAAGATTTCTGTAAGAAATTACTAGTATTCTGCGGTCGCTAGGTTGGACAGCCTTGTGTTACATTATTTCTCAAAAATATACACAGTATTCGTATTTATATAAACAGTAAATATAAATACATAAAAAAATAGTTTAATTTTTAAACATATATATATTTGTTATATAAACACAAATACAGAAAATATTTTTGTTAAATACTGCCACAGGCAAGGGCCGCAAGGCAGGGCTTATTGTTCAAACGAAGAAAAAATGAGGAGTTAGTTATTCTTTTTCTTTTTTTTAATTATTCAATAAGTTTATAAGACATTGGATGAAATTCGCTCTGAAAAATATCATTCTAAACATCGTAATACATCCATGAGGTGGACAATGAAGGGAAAGAAATAACATTCAAACAAACTTTAAAAGTTGCAAAAACGGTAATTTTTTTCGATTTTGTTTTCTTGCGTAAACCTAGGTTTGCGCTTTGAAATAATATGACTGTCAACAAAAAGTGTGCAGATAAAATGAAAAAAATAAATAAATAAAATTAAGATAGGAGAAAGAAACTTACCGTCTTGAGCTAATCTAATAACTATTTTCGCGATATTCTGAACTTGGCGCATGGAGCAATCCGCTGTGGCGTCTGATTCCATAGATAAATCTAATAAATCTGGTTAAGGAGCTTTAACAAAAACCACAACAAAAAAGATTAAATGTTGATATAGATATAGGTTGAAGGTATTATTTCAGTGATTGAAAACTTTAACTCAATTTTCTTTATCTTTTTCTGCCATTAAAATATTTACTTTTGTCTGGCATTTAGTGTTGCAAGGTCTACTTTCACAAAAACAGGGACAAGGAAAAAAAAAAAAAAAAAAAAAGGCGGGACATCGTCATCTATATCGGGACATAAAGATACATTAAATCCTATGAAAAAGGAACCTGTTTATAAGCAATTTTGACTTGTTCTGATTGTAAGGTATTTTTGAATGTGATATTTTCAATAATTTAATTATATATTCTTCTTCTTTAAAATCTTATTCATATAATCTAAAACCTTTAGGTCTAAGTTTATATCTAATGTGTTTACATTAATAACAAGTAAAAATTAAATTTAAAAAATAAAAAAACCCGACTGTGTAAAAAGCGAACTGCTTAATTATTTCTCATCAATGTGAAACTATTTTTTATATCACTTAGCTATTTTTTTTATTTACTTGTATCGATGACTTAAGTTGTGTTTAATTGTTAGTTCCTATCTATAAACTCTGTTTTGATGAGGCCTATAGATGTCTATGAAGGTTAGAGATCCTACCTACACAACTACCAGGTTGTGTCATATTTAAACGAAGCTTCTGACTGTAAAATAGTCGATGAAACATCGTCTTCAGCTTGAAAAACCTATCCAATGATAGGCCACTTAATAGGATGCGTAAACTGTTTTTTTCGTCTCTACCGCAATTTTGTATTTTACGGCCGTCGTTTTCAATTATAAAAACAAAACCTAGCCTCTAACCATTAGACGGTTAAGACGAATCGATAGAGACCTCATTCATTCAAATCCATTCAGCCGTTGGGATGTTTCGAGGGTATAAAGAAATCCACATACCCAGATACGCGTGAAACACATAACCCTTCTTGGCAGTCGGGTAAAAACTTATAACTTAAACTAATAATTAGTTTTTTGTGGCGGTAAGATTGCGCACAACAATTATACAATGTGTCCGAGAAAGATCTTTATTAGTCTAAACATTAATAACAAAAATACTACCAGGTGAAATGAAATGCAGCTTGCTGCAAAAGAATGAAAAAATCTAAGAGTTCTTTTACAATACCTTCGGTGTTGCTGTGGATTCATTAGAGAAGCAGACTCTGTTTAGGTAATTTTCATCTTCGTCTATCTTCCCCAGCAAAATGCATGCAAAATGAAATCGGCGTGGCCGATCATCTGGTTTTAAAACTTGAACTAATTGCATTTTATAAGTTCTTAGATTTTTGAATAACTCTTAGATTTCTTCAATCTTTTGCAGAAACCTGCATTCCATTTCACCTGTATTTTTGTTATTAATGTTTAGAATTATAAAGATCTTTCTCGGACACACTGTATTATATGGTATATAAACACAGTTTATGGCGTCAGATGCCGCCATCCTAAAAATATGCAAGAGTCCATTCCATTTCTTCCGGTCAAGGGTCCATTCCACCTCCAGAACTCTATCTCTCATCGCTTTTTAGCTCACAGGCTAATCAAAGCCTAAGAGCTAATGTGCCCGCAGGTTCTGTATGTACGTAACGCGATAACTCTTTGATAGAAATATCCGATTTGCTTAAGATTTTTTTCTAAGTTTATTCTGATAAGGCTCTTCCCTGATTAGTTTTGGGGTTCATGGGTTAGGTATAAAGGGGGGAACGGGGAGAAAAAAATCACCCCCTTAATTTAGGTAAAGGGTTTTTTCAGGCAGAATTTTCCGATTTGCCTCAAATTTTGTAAATAGGGTCATTCTGATAAGGTGCTTCTCCGATTACTTTTGGGGGTTCATTAGTTAAGTATAAAGGGGGGAGACGGGGGCTACTCCCCCCCTTAATTTAGATAAATGGGGTTATTTTTTCGATTTCCATCAAAATTTGTAAATAGGTTAATTCTGATAAGGTACTTTTACTAGTTTTGGGGGTTCATTGGTTAAGTATAAAGGGGAAACGGGGGGGCTAACACTCCTCTTAATTTAGATAAATGAGTTTTCGTGTCCGATTTGCTTCAAATTTAGTATACCGGTTTATTCTGATAAGGCGCTTCAATGGTGACATTTAGAGATTCATTGGTTAGGTATAAAGAGGAGAAACGGGGTTATCCCCCCCCTTAATTTATTTTTCGAGGGGCATTATTCTTTGAAATAAGAGTATAATATAGAATTAGTATGACTAGCCTGTGACCTCAATGCCATCAGTTTAACTGGGCACTTTTCTTTTTATTTAATATCGTCCATCCAGTTCTGTAGCGGTCTTCCTCGTTTCCTTTTTTTATTTGTTTTATAATTAAATGCGATTTTGGTAGTCTTTCATCAGTCATTCTTTTAACATGACTCTACCAGATTAATCGCTCTTTTTGAAAATCATTTAATAGGGTTCTCTTTATTGTCATCATTTCTTTGATTCTTTCACTTCTTATTCCTTCTATTCAAGATATCCTGCATAATCTTCTTAGGGCATCCATTCACTATCGCTAATTTATTTATTTCTGTCTTCATAATTCTCCATCCTTCTGCTTCCTATAGCAACATGCTCTTTACAGTGGAATAGTATATATTACACTTTCTTTTCCTAAAGATCTCCTGACTCCACCAAATAGAATTTAATAGTTTTACAGCCTTTCTTTCCTCACAAATTCTGTATTTAATTTCATGTGAGTCTTTGCCTTCTCTATTAATATCTACACTAAGGTATCTATAATGTTCACAGCTATATTAAAATTTAATTTTTTAAATAAATGTTGAATATTTACCGTGTTATAAATAAAGTTAAATTCGTTTATATTAAAATGGATCTTGGAATATAATAATTGGATTGTAATGAGTAATTTCTGAAGAGTAGGTTTAGATCGAAAAAAGTTGAATAAAACCATGATACATGAAAAAAAGGGTAATAAAATTTTTCTAATTAAAGTTTCCGTAAAACTGAAGAACGTAATTAAAATTTTTTGCAGTGTTTTCTGTGAGATGCATTACAAACTAGTGGGATATGCCAATCCCAAACTTTCTTCTATCACATGCATGTTACTACTTCAAAATTCGCTATCTCCATCATGAGGAGTCTAAAGGTATGAAATTCCGTGCATTAATTCTTGAGATAGGACTATCGCTAAAATCGTGTAAATCCTGAAAAATGCAGCATAGCAGCGCCACCTGGAGCGTCATTTATACCAAAACCTAAAAAGCAACAACTTATGACAACGACTAACTGAATCTGAAGTTTGATGAAAATTCGTGCATTAGCTCTCGAGATAGAGCTATGGAAGAAATCGAGGAAATTCAACTTAGCAGCGCCACCTGGTGCGTGATTTACACCAAAACCTAATAAGCAACGACTTATGACAACGACTAACTGAATCTGAAGTTTGATGAAAATTCATGCATTAGCTCTCGAGATAGAGCTATGGCAGAAATCGAGAAAATGCAACTTAGCAGCGCCTCCTGTTGGGCGATTTATACCAAAAAGTAATCAGCACCAATTTATATCAAGGTATAACTGAATCTGAAGTTTGATGAAAATCAGTGCATTAGTTTTTTAGATAGAGCTATTGCAGAAATCATGAATAATGCAGCATAGCAGCGCCACCTGTTGGGAGATTTACACCAAAAAGTAATCAGCTCCAATTTATATCAGGGACTAACTGAATCTAAAGCCTTATTAAATTCCGTGCATTAGTTTTTCAGATAGAGCTTCTTCAGAAATCATGAATAATGCAGCATAGCAGCACCACCTGTTGGGAGATTTACACCAAAAAGTAATCAGTTCCAATTTATATCAGGGACTAACTGAATCTAAAGCCTTATTAAATTCCGTGCATCAGTTCTTGAGATAGAGCGCTCACAAAATTTGTGTAAGAATGCAGACAGACATTTTCTAAAAATAGCCAAATCGTGTTCAAGACCTTCTAAAACATGTAAATCCGTCAAAAACCGGAAGTCGAATTCTTTCATGAATCCAATACTTTCTTATTGTAAAGACTGAAGAAAGTAAAAATGAAAACTGTTCCTCGACTTCCTAGAACAGGGACGGCGAACCTATGGCATGCTGCAGATTGCTTTTGGCACGCCATAGATTGGCGTTCTACATCAAAATATAGTAGAATTTCACAAAATGCATTAAATACCCTAGATGTTGTCTCCGTTTGTCTGAATTCGATGAGTTCGGTTGGTTGTCATTGTCATACAGTTCGAAAAAATTTAAATATAACTTAATGTATCCCAATCTAGCTCAATATTGTCTCTCAAAATTTTAAGAATAGGAGAGAATTAGGAGATCATCCCCCCCCCCTCCGCCAAACCCCCCCCCCCCAAAAAAAAAAAAAAACAGTGGCACTCCGGGAGTGCCAATAGAAGTGAAAACTTCAACAATTACGTGTGTGTTTTTTTAATCGTCAGGAAATGTTTTATTGTGCAGGAAATACTTTTAAATGTAGTGTTTTTTTATTCATTATTGTAAACTATTACTACCAAAATTATATTACAATTTTCATAGTAATATAATTTAACTATAAATTACATATAAATAAACATTAATAATTTGTAATATATATTATTATATTAAATTATATTATTAAATTATACATGTACAATAAATAAACAAATTTTCGTACAAAAATTCTCGTATTGCATTTAAAGATTTATCCGATGAAATATAAACGGCAACCATTACAATTCAATACTATCCAAATATTGAAATCCATACTCCAATTCAATACTATCCAAATATTGAAATCCATACTCCAATTCAATACTATCCAAAAGTATTTTTATTAATGAATACAATACCACAATTATAGTACGCTTGGCGCGCTAATGTCTATGTGCCAAAATGCTAGCATGTCGGTTACGTAACAGTGTCTCCAAATCAGTGGTTTTTCTCCATCTCAAAAAAAGCTCAACGCGCCTAAAGAAGTTTTCGAAAACTGATAATGTGTGTGTGTGTGTGTTCCTGTGTGAACGCCGGGAGAAAAAGTGAGTTTTAGCTTCGTTCTTCTTTTGCGGATTGAGCTGAAGAGGGAAACGTTCCTATCATTCACCGCTTGGCGCGCTAGTGTCTATGTGCCAAAATGCTAGCATGTCGGTTACGTAACAGTGTCTCCAAATCAGTGGTTTTTCTCCATCTCAAAAAAAGCTCAACGCGCCTAAAGAAGTTTTCACTTCAAAAAAAGAAGAAGATTAAAAGGCATTACAGTCGAACTCGCTTATAGCGAGCATAAAGGGACCGTGATATTTGCTCGTTTTAACCGGGTGCTCGTAAAAAACGGGTTCGTAAAAAATTAAAAAAAATCATGCACACTTACTTTATTATACATATATTTTTTTTTCCGTACAGTACAATATAGGTTGGTTAATTTGCTTTGGACTGTCTTATTGTCTCTTTCTTGTATCATTGTTCTACGGAGAAGATTCATGGCCCGAAAAATATCGTCATTTCACCCCTGGCTTCGAAAAAACTTTTAAGTTTTTCTGAGCACTCAAAAGCCGTTAAGCATGTTGGGGTCGGTTCAGCTTGAAATTCTTCACATTTGTCGTTATCATCGTCGCTCTCAAGATTTATGACTTATCACTAACTTTCGGTTGACTTCGAAATGTTAAAGGAATTTTTCCAAGAAACGATTAGCTGATCTGGAGAGGTGGAAGTCAATAGAAATTTTAAGAATCACAAAAATTTTACTCGCTATAACCGGTGTTTGCTCGTTAAATGCGAGTTATGATCCGATAGACTTAACATTGTATCAACCAAGTATTTCTGATTTCCTCGTTAAATCGGGCTCGTTATAAGCGAGTTCGACTGTATAAGCAAAAAATGCCGATGGTAAAATTATAGCAACTTTGAATTCAATTCCAGATACTAAAAGCTTTAAATTCTGGCGCTTGGTATTTTGACATTTTTTTCTGTGAGCCATTCTTTTCGGAAATAAATAATATGGAAAATAAGAAAAAAACATCTTGTCAAATAAGTCCAATACATTTTGCATTCTCTTAAAAATAACTTAAGTACAAAGCTGATATAAATTATTCGCATCGAAGATGAGACAACAGAAATAATATTTTTAAAATAAATTTCTAAAGTGTAATATCAAATATTACCTATATTTTTTATGCTAAAAACAACTTTTTAAATAATTTTGATTCAGTATTATTTGAACCATTAAATCATTTTATTGTTGGGTCGTCATGATCACGTAAAATATATTTTTTGAAAAATATGGCGCGTGGATATGAAAAGGTTCGCCGCCCCTGTCCTAGAACCTGAACAAGACTATTAGACCGGGAGCCCGGCTGCACAGACAATCACCTCATCGAGTTCAAGGATGAAATTCTAGGATGAGTTAAATCTTGATCCGCATATTAAAACGCAATCGGTCTGCCAAGTCATATCTTGGTGAAAATACCTGAAAACCCAATTTTAGCGGCTGACACGTAGGTTGACCATTGCGTTTTCTTGCACCCAAAGGTATGAAAACACGGAGAATCGAGAGCAGGAAAAACTCAATGGTCAACCTACGAATCAGCCGCTAAAATCGGGTTTTCCTGTGTTTTCCACCAAGATAGGATAGTCCAGGCAATAGAGACCGTATAGGGACTCTACCTAGCAAAATTAATGGTAGTACTGGAAATCGTCTTTCTAGATGTTTTTTGGGTCGCTGAATCCGAATTTGTAACTTCCCACCAAAATTTTCCCCGGCAACACCTCCCCCCACAATTTTGGTAACAAGCCCCCCCCCCCCAAAAAAAAAAGATTTTTATTTAAAAATTCCATTTTTTTTATTGTTTTAGGGGAAAAGTAGCTAGAAATACAGAAAGTAGACAAAATTTGCAACAAATTAGATATATGACATTATGACTTAGGATGAAGGGGAAGGGGGGATCTGCCTCGGAATATGCGCCGCAGTGCTGCGTGGACTAAGTTGCGCAATTCCACTTAACCACTCAGACGTTTACATTAGCCCTCCCATCTTCCCTCCGAACTTTCTCTATAAGGTTTACTTTAAGTTTTTGGGGTCGCTGACTCCGAATTTTTAACTTACCCCCAAAAATTCTCCCCCGAACCCCCCCCCCCCCAAATAGTTGTTTTTAACTTAAATTTCTTATTATTTTAGGGGAAAAGCATTACAAAATTCAGAAACTAGACAAAATTTGCAACAAATAGGATATATGACAATATGACGTAGGATAAACGGGGAGAGAGGGGGCTGCCTCGAAACATTCCCCGCGCGCTTCTCTCAAAAACCAAATTTTTTCAAAAAATCAATTTTTGGGGGTGTTGCCGGGTGAAATTTTGGTGGAAAGTTACAAATTCGGATTCAGCGACCCCAAAAACATTTAGAAAGCCGATTTCCAATACTACCATTAATTTTGCCAGATAAAATCCCCTATTGCCTGGACTTCATCATTTAGTGCACGTAGCGCCGCAGTGCATGTTCCGAGGCAGCCCCCACCTTCCCCGTTCATCCTAATTCATAATGTCATATATCCCATTTGTTGCAAATTTTGTCTAGTTTCTGAATTTCGTAATGCTTTTCCCCTAAAACAATAAGAAATTTAAGTGAAAAACAACTATTGGGGGGGGGGGCGGTCGGGCGGGAATTTTGGGGGTAAGTTAAAAATTCGGATTCAGCGACCCAAAAAACTTAAAGTAAATCTTATAGAAAAAGTTCGGAGGGGAGATGGGAGGGCGAATGCAAACGTGTGAGTGGTTGAGTGGAATTGCGCAACTAAGTTCACGCAGCATCGCGCGCATGTTCCGAGGCAGATCCCCCCCTACCCCTTGATCTTAAGTCATAATGTCATATATCTGATTTGTTGCAAATTTTGTCTACTTTCTGAATTTATAGATACTTTTTCTCTAAAACAATAAAAAAATTGATTTTTTTAATAAAAACCTTTTTTGGGGGACTTTTTACCAAAATTTGGGGAGGTTGCCGGGGGAAATTTTGGTGCGAAGTTACAAATTCGGATTCAGCGACCCAAAAAACATCTAGAAAGCCGATTTCCAGTACTACCATTAATTTTGCTAGCTAAAATTCCCTATTGCCTGGACTAGGACTTGGCAGACCGTTTGCATTTTAATATGCGAATCAAGATTTAACTAATCCTAGAATTTCATCCGTGAACTCGGTGAGGTGTTTGTCTATGCTGCCGGTTCCCGGACTCTATCTGAAAGTGTGCAGATGAAAATGGTGAACTTCATGGATGTGCCAGAAAATAATAAGTTTACACTTTATTTTCAAAACACCCTTAACCAGTTGGAGAAAACGCAAGGATAGTTCAGAGTACAATAACCTCAGACAACAATCAGTAAACTAATCCTGCTCAATTCAAAGATACGTAGGATGCATTTTGAATTAAATCCCACATTTTAAGATTGCAAATCGTGATAGGAGCCGAAAATCCACGGACACAGCAAATTCTTGATTCACTTTATTTACCTGCAGATGATATCACTCTGTTTTTTAGATAATCCTAATCACCAAGTTTGTGTTTCATTATTTTTTCAGTATTTTTAGCTTAAAATACGTTGTTGATAGTATCAATTCAGAATGGAAATTTATTTTCGCGTCGAAATGAAACAGATAACGATCAGGTTAAGCGATTCGGTTTAAAATGTATCTTTAACAATTTTTTTGTTTCTATAAACAAGGTTTAAAATTCTCTGAAAGAATTTATTTTGAAGTTGCTTCTAGAATTAATTTAAAAAAATGAAAATAATTTTATCATTTTCGTTTCAAGTTTGCAATACACGGAAAATTACATAATTTAACAAATTGACTCATTTTAAATTAAACATATACTTATTTTAAAAAGCCAAGAAATAGCTATCATTTCTCTTATATATATATATATATATATATATATATGTTCCTTCATTAAATAATTTTCAAACATTATGTAAAAAACTAGAAGTTCTCGCAAATGAATCAAAATTATCATGCGTTTGTTATGATTGACGTTGATATTGAACTGGGGCCTATAGCAACTATGGCTTTTCGCCTCGAATGATCCTTATTGTACACAGAAACAACAAGTCACAACGATTTTTTTTCCATTACATATTTATGTAACTACAAACGGACACTAACAAATACATCCATGTCTTACCCGAGGATTCGAACCCGAGTCCCCGCCGCCCGTGGCAGCAGTGCCGCTACCGACCACGCCACTGGGCGACTATCTGTTATTATTAAATGATAATCACAAAAATACAGCCTTTTGATCAATCTCATTTCGAAAATACCGAAAAATCCTTTTTTACAAAAATGTGAGATAGTTCCACTTTGGTTCTCAACAACTCGTCCAATTTTAATTTTCGAATATTTTTTACCTTAGAAGATTGTTAAAGTGCTAAACAATGCATCTTGACGGCAGTGTACCTCCAATTAACGATGCTGTTAACATTTAATAGAAGCAGTTCCCTGCCAATGGTTACATGTACCTTCGAGGTATCTCATGCAAATTCAAGCTCAGCAAATTTCAAAAGCTCAATTGAAAAATCGAATTAAATAAGTTGAAGACAAAACATTATTGCAAGGTATGGGAATTACTTCTCAAATTTTGAAAGAATGGATTTTTCTTGTATGTTACTTTACAACTGTTTCGGTTACTCTGTCCTACGAATGTCATAACTTTTGAGTGTCACTGGAATTGACTGATTGAGATGGTTTAGTTTGTTCAATGGTAAAATTTATACAATAGTAAAATGAGTTATTTCTCATGTATGAAAACTTCTGAAAGAAATTGCTGGATTCAGTTCAAAAATTATACAGTACACTGTAAACAAAACTTTTTGATTAAACTGAAAAAAAAAAAAAAAAAACTGATTTTTCCTGCACTTTTTGTTGTAATTTTTTAAGCACCGATGCTGTAAAATCGAATTCAAGCAACAAGTAAAGTAAAAATCGAATTATTTTTGTCACATGCACCACGCAGTGAATAGCAACCTGACTTTATCCAGAACCGAGAAACTTTACAGCTCTCTTAAAGACAGCAGATTGTAAATTTTACAGCAACTGTGTTAGCAGCCGGGGTGCCAGCAATTTTTGTTGTAAAATACAGAATTTTTTTTTTTTTTACAGTGTAGATACGATAGTGACTTTCTAACGTGGATCCATTGAAGAAAAGCAAAACTCCGACAATTGAATAACACAGGTCTGCAACCAAAAAACTGCATAAAATTTATTGACTGTTTTTTATAAGTTTTTACTTGCTGAAACCGGGAAAAAATATTTAAAAAATTCCATCTCGTCAGGTTTTCTTGCGAAACTCATGTTTTTAGTTTAATTAAGCATAAAATTTCTCCTTTTAAAGGGGTCTTGTACATTTTAAACGTGACGAAAATCAGCAAAAACTTTCAAAGTTTGAATGGGTGTATCTTCAAAACTTTTTTATGTATAAACATGAAGTTTTGACTATTGATTAAACAAATTAGATTTTTTAATATACTACCATTAGAAATTGAGTAGACTTTTACAAAATTTATGGATTATTGAAGTTAAAATAACTCCTTTTATAAATACTCTGAATTTATAAATTTGATTACCTAGAAAATAGTTGCCATACTGGTCTTAGGATGCCTTTATATGAGAGTAACGACGTACGGGAAATAAAATGGAGGATATTCCATCTACGTTATGATCACGTGGTCAAGGTAAAAACTTCTAACGTAAAGAAGGGAAGGCTCCGTAGACGTGTAATACAAAACCCCGCTAGCCAATGAAACAGTTCATGAGGCAAAGCAGTAGTAGCTTCCCTTCTTATCAGTTAGAAGTTCCTTGGGTAAATTACCGGTATCACGTGAATTTTTTCAGCCTCGAACCCATAATTGGAATATCCTCCATTGGATTGATTGAGACGATTTTGTACAAAAACAAATCTCAAAGCATCTTGGCGAACTTGCCACTATCCCCAATTTAATCTTTGTTAACTTGTCTCACTTGCCTAATCGAATTCGCCCCAGCGAATATGCCCAAGCGAATGTCTCCAAGCTCGTGAATATAGGTTCGTTACAATTACCCACAAAAAGTTCAGTCTGTGCATGCGCCCTGTGGTTATATCGCCTAGCTTTAGGTTATGTGGATAGTTTTTAAGATAAGGAAAAGTCCTTTCATTAACTGTACCTTTGTTTCCTAATTTTGCGACGTCGCTAGGTGTTTCGAGTCCACGTGCGAGTAAGATGTAATTTACGATTGTTCATCATTTTTTCTGTGTTCTCGTAACGATGAGAATTTACAAGAGCCCTGAAAAAGCGAAATGCTGTCAAGGGCTTCGTGAAACTCATTTCACTATGTACCCAGATAGCATTTTTAATTTCAGAAAATTAGCAGCAGTCTTGTTTTGAAAACATGCAAAGTTGCAGCAAGCTCAGCATAACAAGACTGCAGCAAGATAACGCAAACGTCGAAGTCACCACACTTTGAACTTGCAGCTAACTTGTCGTGCAAGTTAAATTCATGCTGTATCAAATTTATTACAAATTAACGGCAAATAAGTAGTCAAAAATACCGCAAACTTACTGCAAAGTAGTAATCTTTCCACGCCCCACTATCTGTTTACAACTGTTACACCATAAGTTTAACCTCTTCAGAGTCTATTGATGCGAACACACCGTCAGAAGGCGCATGCATCGTTTTCATCACCATAAACAAGTTAAGATAATATTTGTATTTTTCAATACGAGCCTTTTTCGCCATTTGATAAGTATAGCGTTTTGAAAAAGTGGTATCATCCTAATAAAATTTCTGCGTATGTGCTGATTGTCTATTCTCTTAACAGAGGGATTTTTTTGCTTTCGTCACTTTCGTGAATTAAAGACAGTTTTGCCATCAGTTTCACAACAAACTACTCATGCAGGTGGGGGATGGTATAACTTGCGGGAAATTTGCTGCGAATTTCTCAATTCAAATTTGTCGCGGCAAGATAACGTCAGAAAAAATCAAACTTGCTGCTAATGATCATGCTATCTGGGTAAGTGCAAAGAAATTTTTATCGCGAGTGAAAGATAATGCACTGTAAACAGACAGTGAGATAACAAATAAGGACTCACTTGGTAGGCTCGATGTGAACATTCTCACAAACATATAGCAAAAATATATTTACCGATAGGACATTTGCCAAGTAATTAAGGGTAGTCACGTCGATCATTTGTAAAAGAAGGTATACTTTGTGCGTTTCACTGTTTTATAATTATTTTTTCAAATAGGTACAACATAGGTACTCTCAAGTTTACCTATAGGGGAGAGTGTAGGCTAATGGGATAATTTTAAAATTTTAAGCATTCTAAAGTAAAATTAACAAATTTCTGATTTTTTTTTCTTAGGCAAAAAAAAGGGAAGTATTGGCTTTTAAAAAAATAATTATTAGAAGATATAGCTTTTGTTCTTTTTTAAATGTACCACCAGTGGTTGACCCGTAGGTTTATCATTGTGTTTGTCCTACAACTATCATCCATGTTTTCATACCTTTGTTTGAACGGCAAACACAATGATAAACCTACGAGTCAATCACTGGTGGCATTCATTTTTTGCTTGTGCACCACTTCCCTTCCGGCAGACATGGATCATTAGATTCCACCACTTCTACTCTCCCATAAAATATAGGTTATTTTCTTGTGCTTGATAACATAGGTTTTTGTGACTATGAATGAGCAAAATTTAAGGCAAAATTATATTCATACGATGACTGCCAGCTTCGACCGCGACCAACGATATACAAGGCCAGTTCATGACTTTTAAAACGTCACACGGAGTGGATCATCTTTACACGTCGATTGGCACAAAATGATGGGCGCGCTGTGCTTTGTACCAATCACCCTGTAAAGATGATCCACTCCGTGTGACGTTTTAAACGTCATGAACTGGCCTTGTATGTCGTTGGTCGCGCTTCGATGCTACATAAAGTATGAGAAGTTAACGCTTCGCTTTATATTAGACCTCAGTGGTCTTGAGTAGCATAGATTAACATACAAGATGGGACACTTCCATAAAGCGTAATGGTAATGCGATTGCGATCGTAGCGCCTTTAGTGACAATGGGGACGAAAGTCCCCATCCTTGTAATATTTTTATTATTGAGTATACTCAATAATAAGGTAGATAGATATATCTACCTTATTGTGATCTCTCTTTTTTTAATGTTGCATGCTTACGTTTTCAATTGAATTTTACACCTATACATGAACATAGAATAGATATCCTATTTTATATATCTAATATCTATTCTATGTTCATGCACGGATGTATGCAATTTTTTTTTTAAACATGATGAGTGACCGATTTAAGTGCAACGAAAAACAAGGTAAAAATTTCATCTTGAATGCTGTATATCAAGTAAATATGATGTAATTGGATTTAAAGCTGCATAAAGCAATGGTGTAACATAAAAATATACGAAATATTGCACTCTACAAGTCCTAGAAAATTTCATAAATATTCCCATTTGGTAGGAAAATTTTTATAACCGATGTTTTATTAATTTATGAAATTTAACGTGTTAAACAATCGTTACAATATTCTTTTAAAATTTACGCATTTTCACTTTCTTACAGATAAAATAAAAATATTGTTTTTAATGTAAATAATATACAAATATTTATAATATTAACATAATAAAATTACAGATGGGGAAAAATTCCTTTTGACAAATTTTTAGAATTATATGTACATCGGTGCCAACCTCAAACTAATCTTCCGTAATACTTGCGTTAATTTGACCCTGGTTTAATAGGTTTCGAACCAGAAATTTTTTTAAGAAATGAAATTAAGTATGTTCCACGTAGAAACATGGAATTAAATAAATAAGCATTCATGAAATAAATTTTCTGGTTCGAAACTTGGTTAACCTGGGTCAAATTAATCCAGCCATTACGGAAGATTAGGGGAAGGTTGGCAGCTATGTATGTATCTAAAAGTAAAAATAAATGGAGATACTGACATTACACTCAATAAAATTTTATTCCATGCGAATAAATTAACTCGATACCTGAATTTGATTTTTTACAATTTAATCTCATAAACTTTACATATTTACGTTCTTAACAGACTTTTCTAGAGTTTTTCTTTTATATTATTACTTTAATTATTATTTTGTAAGTTAAAGGTGGATGATACAAGTACGATAGAAAAAAAAAAAAAAGCAACCAAATAAATCAAACATAAATATAATACCGTCTGCCTGTTTAGGAAAGAATAGATATTCAAAAGATAGAGCGTAAACATATTTCTTCCACATAGGTAAATTTCGGAGGCTTGTTAATTGTTCCCCCTTGTCGGTAAGGACGCTAGTACTGTCCCATCTTGCATGTTAATCTATGTTGAGTACTTCCTACTCACATGTTGGGTGCAAGTGAAGCATCTTTGCGCGAGTAGAAGTACCTTGAAAGGAGAGGATAGAAAACATAAAAATACTCCGTTAATTAAACAGAAAGTTTAAGTCAAAATACACAATAAAGAAAAAGGATACAGTCTAGCATTTCACGAATGGAATGTATTTCTTCTGATTGATAGAATTTTCTGAATTCTTTCCTAATGTCGAAGAATGAGTAATAATAATTTGGAAGAGTAATGTTTTTGTGGCAAGCCTCCGGGTGGAGAACCTGCCGTAAATGTAGTTGGCCATCTGTCACTAAATAAAATGGAGGACTGCCATTTCCTGGACTTAATTTTGCTTGCACGAACTGGTCAAGCTGAAAAATAAAGAAAACAGTATTTTAGAATACACCTACTAAAGACTTCATATGTGATTTAAAATAAGAATTGTACAAGATTTCATATAGGATTTAAAATTAAAAGTATACCGTCAATAATAAAACATTATTATTCTGATAAATAACAATAACACAAAAAACACCAACAATTGAAGGTACTTTTCGGTTAGCCGGGCGCCAGTATTTTATATACATATTTATATACATACATATATGTAAATATACATATATATTTACATATATATATGTGTGTATATATACAATATTTGTATATGTAAATATATGTATATTTACAAATATGTATGTATATAAATATGTATATAAAACACTGGCGCCCGGCTAACCGAAAAGTACCCAATTGAATAACACAGGTCTGCAACCAAAGAACTGCATAAAATTTATTGACTGTTTTTATAGGTTTTTACTTGCTGAAACCGGGAAAAAATAATTAAAAAATTCCATGTCGTCAGGTTTTCTTGCGAAACTCATGTTTTTAGTTTAATTAAGCGTAAAATTTCTGTTTTTAAAGAGGTCTTGTACCTTTTAAACGCGAAGAAAATCAGCAAAAAAATTCAAAGTTTGAATGGGTGTATCTTCAAAACTTTTTTATGTATAAACATGAAATTTTGACTATTGATTAAACAGATTAGATTTTGTAATGTACTACCATAAGAAATTGATCAGCCTTTTACAGAATTTATGGATTATCGAAGTTAAAATAACTCATTTTATTACGCGCATCATATCGCGCATATCTTGAAAACGTTATGTATGGATTGTTATAAAATTTGAAACAGATGATAAGCACATTTGTGTGTTTAAAATGACCTACTTTTAAGTATTTACAATGGTAAGATTCTTAGTTATGACTATTTTTATTCATCAAAAATAAAAAGTTTTGATTTTTTTTTTCACAAAAATAATTTTTTTTACATGCTTAATAAAATAATTTTGACCTAAGGTATGAAAACACGGAGGACTGGGAGCAGGAAAGCACAATGGTAAATCTACGAGTCAACCGCTAAAATCGCGTTTTCGGGTGTTTTCTACCAAGATATGACTTTGCAGGCCGATTGCGTTTTAATATGCGAATCGATTTTTAACTAATTCTGGAATTTCAGCTCGATGAGGTGATTGTCGGTGCTGCCGCTTACCGGTCTAACCGGAGTCAAAGTTAACGAATTCGAAGTAATTTAAATGTTCTCCAGTACAATAAAATGCAAAATCCTTAATTTTTAGTAATTCGCAAAATAGTTTGTACAACGTTACATTTTATAACTTGGCCTCTCATCCTTAAAAGTCACCAACCACATAACGTTACACTCCCAGATAGCATTTTTAATTTGCAGAAAATTTGCAGCAGTCTTGCTTTGAAAACCTGCAAAGTCGCAGCAAGATCAGCATGACAAGACTGAAAGTTCATAACAAGACTGCAGCAAGATAACGCAAACGTCAAAGTCATCACACTTTGAACTTGCAGCTAACTTGTCGTGCAAGTTAAATTCATGCTGTATCTAATTTATTGCAAATTAACGGCAAAGAAGTAATCAAAAATACTGCAAACTTACTGCAAAGTAATAATCTTTCCACGCCCCACTATCTGTTTACAACTGTCACACCATAAGTTTAACCTGTTCAGAGGAGCCCATAGACCTGATCAGATTCTATTGATACGAACACACAGTCAGAAGGTGCATGCATCGCTTTCATCACCATAAACAAGTCAAGGTAATATTTGTACTTTTCAATACGACCATCTTTTGGTATTTGATAAGTATAGCGTTTAGAAAAAGCGGTGCCAACCGAATAAAATTTCTGCGTATGTGCTCATTGTCTATTCTCTCAACAGAGGGATTTTTTTGCTTTCGTCACTTTCGTGAATTAAAGACAGTTTTGCCATCAGTTTCACAACAAACTACTCATGCAAGTGGGGGATGGTATACCTTGCGGGAAATTTACTGCGAATTTCTCAATTCAAATTTGTCACGGCAAGATAATGCCAGAAAAAATCAACCTTGCTGCTAATGTTCATGCTATCTGGACTAGATTAATTTTAACACAATTATTCTAATTGGTAAATAAATCAAGTCAGATGTATATTTCTAAGTGGGCGAAAAATGTCCGGACCAGGATTCGAACAAGGATTTCTCTTGGGGATCTCTTGGATCTCTTGGGGATCTCTCCAGGGATCTCTTGAAGCCGCCAGTGCTATATCCCCAACGAATCTGGTGGAACTTTTACCCCCAGCTAACCTTATTGATTATTTTCAGACCAGATGATAAATAAGGTTAGCTGGATGAAAAAGTCTACCAGATTTGTCCGAGATAGCTCAGCTGGTAGAGCATTGGCGACTTCAGCCAAGAGATCCCTGGTTCGAACCCTGGTCCGGAAATTTTTCGCCCAGTTGGAAATTTACATCTGACACATAACGTTAACATAGATTGAGAATAAGATTACCAACCGTCCACTTTTTGATAAGTCAATAATAATTTGGTATTACCGGACGCAAAATACCTGATTAATTTCGCGTTGTAAAACAAATCTTTATCCCAGATAGCATAAACATTAGCAGCAAGTTTGATTTTTTCTGACATTATCTCGCCGTGACAAATTTGAATTGCGAAATTCGCAGCAAATTTTCCGCAAGGTATACCATCCCTCACTTGCATGAGTAGTTTGTTGTGAAACGGATAGCAAGACTGTCTTTAATTCACGAAAGTGACGAAAGCAAAAAATCCCTCTGTTGAGAGAATAGACAATCAGCTCGTACGTAGAAATTGCAGAAATTTTATTCGGTTGGCACCGCTTTTTCTAAACACTATACTTATCAAATACCAAAAAAGGCTCGCATTGAAAAGTACAAATATTACCTTAACTTGTTTATGGTGATCAGAACGATGCATGGACCTTTTGACGGTGTGTTCGCATCAATAGACCTAATCTGGCCTATGGACCCCTCCGAAGAGGTTAAACTTATAGTGTAACAGTTGTAAACCGAGAGTGGGGTGTAGAAAGATTACTACTTTGCAGTATTTTTGATTACTTGTTTGCCATTAATTTGCAATAAATTTGATACAGCATGAATTTAACTTGCACGACAAGTTAGCTGCAAGTTCCAAGTGTGATGACTTCGGCGTTTGCGTTATCTTGCTGCAGTCTTGTTATGAACTTTCAGTCTTGTCATGCTGAGCTTGCTGCAACTTTGCAGATTTTCAAAGCAAGACTCCTGCAAATTTTCTGCAAAGTAAAAATGCCATCTGGGATATTTCATCATAGTGAAGTGCTGTAAGTGACCACTATCTATCTCCAAACGACACTGAGCCTCATAATTCGGAATATAGTTGACGGTACATACGGTGTCACTGGCGAATTACAGTGACGTTACAGTGGCGAATTACAGTGGCGAATTTAGCTGCAAGTTCCAAGTGTGGTGACTTCAGCGTTTGCGTTATCTTGCTGCAGTCTTGTTATGAACTTTCAGTCTTGTCATGCTGAGCTTGCTGCAACTTTGCAGATTTTCAAAGCAAGACTACTGCAAATTTATTATAACCACACAAGGTAAGTGATGTCACTGGCGAATTACAGTGACATCACTTACCTTGATGCCATCCCATTTCACAGAAAATAAAATTAGTCTGTTGAATATTTAAGTAAAATCTGTTGCTAGTTGTTAAAGTTATGACGAGAAACTGAATTTTCTTGGAATGCGACACCTTGTATTTTCACTGATTAGTTGGAATGGTATCCTGTTAGTTTTACCTTAACGTGTATTATCATCCCTTTAAGTCATGATCGTCTTCCCAATTGAACCCTCTATGACGTACAGTCGTGGGAAAAAAAGTAAACACCTCCTACTAACTCTGCAACAAATTATCGTAGAAGAAAGTGACTGGTGCCACACGATTGCTAATAAAGTCTACTTTTAAATGATGTATGTAAAATTTGCTTAGGAGGCCATCATCTACATATCAAAATAAACCCAAACTTTATTTTTTTTTTCAATAGCAGTACCCAAGTTTAACACCCTAAATAAATTCTAGACCCTTCAATGAGTTTCCTTTGTTTCAGAGAAATTAATTATTTTTAAATGGGCCTATTTTATGTGCTATGTCCAAATTGAAGTTCAATATTCGATTCTTGAAATGCTACAGTATAACGAAGTCACTTCTATTAATGTATTATTTCTTACCAATAGGACCCTTTCACTCACTTAATAGGTTTCGACAATCGCCAGCCCAAATGTTTCGATACAATGAGTAAAAAAATATTTTTTTTTTTCAAGATTTCAAGTTATACATTTCTGCCTATCATAGACGGCCTCTTAAACCAGTATCTTGACTTTTTTAACCATAATTTGAAAAATATTTGGAAGAAAATTTTTAAATTTTGGATTCGCATAAAGCGGGACATAATAAATCCATCAAAAAATTGTAAATTGCAATTCATAATCTTTTTAATATTAATTTCCTAATTCATAAGTCATATTATAAAATTATAAAAATTACAAATTCAATGTATTTATGTTTGGGTTTTTTAGTATTATAACCACACAAAAAATTATCGCATTAGGATTATAATTGACAGGAGATATTAATATAAATATGAAAATATAATTTAACAGCTCTAAATTTTGAATGTCTGTAATTCAAAATCTTATTATCGAAATGAATTGAAATTGCGCATCTAGGTGTATTTTGAACCGAGTATTTAAAATATAGTGTCAACATTGGGTGTTGCTATTGAAAAAAAAAACAAAGTTTGATCTGGTTTTGATTTTTAGATGGCAAATTTTACATACATCAATTAAAAGTAGACTTTATTTCCAATCGATTGGTACCAGTAACTTTCTTCGACAATAATTTGTTGCAGAATTAGTAGGGGGTGTTTACTTTATTTTCTCCCACGACCGTACATATGATTTTGTTCATTATTTATACATATCTGACATGAATTGTAAAAATATTGATTCTCTAAATAAGATAAGATAAAAACTCTTTATTAATAGCTGTACATTAATTTAAAAAAAAAAATCTTAATACCTGCAAACAGTGCTTATTTATCACCTAAATAAGTATTTCTGTCAGTAGATTTTAACAAATCAGAAAAACGCCGACGAATGAGAAAACATATCTAGTTTTCAATAACAGATGACCAGACGTACAATGTCAAGGTCGGGATGTCCACTGTGATAACCCAATTCAATTATTATGAAAGATCAGTAGCATATAACAGAATTTTACACGCGATAAGCTCTGATTACCGATCAATATTTCATTCACCATCATCCGTTTTGGAGAAAAACCCCCTCAAAAAATGAGTTTTACTGCGCACCTGTTGAACAAGTCCAATACATACCATTTTCAATTTAACGTGGAATTCGTTAACGTAACATATTGATTCATTTGATTAGCTATCGTTTTTTTTTTAAGCCGTGAAGAAAATTTTGAGATAGGGGAGGTAAGGGCATACATATAGCTTTTTCTCATAACTAGATTAATTTCTATAAACAAAAACAACTTAATATAGTAAACAGAACTTTCTTTTACACATGGTAATTTTTTAAAAATCACTTGTATAGTTTTTCTTACATTTTTTAATAGTTTTATAAATTCAAAGAATTGTTCACATGTGCCCCACCAGCGGGGTAGTTGTGAACACACGTGGGGCACATGTGAACATAAGGGAAAAAATATCCTTTAACATGCTTTTTATTCTGTTATTCATTTGTCATCGTAATCATTAGTTATATTACCTTTTAAATTCACCATAAAGAAATATACACTGCTCAAAACAATTAAAGGATATTTGAAGTTTTATATAAAATAAAGATATAAACGAAATTTTTTTTGCCGAAAATAGAAGAAGAGAATCACAAATGCAAATTTTTCTGGTTTTCAAACTGTGGAGTATGCAAATTTTGAGTTCGACGTCAAAAACGTCGCTTCAATGGCAGCGAATGAAATTTGACTTTCAACTGGATAAAAGAGAATGAAGACAAGGATGATCGGCATTCAGTGATTGCTTTGTTTCGATGAGTACGATGTCTCAGCGAAGTCATTTGACAGATTCAGAAGCTTTGAGAATTGTTGGTAGGTTAGAAGGGGGCCAAACTCAAGTCGAAGTAGCGCAAGCCATTGGAGTGTCACAAAGTGTCATTTCCAGGATCTGGAACCGATTTTTGGAGAGTGGATGTGCAGGCCGAAGACCAGGGCAAGGTCGTAGACGGGCAACAACGCCCAATGAAGATCGGTATTTAGCGTTAACAGCTCGGAGACACCGAACCATGAACGCTACTCTTCTCCAACAACACCTTCGTTCGGCTACAGGCACCACGATTTCAACTCAGACTGTCCGAAACCGGCTCCATGCTGTAGGTCTGTATGCTCGCCGACCGATGGTATGTGTTAGATTAACATCAAGGCATCGTCGCGACCGCAGGGAGTGGACAACCGAGCATGTCAACTGGAGGAGAAATGAATGGAGCAATATTCTGTTTTCTGACGAGTCCCGTTTTTCTGTGCATCCGGATAATAGGCGTATTTTCATCTGGAGGGACCGGGGCAGTAGGAATAATCCTGCGTTCGTGCACGAAAGTGTCAGATTTGGCGGTGGAGGAGTGTTGGTGTATGGTAGCATCTCCATTGACGGGCGCACTGACCTCTACATCATTCGAGATGGAGCTCTGACTGGTCGCCGATATAGGGATGAGATCCTCAGACCTACTGTAGTCCCTTACGCTGCAGCAATCGGAGATAACTTCATTTTAATGGACGATAACTGCAGGACACATCGTGCAAACCTGGTGGAGGATTTCCTTTTCGAGGAAGGAATCCTTCGAATGGAATGGCCAGCGTGTTCTCCAGACATGAATCCAATCGAGCACGTTTGGGACGCTCTAGGAAGACGAGTTTCTGGCCGCCAACAAACCCCCACAAACTCTCCAAGAACTGGAAAGAGCTCTTCTGGAAGAGTGGGGCAGAATACCCCAACTCGTCATTAATAGCCTCATTGAGTCCATACCTCAAAGGTGTTCAACGTTGCTGGCCGCCCGTGGAAACCATACCCCCTACTGAAAATGATTTTCTTTGAAGAAAACACCTTTTCTTATTCTTTTTTTCTCATATGCACAAATTGTCTTTTTTTTCCTTTAGTACACAAATGCGCAATAAAATGCATTTTTTCTGCCAAACATGTGTAATTTATTCTCATATAACCTACTATGTCTGTCGACCATGTATCAATCAGCTAAACAGTTTACCAGATACAAAATCCACCTAAAACTGCAATATCCTTTAATTGTTTTGAGCAGTGTATATATATATATTTCTCTAGTTTCTGGGTGATATGTTTAAGCAAAAAATTATAAAATGAAAATAAATAGATTTGGAGAGGAGAGTTTTAGATGATTCATTAAATATTGTTGCAATAAAATAAAATAATAAAGAAGCAATTTTAAAAAAGAAATTAAAACTGTTAAATTTTACTTAAGGGTTTTTGTTTGGGGGAAATTTTTAGTGAGGGGGCATTTACATACTATTTATTGGAAATCTGCCGAAATACGAAAGATTCTCACTCCTGTATTTGCCTTATTTACTTGTAAATTATAGACAAAGAAGGGTTTTTTTAATGATTAAAAAAAATCTCGACTATAACCCCCTTCCCTAACTTCTTTTGCTTTTGAAAAGGGGGGGGGGGGTACAATTGGGATTTTACGTTAGTTATCAGTTTAAAAATTTTACTTTCTTAAAATATTACTGGTATTTATGGATATGGTATTTTGAATGGATAGCTCCATTCAAAGCATCATATACATAACTGTTTTAGAGATGGAAGTAAGCCATCATTGCAAGGTTAGAACAAATGTAACAGAAAAATTTGCAAAGTTGTTCAAGCTAATACTTTAGTATTAACAATGCGTAAAAAATATTGTTGTAAACCGTTTAGTAAAACAATATATAACACTTATTGCATTTTAGAAAACATTAAATTTATTTAAAGTACAATTGAACGTAAACGAGCTTGTTGCTCTTTATGTATTTGCTGAAAGATGTGTTTGTGGAAGTTTCAATACAAAATAAACTTTGTGTGGAGAAAATATCTTCTATTTCAGGAAAATTGTAGATACTGGAACTTACATTATTTCTCATTAAGTTAACTGAAAGAAACAGAATCACAGAATGATTATTGGGACTCTTATGAACTGTTCATATCTGCCCCAACTAGCCTGTTCACAAGTGCCCCACATTGCTGCTTTTGTTAAATTGATAAATCATTAACATTTCTCAATTTTAGAAGAAAAAGAACTGTATCAAAAATGTTTATTAGTATTCATAGTATATGTTAAAACACTCAAATTCAATTAAATGAACAAATAAATAAAGTTATTCGCTTATCAACTTGGAACAAAGATTTTACTTTTGAGATCTAAAAACAGTGTTTTGGCTACAGAGGACAAACAAAATGTCATAAAGCTTCAAAAAAATTTTACCATATGTCTACAGGTGCTATCATCTTTAGTAATTTTTTTCAAATAAAAAAGCTTATAATAACTATCGAAAAATTGCGACGTTCACATGTGCCCCCATCTCCCCTATTATTGATTTAGAAGATCACAAAGAAGGTATTTCAATGGGAAATATTATTAAGCCTCAGTTATTAAGCCTAATTTGCATATTTTTCAACGAGCGGATATATTCCAAACTGGCTCCGGAAGATGATTGGCTGTTGCGAGAGGAAATGACGTATTTTCTTTTGCTAAAACAACTGATTCTAGATTTGGCGAAAAATCGTCCTTTTCTTTGTTATTTACTTTTGAAAAATGTATACTACTCGCGCGGAACGGAGCTGTGTGCATAGCCGGTTTGAGATTTGATTTCGATTTCACATTCGGCTTAGAAAACCTATGAAATATAGGTGTTTAATGTCTGCTTTAGCTGTTACTTGATCAAATTTTTGTCTATTATTAGTCGCATTTTGATTATAATTCTAGTTTGCTCAAGGGTTTCATACTATACAGAATGATTTAAGCTGTTTGGGAAAGCGGCAGGGATATTATAAACATTGGTTTGAACTATATTAATTTTGCAGTTTTTACATAATTGTTAAAAATACAAAAAAAATTGCTAAACATATTCTAAATTACTTATGCTTATAGAATCAGTGTTGAATTCAGGGGGTGGCCTGAGGGGGACATTCGCCCCCTCCGGAGCAATGAGATGCCCCCCTCCCCCTAGAAGACTTGAGATTTTGTGTTTTCAATTATCAAAAAGTTCAATCCCCCCCCCCCCCAGAACTCTATAATGTCCTCCTGGAGCTACAAAAATCCCTCTCTGAGAAAAGTGTAAATTCAACAGTATAGAATACATTTTAAATTCCTAAATCTGGAAATTTTTAGGTTTGTATGTATGGATGGTTGGAATATACATAATTCTAAGTTATAACACTTAATTATAATATAATTCTTAATTCTTATCACAAATTGAGCAAACCACACTCATTTTTCTTTAAATACCTAGAAAAATCGGGATCAATCAAAATTCGACAACGAAGATAAACGGGGATCACAAATCACTTTTTAAAAAAAAAAAATCTAGAAAAATCAGAGATTCACAACAAAATATCATCAATCGAAATCCCATCATGTATCACGAATATAAACACGGATAACAAATCACAATGCAAATTTCCCGCTCCGCTCAGATCAAATTCCTCCTTTCCCTTTCTTTCTGCGCCAAATATTTCTTCGCAGCAACCCGATTTTGTGACATCATAGCGAACCAATCATCTTGCGGAGCTGCTACGGAGCCAGTTTGGAAAATATCCGCTCGTTATTTTTCAATGGTGTAATGTTTACAGTACTTTAAAGTAGTTGCCACAGAATTGACGTAATGTTTTTAGGTGCGTTCGTAATTGTATAAATGCGTAGCACCTATAGTCGTCGTTTGTCCGTCCGTCCGCATATAACAGCGCAAAAACTACCCAACCGAATGGTCTGAAATTTTAAATATATAATTATTGCCAAATTTTGTCGAGTCATTTCAAATTTTATGAAAATCGAATGTATAGTTAAATGTCAGGAACAGTCAAAAGTTTTTGTAACATGATGTCACATGGGGAAAAAAATATTTCAAGTGCATTTTAATGATATTACAGGCTTTCGAACAGAATGAAATGGATAGGCACTTTAACTGCACTAAAATATACATTCAGTACACTATGCGGTACAAAAAATATTTATAAAATTGGTTATAGTACGAACGCACAACATTTGCCACGTTTGATGCGCAATTTTCAACTTGTTCTAGACTAAATTTTTATGCTGATTTCAAATATGCAATCTGTTTCCTTCTATCACGTGTAGTTTTTGAGTAAAATGAATTTCTACTTTTGTGCGATATTGACACAAGTTTGATATAAGATGCTTTTAAGGGGGGGTGGGGGGTGGGGGGGGGGGAGTGTACCTCATCGTCAAATGGGTGAACAGTGTCAGATTCCTATCAGGAACATAAACAACAATTTATATAATCGGAAAAAAAAGAAAAAAAAATAGTTAGAATCTATCCTAACTTGTTGAAGTACACAAAGTAGCATAAAAAGCGCTTTCTGGCTTTTTTGAACAAAAAATAAAATTTCACTTTTTTTTTCAAAAACTAGACGAGATAGAAGAAAACAGATACCAGATTTGAAATCAGCGCAAAAAACTGGTTTAGAAACATATTAGCGCACTCGTGTGGCAGAAATATTTGGGCGTCCAGAAACATTATTAGAAAAACATGAAAAATAGGCAAATTACACTGAAAAGAATGAAGTACTCAAAAATGAGTAAATCAATTGTCTCATATCGAATTGAGTATGTTTAGATAAAAAATTAACATATGTTTTCTCAATTTTGAAACATCACATGTTATCAAACCCAAACAAAACGATCATTTTGTACCCTGTAATGGTTTATTTCATTTATGGGGGCATAAAAGATGTTCATCATGATTCAAGTAATAAATTGTGTACAGTATTTAAAATAACTTAAAAGTGTTTACAAATAAAACTTTTGTTATAAAAATATTATATCTGGATGTATTGCTAATAATTTTTCTATTTTTCTTAATAAATAATCAATTAAACGTTTCTTGTTAATAATTTAGAACGGAAAATGAATTTGGTTAAATTTTTACTTTAATTTGTAGGTTCCGGGGGGCGGGGGGGAGGCAGTACATAACGATTCATATTTAAACACAACTATGGGATAAAAAATGAGTACATATGTTTCTAAATTTTGAACACATTTGGATCGGAGCTACTTTGAGTTTGCTACGTATTTAAAATTGAGTACTTTTTAATCTCAGTTTTGAGTATTCATTTTTTTTTTTTTTTTTTTCAGTATAGGCACACTATTTCACGGCAACATGTCTGTGTAATTTTAGAAAGCACGTTTTTGTAAAGTAAACTAAACAGTGATCATAACATAAAATAAACAAGAAAGAAAAAATTTTGCGTTAAGCATAGATTATGAAACACTTTCCAATACATTCAGAATAATGTAACAAAACTTTACCGTTTAAAAAATTTAAATATTACGTCTCATTCGACCCTGTGGAAACGCCTGTTCCCATCTGCAATCGGAAAATGATCCGAATTTTTTCAGCAGCCCTGTATACGATATATACAGTGCGTGTAAAAACTTTAAGGACAGCAAAAATTTTGATAAATTGAAAATGCGACAAGTGAAATGGTAATTTAATGTTGATCATAAAGTGGAAATACTAATACAAAAGTCAACAGAATGTATCTGTGTCCTTTTTATTGTGAAAAAAATCATAATTATGCAAAAAAAAAAAAAAAAAAAAAAACCCTCTCTTTGACTGTGTAAAAACTTTAAGGGGCTAGGATACCTTTGAACGCGTCGAAAAGTAAAAAATATTCCACTTTATATATTTCACTTAAAAAAAAATATTTTGAAAGTACAAAAACAAAAAAATAATAAAATCGTACCTTTTTCTGGTTTTAAGTTGCAGGTAATACAGAAATGAATATGTGGTAAAAATTTCTTTTGATTGCCATGCATAGTTTTTTAGTAACACTGCGCGCAGTATCAAAATTTATCATTTTGAATAAACGCAGCGCAAAGTTTAACTATCCTATGTAGTCTTAAAAAAACTGCCGCAATTAGTAAACTAATGGGAATTTTTTAATGCGGTTTTTTGCATATTGTTCGGAAATGATTACGGAATCAAAATATGTATTTAAAAAAATTCGAAAATTTTAAAGGTTTAAAGGTATCCTACCCCCTTAAGGACACCAGTATTTTTTTTTTTTTATAGAAATGTTATATATACTTATTATTAAGGATCAACCGAAACTGGTTTTTAAGGCCGAAACCGAACTTTGGCGATCTCCCTATTTTCGTTTGAAAACGAAAACGAAAATGTCCAAAAAAATTTTTAAGTACTTAAATTGTATGTATTAAAGTAATTAATACATACATAAATATATTATAAATTAATTATACGTATTTATTAAATATGCATGATAATTAATTAATTATGCGTATTTATGAAATATACATAATTATTAATTAATTATACGTGTGGCCCAAATTGTCTCTCTGTGCCTTAGATCCAAAACTTTTTTTTTTCATATAAAATAAAACAAAATTCGTTTTCGGCGAAACTCAGATTTTAGACCGAAACTCAACCGAAACTAACAGTATTCCAAAAATCTCGTTTCTTCCTTCGGAAATTTTCAACATTTCTCATCGATTTGAACTTTATCGGCGGCTCAAATGATACTACTTATTCGTACGAATTTCGTTGTTTGTAATTATCAGTCATGACTGACTCAAGACGTGAATACAAATTATAAAGTAAGCAATGCATACATAACTAAACTTTTTCACGGGCTCATTAAAAGCTGCAGATATAAAAGTAATAGAAAATTTTCAGTTTGAAACCGCAGAAGTGTTTTGAATACTCTTTGACTTTTTCTGTGTCGTTGATGAATTAATTACGTTTTATTTTATATGAAATTTTTTTTTGGATCTAAGGCACAGGGAGACAATTTGGGCCACACGTATAATTAATTAATATGTATACCTTATAAATACGAATAATTAATTAATTATTATGCATATTTAATATATACGTATAATTAATAATATATTTATGTATGTATTAATTACTTTAATACATACAATTTAATTATTTATAAAAGTTTTTGGACATATTCGTTTTCGTTTTCGGTCGAAAATAGAAAGATCTCCGAAATTCGGTTTGGGCATTAGAAACCTGTTTCGGTCGATCCTTAATAATAATTACATATAACATTTCTATAAAAAAATACTGGTGTCCTTAAATTTTTTACACAATTAAAAATAGCGTTTTTTTTTTGCATAATTATGATTTTTTCGCACTAAAAAGGATTCAGATACATTCTGCTGACTTTTATATTAGTATTTCTACTTTATGTCCAACATTAAATTACCATTTCACTTCTCGCATTTTCGATTTATCAACATTTTTACAATTTTTAGCTGTCCTTAAAGTTTTTACACGCACTGTAGATTTGTATTTATTAACGACATGCATGCCAAAATTGAGTCCACTTAAGAAATACATACTTCAGTTGAAAATTCTCTTTTAGCAATTTCCTCTAATAAAGAGAATGGTACGTGAATACTTTTGCGCAGCCCTGTATAGGAGGTATGGAATTTATACAGAACGAGTACATGTAAAAAATTAGTTAAATTTAAAAGTGCATACCAAATTTTAAAACGTACACTCCAGCCATTATGACTCAACGAGAGTACTGTAACCGATTTCTTTTGTGTGTCCATGTAAATGAATAAAAAATGCTATGAATGTCCTGTTCTAACGTGATTGTAGTAAAATTCAGTGATTTATACCAGTTTCAATACATTTCAAATAGCGTAATACCATTAAAATACTCTGCAAAGGATTTTTCTCCTTATACCGTAATGTAATGGAAATCGTTTGAGTTCCCCTGTCAACGAACTATTAATACCACATACTTCATATACAATACCAAACATGCTTGGGTGTCCGGGTCTAATGACGGGAGTTAGAGCGTGGACAGACGGACAGATAAACCGAATGCATAAACACTTTTGAACTTTGTTGGAAAGTGTTGAAAAGCCGGTCTGATAATGCTTTATGTCTTAAATTTGGATGTAATTGTACAAAATTTACTAAATTTGTATAAATCGAAATATGTAAATATCTAAAAAAAAAAAAAAAAAAAAAAAAAAGACCTGCTGGAGTCAATCTAAAACCAGATTAGGAGAGTCAGCACAAAAAAATAAAATAAAATAAAATAAAATAAAAAATAAAATAAAAAATAAAATAAAAAATAAAATAAAATAAACCGCACAAGAAACGACTCATTTCGGTTTTGTGAAAGCGCAAAAGTTCAAATTTGTTGACCAGAGAAATTTGTGTTTGAGAATAGGTCATTTTGTAAATTAAAAAATGTCAGGAATTTAAGGTATTTTGGATGGTTCATCAAGAACTTGTTCTGATAATTGAAAATAACTGAACGAATTACAGTTAATTTTTTAGAACAGTGACTATATTTTCAAATCGCAATCCAAGAAACACAATTTTCCTCTCTACATTAAATTAACCTTTCGAAATATTCACTGTTAACGTGCTCATACACAAATACACAGGCATTTACTATAGATTTGAAACGGACAGAGCGACTCCGGCTAAAGCGAAACATCTAATTAATCGAATTATTATTATTTCAAGCAAGGAATGCATGGATGTGAGATATAAATCGGGGCGCAGCGCATATTTTTGCTAAAAATTTTAGCGTCGATGATTTTGGTATATAGGATAGATTAGATGGTACAGAAAGCAAAATTGTTAACCAGCTGGTGCACCAGCGGGAGGTATTGCCATAGCAACATCGCACAGCCCGTTGTAATGTGAAATGAATGGCAATCCGCTTACTGATGATGCACCCGATCCAAGTAAAATCAATAATTGTGTTGCCATCCCCCTTCACATTGCCGGAGTCATGCGATGTTTCTATCCTCCGCCTTCCGTTGGTGTGCCAGCTGACTGATAGCTTAGTACCATTTAATCTATCATGTATACCGAAATCATCGACGCTAAAATGGATTGCAAGCATGTGACGCTACCTCCCGGACTGATAGTTCACGGGAGAGTTTAAATTTCAGAAAATAATGTGCCAAGTTTCAAAGACATGGGGTCAAATATGGCCTATGATTTCGATGCGACGAGGCTTGGAGCTTTTGTCCAGCAACTGAACGCAAGAAATACTCTCGAAAACTTCGAATTATGTAATCACAAGCTTTACATTTCTTCTTCATTTCTTCACAATTGTTATTTTTCTCATTTTTTTCCACATAAATACAACTTGGAAACTTTCTGTCCACTGATGTATTGTCCATTTATTACTTTTAATTCAATTTCAATCAAAAAAGTTTTGCTTTATATTAATCATTTTTAACAATACAAAAATTAATCCTACTCTCGAAGAATAATTGCATATGTATTACTAAACAGGCGTCTATTGATGCACAGTTCAGCATTAATATCAGATAAAGAACGAAAAACATTTAAAATGAAGTAATAGGAAGTATATCTGCTTCGAAATTATTTTACTAAATCTCAGACAATACGAGCCAAGTAAGGTCTTCTGTCATTGTCATCGGCATTGTTTTTTGTACAAAGCGAAGACAAAAAAAAAAAAAAGAGAGAAATTGCACTATCGAAGCTATCATAACAAAAGGCGGATGCTGACTAATTTATGACGTAAATTTTGATTGAAAATAGGTTGATTTTGTGCTTTACACTGGGCAGGAGTTTCTAGAATAAAGAAAAAAAACTTAATTTCTATTTTTTGAATATTGCAAAACACTGAGAGCGTCCAAAGGAAGGCCCTAAAACTCTTAGCAGAGATATCTTTTTGTATTTGTTTGATTTTCGTCGACCGCCAGTATTTAAAATTGAAATTACTGATAACCGTTAGAACATTTTCAACTTCTTCTGACTGTTCAGAATAATTTTCTTTGTTGGAACCCATTAAACCATACACTTATAAGATAATACAGTCAAACCTCGTTATCCCGACACTCTAATTTTCAGAAAAAAGTGTCGTCATAAGCGGAGTGTCGCGGTAACCGGAGTTGGAGAAAAAAATGTTTATGAAAAACTGTATTTAAGTATTGCGCGGCAGCGCAATACTTATTTATTTTCAGTGTCACTTCTCAATGTTAATTTAACATGGAAAAGCCTATGGAGATCATAACTTTTTCATTTTTTCTTCCCACCTTTTTGCCCCTGATGCCACTCATTTTTTATTCTTTACTAATTCTAATGATATTATAAATTTAAAGTGTAAAAACGTTTGCCTGACGTCAGGTTCAAAGCGAATAGTGAAATGCTTTTGCATATGGGTGAATTATAACCCAGAGAGAAACATGGGCCAATTTGTTTTTACATTATTCAAATATTTTTCTTAATAATTCCAATTTTCGCTTTTTCCATTGAAAATCACGGACATTTTTCATAGAAAATGTAGCATTTTTACTTCATTGTTGCAAAAATTTCAAAAGCCGTAATAATAATTTATTTCTTTTTAGTTGAAAGATTTTTCACGTAAAATATTAAATTGAGCTAGTTTTTTTTTTTTTTTTTTTTTTTTTTTTTTATTAAAAAGGTGAATAGGGCGTCATAGTGGAAATGAAAAGGATATTTTCAGAATAAGTTTTTGCTTTGGTCAAGTTTATATTTTAGTAAAAAGTTTCTAATGGATAGCTATTTTTACGCAGGTAGCGAACTTAGTGGAGAATTACATTACTTAAATTTTAAAATGTATTTTTTTTTCCGAGATGAGAACTATTTATACCACAAGTTAAACTTAGGCAATAATTTTCTGATGTGTTTACATCATCCCTTGGGAGAGAATAAGGTCTAAAAATTTAAGTAAAACTTTTATTTTTTATTTTTTACTGTATCACAACTATAATATTGTTAGATATTAGCAGTAAGGATTCAACACAATTTACATTTACATTCATAGCGTTTCTGAGTGGGAAATAGGGTATCTAAGTTTAAGTGAAGTTATTTTTTTATGTTTTGATTATAGATTTTTTACGTTCAGATTAGAAGTTTTTGTCCAAACTACCGCAACCTGCATTACTACAATGGTGAAACATTTTGAATTAAACATTGGTAAACTGCATCCCACATAGTGATGCAATACCGCATACATCAAAGATCAAAGCCTGATGATGATACTCTCTATTAATTTTGAAATGCGTTGGTCTGAGTGCAGTAGTTATTAAAAAACTTGACATATTAAACAAAAACATAATTTGAAGAACAAATTAAAAAAACAAAATTTATTTCCTACATTGTTTAAGCCCGAGAAGGGACAGATATTAAGTTATTTCATTCAATTAGTTCTACATTTAATGTTAAATTTTTGTAAAAATTAGTTAAGCCAATTGAAGATTAAAAAATAAAAATAAAATTCATACAATATGATACTTAAAACACCCTAAAAAAATAGATTCCGTTCAAATGAAATCGTAATAAATCTTAGACTTTTTTTAAGTTTTGTATTTTGCATGCATCTTATCATTTTATGCACAATTCTCATAAACATAATACAAAATCTGCAATACAAATATTTTCAATTAAAAATGGAAGAAGTCGAAGATTTATTTCGATTTCATTTGAACGGAATCTAATTTTTTAGGTTGTTTTAAGTATCATATTGTATGAATTTTATTTTTATTTTTTAATCTTCAATTGGCTTAACTAATTTGTTACAAAAATTTAACATTAAATGTAGAACTAATTGAATGAAATAACTTAATATCTGTCCCTTCTTGGGCTTAAACAATGTAGGAAATAAATTTTGTTTTTTTAATTTGTTCTTCAAATTATGTTTTTGTTTAATTTTTAGTTAATTTAGGTCAATTTTAAATTCATAACTGATTTTGCAGTTCTAAACAATAAAACATTATTATTAAACAAAATAAACGCAAAACAAAATTGAAAAGAATAAAAATCAGATTTTTGATGACTTGTTTTTTTTTTTATTGTTACATCTAATACTGATGAATTAAGGTTTGCTTATCCCTAGATGTGCTTCCTACAGTTCTTTTTCAATATTATACAATGGATTGTAATCAATAGTCGTTGTTTCAGAAATGAATGTTAGATAATTTCTGATCGTTTCAATGCAATGCAATGCAATGCAATGCTTCGGTTTTCGTCGGATGAAAAACTCCGTGTAACTACAAGAAAGCGGCGCCTGGCCAGAACAAAAAGATCGTGAGTAGACTGATATGTCTATCTGGCGCTTAAGTGATCCTTATTCAACTCTTCCTTATTCAGTTAATCCTTTATTCAGATAAAGGATTAAAGTAAAATTTCTCATTTATCTCAATGGGTATTTTAGACACTTTTGTGAAACGTTTGTCTAAGACATTTCTTACCGCTTAATTTACGTGCTTATAAGATGGATTATGAAAAATGGAAATTTTTCCCAAACCGTCGTGGTATCCGGAGTTGAAAATTATTCAGTGACGTAAAATCCAGAGTTTATTTACATTAAAACCATATACAGAAAATCTGGACTTTGAAACACTGACGGGATAAGCGGAGTGACATGAAAACCGGATGTCGGGAAAACGAGGTCCGACTGTATTGCGCTCTCTCGAAAGTTCGTGTCGATTTTGAAGGAAAATTAAAACGCAGAAGATTTAAATTTTAGTATACATTTATTAACTCCTTCGGGACCGGCGGCTTTTACGCAAATTTTATTCGGTTGGCACCACTTTTTTTAAAAAAGTTGCCTTTACTTAAACAAACAGGAAAATACTCTAATTAAAGAAACTAAATATTACTTTTCTTTTTTACTGGTGCCTAAGACAAATTCTGTATGTTCTTTTTGAGGGTGCATATATGCACTCATGGTCCCGAATGAGTTAAATTATATAGGTGCCATTCTGTTTTACAACCTTCTTCCATCTGTCCAGAAGTCTCATAACGCCTTCTTTGCAAAACATTTGTGATTTTCTGTCAAAATACTTATCGAGGTGATTTTTTATGTCATTCCAAAGAGTCAATTCTTTTTTTGCGCAGGGAATTTTTGAAAGAAATAAGCAAAAATTAGTCGGACGGAGCAATGTCCGGAGAGTAGGGAGGGTAGAGCAGAATGTCTCAATCGAATGCAATGAATTTATTTCTGACAGTCAAAGATACGAGTGGCCTGATGTTATCCTAATGGAGTAAACACCTCGTCTGTTTGCTAATTCGGGGTGTTTTTCAGAATTGATGGTCTGGTTTGGTGGAAGTAGCATGTAGTAGATCCAGTCCCACCAAATAGACAGCAGCACTCTTTTCTGGTAGAGTCCGGCTTTAGCGACAGTAATAGGACCTATGTCTCTGCTGGATCGGGAGTGGTTGCGTCCCAGGTTGTTATAAAGTATCCAACTTTCGTCCACGGTGACCAATCTTTTCAAAAAAAGGATCTTTTTTGCAGATGAAAAGGGAGGTCTGTAATGTTGCGCTCCGTCATGTAATGGGCAAGGCACCCTCTGGTAACTATTTTTATTTATATTTTAGCACCATTATTTAAAAAAAAAGTTTTATAATACGTTGCTTTTGCAGATGTTGCCAGAGTATAGGGTAAGGTGCCCTATTATCGTCCCCCAGTCACTTTTAGGATCTTGAAAGTTGTAATTTTCAGTGAAAAACTACCAAATTTGGATTTTAGATAGACTAACTACACACGCACATAGAAACATAGGCAAATATCGTACAAAAAATTTTAGCAATGCGAAAAATTGTTTTTTCAAAAGTATCTAAAAAATGCAAAGGAAAAAAAAAATGGTCCCAATTTCGTCCCCCCCCCCCCCCCAAAAAAAAAAATCCAATACGCCGAGGCTTAACTTATAACTAAATCAAAATTTATTTCTAAATGAGTAAGTAATTTAATTTACATTAAAGTAAGGCACAAATAAATGTACTAATTATCAGCGGAAGAATAACATAACGAAACATTAGCCATCCAAACATGATGAAAAAAAGTCATGAAAAAGCATTCCTAATTTCGTCCCCGGGACGAAAATAAGAACTGCAAGGGGGACGAAATTGAGACCACGCTACTTCCCAATAGGACGGAGCTTCAGTTCCCGTAAGATGAACTGAGCGTCCTAAAACTCACTGCATGCTACTGTCAGCATCTTACCAACGTAAAATACATGCAATGAATAAGAAATAAATACTTACAGTACAGTAAATAACGTTATACAAACGACGGAATAAGAACTCAGGTCCTCTAAAAATAGGAAATTCGCCGTCTTCAATTTATGTATGCGTCTTGGCGAACGAAACTTTCAATACTGACCCCTTTCACCTTCCGTCCCCTGTGCCTTGCGTCATAAGGGGCGCCACTTTCGCAGAAGCGGAGAAGTTAAGGGGGACGAAATTAGGAGAGGGGACGAAATATGGGCACTTTACCCTATATGTGAAATGTATATGTACTTAAGAAGTGCACTAAATATGCATTCCGTACACTATGCGGTGAAAAAAATATTTATAAAACTAGTTATAGCGCCTCATTTGTCACGTTTGACGTGTAATTTCCAACTTGTTAATTTTAGTGCAAGATTTCTAACAGGCTCCAGATAAATGAAAAATATTACGAGGAATGGGAGACTTTCGCAAACCCACTGAAGATACTTTGAGAAGCCCGCGAACTACAATTTTAAGCTCCTGGATAGGATTGGGCCATAGATAAGGACGCAGACCTTGCATTTTAGGTAGCTTTCATTACAAAAAGCTACCTATTGCAGCCGTTCGGAGGAAAGCGATTTCAAAAAATTTTGGTATATTTTCATCGATCATGATCCCCAGACCCCGAAACCACCCTCCGTTCAAAATTGATATATATATATATATATATATATATATATATCCATATATATATATATATATATATATATATATATATATATATATATATATATATATATATATATGACTTATGTCACACGTTAACGCTCGTATTTATGAACCGATTTGGATGTAATTTGGTGTGTACATAGTACATACCAGTGTCTCGACCGAGTTCGTTGGCCAGCTTCATCCGCCATTTTGTTTCAAAATGGCGGCCATTTAAAATGTTTTAAAAAATTTTAAATTTGAAATGTGGTACCAAAAAATTGAAAATGGAAAAATATTTTTTTCTTATGTATTTGACATTTATACAAAGACTCCGGAGCAGCTTTTGTTTTGTCTATATCTTAAAAAATGGCTGAGTTATAGCATTTTGAATTTCTAGCGTGGCTGACATTTTGAAACTTCCTGAATTTTGTCACGCGATAAAAGGCGTATTTATGAACCGATTTGGATGTAACTTCGTTCATACATAGGACATACCAATGTCTCGACCGAGTTCGTTGGCCAGCTTCATCCGCCATCTTGTTTAAAAATGGCGGCGATTTAAATTTTTAAGAAAAATTTAAATTTGAAATGTGATACCAAAAAATTGAAAATTGAAATCATATTTTTTTTTTTATGTGTTTGACCTTGATAAAAAGATTCGGGAGCAGTGCTTGTTTCGTCTATATCTTAAAAAATGGCTGAGTTATAGCATTTTGAATTTCTAGCGTAGCTGACATTTTGAAACGTCCTGAATTTTGTTACGTGATAACAGAAGTATTTATGAACCGATTTGGATGTACCTTGGCGTGTACATAGTACATACAAATATGTCGACCGAGTTCGTTGGCCAGCTTCATCCACCATCTTGTTTCAAAATGGCGGCCATTTAAAAAAATTTAAAAAATTTAAAATTTAAAATGAGATACCAAAAAATTGGAATATGATAAAGATTTTTTTCATATGTGTTTGACCTTAATACAAAGATTCCGGAACAGGTGTTGTTTCGTCTATATCTAAAAAAATGGCTGAGTTATAGCATTTTGAATTTCTATTGTGGCTGACATTTTAAAACGACCTGACTTTTCTCACGCGATAACAGGTGTATTTGTGAACCGATTTGGATGTAACTTGGTCTGTACATAGTACATACCAATGTCTCGACCGAGTTCGTTGGCCAGCTTCATTCGCCATCTCGTTTCAAAAGGGTTGCCATTTAAAAAAATGTAATTTAAAATTTAAAATGAGGTATTGAAAAATTGGAAAATGAAAAAGATTTTTTTTATGTGTTTTGCCTTGATACAAAGATTCTGGAGCAGTTTTTGTTTCTGAAAATTTGTTCTTTTGTTTATATCTTAAAAAATGGTTGAATTATAGCACTTTGACTTTCTAGCATGGCTAACACTTTGAAACGATCTTGTATTTGTCACGCGATAACACACGTATTCGCCTATTTCGATGGAAGAAGGCATGTGGATAGTATACATCAATATCTCGACCAAGTTCGCTGGCCAGCTTCATCAGCCATCTCGTTTCAAAATGGCGGCCATTAAATTAAAAAAATATATATATTTAAAGTGAGGTGCAAAAAAATTAGAAATTGAAAAGGTTTCTTTCTTAAGTATTTGACCTTGATATAAGGATTCAGGAGAATCTTTTGTTTGTCTTTATCTTAAAAAATAGCTCAGATATAGCAGTTTCAATTTCTAATGTGGGTGACATTTTAAAAATCTGATTTTTTGCCTGCGACAGCACTCGTATATATCAACCTATTCCGATGTGAGCGAGCATGTGCACAGCAATTACTAAGGTCTCGACCAAGTTCTCTGGTTAGCCTCATCCACCATGTTTTCTTAAAATGGCAGGCACTTTAAGAAATCGCCGAATTTGGCAGCCAAATATAAGTTACTTTAAATAAAAGCAGCTTGGATAAAGCTGACTAATTTCGCGAAATTCTCATTCATAATGATTTAGTATTGATAAAAATTGAATCTCCTATATTCGGTTTCCACTAAATTGAGCTTCGTGTGTTTGAATAATATAAGTTGGCTTTTTTAAAATAAGGAATATGAAAGCTACCTCTTCCTCCCGGCACTGGCCGGAAGGACTTTTTAACATGTTGTGGGCCACGGTGACTGACACTGCAACTGAAAAATTTACAATGTTTTAAGTAATTTTTAAGAAGGTATAATCCTATAATAAATAAAAGGTAAGTAGAATTTAAATAAATTTTCAGTAATTACTCAAAACTATATATATATATATATATATATATATATATTATATAATTACCATTATATAATTACATTCCATCATCTATTTCCAATTACTAAAATTAAATCAATAAATTAATAAATTTAGCAGCAAATCACAGCACTGACATTATACAGAATTAAGATGGAACCTATAACTTGTAATAGAAAATCAAGCACAATACCACTAATTCACTAGCACATTGCGGACGATTAATCCATATAAAACATATGAAAACCCACCAAATTTTGATACGATAACCTATTAAAGACAAAAGAAACAAATAACCAGCGAAATAGTGTTGAACCATTAAAAGACGTATAGTAAACAAATAATAGATCAATTGGATGGATGTAGCAGGAAGCTTATATAGCATTTCACTTCTTCAGGGGTACATGAAATACAAATATATATGAAAGGATAAAACCCCTTTTAAAATTCAAAATTCAATTTAAATTAAAATCCAAAGTTTCCTAACTTTAAATCTCATTCTAAAACCAGTTTTACCCCCTGTAACTTTGTTTCCCAGCAATACATCTTATTACTTTCAGATATCATTTTCGGACGATCTTTAAGAGTAAAAATGCTGATGTTCAGAATATTCTCATTCAGTTGTGGTAGCTGATTCCCGGGCCGACCGAGCCCAGGTCTAGCATCTGAGCCTGGACAATCCTTTAAAAGCTAATCAACCCATTAAAGAAATGTTCCTCCCAAATTTACAACTATGCCCTCTGCTGGAAAATAGGATAAACCCCAAGGTATTAGCTAAAACCCGCGCCAAAAATGAGAGGAATTTGCAAATTTGAGATGCCTGCAAAACCTATGACGATGTAGCTCCTAAAATCATCACGTAACGGGCTCGAGGACCTCCGACCGGTCTCGCGATTCGGACTGTCAGATGGAGCACCAAATAAATGAGTTCGGTCCAACAAGAGGTTTCAGAGTCAAATTATTATACACAAGTTCTGTCAACCCCATGATGTCGTTACATCTTAAAGCCGGCTGTACGGACACATGCCGGAAAGTGAACGGGCCGCGACTCCCTCAACAGGTTCCGGAACGTGCAATATATTACATATATATAGTTTTATATCATATTTTAGACCGATAGTCATCGGTGAATGACGCGTTCTAAACGGAAAGTTCAGTGTCAGTCATAAATTTAAGTTTTTACAATATCTGACCTTACAAGATTTAAGATTAAATCATTTTAAAATTCGCATATCGCGCAGCATGAAAATATATCTTTAAATCTAGATAGGAAAGTCCGATATATTACCTGTGCATGTTTGAAGCTTCATCAAATCCATTTGTTACGCAATTTTCTACAACAAGTCATATTAGTCGAAAGCTAGGACTTCCTATTTCACCTAACTAGTTTTGGCCATAGACTTGAAATATCGCATCTCGATGGTTTTGATACCAGAAATTCCAAGTGTCTATCAGAATTTTTGAATAGTTTTTTTAGCCTCCGGTATGCTATTTCTTTCTACCACCTATTAATGTGTCGTCTCCAAAAAATAATGTTACGTTGTATAAGTCAGCCGAAAAACAAAGCAGATGTATTATTGTAAGCAATAATCTCTACTGCAATTTTTTAAACTTCTAAGAATCGCACATTTTCAATTTTTATACCGTTGTATTGGGGGAAAAAAAGTACTGTTAAATGCAATTTTTTTGAAAACAGCATCTCCATTTATTTTTGAGATAGTAATTTTTTTTGTAGATTTTAGCACCATTTGTTTAATTTTGGCAACTCAAGTAGGAAGTAAAGGGAAAATAGTTGAAAAATAACAATTATATCTTTTTGTTGCCATTTTCTCATAAACACTGAAAAAAAAAGTAATTAAAATACGTGCTATTTTGAAAAAAATATATAAATGAATGATTTCTGATAAAACATGGAGCTATTATAAACTAAATTTAGTTTTAAGTATCTATATTATTATTGCAAACAAATGAAGGCCTATGAATCATGAGATAGTCGATTTTTTTTTTGTCCAGTTTCTTGAATGACGAAATCGCTTTGTTTGGATTTGTGTATTATTCAGCGATAATCACGTCCTATGCATATTTTACTGTAGACGTTGTTTAAGACTGGATCGTAAATGAGGAATTCTTTAACGGATGCGGATGACGTCATTTTATATAAAATAAAAGCGCGTGTTTGGAGTTTTAAAACTGAACCATCTATATTTATATACATATGTATATATTTTTTTCATCGGGGGCGACACTAAATTCTGAAAAGGCAGAATTCTCGTTACTTTATTTAATCTTACTCATGGATATTCCACGATTAATTAAAATGAATATTGCTATTTGAGAATTATGGTGGGGTTTTTTAATTAAAAAAAATGATGGATGAGGGATCCCGTAGCTTGCGGAAATGGAATCACTAGTAAAACATTATGCAAACGGTAGAATAACAGCTTCAGTTTTTAATTACTGTTGTCAGTACACTGTCTTAAATGGCTTCACGTGACTCTCACGATATTTGTTCCAAAGAAAAAATCTGTGCTTGTAGATACCAGTTTTTTTTAAACAGGATATTTCGAAATGTCTTTTTATCTTAACCTACTTATTAACTACAATTTTAGAAAATTACCTCAGCCATGTCATCAAATATTCGAAAAGGAAAACTATTTGAAGACTTAGTTTAAATTATACCAGAATCATGAAAATATATGTGTAAAGACTACTTTAAAGTATTCATAAATTTCAGTGTTCGGTCGACACGTTGGAAATTATAAATATTTATGCGTTTCTCATCTTATTCGCTTTTATTTACTACTTCCAGTTAAATGTGATATGTCCTGCGTGATACAAAAACATAATTCCCACAGTAGTAATATATCATCTGAACGTGATGCTACACTCCTTTATTTCCTTCCCTTTAGAACAAAATATATCTTGATCTATGACAGCAACATCATTTCTCACAGATTTTTTTTTCATTTTTACAGATGAAATCAGGTCAGCTAATGACTTCATTACAAATCTGATTTGCCTAAGTACACATCACTGACTTTATCATCTTATGCTATAGGTCAATTCCATCGTAACTGACATAACAGTTGATCGTAGAATTTTGTTTGCATAACTGTGTAAAAAATTTACTAATAAAGAACAAATTTTTACAATTTAAAATATTTCTTGCTAAGGACTTAATACCAAAATACCTGCAAATTATTTCAATCTCCCTTTGAGTCCCAAAAATTGCAATTCAAAATTCTGTAACTGATGTAACATAAAATAGACATACATTTTTTTGCCTTCATTGAAGTGTAAAAATTATCAAAACTATCCCGTTAAAAAACTGATTTAATGTTCTCAATAACGCTAAGTAATGACAAATTATAACAGTAACTTGTTTAATTAATTTCAGAAGAATAAAAAAGAAAAAATGGCATTTACTCATGTAACTGATGTAACTTTTATTGTGTAACAATATGACTTTACAGATGCAATAATGTTACTTAACTTAGTTTGTAAACAGTAATTTACAATGCCTTTTTATTAGGATTTTATTATGGAACATAAAAATATCAAGCTTTCCAATCATACCCTTAAATTAAACATATTATAAATTTTATTCTCCTCCTCCCCCCCCCCCTCCCCCAAATTAAGAATTTTCTCTGGAATTGCCCTTTTGGTTTTAGAACTATCCATCTTTTCGCCTGATGCTTCCCTCAGTCAGCCATTTTAAAAACGGTCAACACTTTTACTGGAATTACAATTTTAATTCATAATTTAGAATTTATTTATTTATTTATTTTTCTGTATCCGGTTTGCTGCTGTTCCAAATTTTGTTCCGCTTCCAAATTTTTACTTTCAACTTTCTAAAGAAGAAAGCATTGTAATCGAGATTTTTTTCGACTTCCAGTTTTCGACGGATTTACACATTTAATTAAATGCTTCATATACGCCCTAAGATTTTAAAATTGCATCTTTGGTGTTCTGATTAAAACACTGCACTAATCTTATCACTAGTTTAAACAAATTATATAAGTAACATTTTTGAACTAATCACTTATATTCATTTTCAAAATAATTGTCCAAATAAATTCCTGGACTAATTACTCTGTTGATGTAAATCAAATACCTCAAAACCACCTCAGGATTTTAAATGGAGTATTTGTTTTTACAAATCATCGCTATTAATTTAAATGTGTGGACATTCTCAAATGTAGTTATTGAAAACATGCTAACATTTTCCTAAACCGAAAAAGAATTTTAAAGCTTCATATGTTTGATTTTTGAAACTTGTATAGTTATTATTCTGTTTCAAACATATCATTACTTTTACATTAAATCAAAAATGGAAATAAACAATTAAAACAGTTACAGCAGTAACATTCTGGACATTTTATCATTTTATACTAATTATCGTTTTACATTCAGTTTATAGTAACTATCCACATTAATTCTTGCACTAATTATAGGGCTGTCACAGGCGACGTTTTCCTATTCTATTCGCACTACTATCTTAAAGAAATAAAATTAATTATTAAAGAAATATACTAAAAAGTATATTTCTTTTGCAACTGTTGTCAAACTGTATATAAAATATTTTTGTTTTGAGAAACTCGTGCGAGGTATAATTAAAAAATAGTCGTCTGTGGCAGCCCTGTAATTATTCTGCTAACGCAAATTAAATAACTTTAACTTAAATATATTATAACTACCTCACGGTTTATTATTACTTAAACTCCATAGTTTTAATCAAAATTTGTACCAGAATATTGGAATAAAATTTTGCTATTATAATTTAGAAGGGAAAAAATAAAATTGCATTTATTTATTTTCAAATGAAATTGCTCTTAAATTCTGCAGAGTTTTCAACACTAAGGCAATAGAAGTACTTGGCAGTAAAAGGTTTAAATCGAGTACTTTTCTCATAATACACTAGACTCCCTCAAAACCGCAACTCTAAAATCCACAAATGTCTAAAATCCGCACATCATCGCAGATGTAAACAATGAAGCTTTTAGTTCAGATGTAGAGACAAAATTACAGACTTTTTTACTTTTTGTATCATTCCGTATGTATTTTAATATGCAATTCTAGCCAATATGACTGAAGTCATGCTTTTTCATGAAGGAAGTATAAATTTATTTCTGAAAAAAAATCAAGATATTCCTGATATCGCTGGTAATTGCAATCTTTTTACTAAATATGTTTATGTATTAATCGAGCTTTTTTTAGATATTAAGTCTGGCTAAAACTGAAATAAAACTTGTTATATTAATATTTAGAAATTTTTCCAGAGAGAAACATTCGCCTTGCATACAATATTTCAAATGAAAATCAAATTTCAACTTAATTGCTTAAAAGGCGCAAAGGCCAACCTACTGAAAACTATTCCATGCCGGGACTCGAACCGGCCCATCAGTATAGCGCACTGACGTTCTACCGACGAAACCACATGGGACGATACACAGCCTGGAACTTTTCACTATTACAGGTTGGCAAGGCTACAAACGCAGCGCAAGATGAAATATTTTCTGTGAGCCATCGACATGGGGCAAACATAGACGATGCTGGATTTAATTAAAAGTCTGTGTTTGCCCGATGTCAGTGGCTCACGGAAAATATTCTTGTGCTGCGTTTGTAACATTGCCAACCTGTAATAGTGAGAAGTTCCAGCCTGGGTATCGTTCCATGGGGTTTAGTCGGTAGAACGTCAGTGCGCTATACTGATGGTCCGGGTTCGAGTCTCGGCATGGAATCTTTTTCACTAGGTTGGCCTTTGCGCCTTTTAAGCAATTAAGTTGAAATTTTATTTTCATTTGAAATAAAATTTGTTATTTTATAATTTTTATGTGAGTTAGTAGGGTACATGAGGGGCAAGTTTCATTCAATAATTCCAGAAAAATGTATTTCATCTTTATTATGCATATTTAATTATACACTATTAATTACTTATTTGACCTTTACTTTTAATAATTTAATAATTTTTAAAACTATCTTAAGTTTTATTGTTTTAGTTATTACTTTACTCAATTATTTTAATATTTTACTATTTTGTAAGCATTCATTATAATTTTGATCGCATTATTACATTCAAATTACTGTCTAAAAAACGTAAAAAAAGCAATGAGCGGAATTCTAAAATCCGCACAACATGTGCGGATTTGAGGGAGTCTACTGTATTTCTCCAGTATTAATTTCAGTGTATTGGCATATTCCTCAGGTGTAGTTATAGAAGTAACATTCTTAAACTAATCACCTATGTTCATTTTTCTAACAATTATCCATATTAATTCTTGCACTAATTACTGTGCTGATGAAAATCAAATAACTCTAATTTAAATATCTCATAACTACCTCATAATGGTTTTAAATGAAGCATTTTTTTGTACTAATCATCCCCCACCTGTATTAATTTCAGTGTATTGAAATGTTTCTCATGTGTAGTTACAGCAGTAACATTCTTAAACCAATCACCTACGTATATTGATTTTTCTAACAATTATCCATATTAATTATTGCACTAATTACTCTGCTGATGCAAATCAAATAATTATAATTTAAATACCTCATAACTACCCAGTGCTTTTAAATAAAACAGCTTTTTTGTACTAATTATCCCACACCTGTATTAATTTCAGTGTATTGACATGTTCCTCGGGTGTTAATTACGGCAGTAACATTCTTAAGCTAATCACCTATACTTATTTTTCTAACAATTATCCATATTAATTCTCGCACTAATTACTCTGCTGATGAAAATCAAATAACTGTAATTTAAATACCTCATAACTACCCAATGGTTTTAAATGAAGCACCTTTTTTTGTACTAATCATCCTTCACCTGTATTAATTTCAGTGTGTTGACATGCTCCTCAGGTGTAGTTACAGCAGTAACATTCTTGAGCTAGTCATCGATATTCATTTTTGTAACAATTATCCGTAGTAATTCTTGCACTTGATATATTACTCTACTGATGCAAATAAAATAACTATAATTTAAATACCTCATAATCACCTTATGATTTTTAAACGGAGTATCCTTCTTGTAATAATCAACCGTATCAATTTCAGTGTATTGACATGTTCCTCAAGTTTAGTTATTGAAAACTTGCTTATGTGTTCCAGAACCGGGAAAGAATTCCTCACACGTTAGATAAACAACCAAAACGCATTCCACAATTCTAATCTAAAAGTATCATATACATTGTACGATTTTTTAAACTTTTGTTTTTATTATTTTCTTTCAAACGCCAGATTAATATTACCATTAAATCAAAAATTAAAAAGTAATTAATTAAATCAGTTACAGCAGTAACATTCTTGGACGTTTTATCCTTTTATACTAATTATCGTTTTATATTTATTTTATACTAATTATCCATAATAATTCTTGAACTAATTACACTGCTAAGCAAACTGAATAACTGAAACTTAAATGTATTATAACTACCTAACGGATTTAACCCTTTGAAACACTGTGAATATTATTAAACCCCTTAGTTTTAATCGAAATTTGTAAAATAATATTTGACTAAAATCTTTCTATTATAAGTTAGAAAAAAGAATTGCATTTATTTATTTTAAAATGAAATTATTCGTATATTCTGGAAAGCGTTGAACATTAAAGCAATAAAAGTACTTTCCAGTTGCCACAAAAGGGTTAGATCGAATATCTTTCTCCTAATACTTTTACTTCTGTAGCATTAATTTCAGTGCAATGGCATATTTCTCAAGTGTAGTTGCAGCAGTAACATTCTTAAGCTAATCACCTATGTTCATTTCTCTAATAATTATCCATATTAATTCTTGCACTAATTACTCTGCTGATGCAAATCAAATAACTGAAACTTAAATGTATTATAACTACCTAACGGATTTAACCCTTTGAAAAACTGTGAATATTATTAAACCCCTTAGTTTTAATCGAAATTTGTAAAATAATATTTGAATAAAATCTTTCTATTATAAGTTAGAAAAAAGAATTGCATTTATTTATTTTAAAATGAAATTATTCGTAAATTCTGGAAAGCGTTGAACATTAAAGCAATAAAAGTACTTTCCAATTGCCACAAAAGGGTTAAATCGAATATCTTTCTCCTAATACTTTTACTTCTGTAGCATTAATTTCAGTGCAATGGCATATTTCTCAAGTGTAGTTGCAGCAGTAACATTCTTAAGCTAATCACCTATGTCCATTTCTCTAATAATTATCCATATTAATTCTTGCACTAATTGCTCTGCTGATGCAAATCAAATAACTGTAATTTAAATACCTCATAACTACCTAATGGTTTTAAATGAAGTATCCCTCACTTGTATTAATTTCAGTCTATTGACATGTTTTTCAGGTGTAGTTACAGCAATGACATTCTTAAGCTAATCATCTATATTCATTTTTGTAACCATTATCCCTAGTAATTCTTGCACTTGCTATAATACTCTACTGATGCAAATCAAATAACTGAAACTTAAATACCTCATAATCACCTTACGATTTTAAACGGAGTATCCTTCTTGTACTAATCACCCGTATCAATTTCAGTGTATTGACAAGTTCCTCAAGTTTAGTTATCAAAAACATGCTTATATATTCAAGAACCGGAAAGGAATTCTTCACACGTTAGACAAACAACTAAAACGCATTCCACAATTCTAATCTAAAAGTATCATCTTACATTCAATTCTTTTTTACGAGCGCTTTGTCAGATGTCTGATCAGTCCGTCCTTGCTCCCGCTAATCTATTGGTGCAAAAAATCAAGAGAAAATAAAGCGTCTGGAAGGAATTAAATGTCTAGCGTTTCTGTTTCGTTTTTGGTTCGTGGGATTGAATCCTCTTTTTACCTGTTATAAGCGATAGCATACATTTTAAATATTTGGCCCTGTTGAACGCATTCTTCCAGTTATTTTGCATCAACGGCCTCGACCGTATTTTTGCTTTTTTAAATTAGTTCGATCGTTAAAGAATTTTTATTATTTTTATTTTTATCATTTATTAGAAATATATTTTTTTCCGTCGCAAAAATTTATGCGTCATTAATTATTCCGAATTCACTCGTCATTATTTATTCCAAAGTGATAATCCAGGTCATAAATTTAGCCATTTTTTGTTTTACTTTTAAAAAAATGCACGTATTCGAAGCAATGTAAATATTTTATTAAACAAAATAGTTTTCTACTGATTGGTTGGTACAATTGTCGCTAATAATATTTTTTACTGTGGTAGTTATTAAATCATCGCCCTTTATGGAGAGGGTTATATATAAGTCTCTATCACTATCACCAATGCCATATTCATTAGCAGTTTTACATCACTTGGTACATCTGAAAGCACATCTGCAAAAAATTCTTCACTCTGTTCTTCAGATTAATGCTGCATTTTTGATTAACTGTTCATAACCGAATCGAAGCAGTTATGTTACACACACAAAATCAATTAAATACAATGACTATTACTCACACAACAACGGTTTGGCAAGCTCAAGATGTGATTTGTTGCATCGCTCACATCTTCAATTGCCTGAAACTAAATAACATCGATTCGCAATTACCATCTTCTTATTCGCATCCCCGGACTTTCATGTTTGGCAAATGAAAATCGCCGATTCAGTGTCTCCCATCAACAATGTGTTAGAAAAACGTGCCACCTGTAAATTTTATTTTAAATGTAAAATAACAATTATGTGTATTTGCATACATTCGTTATTTCTTTTGTTTCTATTTTTGCATTCGTGACTCTTATATATAAAAAAAAGAGTGTACGCCGCGCACGTGTAATCCTTCAAGAGGTAACGAGACAAACATATAAAAGAACCACTGAAGCGATATTTGTTCATCGCGAAAGAAACACTGTATAATTTTGTATGTTTCATCGGTAAAACGCGAGAAGGAATACAAAATAAGTGGGATATATATGAGAAAGTCGATCCTACACATGTATCGCAATGAGAAATGCTTCGCAGTATTTAATTGTTCTTCATTTCTGTATTTAATACAGAAATGGATTCATGTGAATCGGCTGTTTCATATTTGAAACTAAGTAAGACTGAGAATCATTCTTCAAATACCGAATCATATTCTGAAAATTCATTCTGATTACCTATATCAATATATCCACCGGACTTGATAGAACATTTGGTATAACAAACTTTGCTATTGATGAATCTTTCATTATACATATCTGTTTCGTGTATTTGTATTTGCTTTCGGCCATTAAATATTATCTCAATATCGCTTCGTTTAAACTTTATTTTTACATTTCACTTGTAAAATGTTATTGATCTTTAACCCATTCGGGACTATGGGTGCATATATCGTCGGTACCATGTCAAACTATCCAGTATGAAAACAGTGTTGCCAGTGGGCTACCTTTTTTTAATTCAGATTTCTTGATTGGCACCAATTTTTTGAAATGGTAAAATTCGCCTTATTTAATGACATTAATTAAGGCGAAAACAAGGGGAATTTTACCATTTCAGAAAAGTGGTGCCAATCAAGAAATCTGAATTTTAAAAAAGTAGCTCACTGGCAACACTGTTTTCATATTGGATAGTTTGACATGGTACTGACGATATATGCACCTTCAAAAGGTGCATATGGAATTTGTTTTCGATACCAGTTATAAAAAAATATAAATGTCTGCGTTATTTAATTAGAGCCTTTTTGCGTTTTTATAAGTAAACGTAACTTTTCAAAAAAAAAAAAAAAAAAAGTGATGTGAACCAAATAAATCTGTGTAAGATATGCTGGTCCCGAAGATGTTAAGGAACTTGATTTCCTTGTGTGGAATTTAAATAATTTTATAAACAGATAGCGATCCTTTTTTTATTAGAAAAGTCGATCTTATAGGCATAAACAAATTAGTCAAGTCTGTTCACGGCCGCAGAAAGAGTCCGCTGATTCGAGTAAGGATTCGAATGCATGATATCAGAAAACAAATACGTAAAATAAGTTTTAAATGGTAATACATATTTGCTTAAAAAAACTCTAAATATCAATATATTACTACAAGGTATAGAAAAAAATGCATCTCCCGTTCTTTACTCATTTTTAGCTGCCACCCTGCTGGGAGGCGTTTCACCATCTAAGTAAGCCATTCGATATCGCTGTTAAAAGTGTTGCAGTGGGTTGAACTAACTTTTGGCGTTGCAGTAGCTGCAACCATAAGATGATGAAATCTTGTTCCAACATTTGGAGTCTGATTCAACCGGAGTTCCAAATGTTGGAGCAAGATTTCACCATTTTATGGCTGCAACCATTGCAGCACCTAAAGTTGGTTCAACCTATCAGACAATTTTAACAGTGAGTTGCACTGTTGCTGATAATTTATCAGAAGGTCGGGAATTTCTTTAAAATTTCTTTTTCTTATGAGTGCTGTGTAAAATAAATTAAAAATTATACACAAATTATACGACATAAGTTCTGCCTTTTTAATTTTCTTACTTCTTAGATATTTTAGTTTGAAAATTTTACAGTAAAAAAGGGTTTTTGAGTCTATTTTATTATTAATTTATCTAAAAAGTCTAATCTTTAAAGGATTCACGACGGACTCCTGTAATTTGTACGTCCACACTCCCCTCTCTACGCATTTACTGTTATATGAGGGGCTCATAACAATAGTAGACCAAGTCCATTTTGAAAAAAAAAAATGATATAGTCCATTTTGGAGGTGGATAAAATCTGTTGCATCCATTCCCACAGTGAACTAAATCTGTAAACAGATGCCATATATGAGAAAGTATGTGAAAACAGGCTTGGTTCACTGTCAGAGTAGATAAAATAGATTTTATACACCTTCTAAAGGGATTATCCCATTTTTTTTAATGGACTTGGTCTAGAATGGATGTCAACCCCTCACATGACCCCTTTATGATGAGCGTTCTTTACGTTTCTTTTAATTTCTAAGCACCGGGTTTTTAGTACAGAATTTGTTACCTTATCGAATCTCTTAACAGTGCAAAGATCTTGAGAGGCTACCGAGTTGTCAGCAATTTTACGCCCAGTCTTCAATTGAATGTCTTATTAATTGTGGGCCATTGGGAAATATAACGTGTAGCTGTTCGTTATAAACAAATAATTTAAGAAATTAAGGATAAATACTATATAAAAAAAAGTTGTGGAATAAGAAAATGATAGAATAATTAAAAACTATAAGGTTTTAATACGGATAAGAATACGTTGTACGGATAAGAATAAAAAAATTAATAAAAAGTTGATTAAGTGAAATATTTAGTTTAAAAAACATGTAAAGCACAGTTAAGAAATATGTGAGACACGGTTAAAGCTGGGTAAGGGCAGGCAAGTCAAGGAAGCGACAAAAGTCACAGGTCTGCTACAAAATAGGCACTTTTTAGAGCAATTATTATGACTTTTATTTTATTTTTTGTTGCAGAATAACAGTATAGGTATATTATTTTGTCACAAAGTAACAGTATTTTTTTTTAATAGATATTATTTTTAAGTAGAAATAAATGAAAAGAAATTTTGACAGGCGTGACGAACTCAAGGTCCCTCACTATCCACAATCATGGAATGTTCGAGGGTCTGGCTCGAAGGCGTCATAGTCAGGCAATTCAGCGATAATTTCGTTAGGGAGGTTCGTTAAACTTTCGTAGCATTTCTTAAATATATAATCTCTGAAAATCTGAAATTAGGCTGCAACACAAAAGCTGCAACACAAATTTCTGTTCAAATTTACTGGTGTTCAAATTCAAAAATTTCTTATATTCAAAACGGTATGTATACGTGCGCTTCGTAGCGAAGGGGTTAATGCTGTTCATGTATCATGTTTGTCTGTAAAACATGTTTGTTGAACATAAAAATGTTTACTTGAAAATGGAAAACATTCGAAATATCCAGAAAACTGAGCAATGTAATATAAAAAAAAAATACTCGGAAATGTTTCTGAAGATTAGTTGCTGAAAAAAAACGTACTTTTTATGAATGCTTGTTTAAATCTCGGAAATATATCGGTTTTCGAGGTTTCTAAAAGTGCTATTTATTACACGTGAAAATTTGAAGCGACAAAAATTGCTGGCGACTCGTCAGTTTTTCTTATTATTCCAGGCAATAGAGACCGTATAGGGGCTCTACCTAGCAAAATTAATGGTAGTAGTTCTGGAAATCGGCTTTCTAGATGTTTCTTGGGTCGCTGAATCCGAATTTGTAACTTCCCACCAAAATTTCCCCCGGCAACCCCCCCCCAAATTTGGGTAAAAAGCCCTCCAAAAAAGGTTTTTATTAAAAAATTCCATTGTTTTATTGTTTTAGGGGAAAAGTAGCTAGAAATTCAGAAAGTAGACAACATTTGCAACAAATTAGATACATGACATTATGACTTAGGATGAAGGGGAAGGGGGGGGGGGATCTGCCTCGGAACATGCGCCGCAGTGCTGCGTGGACTAAGTTGCGCAATTTCACTTAACCACTCACACGTTTACATTTGCCCTTCCATCTTCCCTACGAACTTTCTGTATAAGGTTTACTTTAAGTTTTTTGGGTCGCTGAATCCGAATTTTTAACTTACCCCCAAAATTCCCCCTCCCGAAAACCCCCCAAATAGTTGTTTTTAACTTAAATTTCTTATTGTTTTAGGGGAAAAGCATTACGAAATTCAGAAACCAGACAAAATTTTAAACAAATAGGATATATGACATTATGACGTAGGATAAACGGGGAGAGAGGGGGCTGCCTCGGAACATTCTCCGCGCGCTTTTCTCAAAAACCAAATTTTTTCACAAAAATCAATTTTTTGGGGGGTTGCCGGGTGAAATTTTGGTGGGAAGTTACAAATTCGGATTCAGAAGCCCAAAAAACATAAAGTGAGTCGAAATCCAGAACTAGTATTAAATTTGCCAGATAAAATCCCCTATTGCCTGGACTTCATAATTTAGTGCACGTAGTGCCGCAGTGCATGTTCAGAGGCAGCCCTCACCCTCCCCGTTCATCCTAATTCATAATGTCATATACCCTATTTGTTGCAAATTTCGCCTAGTTTCTGAATTTCGTAATGCTTTTCCCCTAAAACAATAAGAAATTTAAGTTAAAAACAACTATTTGGGGTGGGCTTTCGGGGGGGAAATTTTTTGGGGAAAGTTAAAAATTTGGATTCAGCGACCCAAAAATCTTAAAGTAAACCTTATAGAGAAAGTTTGGAGGGGAGATGGGAGGGCGAATGTAAACGTGTGAGTGGTTAAGTGGAATTGCGCAACTTAGTTTACGCAGCACCGCGCGCATGTTCCGAGGCAGATCCCCCCTCCCCCTTCATCCTAAGTCATAATGTCATGTATCTAATTTGTTGCAAATTTTGTCTACTTTCTGAATTTCTAGATACTTTTTCTCTAAAACAATAAAAAAAATGATTTTTTTAAATAAAAACCTTGTTTTGGGGGCTTTGTACCAAAATTTGGGGAGGTTGCCGGGGAAAATTTTGGTGGGAAGTTACAAATTCGGATTCAGCGACCCAAAAAACATCTAGAAAGCCGATTTCCAGTACTACCATTAATTTTGCTAGGTAAAATTCCCTATTGCCTGGACTATATGAAAAAGATAACTCTTTTTCGTTTCCCAAGTATTTCGTTGACTGTTCGGGAAAAGACTTTTCCCTCGTCAGTTTTCCAAGCAGTTGATTGGCTGTTACTGGCGGCTCGCTTCGTTTACAAGCGACAAAATTGTTCTGACAAGACAAGAGATAGTTGTTTGGTTTCAAAAACTTCTTTTAACACTAGAAAGGCCAGAAATTTTACTCAAGTTTTTCAAAAATATTTTACACCAGAATTTTCATTCAAAACTGTTTAACCTATTTATTTAAATTTCTTCTTCTTTGTATCTTTGTATCTCATGTGTTTAAACTATAATCAGAACCTTTATGTACTTCAAAATTTTCAAAATCAAAGTTGTCTTATAATTACTTAACGCAGTGAAATAGCATTTTTACACGAGGCGTCAAAGTTGCCTCTAATTCCGGGTCCGGGTGACTCAATGTTTACCTATAACTTTAAAAGAGTTGCTCGAAAAGCAAGAATATTGTCAGAGCGATTTTGTCGCCTGTGATCTCAATTGTGAGAGCAGAGCAATGCCGCCCGGAACAGCCAATCAAATGCTTGGAAAACAGACTTGAAAAAAGCCTTTTCCGAACAACCAATGAAATGCTTGAAAACCGACGAGTGACAGGCGATTTTTGTCTCTTGAAATTTCGCTGTGTAATAGCACTTTTAGAAAACTATCGCCAAAAATATGTTGAAAAAAGTTCAAAATTGTAGAAAAGTGTTGTTTATTACAAATGTTTTAAATAAAATAAAATGTTACCACAAGAATTGCACATTTTCTTGTTTAAATTGATTTCCTACATGAAACCATTTAATATTAGATAAGATTAATTTTTAACACAATTAATATTATGTCAAAAGGTATTACAATAGATTCACATAACAAAAAAAAATTGTTCAAAGGAGCTCCCGTAAAAAAACTTAAACGAGCGTATTACAGTTGCAAAATTAATGAATAACAGGCAATATTTAATGATATATATATATATATATATAGGATATAATGGAATAACATATAACATTTTTCGTCGCCTACTGAATGTATTTTTATTTATTTATTTATTTTTATCGTTTAACAGCTTTCGATAGATTTGTTTATTTCTTTTCCCTTTCTTTTTTTCTAATATTATTTATTATAATTTCTGATTAATAACGTTTTTACGGCCTTTTAGCTTCTACGCCCGGCCGGGTCTAAACAGATTTCGTACAGGCCGGGCCCGGCTTGAAATTTTCGAACCATGCAGAGCTTTACTTTGCAGGTAACATTGATTCCATGAATGCATAGCGAAGGAAATGGGAAACCAGACAAATGTAATGATATTTTCTTATTCTTTATTTATACGCGGTTTTTCTTTTAAGGTCATTGTATACGAACGTCCTTGACTTTTTTGAGGGTGGAAAAAACAATCTGATAAAATTAATGTTTTCAGGACGGTAATATATAAGGTAACACGGTTCAGATTTTTAACTGATTTCAACTGTCGTGTTTTAGTTAGGTTTTGACAAGTGTCTTTATCTGATATGGGGCATTTTTTTCTCCTTCAGAAGATATTAATTCTGAAACCGTTTCGCGTAAATTAAAACTTAATAAATAAATATAAATACGGATTTTCTGTGTTTTCAAAGTACAGAAATAAAATTTAAATCTTCTCTTATTATTTTTGCAATATTTTTAGAGTATTCTTTGACTTTTAAAAGAATGCACGAGTGTTTTTTTTTTATATTGGATTTCTTGAAAATAGAAATTTGATGAAAGAATTAAGTTTGGTTTTTAATTTGCAATGTAATAAACCTCACATTGGCATTATATTCACAGAATTTTACCTGGATTATGAATACAAATACTGCATTTCATATTTATTATTTTTGGCGTGTAACTGCGCTATTCAAATAAATATATTAGAATCAGAATGATACAGAAGAAGGTATTGTGATATTCTTAAGATACTATATTTTCTTCAGTTTCAAAAGTCGCCTTATCCTGAAAATCAAATTTTGTGAAATCGCGAAAATCTTCTGACTGCGTCCACTGGTTTTCATTGTAAACCAAGATTTTGCAATGCCAAAAATACATATTGTAGTGTTTTTCCGATGCAGGTTCCCCAATAGACAAAACTCGATTGTTTAAATTTTGGATAAGGCGAGTTTTGAAACTCATGTCCTCATACAAAATATTCTGCCTGAAACGTTATTTTTTCCTTTTAGAAACAGTTTTCGTGTCATAAAAATAATAGGCCGGCAGCACACACCATCCTCTCATCGAGTTCACGGCTGAAATTCCAGAATTAGTTAAAACTCGATTCGCATACTAAAACGCAATCGGTCTGCCAAGTCCTATCTGGGTGGAAAACACTTAAAAACCCGATTTTAGCGGTCGACTCTTAGGTAGACCATCGTGTTTTCCTGCACCCAAAGATATGAAAACATGGCGGACTGGGAGCAGGAAAACACAATGATCAACCTACGAGTCCACCGGTAAAATCGGGTTTTCAGGTGTTTTCCAGCAAGATAGGACTTGGCAGAACGATTGCGTTTCCATATGGGAATCGAGTTTTAGCTAATTCTGGAATTTCAGCCTCCAACTCGATGAGGTGGTTGTCTCATGGTTCGTACGCCTCCTTGAATTTTGCAGACCAGAAAATTTTTTCGGCACCAGTATTATCTTATAGAAAATCTCTTCTTAAAAGAAGGCGAATTTTGGGCGTTTAAACTAGATTTTTTTTTTCTATAAGAAGATGCTGGTAGTTTTCCTGGAGAAATAACAGTATCCGTACGAACCATGCGTCTGTGCTGCCGGCTTCCGGTCCATAAGCTTTGAATCCAAACACGTTTCATAAAATAAATGGCAGGGCTCCCACTCGGTCCGTTTTTTGAACACCACTTTTTTTCTAAGAAAAATCTTCCTTATAAATTTTGTAGAAACTTACCTAGATCGGCTTTTTTTTTTTACAATTGTTGCCGAAACCTACCACGAACATTTCTCTGAAAAAATACTGGTTTTCAAAAAACGGACCAGTGGGAGCCCTGAAATGGTGATAAATTAAGAATGGAAAAAAAAGTAAAAAGAGCTTTGGCCCAATAGAGTTTTGAGCAGTTCAATAACTTTGAATAAAATACGAAAGGGAACATTTGCGAGGCCCATTGTAACGAATGTTCAAATTTTATTTCATATATCGTAGCCAAAACCGTTCATAATGTAAATCTCTCTGATAAAATTGCAACCTTCGGTATATCGCGTTTGTTGAGAGGCAACAGAAATTCGTGATGTATGTTTGTTGGTCATGTAAATTTCTGTTTCAGTTGTTCCAAATTAAATCACGTATATGCTTAAACAGTTTTGAAAAATCGCCAAATTAACCACCACAGGACATCAAAAAAAATGGTACGTCAATAACACAGTTAGCTATTCAGACGTCCAGAAAAAAAAATATGTTAATTTATTTTTTTTACTTCATTTCGGAAAACATGCACGCACACATGTTATAACTTTCTTCAAAACAGATATTTAAATTTATTTTCTCAGTAAAACGTTAAAGCTTTCTACATACCAAACAGTTAAGTAAATGGAAATGAAAAATTTCCGCTCACCTGTTCAATAACTTGTTCAAGAGGTTGTCCCGATTTTAGTTGTTCTTCAGAAAGGCCCAGTTCTGTCCTGCAGACGTCAGATAAGCTATTTTCATTGACATCACAACCACGGGGTTTGACAACATGTGTTTGTGCAACAATTACCTGTAAAGGATATCTTATTTTAATAAACTGACAACAAATATATTTTTTTTTTACCTACAAGAAAAAAATCAATGAATTTCTAATTCATATTTCGCATCTATGAAAGTTGAAGCCCGAAACTTTTATTTTGTAAGAAATCATTTTATTATTTTTATTTTTCTGCTTCAAATAGTACATGGTGGTTTTATATGAGATTTGGTTATTTTCAGTATTACATAAATAAAATGTTTTTCTATTAAAAAAATCTTTAACATATCTGAAATATCATTAACATAATCTTTTTTCTATCATTAACAAATCATTTTATTATTTTTATTATTTCTTTCATTTATTATTTTTATTATTTCTTTCATTTATTTTTATTATTTCTTTCATTATTTTTATTATTTCTTTCATTTTTATTATTATTATTTTATTATTATTATTTTATTATTATTATTTTATTTTTATTATTTCTTTATTTTTATTATTTCTTTCATTTATTTTTATTATTTCTTTCATTATTTTTATTATTTCTTTCATTTATTATTTTTATTATTTCTTTCATTTATTTTTATTATTTCTTTCATTATTTTTTATTATTTCTTTCATTTTATTATTTTTATTATTTCTTTCTATCATTAACAAATCATTTTATTATTTTTATTTTTCTGCTTCAAATAGTACATGGTGGTTTTATATGAGATTTGGTTATTTTCAGTATTACATAAATAAAATGTTTTTCTATTAAAAAAATCTTTAACATATCTGAAATATCATTAACATATCTGAAATATCATTAACATAATCTTTAACATATCTGAAATCTCTTTAACATATCTGAAATATGTCCATTTGGCTTCTCATTTTTTATCTTTTTATGCATACATACAGTGTCCAAAAAAAGAACGACCAATTTCAAAATTCTACATATTCTATTGACTGAATTTGGAACTATTTTTAAGTGCCATTTACAAAATTTATGAGTGTCTTTTACCTTTATATTTATTATAATTTATGAATTTATCCTTTTTGGGACATCCTATCAGTACATATAATATACAATATATAAAGAGTATTTTAATGTTAAAAAGTTTAAACGTATACATGAAGATTTTTTAAAAACAAAACACCTATATTACAGCTCCTAGCGATCAGATGTGATTATTTTATGGCATGGCAACTTATCCAATAGAAATTATCAGAGTTACGGTTACAGTGACAAAATGTCTGAAGTTTCATACGGCAATACCCAATTTTTTTCATCGCAAAATGATTTTTAATGTGAAAACTCATAAATAGGTTAAAAAATTAGCTGTAAAAAGGGCGACATAAAACAAACTCCAAGAAAAGCAGTAAGAAGAACAAATGCGCCTTTACAGGCGACAAAAAACAAATAATTTTTCTCTTCAAAATTTTTAAATATTTACGTTTTCAACTATAGACACATTGCGGGAGACTATTAGCAATAAATGACAGGACGAAGACTATGCAGAATCTCACATATGATGCTGTTTCTGATGTCAGTTTCACTTAGCGGATGGGGCGTGTATACTAGAATTTCCAATTCCCTAGACAAAAATCGTTTGAGGTGGATTCAGGTGACTCTGTGATACGCGAAAATGAGAAATAGCGGTAGATGACAGTGTCAGCAATTTATTCTTGCAACATATGTAAGGCACAAAATGGTGTTCTTTGAGTTTGTTTTATGTCGCCATTTCTACAGCTAAAATCAGGGCTGTAGTTGGGGGTATACGGAGGTATAAGCTCCGTATACCCTCTGTTTCTTAAATAAAGCTATAGCGTATACTCGAGGTAAAACGTTAATAACTTTAGCGTACACTCTCTGCCTCTAGCGTGTACCCTCTGGTTTTTTTACGACTACAACCCTGGCTAAAATTAGTTTTTTAACGCTATTTATCGTTTTCCACTTTGAAGATCATTTTGCGAAGGGAAAAAAAATAGGTATTGCATTTGGATATTGCTGCAGTAACTGTAACTGTGCGACTTCAATTGCTGTTGTATATCCCGAGACTATGCCATAAAATAATCACATTCCATGGCACCCCGTTTACTTGAACGGTATGGTAGATAGAGACAAAGTTAGAGTATAAAGAAACTGGCAATTTTTTTAAATATATATATAATAACCCTGATTACATCTATATAAATCTATCGATCTATCTATCTATACGTTCTAATACAGAAAACGTGCCTATTCTATAATTTATCAGTGTATATATTTATAACTTTTCATTTCTTCTACTTAATAGTCTTAATTGATGTGTAGAGGAGACATATTCGTAGAAACTTCTAATTTTTTTAAAATATATTTATAAAATATATCCAATATAATCTTTTCTAGAAAACTAATATCTAAAATATGGAAAATGACTATTAGCTACATTTATATTATACTTATTTTTCCCCCATTTACGGTACGCTAATTAGTGCGGCTAATTAATTAATAAGTAAAGTTTTCTTTCTTTTGTTTTGGAATGAAAACCTAAGATCTTATTAGTACTTTTGAGGAAAAAATGAAGAATGACATATAAAGATCACCGTGGAAAAAAAGAAGGCTGCACGCAAAGAAGACTGAAAAGTTACTTTAAAGATTATCTTTTATGCGAATATAGTTTGTGCTTACATCGTGTTATTTATTTATACTTCAAACAAACCTAGCTGAAATCCACAAATGTATTTCATTACTATTTTCCTTTTTTTTTCGGAAGAAGTTTTTCTTAATAAGTGTAAAAAGTTGCAGACAATTAAACGCTAATTTTATGTAGGTGCGTATTATGTATTTTTTATATTATAGAAGATTGATTTATTATATATTTCCAGCTTTGTTTTCACACGAACTTTTTCTTTACGTGATTTTTATTTAATATTATTTTCTTTTAAATAATCACTCTTTTTTATGTGAATTATTTCAATTCCATGCGACTACCCTAAATTTCAAAAATTATTTTTCGTGTTACACTTTACGGATTTATGAGTAATTTATCAGTAGTCGCAAGATTTGCTGTTTATTTACTTTTTTTCTTTTCATTTTTGCAGTCTATAACTACAACCTCAACTATTTTATAAAAAATTTAGTCAACTACAGTGACGATTACTTATTTTATAAAATAGCGTTACAAAATACTTTTTCAAAAGTTGTCACTACTTGTAGAAAGGCAACTTTTGTCAAAGGATTTAATCAACACTGGAAGTGTATTTATGCATAACGATACACTACATAACTTTCATTTGCTGTCTTTACACTATAACTATTACATCGGGACATAAAATTACTGCTTACTCGAGTATTTCGTAAGTACAGTGGAACCCGGTTAAGACGCTCACGGTTAATACGCGATCCCGCTTAATACGCGGATTTTTTCCGATCCCTTGAACATCGCCTATAATGCTAATGCAAAAATATCACGTTTAATACGCGAACGGTTAATACGCGATCCCGCTTAATACGCGAGAGATTTCTGGTCCTTTAAGGCAAAAAATCACGCTTAAGACGCGAATTCATTGATCAAGATGCAAATTCCTTGTCTGCTTTCCAATATTGACAATTTATCAGATTTTTTATATTAAATTGAAAAACAGCGACTTCAAATAGTAATATTTACTTTATTTAATAACAGATTAACTAAGGCGAACATTACTAATCGGAAATAGCGGTAGATATTTGAATTTTAAAAAACCCGCTAAATTAGAAACACTGGAATTCTTTGATCCCGCGTCCTAACTTTCTGTGTTTTTCGCTTCGTGTATGTTTTCACTGTAGAGAAAGACGAATTCAGGGTACTCAGATATGTCATAAAATTAGGATTAAAGATGATTATACCTATTGTTAGTGAGGCTTTAAATGTAAGTTATATACCTAATGTGTTTTATAATGCATATTAAAGGTAAATAAATATAATTAAATTCAAAAAACCCGACTGCGTAAAAAGCGAACTAATTAATTATTTCTCATCAATGTGAAGCTATTTTTTATATCACTTACCTATTTTTTTTATTTACTTGTATTGATTACTTTTAAGTTGTGTTTAATTGTTAGTTCCTATATATAAACACTGTTTTGATGAGGCCTATAGATGTCTATGAAGGTTAGAGTTGCAGTAAAGCTAGAGATCCTACCTACACAACTTCGAGGTTGTGTAATATTTAAACGGAGCTTCTGACTGTAAAATAGTCAATGAAACATCGTCTTCATTTTGAAAGACCTATGCAATGACATGTCACTCAATATGGAGCGTAAAATTTTTTTGTCTCTACCGCCATTTTTTATTTTATAAAAACAAAACCTAGCCTATAACCATCGGACGGTTAAGACGAATCGATAGAGACCTCATTCATTAAAATCCATCCAGCCGTTCGGATGTTTCGAGGGTATAAAGAAATCCACTTACCCAGATATACGCGTGAAACACATAACCTTTCTTGGCAGTCGGGTAAGAAAAAAGAAACTCGTAAAGATTAAATAAATACGACTGAGGTTGTTTAATTCTTTTATGTTTTCTTTTCTTTTTGCTATGCTAACAATATTTTTTACAAAAAGATTAATAAGGATAATTTTCTTTTATAATGAAAAGGATAGATTATAATGGCACTCATTATCACAAGTACTAAATATGATTTTAACAACTGGGTTGTGCTTTTAAAAGTTTAATATTTTAAATTTTTTACCTCTGCTATAAAAAAAAAAAAAAAAAAAAAAAAAAAAAAAAAAAAAAAAATAGGCTAGCTTGAAATTAATTTTTTCATTTTTGGTTGTAAATTAGTCTAGCTTGAAATTATTATTATTTTTTTTTTTTGGTTGTAACGTATTAATCTACATTAAAGCCGTTTAAATTCATTTTTATTTTTATTTTCAGCAGTTAATCTTAGCCGCTCCTAAAAATATAATAATGAGTTAAAGTTGAATACAATCAAATTTCAATCTAAATATACCTAAAAGATAAAATTTTCAACCGTAAACATCTAACCGAAAGCCCTAAAGTTCATTTAGACGATTAGATGTGTAAATAAGCACAGTTTCTACAACATTAAACAAATCACGTTTAATACGCGATCCCGCTTAATACGCGACTTCTGTCCACTCCCTTGAAACGCGTCTTAACCGGGTTCCACTGTATTTTATCCTATTCTAACTCTACGAAGCTTCAAGGTAAAATGCATAAACTATATAATTTTCCAATAGCAGCGTCATTTCAGATTTTTCTTAGAAAGAGGGAAAATCTTTCGTTCGATAACATAAATTTAAATATTTTGTTCACTTTAAATGAACTATTACTATAGTAGATTAATTTTAACAATTATTCAAATTGGTAAATAAAGCACAATACAAATGTAAGTATAAATAAGAGTAACAAATATATCACAATATTTCAAATAATTCCAAACGGAGAAATCCAAATATATATTAAAATATTTATTTGCTTAAAAGACGTTACTAAAAACACATTAAAAGTATATTAAAAACCTATATTGACATGTTTCACCTCCTTCACTGAGCCGTCATCACAATGTATAATAGAAATTACAAATGCAATGCATAAGAAAAATGGAAAAAAAAAATCATGGAATACAAACAAGTAAACATATAACGCCCCCTACATTTTCGATATCGCACGTGTTCCTTCTATGTCGCGATTCCGCAAGTTGTCCAACCACTCTATCCATATATTCGGGATGCGAAAAGATAACCTATCGTTACAAACCCTTGAACCTCTTAAATAAACCTCAATAGGCTCTCTTATAAATAATTGTAAATAAAAATTAGACCTGTAGATTAATCCAAAGCATATGAGTTGCAAATTTCTAACTGGGCGAAAAATGTCAAGATTCGAACCAGGGATCTCTTGGCTGAAGCTGCCAATGCTCTGCCAACTGAGCTATCCCGGACGAATATGGAGGACCTAATTCACCCAGTTAACCTTATAGAGTTGGAGGCGGCATCACAGACAATCACCTCATCGAGTTCACGGCTGAAATTCCTGAATGATTTAAAACTCGATTCGCATATTAAAACGCAATGGGTCTGCCAAGTCCTATCTGGGTGGAAAACACCTGAAAACCCGAATTTAGCGGTTGACTCGAAGGTATACCATTGTGTTTTCCTGCACCCAAACGTATGAAAATATGGAGCAATGGGAGCAGGAAAACACAATGGTAAACCTACAAGTCAACCGCTAAAATCGGGTTTTCAGGTGTTTCCCATTAAGATAGGACTTGGCAGACCGATTGCGTTTTAATAGGCGTATCGAGTTTTAACTAATACTGGAATTTCAGCCGTGAACTCGATGGGGTGATTATCTGTGCTGCCGCCTCCAGCTCTATTATTAATCATAGCATCTGGTCTAATATATGAATCAGCTTAACAGAATAAATCGCATTGCAAAATTACAACTCACATGATTTATTTACCAATTAGAATAATTGTGTTTAAATTAATCTAGTGTAATTACCTATTCAGCGTTTACTGGAGTTCCATTACATGCGATTTATTCAGTTGAGCTGATTCATATACCAGATCAGATGCTATGATCCATAAAGTTAGCTGGGTGAATTGGGTCCTCCAGATTCGTCCGGAATAGCTCAGTTGGCAGAGCAATGGCCAAGCCAGTTAGTTGGCAGATTCAGCCAAGAGATCCCTGGTTCTAATCCTGACTTGGACAGTTTTCCCCAGTTGGAAAACTACAACTCATATGAACTACTATTATGTTTGTTACTTTCCTTTCCATGCATATTTCATACTAGTGTCTTTATTAATGTAATTTATTTACTTGTAGTCATTATTATTTTGGTAGAAAGGAATGAAAACTTTCAGTTAAATGTAAGAAAATAAAGAAACAGACAAGGAAAGAATAAAAAATATATATAACTCAGAGAGGGGTGATTGCCCTTCACCGCCCTTCCTAAATGACACCTCTGTATTCAGATCTGATTTGATCCAAAGTCTGTTCAATTTTTAATACATTGCCGACCGGGAACAACGTTTTTCGTGTTTATTTAACCAACAATTATTGACTGAGGGCTCTACCTTACAGAAAATGTATTTCTATAATGTTGTCCATAGTTTTTTAAATTGTATGAAATTTTATATTATATCCGTACATTCAAAGGTATTTGCTGAATCATAACTCGAGAAAGCTATCTAGGAAACCAATTTATGAAGACTTTCAGAAGTGGGCGAAGCTTCTACTGTTTTAACCCTCTCGCTGCGCAACCCGAGATTTTCTCGGGCATGCATTTTCTCGTCTAACCCTCCTTGATTATTCCCAGCAGTTATTTTTTTATTGTAAATTTTGCCTTATTTAATCAGAGCATTTTCCCATTTAAATTATACAAAAATTTTTGTTTTAAAAAACCGGTGACAAAAGAATAAAAATTCTTAAAAGACGCTCGTCGCGAAAGCTATTTTGATAAAACAATTAAGCAGCGAGAGGGTTAATATCCAGATTTCATACAAAATTGTCGATCGCCAATATATAAATATATTAATCAAGTTTAAAGCTATTTACGAAACCAATTTACAATAGCCTTTCAGAAGTAGACGGAGCTTCTACTGTTTTAAGATCCAGATTTCATACAAAATTGTCGATCGCCAATATATAAATATATTAATCAAGCTTAAAGCTATGTAGGAAACGAACTTAGGAAAGACTTTCAGAAGTGGGCGGAGCTTCTACTGTTTTAAAATGCAGATTTCGTACAACCATAAATTTTACCCTGGGCATTCTACCCTGGGCATTTAAGGATTAAAGCTGCCTGGGAAACCAATTTACAAAAGACTTTCAGAAGTGGGCGGAGCTTGTACTGTTTTAAAATCCAGATTTCGTACAAAATTGTCGATCGCCAATGTGTAAATATATAGATGACTACAAACTGTAATTTACGCAAAGCATTAAGAGTAGACGTTATTACCAATCGATTGGAACAATCATCATAGTTATAGAACGGTTTGAGATAGAATGATTAGACTTATTCTCTTTTTTTTTCGGCGACTGTACAATCTGTGTAACATAAATATGCTGTTCGTAAGGGAAAAAAAAGTAGGTTTGTAAGATGAATTTCATGTGTAATACTTGTTATATTTCTTTTGCGGATACTTTTTTTTTTTTTTGATTGAAAACAATTCTCTATTTCTCAATAGGTGCAGTGTATTTTTTATGCAATTCCTTTTTACCGCGTATTGTTCGGGAGCGCGTCAACAGGAAAAATCAAAATTTAGTGCATTACCAGTTTTTATGAGCCACATCTAGCACGCTGCAACCATAAAAAAAAAAAAAAAAGTAGATGAACTTTTATTTACACTCAAAATTTGAGTCAAGCGCGAGTTGTGAATGCGTTTGATCAAGAATCTAAACAGTCGATCTCTTCATAAATTTAAAAAGAAAGAAAAAGATGCACGGATCAATATTTTCATACATAATTACACAACTATTAACAAATTAAAACTGTAATAATCCGTTTAGTGATTTCATAAATTTCAGTTTATTGCAGGATGAAAGAAAGAACTTCCGCCATCCATAAAAACTCGCTTTCTGACAGGTTACGAAAGGTTTTTAAAGTTTCCCTTTGGTTACGCCGGGTTACCAAGGGAAATTTCTTTCCGTAATGCACAGCTATCAAGTTGATCTGAGCGCCCATGCAAGTTGAGAATGCCTCAGGTAACCTTTCTCTCAAATTGAAGGTCGATGACTCGCCAAGACAGCAAGCAGAATTATGCAACTTTAGGGATGTTCTTTTGCCATTTCAGAATGTTTTATGAGTTCTTAAGCCGGCTTATAGGAAGACGCAATGAAATTTCGAGAAATCTGTTTATTTCATATTGTTAAAAATGTATTTAAAAACGCATGCATTTTAGAAAAGTATTGTTATAAATAAAAGAAGATTGACACTTTTAGGATAGATATTCTTGGTGTATCGATTATATACTGAAAACATGAAAATGATCGTCATTGTCATTGCAAAACCCAGTTGATATTTTCCTTCATAGTCATGTGTACACTGTTAAAAGTTTTGTGATAGGTTGAACCAATTTTTGGTGCTCCAGTAACTGCAACCATAAGACGATGAAATCTTCTTCCATCATTTGGTGCTAAGTTCCATCCGGAGCTCCAAATCTTGGAGTAAGATTTCACCATCTTATAGTTGCAGCTATTGCAGCACTAAAATTTGGTTCAACCTACTACAAAATTTTTAACAATGTATGTTACAATAACACAGGGTTTTGCCAGAGTGCAAAATGCGAATAAATTACAAAATATTTATTTTGGCAAAACATATGGAAAATTATACTCTGCGCATGTGAAATAAATTTTTATGAACAAGATATTTTCGTGTTTTTGTTCTGATAAAAGTCCCAATAAAAATAAAATAATACTATTTGGTACGATTTGAAATTTTCGAACAGAGTGAAAAGCTAAAATAAAATTAATAAAGTGTTACAATATTTGATTTTTTTTAATAACCTAAACTGAAAAGTACGCCACCTGTTCGGTAAAACCATGGCAGTATATATATAAAAAACAATCTTAGCCATTTGATTCTTATCTGTATTTCATTTTTGAAGCAACTTTTATTAATGGATTTAGTAGAAAAAACCCCCGATTAGATAGGATTAGTAAAAAAAAAGATTGCATTAGTTTACTGGGATTAAAGGTAATTGAAAAGTTTGTGATTTGGGTTTCTACTTTCCTACGAACTTTTCATAACTATCTTTCGCCTGCAAAGATAATTTAATAAAACGTTTCAACGCGACAGAGAAAACCAAGTTTATTTCAAGTGTATTTTAAAATGACACTTTTGCTGGTACCCTATTTAAAATTGTCACTATGTATCTTAAAATATATTCATTTTACGTATGAGTGCACTTATTTCAACAAATAACGAATTATGAACGCATCTATTGATTGAAGCTTCATTAGCCTTTACGATTGTTACTTTTATTGCGAGATATGCTGCAATTATATTTGAAATATATCCATTTTTGAAAATTCTAGTATAATACATATTACATTTTTAAATAATTAAGAAACGAATCTCGTCAGAAATCAATGTTTAATAAATATAGCTAGAAATTTTAGGAATATCTTTTCAAAATTTACTCCGAAAATTATAAACTATTTTACAAATATGTTTCTTCCTTTGCTTTTAAGCATCCAATAGAGTATGGATTATACAGGGTTCAAAAGGTCATGTCCAAACGGAACGTATGGAAGTGTCAGGTCATGAGGGCCAAGAATTGCATAAGAACTGGGGGTCAGAAACGCGATCGTGACGGTGCCATTACACCGTGACCCAAAGGAAAGAGATAACAAACGGTGTAAAAAGACCTTTATTTTACAAAAAACTTAATCGAAGCACAAGATACAAATGAAAAATGTTACAACTCATAGCAAGTGCTCAAAATGTGCCCATTAACAGTGATGCGTGCTTCACATTCAGCTTCACATCGGTGCCGCATGGATTCCCGAACAGGTTCCAATGGACCAGGATTCTCCTGGACACGTGCCGCCGCTTCAGCGATCCTTGCCATGAGGTTCATAGCTGATGGAACGGGTGTCTCATACACCAGAGACTTAAGATATTCCCAGAGGTAGAAATACAGGGTTTTTAGGTCCGGGGATCGCGATGGACAGGGTACAAGGCCGCCTCTGGCTATCGCGATTCCATGCGGTCTTTGATGTCAAGCATGCATCACGGCTAATGGGGCACATTTTGGGCATTTGTGATGAGTTGTAACATTTCTCATTTGTATTTTGTACTTCGATTAAGTTTTTTGTAAAATAAAGGTATTTTTTACACAGTTTGTTATCTTTTCTTTGAATCACGGTCACGATGTAATTGCATCGTCACGATAAAGTTTCCGAAACCGGTTCCTATGTAGTTCTTGCTCCTCATGACCTAGAGTATAGATATAGTCAACAGACTGATTATTATTTTTATTCTGTCAACGATTGCATTCAATGAAACATACAGAGACACTGGTGTAACTTTAGATATTTCTTAGTATTTTAACTGTGTTTCGACAATTCATAGTTGAGCAGAAGAGAGAAAACAACATATTCAGTTCCCTGTCTGCAAAAAATCTGTTTTATAATAAAAATAAAACTAAAGTTAAATTTTCAGATAATTCAAAGAATTTCAAGAAGCATACTTAAGTTTCTGTTATTACAACTATTGTTTGTTGATAAATATATGATATTTTTTAATTAAGTGAATTGATTCTATTAATAGACTTGTGTACTTTGATGAAGAACATCAACAACCACGCCTGATTTTGAAGTGTCGTATTACAATAATATATCAGTCGGAAAAAAGATGTATATTTTGTAGCAAGGTGCAGCCACCGTGTCCTACAGTGAGCAATCCTACTTTAAGATCTGACCTCATTCCTGTAGGTGTTTTTTTTTTTTTTTACTATTGAAAGTGAAGGTCATTGGCTCAGGTGTTTTTTGCAGGATCTCATCCCCTATTTTGTACCTCTTAGTTACAACAAGACGAAATAATTTTATTAAAGGGAGAGGCCTTGTTAGGAAATTTGATCCTGCCTACAGAAAGAAATACTTTTAAGATATCTCTTTTCACCATCTGTAATTAAGTTTCACGTTTTTACAGAAATAACTGGAGTTGTAACACTTATATTGTAAGTAGAAGTATATCTTTATTGAAAAAATGAAAAGTAACACCTGATTTACTGAAAAAATAATGCTATTTCTAGCTTAATTAAATAGGTTAGGGTTAATAAACAGGTTCCATTACGTTTAATTAAATAACGTATGAGGTTCTCATCACCTTCTTTTTTGTACCCCTACTTACAACAAGATGAAATAATTTTATTTAAAGAAGATGCCTTGTTAGGAAATTTAATCCTTGGCTATAGAAAGAAATAATTTCAAGGTATCTCTTTTCATCATCTGTAATTAAGTTTCACGTTTTTACAGAAATAACTAGAACTCTGACACTTACTCTAGAAGTAGAATTATATCTTTATTGAAAAAACGAAAACTAACACCTGATTTACGGAAAAAATGATGCTATTTCTAGCTTAATTAAATAGGATATGGTTAATAAACAGGTTCCATTATGTTTAATTAAATAACGGATGAGGTTCTCATCACCTTTTTTTTCACATTTTAGTTCCAACAATGTGAAATAATTTTATTTAAAGAAGATGCTTTGTTAGTAAATTTAACCATCCCGAGAGAAAGAAATGCTTCCAAGCTATCTCTTTTCGCCTTCTGTGATTAAAATTCACGTTTTTACAGAAATAACTAGAGTTGTATCACTTATTCTAGAAGCAGAAGTATATCTTTATTGAAAAAAAAAACGAAAGCTAGCATATGATTTACTGAAAAAACTAGTCGGATGTGCTAATCCCAAAACTTTCTTTTATTTCATACATGTTAATACTTCAAATTTCGTTTTCACAGTGCGAAAATTAAATGACAGTCTATGCCCATCATGAGGATTCTAAAGATATGAAATGCCGTACATTAGTTCTTGAGATAGGACTATCACTAAAATCGTGTAAATCATGAAAAATGCAGAATAGCAACGCCACCTGTTGGGTGATTTACCCAGAAACCTAAACAGCAACAACTTATGTCAACGTCTAACTGAATCTGAAATTTGATGATAATTCGTGCTTTTGTTCTTGAGATAGATCTATTGCGGAAATCGTGAAAAGTGCCGCATAGCAACGCCACCTGTTGGGCGATTTACACCAAAACCTAATCAGCACTCATTTATTTCAGGGACTAACAGAATCTAAAGTTTTATTGAATTCCGTGATTTAGTTCTTGAGATAGAGCGCCCACAAAATTTGTGTAATATACAGACAGACTCACAGACAGACATTTTATAAAAATAGTCAAATCGTGTTCAGGACCTTCTGAAACGCGTAAATCCGTCGAAAACCGGAAGCTGAACTTTTTCACGAATCCAATACTTTCTTCTTGCAAAGATAGAAGAAAGTAATAATGCTATTTCTAGCTTAATTAAGTAGGGTATGCTAAAAAAAGGACCTTACTTTTAATTAAATAACGGATGTAGATCTCTTCACCTGTTTTGTACCTCTGAGTTCCAACAAGATGAAATAATTATATTTAAAGAAGATGCCTTGTTAATAAATTTAATCGTGACTAAGAGGAAGACATACTTTCAAAATATTCTTCTTCACCTATGGTTTTCGCTAAAATTTATGTTAGAGACAAAATCTGGTACAGAAGTGAGCTAGATGGTCACATTTATATTTTTTTGCAGACATATGTCTATAGAGTATAATGCACTACAGTAAAAGACAGAAAATCTGGAACAGATACGAGGTGCCCATAAATTATTGTTGCGGTTCCCTTATCTCATAACCTCTTTGGTTTAAGAACATGACAAAGAAAATTATTATATATTCATAAAGTACAAAGTTAAATTATATCCACAACTTGCGGGCCCGCATAGAGACTGTACCACAGCTCTTCACCATTTGTAATGAGGATTTGCATTTTTCAGTAATAACTTAGAGTTTTGACCCTTTTTAAACTCGTAAACATCAATTAGCTTTTTCTTTTTTCTTCATGAAAACTAAAACCGGATTTAGCAAACTAAGAAAATCACATAATGAGTAGTTTAATTAAATAGTGGATGCTTAATAAACAAGTTTAATTATGTTTAATTAAAGAAAGGGTGAGATATTAAAGGATATCACGCCCTGCTTTGTACTGCTTAGTTGCAAAACCATGTTGTATTTTATTTTTTAAAAAGTCTTATAAGAGTGATAATTTCTTCCTTGACGAAAAAATGCGTTTTAGATATAAATTTTCCTAATCTGTAATTAAGATTAGCATATTCTTTTTTTTTAGAAATAATTAAAGTTGTAACATTTTATACAGATAAATGTCATTCTTTATTGAAAAACCAAAAACCAACACCAATTTACAAATAGTTATTGTAATTGTAATTACGTTTTTTGATTTCATGTATCTGTAAATAAGCTTCGCATTTATTGAATTAAAAAAGCATCTTTATCGAAAAAATGGAAAATAACATTTTATGTATTAATAATCGGCGATATACTAACAATGAAAAATAAAGACGTATGATTTCTGTTTTAATTGAAAAGGTGAAATTTAACTAAACATTTTAAAATTAATTTGAATTAAACAGGTGCAACAAAACAGAGCATGAGATCTTAGAAGATCCAATCCCCTTTTTTGTACCTCTTAATTACGACAAGACGAAATAATGTCATTAAAAAAAACTTTTTAGAAATTCTATCCCTAGAAGACATACCTACGAAATATCCTTTTTCATTCTTTGTAATTAAGCTTCACCCTGTTTTTTTCTTTCGTTAGTAGCTAGACATGGAACAATTTTTATTCGAGCAAATGTAAATTTCTACTGAAAAAAAAAAGCCCTTGATTTACTGCTAATAAGAAACGTTTTGTGATTTCCTATGTGTGTATGTATTTATTAAATTAGCAACGGATATTTAATAAACAGTTTTAGTTAAAATTAATTAAACAGAAAAAGCGATCTTACAGAATATCAGACTTAAATATCTTATTAAAAGAAAATGAGTTGTTAAAAGGTTCTATTATCATTAGAGCTAGAAATAATTTGCGATATTCCTTTTCACCATCTATATTTAAGACGTCACTTTATTTATTTATTATTTATTTATTTTTGAGTTAACACCAGAACTATAAGAAGTTTTATATTTACACATTTTTTTAAATAAAATAATACCTAACTTTTTACTAATGAAAAAATTATAAACAGGGTATGTTAGAATAAACAAATTTAATTAAACAGGAGTGGGTGCTTGCAGAATTTATTCTCTATTATGTGCCTATTAGCTGCAATGGACGAAATATTTTTATCAAAAAATAAATAATAATTATAAGTGGATGAGAAAGAAAACTTAATTACATAAATTGTGAATATTAGGTACGGAATCAGTATGAAAATTGTGTTAAAATGTTTAAAAACGATTGTTAACTCAATCGATTTTCATTTTTTTACTTAGTCTATCTGTATCATCCTTAGACAAAATAAAATTCCTTGAAATAAAGAACAGTTCTTCGGATACTTTTCGATACATTCGAAACTTACTTCAAATACTATCGTAAACGTGCATCAACAACCAATAACACATTAACCAACTATTTTATAGCGTACCAAAATTGTATCAATAAATAAATAAATAAATAAATAAATAAATAATAATGGAAAATAAGAAGGAAGGGCAGTTATATGAATATCTACACAATGGTTATGCACGATCTAATATTTTTTTCAATAAATTAAATTTGTTTTAATACAATCTAATAACTATAATGATTTTTGTTTGATTAGGAAAAATTCACGTGAAAATTTTAAATGCAAGGTACGTTTTCCTAAGAATAATTTTAATGCACTGATTAAACTTAAAACATTTAACAAAAACGTAGGATAAAGTAAATGTGCCAATAAAAATGACAGAACTGCATCCAAAATTTTAATCGCATCCTTATAATACCAATCCTATTTGTGTCTTTAGTTTTTGACCTGACGGAACTGCCAAATTGATGCATTCTTCATTCAATAACGATTTGATCCTTTACCCAGTTAGAAAGTGCATTGTAATAACTGCGTATCTCTAATATTTTCGTTGTTATTTCTCCACAATTAATTATTTCCGTTCGTTCGGCATTGGCGAAGCGAAAAACGCACCACGATTTCATAACTTTTAAATGTTTAACGTCTCTAAGTATGTCTCTAAATTAATTTAATATGTTTATATTTAAATGTTGTTAAGTAATCAACTACCATAAACCTTCAACCTTTTAGTGAAATAAAATTGTCTAAAAGTAAACTTTTAAAACTTATCCTACTCAATAAAACACAGGGCTTAAGTTTTTAACTTTTACCTGCTATACTTTTCCCAGCGGCATGCACAACAATCCCGTAATGTTAGGAAGTGCAACATAATATGGCATAATACATGCATGGCACGTGAATTTTCTTTCCTTTTTTTCAGTTTCTTTCATTTGCTCATGATGACTCAAATAAGTAAACAGGGAAAAAAAAATTTACTTTCAACTACAAAAACACACATCCAAATATCTATCTTTCTTATATAACGTCTCATTAATTATTATGTTTGTTTTGTCCAACAACCCCTTTAATACAGATAATAATTTTTTTAAACAGTCGGTACATAATAATAATAATAATAATAATAATAATAGTCAAATAATAATAATAGTTAACATAGCAATAGTAATAACAGTCAATTATTACAGATAATGATTCCTAAGATATTTTATTTTATACTTAGCATTGTGCTCAGCGTCATACATAATAATAATCCCAAAATGTTGGAAAGTGCATAATTTCATAATATATCAGTAACGCATAAATTTTCTTTCTCGTTTCTTTAGAAAAAATAATTATTTTTTCATATTCGCCGATGATAAAGAAAGAGAAAAGTAAGTAAAAAACTAAAAGAAAGAAAAAAAAAGTAAATCAGCTTAATTTTAAATACAAACTTACACATACAAATATTTCCTACATAACGTCTCCTTACTTACTATGTTTATCTTGAAATATTAAAGAGTCAAACACTGCAGAGCTTTAACCTCATACAATATAATAAAAGTCTATAATGAAGAAATTTTAAAAGCACTTTTAATACTTTTATTCTTCCCAATAAAATGTTTAATACCGTTTAATTCTTAAGGTATTTAAATTTTTACCTACTACTGTGCACATAATCTGTGCATAATAATAACAACATCGTGCATTATAATCTCATAATGCTGGAAAGAGAATCGTAATATGTCATAATTATATGCGTAACGCGTGATTTTTCTGTCAGGGGGAAAAAGAAAACAAACAAACAACAACAAAAAAAAAATAACCAGCTAAATTGCATATCTAAATACACATCTTAATATTTATCTTTTCTACGTAACATGCGTTAAATTATTATTTTTGTTAAGTCATGAACTACCGTGAAGAGCTTTAACCTTATACCGAAATCAAATAGTCTAAAAGCAAATGTTTAAAAGCTTTGAATGTCGGCCAACAAACACCTTTAATACAGCTTAATTCTTAAGAGATTTTAATTTTTACCTACCACTGTGCCCAGCGTCATGCTCAAGGCCGGCTGAAAACATTGACCCCGAATGAAAGAAAAATTCGAAAGGAAGAAAAAAAAATCGAACGAAGACGAGCTCCGACTTCTCCGTAAAAGGTCATAACAACCTGTCCTACTGTTTTAGTCGCGGTATGCCTTTTCTTATTAAATCACTTTTACTTTAGGTATTCCTCGTTATATCCAGCTACCGGATTAAACGAGCTGCTTTGTTTCAAAATTTTTCGCGTAGGCTGGAAATGAATTATTGTATGTATCAGATGGTTTTTAAACTTTTTATAATGCAACCATTCGAATTTGAGGAAAGCTTATGTGAAATGCCATTCTGAGAATATAAAAAATAATTCAAGCTTTACTTTCCGAAACATGACCAAACTGCTTTACCAAGAGTGAATATTCCTCGCAAATGCATTCGTCTAAAATTTTTTTGCCACAAAAAAATTTTTCATGTAGAATTTCCTTTCAGCTATGTGATATTTCTTTAATGACACAGATAATTTAAATTTACCTAATACAAAATGAATGATATGATCACATTTTTAAGTTCCTAGGACAGGGTTGGCGAACCTTTTTATAGTCAAGTGTTTTTTTTTTTTTTTTTTTTTTTTTCAAAAAGTATTTTACATGACCTTGACGTGCCGACTAAAAAACAAATTTAGTGGATTGAAAAATAAAGAATCAAAACTACTTGAAAATCACTTATTAAGATTTTTTTTAAATGGATAACATACATGCAAGTATTATACACTCAGGGGCGTAAACCACCCTGGTTGCGTAGGGGGGTGTAGATTCATAAATTTCCGACTCCAAGAAGAAAAATTTCCGAGTACTATTGCCAACAAAATGCCGACTAATTAATATATATATATATGTATATATATATATACACACACGCACTCATGTCCAAAAGTTTAGCATATATGATAAAAACGAAGAAAGGATATCGTAAATATCTTACGAAATTATTAAACTTTATAGATGATAGATGAAAGTCTCAAGATAATTATGACTGAGCGTATCGAGATAGTCAAATAGGTTTTAAAGCGCTAATGTTGATTCATTTTGAATTATTAATGTATGTCTCTAAAAATTAGTGGTGAAGTACTATATGATTAATATGTGTAGAAAATTGCGGTTTGGAACTCCAAACTGCTTTGTTTGATAGCGATATATCTTGTTTCTAAATATACAAAATTTGATGAAACTGGATGATTGAAGACCTGGGGATCCAATGCCCGTTTTTTTTTTTTTTTTTTTTTTTTTTTTTTTTTTTACCAATAAAGGGCTGATTGCATTTTATTTTTTCTGCGTATAACATATTTATTCACATAGACTCCACTCCGGATAGAAATTCAAATTCTGAATTAAGCATAAGGAATCCTGTTACCAGTGTACGATGTACGTCTACAACATAAAAAAAGTCAAAATTTAAGAGATTGAAAATTTTCGAATGAACAAAACTTATATCCATTTCTTAGTACTTCAATAAAAGTTAATCAAATTTTGAACGTTTAGTAACAAGTTGTACGTTTAGTAACGCTATGTAACAAAGCAGTTTTTGATTCCAATCCGCATTTTCCTATTCATATTAATCATAGACTTTCTCCCCTAATTTTTAGATAAATTTATTAATAATTCGAAAAGAATCGACATCAGCGCTTTAAAATTATTTAACTAAGTATCTCAATACGATACGCGAAGTCATAATTATCTTGTGAATTTGGGCTATGAACTTCAATAATTTCGTAAGATATTTAATACTCCCTTTTTACGTTTTTGTCATATACGCTAAAATTTTCGATATGAGTATATATGTCGTAGGCTAATTGGAGAATCCATCTCCCTTTTTCCAATTAGCCTGATATTTTTCAGGCTTATTGCAAAGAGCCTAGAAAGCGTTAGGCTAATTGAAAAATGACCACTTATTATCCGATCAGGGTGATATTTTTAGCTCACAGGCTATCAAAGTCTGAGAGCTTATGTGCCCGCCGATTCTGTATGTACGTGTGTACGTACGTATTTACGTAACGCGATAACTCCTGATAGAAATATCCGATTTGCTTCAATTTTTTTTTCTAGGTTCATTCTAATAAGGTGCTTCTCCGATTGGTTTTTGGGGTTCATTGGTTAAGGATAAAGTGGTGAAGTACTATATGATTAATATGTGTAGAAAATTGCGGTTTGGAACTCCAAACTGCTTTGTTTGATAGCGATATATCTTGTTTCTAAATATACAAAATTTGATGAAACTGGATGATTGAAGACCTGGGGATCCAATGCCCGTTTTTTTTTTTTTTTTTTTTTTTTTTTTACCAATAAAGGGCTGATTGCATTTTATTTTTTCTGCGTATAACATATTTATTCACATAGACTCCACTCCGGATAGAAATTCAAATTCTGAATTAAGGGCTAGTCCCCCCCTTAATTTATATAAATGGGTTTTTCATGCAGAAATATTCGATTTGCTCCAAATTTGGTATACCGGTTTATTGTGTTAAGGTGCTTCCCTGATTAGATTTGGAGGTTCATTAGTTAAGTATAAAGGGAGGAAAGGGGGGCTAGACCCCCCCCCCCTTAATTTAGATAAATGGGTTTTTCATGCAGAGTTATTCGATCTGCTCCAAATTTCGTACACCGGTTTATTATGTTAAGGAGCTTCCCTGATTACATTTGGAGGTTCATTAGTTAAGTATAAAGGGAGGAAAGGGGGCTAGACCCCCCCCCTTAATTTAGATAAATGGGTTTTTCATGCAGAGTTATTCGATTTGCTTCAAATATCGTATAACGTTTTATTATGTTAAGGAGCTGCCTTGATTAGATTTGGAGATTTATTGGTTAAGTATAAAGGAGGGACAGGGGCTAGTGTCCCCTTAATTTAGATAAATGGGTTTTTCATACAGAATTATTCGATTTGCTTCAAATTTGATATACCAGTTTATTACGATATGTTAAAGTGGGGAAAGGGGGGCAATTGCCTCTCCCCTTAATTTAGATAAATGGGTTTTCATGCAGAATTATCTAATTTAGTTTTTTTTTTTTTTTTTTTTTTTTTAGGTTCATTCTAATAAGGAGCTTTTCTGATTAGATTTGAAAGTTCATTGGTTTAGCATAAAGGGAGAAATTGGGGAGCTAATACCTCCCTTAAATTAGTGTAATGATTTTTTCATGCAGAATTATCTGATTTGCTTCAAATTTGGTATACCAGTTTATTATGTTAAGTAGCTTCCCTGATTAGATTTCGAGGTTCTTTGGTTAAGTAGAAAGGGGGGCAACGGGGACTAATCCCTTCATTTATTTTTCGAGGGGCATTATTCTTTGAAATAAGAGTATAATATACAATTAGTGTGAATAGCTTGTGAGCTCAATGCCATCAGTTTAACTAGGCAATTTTCTTTTTATTAGGTTTATTAACGCATAACCCTACCCAAACCCGAAAAATAAATTACAACAGACCGTACCCCGATCCGAGCAAGACAAAATAATTTCAGTCTACATGCAACCCGACCCGAACCTGAGAGTTCCATTTGAAAAAACCCGAAATACCGAATCAAATCTGATAACCGACAAAAATATTCCAAAGATCCATAACCGGATCCGAACAAGACAAATTAGTTTCCGTGGACACGCAACGCTACCAGAACCTGAAAATTCCATTCGAAGTCAACCTGAAACCCGTCCCGAACCAAATCTTAACCGACAAAAATATTCCAAAGAACTATAACCCGATGCAAGCCAGGCAAAATAATCTCCGTCCACCGGCAACCCGATCCGAACCTGAAAGTTCTAATTGAACTCAATCCGAAACCTGGTTGTGGTCGGTTTTCGGGTTGACTTCAAATGGAACCTTCAAGTTCGGATCCGGTTGAAAAAAAATTAAACTAAATTAGATAATTCTGCATGAAAACCCATTTATCTAAATTAAGGGGAGGGGCAATTGCCCCCCTTTCCCCCCTTTTATACTTAACCAATGAACCTCCAAACGAAATGAAGGAAGCCATATCGTAATAAACTGGTATATCAAATTTGAAGCAAATCGAATAATTCTGTATGGAAAACCCATTTATCTAAATTATGGGGACACTAGCCGCTGTCCCTCCTTTATACTTAACCAATAAATCTCCAAATCTAATCAAGGAAGCTCCTTAACATAATAAACCGGTATACGAAATTTGGAGCAAATCGAATAACTCTGCATGAAAAACCCTTTTATCTAAATTAACGGGGGGGGGGGGGGGGGGTCTAACCCCCCTTTCCTCCCTTTATACTTAACTAATGAACTTCCTAATCTAATCAGGGAAGCTCCTTAACATAATAAACCAGTATACCAAATTTGGAGCAAATTGAATAATTTTGCATTAAAAACCCATTTACCTAAATTAAGGGAGGGGGCTATCTCCCCCCCCTTTTCTCCCTTTATACTTAACTAATGAACCTCCAAATCTAATCAAGCCATCTCCTTAACATAATAAACCAGTATGCCAAATTTGAGCTAATCGAATAATTCTACATGGAAAACACATTTATCTAAATTAAGGGGAGAGGCAATTGCCCCCCTTTCCACCCTTTATACATAATAATGATCTTCCAAATGTAATCAGAGAAGCTGCTTAACATAATTAACCGGTATACCAAATTTATTGCAAATCGCATATTTCTGCATGAAAAACCCATTTATCTAAACTACGGGGGTGGGCTACCCCTCTTTCCTCCCTTTATATGTAACTAATGAACCTTCAAATCTGATCAAGGCAGCTTCTTAACTTAATAAACCGGTATACCAAATTTGGAGGAAATCGAATAATTCATCATGAAAAACCGATTTATCTAAATTAAGGGGGGTAGCCTCCCTTTCCCCCCTTTATACTTAAATAATGAGCTTCCAAATCTAATCAGGGAAGCGCCTTAACCCAATAAACCGGTATACCAAATTTGGAGCAAATTGAATATTTCTGCATGAAAAACCCATTTATATAAATTAAGGGGGGGGGACTAGCCCCCCTTTTCCCCCCTTTATCCTTAACCAATGAACCCCAAAAACTAATCAGGGAAGCACCTCATCAGAATAAACCTAGAAAAAAAATTTGAAGCAAATCGGATATTTCTATGAAGAGTTATCGTGTTACGTACATACGTATGTACGTACGTACGTATACACGTACATACAGAATCGACGGGAAAATAAGCTCTCAGGCCTTGTTAGCCTGTGAGCTAAAAATATCAGCCTGATCGGATAATAAGTGGTCATTTTTCAATTAGCCTAACGCTTCCTAGGTTCTTTGCAATAAGCCTGAAAAATATCAGGCTAATTGGAAAAAGGGAGATGGACTCTCAAATTTTCCCGGCTCTTTGTAAAGAGCCTAGGCTGTTTGCAAAGAGCCGGATTTCTCAATTAGCCTACGACATATATACTAAATATTTGCAATTCAGTTTTGAATTTTCATCGAATATCATCTAAATTCCGTGATACACGTTTCTAACTAAATTTAAAGTTAGATAAAAAAAAAAAAAAAAAAAAAAATAGAAGTTTCTTCACTTCAATCAGTATGTCTTAAAATTTCCAGACTAAACTAAAAACTTTCCGACTATAAATAAATACAGCTGGATCTCGATATATCGAAGTCAAAGGGAACAGAAAAAAGTTCGGAATATCAAAGTTTTTGATCAAAATATCAAGGTTACAAATAATATTAACATTGCTGGAATATGTATATAAATATTTTGTTTCTTCATATCGAGGTTTTCTAGTTCACAATATTTGACAAGTCAAAGTTTTTCTGAATAGTTTTAATCACAAAAATAAAATCCTTAATATTTCCGACTAAGTATAAATTTATATAGGTTTTCTTCGTTCTAAATTGTTTTTTCTAATTAAAAATTACAAGGGAAAAAAATCCGACTAAGAATAAAATTTTATAGGTTTTCTTCGCTCTAACTTGTTTTTCTTAATTACTAATTAAAAACTACAAAAATATTTCTCCAATTCATAAGTTTTTATCCGTAAATGCCATTTTTTTTTTCGACTAAATTTACTTTTTCCGATCGAACGGGAATTTTTCCGACTGGTTTTTTAATTTTTCCAATTTATAAGTTTTTATAGTTTAATACCATTTTTTCCGACTAAACGTACTTTTTCCGATCGAACGTGAAATTTTCCGACTGATTTTTTCGAAGGGGGGTGTTGCACCCCCCCGTACCCCCCCAGGATTTACGCCCCTGTAATACACTGTAATAACACTGGTCAACAAATTTGAACTTTTGTTCTGTCCTAAAACAAAAATTAGTTGTATTTTATGCGGTTTTTTGTGCTGATTCCGAATCTAGTTTTAGATTGACTCCAGCACGTCAAGTTTGAGAGATATTTGCATATTTCAATTTATGCAAATTTAGTAAATTTTATACAATTATTTGCAAATTTAAGGTATAAAGCAATATCAGACAGGGTTTTTTGTTTTATGTTATGATTATTACCTAATTTACTTCACAAAAACGTTGTTTCTGGGATTATACTGACATGTGACTGTGAAATAGTGTACCTAATTTGCATATTTTTCATGTTTTTCTAATATTGTTTCTTGACGTTCAAATATTTCTGCCGCACGAGAACGCTAATATATTTCTAAACCAGTTTTTTGAGCTGATTTCAAATCTTGTATCTGTTTTCTTCTATCACGTCTAGTTTTTGAAAAAAGTAAAATTTTAGTTTTTAGTCAAAAAAGCCAGAAATAGCTTTTTATGATAATTTGTATCATAAACTTCAACTAGTTAGGATAGATTCTACTACTTATTTTTTTTTCGATTATATAAATTTTTGTTTATGTCTCTGATATGAATCTGACCCTGTTCACCTTCTTGTCAATGAATTACACATCCATAAAAAGCATCTTATATCAAACCTGTGTTAATACCGTGCAAAAGTAGAAATTCATCTTACTCAAAAACTAGACATGACATAACAAAACAGAATGCAGATTTGAAATCAGCAAAAAAAAATCTAGTCTAGAAAAACATTACGTCAATTCTGTGGCAACTACTTTAAAGTTGATAGTGATGTAAACATTACACCATTGAAAAAAATATGCAAATTAGGCTTAATAACTGATAAATAAATGTTAAGAATATGCAAATCGTGACATTTATCTGAAGCAAATAGTCAAGTAGTCATTATCTAGAAAACGTAATTAGATGTGACATATATTGTATCTAAAATTTGCATAAAATAGCACAAAAAAAGCTTAAATTTGCATAAATTTAAATATGCAAATTTCTCAAAACCTGGACCACCTAGAGATAAACGGAAAGCATATTCGGAATCAGCGCCAAAAACTGAATCAACTAATTTTAGTTCTAGGACAAAACCACTGTTGTACAGTATAATTATAGGAACAATTATATTTTAGAAATTACTTAAAACAATAATGTGATTAATTGTGTTGTATCTTCGATGAAAAACAATTAATATCTGTTGATGCTCAGTTAATTTTAACAGAATGCAACCTGAAATGGATTTAGCTGGCAACTGCTTTCTGTTTGATTATTTTATATTATTCATTTACGAAAATATGATTCACATGTGTAAATAATTAGGAAAAATTATTAAAATGGAATAAAGGCAGTTTATTTAAATAGTTCTGAAATTAATTTCCAAGTTGCCATAATTTACCTTAGGTAGGTAATAATCTTTCCTTTTTGATAATTTTCAAATATTTTCATTGTTTCATAAATTTTCAAAATCATATTGGAAAAGATTAAAATTCTTCAATTTCCAATTAATCGAATTTAGAATAGAATCAGAACATCAGATTCGTGTATTTTGTGTAACATCACTGTATCCTGATTTAGAGACATAATCAACGCCGTACCAAAATTATTCTTTCGTGCGCCAAAGGTTCGCCGACGCTGTCCTAGGACAATGTAATATTATCCATCTTAAATGTTACCATTAATATGTACACATTTAATGCTACAATCACTACAAAACCTCTCGCAGCTGCACCCCGTGCTTCTGTATGGCAAAGTTAAGGCACGTTATACATTCCTAAAATTATGTTGGATAGATTTGGCTAATAGATGTTCGCAGTATGATATTAGCATAGCGTTGTAGAGTATATCCAGAGTATATATAGAGAGTTGTATCCATGACAAATTGGGACCCTCATCAGAAATAATGCCAAACACCATCTCGTACCTTGAGTTTGGCCATTGAGTTGGCTAGGGTCTGTTTGGAAATGCTGTCACAACCTTTTTCAATCGCGAATGCGATGTTCATTTGGCTTAAGGCTGCTGGTCACTCAGTTTCCGAATTCCCCTCGGTAATGTTAAGTCTACGGGCATTGGATGCATTCTTATGTTCAAAATATCTCCTCAGGAAATTAATATTTTCATCTTCTGTTTTCTGTGTACTCTTCTTAAAGGATGTCTCTTCTTTTCTTACAAGGGAACCACTTTTGGTGTTGCTCGCACCTAGCATTGAGACCTGGTGCATTTTAAAGCCCTATATTATGAATCGATAAAATTTTTCTGTTAAAATAATATTTCTTGATTATACAGCAGCATAACTTTCTGAAAATGCAATTTTCGAGACCACTTATCGGACTATTAACATTGAATTTTTTTAAAGAAAAGCACTTAAAAATAAAAATTAGTTAATAATAAGTATAAAATATTGAAAAAAGTTTGAAAATTCCTTCAAAAACCCACGAATTTGATTTTGAAAAATTGCAACTTTATATTCATATTTTTGGCGAGGAAACAGTTGGCGTTTATTTTCAAAAGTAGAGCTTTCCGGCAACCCTAGCCAAATGTCATAGCTGAATTTGTAATAGCTAAAAATTGCAATGTCCGACCTATTTCGCCACAGTAATTTTTCTAAATTGTGTAAAAATATTAATTTACTTTATGATTACTTTTACCGAAGGACCATTTAATACAGTAACATTTCATTTTAAACATTCGAAACTTTATTTCATTCGATTTCAAAAGAAAATAATTTGCTTATTTTGTATTTCACTAATAAATAGTTTTCAATGATCTTCGAAGCTTTTATAGAATTATATTTATTACTTATATATTTATCGCCTGCATAGGAAAATAAATAAAAACCTTATATTTGTTTTGTATGCTATCAATTATTAAAAAAAAAAAAAAAAATCGCAATCTGATATAATTCTAGTAATACGCTCTGTACATTTTCTCTTTGGATAAAGCGGGCGGAAAAATTGTAGCCCCATATTTGGCGACTTAACTCATTTTTGGCGTGAAATAAACAAATAAATATATAATAATAAAAAATTAAAAGTATAAAAAAGTATATAAAATATTATTTTAACAGAGATATTTTTTCGGTTCTCTAACTTTTATGTATAGGGCTACAAAACGCACCAGGTCTCGATGCTAGGTGCGACCAACACCAAAAGTGGTTCCCTTGTTAGTTGTCAAACTATTTCTAAAACCTAGGCTTAATTTGTGCTAACTGTGTTAAAAACTGACGAACTGGGAGTAAAATTTTAACACTTCCTATAAAATTAAGTCTGTACTTTAGAAATATTTTGACAACCAAGAAAAAAAGAGAAATCCTTTAAGAAGAAGACACAGAAAAAAGATGTTAAAAATAGGAATTTCCCGAGAACATATTTTAAATATCAGATGGCATCAAACGCCCATAGACTTAACATGACCGAGGAGAATTCGGAAACTAAGTGACGAGCAGCCTTAAGATAGTAGTGAGATTCACCAGAGAAAATTGTGAAATGCCAGTCTATGGCTGACCATGATGCTTGGATTTTCCTAAACGAGCATTGTCAATGTTTCGGTGGTAAAGACAGATGTCTTATATAAGGGGCATAAGGGTACACCCCTGACTCTGACCAGAGCACACTCTGACGAATAAGTTTTTTGCAGACATTGACGTTTTCAGTGTTTATCAAGTTGGTTCACAGTTCCTAATCACGGCAATGTTTGTTAATTTTATACATTTTAAAATCAAACAAAAATCTCATATTTTAGTTATTTTTAAACAAAAAAGTATCATTTAAAAAAATGAGGATGGAGCAGAAGCATGTTTTTTTTTTTTTTACATGGGGTTTTATTCAATCCAACACTGTTATAACTGCCAAAGTTGCAAATGGATGCAGGTAATCCCAACGTTTCTCACTCCTCAAATTCCCACGGAAGAGGAATGCATCAACGACTTTGTGGGACACAGTGGGAAATCTTTGACTTTACAAGACGAAATTTTTGAAAATTTTAAAAATTTCAAAAACAATACATAGGTATCAAAACCCAATTTATTTTTTTTTTTAAGTTTTTTTGCTCTCAGAATATTGCTTCCAAGACGAACTAGTATGTTGTGGCCATCAGAAAACTTTCTTCTATATAAATCACATACACAGCACTAATTGATATCAAGGTATACCTGAATCTGAAGTTTGATGAACATTTGTGCATTAGTTCTGGAGATAGAGCTATAGTGGAAATTCTGAAAAATGCAGCATAGCAACGCCACCTGTTGAGTTATTTGCACCAAAGCATAAACAGAACTAATTCATATCAAGGTATACCTGAGTCTGTTTTGTTGAAAGTCCAAGCATTAGTTCTTGAGATAGCGCTACTGCGGTAATCGCAAAAAATTCAGCATAGCAGCGCCACCTGTTGAGCGATTTACACCAAAATGTATAAAACGTCAATTATTGTCAAAGACTAACTGAATCTGAAGTTGGATGAAAATCCGTGCATTAGTTCTGAAGATAGAGCTACTGCGGTAATCGCGAAAAATTCAGCATAGCAGCGCCACCTGTTGAGCGATTTATAGCAAAATGTATAAAATGTCAATTCATGTCAAAGACTAACTGAATCTGAAGTTGGATGAAAATCCGTGCATTAGTTCTGAAGATAGAGCTATTGCGGAAATCGTGAAAAATTCAGCATAGCAGCGCCACCTGTTGAGCGATTTACACAAAAACCTAATCAGCGCCCATTTATATCAGGGAATAACTGAATATAAATTTTTATTAAATTCTGTGCATTAGTTCTTGAGATAGAGCGCCCAGAAAATTTGTGTCACATACAGACTGACAGACAGGCATTTTGTAAGAACATGTTTTTCGGAATCTCTGACCCCTAAAACGTGTCAATCGATCGAAAACCGAAAGTCGAAAATTTTCATGAATCCAATACTTTCTTCTTGTAAAGATAGAAGAAAGTAAAAAAACGTAATTTACAACGACGTCAAAAATCGGACTTACATAGAATTTTTTTTTCTCCATCAGTTATTCATTTCTGGTTTTCACCTATTTTTCCAGTACATTTCTCTCTGAGAACAGGGCTAGACAGTATATGAGAAAAACCAAAACATATATGGTTTCTCATGCTGTGGGGCTTATAGAACAAGTGTAACTCGTTGACAAACCTTCGGAAAATACATACAAATTTCACCTATGTCTTGGAAATATGTCATTTCCGCACACTGTGACGCATTTGTGAAATGTAATTATAAAAACAGGTAATACTATGGGCATCAAACGCTGTTGAGCGTGAAATTGAGCAAAAAACTTTTTAACTATTATTTTATTGATGTGTTTTATAAAAGGAAATTTAATCCATACGAGTTAAGATGCTACATATATTAAGAACGATTTTTAATACCAGAATTTAAAAAATGCTATTTTCATGAACATTTAAATATAACTAGATAATTTTCAATTACTTCAATTAAAACAAATGCCTCTATAAAGTAACGCTGCGTAATTTTCAATGAATTTGGAAATTACTTTCATTACTTCCATTTAAGACAGTATTATTATTCTAAAAATAAAAGTATTCAAATTTCATTCAATTGTTTCATTTATTAATACAAAATATTAACAATGCATAAATGTTAAATTTTAATTATTTTTATTTATATTACTTTATTACCAGAATAAAATGCGCCATCTAATTAAAATACATTTTTCTTTGCATGTCATTTTTAAAGCAAACAGCTTCTAAAGTCCATATTAGATAATTTTTAATGATTATTGTGTAACTTTTAATCAATACTAAGCAATCCAACCCAGCATACTCGGATTAACCAATTCGGGATGAGCGTCTTTTACGGAATTTTTAATCTTTTATCACTGTTTTTTCAAAACAGAAATTTTTGCTTAATTGGATCGGGAAAATGCTCGGATTAAATAAGGCAAAATTTACAATAAAAATTTACTAGAATCATCACGGATTCTGAGCACTTTACGCGGCATGCATACCGGTCGCTCGTCCCCAAGGGGTTACTACTAAATATACCAACAACTGGTCACTTCACCGTTACCAAATGAAAATATTTATAGTCAAACCAGAAATTTTTTCATAAAATAAATAAAATATATATCACGGAAAAAATAAAACAAATAAAAAGGCCCGTCAAATAAGAAAGTTGAATAGTGTTAAATAAATAATTTGGTGTGAACTATTTTTATAAAACTTGAGTAAAATTCCCGGTATGTTTAGAATTAAAGATGCTCGATTAACCGTCCGATGTAGACTATATATCCTTCTATATATAAAAAAAAGTTTTGATTTGGAAATGGACCAATGAAAATCTGCATAGATATTCCCGGCAGATCGGCATCCAATTTGAATGTTTAAGCATGGTCTTTCTTCGGTAATAGTAAAAAAACTGTTGCATACAAAAATATGAAAATCGATAGTATTATAGAGAAATGTTTGATAAACACGCTGATGCAGACAGTTTTCAAATCGAAGAATTATTTTAAGAGATATTTAATGCCAAAGTTAGACAAAATCGTTCCATTAAAAAAGTTTTATAGGAGCAAAAACTGTACATAGGAATTTAATCATTTTTAGATCATTTTATGCGTCAGAATTTCCCGGTGTGTGAACTGCATTTAGTTTTTTAATTTGACTCATTTTTTCAGGTTTTATTTCGATTTTAAATTCAAATTTTCAGCATTTCGAGAGATATTTTTTACATATTTTAGAAAATTGTAATAATTTAAACTGTTGCCAACTGTATAAACAGCGCAAACAATAATGTTTGCTTCAAATTAAAAATTTATTTTACACGTGACTATTATAAACAGAAAAAATAAAAAGCAGGAACTCATTGAAAATTACGTCATAAAAACTATACACGTGAATTTTAAAAGAGAAAGAATATTGTAAAATAATAAATTCATTAACATGCGTTAGAAGTCTTAAATAGGAGAATTTACGTCACATTTACGTCACATTACACTTATTACGTAAAATGAACCAAAAATAATATTGCAAAACAGTTTAAATTTAAAAATTGCGCGAGACATTTATTTGATATTTTAAGATGATCATAACATTTCATTTCTAAGAAAAGTATTTTTACGTGAATATTAAAAAGAGAAAGAAAAGTTTGGTGAAAATTTCGTCAGATTATAATTGTCAGATTCAAATTATAATTCAATCTTCAGAAATCTTTTTAAAGCCGATCAAATTAGCGTGGTCTTAGAGTCTGCGGTGTCTGAACGGGGGTTGACGAGCGTAGCTCGTAGGGGGCAGAGCCCCCTAGTACTATACATAAATGAAAATCGTTTTTAATTGAAAACTTGAATACATTTTTGCATTTAGTCTAATAATTTTTAATTGTCCATAACTACACCAAAAACCTTATAAAAAAATCAGTAAATTGATGTACAGTTTTCGAACAAATTGCACCTGAAAGCACATCCCCCCCCCCCCCCCTATTCGGCTGTGTAAAAATTGAAATTGTGCGATGTTTTGTAGTTAGAAAAACTGCGGTAAAAGCGAAATTGATAGCCGCCGTCCATAAAACGCCAGCGTTACTCGCACACATGTTTTGGTTCTATAATATAGATTTGAAATTTTACATTGTTGCACTTAATCTTACGGGCGCGTTCATGCTGTCAGAAATTGGAAAACAAATAATTTTCCCAATGACTACTTTATGTAAACATAAGCATCATGGTTATGGATAGCTGTACGTTTATTTTCTAGTGTTTTCTTTTTGGGGGCATAGTGTCTGTTCTTCTTGAGGAAAAGAAAAAACTTCTCAGAAATCCCAATTTCGAGGCCCAGCACGACTTTGTCAATATTCTCTCACGGATGCTCCGATGAAGGCCAAGTCACTCACTGCTAATTTACCGCATCATTTGGCACCCGTCACGGGTCACTTGCAGAAGCAGTACACACTCGACTCGTTTTAATTTCACCTTAATCTGGGATCCGTCCTTCAAAAATTTAATAAAGTGACTCGCATTTCTATTCCGGTTTTAAGAACCGTTTCATTTCATGTTCATGATATCCTAATTTGCCAGCAAATGAGACACTATTTTTAGGTGCGTTCGTAATTTTATAGATATTATTTCCTTTCCTAGAGCCGCTGTTTGGTCCGTCCATTTGTCCGTATAAAACAGCGGAAAACAACCCAACCGAATGGTTGGAAATTGAATACAGTAAAACCCCACTTATCCGAACCCCGCAAAACTGAAATTCCGGTTAATCCGAACCGATTTTATTTTCGAAAATTATACTTGAACAGATTAACTGAACGATTGAAATGTACTAAAAACAAAAAATACTTTTTCAGAATGCATAATTTAGTACGCATTGAAGAAACTAATGCAATAATTCAAGGATCGCATTTAGATTTAATAAAAACGCATTACATTAACACATCACGTACACATTTATGTACATTAACGATCTTTTGAGGGTGAAGAAATTTGTCAGATTTGTCTGACGAAGGGATGTTATTCTGGACGAGGAAGCAATATTATGCCAACGTCTCATAAGCATAATGTCTGTTGATGACGCATTTTCACTCTGCTCTATATATCGCAGTGTTATTTCTAGTGCATTTACAGCTTCAGAATAGGAAAAGAGAACATTTCCTAGTTCATCAGTTTCTTCTAGATCAGAGTCATATTGTGAACTAAAGCGTTATTCTGAAAAACTAACTGAACTAAAAGTTATTCTGAACTAAAGAGATGATTTCTTCATCGGTATAGAACTGATTGGCTTCAGTATCAGAAGACAATCACTCAGTTATAATGTGTTAAGTTGCGTCTTCAGAGCCTAGAACACGTTTAATAAACTGGAGAATTTCCCTTTTGTTTTCTTCTCCCTGTTCAACATCGCTAGAATCAGCTAAACTTGACCATAACTTCTTCCACGACTTTACTAAGCAATTTTGTATAATATTGTCCCATGACTCCGATACCCATTAAATTACACCTTTTTTGTGACATTCTGTATAAGTTGCCGTACAGAGGAAGAATTACCATCGCTTTCAATCAGTTTTCGAAGAAGTATCTTCCTGTAGCTGCATTTTACATTTTGTAACACTTCTCAGCCCATAGGCTGTAATAAAGCTACTTTTTATTGGAATTTCGGGTAATCTGAATTTTTTGTAATCCGAACAGGCCCTGGTCCCAATTATTTCAGATTAGCGGGGTTCTACTGTATATAGTATCGTTGCAGAATTATGTCGAGTCCTTTCGAATTTTATGAAAATCAAATCAAAATTTTAAAAAAAATATTCATGAAAGTTTTCCTCATTCTATTCAATTCCATCCTACCTCATTAATTCAATGCTATCCCCTGATAGGTAACGATTCTAGGTTGCCAGGGGATGACGCCTGAAGAGGGGAATGAAGAGGGAGTCCTATTATTTTCGTACTACTAAATTGAATCCATAGAATCGTACTAAATTTTGTATTCGTGCCTTTTTGCCCAAGAGTGCAACGGCTATTGCACCAAGATCTGACTATTTATAAAACGAGTTAGAGTACGAACGCATCTCATTGGTCACGTATGATGCACAATTTCAGACTTGTTCTATCTGAGAATGGAAAATAAATTTAGTTGAATTTTACGTTGCTTAACATTAAAAAGACCGGAAATTTTACTCAAGTTTTATAAAAAATATTTTACGCCTGAATTTTTATTAACCATTTGGAAAAATGGTTATTGTCCTCGTCAGGGTAGGAAATCAAAAGCATATCTGAAGATTTTTATTGGTTTAATCTGCATTTTATTCGTTTTCTGATTGGTCTGTACACTAACCTTTCCTTTCAACGGAGATGGATACTTCTGTTGCCACTATGACAAAAAAGTAATAAAAACTACAAAAAAAATTAATAACTCAGAAACAAATTGAGATACAGCTTTCAAACAAATTGCATTTAAAAGTACTTTTTTTCTCTATACGACGGTGTAAAAAGTAATAGTGTAGGATGTTTAGAAGTTTATGAATGAAATTTAATTTAAAATGGGTCGTCAGATTTCTTGGAAATCTGTCTAATAAATCTGTCTAACATATTTATTTAACATTTTTCTTCTTTGTGTCTTTTAAACTTATTTTTAAAAAAAAAATTCTGGTTCGAACCGAAATATATTCATATGGTAGGGGTCAAAATGGCCCCTCGCGGTCTTTTTAGTGTTAAATTTGCTGGAACATATCACTGTTAAAAATTTGCTGCAAACTGTCCAGCCACATAGCTGCCAAATTTTAAGCTTTTATTGTACCACTGTCTTTTTGAAAAAAAAAAGTGTTATTTAATCTTAAATTTTCGATAATTAAATAACATATTTTTTTTCTGTTTGAAAATAGTGGTAAGAAAAAAGTGTAAAAATTCGTAGCTATGCAGCTGTAATTCGACCATTTATATACCGGGTGTCCCAAAAAGGACTGACTGATTTTAAAATTCAATAACTTCCAAACGGCGAAAATTATTATATTAAATATTAAAAATATTATAATATTTAAAAAATTCTTGCAGGAGGGTTATACACAAAGTCAAAAGTTTTTTTTTACAGTGATTTTCGATTTTAGTTCGAATTACAAACAGTAGATGGCGCTGTAAGCAATAGTCACTCAATACAGGCTCGATTTTTGGTCCTTTCTGTTGTTCCATACAGAAAAAGGACATGGAAATGTATAATCCGGGCCACGAAGTACCAAAAATCGAGCCTGAATTTAGCCTGTATTGATCGCAGCGCCATCTATTGTTTGTAATTCGAACTAAAATCGAAAATCACTGTAAAAAAACTTTTGACTTTATGCATAACCCTCCTGCAAGAAATTTTTTAATATCTGTCACCGTTTGAAAGTTATTGAATTTTAAAATCAGTCAGTCCTTTTAGGGACACCCGGTAGATAGCAACGGTTACTTAACCGTAATTATAATCGATTCTCACCATAATAGGTTCCTAATATTTTCATAATAGGGTCAAGTAACCGTTGTTTACAAAAATGGTCGAACACTGGACATTTTGCTGCAGAATTTTAACAGCGTAGTGAAACTGCATCTTTTATGTGTTTTTTTTTTTTTTTTTTTTTTTTTTTTTTTTTTTTTATAACGGGACCACCAAAACAACAAGAAATAGAAAAATGCTTCCAAATTGAATCTCGTATTTCAAATATCGTAAGCGTGTACGTAAGCAACTTTTTTACATATCATATATACAAATGCACAATCTCATTTTCCATATTGTAACACAGTGACTTCAACATATACTTTTCTAACATCTTCACGGCGTTGTTCCATATGAGCTGATAGAAATGGGAAATATATGCTAACACATTATTACAAATTTTGGTACGACGGCGGGTAAGGCATCGGTCCAAATTTCTTCAAATAAAATATAGGAAATTCAGAATTTATGCATTAATTATACACACACACACACTCTAAATTTACGCATCAGTCTCGAAATTGATGTTTTGTAGGTGATCATAACATTTAAGGGGTCTCAGGACCCTTAAAGCTCTAAAATTTACGAAATTTTAATTTTTTTTAGGTGCTAAACTTTTATGTTTTCTGAACATTTTGATATAATTGTTATCTTGAAATTCCCATTAGAACAGAAGTTATGGCATTTAGAATTATACTCGCTCAATACCTGAAGCGGTGTTTCCAAAACTTTGAAGTCATTTTTCTCCAAATGACGTTTTTGGGAATAACGCGCACGATATTTCAAAAACTTCTGAATATTTTTTCATGAAATTTTCAAAACATATGTTTCATGTTAGTCTGTATAAACTGAACCTAAAATTTCCTATTTATTGTAAAAAGAAAATATTTTTTTAGGGGTTTATATTGTTGAAATTTTCTAAATTTTGTATTAGCTAAATATAACTTTGTATTAAAAATATAAAAATGCTTTAAATACAAATTTATTTAGGTTCAGTGTAATTATTATAATCTGAGGTATAAGTTGGCACCAAAATTTTCATTCTAGTTGCAAAATTTATTTTGTAATCGTGCGCATAATCTGTTATGCCGATTTTCTGTTCGTTAAATGTCTAACAGTTTGGAGCTCCCTGTAAATGCGAATTTTGCATCTTGCATTTTTTTAAATACTTGAAATGAAAGAACATACTTGTATCTTTCAATTCCAATAAAAATTGTATCTTAATATCAAATACATTTTAAGATATTAAATGTTGAAAATGGTCCTTTTTTTTCATTTTTCCCAATTTTAAGAGTCCTGAGACCCCTTAACAAAATTGTCTTCCATTATCCATAATTAATATTAACGAATTCTTACGAATGTATTGTTTCAAAATGTTCACTCTTTGCTGTCGAACAAGCAACTTGTCGCCCTTTGATATAGTACACAAATGTACAAACTGATTTTCGATGAAGTAATACAGTCTTCAGCATATACTTTTCTAACACCTTTACTGCGTTGCTACATATGATCTAAAAGAACTGGCAATAAATTTGTACTGACATTCCAAATAGGACATAGATCTGAAAAAAAAAAACTTTTTCGGAAAATGTGTTAATTTTTACAGAAAAAGTTAACTATCTTCCTTAAACTTAACGTACTATATAGTGATTTATTGATATGGTGAAGCTCTCTCAAAAGAATCCAGAATTTTGGGAAAATATGCCAGTCTCGAAATGGCTTATTTAGATAATAGACAGTATATTTCTAAAACATGAAATTAACTGAAATATATGAATGAATTATGTTTCTTAAATATATGAATGAAAATGAAACATTATCTCATGATGGGATTTTCCAAAAGCGCGATTTTTTACACAATTTCCGAGAATTGACATAGAATGCATCTCCTGTAAATGCTGAGTTTAAACAGTACAATACGTTATTGTTTGCTTCAGATAGTGAAATTATTTTAGTGGCGTACAACGCCAGACTCACATAATTTTCAAAGATGCAGTTTGTTGTCCGAATTCAGAACACATACACATGCGACCAAAATCGAACGCGTATTATTTGGAGAAAAATTATTTAGTTTATACGTACTTCTTACCATCTTTTAAAATTTAGCGAGACGTTTTCAAAATATGCTATAGTATAAACTAAATAGAAAAAAAAATAATAATAAAAAATAAACAACTTTACCAACATTTGAAATTCAGCGAGATGTTTTCTAAACATGCTATAATATAAACTACATTGAAAAAAAAAAATCAATTTCGCATTTTCTTTTACTGTTTTTCTCTTACAATAATAATATTCAGATGCTTTGTAAATAAATATTTAAGCTTTTCATCCTTTCTTCTTTGATAAAATGGGAAAATTCGAAAGACTAATCTCGATTCTCTTCATTCCGCGTTAGCAATCAAGCGCACAAGGGGTTGTTGTACTTATCCTCAGGCCAGTAAAACCAGACACGTGTGGAAAAATCCTTTATAGACCTGCATAAGACAGCCACTCTTCAAGCGTAGGCGAACAACAAAACAAAATTCAGTCAGGTGCAAAACAGAATGGTTTAATAACATCCATAGACAAACAATGAAATATGGGATGTAAAACAGTAACAAAGTATAATAAATCATTTTGTGACCGTAATAAAGTTAATGTTATTTTCTCAAACGAGGTTAATAAACGCCCTTGCGTGAGATTCATAGGTAATGAAATTTAAATAATCCACACAACTTCTAGTGTGAGCTCTTTTTTATTAAAAAAAAAGCAGTGGAATAATTAGAAACAGTAGCCTCCTTTTTCCTGATATAATGATGTTTACAGATGCAAATGCTTTCAGCGATGCACAGAACTTTTTGGGAAAATGTAAATAAGCAGAGAAACTACATAAATTTGAAATAATGAATGGGTCTCTTTGAATTATATATCATTATGTGTTATTTTTAATAACAGCACGAACAATTTACTCAGCTTTTTCTTTCATACCTTCTTCTTTTATATACATGCACAATAACAAATGTATTTATTCACCAGAAAAAAACACACAAAGGAAATATTTCTAAGACTATAATTAGTTTGAGATGCAAAACATTTTAAAATCCCTTCTATAAATTAGAAAAGAATAAAATAACAAACCAAAGGAAATGTTTCTAAGACTACAATTCGTTTGAGATTTAAAAAAGAATTTAAATTCATCCTGTTTCTAGAAATCAGAAAATATAAAAGCAGAAATCAGAAAATAAAATAGTATACCAGAAGAAAGTTTCTGAGAATACTAGTCAAAGAATAATCGTCTTGTCGGTTGAATGTTGTTTAAAGTTATCATATCTAAGATACTGTATTTTATATTAATAGAGATAAATCCAAGATAATGTTAACGCTATACGGCCCTCAAACAGTTCTGCCAAATGTGGCGGAGTTTTTTTATTCAGAAATTTAGAGTTCAAACCAGAAAATTTTTAATTACTAATTTTCCTTTATTTTATTCACAAAATATCTGTCACTACTTCAGGAAAATTGTAAATATTATAAACTTTCGTATATAGTTTTAACTGTAATTTAACTGTTAGCACCGTGTAATTTTTTTTATTAATTGTAATGGATTTAAATTTAATAATATGTAAAATGTATGGACCTGAAACGGGCCGTTGTGTTTTTAAAGGACAGCTTGCCATCCCTTGAGCTTTGTCTAGCGAGGTCTGACTACCGGAGGGAGGAGCTTCGGCTCCAACCAATGGGAAATTGGCCTTTGCACCTCCTTTCCTTCGGCCAATTTAAGATGCAATTCTTCATGTCAGTCTGAAGTTGTCACATCTCCGGGGATGTGGGACATAGGGACATGGCGCCTCGGTCAAATCTCTTCTGCATCATCATCATGTCACTACTTACAACTACTGTACTACGGCTAGTCAAAATTTTTATGAGTCATCTAACATGTGTTGCATAATTACTCATCGACAGGGAGTGGAGTAAATTTGTATTTTATTTTTTATTATAATAATATTTTATTTATTTATTGATGAAGTTTTTTTTTTTTTTTGCGTTATGGAATATTAGCCATAAACAAATGCTGAACTATTTATATTGTTTTAAGTGCCAAAGAACGAATCTTTCGGAATCGAGCTGCACGCGATACAGACAGATTAACCCATTTACCTCCGAAACTATAAGACTGGGATCTTCAACTTTTTTGCTGTAAAACGCTTGCCACCACAAAGTTTGAAAGATAATCTTTCCTTTATTTAATGGCCAAAATTTCTATTATTTGATAAAGCAAATATTTTATTTCAAAAATAGTGGTTGCCTGGTAGTTAAATTAAGCATGTTCATTTATTTTTACTATATTTACGTGTAATGTGCAGGGTAATGATTTAAGAATAAGTAGGATAACGGTTTAAAAAAGGGTAATGGTGGGTAATGGGCTAATGGATCGAAAAAAAATGGTATGCGGGTTAAAAAACAAAATTTAGATTAATGGGCGAGTAATGGGCTAAAAAAATCATGCTTGAAAATTATTTCAAAAACTATAAAATATCAACAAAATAACATGCAGTTTTCAAACAATTTGTATTTGAAAGAACATTTTTCTTTGACAGTGTAAATAAAAATTGAAATGGTGCTGGTCAGAAAAAAAAGCAACAAAAGCGAAAATTATTGGTCAGTCGATACCGCTGTTAATAGAACGTCCGCGTAACTCGTATTTTTATACAGCCCCTCATCATTTTGCTTCCTTTTTGGAATAACGGATTTTGAGCTTATTCTATAAACGACCATTTTCAGATTTTTCAAACTATGTTTTTGAGATTTTCACAAAAGTTGCTCTCTACATTTAGCTAACACATTATGCAAATTATATTTTGTTTACATTCAGGCATGCGCAGTGAATCATTATTTAGTAAAACGGCTCATTTTTCATACAATTTTTATTATTTTTTTCATTCTGATTGCAGGATATTGTGTACAATGTTATTTGTCATATTTTCTAAAAAGAACTTTTTTTTATATTAAGAACTCTACAAATTATAAGCAAAAAACTTGGCAAAGTTTGGGATTCTTTTTATAAAAACTTTAATTTCTCTACGAATATATATGCTATTCTCATAAAAATGAACACAATTTATTACAATAAGGCACTTAATCATAATCTACAGTTTGAACGCTTTTGCTACATTAGTTTTTACAGGGATTTACCAAGAGATATTCGTTCTTTTCAATTTGTTGACGGTCCCCTATGGGGTTTTGGGAAAAAATCTTCACGGGAATATAGGACCTGTACTATTCTATTTACACACCTGGAGTTTCAGGATAATTCTTCATGTATTTTTCTAGATATTTAAGAAAGCGTCAAAAATTGCAAGTGGCCGGTCACCTTTGGCCATATAGTGTATCATCCATATTTTTAGGTGCGTTTGCAATTATATAAATACGTAGCACCTATAGTCAGTGTCTGGTCTGTCCGGCTGTCTGTATAGAACAGCGCAAAAACTATCCAACCGAATGATTTGAAATTTAATATATAGTATCGTTGCAAAATTGTGTGGAGTCCTTTCAAATTTTATAAAAATCGAATCTAAACTTAAAAAGGTATTCATAAAAGTTTTCTCCATTCTATTAAATCCTCATCTAATTGAATCTATGAAATCCTATCCTATGTAATGAATTCAATGATATCCTATGACAGGTAATGATTCATATTAAAGATGGACTCCTATTATTTTCGTATTACTGAAGTTAAACTGTTGATAATTGCAATAATTTTTGTATTCATGCATTTTTGATTAAGAGTGCAACGGTTATGGCACCAAGATCTGAATACAGCAGAACCTTGATTATTCGAAGTAATTGGGACCGACTCTCTTTCGGAAAATCGAAAATTTCGGATAATCGAGAATGCTTCCATTGATGATTTTAGGATTAAGGAGAAATATATGCAATATTCCTTATTATGGTAACAAGTGCTTACTAAAAATAAAGCAATAGCAAAATAGAAACAAGAATAAATGACCTGAATTTTAATTTTGAAATTAAGTACCTTTTACATAGATCACAAGGTTTTGAAAAAATGTTTTGTTTGTCGCAGTTTTGATTGTCTTTACACTGAAGCTTTATCGCGGAGTTTTTTAACATTATTAGTTCACCAATATTGCAGTCTCTCTGTTGCTCCAGCCATGCCAACTTTTTGCAAAACATTCAAAAGCTTCAGAATTGCTGATTTGTACGTTTCTTTCGTTCCACTCCGCAGCTTACGGGTGCTCAAGTTAAATTCAAAGGAACATTAAGAAAGAGGATCGAAAATATTTATATGTACTCGTAGTTCGGAAAGGACCGCTTTCCACACAAGAAATATGATAGTCAGAAGAAAAAAAAAAGAAAAGAAAAGAAAAAAAAACTTTCAAAATGGATTTTGCATATAAGGATTGTGAAAGTAAAAAAAAAAAAAAAGCTTTAAAAATGGATTTCGGTTAACCGAGAGTTTCGGTTAAAAGCATTTCGGATAAAAGAGGTTATACTGCATTTATAAAACTAGTTATAGTACGAACGCCTCTCATTGGTCACGTTTGACGTACAATTTCCGACTTGTTTTCATTCCTGTGATAATTGAATAAATTCTTATACTATACCTTCAGAAATTGACTTGTGCTGGTATTACATGTATAGAAAATGTGGCCTAAAATAACCGTCCAAAGATATTGGTCAAGGATTCCCATAATGGATCTTGAAGACGATCCCCAATTAACAAAACCATTCTGTGGAACAGAAAGAACGAGTCTCTATTTGACCTATCACTCCGATTTCATTTATTTCAGAAATGTCAAATTAACGGGAGATGATAAAACTAAACAAAATGTGTGAAGGACGTTCAGGGTGAAATGAAGGATTGATACAATGTAGTAACACAAGAATGTGTGAAAGGTGGAAGGAGAAAAAAAGTCGATCTCAAGGCATTTAAATCATACTCCGTAATGAATCCGCAATAATGTTTTTATGAAAGAATTTTATAAACACATACTTTGATTAGAGAAATACTGCATTCTTAATCATTCGTTTTTTTTTTGTTTTTTTTTGATATATTAATTGAAGGTAAACGCATGCAATATTATGTTATTTAATACTAGCTGACCCGTCCAGTGTTGCCCGGGCTCGTGATGAATGACCCTTAACTGAACCTCAAATTTGTATGATTTTATATCTTTAACTCCATTTTGTTTGAATTTATATTTTTAAATGAAAAATTCTTGGAAAAATATTGAATTGAAAGTATATACTATTTGGTATTTTATTTTCTTTCTGCGTAATTTGATTTTTGGAGTCTGTGCGTAATTCGGTTTTTGAAGTCTATGCGTAATTTCATTTTTGGAGTCCGAAAACTAGCGAAAACGCGAAACATTCAGGTTTTTATTGATTTCGTTGAAATTTTCGCACATTTTATTTCGTAAAAAATATTTCTGCCCGTCCGAAAATTCAAAATTTTTGTAAGTGATGTAAATCTGGTCTATTGAGATGCTTTAAAAAGATTGTGTTAAAATACGGATGTTTAGTTTCTAGCTTAAAAAATATATATATCGCCTCCGTGAGGCGCGAAGTGGCCTGCGTTTGCCGGTGAATATAAAGAGTTAAAATTGATATTTTGTAAAACCAAATGCATAATCGATTAAAAGAAGGTTTCAGCTTTAAGAATATATTTTTAGTTTGTCGGCACCTCTAAAATTGAATCCTGGAGGGACGAAACACTGAGGTTTTGACTGATTTCGTCAAAATTTTCACACATTTTATTTTGTAAAAAATATTTCTACCCGTCCGAACGTTTCAAAATTTTTGTCTTTTATGAAAGAATTTTATAAGCACATACTTTGATTGGCGAAATACTACATTCTTAAGTATTCGGGGTTTTTTATTTACGGTTTATTTTTATGTAAATTTCATTAAGGATATATTAATTCAGGGAAAATGCAAGTATTATTAAGTTATTTAATATTCGCTCGATATTCTTCATTTTGGTGAAAAGGTATTTTGAGGCATTCGCTAAAATTGATGTATTCAATTTTTAAGATACAGTCCGTCAAACATCTGTTATATTTTAATGAATAATAACTTACGAATAGAATTAGTTTTTCAATTAAAAAGGAAATTTTACGTAATGCCAGCAGTTAAATCTAAATAATTTTCAAGCATGTCTTCATCCCGCTCCCATAGAATTTAACAAAATATAAAGTCAAATTAGTTTCGCGGAGCTACCTACTGAAGAAATTTATGTACAGATTTCTCTCTACTGCAATATTACTGCATTAATTAAAACACATGGAAAGGGGAAAACTGGAATATATACACAGCCAACTTTTTCAAAAACTAAATATACATAAACAGACAATGTAATAATGGACTGCAATGTAGTTTTGATGTATTATTTTTATAAATTAAATATTACAGCTTGATTAGAAATTTTAATTTACATGATCTCCTGTTAACATAAAAGTGTGATCTAATTTTATGAGTGACAATCAAGAATCATTAAAAAGACAATTTTAATTTTAATTCAGCATTACTAATATTCTTTATGCTAGCTAATTTACTATAAGGTTATGATTTTAAAAATTCTACCAATTTTCAATTATGGTTTCTATAATCAATTTTCTTCGTTATTTATTTATCTGACTTTTTAGACATAATTTTCTCGTGAAAAACATATAAAGATTGTTCCATCGTACATTTCATTAGTGAGATTTAACTTTGCGGGTGCTCGAGTGTTTATGTTTATTCTATATAAATGGAATATTACATTAAAAACAATGGTTGATTACTTCAAACTCACATATACTTTAACTAATTGAAATAAAAATTTATCAATTGCACAGGTTGTTTGCTTGTGTTTGGAATACATCTTCGAGTAATACAAAATTTGATTATTTAAATTTCGGTGAACTTGCAAAACTTTCTTTGAATATACGTATCACTGAGATTTTTCATATAAAAATGCTTTTTGGTGTTATGAAATCCGGGTGTGCACTATCAAATGCTGTTTGAGGAATTCTAGCTTCTGAAAAGCTTTTTCGAATTCTTTTAATGTTATTTTTTTAAATTCAGAATTTACTGCAAATTTCGTTTTCAAATATTCGACGTCATCTCGCTGGAAAAAAAAAAAAAAAAAAGATCTCCATAATGTGTGTTGTTCACTAACCAAAGGAGAATCTAAAAGAAGTTTACCGCAGTAAGCAAAAAACCTGTATTTTCGAAGTTTAAGTATTTTTAAAAATATATTTAAGCAGACTAATGAAATAAACGCTTATTTTATTCTGGTGTTTAATTTTCAAAATTAGAATTGGAATTAGATATGCAATTCATAATATAAAAAAAAAAGAAAAAAATTAGAAAAATTTGAATAAAACTGGAAGTGATGATTATTAAAGGTTAATATATAATATTCTCATCGCGTGATAAGGATACATATATCTAATATGCAATGATGATAACATTATATGCATCTATTTGATTACACGGTAAAACATGTGAAACCGGAACTTGTCTGTAACGGAGTACTGTCTAAAACGGAAAATTTTCATTGTCTCCACGAAAGCAATACTAAATAATTATTTCTGCTAAGACGGAAACTTTACTAAAACAAATATTTTTTCTCACTGCCTAACGATACCATGTTTACTAGTTTTAGTGTATTTCTATAAATTATTGAAACGTTTTCAAAACTTTATCCAACCAATTGGTATGTTAGTTTTTATTAGTTATGCTATCTATTAGGAAACATTAGTACACTTATAAACTATTTTTAGTTTTGTTCAAGAATTTTATTTTAATGAGACATTATTATTGTATGCGTAATTAAAATAATTTTTAACACACACACACACACAAAAAAATAATAATATAAAAGCAATTTAACAAATTACAACGACCATTTGGAAAATGATTTTTTCAAAGACTAAAATTTAAGACATTACAAATCGCACGGAGTTGATCATACATTACGTACGCCATGAATTAAACATTAATACTGTTATTACACGCAAAAATTGCAAACGACAAAAATCGCCTGAGAATCGTCAGATTTCCTGAAACTGACGTATTATCCACCTGAAACTTACATATTATCCAAGCATTTCATTGGCTGTTCGGGAAAAGGCTTTTCCATCGTCCGATTTCCAAGAAATCTGACGGCCAATTTTAAATGAAATTTCATTCTTAAACTTCTAAACCTCCGACAATATCACTTTTTACACCGTTGGATAGAGAAAAAAATGTACTTTTAAATGCAATTTGTTTGAAAGCTGTATCTCAATTTGTTTCTGAGTTATTATTTTTTTTTTTTTGTAGTTTTTATTACTTTTTTGTCATAGTGGCAACAGAAGGTATCCATCTCTGTTGAAAGTAAAGGGAAATACAGATTACTGTATAGACCAATGAGAAGACGAATAAAATGCGGATTAAACCAATAAAAACCTTCAGATATGCTTTTGATTTCCTACCCTGACGAGAACAATAACCATTTTTCCAAATGGTTAAAAAGTAGAAAAGAAAATATGAACACAGATGACATTTGTTTCCTGCTTTATCTATCTATCTATAGATATGTGTGTGTGTGTAAATCGATATATGTAAATATATGTGACACGTGAATGTTTTTGCCGACTGATGATGAAACATTCACGTGTCGCTTTGTCTTTCATTCTCCATTCTATTTCTGTTCCAGTTTATGATTAAGTTCTTTTTTAGCTCACAGGCTATCAAAGCTTCAGAGCTAATGTGCCCGCAGGTTCTGTATGTGTGTACGTATGTATGTACGTAACGCAAGAACTCTTGATAGAAATATCCGATTTGCTTCAAAAAATTTTTAATGTTCATTCTGATAAGGCGCTTCCCTGATTTGTTTTGGAAGTTCATTGGTTAAGTATAAAAGGGGGAACGCGGGGATAATCCCTCTTAACTTAGATAAATGGGCTTTTCCTGCAGAATTATCAGATTTGCTTCAAATTTTGTATACCGGTTAATTCTGATAAGGCGCCTCTCTGATGAGATTTGGAGGCTCATTGGTTAAGTATAAAGATGGGAAAAGGGGGGATAATCCCCCCCCCCCTTAATTTATTTTTCGAGGGCATTATTCTTTGAAATAAGAGTACGTTTAACTGGGCATTTTCCTTTTTTATATCTCATTTTTTGTTTGGTCTCAACTATCTTTAAAATATGTTTAAGATTCTTAATACATCGAGATTTCCTGATAGGTTTTATTTATTAAGATGTTAGACATATAAAGGAGGGGAGAGATTTCGGTCGAAATCTTTAATCGAAACGCGATTTTTCGAAGCTAATTTAATAGTAAATAAAATCACGACGAAATGCAGTATTCCATATTGATTCAATCACAAAATACACAATATAAACTTTAAAAAAGCTCACCGTTCTACTTAAAAGGCGATAAAAATAATAATAATATAGATGTTGTAAGCTAAAAATATACATTTTATTTAAATTTCTTAGTACTTTCGGCCTGCAATTCCCGCGGCCATCGTCAGAGAATATTTTTATTGTTAGTTGCTGTTCCATTTCAAACGAAGTGACGTATTAGAATGAGTGAACACGAATCAATCTCTATATATATATATAAAAAAAAAAGCCTAATTCATGTGATTGTCATCAACAGTTCCGGGTAGACCGTTTCACTTTTTATATGCCAGGCGGCCAATTTGGTAATTTAATGGCTGCCCTCGCAGGTGATAAATCGCCGAATATTGTTCCAATGCCATCATGTCATCAGTATTATAATTGTCCATTTCATGCGACTGTCATAAATAAGTTTTCGCGTGGTAAATTAAAACAAAGCTTTGATGTTGAAATTAAATGTCATGGTTTATGGTATTATTTATTACTTTTTTTTTTTTTGTAAGAAATAATTTAGAGTTATAAATTTTAAATATTTCAGTTTTAAATTAAAGTTATGTATTTTAAATAAAATGAGTGAAAGTATTATATTTTACATTAAATTAATGAAATACGAAAAAATACGACGGAAACAATGTTTGGCGATTTATCATCCGCGCCCGGCTAACATAAAAATACCGAGTTCATGATTTCTGTATCAGAATCTTTCGATTTGGCGAAGGATTGATCAAGTAAATTAAATTATGAATAAAAGTAACATGATGCAATGCTTAGCGTACATTAAAGGGAGGCCAAATTGGTCGCCAAAGGCGGCTAGTAATAAAAACATTCTCTGACGATGGCCGCGGGAATTGCAGGCCGAAAATACTAAGAAATTTAAATGAAATGTATATTTTTAACTTGTAACACCTATATTATTACTATTTTTTGTCACCTTTTAAGTAAGCGGCGAACATTTTAAAGTTCATGTTGCGTATTTCGTGCTAATTTAATGGGTTTTTATTGTTGTTGTTGCTGAATTATTGCTGTAAAGATAATATTCTTACGAAATAAATTAAAAAGAGGATACCGACATTTATTTCTCTTACACCTATAGCTATTGTGAAGTGGTTGATGGACATTGAAAAATATAGCAGTGACTGTTCTATATTTTCAGTCAGTCATTAACAGTGATTAGAATGGTGATTATTAAGGAATGTATTAAAAGGGTATATTTTGATTTTTTTTTTCTGTTGATAGACATGGACCAGAAACGGTAATTTTGAACATTGGCTCTTTTTCTACCAGTGTACAGATATGTTTTTTTTTTTTTTTTTTTTTTTTTTTTTTTGTAGTCTATTTGTCAGTTCATAAAATGTCCGTCTATTCAAATTAAAGCTCTACTGATAAAACTCGTAATTCTAGTAAAAACTAGTAAACTAGCATACAACTTTAAAACATTAAAAAAAGGCTGTTCCTTGTAAACTGGCAGTTTAATTTCTCTATTTTCTGATTGACAGAGACATAAATTACAGGTCGATATAAAATCTTATTATCTTTATATATTATTTCAAAACGTTAAACGTATACTTTAGAAAGGATAAGGAAGAAAGTTGATAAATGAATAGGAATTATCAAAAGAGATCAAACACAGCTTTGTCATTTAAAACGTTTCATTTTTCCTGATTTTCTAATTTTTTAAATATTTTATTATTTTTTTTTTTTGCGTTTAGTAACCTACTTGCCTATTTGTGCGATTCCCATCTATTGAAATCATAGTTAAACTCTTCAGTACCATCTTATTGAATCTTTTATATATATATATATGTAATTGCAGTAATTGAGAAACATAAAATTGTATAATATATGAAATGCCATTCATTTTAAACTGGTTATTTTTGTTTCTCCTTAAGAGGAAAAGCTGCGATGTATTCTCATTATATTTTGGTTAAGTTATTATTTAACTTTGGAAAAGAAACGAATCTAATATTATTAAAATTGCAAAGCCAAAAATTCCTTTGCATAATATTCTGTAAAAAAGAGTCACTTTTTCTTAATTTAGGAAAATAGAATAGAACCGAATGCGAAAAAAGGAGGTTAAATGTATGGAGTGGGCCCCTAAGAACAAAACTGCAGTGCGACTGAGAACCACTCCGTATATTTAACCTCCTTCTTTCGCATCAATACTGGGATGAAAAAAAGGGCCAAAATTCGGAACCCGATTGAGCGCTTATTGACAGCTTACATAATCCTTCTGCAAGAATTTTTTGCAAGTTGTTGAATTTTAAAATTAGTACATTTTAGGACACCCGATATGTTATCTCATACTTTGAATCAAGGCAAAAATGACCTTTGGAAAATAATAATTCTATACCATTTTTTTTTTCAGAACTACAATATTTTAACACTACTATAATTTGGTTAAATTATTATTAAAGTAAAGAGAAATGACGAATTTAATATTATTTTAACTACAAAGCGAATTTGTGTGATTTTAAGAAACACAAGCATTTCCTTTTCAGAAGCTTACGTGAAAAGTAATAAATTTAACTAATTGATAATTTTGACAATTTTAAACACGATAAGAAATCTGCCTCTTAAATATTTTCCAATAATTACTAAAATTATACATATATAGTTGCATTTGTAGGTACATATTTATTTAATATTTCTATAGCAAATTTAGATACAACATTATTTGCAATTAATCCCTGATGTACATGACGTAACAGGGTGTACATAATTTTAAAAAAACACAAGTTTAAAAGGAATTAATATGAAAAGTGTTTGTAATTCTAAATACGTTAACTTCACTACATGAAATGTAAAAAGTTAATTTGGATAATTTAAAAATATTATAATAAACTGATTGATTTGCAATTTCTAAAATATCTTTGACTCTAAAATACGAACCTTAAATCCAATAAAACTAAATGTAAAAGAAATTTACTTTCTAACTAGGGATGCACCGAATAATGATTTTAGCCGAATACCGAATGCCAAATGTACATTAGGGATCGGCCAACAAGTAAACCGAATACCGAATATTCGGCTTGCCTTGCCAATTAAAATGTTAGATTATAATTATAAATTATATAAATGTTAGATTATAATTATAAATTATATAAACGTTAAATTATATATTAAAATGTTAAATTTTAAAACAACTTTACATAATAGTTAACACACTTATTGATGAACAAGATCTATTTACAAGTAAATTCTAAACTAAAAAAAATTATACTTTGAATTGTTATATAATAAGAGGATAGTTTTAAAATTTCTTTAATTGATAAAATTTTAAATTTCATGGATTCCTCTCTGAATTACAACAGATGAGTAAAATTTTCTTATATTCTAAAACAAATGTTTTAAAATCAAAGTGAGATTTTGAAGGAATCGGATGAAAAATTATAGAGTCATATTACTGTTTATTTGTCAGGAAGGGACTAAATCGTCATTATTGGTTAATTTTCTCACGTGATACTTTTCAAATAGCAAATAAAGAAATGTAAAAGCATTCTCTTTTATTTAAATATAATTCCATTTCTAATTATTAAATATCTTTATTAATTGACAGTTGCTAATTATTAATATTTATTCATAGTAGTTTTATTAATAGTAGTTGCTTTAAGGTTTACAAAAATATTTTTCGAAAAGGTCTTTTAAGTGTTCGGCCAAGCCGAATATTCGGCATACAGAATAGTTTGATAGTCGGCCAAGTCAAATATTCGGCATACAGAATAGTTTGATATTAGCTCTAAACGAATATTCGGTAGTATGACCGAATAGGCCGAATAGATACCGAATATCCGGTGCATCCCTAACTCTAACCTAAATAAAATCATCTACATTGATAATACATAGACATTTTTGAAGAAATGGAAAAATAAAATCCTGCAATCTTTTAACCCTTTGTTTTAAAAAATGAATATTTTCGAATTAATTAAACATTTTGCATGAAAATGAGTCTTTTTTCTTTGGTGATTCCTTCAACAATAGCATCTAAGTAGAATGTAAAAAAAAGAGGAAAAAAAAACAGTGATGCATAAAGATAAAAATCTAGTTTTCTGTTGCATCACATTTTTCCTTTGGAATGTCTCTATAGTTTTTATCTTTCACGCTCCCGTTCACTCAAAAGTCAGAAATAATTTTTCTAAATGATTGTTTCAGAAATCAATACTGTAATTCATGCGATACAACTGATAAACTTCTACACGAAAAAGGAATGATTAATTGTGTATAGAATTTCCACGTACACCACATTTTAAGATTTACTTATTCATCTCCATTTATGTATTTTATTTATTTATCAGGGTTGATTGAAATCAACTTGATTTTAATCATGGTTAAAATCACGATTTCAATCAATTGATTAAAAAAAATATATCATTGATTTAAATCAATTTTTTTTTAAAATAATTTTAAAATAAATTCAAGATCTAAACAAGCGGGACAATGTACTTTAAATTTAATTTAGTTTTATATAACACAGATAATCAAACAGCTTTTAGAAAGAAAGCTTATCTTTGTCAAAAAGTAAGCTACAATGTAAAGTTTGGAAAAAAATGCTTTCAAATTTCATTTGAATCTAATTATAAAATAATTTTGCAATAGTAAGGAAATCTAAGTAGGAATATATTAAGTATTGGAATATTTACATTTTAGTAATTAGAAAAACTTCTGTAATTTGAGGAAAAATAAAATTGTATGACTGTGTGCTCTACTATGCTTATTATATTAAAGTTTGAGCAAAATCTGAAACATCTGATTTGTAGTTTTCCATGCATTTTACGTAATAAAGATTTTTTCAGAGCCTAAAATGTTACCCTTTAATCATTTATGTAAATTGTCTAATATTATTAATATATATGCATATGTATATATTGGTAATACTTATAACAGGCATGCGTGTGTGCATAATTTTTATTTTTTTAATTAAAAGAAAAGTCATATAAATCAATAATACTGTGTGAGATTTTTTTTTTATAAAAAAAAAAAACTGATTTAAATGAAAAAAATCCAATTTAAATTAAAAAAAATTGATTATTTTGATTTTTATTTTTTAAAAAAAATCACAAACCTTGTTATTTATTAATATTTATTTTTAATTTGTTTTATTTGTACGGTTTAAAAAATACTACAGATATCACTTATATTTTTGTTTATTTATTTATTTACGGAATTCAAGCGACTTCATCCAATTTAAAGATCCCGGAACTGATTAAATTGCTTTCGGAATTCATTATGTACACATACAAGTGTTCACTAGCGATTTATGCATAGTTAAATTTAATAGCGCTCTAGAACTAACAAAATGACATAAAATGAAAATATGCATATACAATCACATCTAAATAATAATAATTTGGAGGAAGCCAATAACAATTAAGCCAATAACAATTAAGACAAATATTTGATCTGGAAAATCAGAAATATTAAGAAAAACGTTTTTGTAATCTTTATATTTACAAACTTTTTGTAATCAGTATCAAGGAGCGTTTTTGCTGTATAAAGTGTGTAAAATCTTCTAATTTATCTTTTTTTCTTAAAATCAACTGTAGAAAAAATACGTACTTAAACCTTTTTTAATACTAAATTTATAGTATCCCGTATGTGCAACCCTGTTTTTTTTTCTTCTTCAGGTATACGTAAAAATAAAAATCAAGGAGAGCAAAATTCTTCTAATCACTAAAATTATGAAATTACGTTGTTAATCTCTGACAACGGATAATAGGAATAATCATGAAAGTCCTGAAATACATAGCACTATAAAGTGCAATCTATAAAGAATGCCGACGAAAACTAAAAACAGAAGAATTCCGTATTCTGCTCTGGTTGGCGTGATTGGCGAAGGAATCCAAAATGGCGCCAAAAGGCCGTTTTAGTATCTTACCAAATTTTTCAAGATGCTGGAAAAACATGGTTTTTAAATTTTTATAAACACATATTTTTATATTATAAACGTTATATTTGTATTAATTTTATATATATCAAGATTTAATTATATATATATATATATGTGTGTGTGTGTGTGTGTACATGTATAAATACATATTAAGTACACATATAAATAAATACTATATACAACTTACATATATTTTTATAATTTTCTATATTTCATATTTTATATATGTATTATACATGTGAAATTAAAACATAACATTATATTATAAAGGTTAATGTTATATACATCTTATAAAATATAAAAATGAAAAAAAGATATATTTACATAATATTACATCTACAAAAAATATCTTAAAAAAAAAAAAAAACAGGAAAATTATAAATAAAACAAAATAATTATAAAAAAATATGTTTATGCGAAATTATTACTTATACACCAGTAGCAATCCAGTCATAAAAAAGCAACCCACATGCTTAAGATCGCAACAACCCTATCGAAGCATTTATTGCCAAATAATCCAGAACAAGATATGGAACTCTTTTCATAAAAAACACAAAATAATAACTAACATTTACTATTAAAACAATTATCCTTAACAATGGTAACAAGTTAAAACACTGAATAGTAACACTCCGATATGAAAACATTAAGCGTAATTAATGGATCAGAGGGAAACCAAAAGGCAAAACAATAGAAATGAATTAAAATCTTGTCAAGTAACTGGGGTTGAATTAAATTATGCTTTTGTTTATCTTGAATATTGAATTTCTAATTCATTAATATCGTTGAGAAAAAAAAAAGTAATTCGAAGTATTTGGTCGAAAGATTAGATTTATGCTTCCTCTGGCTTTTTTTCTATTTTTACAGTAAGCAGACTAGAATGTGTATGTATATCTTGGCTTATTTTGCAGCCTTTAGCGATGAATATGATAATGCAGGAAATATTCGAGCTGCTTGTCGGAAGTGTGAAGCATCGATATTTCCTCTTCTCAGTTTTTAAATATAACAGGCAAAGTATGGCACAAATAGGAAAGGTGAACTCAGGTTGAACTCTAGTTGTATATCTGATACTATTAGCGGTGGTTAATAGATTATTTAAGATTCCTAACTATCGTTGAAGAATTTTAAAAATATTAAAACGCAAATTAATTTTTAGAGAAGTATTAAATATAATTATAAAATTACAGCTGTTAAATATTTCAATGTTTTATATACATACATCAAAGGAATATTATTAATTAAATAAGTAAATCATTGTTTAATAGAGACTTTTTGAAAATTGTTTTTTAAAAGTTTTTGATACACTATTAAAAAAAGGGAAAATTAAATTAAATTAAGGAATGAAAAGTACATGATTTTTTTGGAAATTTTTAAGTAAAATGCTAAGTGAAATTATGAAGTAGAAATAAGATAATTTTTAATACGAATATAAAACCGAAATTACTTTTCCTTTTGTAAATGAAGCAATCATTTAGAGAGAAACATAGCCCCCCACCCCCTTAAAACATACAAAACTAATTACTACGCATGTTTTTCGTTCTTTCTTTTATTTATTTGAAAGACTTTTAATTTCTGTTTCGTTTTCTAAATACGTTATTTTTAAACTACAGTATAAAATACATGCTATTATGTTTTAAATAAAACTCTTTCTGTGAGCTTATGAATCGCAATTTCATAAGTTTAGTAGTAATTAAAAGGTAATTACAGAACTTATTTCTCTTTTATTTTAAAATTATATTAAAATTGAAATTTTCCTCATTGTTACTTTCTTCTATCTTCAATAGAAGAAAGTATTGCAACGAAAATTTTTCTCAACTTCAAGTTTTCGACGGATTTACACGTTTTAGAGGTCAGAGATCCCCCAAAACATGTTTATAGAAAATGTCTGTGTGTCCGTATGTCGCCATTGTACCATCAAAAAGTACATGAAGTAAGTATAGAATTGAACCAACATTTTTTTTTAGCTTTTGGATATGGCAAGCAGGTCCTCCCTTAATTTGGAAAAATTCCGACGGAAGGGGGCGCTGTAATAGCGATTTTTGTGCCGTTTTCAATATTGTACCATCGAAGAGTGCATGAAATTATGCATAGAATTGAACTAAATTTTTTATATATGTTTTTGGCCATGACAAGAAGGTACTCCCTGAATTTGAAAATATTCCGCTGAAAGAGGGCGCTATAATAGCGATTTTTGTGTAATTTTCTTGATTTTTCGTAGTTCTATCGTACACCGGCGGCAATCAACAGGAACATCTCAACCTGATAAGCCGACTACTCGCGAGCAGCTCATATACAACAGAATAACGGAAAACGATTGATTTCAATAAATATCATGATCGAGATAAACTCTTGTTTTCTCCGATTAATTGACTGAAGCAGAAATTTAACCCTTTACTGCATGATTTTTTCTATTTTTATGAAAAACAAATATTTGAAATCTATATATCGGTCTAACATTGGGAAAAATAGCAAAAAAAAAAATTAAATTTGAAAATTTCAGCTAAATTTTGATATTTTATGGCGTGTACCCTATGTACAAAATTAGGGTTTTAAAATATTGTATTGCTATATTTAGCAACTAAATGAGCTTAAATTAATTAATTTTATCTGCTTAACATTCTGCAACCTTTTTTTTATATTAATATTTTTAAGTATTCCGTAAAATAATGAAAGTAAATTTTACCTTAATAGCTTGATCGATTTTTTTTTTTTTTTTTTTTTTTTTTCCGAAGAACAAATTTTGTTTTTTTAATCAAATGCAGCCACATCTGACATGGACAAAAAAAGTGTTATTCCATTCTTTGGACTGTTCATGATCAGGGGATAGAAATCATATTGGCCAAATTCATGACACATGATGAGAATTATGGTGTTTTTAGGTATGTGCCAGATGTTGCACGCGGTGCAGTGAAGGGTTAAGACGAAAGTCAAAGTTGATATAGTATTGAACTAATAAAAATGAAATATTGACATTTGTAACAATATTTTGAGATATTAAAATATATGAGATAGAAGAAAGTTTTGGCATTGACACATCCAACTAGTTTATGTATAATATAAGCCTATAAATTTAGCACTGCATATTAGATAACTTACAACATACTAAAACTGTTAAAGTGTGAGACTACTCTAATGTCACAATTTATTTTTTGTTTATTTATACAGAATTTATGCTATAATTTAAAATTTCTTATTGTGCAGTGTAACGCTTAAAATTTATTGTCTTGGGAGTTTTCCAACTATACATAAACAATGCCAACACTATTGCTTATGTTTGAATATTAATAGATGAATTAGTAATTCTTGGCTTATCGGAAAGAAAACAATAAAATTCGACTTTAAGGATTTATAATTAAAGTTTTCATGTGAAACCAAAATCTACAAAAAAAAAAAAAAAAAAATTACAAAATGTGCATGAGGTAAGGACTATTATTGTAAGAAAAAAATATAATAAGTTTAATGTTTCAGAAAATATTTATTTTAAAAAAATGTGCATATTTTGATGAAATGCAGTTTTCCCTCTTATTATTTTTTTTTATTTAATATTCCATTTATAGAGAATAAACACCAAAATTAAATCTTGCTAATGAAATGTACGACTAGTGACGTAGTCGTAAAAAAACCCAGAGGGTATACGCTAAAGTCAAGAACGTCATGCCTAGGGTATACGCTATAGCTTTATTTGAGAAACAGAGGGTATATGGAACTTTTTTTAAAAATCCAGAAGGTATACGGCCTATATCCGCGTATACTCTCCGTTACACCCCTGTATACAACGTAGTACTGTTAATGGAGGGTACTGTTTATGTATACTGTTTATATGTTTTTCCCAAGAAAAATACGTACATAAATAAATTCAGAGAAACAAATAACAAATAACCAAGAAAATTAATTATAGAAGTCATAAATAAAAATTCCCTTCAGCGCACTTATACATAATATGAGGTTAATATAGTAAAATGCTAGTAATTTATTTTAATGGGTATTTTTTAGACTTCAATAAAGGGGGCCGGGAAGGACACTTATGCTTTTACAGACTTAATTCCTAGTCTGAGCGGTCTCTCTCAGGCAGTAAAAGTAACGGTAAAATGGAATCTATAAAAAGTTAGAAAACCAAAATTCTAATTTATTTAAAATGTATTTTCTTATATTAAAAACACAAGAATATGATAATCTTTTATTTTTATTTCCTAAATATATCTCATAAAACATGTTTAGATTAAATTTGCCTGTACATCTGAATTTGATCATAACGAGAAATTATTTTTAAGTTTTCACAAAAAAAAAAAAGAAGAAGAAGAAATGTAACGAATGTGTGCAGGAACGGAATTCATTACTACAGAATATATCTCGAATTCAAAATTCTCGGGTGGAAAATGTCGTCTGGGAGACCATCACCTCATCGAGTTGGTGGCTGAAATTCCAGGATTAGACAGAACTCATTACTATATTAGAATGCAACTGATCTGCCAAGTCCTATCTTGTTGGAAACCACATGCAGACCTGATTTTAGTGTTTGATAGTTAGTTTATCATTGTGTTTTCCTGCACCCAAAGGTACACTGTTAAAAATATGCAGCCATTGCTGCATACTCACTCCACCACTTTTATAGAATGCTTCTGTTCTGACCAATGAGCATGCCCCATAATATAGTCAAGTTACAATTTCCTATAACAGCGATGGAGTGACGATGCAGCAAATGCCCCAGGTTTTTAACAGTGTATGAAAACATGGAGGAGTGGGAGCAGGAAAACATAATGGTAAAACTGACAATCAACCACTAAAATCGAGTTTGCATGTGTTTTTCACCAAGATATAGCTCGCCCGCAAGAAAAGTGACACATCTCGACAAAAGTAAATTTCACAGGAGAGGCAAAAGAAAATTTGTAAGATTTTACTGTAACATGAAATTATAGCACTTAGCTCTGCATGCAGGAATGAAAACGTGCATAAAAGCATAAAACACTTAAGAATGAAAGTATACGATGAGGTTTGGAGGATTGGATATTTACCTCCCCACACAATCCACCCCTCATCTGTGGTCACGAATGGACAAATAGCGTAATAAAGTGATTTTCCGTATAACTACACTTATGAAACTTTTTGTGTAGCAAGACACACTTATGACAAACCTATTTGTGGAATAAAACGCAAAAGGAATTTTTGCGAGATGTGTCACTTTTTTTGCGGGTGAGCGATATGATTTGGCAACCCAGTTGCATTTTAATATGCGAATCGAGTTTTAACTCATCCTGGAATTTTAGCCGTCAACTGGATGAGGTGATGGTTGGTGTAGCCGCCTCCCGATCTAATATGTTATGTATATGGAACGTTTTCCCATTAGAAAACATAAGAAAAAAAATTGTATTTAAGCATAAACAACCCAAACATTCAAAACTCATAAAACATACAAATGCTCCTTTTTTTTTTCGATTATTTTTGTAAGTATAAATCAAAAGCGTGTTAAAACACTTAGAAACTAAAATTACAGCGTGATTTAAACATATTTATAATCGATTACAAACAAATAAAAGATTTTCTTTTCAAAGCATATGTTACCTTCCATTTATATTGAATAATCACCAAAATTAAATCTTACTAATGAAATGTACGATGTAATACTGTTTATATGTGTTTCGCAAGAAAAATACGTATAAAAAATTCAGAGAAACAAATAAAGATTAAACACGTCCGAATGTCTCTTAAACATATAGTTTATATTTGACATTTATGGCAATATTATCTCTCAGTTTCATGAAAATGTAAAGGATGTGGGTATGAACGAAATGCATTAAAACAAGGCGAAACTGAAATTCAAAATTGAATAAGTAAAAATTAAATTTAAAAAATCAAAAAACTCGACTGCGTAAAAAGCGAACTCATTAATTATTTCTCCTTAATGTGAAACTATTTTTTATATTACTCACCTATTTTTTATTTGTTTGTATGAGATGACTTTTAAGTTGTGTTTAATGGTTACTTCCTATCTATAAACTCTGTTTTGATGAGGCCTATATAGATGTCTATGAAGGTTAGAGTTGCAGTAAATCTAGAGGTCCTACCTACACAACTTCCAGGTTGTGTGATATTTAAACGGAGCTTCTGACTATAAAATAGTCAATGAAACATTGTCTTCATTTTGAAAGACCTATCCAACGATAGACCACTTAATAGGGTGCGTAAAAAAAATTTCGTCTCTACCGCCATTTTGTATTTTACGGCCGCCATTTTGAATTTATAAAAACAAAACCTAGCCTATAACCATCGGAGGGTTAAGATGAATCGATAGAGACCTCATTCATTAATATCCATCCAGCCGTTGGGATATTTCGAGGGTATAAAGAAATCCACATACCCAGATACGCGTGAAACACATAACCCTTCTTGGCAGTCGGGTAAAAAGGTATAAAAGTTGAATACGAACAATTTTTTCTTTAAAAAATATGAGAATAAATTGTAAATTAAGCTCAAAAACGTATAAATGTTATACGTATAACGTATAACGTTTTTGTTTTTTAAGATATGGGAGAAACGTGTCAACGATGTTCTACTGTAACATGGTTCATTTTTAAAATTAGTTTTATTTGCATAAATAAAGGAAATCCTTTTATTCCTGTCACGTGCAAAACAGCATCAGCAAAACCCTATTGTCTTCCTAAAACACTGCGAGAAAAATTCAAATTAATAGAAGACTTCGCATGTGTCAACAGAACTTTTACAGCAACCGGTACTAAAACCACCATTTGTTGTCATTATGTGAACGTCCACTACCTTTTTTCAAATGAACACTTTCCTTATACACTACACGCTTTCAGTAGAACAATCGAGGAAGTGTTTTGTTTTTCTTTTTTTATTTCAGAACGTTGCCATTTTCTTTTCAATTTCCCCTAAATTAAGACGGAAAAATAAATGAGACAGAGACAGTAATGGAACACTTTTAGTGTATATAATTAAAGTAAAAGGGAACAACACGATGCAGAAACGGTGATAACAAAGTATACGTTTTATTTGAACTGTGGCATTTATTTTATTTATTTTTTTATTACATATCATTTCTTAACTACTGCTGTATCGCTTCTGGCAATTTACAAACACAGTTGTCAACAACATGGTAATTGTATCGAAAACAATAATACCTTTTTTTAATTGTAGATAAACAGGTAAGTTTTAGAGCAATTATTATCTTTTTATTGAAAATGTTAATACTTGTCCAAAACTAGATCAAATACACACTGAACTTTCTATGCTAATATTTTGAAATGAAAAAAAAAAAAGAAATCCCAAACATTTTATTAGAAAACTATTTCAATAGCAATTTCCTTTCAACGAAGCTTTATATTTATACAAAAATTATTAAGCAATTCGAAAAATTGTTTTGTTCTCATTTAATTTGTCTTTGTTAGAAAGTTATAAAGTCATTTCATATTATTTCATTTTCATTTTAAAATCAACTAAACTACATGTATTTGCAAGATTTTGTCGCCAAATTTATCTGTTCTGTGTTTCAAATGTTCGGTATTTCAAAATACTCTCAAATTATTCAATAAGATAAATTGTAACGTCTAACTAATCATTGTTAGAAATTAATAAAATAAATTTTCTAAAAATAATTTTAAAATTCATTAAACTACATTGATTTGTAACAATTTGTATCAAAATTAATAGATGCATAATATAATATATATAATATATAATATAACACAGTGTCACAGAGAAAAATTGTTTTGCCAAACTTCTACTTCTTAGAAACTAATTAAGTAAATTTATTTCAAGTAATTTTAATTTTAAAATTCACTAAATCACCTAGATTTATGATATTTGGTATGAAATTTTATCGATGTCTTCAAATATACATACTTTGAGAAATATTATAATAGTATAATGCCTAGTAAAAACTTGAGAAACTTGTATTTGCAAAAAACAATTAAAGTTATTTTATTTTAAATAGTTTTTATTTTAAAATGCACTAAAATATCTAGATATATAACATTTTGTAGTATAAACAATTACTATAATTTTAAAATACACATATAACACTCGTATTTATCTTCAATATTAAAAACCTTTTATTAAATCATTTATTAATTTCAATTTTAAAATTAAATTACTTTTTTCTGCGAAACTTCATAGATCATTTTAAAATACACACAGAGTTGTCAACAGACAAAACAAAACTTCCAAATTATTGATTTCAAAATTCTATTTTAAAAAACTATTTATGTTAAAAGACGCTTATTTAATTTAACATAAAATTTTACAGAAACGTGTGGTACAATAAGGAATAACCCAAAGGAAATAATCAAAACGTGTTTTTCGAAAGCGCTTTTAAATTATTATCTTCCTTTAAAGAAGAGTTTATGCTTTATATTATTGTTTTTAATCTCAATATGACTTCCTTTACAAAATTACAACAAAATAAAATAAAATTTTAGCGAAATAATAGAAAATGTTAATTTACACTCATACACATGCAAAGGTATTTAAATCAATAAAGTTCTATAGATGCGGGCAAATATTTAAACAAATAATAAATAAGAAATTAAAAAAGTGAAAGGAAAATGAAAACAGATCGTTCTTTACACTAATTTATGCCACTTGTTTTTACTTGAAAATGTTACAAAGAAACAAAAAGAGTAATGTGAACGGAAGGAAACATTTAGCAGTCTTGTCTCTATGCTAATTTTAGAAATGAGTATACACTGTAAGAAATTTGAAGAACAGTTTCCGGATACATCAACAATATAACCTGGTATTTCCTCACGATTTCTGAAACATTTCCCTTATCTTAATACACTATTTTGAAAAGAACTAATCAAACACCTCAGAAAACGACAAGAGACAACAGCCTTAAAAAACATTAAACCTCAGTAAATGACGTTAGCGAGATTTTCAGAAATGTTTCTGGAATAAAAATATCCCTTTGCTTTCCTTATATTTCACAAAATACCTTTCTGTTGATTTCGGAAACCAATTTGCTTCAGAGGTTTCTGATAGATATCTATAATGTTACACTGAAATGTAAAAATGTCGAAATAATTCTTGGACATTAAAAATGTCCTTTTTTGTTTTTTAATGTCAAAAAATGTTTCTGCCTTTTTTTTTTTTTATTATCTGTCTAAAATTTACGGAAATTATAAGGGATTAATTAATCACTATGTAGTATTTCATTTTAAGTAGTACAGTACATGTAAATTCTTTAATGCACGCATTTGTGTGGAGACATCAACAAAACTTAATAAGAAAAGTCAATAATTAAAAAAGAAAAATAATTCAATGCTCGTAAAAATAAGGTTACCTTATATTATAAATATTGATGCCAGTATTTATAAAATATAATGAAAATTAACAAAGAGCATCAGGCGAAATGATATATTTTAGAGAATAATTAAAATCTAGAAGAATTTCAAATTCTTTCCCCTACCCTTATTTGCTTGCACAAGTCATATATTAAAAATTCGCACAAGCATATAGGGTAAAAAAAAATAGTCGTCGACACTTATACCATAAAGTAAAATGGCTGATTACTAAAGCAAGTAAATAACAAATAAATTCCCACAATTCTTTGTTGATGGCTGATGACTTATGAAAGACCACTGCACATCGATAAATTGTAATATTTCATTAGTAACCAAAAGTAAATTACACGAATTATAATTTTCCAATTGAGTGAAAAAGTTTCCAGGCCAGGATTCGAACCAAGGACCTTTGGCTTACGCTGTCAACGCTCTGCCAACTGAACTATCCTGGACGAATCTGGCGGACACAATTCACTTTTTCACTAAGTTGGAAAATTACAATTCGTGTGATTTATTTACCAATTAAAGATAATTGTGTTAAAATTAATAAAGTTAACAAAATTAAATTAGTTATCAAGCTTTTCATTTCATTGGGGACGATTACTGGTGGGTGGTCGACTATTGGAGCACTTACCCTATTTTCTTGATCTTAAAATTTTTAAGAGGGTCCGGGGGTGAAAATTCTCAAAAAAATGCAATTTCTTTTTCCTTAAAAAAAAAATACTGAGTTTTTAGCGTTAAATACCCCAAACTGCATGCTTTTATCTTCATTAGATCCGGACCTTCTGCCTTGAGAAGCGATGCATCTCTGACGTGAACTTTAACTTCATTTATCTCAGAATGAATTTTTTCACGATTGGTCAACTTTAAAAGTATATGTCTAAAGTTTCTTGCAAGATATAGGTATGAAATTTTCAACAGAGATTTTAAGTTATATTTCCAACAAATTGTCATCAGGATTTTTAATTTTGAGTGATAATTGTGAAAATGAGCTAATGAATACAAAACTCACTCATAAAAAACTTCATTTTTTTACTTAAAATTATTTTATAAAATCCATAATCAATATTTTAAGAAATCCTGAAGACACATTAAAATGACGCATTTTCTGTACACAAAAGTGTAAAAATTTTGTAAATCGAGAAAGTACTTCCAGAGTTATATCAGAAATTAAATAGGTTCAAAATTTTAAAATTTAATTTTTTTAGAAAAATATTTACAATTTTTCAGATTTTTTTTTACATGCAATATCATTTTTTTGTGATTTTATATGTTCTTTTAATTTTATAATCCCAGCTTTGTAGGCATCTATTACTTCCATTTGTTTTAACTCTTCCTCTAAATGATCTACCACTAAGTTTGCATATTTCACCATCTTTTTTAAATGTTCGTATTCGTTGTTTCGTATTCTTTCGATTAGATAGTTTAGGCAATATCGTATTATATTAAAACATATTTCAGAAAAAAAATTCATAACAAAATCTCAAAAAAAAAAAAAAAAAAAAAAAATAGAATTTTGAGCTCCGGATCCCCTTAAGTAGCAAAATATTTATTTCTTTAAATTGATTATTAAATATTTCTCAACAAAAATGAGAAAGAAACCATGAAGGAGTTATTTTCTCCGAAAAATTCTACATAAATAAGACACTGAACTCTTGAGAAAAAAAAAATGGGTAAAATAAAAAAGAAAGAGAAAGAAGAGAAAACGAGAGAGAAGTCGACGGAACTGCCGGGGCGCTAATGTCTATCATTAAAGCCGGCAGCCGCGAGAAATCTCATTTCAGAAAGAATGTTGTCGAAAGTCACGTGTCAAGAATAAAGTAATTTCCAATCGGCCATTTTTTTCCATAGGTAAGTGAAAGTAATGCAGAAACAGTGTATGACGATGATTGAAAAAAGTTCTGTAACACTTAAAAAGAAAAGAAAAAAAACCTAAGTTACTTTGTGTTGTTATTTTTGTCAAGTTTCTTTCTTACTATATAGTTTTTATAATAATTTCAATCAGTTAATTTAAATGCATACTCAACCTGCGGCCTACCGACCTTTATTTGTAGCACGAGACACACAATCCACACATTAACCCACATAGCTCCGAACTTTCCGATTTTCTCTTTTTTTTATTTACAAAATAAAACCAGACATTTTTTATAATAAAAAACTGAATCATTAACTAAGGTAAACGCACCAGTATTGAGCTAATTAAGGACATTTATCTAATTATTATTAAAATGTTAATGAATTCCAAAAGATATATATTTTTTTAGCCAAGTCCTAATCTTCATGTATTAGAATAAACATTCACAGTTTCAAAGTATGAAACATATCTTCGGAAGAAATAAAAAATAAAAAATGTGGCCTTCCCCTAGGCTCCAGTAATGGGCCTAGTAACAATGAACTTTTAGGCTTTCGGCTGATTCAACACATTATTTACAATGTAATAGAGTCTATCAACAGCAGTTTAATTTAAAATAAAACACAATATTAACGAAAAAAACATTTTAAATAAAAACTTATCTCTTAATGAAATCTCTAAGAATTTTCCAAAAAATCTGTTTTTGAAGACACTCTAGAAAATAAACAAATATACCCGCAGAGAAAAAAAAAATCAACACCAACAACAAAAAAAAAAAGCCAATTGTTCCACACAGTTTATGGAAAGTTAACTTTTAAGGATGTTAGTCAATCGGATTTCTTTCAGTCGTTTTTCAGAAATGCATTTTGGGCTTGTTTTTAAACTTTAAACATTTGTGGTCCACTATAGGTGCATTTACCTCGCATAGAAATAGAAAACATACTAATTTTTTTTTGTGTGTGTGTGTGTGTGTGTGATTCAAATAATGTTTACTTGTCTTGAAAAAAATTAGAAGGATGGCAGCAACAAATCCATATATGTAAAATTTTGAGAGTTGCATGAAAATTGACTAACAAAGAAGGTCTCCATACTGGGCATACTCAGAATATTTTGAAAAAAAAAAATACCAATTAAACTACTTATGTGTGTCATAAAGGATCAGTCAAATTGAGCGGCGGAATTACAGTAGAAAGTCTGTAACAAAATAAAATACTTTCGAGTATTTGGCGCGAAAAGACGAAAGCGTCACGCGATTGGTCGAGCAGCATTTTTTCTCGCCAAAAGCGAACGATTTTAATGCACCTGAAAATTGTTTGTTAATTGATTTTTAGAATGCGTGTAAAAAGTATTTAATGAATTTAAACTTAAACAATGAGAGAGTTTAATAAATACATTTTTCGTATTACATATTTATGTTGCTTGTTATTTAATTTTATTACTTTAAAAACAATTTCATATATAAAAAAATACTTTCATATATTTAAGCGTATTCCAAAATAAAGGCAAGACTCATTTACCAGTTATCCATTTCAATATCAAAGAATTCGTCGTTTCCATCGCAACAAAACTGAATCGACAGTGCTCGATTGGACTTAATTTTGAGATATTGAAACAAATTTAATTTATTTTAATTTTGTTTTAACTCATAAAATTTGATATTTAACTTTCATTATAAATATATATATGACAAAACTATAGTTAAATCAAACTAAAACTGACAAAACTAAAGTTATTTACATTAAATTTATTTAAACAAGTTCAGTATGAAACATTTTTATCTTAAAGAGTATTCGACATAAAAAAGTATTTTTCGAAATTTCATTTCATCGCCAACCGATGATAAATCGCCAAATAAACGAAATTTTCATTATTTTTTTACGAACGTTCTATAGAGGTTCCGCCAAAAAAAATATATATAAACATATATATCCACATGAGAAGAACACTCTCTAATTTTTCCAGACTTTTCTGAATATGCCCGTATGGAGAACTTCCTTGTAGGTGTGCTCGAGTCGCAATTTTAATCCCCCATTCTCTTTAAAATTCATCTTCAGCACTTGAAAATTCTACATTATGCAGGTAATAATGATTACTCGTGTATTAATTTTAATTATAATGCTTTGTTATACTACTTTTTTTTTATTTTACTCTTTTAATAGATATATATAGAGAGAGTATATATATATATAAACATTATAAAATAATAAAGCTAATTTTCATTCCACAACTTCTTCCACTTGTGTCTTCAATTAAATGCCATGGAATGAGAAATGCAAAACAATCGACAAGAAATGAAAAATATCAAGAAGACTGATAAGACTGTATCATGAAATACATTATCAGAGATGCATTTGCATGCATGCATATCTTGTTCCATCTCACGAAGAAAGGTTCGAAATAAGTTAGTATTTTATTTGGAGCGTTAATAAATTTTTAACAAAGCTCTCAACACATATAGAATGTTTCCAATAAAATTTAACCTTCAAACTTTTTTTTTTTGATCGAAATTTCTCAATATCGGATGCATCAAGTTCATCTCTAAGAACCGAAAATAACGCCAATTTACAAACTTCCTGGTATCACTAATTCATCTTAATTCCCATGCATACCCAAATCTTGATTCTCCCGCGTGCAAAAAAACAATTTCGTTGATCTTCTCATTTTTATTTGTTTTCATTCCTTGCACGGATAGTGTTCCAAATCAGTGAATCGCATTTACAGTGAAAGAAGCTTATTAGAATGATCAAAGAGAAAAAAAAAAGAAAAAGAAAGAAAAGAAACTTCCTCAAGGAAAGTAGTGGCAAAAAAAAAAAAAAAGAGAAACGCAAAATTAGCTGCAGTGTCTTCAAGTACTCCTTTATTCTAAGTCGCGATCAACCGAAAGTTCGGTTTCATTTTCGTCCCAAAATTTGAGTTTTGCCGAACATTCGTTTTCGGCGAAAATGCTGCCGAAAATTCTGCCGGACCGAAGCAATCTTGTATTCCAAAAATATCGTTTCTTCCTTAGGAAATTTTCAACATGACGCATGGATTTGAGCTGTATGGACTCCAATAAGTCTTTTATTGATTGCTATGAACTTCACTGTTTATAATTACACAGGCCTGCGAAATTGAAGTTTGTGAAAAATACAAGAGAAGTTTTCGCTAATTTTTATGTTGTTTGGTGCGCTGATTTCGAGTATGACCTCCATTTTTTTCCATCACGTTAGGATTTTTTGTAAAATCGATATCGATATATTTGCTAAAATCCTATTTGAATAGGAATTCTCTGGAACAATTTTGCATGTACTATCTGGAAACAGTGGTTTTTAATTATTTAAATCTATGTAAAATAATAGATTATTGATGAGGCAAATTGATTTTACAGTAATCGGTTATTTTTTTATAGGTTTAAATTGATAAAACTAATTTTGCCAGACGGCACGAGCCGCCGCTGGTCGAGAGAAAATCCAAAAGTTCCCTTGAATTGAAACTTTTTGCATCAAATTATGGTGCAGTTTCTTGAAAAAAATCATTATCATACTATTTTAATTTGTTTTTACTAAGGTAACGTACATAAAATAGATGATTAACCAAGAGGAGCAAATATTATGTATGTGTACATTAAAGTTTCAAACAAATTTTAAAATGTTTAAAAAACAAAACAAAACAAATTTATGTTTAAGTACGTTTTCTTTTTCCTTTAAAACTTCTTTTTGACGTTCGTCTTTTATGTTCAATATGAGGCCTATCTTGTGTTAACATCCAACAGTAGCCGGCGAGCTAGTTCTGGTACCGTCTTCCTTGATATCTTTGATGTCTTCATGGAACTTTTCACACCGTTCTTCGCTGACTGATCCTAAATTTTCGGGGGAAAAGTCCACGTGTGAGTGAAAGCAATGTATTTTGACACTTATGGAGCAACCCAACACTTGAAATTTGTCCAGCATATTCATTACAATTGGTTTACAGTAAAGGATCCTTGTAATTACACAGAAATTTACTGACGATTCCTTTGAAGGCAACTCAAGCTCTTTTTCCTTTGTTGTCATTCTAGTATCCATTTCTTTATACTTCACAAGGTTTCGGATCTCTGGACCAACAAAAATTCCCTCATGCAACTTGGCTTCGGATAAACCTTGAAAATTTTTGCATAGGTATTTGAAACAAACGCAATCTTTTGGAACAATACAATTTTTGGCTCAAATAAGCTGTTCCGAATAACATTCTTCGTGCCTGTTTTAAGATTGAGTCTTTTCGGCCATTCTTTTTTTACCCAATGTTGAGTCTTATCACGGCTGTCGCACTCGCAAATGAAACATTGGTACTTTGAGAATCCGTCTTGTTGACCAAGAAGCACGGAGATAACTTTCAAATCACCGCAAATGGTCCAATCGAAGTCGGCGTATTTTATTTTGTTGAGGACGAGAGCCAGGTTTTCAAAGAGTTCTTTTAAATGCACCGAGTATCCAACTGGTACAGACGCATACTGGCTTTCGTGATGAAGAAGCACAGCCTTAAGGCTCCTTTTTGATGACTATATAAACAGACTCCATTATCTTTATCGTAGATGATGTTACGATTCCTCATCAATCCGGGAACATCAGAACAATAGACCAGGTTCTCCTCTTCCACAAAATACTTAACAAATTCCTTTTCTCGATTCCTGTACCAATAAAAAGAAGTTCCTTTGGCCCAAAAGTTTCTTTTTCTTTCAATCTGGAGCCCAACAATTCAGCTGCCTTTTCCGAAAGGCCCAGAACACTAGTAAGATCATTAAATTCAACCTGAGAGAAGGATTGAGGGGAATCGCTTCCACAGGGCTTATATTCTGTATCGGAGCCTTGAACTTCTGAATGATCCGAGTCTGAAAACTCTGAAGAGATGACTGGCAATTTAATTAGAGGCAAAAGCGCTGGCACATGAGGTCCATGAGGAACGGGGCTTATGGCCAATGGAATGTTCATAAAAATCCAAGTAAAATTGAATTTTTCAGGAAAACGTAACGTGATAGAATTTTTTCATTATTTGTTTTAAATTTAGCCCCAAAAAATACATTGAGTTCAGCTATAAATTCACTTGTATTTTTTTTCATCGCAGGCCTGTGTTATCAATCATCAATGACTCAAGAAGTTAGTGTAAATTATAAAGCAAGCAATGGTTATATGAATAAATTTTGAAGACGCTTTTCACGTGCTCGTTAAAAGCTGTAGACTTAACAGTAATAGAATTTATTTAGTTTAAATTGCAGAAGTATTTCGAATGCTCTTTGAGAAAGTTCTAGTACGACATATGATCCTATACAAAAGTCATTATAAAAGATAAATTGAGGTATCTATGCCTAAAACATTTTTTAATGAGATGAAATTTGTACAATAAGAAAATCAATCTGTGTCGTTGATGAATTAATTATATTTTATTTTATATAAAAATATAAAATTTTGGTCAAAGGCACAGGGAGCTAACTTAGGCCACACGCATAGTTAATTAATAATTATGGATATTTAATAAACACTTGTAATTAATTAATAGTTATGTATGTAAACACTTATAATTAATTAATAATTATGTATCTAAACACTTATATAAGTAATTAATAATTATGTATATTTATGTATCAATTACTTTAAAAAAGTTTTTGACGTTTTCGATTTCGACCGAAAATAGGACAATTACCGAAATTCGGGCTCGGTCTTAAAAAGCTGTTTCGATCGATCCTTAAAATAGATACTGCATTCTCACATAATTTTAACTTTTGTTTTAAGCCCCTGAATAATAATTTTTATTTTAGTTAATATTCTTGGGGGGGGGGGGGGGGGTTCTTCTTATATACTTTAAAACATCCCATTGCATAACTGTATATTAATATTAACGAGATAAATAAGTTTTGGACGATGTTGGGGGTCCAAATAGACCACGAAATTTCTTACCGTCCCATGTCCCTGATGCCGATTTTTAAGTTTGAAGCTGTTTGTATAAAATTGTTTCAATAAAAGTAATTCGATGTCATTTGTTTTTCCGAAACTGGGACTGTGGTTTTATATAAATATGTAACATAAAAATAACCTGCACACATTTTTACGGTTGTTATTATTTTTTTTAACTCTGTCGCTGAATTTTAGATTCCTTACCGTCCCTCTTGCTAAAATGATACAGAAAATCACTTCAGATACAGCCACAGATTTTTTTTCAACTTTTTTCTCATGCAGAAGTATGCTAGAGAAAGGATAGCTAAAATTCTTTGACAGCAAATTGACTGCAGAATTTAAATCAGCATTTAAATATCCATTTAAAGCACCGTGACTTTATGGGTAGTCTTACCGTCCCCAACGATTATTCCTGCACCTTTCGAGGTAAATTAAATTTCTTTAAAATTTAATTCAATGTAAATAACTGCTGCTAAAAATCCATGAACATTGTGGCTATCACTGAGTCTTAACATAATTTGCCCTTGGTGGTCATTTTCTTTACCGGCCCCTTTTCCCCCTTGCCGTCCATTTTCCCCCTTACTGTCTCCTTTTTTCCCCTACTGTCCCTTCTTTAACACCCCTTTAAGACAATGTTATACCAAAATTTTGTACCAAAAATACTGCATTGCTATTATTTCTTATTTGAATGTCCTGTGGGTACTATACAAATTCATTATAAGTAAACATTTAGAAGAAAATAGAAAGTTATAGTGGTAAAATGGTAAGGAAAATGAAACTCGCAAGTTTAACTTAAATCTCCGTTAAATAAAAAAAATTTTCGCTGCTGACCCTTTTTTCTTTATTTTGAATCATTAAGGCATTCGTCTATCAGATTAAAATGTTATTTTAGCAAGTTTAATTTCACCAGATTTTTATTTCCGAAATCCAAAAGACTGTGAGAATGCTTCATATGCTGTATAATAAATGTACTACAAACTATTTTAGACATTCTCTAATATTCCGGAAATACATCCTTTTTCTTGACTTTGAAACCTTTTCCTACAATGCACAATAAAACACCTGTCGTCAGGATAATTTCCATTTCTCTGGTTCTTTTTTTAAGACATACGCATTATTGCAAAATGGAAAATGTCAGACTGTTTGAATGGAAAGTTCAAATAAATGCAGATGTTTAGAGACGCGTAATAAACGTATGTTTCCAATCACCAACCTGCTGTACAAATGCAGGTAACATCATCGAAGTAAAGAAAACTAAAATGCTTACCTAAGGGACTATGCATATGTAACGTTATCATTTTAGGGGGGAGGGGGGTTCTGGCACAGGATATCGTAAGATATCTCTAGGGGGAGGATGGGGGTTGTCTTTTGATATCGTTATCATTTTTGACACAACCTAAATTTTCTCATTTTATTTGTAACTTGGTCTTTACATCAAAATAGTGTGCTATGTTTTTTTAGTCTATTATTTATTTTTATGAAAATGCAAAGCTATTATTAAAAACACTAAATGATTATAAAGTTTTTAATTCCAAAATATGGAACATCTTAACGATTGGCATTCCTATTTTTCTGTCATATGTGTATATATAATACGCTGTTGGGGAAGCCATATGTGAAGTATGTTTGAAATGATAGGTGTGTTTACTAGTAAATAAAAGAGAAATAAGGTTTTCCGCCTGTTTTTTTAATCAGAAGTTCTGTCTGCCTCCCTTCCCCTCCTCCGGTGCGGGGGGGGGGGGGGGTGAGCAATGCAAGAAGATATTATTACTGTTGAATGCATTATGTAACAAAAGTATATTATTAAATACTTTGAAACAGTAACTATTTCATTTAGGTGTTATTTGACATGAAGTTATTACTTCACATATAAAGTGATATTTTATTGACTTCTCTTGAATCAATAAAGGATGCAAAAAATAAATGTAACTATATTTACATATCACTCCAAACAAAAGAAAAAAAATTCAAAAGATCAGAAAAAAATTTAGACATTGATAACGATTTCATTACGGGAGGGGGAGGGGGGGGGGGTTCCAGGGATGATAACGTATGATATCGTAAGGGGGGGAGGGGTCCAAAATTTCCAAAAAGCTGATAACGTTATATGTGCACACCCCCTAATAAGGATTTTTAGTGTTTAAGGGGAAACAGTACCTTTTCCACATTTTTTTTTTCTAGTTTTAATTATTATGATAAAAATTGTTGCTGCATTGAATTTTACGCATTGAACTCAACGCACATAATAAAGACATTTTAAAGTGTACATTTAATTAACTTTTTAGGTACCTTCGTGATTATATAAATACGTGAATTTATAGTCGTCGTCTGGTCCGCCTGTCCGTCTGCCCGCATAGAACAGCGCAAAAACTGCCTCACCGAATGGCTTGAAATATAGAATGTTTGCAGAATTGTGTCGAGTCATTTCAAATTTTATGAAAATCGAATCCAAACTTGAAAAGATATTAATAAAAGTTTTCTCCATTCTATTCAATCCTTTCCTACGTAATTGATTCAATGATACCCAATGATAGGTCATGATTCTTGGTTGCCATGGTGAGGACGTTCTTTGAAGAGGAAGTCCTATTCTTTCCTTATTACTGAATTGAATATATATAGAATCGTAATCAATTTTGTATTCATATACCTTTTTGCATAAGAGTGCAACAGCTATTGCACCAAGATCTGAATAGTTATAAAACTAGTTAGAGTGTACGAACGAACCTCATTGGTCACGTTTCACGTACAATTTCCGAGTTGTTTCTTTAGAGATTAAAAATTTTATTTATTTTTTTTTTCAAAATACCTAATACTTATTTAGATACATTTAATATTAGAATTAATATATTTTTTAATGCTATATAGAGGGAAAACTGAGAAAAATCTAACGTTTCTTTATATAATTTTACTTACTAGAAAAACTAAAACCACAATACTAATTTCATATACAATTTCATCACACACAATAAAAAAGCAATTTATCAAATTACAACGACCATTTGGAAAACGATTTTTTTGAAGCCTAAAATTTAAGACATAAAAAATCGCACGGAGTGGATCCTACATTACGTTCGCCATGAATTAAACATTAATAGTGTTATGACACGTAAAAATTGCAAGCCAAATATATCGCCTGCGACCCGTCAGATTTCATGAAACTTAAGTATTATCCACCTGAAACTTACGTAAATACCCAAGCATTTCATTGGCTGTTCGGGAAAAGGCTTTTCCATCGTCCGATTACCAAGAAATCTGACGGCCCATTTTAAATGAAATTTCATTCTTAAACTTCTAAACATCCGACAATATTACTTTTTACACCGTCGGATAGAGAAAAAAAATGTACTTTTAAATGCAATTTGTTTGAAAGCTGTATCTCAATTTGTTTCTGAGTTATTATTTTTTTTTTTTTGTAGTTTTTATTACTTTTTTGTCATAGTGGCAACAGAAAGTATCCATCGTTGTTGAAATTAAAGGGAAATACAGATTACTGTATAGACCCATCAGAAAATGAATAAATTGCGGATTAAACCAATGACAACCTCCAGATATGCTTTTCATTTCCCATCCTGACGAGAACAATAACCATTTTTCCAAATGGTTAATAAAGTAATAAAACATGGAATCAAAAAAAAAAAATGAACATGGAGAAAAAAAAAAAAAAAAAAAAAAAAATCATTAAATTTTTCGAGAAAGAACAAGAACCGCTTGTACTGCAATCTTACACTACTACATATTACACAATCTTGTATACATCTTTTAACCATATGTTGAAAGAGGTCTGGTCAGTAATTAGAGCTAATAATAATGATAACAATAAATCGATTTTTTGGCTAATTTTTGTGTGCTGTACCCCCCAGTAAATTTTCTTACCATGCTAGCATGTTAAATGCAATTAATAATATATAAAATGATTAATAGAAGCATTAGCAAATGATTTTGAACATCACTGTTAGGAATCTCACTCATTTATGACAATTATTTACTTATTTACGATACTTTGAATTTCATGATTTCGCAGCGTTTTTCGGCACTAAAATCGCGTCTTTCTATTTTCAGAGTTGAAATTCCAAAAATAAAAAGTAAAACTCTTATACAAGGGATGGCGAACCTATGGCACGCGTGCCGAACTTGACACGAAAGTAAACTTCTGTAGCACACGAAAAAACTTATAGGTCATATTCAGTTTATGGAAAACAATCCACTTTATATATTTTTTTTTTCTCAAAAAGTATAGTTTTATGTAACAGTTATATAGTTTACTTTAAAATAATCCGTTACTGCTGAATGAAATAAGGTATTATAAATTTCAATGAAAGTGCCTTGTAGCGTCATTTTTTCGCTAAACCATTCAACGTATAGTGTTTTCTAAATCATTTTACTTCTCTATCAAATTTCAAGGTTTTTTTTTTTTTATTATTGAATTTTAAGAGATAGTTTGCATAGAGTAATATACTTAATTGACAGGCTTCTACTTTAGATTGTTTTATTTTATTTTGGTTAAGGGCTTTAAATTACTTTAGGTTTTAATATATATAGGTTTTAATTTTGAAAATTGAACTTTAACTGTTATTGTAAATAATTATGCATCTATTGAACCTGCTTCTACCTGAAGAACAAAAAATGATTTGATTCAGAAATAGTCAATAAAAGAAAATCTCATTTCTAGATTATTAAGACGGAATTCGATGTGACATGTCTATATTATTGATTAAAATGTTTCTGGCCCATTAGAATGTTGGTACATAATAATTTTTAAATTTTTGGCACGCATACTCATAAAAGTTTGCCATCCCTGTCTTATACTTTGGCCACACAAAATGGATTTTTTCAATGTTTGTTTCACTTGTTAGAGTACGAAAAATTTTTTTCTAAGCCTAACTTATAGAAATAATTAGGGCTCATATAAAATTTAATCTTCGTGAGTTTTATTAACTCAACTCTATGGCTTAAATGACTTTTAAGACTGTGAAAAAAACATGTGAAACACTTTTACTAATTGGAAGTACACTCTTAAGAGAAAAGTGTGACAGATAATGCAGAACAATATTTGAACCACTTTTGCTTTTGGAAGATATATGTACTCCATAATAATTATATTGGAACCACTCCATATAATTATATTGGAACCGCTATTGGAACTCCATAAGCACTGTATAAAAGAAAAAAAAAAAAAAAAAATGTTAATTTCACACAAAAAACTGGCAGCGCAAAAAATTTGCATTTATAACAAGCTTTCTGTTATTTTTATAGATTTTGCCCGTAACTCCATAATAAATACAGAATATTTCGGTAAAATAAACAATTTTTTAATGGCACTGCCCTGGCTGCAAATTTTTTTCTGTTAAATCATAAAAAAAAATTTTTAACAGTGTAGCTTTAAAAAAATAGTTTGACAGGGGATACAGAACAACATTTGAAACACTTTTGCTTTTGAAACAAATGTTTAACTCATGATAGAGAACAACATTTGGAATGTGCCAGAAACATTTTAACCAATAATATAGACATGTCACATCGAATTCCGTCTTAATAATCTAGAAATGAGTTTTTATTTTATTGTATACTTCTGATTCAAATCATTTTTCGTTCTTCAGGTAGAGAAGAAGGTTCAATAGATGCATAATTATTTACAATAACAGTTAAAGTTCAATTTTCAAAATTAAAACCAAAATATATTAAAACCTAAAGTAATTTAAATCCCTTAACCAAAATAAAATAAAACAATCTAAAGTAGAAGCCTGTCAATTAAGTATATTACTCTATGCAAACTATCTCTTAAAATTCAATTTTCAAAAAACAAAAATAAAAAAAAAAACCTTGAAATTTGATAGAGAAGTAAAATGATTTAGAAAACACTATACGTTGAATGGTTTAGCGAGAAAATGACGCTACAAGGCACTTTCGTTGAAATTTATAATACCTCATTTCATTCAACAGTAACGGATTAACTTATACTTTTTGAGGGGAAAAAAAATATAAAGTGGATTGTTTTCCGAAGTGCACCTCTCACACAAATGGTTTACACTATGATAGAGAACAACATTTGAAACACTTTTGCTTTTGGAAATACATCACTAAAATGAATGGTTTGACAGATGATGGAGAACAACATTTGAAACACTTTTGCTTTTAGAAATGCACCTCTAAAACAAATGGTTTAGCACGTGATAAAGAACAACGTTTGGGAAACTTTTGCTTTTAAAAATGCAGCTCTAAAATAAATGGTTTAATAGATGATAGAGAACAACATTTGAAGCACTTTTGCTTTTGGAAATACATCACTAAAATGAATGGTTTGACAGATGATGGAGAACAACATTTGAAACACTTTTGCTTTTAGAAATGCACCTCTAAAACAAATGGTTTAGCACGTGATAAAGAACAACGTTTGGAAAACTTTTGCTTTTGAAAATGCAGCTCTAAAATAAATGCTTTAATAGATGATAGAGAACAACATTTGAAACACTTTTGCTTTTGGAAGTACATTTCTAAAACAAATGGAACAAACGACACGAAACAAACACATGGACGTCAATGACATGAAGCAAAATACCTGATGGAGTACAATATTTAAAACACTTTTGCATTTGGAAGTACGCTGCTCAAACGAACGGTTTGGGAATTAGCTTTTGAACAGCGATAAAAGAAGACGCCCTATAACTAAAAAAAGGGGAAAAAAATAGAAAAGAAAAGAAAATATATTTCAATAGAGAAGTGATTTGGTACAGGTCTACCCGAAGAACATTCTAGAATTAATTATTTATCACTACACGTGAGAGATTTGTCGAACTTGTTAACTGTGGAAAAAACATGCTAAGATAATAACGGATGTAACTTAACTTGGGTTAACATTTTCTGCTTTTGTTGTATATTTGCAGATATTTCTGTAATCCTCAAAAAATCCTACGTTCCGTTGTTATTTAAAACGAAAATTACGACTGAATGAGGAAGATAAAGAAAATTAAATGATTAACGAAAGAACAATTTCTTTAGAACATCGGCCATTATCTCAGCTTTGCTTTTATGTATGTTTTTTCTTCGAAACCTTCTACTTCGAAACAGCATTAATATGTCAAAAGAAGAAGAAGCTTCAAACAATGGAATTATGTTACTGAATGGACAACTTATATAATAAGCCATTTTCTAATTTGTTTCGAAACCTAAAAAGAAAAAGAATTCTACATAAACTGGGAAACACGTGAAGCTATGAGATAGGCGGGGGAAGTCAAGTTATATGCACTGTTAAAAATTTTGCAGCATTCTGGCAGGTCATTCGACCGTTTTTTGTAAAACGGTTTCATAACCATAATTTAACTATATTCTGACCATAAAATGGCCAATAATATGGTCAGAATAGTGTTAAATTACCGGTTGTGTAACCGTTTTCGGAAAAAACGGTCAAATGACCTGCCAGAATGCTGCAAATTTTTAACAGTGCTGTGCTGTCAAAGGCAGCGGGGTCTTCGGGCCGACCGTTTATACCAGCCATACTCAACCACTTTTTTCTCACGGGCCGCAAACATATATTTGCAACATTAGGCGGGCCGTAACACTTTTGCATAATAATGTAAAAACGGGTAGTTAAAATAGTGAGATAACAAAAGTATTATAATAAAACAATATAATTAATCACTAGGATTACAAATTTGCCGCGAAAGAAATGTTACCAAAAAATTTAACACCACTACATCCAAAAAATATTTTTTTTAGCTGATTTCTATTGCAAATGATGTAGAAATATGGTTCAAAGATTCTTCTTTGGAAGTAGTGGTGTAAAAATAGTTATTTTTTTCGCAACAAACGTTTAACCCTAACAAGCATTATTAGCTATATGGTAAATATAAAACGTAATAACATAACAACGCTGCATTTCCAAACTCCAAACGAAAAAGATCAGGAGATTTTTTGTACGCAATAAAAAACTTTTTGTCTATTTATTTTTTAAATGTAGAATTATATAGCGCAAATTTGGATTAATTTGGAATAACGTTTGATTAGTGTTGATGATTAAAAAATGTTTACATCACTGTAGTACAAATAGGACTTAGAACTTCTGGAGAAGGATACGGCATTTAAGATGTTTTAAAATAAATTTAAATTAGTAATTATAGATAATAGAACAGATTTTGTCTTCCCGCGAAAATATATAAAAGAACAGTGAAGGTCCTACAAACCTTTTATGCACGGCACATCTCAATAAATTTTATAAATAGGAATTACTGGTCATGTGTCTCGGGACGCACATAAAACGTCGCCGGGCCATACGCAGCCCGCGGGTCCCAGGTTAAGTGTGGCTGGTCTATACGGACGAAGCAGGGCTAGTTTATTACAGTGCGTTACAGAATATAAACAAAATTCTTGTTTCCTTTTATTGCATGTTTAATAGCTAAACGAGATTGATAGTCATTTTATCTTTTTAGATTATCTTTCGTTTCAAGATAAAATTCTCCGGATACATATACTCATTAATATTCTAGATCCAACCGAGATTTAGGTTTGATTTTTATAATTTTCATTAGAGAAGTTTAAACTTTTCACACGTGATAGTGGAACTGCAGATTTCTTTCGTAATATTGGAAATTAACTGACAATTGAGAGAAAACCAATAAACTATAATATTGCAAATTAACTGATAATTGAGAGAAAACCAATAGACCATGATATTGCAAATTAACTGTTAATTGAGAGAAAACCAGTAGATTATAATATTGCAAACTATCTGATAATTGAGAGAAAACCAATAGATTATACTATTGCAAATTAACTGATAATTGAGAGAAAAACAATAGATTTTGCACATTAACTGATAATTGGGAGAAAACTAATCGATTATAATGTTGCAAATTAACTGATAATTGAGGCAAAATCAATAGAATATAATATTGCAAATTGTCTGGTAACTGAGACAAAACCAATACATTATAATGTAGCACATTAACGGTTAATTGAGAGAAAAACAATAGATTATAATATTGCAATTTAACTGATAATCGAGAGAAACCAATAAATTATAATATACATTTTCTATTATATATATTGCAATCTTCTATATATATATATTTTTTTTTTTTTTTTCAGATTGTACTTTTTCTTAGGTAATATTTAAATCTGCTAGCGTACTTGCGTACGCATTTGAAGGCATTTCAAAACAGAGAAGTTGTATATATGGACGAATGTGGGATTCAAAATTTGAGTACAATAAATCTAAAATTTGTTCAATAAGAGGTTTAACCACTTTATATCTTGTTACCAGTTCAAACCTTTCTACGCTATTCTCTATTTTAACTCTTTTCCTTCCAGAACAAAAATTCCCTCAGTCAGCCTTTATTTAATCCGTATATGTGAGGACATTTACACGATTAGATAAAATCATAAGGCAAAATGCAATATTCCACGATTCAATCCTTGATTCAATCACAAAATACACGATATGGACTTTAAAAAGCTCACTGTTTACTTAACAGGCGACATAATAATAATAATAATAATAATAATAATAATAATAATAATAATAATAATAATAATAATAATAATAATATAGATGTCACAAGTTAAAAAATATACATTTTATTTAAAATTTCTTTGTATCGGCCCGCATTTCCCGCGGTCATCGTCAGAGAATATTTTTATTATTAATTGCTGTTCCATTCATGCAAATACAAAGTGACGTATTTGTATGAATGGGAAAGCAATTAATAATAAATGACGTATTTGTATGAATGCAACAGCAATTAATAAAAAATATATTCTCTGACGATGGCGGCGGGAATTGCAGGCCGAAAGTGCTAAAAAATTTTAAATAAAATCTATATATTTTTAACTTATAACATCTATATTATTAACCATTTGGAAAAATTGGTTATTGTCCTCGTCAGGGTAGAAAATCAAAAGCATATCTGAACCTTTTTATTGGTTGAATCCGCATTTTATTCGTTTTCTGATTGGCCTATACACTAACCTTTACTTTCAACAGAGATGGATACTTCTGTTGCCACTATGACAAAAAAGTAATAAAAACTACAAAAAAAAAAAAAAAAAAATCAATAACTCCGAAAGAAATTGAGATACAGCTTTCAAACAAATTGCATTTAAAAGTACATTTTTTTCTCTACACGACGGTGTAAAAAATAATATTGTGAGATGTTTAGAAGTTTAAGAATGGAATTTCCTTTAAAATGGGTCGTCAGATTTCCATGAAATCTGAGAATGGAAGAGCCTTTTCCCGAACAGCCAATGAAATGGCTTGGATAATACGTAAGTTTCAGGAAATCTGACGAGTCGCAGGCGATTTTTGTCGCTTGTAATTTTTACGTGTAATAACACTTTTAATGTTTAATTCATGGCGTACGTAATGTGTGATCAACTCCGTGCTATTTTGTATGTCTTAAATTTTAGTCTTTGAAAAATTTTTTTTCCAAATGGCCGTTGTAATTTGTTAAATTGCTTTACTATTATTATTATTATTATTATTATTGTGGCCTTTTAAGTAAAACAGTGAGCCTTTTAAAGTTCATATTGTGTATTTTGTGATTTTACATGATTTTTCCGCGAATTCAAACCCCGACGATTTGTTAATTTTTTTATGAATCTTTTGTAACGCGAACGAATATATGAGACACCTTGCGTATTATTTCGATACATTTTCGCATAATTTTAATAACTTATTTCGAACTTTAAACAATGTTATCGAATCAGTATCACTTATAATAAGCCGAATTCTAATTTGTTGAAAGCAATTAATTACGCGCAATACAACTGAAATAAAAAATAGCAATTACTCTGAGCCGGCTCTAGGATTAAGCACACTAGGGCTCACCCTTGTACTAGTAAGCTACTCTGATGCAATAAAACGCTCATTTTTACGATGTTTTTTAATGGATAAAAGATGTAAAAGATCGCGGGTGGAAAGAAGGTGCATAGGGTATACCATGTTATCCTCAAGCGTAGGGGTGCACAACCTTTTTAAGAGAAGGGCCACTTACAAAATTGTCTGGGTTGTCGAGGGCCACATCAGTAACACGGAGAAAATTCTTAGTCAAGGAGGTGATCTGTGGCCTATAATCAGATAAATAATGTGGTTTTAGAGGGGGGGGGGGGCGGTTATCCCTCTAGGTTCCTCTACCCAGCCAACATATCCAATTCAGTTTGTAAGGCTATGCCAGTGTTTACATTTCTATATATAACAGATATAGCAAGAAGTGATTTTCAAGAAGTGATAATATTCTTTTACTTTATACGGGAGTGTAAATTTTTTTTATTAAAAATGCTAAAAAACTAACATAAGCATGAAGACTGGAGCCGAAAAAAAACGTGAACTTTATGAACGAAGAGGAAGGATGAGCAGATCAACAAAATTTGAGATTTTTTCGCGTCTGATCACCAAAATTCGTGATTTGTCTGTAGCTGATGAAAGAAATTTGCGGTTTTACCGCGCCTGATCGACAAAATTCGCAATTTTCTGAAGCAGATTGACAAAATTCGCGATTATTCCAAAGCCGATCGACAAGATTTGCAATTTTTCAGAAGCCGATTGGCAAAATTCGCGATTTTTCCGAACCCTACCGACGAAATTCACGATTTTTCCGAACGTGATCGACAAAATCTGTGATATTTTCTTGCCCCACCAACCAAATTCGCGATTTTTCGAAGCCCGATCGATAAAACTCGCGATTTTTCCGTGCCCGATCAACTAAATTTGCGATTTCCGCCCCTGATCGACGAAATTCATGATTTTTCGGCGCCCGATCAACGAATTTTCGGATTCTTAACTGACTGACGAAATTTGCAATTTTTTTCCCGCAGCAAATTGACGAAATTCGCGATTTTTTCTCGCAATAAACTGACGAAACTCACGATTGTTCTGCAGCCGATAAACGAAATTTTCATTTTTATAGCGCATCATTGACAAAAATCGTGATTTTTCAGTACCCGCTCAACAAAATTTGCGATTTTTCACGCCCGATCGACGAAATTTGCGATTTTTCCGTACCCGATCGACAAAACTCGCAATTTTCTGTGCCCGTTTGGCGAAATTTGTGATTTTTTTCCGTGCGTCATCGACAGAATTCGCGATTTTTTCGTGCCCGATTATTTCTCGAGATAAACATGCGAAACAGGCGATTTTCCCGTGGCTGATTAACAAGATTTGCAAATTTTCCGCGCGTGATCGACAAAATTCGCGATTTTTCCGAGCCCGATCGACAAAACTAGCAATTTTCCGTGACCGAGCGGCGACATTTGAGATTTTTTCCGCGTCTCATCGACAAAATTCGCGATTTTTCCATGCCCGATCAACGAAATTTGCTATTTTTCCGCGACTGATTGACAAAACTCGCAATTTTACTTGCCCGAGCGATGAAATTTGCGTTTTTTTCGAGCCTCATCGACAAAATTCGCGATTTTTCCGTGCTCAGTCAACGAAATTCTCGATTTTTCCGTGCCCAATCAATGAAATTAGCGGTTCTTAACTGGCTGACGAAATTTTCAATTTTACCGCTGCAAGTCGACGAAATTCACGATTTTTTCCTGCAACCTATGGAGAAAAATTCCAATTTTTTCCATTTGTAAATTGACGAAATTCGCGGGCCACTTTTGGCCCGCTGACCACAGATGGTGCATCCCTACTCAAGCGGATTCTGCAAGAAGGTACTCCAAACAAAGAAAATAGAAAAATCAGCGATTTCCTAAAATGAAATGATACAATAAGTCTTACACTAAAAATGTATTGTACATACTCACTCGTTTATTATTTGTTTGTTTGTTTGTTTTGAGCGTTTTAAAAGCTATAAAATTATTTCTCGTGAACCAATACAAATATCATATTATGATGATGGTTCGCCTGAGATCAGATAGATTTAGATATAAACAGCCAGGTATTTGAGTGTAAAATGTTTGAAATATTTTTATTTTAATGTAATGGTCACAGCATCGATGCGTGCGTTTGTATAAAGCGGAAATCATATGACGCTGAATAGCATAACAGAACGAAGGAAAACGAGGCTATATTACATATATACCTGAGCATAACGGTAGCTGATTAAACAAGATTTCAAGAACTGCGTGTTGTGCGCGGTTTCCAGATCTACAGCTATTCAAATATCCAAATAAAAATAGAATTATATATATAAAAAGTAAGCTTTTTTAATTTATAAAAGTCGTTCTCCATAATAGATGGAAAATTTATGTTTACCATTATAACCCATTTCAGTTTTAAAATTCTATTTTATGTTTATGATTATGCTTATAACACATAATGTGTTTTATTATATATTAATACTTCCATTTGTCTTAATAGGATCTTTGTAGGATCCTTGCTAATATTTACATAAATTATTATTATTTTTTTTTAGGAGCATTAACGGTTCAAATACAATAAGGGAACCGAAAAATTGATTTTTTTTTTACTTAATGATATTAAAAATGCGTTTATTTGAAATATTTTAAACAATACTCATTCATGGGTTGATGTTAGAACAATAAATTTGATAAAATGAACTTAATCACACGTCATGTATATAGCATAGGGAACGATTAATATTTAAAGAAATTTTATTCAAAACTAGTAATCTGCACACACAATTTCGTGAAAAGTTTAATATCTTGTATTCTAAAAAGATACTAAATTCAGCTGCATCGTGTCTTCTGAACCATGGCTTAATTATTTCAGCAGACACGACCCGTGCCAGGATCAGGTTTACATTTCCTTTCAACATACCGGACATTCAGACATGGTGGACCGTTATTGATGCTATTTTGCATTCTATGGCTTGCGCACACATAGTAATCTAATCTATAATGTTAAACTTTCTCATAAATATGATGTATGAAGTATTCCAGAGAAAAATCTTAATCGTATGTTAAGCGGACTGGGGACGCTAATTTTTTTTTTTTTTTTTTTTTAATTTTCAACATAGAGATTTGAAATTTTATGCAAATACAGTCGGACCTCGTTATCCCGACACCCGGTTTTCACGTCTGTATATGATTTTAATGTAAATAAACTCCGGATTTTACGTCGTTGAATAATTTTCATCTCCGGATATCCCGACGGTTTAGGAAAATTGTCCATATTTCATAATCCATCTTATAAGCACGGCAATTAAGCGATAAGAAATGTCTTAGCCAAACTTTTCCCAAAAGTGTCTAAAATACCCATCTGAGATAAATGAGAAATTTTACACCAATCCTTTATCTGAATAAATAAACCCACACTATGAATGACATACTTAAGCTCCAGATAGACGTATCAGTCTACTCGCAGTCTTTTTGCTCTGGTCAGGTGGCGCTTTCTTGTGACTACACGGCGTTTTCCATCTGACTAAAACCGAAGCATTGCATTGCATTGCATTAAATTGAAACGATCAGAGATTATCTAACATCCATTTCTGAAACAACGAATAATGATTACAATTTTCAATTTTGTTTTTGTGTTTGTTTTGTTTAATAACAAAGTTTTATTGCTTAAAATTGCAAGAACAGTTAGGAATTTAAAATTTTGATAGAAATGAGTTACCTGCCAACTACATTTTTTGATTATTTTACACATTTTGTGGCACAGAGTACAGAAATAGAATACTCATTTGAAAAAAGCATTTTAAAAATAACAAAATACTTGTATTCAGGAGATAATATTCCTAATTGCTAAAACATAATTAGTATCAGCTTTTAACAGTTTATAAATCGAATAACTCTTAATGTATGCAAACAAACTACAATAAATGATCAAACGAAAAAAATCTCTTTCGTCAATACACAAGATTTCAATATTGTACAATAAAATATAATGTAACATATTGTGAGATTTGAAGTAAGTAAATTTTGTTTTATTTCTTGGGTTTTACGTTAATAACTTTAGCTTTAGACCGTACAAAATGGCAATTAAACCACAAGTGGACTAAATGATCTGTACACTGTAAAAAAAAATCTGTAAAGTTACTAAAATTTTTCTAGGAAACTGGGATTCCGAGAACTTTTTATGTAACGGCAACGAGAAAAATTCCTGTAACAGACGTTGTTACAGGAACTTTTGTTGTTGCCGTTACATAAAAAGTTCTAGGAATCCCAGTTTCCTAGAAAAACTTTAGTAACTTTACAGATTTTTTTTTTTTACAGTGTAATCAAAACTAATGTTTGTTGAAACTGAATGGTAGTTATCAGAAATCTTTTACTTATAATGTCTTTATGTGAATTTGCCTCTTTGCATTCCGATATTACTTTTAATATTTAAATAATTCATAAATGCGTAATTTCCAATCATTAATTTTGAAATTCTGTAGAAGGCATTAACGGCCAAGTCGCAGGAAACCATTTTCAATGAAAGGTTTGGGATGTTTGGCTTTTAACTTGTGCGAATTTCAGATATCACTACTTTTTCTGGCCGAAACATTAAGGAGAACTTGGCGCTTTTTTTTTTTTTTTTTTTTTTTTTACCGAAAACTTTTTGTTGGGACTTAAAATTTTCTTAAACTAATTAAAAATACGACTTTTTATAAACATATTTTTCTCCAACTCCGGTTACTGCGACACTCCGCTTATGACGACACTTTCTTCTGGTCATTAGAGTGTCGGGATAACGAGGCTCGACTGTATACATTTCACGCAAAAGTATATAGAATACCTTAAAAGAAATAAGATTTAAAAAATAAAATAAAATTTTTAAAATATTAATTTTTGAGATATTTCCCCAATTTCACATTTTAATCACTTAAAATCTATCACAAATAAATCTGTGCATCGATTTTTTAATCCCTTGAATAGTTAATTTTTTAGATATTTTTTCCTGAATTGCATATCGACTTTCATCAAAATTTTGTATTTCAATAAATTAAAAATCAAATTTAATTACCTTAATAAAGTTGAATTTTAAAATGCATACGCAGATTTTTTGATTTTTCTTCCTTATCAATTTCGTGAATTGTGATCAAAAACTAAGGCGCATGGAGCATTTCAAAAATCTACAAACTTCGAAAAATCAATTTTGAGAAAAACAGATTTAATGTATATTAAAGGGCCAAAATATTGTTTGAGTACAAAATTAAAACACTTGTAACTTTGCAGACCTGCCAACCTTTGAAAATGAGAAATCGTAGCACATAAAATTAAAGTTAATCTGGAGGTTGGTTGATTGGTTTTTCGTGTTTCGCAGCCCATTTTTTGACATTCGAAAAAGGAATAAGGTCTTTCAACTCAATATGGTAATTTTTTTCCTCTGAAAATTTTTATACGATACGATTTTTAGAGTTTCTTCCCGTTTCGCAGCGTTTTTTTTTTACATTTGTAAAAGGGGTCTGGTTCGAATTTTTTAGCCCAGTGTAGTAAATGTTGACGAAATTCGCGATTTTTTTTCCGGCGGTCATTTCAGGAAATTCACAATTTTTCCCCATAATCGTAATTCACATTTTTCTATCACGATTCTTTGTTGAAATCCGCACTTCTTGCCATGCACTTTTGACGAAATTTGCATTTTTTACGCGGTCCTTTGACGAATTTTGCGTTTTTTTACCACGATCCTTTGACAAAATTAGTGTTTTCTTTCTGCGATCTTTCGGTGAAATTTGCGGTTTCTTAATGATCTGTCGATGAAATTTGCATTTTCTTACTGATTTTTTTGACGAAATTCGCGTTTTCTTTCTGCGATATTTTGACAAAATTCACGTTTTTACTACGATCCTTTGACGAAATTTATTTTCTTCTGCAACCAATTGACGGAATTGGTCTTTTTTTTTTTTTTTACATGGTCCTTTGTCGAAATTCGTGATAGTTTATCGCAAATCGTGCGATTTTGCACACTATTTCAAACCTTGCCCTTCAAAGAACCTCCCACCCTTCAGAAATTCTTAAAATGGCACCCATGTTTCTAAGGAAGGGAATTCTTGTATAAATATTTACAGAAACACGATTCACTCGTGGTTAATATGCATAGTGTTTTATGTTAAGAAGTTTGTTTTGTAGCCCAGATTTTTTTTTTCCCCATGAGCACTATTTAATGTCCGAATTTTCGGACTAATGGCCAATTTTTTAAAACTTTCGGAAACGAATACTTTGGAAGTTTGGAAATTTCGCAGCAGAATCATTCCTGAAAAATATGCTACGTGGGATAAAAATCGCAACTAGAAACAAAAAATGCGTTTTTGTTTTTTGCAAAAAATCGTAGTTTAAGACCGATTTTCGTAGCGTCGTAGTTTATAGGTCAAAAACGTAGCAACTACGATCTTTTCGTAGCAGTTGGCAGGTCTGAACTTTGTGAAAAATCATCGCATTTGCATACGGTTTTTCACAAGTCACTGAGTACAAGAGGGAGAATAATTATATAGACAAAAAGAAATTTAAATTTTTGGTTCAATTTTTGCCCAAATAAAGGTTCACGGTCCCTTTAAGAAAAAACGGTATTTTTGGGGTAAATTGATTCGGGTCTGTTTCCATTCATTTTTGCACGGGACGGGCTAAGATAGCTTTCGTTTGGGCCGTCTAGGGTCGGGACCAGACCTGGAGACTCCTGCCCGTGCATACCTCTACTATCGATGCACAAATTAAATACATTTTGATGTTTCAAGTTAAGTTCGCCTCACATTTATGCGACGGAAGGTGGTTCTTTTTTTGGCTTCTGGTGGAGAGGAGAAACCTGTCGGAGGAGGGGGTTCCTGACATGTTTATGACCTCCCTCAACACTATCACCTGGGAATAATTCCTTTGGTTGATTTTGCGAGCTTTGCTTTCAAACCTTTAAAGAGAAATAAAAAAGGTCACAGCTTATCACATAGACTCTGCAAAATAAAGCACTGAAAACAATTTATGACTCTCGTCACAGAATGGTTCTCAGTCGCCATTGCAATTTTGTTTTTAGTGACTCACTCCATATATTTAACCTCCTTTTTTCCACGTCAATACGGTGAAAAGAGAGAGGCCGAAAATAGGGTCCGATTGAGCGCCTATTACTTTCAGCGCTATCTATCGCTGCTACTTTAAACTAAAATCGAGAATTACAATAAAAAAAACTCTTAAAAATAACTGCAGCACATAAAAATGTTGAACAATTTTGGAAGCTAAGTAAGATGTTAACTTTTGTTTTTTGTTAAAGTGCTGGTACAGAAAAACGAGTTTAGCAGCTTTATCAGTTCCTAATAGACCAGGAGCCGGCAGCACAGAGAATCACTTCATGGAGTTCACGGATGAAATTCTAGGATGAGTTAAATCTTGATTCGCATATTAAAACGCAATCGGTCTGTCAAGTGCTATCTTGGGGAAAAGCACCTGAAAACCCGATTTTAGCGGCTGACTCGTAGGTTGACCATTGTGTTTTCCTGCTCCCAGTCCTCCATGTCTTCATACCTTTTGGTGCAGGAAAACACTATGGTAAACCTATGAGTCAGCGGCTAAAATCGGGTTTTCAGGTGTTTTTCACCCAGATAGGACTTCGAAGACCGATTGCGTTTTAATATGCGAATCAAGATTTAACTCATCCTAGAATTTCATCCGTGAACTCGATGACGTGATTGTCCGTGCTGCCGGCTCCCGATCTATAAGCAATTCTTAGTTTTCGAATGTACCAAACCAAAAACAGAAAACAAATAGTTCAACCGAAGCAGAAGTAGCTATTGAAGTAAAAAGCTTGATCCTGAATTCTATAAGTTTTCAAGTACTATCCTTTTCGATAACTATAACACGTGCATTCCACCATTCTAAAAGACTGGATTTCTTTCACTATATCAGACTCAAACAAAAATTCATTGAATGGGTCATATTTTGCTTCAGGCTTTTATATAACAGGCATCCATCACCAAAGTAGAGTATTTCTCTTTAACAAACGCTAATGCTGATATTTTATTAGAGCTTGTTAATTTAACTTCTGCATAATCCAAAAGTTTGCGTTGAATTTAAAATTTCAACTGTTATTTTTTATTTCCGATGAACAACAAGGTTGTACTTTTTTTTTTTTTTTTTTTTGCTTTCTTTTAATAGCTTTGTAAAGTTGGGATAGTTGTTTATATACACCCTGTATAAATGTATAAGTTAGAGAGCTGTAGTGCTCCAAAGAATAATTCAATTGACTGAGAATCCAGAATGCTTTTAAGTAATCGAGTTCCGGATTAGAGTTACAGCCCTGTTATCATGCAGCTTTCAATGGAGATTCCGGTTTCGCAACTTCACTCTCTTTTCTCCGACTTAATTCATTTCATTTCGAAGCCAGCTTTTTATTTATTATCCGTTCCTTTAACCTTTGTGGCAGAGACAGTAAAACATTTTACTTCGGAGTGGTAGTTTATTAATCCTGGGAGTTTTAATAGTTTACTCACATTTAGCAGTATGCGCAGTATAAAATTATTGCAAGAAGACCTGTTACGTCTCACTAAAAGTTGTTGGCATTCAAATACATGAATATTGGCATGCATTCGTTGTAAATTTAGATTATAAACATACAAGGGATTCCAATTGGGGCTTCCAGGGTTACAGAAAGTACTGGTTGGTGAACAACGCATAAGTGGACACATACTGGACGATGAAGTGTGTTTTATTTATTTATTTTTGTTTTTCAGCGTATGTGTGAACACACATAACTGAAAAGATGAAAGAAAGATACTTTTTGCGTTACGCGTAAATTTTGAAAAAAAAGAAAAAAAAATCAGTTTTATACACATTGCAATACATTCCTTTTCAGCTCAATAGGTTATTTTTTAGTCTGTCGTCTGTCAAGATAAAATTTTCATTTTCAACCCTTTTTTAAATACAATAATGAATTTTAGAGACAACAAAACGAAAGCATAATGAAATAATTTAAATTTGTGATAACAGTTATCAATAAGTCATCAAAAATTATTAGTAGGCTTAAGTATTATTTTCTTTTGAAAGAGTTAATATGTTTTGAAACCGAAGAAGTCTTTTTAAAGCTAAATCTAAGCAGATTAAGTGGGTATTTTTTGTTTATTCGTATTTGGATTTCTAAAGCTGATGCAGATTTTTAAACTTTGCGTAAACACCGAAATATCTCTCGGAAAGAAAAATTTTCAAAGGGTAAATATTAATATTTTTTAACGAAGAGGTCATTTTATAGATGAAAGTAAGCCGGTTAAGTAAGTGTTTTTCGTTTTCTATATTTCGAATGGTTCGGCAGATGCAAGGGTCGAAAACCGGGAAGGGAGACACGAAATCAAACTTTTGAAAATAATTTTTTAAGAGTTAACGTCCGTATTTTAAAACGGATTGCGCCATTAGAAAGCTTAACGTGCGTGGATGTGATTTTGTATGTTTTTCCTTATTTCGAATATTTCATTCGAAAGACGCAAACAAAAAGAACCGTTTTTGACTATCAGATCTTCTGCTAACTAGTTCTCTGGAAAAAAAGGTCTTTTTAGTGAGTTTTTTAATTTAATTTTTAATCATAAATATATAAATATATATGTATATGTGTGTGTGTATAGTCAAACTTTTTGTAATTATAAACCATTTTTAAAAAATGACCAGAAACAAATGAAATATTTATGATATTATGAAACTGGTCATCCAAAATGTTGCATATAGAATTGGAATAATTATAAATGTAATAGAAAAAAATTACAAAAAGAATGTAAAAATGCTTTGAATGATATAAATTTTATTTTTTCAAAAATTTTATTTTATCCAAATATGAAAAATACCATAGTCGAACATTATATATTTAATTATGATATGGTGACAAAGTTACGGTTGAAGTTTCAGCCTCTTGAGAATATGCCATTTCCTCTTTATTCGCAAATCAATAATTGATGCGATTTTTCTAAATGAGCCCAAAATTTAAACTTACCTCTTTTTTAAATAATAACAATATTAATAATATTAATATTGTACATTTATATTATATTAGTATATATTAATAATATATACTAATCAATCATATTCTTTAACCTATTTTAATATCTTTCTAGTTCTTTTCAACTTATTTATAAATGAACTCATTTATTTATTTCTTAGACTGTTCATTCGTTATTTTCCCTTACAACTATTTTAAAGAAAATTTTCAAGCCTCAGAAAATAATGGTTACAATACTAAGCCATACTTTTTTCTGGTAATCTATTGCTTTAAAATTATGATTTTTCAACGACTTTTATCGACTTCAGCAATCTAATACTGCGCTACTGACTCCAGATCGATATAAAAAAAATTATAAAGATACATACAACGTAAATTTACTATTGATATGAAACAAAAACTAAATTTCCACGTTCTTGAAGAAAAAAAAATAATAATCAAACATATGCCTTAATTTTTTTTTTTATATGCTTCTATTTTATTTTAACACATTTACAGATAAACTTGTTTTGTTTGACTGTTTGCGTACTTATATACTTGTTTCATCATATCTGGAAAATGCGTTTCAAAAATATTCACAATCCTTAGAAAATAATGATCACGATTCTACTAAGTTGTACATTTTTTCTAGTAATTTATTGCTCTAAAATTATCATTTTTCAATAAGCGTTATATCGACCTAAGGAACTTGAAATATAATTATAGATGGACTATTTTTGTTTATTTGTTTCCCTTCTTTTACAATAAGTTTTAAAGAAAATTCACCCGCCGAATACCAGAAAATAATGATTACATTATTTAACCATACTTTCTCTAATAGTTTTTTGTTCTAAAATTATCATTTTTCAGTAAGCGTTTTATCGACTTTAATAATTTCAAATATAATTATAGATGTGGATTCTTCTTGTTTATTTGTTTCACTTGATTTGCAATAGTTGAAAAAAAAATCGCCCCTGTAACATCAGAAAACAATTATCACAATACTTCTTCTAATAATTTTTTGTTCTAAAATTGTCCTTTATCAGTTAGCATTTTATCGACTTTAATAATTCCAAATATTATTATAGATGGATTTTTTTTGTCTATTTGTTTCATTTCTGTTACAACAGTTTTCAAGAAAATTCCTCCCTCGAACATTAGAAAACAATGATCACATTGCTTAATCATACTTTTTCTAATACAGTGAAACCTCCCTGTGCGACCACCTCCATTAAGCGACTGCCTCCCTGAACGATCTTTTTTCTCATGGAACGAAATTTATTCTCATAGGTTCAATACTAATTTTACCTCTACTCAGAGACCATCCCAGTTGAACTTCCTCCATGAGAGACCTATTTCTTTGAAGAAAATGAAACAAATTCCGTTTTTTCCGGGTCGCTTGAAGAAGGTTTTATTAGAAAAATAATTCCAGGGAGCACATTATTCATCAGACCCCTACACTAAGTTTAAAATTTTTATTTATTCCGGTAACTTTTAAGTGTTTAAACACCTTTGTGCTTTTTTAGGCAGTTAAGGATTTAGTCAATTAGACAAATTAAGGATGACGGTCAATAAACTCTCCTGCCCTATTCTGTCAGGAAACTCTCAAAGAAATATAGATAAATTAATGAAATCGTCATTATTGTTTCGCGTCAAAAAAAAAAAAGTATTTATTTATTGAACTTTGAAAGGACTTGGAAATAAAAATTATAAAAGATAAAACCGTAAAATCAAAGCAAGTGTCAATGTATTCATTTTTATTACTCTGTAGTCATTAACTTATGCAATTAACTTTTGTTTTGATACTTAAATTTTCACATTTTTTCCTAATGTGAAAAATAAATTGTAGTAACATCAATTGATACCTTTTTTCAACAATTAAAATCTAGATTTCAACAGGACCTCCATCAAAAGACCACCTCTCGGAGTTACCCATTTTTATTGGAACGGAACGGGGTCGCTTTAGAAAGGTTTTACTGTATTTTTTTTCCTCTAAAATTATTATTTTTTTTCTCAATAAGCCTTTTATCGACATTAACAACTTGAAATACATTTATAGAGGACAAATTATGCAATATGAACTTTAAAAAGCTCACCGTTTTAGTTAAAAGGCGACAAGGATAGTAATAATACAGAGGTTATCATTTAAAAATAAACATCTTATTTAAACTTACTAGTACTTTCGGTCTGCAATCCCGCGGCCATCGTCGGGAACATTTTATATTGTATAAAAATATTCCCTGATGATGGCCGCAGTATTGCAGGCCGAAAGTACTAAAAATTTTAAACAAAATGTATATTTTTAACTGGTAACCTCTATTATTGCCTTTTAAAATTCATATTGTGTATTTTGTGAGGGAATCAAGGTGGAATAATGCATTTTGTCTTATGGTTTTATTTACTCTTTTTGTTCATTCATTTGTTTAGTTGTTTTTGCTTGTTCCCATTTTCTCTAACACTAGTCTTTCCAAAAAAGTTCGCAACTCTCAGAAAACAAAGCGCAAAATAGTTAGCCATATTTTTATCTAATAATTTACTGGTCTACAAAATATCAGTTTTCAAGAAGTGTTCGACAGAGCTAAGAAACTTCAACTACTAAACAAAATTTCTAAATTATCGTAATGCTAAACGTGTAATTTATTAAAAATCGCTCTCTGGTGGCGAAATGTTGAACTTTTTTTTAAAATTATTTGCTTAAACAAATTCCCATCCCTTTATTATGTCTGTCACAAACTTGCACAGCTTTATGAACCATAGTTTTGTCTGTAGACAATTTTAAAATAGGGTCGTTTTATTATGGACAGTCTGTATATTTATAGATGAACTTTTTTTGTTTATTTGCTTGACTGACTGCTCGTTTATTTGATTCATCTTCTCTAATAACTATTTTCAAGAAAACTCTCAAGACTCTCAAAATAATGATCACGGCACTTAGCCAGACTTTTTTCTAATAATTTATCGCCCAATATTATTGTTTTTCTAGAAGCGTTTTATCAATTTTTGCAATCCCACCATTACTCCCACGTATTCGGTAGTGATATCATAAAAAAGATAACGATAGATCCAAACTGAAAGCAAATTTTCTGTTGATATCAAACAAAAACTAAACTTTTTTCGTTCTTGGGGGGAAAAAAGTAATAATCAAACTGCTCCTTTTCTTAAAAAATATGTTTTTCTTCTTTGCTTTGCTCAAATTTATAGATTAAACTCTTATTGTTTGTTTGTTTCTGTGCTTGTTATACAGGGTTCGTTGATATACATCAATGGATATATATCATGATATATATGACGATATATATATATCATATCTCCGATATTTATTTTCAAGATATCAAGATGTTTGGTATTTTCGATATTTTCATACATTTGATATTTATTTTCAAAATATCATAAAAATGATAAAGACACATCCAGACAGAAAGCAAAAATATGTTGATATGATGTTGATTGTTTATATGTTGATATGAAACAAAAACTAAACTTTATACGTTCTTGAAAAAAAAGAAGTACTAATCAAACTGTTCCTTTTCTTAAAAAATACTTTTCTACTTTACTTCGCTGAAATTTATAGATTAAACTATTGCTGTTTGTTTGTTTTTGTGCTTGTATACAGGGTTCGAGTATATTAATGGATATACATGATGATATATATGATGATATATCTCCTATATTTATTTTCGGAATATCAAGATGTTTTATATTGTCTATAGTTTCATAGATATTTATTTTCAAAATATCAAGATGTTTGATATTTCATATATTTCCATGTATTTTATACTTAATTTCAAAATACCAAAATGTTTGATATTTTCTATGTTTTTTACATACTTGACATTTATTTTCAAAATCTCACTTTGCAAGATATTTTTGAAATTTTCAGTCAAAACAAGCTTAAACGAAATTTTCTACTGTTATTGACTATGTCATTCTGTAGATAAAGATCTTTTGTCTCTGGCAGTGGCATTTTTTGGCCAAAAAAAGAAAACAAATATATTTTGCAAGCTTTAAGTTTGTAGCTTTTATTTTGTTTGTTTGTTTGTTTATGTAGAACTAATAATTATGTGGAACATAATTCAGACCAGCCATTGAAAGATAAACTGACTAATTTAGATAAGTAATTATTTACAGCTTCATTAAAAAAGAATCTTTTCTGGCTTTAGTTCAGTTGAGTTTAAACTGTACAACATGGTAGGGAATAAAAAAGAAGACAAGCTTACATTTATATAAAATTTTATCAAATAAAAAAACTTTTAAAATTTTGTTTTATAAAACACAAAATTTTCTTGATGTTTGAAACTAAATCCTATAATTGTTTTTTTTTTTTTTTTTTTTTTTTTTTGTAAGTGTTTAAAGCAAATTTTTTCTGTTTTTAATTAATTGATCTTCATTTTTTTTTCTATATATAAAAAAAAAGAAAGAAAGGGAAAGAAAAAGGCATTTTTAGAATATTGCTTTCTTAATGTTTTGTTTGTTTAGTGCAATATGCTTTAGTTTTTCATTTATATTATGCTTGAAAATATTTATCATCAGCATTAAGCTGACTATTTTGAAAATATCAGATATATATTGAAAATATCGGATAATTTTTGTATCTTCGTAAATATCATGATATTTACGAACCCTGCTTGTATGCTTGTTTTATCTTTTTTTACAACTGTTTTCAAGGAAAATCCACAAGCCTTAAAAATACCGATCGCGATTCTACATAACCGTGTATTTATTTTTAGTAATTCATTGTACTAAAATTATCCTTTTATAGTAAACATTTTATCGGCGTTAACAAATTCAAATCTATTTATATATTGACGAAATCTTTCTGTTCATTTGTTCCATCTTCTCTCACAAGAGTCGTTTAAAAGCATTCATAACCCTCATAAAACAATGCTCACACTAGACATACTTTTTTCTAACAATTTATTCGTTTGAACTTATCATTTTTCAAGAAGCGTTTTATAGACGTTAGCAACTTCTCTATATTTATAGATGAACTCTTTTTGTTTATTTGTTTGTTTATCTGCTCGTTTATTTAACCCTTAAATGCCGGGTGTTGCTTTTCGGTAACATACCCAATTTAGGCACTAAAATACTATTAGAATAATATTGAAGCTATAATGCCTAATGTTGCCAATAAAATACATTCTGAAAATATTATTAAATCGATTTTTAACATGTAGATGGCAACACTTGTGCTGTTTATGAATAAAGATAGATTTATTTTTTTAATCGTTACTACTTTTTCTTTTTGTTTTGTTTGGAAGCTTGCGAAATACCCTATTTAGTTCTGCAGTGAACAAGTAAAATTTACACTTAAATTTTCTTATACCTATATTTCAGGCATTATAGTAGCCACCAGTATAGACACTTTTACCACATTTGTTTTACATTAATATATAAAGATTCATGACACTTAATTTTCATTTTAAAAAATCCTTTATCTTTCGTTTTGTACATATTAAAATCGAAAATTATAATTTACATTTCTTTACTTTTCTTTAAAAAAAACACATTTTTTTACTTAAAAAGGACATAAATTCCGGTATATCGTTAAAACTATGCTATTTATAAATATATACTGCATTGTCCATACTCTTTGGCACTTCTCTCCATTTCTGATGAATTCTCTCCATTCATCAGAAATGGAGAGAAGTGCCAAAGAGTATGGACAATGCAGTATATATTTATAAATAGCATAGTTTTAACGATATACCGGAATTTATGTCCTTTTTAAGTAAAAAAATGTGTTTTTTTTTAAGAAAAGTAAAGAAATGTAAATTATAATTTTCGATTTTAATATGTACAAAACGAAAAATAAAGGATTTTTTAAAATGAAAATTAAGTGTCATGAATCTTTATATATTAATGTAAAACAAATGTGGTAAAAGTGTCTATACTGGTGGCTACTATAATGCCTGAAATATAGGTATAAGAAAATTTAAGTGTAATATGGGCATTAAATGAGACAGAAATTACTGTCGAAAAACACTGGCTAAAGTAAAATTTATTTCTTATTATAGTTCCTAAAATTCTTGTGTGTTTAATAGTATAGAATTTTATCAAGGAAAATTATTTTTTCAATTAAAGACCAGTATTGCCGATTAGTAACAAACTGTTTTTTAGCCGTAAACCATACTTTAAACAAAATAGGATTTTTTAAAGTATTTTTCCCATGATTTATTTAAAAAATGAAAGTCGAAAAACATTATTACAATGATTTTTTAAAAATCAGGCATTTAAGGGTTAATTCCTCTTCTTTTATGAGGGTTCCCCCAAAAAATCCTCGTGGCTAATATATATATATATGTATATATATATATATATATATATATATATAGAAAAATTGGATGAAATAACGCATCTTCTATGAATGAACTCACAAGCTCCTCTGATGATTCTGTGAGTCATTCATAGTTTCTTATTTTACATACTGGTTTGATATGTTCATTTCTAAATCATCTTTAGAATTTTATCAATTTTTTCATATATTTGTGATTTCAAATTTATTATATATATATATAAACTTTTTCCAAAAATACATTGATTTAAAATTATTATTTTTCAATAAGAGACAATAAGTTTTACAGACGTTAGCAACTTCACTATATACATATAGATAGATGAACTCTTTTTGTTTATTTCCTGCCTGTTTATTTAATTCCTCTTCTCTTATAAATATTTGCAAGAAAATTCCCAAGCCTCAGAAAACAATGCTTCTTTTTTCCAATAATTTATTGCTCTAAAATTATCATTTTTCAAGACGCGTTTTATCGACGTTAGCCATCTAATACTCCCACCGAGTCCGGATTGATATCATAAAAATGATAAAGATACATCCGAAGAGAAAGCAAATTTACTGTTAGTTTCTTACCTTGACTAACCTTTCCGACCTACAGCAGGTGAATAACAACAGCCTTGGCCCCTTTTCGAGGAATGTTCGGGGAGAAATCTGGCTACCACCGAAAAAAAAGTCTTCCCCCAAGGACGTATCGCCCCTAGATAGGGATAATACCACCGTTAGATGCCTTGGAATATCCATCACTATCAACTTTCTTAGGTCGTATATTTCAGGAGATATCAGACAGGTAAAATGTTTCTTTGACCTGCTTTTCTTCAAGAAACAGGGTGGGGGGTTCTTCGGAAAGGGGAAATGTTTTTGTTGGGAAAAAGTCGTAAAATTGTTAGTATTGAGAAGTGAATGAATAGGTAGTGGTTCTGTCAAAAAAAAAAAAAAAAAAAAAAAATATTTGGAAGACCAGCACAACGCTTTGGTAAATAGTGCACTTGTAACGTTGGTCATAAAGCGGTTACAGTTAAACGCAAAACGACATATACAGTGTGATATTCTATTCATTAAGTAAGTGGGTTCGAAAGGTTATTGCCTATTAGTCGTCAAGTGTTAAAAATTAAAACTTCAAAATCTCAATATTTTGGGTTTGACCATCGAATAAGCTTACACAGCTTTTTATAAGTTCGCTAAAATTTGTAATTACGTTAATAAAACATGGTTTTATTGGTCTAAGAGTTAAAAGAAAGGTCATACAATATTTATTATTGAGAAGTGAGTGAGTATGCAATGGTTCTGATAAAAAAAAATGTTTGGAAATCCAGTATACTACATTGGTAAATAGAACACTTGTAAGTTGGTTATAAAGTGGGTTACAACAAAGTGCGGAACGATAAATACAGTGTGATATTCTATTCACCAAGCACGTACGTTCAAATGATGAGTGCGTGTTTGTCTCCAAACGTTACAAAATGAGATTTCATAATCAGAATAGTTTGGGTTTAAACATCGAATAAGCTTACACAACTTTTTACTATTTTACTAAAATTTACAATTAATTATATTAATAAAACGTCATCGTTGTGTTGTTCCAAGATGGAGAAAAATTTTGTTAGTAAAAGGTCTTAAAATTGTTTATATTAAGAAATGAGTCATTTTGTCCAGCACATTTGTAATGTTGGTTATAAAATGGTTATAAAAGAAACGCGTAAAGATACAGGGGTGTAGTAGAGGGTTAAGAAATTCCGTATACCCTCTGTTTCTCAAATAAAACTATAGAGTATACTATATCCATGAACATTCATGACTCTAGCGTATACCCTCTGGTTTATTTACAACTACAATACTGGATAAATACCTATTCTATTAACGATATTCTGTTCACAAAGTATGCAGGTTTGAAATGTATTACATATTTGTTGCCAAGTGCTTCAAAATAAGACTTCTTTATCAGAGTATTTTGCATTTGTTTGCGAATAAGCCTGCACAACTATTTACTATTTCGTTAACATTCACAATGGACCTTATGCACGCGACCTGAGGTCGAGGCTAAAATTCGTCTGCTGGCGGTATTTACTGGCGGTGTTTAGCATAGCAGTCTGTGGAGTGTGAGTTATTAATGCTTGTTTGTTAAAAATACCGCAAAAAAATTCCTTGATGCAGCAGCATATACTTAATATATTGTAATCTAAATTCAAAATGTTGTTCTGTATGCGAGAAAATTCTCTAAGTTTGCAAATTTTCAGTTAAAATGTATGCACTCAACCTGGGTCAAGGCTAAAGTCGTCTGCTAGCGGTGTTTGCGCCTGCGCATACTGGTATTCTGCCGGTGCAGTAACTAGAACAACAGATCATCATACCGCCAGCTCTGGCGTCTGACGTCACCTGAATAGAGTCCATTAATTATATTCATAAAACCGCATCAGGTTATCCGCAGAGGGAGAAAATGTTTTCGGTGGGAGAAGTTGTAAAACACTCTTGAGAATAGAGTGAGTATGTCATGCAAGACTGTACCCAGAGAAATATTTCGGAGGGGGGATTGGTAGGTTCAACATTTTATTATTGTTATCTTAATTTAGATTTTTTTTTCAAACTGCTTTAATAGATGAAAAATTACTTAAAAGTTAGTTTTTGTGAATTCAAATAACTCATACTTATTACAAAAAATAAATAAATAAAATTTGAGCGTTGTTCATTGCAAAGAAATTTGTACTCTCGTCTGTGTTGATTTTGCTTCTACTTTGCCGATGCAACAACATGAGTGTCAAGCAATTTAAAAATTTCTGAAGTTCTTTACCGATATTTTCAAATGTTTTTTGCCAAAAATGTCTTTCCAGGAGCTTGTGTCAAAACGGTTACGTTTCCCAAATTAGCCAAGTTGTAGATAATCTGAATTAGACCCACGTCGTATTCTTCAAGAATTCACAGTTAAACAAGTTGGACCATCTATATTAGACTACCGTGTTTACTCGCATAATAGTCGCACTTTTTTTTTGTCGATTTTTCATTGTGAAATTCTAGATGCGACTATTATGCGGGGAATTCTACTGCACAATATTGTATACTCTAACGCTAAAACATTAAATGTATAAAAAAACACATTGTAATAAAAATAGTAATTTATCAAATGTTTCCAGATTATGTGCTGTTTATTATATATACCATTTTTCTTTTTATCATAATAATTTTAGAAACACAACATTTACAAATAATCTTTATATCAAGTTCTTCATATAAAATTTTCACATTAAATCATCCAGTGAAGGTATCAGTATCACTATTGTAATGTGAATCGTTATCTGAAGAATCTTCGTCATTCCATAAATTGCCATTACCCCTTCCGTTCAAAACATTGGGATTGGAGATACCTGTATTCTTAAAACTTTTTGAAATCATATCGCTTGTTATTAAAATTCAGCTTTGTAATATCCAACTATACATTAATTCTAGGGATGGATGCCTTACTTTTCCGCTGGCAGTTTTTTCTTTGTTCCCATTAACCATCCAATCTCCATATACTCTTCTTATATTGTCTTTAAACAGTTGCAGAATTGATGCGAGTCCTCCAGGAATTATCACACAATCTGTTTTGCGAAGAAAATATTTTGACGATTACGCGAGGGCGACTATTGCGCGAGTAAACACGGTACTCTAGACATTTTGGTTTGATAGCATGGAAATCCCGCTTTTACAGAGCCATTCAAGAATAATTTTAAGACATTCTAGACATTAAAGACATTCTAGAAATTGCGTTAATGTTTTTAACATACTTCTGCAACCGAAGAAAAAAAATATGCTAGCGATTAGAATTTTGATTTAAGAGAGTAAGGGGGTCAAAATTCTCGAATTTTTTTTTTCATTTTTCTCGCTAATAAAATACTACAAATTTAAATAAATTAAATAAAGCAAACCGCGTACTTCTACATCGATTACATCAGCAGATATAAATTTTTTGTGTTGTCCTAACAATTCAGCCCTACCCGTAACTGAAAATTTAAGTCCATGTATCTCAGAATGGATTTTGTCATAATTTGACATGTCTAAATGGATACATTTAAATTTTCTTACAAAATATATCTATGAAATTTAGTATGGAGCTTTTATGTTATGTTTTTAATAAATTGTCTTCAGGATTTTTTAATTTCATGTGATTTTTTAAAAAAAATATGATCATCTAAATAAAAATCGCTCGCAAAAATCCTCTTTTTGTATTTTTTTATTTATTATAAATTTTGTAAGTATTTATATATATATATATATATATATATATATATATATAAATCCCGAAGGCAAAATAACAAGAAACATTTTCTACACACATTACTGCAAAAAGTAATCAAATCGGGAAGTGGTTCATGAGTTATATCAAAAATTAAATAACTTAATATTTATTTATTTTTTATTTATTATCATTATTATCAGCCACCTTTACAAAAATTTCGGTGGGAGAACGAACTCTGGTGACACCCCCTTTAGCTACGCCCCTGATGTAATGATTCTGACAACAATATATATGAAAGATACGTATAATAACTGTATTAATAAATAGTACACTTGTATGTTGATAATAAGGTAGTTACAGAAAAACAAAGAAACGGCAAAAAATGTGTGAAATCCTATCTACTACGCTCGTAGGTTCAAAAAGGCATTATTTATTTGTCGTTACATGTTACAAAATAAAATAAAACTTCGTGATTACAATATTTTGTGTTTAACCTCTTCAGATCCGAAGCTAAAATAATAATACAAATGTTTATTCATTGGTTTTTTCCAAACAAAATGACATCGCAAATGACAGAAAAAATATCTTTACTGAAATGGATCCTTTAGGCGCTTAGTAAGTTAGGTTCAAAAATAGGGATATAAAATTACAAAACCCTTAAAAACATGAATTTAATAACCATTAACCTAAATGAAATCAATCACAAATTTAAGAGCTTTAAACAAGTAAATAATGTACAAATCCTCGAAATGTTTTATTGAAAAAGGTTTAAGTTAAATATTTATGAAAATTTCTCACTTTCTTGGTCATACTATATTTTGGGCATTTTTAGGCATTTTGCAAACTCAGATGAAAATAGCATTTATTTTATGTGGGAATCAGCTTAGATGCTGCCATTTATTCGTTTGCTTTGAACGCAAAAAACTTTCAGCTGTTAAGATGTGATGAGAAAACGTAAAAAAAATCGGACATTTTAGTTTTTATAAGGAAAAGAACAGAGGTCCCCATATGGGGACCCAGGGACCGAAGAGGATATACGTCGAAGAAGCTTGTACAACTTTCTGCAATTTTGCTAACAATCATAATCAATTATATTAATAAAACATATCGTTGAATTCTTCGGAATGAGGAAAGTTTTTGTTAGGGGAAGGTGATAAAATTGTTATTATCAAGAAGTGAATGCTTATATAACATGAGGCGCCAAAACTTGTTTGGAAGTCCAGCACATTTCACTGATAAATAGTATATCTGTATTGTATGTAAGTATTAAAGCGATCATGATAAAACGTGGAACATCAAGTAATATGGCGAGATGTTTTGTTCACTTTCGAATAGGTTATCAAAAAGTACTGCATTTTCATCAAATCTGTAAGACCCACTGACAGAAATATAAAAAAGGAATAAGTGACAAGGTGTTTTTCTTTTTATTGTTGATGTTCCAATTATTCCGTTTATTTTCAGAATTTTTGTTGTTGCTTTTAATTGGGTAAAAAGCATGAATTGAATAAACTGGTAGTGACTCATCGGTACTTCATTCAAGCCATCTCTGTAGCCTTAAAGAAATTCCGAAATCCTTGAAATATTAAACCGATTATCGTACAGATTACAATGCATTACAATATATATATATATATATATATATTAAATACATATATATAGTATATATATATATATATATATATATATATATATTAAATATATTAAATATATAATAAGAATAATGGTCAGTAAATATTGCGTTTTCATGAGGTCAAAACGCAGCTGACGAAGACGAACAAGGTAAAAATGTGATAGAGTTTATTTATTTATTTTTATGATAGTTCATATAATTCTTTTTTTTTTAGCAGATTTTCTCCGTTGCTGTTGTTGATCTTAATTAGGTAAAAAGAATGTTTTGAATAAAGCAGCAATGATTCATGGATTCTTCGCTTACTTCATCTCTGTTGCCATACAGAAATTCATAAATCCGTGAAAAAATAAACCGATTATCGTGCAGATAACCGGCAGTGCAGTTTACTCACCTAGGTGAGCAAACAAGCGATGTAGAGGATCATAAAATACGACACTGAGAACACCGTGACAGGACAGCAGGATAGAACGATATAGGCATAAAAAAGACAACAGAGAGAAGTGAGTACAAAACCTGTATACTCATTCCCATGCGGAAGAAGGCAATATGAAATGCATTCTATTATAAATGGAAATAGGATTCAAACACATGACGCCGATGCCTGGGTATGCCATTCAATTTTCAGGAAAAAAAAAGGGAACCTGTGAGATTTATTTTTACAAATAAATCACATTTTACAGCAGCAGTCTAATACAGAAAATATCAAAGAATACGCAAAGCTGTTATTAATCTATGTTTGCGCTAAAAATAATAAGTTTGTAAACATAATATTTTTACATATATGAGGAGGCATAAGGCATGTATTAAGTGTTCGAAGAATTCGTTTTTTTTTTTTTTTTTTTTTTCGGGGGGGGGGGGGGCAAATATGCAAAAAAAACCAGTATTTCCTGAGCATTTAAAAATTTTCCGCAAACAAAATGTCTATAACTATGCTAGTTATGACTTGAAATGTAACAGGTGCGCTCGGTGTAAGCGATGATATTAGGGCATTTTATATCAAAGTGTTCAAAACGTGAGTCTTTTTTTTTTCTTTTTAATTGAGCACAAATTCCTCTTTAAATACTCAGTATTTTTTATTGGCGCATCTACGATCTTTACCTGGGAAGGGTTTTGAATTATTCTTACTCTTAAAATGAACAATATCGTTGTTTTATGCGCTCATAAAGTAGTCTTTAGTAAATGCCTGACATGTTAAAACAGCGGTGCTGAAAATCACAAGAAGTCAAAATCAATTTAGCATTGTAATGCACCAATGCTTCATAAAGGAGTCCCTTCTCTAGTCTTCACATTAAAAAAAAAAAGAAAACACAGAAGCAATAACACATGTACTTTGCTGCTATTCTACCCCAATCTATTTTTTAAAATCAGTTTTGCGCTCAAGAAAACATTATTATGAACTATTGAAGCAGATATAACCTAAAATTATTTTGATTTATTTATGTTTGTGTTTATTTACCACGTATTCATCTTAACCCAATAGGTTTTGTACGCATTTTATTGCATTAGAAGAGGTTTGAACTCCTAAATCCTCCTCTTCGCTGCGCCAGTGTTCTTACATGCAATCTTTTCCTAAAGACTGAAATTAAATTTATGCACAATTTAGCAAAATTTATATATTTTAAATAACGTTGAAGGTATCGTACATATTTTTTTCGGAGTTTTTGTATACTTTTTATTATTATTATTTATTTTATTTATTTATTTATTTGTGGGTGGGTGAGATAATAAACTAATTTTAGTTCAGCCTGGAGATAAACATACAATATATAAATCCGAGAATAATGTATGTAAGAATATTAAGTAGCGAAGAGAAATCATGTGCGCAATTAAAAAAAAAAAAAAAAAAAAAAAAACGCAAGCTTTTAAGAATTCAAGATAAATGAATTACAAGTATCTTTTTAATTAATGCTTATAGTGAGAACACCTGAACATATTTTTAGTCATAACTATCGTATTTACAGGAGTTTCGTATACAGTCTGGTTTAAAATTCTCAAAAAATATTGCTGTGTCACATATTACCTGAAAATACACATTGCCTCACATAAAATACATATTACGTTGCATATTAACTAACATATTTTTGAAGATTTAACAGTCGTGTGCCCGCTTAATACTACTTCAATGCTAAAATCTTCGCTTTTTTTATGCTTTCTAACAGATGTAGCTGCCTTTAGCTACATCTACATTGCATTTGTCAATAATAGCTATAAACAGATTGATAAAGTTAAACATATTTAAATTATATACAGATTCTGCAATGATATGAAATGAAATCTTACTTTATCTGTTTCAATTACAGTAATATCTGAATACTGACAAATAGATAGAAAACAAACACATATACTATGTATCGTGTACACCCTATTAAAAATATCAGACATTGATGAAAAATTTGTAAGTGATGTTTGTGTAATACTATTTGTGCAAAAATATTTTATTCAAGGCATATCTTCTGCATTTATCTACATTTTAAGAACATCATATTTTTTAAATAATGTATTTATCGTTTTCTATCTCTCATCAAATCGTTAACTAATTCTCAAATACAATTTTTTTCAGAAAAAGATATGTACGAGTAAATATGCACGTGTTCTTCAGGCCTTTTCGACATACTGTTTTTCAAAGAAATTCTACGCACATCTTGCAAATGAAGCTACATAAAATCTTATTTGAATTTAAATATTGACGCCAATAAGTTTAGGTAACAAATTAATTTAGGGAACAAAATAAACATTATCCTCTTCCTATGTAAATATTGCACATTCTGCAAATATACAATTTAGAGTACTAAATAATGCTTCATCGCGCTCAATATGGATGCCAACATTTTATTTTTAATGCAATATCATTTTAATTTGCGTTTATAAGGCAAGTTGACTTTTGGTCTATTTTCAATCCGGTAAATTAGAAAAAAATTTCCTTCTTTCGAAAAAGACGACGTAACTCTGATAGAATACATAAAAATATCGTGAATGAAAAAGTCTGAAAAATGTGGAATTTCAAACGTCCTATCGCTTTTCTTTTCTTTTATATTTTCGATTCCTTATATTTGACAGTATTTTGGATAAAATATAAATATCTCCCTTGGGACAAAGTTTATTTATTTTATTTTCGATCTCACAATCAGTTCTTGTTATAAAAGATCAAAATGCAGTGTTTTTGAAAATTTTATTACCGCCAAATAGCGACGAATCGCCAAAAATGAAATATTTATTTATTATGCGAAAAAAATATAATCCTTCTGCCAATATTTTTTATAATTATACATCAACTTTATGAGTAAAATCAACATTTTTTTTTTAAAATTAATTTTGCGAATGTCGTTCCGGCGACCTTTCTTGTGAGATTCATATTTGATATCAACAACTCTAACAGCAGATGGGAAACAAATTATACTCATGTCACATATAGCATGTGCAACTGGATGTTAGGATGGCATACAGCTAGGGATAATTAAGTGTCTAAAGTTATTAATTACGCCTTTCTTATAAAAAAAAAAAAAAATGTCACTTAGTTATACAGTGTTTTATTTTTATGATGCAATTAAATTTCATAAAAAGGCAATATTGCGGTATTTTTAAAGTAATCACGACAGTTTGAATTTGCGGAAGTGGGTTGCAGTACGTTGAAGCGTCTTCGTTTTTATCACCTACCATCACCTGCTCCCGGCTTTTGGGGCAAGGAAGGCTGAATTTACGTAATGGGAAAAGAAGGAAAAAGATTTGCGGCTCGTGTTTTCAAGGGTTATACATTTACATAAAAAATCCGGCACCGGTTCCAAAAGTGAAAGTGTCCTCATTTATAATCGATATATTCTAATAAATATTTTATAAAAAAGCAGATAATTATTCAAATATAAGTCAGTTTTAATGGACGATTTTTCTTTTTTTTAATTTCATAGTATTATCACATAAATTTTCTAATCTTCAGATATTAAGGTGGATAGGGGATTATTGTAGTGGTATTTTAATTAATTCATAATTAGAGATATAAAAGGTGAATACGCCATAATGTTTACTGAACGTGAGGATAAATTTGGATGATATGGTAGAAATTACTAACCAAACTTCATTTGTGCTAAGTCTAAAATCATTCTTTTTGTGTTTAGACATTTTTTTTTTTTTAAAGTGACATCCAGAAACATATAGATGACACGCACTACGTATAAATTTTACATATCAGTTCATACCTATCGCGGTGAAAATAAATAAATAAAGAAAGAAAGAAGTTTTAAGTTTACGATTCAACTTTGTGTACACACACCTTTTGGTATTGAAATACAGAGACGGAAGCAGATGAAATCATCAAAGGAACAAATTAAAGAAAACTTTTTTAACGCACCATAGCAGTCGAGAATCTCCTCCCAAAAATGAAAATAGAATAAAATAAAATTCTCGCCGGCGCGAAACTTGAGTATGTTCCCTGGTAATTCCAACGCCGGCACGCGCAGGTGTCTGTTACGTCAGAACACAACATGGCGGCTACACAGAAGTCGCTGGAGATTCAACGTCAGCCGAATAAATATACGAATGAGATAAAGAATAATCGAACGTAAAACAGCTGGTCCTGGCCTCCACAGATGATAAAGGGATCATTATTAAAAAAAAAAAAAATCGGGATAAATATTAGCAGATAGGAAGAAACACCTGTTGGAGATGGGGCGAATACGAAAATTTGGCTACGTTATAATTCCAAACAAAGATAAGATGCGCGTAAATTGGAGATGGGTAAATATTTCGCTTCAAAATACAAATGTACGTTAAACGTGTCATTTTTTAAAATTATTATTTAAACAAGAAGCATAAATTTTAAATTCCTGCGAAGGTGTGAGGGAGAGAGTTTTACCCATAAAATATTACATATATGTAGACTAGAGGTCTGCACGGGCCGATATTTCCAGGCCCGGTCCCGACCCGATTCATAGAAAACAAATTTCGGCCCGGCCCGATACAAAAATTAAAAGTTCGGCCCGAGCCCGGCCCGAGTGAATTTCTACAAAACATTGATTTTTACGTCGATTTGGTTAAAAATTTGTCTCGTACGAGGAGCTCTGACCAAAAATATTTATCTTAACTTTTTTTTTTCATGTTTATAATCTTCATCTTTATAGAAGTGCCGCAGGCTGCGATATCTATTTTTTTAATGAATCTCTATTTCTTGTATGTTTCAGTTATCATTAACATTGTTAATCCATATTCCATGTATTGAAGTGTTAAAAATCTGAAAAATGCTATACAGTAAAATCTTCTAAGATTCAATTACATAGAAAAGAAAACAAAAATGCGTTATAGACATGTTCCCTTCTTAGCAAGTGTAAATATATTATATATTCTTTTTTTACGTGTTAGTATACTAATTTTGCATGGATCAACACGTTTTCCAGTTTAAAACAGGCTTCCGTCATAGGCAGGTTCTTATTCACACGTTTTACTATATTTTAATTTAGCTATATTTTAATAAGCGTATAAATCTACTATTCTTAAAAAAGAATAAATTTTAATGTTTATAAGTGTAGAATAATAAAGATTTTTTGCACAAATTTTTGGGGCAGGCTTAATTTTACTGACCTTTGAATGGTCCAGGTCACGCTGAGACAATAATTTTCAGACGGGATGGGTCAAAACTAAGATTGAAAAATTTTGGACCGTGAAGAATATTTATGTATATCTATTCTATAAATAAAACAATTTTACATAATGCCACAAACATTTTTTCTTCTCTTTTGTCAAATCTAATTTTTTTTTCTGTATTATCAAGGAAAGTTCATGATAAGCATGTACAAATAAAGGTTTAAATTAAATGTTTAAAATTAAATTATACATAAGGTTATTAAATTGGTTCGCGATTTCAATTTTTTTTGTCCGTTTAAAAATGTTTTTCATAAAGCTAGAGGTATTATTAATCAAAGTCCATATATGAATATACAGATAAAGATATTTTTTCCTTTATGCATCGCTTTATGGTTAAATTTATATTTTAAACTATGTTTTTTTCTAATATCATTAGTAGTATTAAAAATAATATATAAATTTTAAACCCATATAAGTGTATCCCAAAGTATTTATGTAATAAGTGATTCATAAAACAATGATGTAACTTTCCGACAAACAATTTGGCAGTTACAAAATGTTTTCATTCAGTAAATAAATAAATAAATAAATATTTTTCTATTCTATTATTACACAGAATTTATTAATAAACATGAAAACAAGCAGGTATTTTTGTATCACATGTTTGTAAATAGAATACTTGATCAAAACAAGATAACTTGAAAATAAGTTGACTTCTGTTTTGATGCAAGTTCATTAATCTAATTTGCAATATGGGGCATCAAAATAATTAATGTGTAGCTTAGAATATTAATGTTTAAAAACAGATTTAAAGCTGAAAATAAAATAAAATTATGATAAAAAATATTTTACAAATACATTAATAAAAAAATAATAATAATCCATTTTTAAAGATCACACATAGGGTTGACCATTTTTCGAATAAAAATTATGTGTTAGTTATTTTATATTTTATATTTATTTGTTTTTGTTTGTTTTTTATTTTTTTTATTTTTGTAAGAACTTCTTATTTATTTTACCAACGTTACTTTAAAAACTTTCTATAAATAATACATACATTCTAAAATTATTTTTAGTTTTAAAGTAAACAAAATTACCTATTAAGAAGTAAAATGCTGCAAATTAAAACACTCATTTTGAAGGAAAAGGATACGTTTATTGGTGTTAGAAGAATATAAAAAAAGCAATTTTAAAGTATGTGTTAAAAGTTCGTTTATTAAATTAAATGTTTTTAACTGTTACTATTAATGACAGTTTACATCTTAAAACGTAATACAAAAATATTCGCTAATGCACTCTATTTTTTTTTTTTTTTTTTTTTTTTTTTTTTTTTTATTAATGACATAGTTTATATAAGAATGTGAAATACAGCTTTAGACACATAAAACTTTTGCAGTATTGATATTTTAAAATTTGTTTTAATTTTGATTAACTTAGCATCTCAATTAGCTTTCTTAATTAAATGAAAGTAAAGTATATTCTAGCATCCAATTATACACATTTTATAGATATTAACATATGAAATTTTGGATTAAAAAAAAATATAAATTTCTTTTGAATTTTATCGTTTTTCCTAACACGTAATGTGTTTAGAGGCTTTAATGAAGTATTATAAACTATTTACTTTAAAAAGTTCAAAGCGTTTACATTTCTGTTATTTAATTTATATTTATAAAAAATTAAAATAACACATTTGAAACTAACCTTAATTTAAAAAAAAAAAAAAAAAAAAAAAAAAAAAAAAAAAAAAAAGCAATGAAAGTACTGACGATTTTTAAAATCATATACTAAAAGAATTTAAATTAATTTATCTTTGCAAGGAAAACTCATAAAATTATATTAAGTTTATATTCTAAATAATAAAAATGTTGATTATTTACAAAATCATACACTGGCATAATGTTAATTTCATTACTTTTAAGAAAAATATCTGAATAAAATTATTATTATTTTAAAAGTAATGAAATTCTTGATGATTTTAAAAATGATACGCCAAATACAATTTGATTTCAAAAATTTGACAAGGAAAAACTCATATACAAAGGAACAATTCAGTTATTTTTTAAGTTTCATAAAAATTTTAAGAAGAAACGTTAAGAAAAAATAATACCATTATTATAATATTATAATATAATAATATTGTTACACAATATATACAATATAACAATATTATAATATAATATTATATACAATATCATTATTAAAGGGAATATTTTAAATTACATTTTCTTAAACGGGTAAAAAAAAAAAAAGTACAATCATTTTACAATTTTACTGAAAAAGTTTCTATCATAATCGATTTTTAGGTGCATTCGTAATTATATAACAATGTAGCACCTATAGTCGTCTGTCTGTCCGTCTGTCCGCATAGATCAACGCAAAAACTACCCAAACGAATGGTTTGAAATTTAATATATATATAATTGTTGCAGAATTATCTTTCAAATTTTATGAAAATCGAATCAAAACTTAAAATGACATTCATAAAAGTTTTCTTCATTCTATTCAATCCTATCCTACGTTATGAATTCAACGCTATCCCATGATAGGTCATGATTCTAGGTTGCCATGGTGAGGACGTTCCATTTTAGATGGAGTCCTATTATCTCCGCATGAGTGAATTTAATATTCATATAGAATCGTAATAAATTTTGTATTCATGCCTTTTTGCATACTAGTGTAACCGCTATTGCACCCAGATCTGAATATTTATAAAACTAGTTATAGTACGGACGCGCCTCATTTGTCACGTTTGACGCACAATTTCCGACTTGTTATATTACTTATTATTATAAAACTATGTATAGTGAACAGCGGTATTTCTTCAAATTTTGTTCATTTAAAATAAAGCATAAACTAAGCTTTAATTCAAATCGATATGTCATAAATGCCATGAAATTTATTTCTTTTATGATTTTTTAACGTCAACAACTCAATTTCATTTTTACCAGGAACCTGTAGGAAAAATGATCACTGTACTAAGGAATTCCCACGATCCTTGGGGAGCATTCAATCGAACTGAAATGAGCAGATGAAACCTCCCCATTCGCTGAAAACTCCAGCAGATGTCTTTTATTCCAAGACCTACGATCCTCTGTAACTTTAATTCTATGTATGTTACATTTTATGCATTTATATCTTCGGTATTTTGAAAAGACATCGAAGCTACTACAGCTACTAACATTAACTACAACTACTCAGTATTACAGCTACTACAGTACAGCACGTTTAAAAAAACTCTGTTTGGTATAGATCATTTAAAGTTATTCTGTTTTGAAAACGAAATACTTTTTGGTAAAACATTTATATTTAAGTCTATAAAGCGGTTCTGAAAATTTTTTTTTTGAGAAGATATGTTTCTGCATCGGGTGGAGACAAAATTTATAAAGTGTAAACAGTAAAATCGCGTTACAACGTATTTCTAGAGACCGACGATTAAATTCGTTTTACTGGAAAATTCTTTAAGGGGATGGTGCACGTTTTAAAAAAATTCTTTTAATTTTCATAATAGAGATTTGACATTTTGTGCAAATATACATTTCACCATAAGTATATAGAACGCCTTAAAAGAAATTTCCAATCTTATTATAATTTTATGATTTTTAAAAAAACTTAAAATTTTTAAACGAAAATTTAAAATGCTCTTGGCGTCTTCATTTTTTAGATATTTCTTCGATTTTGGATTTTAATCACGCATAAAACTCTATTACAAACAAGCCTGTGTATATATATTTTTAATCCCTTAAATAGTTAATTTTTTGGAGATACTTTCTGAATTCCATATCGATTTTCATCCAAATTCTGCTTATAATAAGTTAAAAATCCAATTTAATTGTTTTAATGAAGTCGAATTTTAAAATGCATACACAGTTTCTTTTTAAGCGATATCGGGATTCTTCCTTATCAAGTTTCATGAATTTTGTAAAGCAGCAAGTAAGTAGCAAGAAGCATTTCAAAAATTAAAAAAAAAGCTGAATCATCAGTATTGAGAAAAAGAAATTTAAAGTGTATTAAAAGGCCAAAAATTGTATGTGAACAAAATTAAAACACTTGTATTTTGACGTAAAATAATGGCATCTGCAGTCGGTTTTCCACGAATGACGTAGTACAGATTGGAGAGTAATAATACACACAAAAATAAATGCCGATTTTGGGGTCGATTTTTGCTCAACTAAAGGTACACGGTCCCCTTAATGTGAAATTCCAATGTCTCGTTTAAAAAAAGCGGGAAATTGTACGTCAAATGTGGTAAATGAGGTGCGTTCTTACTATAACTAGTTATATAAACATTCAGATCTTGGTGCAATTGCTATCTCTCTATCTATAGCACTTTTATACCAAAATACAAAATTTATTGCACACAATTATATATATTAAATTCAGTAATGCGGAAATAATATATATACTTTTTATGGCTAATATGAAGATGAAACCACACACTTTATTTGTGGAACTCCAGGCATTTGGGACCTGAAGATTCTGTCTAGATTCTACAAATATCCATTATTCATTTTCTGCTCATTTTATTTATTTATTTATTTTATTATGTTTTTCAAATCTATGTTAAATATGTTAAGGGGAGCAGTTTATTTGTTAAATGAATAAATTTCTTTCCATTTATAATTTCACATTTTTGTTGGTAAATTGTAATTTTTTTTAATGGTCATATACACTATGACGCAAAAGTTTAGACAATGAAGAAATTCTTACATACTTTGAAAAATATTTATTCAATTTTCAAATCGCTGCTTGAAATTAATGTGCTGTACATATAAACAATATTTATAACAAAGAAAAGTGGAATTGTGCATATTGCAATAAATTAAATGGTAACAAAAATAAACTGCTGTCTCAAAAGTTTAGACACAAATTAAATAAAATCGAAATAAACAATTTTTAAAACCTGGTTGCGCATCCATGCTTATGTATTACGTCATATACACGAGATTGCATGGAAGAAACTAAATCTTGCATAGTTTGTGGATCGATATCGTACCATGCATTCTCAATAGATGTCTTAAGTTCCTTTTCAGAAGAGTATTGTCTAGCGTTGCTATAAACTTTGCGACACATGATGCTCCAAAGGTTTTCTATAGGGTTAAGATCTGGGCTACATGCTGGCCAGTCGAGAACTCTTATATTATGGGAATTAAACCAAGATTTTGAATGTTTTGCAGTGTGAATTGAAGCATTGTCTTGCTGAAATTCCCACTGAGGACCCCCTAGAAGCTCAGCAAATGACAGTAGGTTTTCTTCTAATGTCTGTGTATAATGCTGTGAAGTTTGACGACCACTGGTGAAGGTCAGAGATACTTGTCCATTATAGCAAAAGGCTGCCCAAACCATCACCGAGCCCCCTCCTTGTCTGCGACTAAAAAAACGTCGAGGTTCCTTCCGCAAGTCATGCCAATACGATAAACAACCATCTGGACCATCCAGATTCCACTTTTTTTCATCGCTAAATATGACTGACTGCCATTTCTCTCCATATGACATATGCTTTCGAGCCCACATAAGTCTTTGTAACTTATGATATGGTTTCAGAGCTGGTTTCTTCTGCATTTTGCTATAAACGATTGTTCCTTTTTCCAAAATTCGTCTACGAATCGTATCCTTTGATACAGAGAGTCCCGATGAGCTTTGAACTCCACGTACGCTGATTTGTTGAGTACTCGCTAGTCTTTGTATCAGGCGATCCTCTCGTACATTTGTCACACGTGGCCTCCCAGACCGACATTTTGCTTTATATTCGGAACCACTCGATAAAACTCGATAAATAAATTTTTTTGTCCTATTAATAATAGCAGAAATTTCAGAAACGCTCTTCCCTTCACCTTTCAACTGCCAAATCCTTGAAACCTCATTCACTTGAATTTCTTTAGCTCTCGGCATGTCGACTATGAAGCGCAATCGTTTGCAGAACTTAAGTACTCCAAATTTGTGACATCATCGATTCTAAATTTGCATATGCCAGCGAATATTCAAAGAAATTTAGAATAGTGTCTAAACTTTTGCGACAAGCACATTTGAATTATTATGAAAAAAATTAGTATTATAGCAAATAAAACGACTGTCTTTTGTACATAGCATTTTAAATCAGTTTTTGAATATATTTACGAGTTTTTGTAATTCTGACGTCATAATTCTACATTTTAAAGCTGAATGACGTCATTGTCTAAACTTTTGCGTCATAGTGTATATGTATATATATATGTATATGTATTCACCGCTCGCCAGCGCCAAACATTCGGACACATTTCCTGACTCATTTTTAAGCTTACGAGTATGGTACTTGCAGGCATAATTATCGAAGTGATTTGTAATTGAAGATTTTTTCTTTCATTTCCCGATAAATGAATTACATCTTAAGTTAAAGCGATTTTCATCTCAGGATGGCAGTTTTTCCCCTTTCTCTCATTGCTTCGTCCCAAAATCCGTTCAAAACATCAATTTTGACATCATTTTTCGAAAAATCTCCTGCCTTTACCGGATAAAAAGAAAAAGAAAAAGAAAAACAGTTTGATTACATAGTTTCTTACTAGGAGCAACAGACAGTTTGATACATTTCCGGACAAAAATGAATTTTAAAATGTGTCAGAAAGTAGCCAATTTTGAGAGCATCTTTAAGCATACCTATTACCTAATCCTCAGTTTACGTGACCATTTGAACTACGGGATTTGAAATTTTTCAATTTTTGAGCAGAAACAACTTTTTAAACTCGGGATTTGAGAGTAACTTTAGGGGACCGGGAATGCAAAATTCAACGAAAATATCGATTTTTACTTTTTTATATCATTAATAGTTTAAACTTTTATCTTTCCAACGATGTGCCACACATGTTTATATATAAAAAAAAAATAAGTGTTGAAATTATTCATTCTTTCTAAGAGTACTTCACAGCTTAATGGCCATTTAAATCTTTAAGTGACTTTTTCTCAAAACTTGGATTTTTCATGTTTATGTTCCTTTTTTTCAATTCCTATTAAACTGAAGAACTCAGATTTTTTTTTAAATACTTATATTATGTTATAGTGTATACTTTAACACAGGGGTTTAATGATTTGTTGAGAATTATTTATTTTAGGCAGTGCAATCTTACCAAAAATGCTGATTTAAAAATGACTTTCAATAAGTAATTAATAATTAATTTTGAGTTTCACTTAGAAAGAAAAGGGTCAGTTAAAATACGTAAATCATGTTATTCTAACTACTCTAAAAAAATCTAGACCTCTATCTTTCACCCTTTCTGAGAAAAAGGTACATAAAGTTGGTGAATTTAACATGGCGCAGATAAGGCTTTCCCGTTCCCTTTAATACTCAATTTAAGTTGAAACTATCCATTTTAAAAAAAATTACTTTAAGATTTTTTTTTTTTTTTTTCTGAAAATACATATAGCACCAGTAGCATCAACTTTTGAAAACTATTGGGTGGGCTCAAACATGTTTGAGTAAAATAACACATATAATTTTTTCCCCATTAGTGTGTATGTGTGTGGAGAGAGAGGGGAGGAGCGAATGACTAAAGAAGATAATTCGAAGTTAAATTAAGTTTTTTTTTCTGGTCAAATTTTTAAAATATTATAATTTAATTATAATTTTTGAAATAATTTTATTAAATTGTATTCTTATAAGTTCTTCCTTATAAATACCTACATAAATATTTATTTTAAACTAGCAAAAGCCATGTTTTGTTTGGATTCGCGAAGCATTATTTAACAAGATAAATGTTTGAAAGTAACAATATTTTTCTATATTATTTTTGCATCTTTATTAAGCAAAAATGTTACTTTATGTTTTGGCGCATTTTAATTTTAGAAATGTAAATTCAACCAAATAACTAAGAATTTCCTTGGAATTCTTTATTTATGATATAACAAATTTAACAATTAATTTTATTTGTTTACAATTCTTTTGTCGCCCTTTTACAAAAAAAAAAAAAAAAAAAAAAAAAAAAAAAAAAAAAAACCCATAATATAATTCTTTTAAAATGCGTAAGTATCGTCTGCGTAAATGATTTCACATAATAAGCATAAATTGTGTATTTGAATTCTTAACACTGAAAAATACTTTCATAATTGAATGTAAATAATTGAATTTTCACAAATTTTAATTCATTAAAAATAGGCTATAATTTTCATGAAAAAAAAGGTAATTTAAAAATTTCATAAAAGAAATCTTGAAACTGTTCAATGAATCATGATTCCATCTGTGATTAATAACTCCATGATTTATTCTTTCTTCTGAAAATAGACGTGTTTGGTTTTTTAATTTGCAAAAATGCGTCCGTAATGGAAAACATGTAAAATAAATTAATTGAAATAATATTTTTTTAAGGTTATTCTGTAAAAAAAAAAAAAAAATAGTGTGCAAATGTACAGATCATAATTTATTTTTATGTTTAATTTCAAGTCAAAATAATGAATAGTTTTTTCGTAAAGCGTACGACAAAATGTAATTTATGTAGCCTTGTAGAGGGAATTGCTAGCTATTGAAAGTGCAAAAAACTAAATGTCAAAAAAGCATACATTTTAGTCACCTAAGTGCTTTATCCATTTAAGATACCAAAACACATGGCAAAATAGGCAGGAAATTTGTTTTCGTGAGAAATTTAACTATACATCCACTGAAGGAGTTGTCAGTGCTCCTGTAAGTCTAATGGATGTCCTTACTAATTTTTAAACCAATAAGTTTGAGAACGGTTATAAAACCAAATTTCATTTCAGCGATTAAATAAATAAATTTAATTTAAAAAATCAAAAAACCCGACTACGTAAAAAGCAAACTATTTAATTATTTCTCATCCATGTGAAACTGTTTTTTATATTACTTACCTATATATTTTTTTTTATTTACTTGCATTGATGACTTTTAAGTTGTGTTTAATTGTTAGTTCCTTATCTATAAACACTGTTTTGATGAGGCGTATAGATGTCTAGGATGGTTAGAGTTGCAGTAAAACTAGAGATCCTACCTACACAACTTCTAGGTTGTGTCATATTTAAACAAAGCTTTTGACTGTAAAAGAGTCAATGAAACATCGTCTTCATTTTGAAAGACCTATCCAATGATGTACCCCTCAATAAGGTGCGTAAAAAGAAAAAAAAAAAAAATTCGTCCCTACCGCCATTTTGCATTTTACGGCCCGCCATTTTGAATTTATAAAAACAAAACCTTGCCCATAACCATCCGACGGTTAAGACGTATCGATAGAGACCTCATTCATTAAAATCCATACAGGCGTTGGGATGTTTCGAGGGTATAAATAAATCCACATATCCAGATACGCTTCAAACACATAACCCTTCTTGGCATCCGGGTAAAAAATAAGTTACAAATTAAATCAATTGAAATAGAGTGAGCGGAAAGATCAAATTATTGTGTGGGTTCGCGTCCATGGGCCCATAATTTGGCGCCGCTTTATAGCACAGTATTCAAAAGGATGATTCGATGGGGATTCGAAAAGGATGATGAAAGTAAATTTTTATTTTCAAAAATTTTTAAAAATTGCTTCAGTTTCGATTTTAGTCAATTTATTCTTAAAATGTATGCCTAAATATGTTTATCATAAATGCCAAGTGAAGACCTAGGTCAGGGTTGGCGAACCTTTTTGTTGCCGCGTACCAAATTCGATCAAAAAATATTTTATGTGACTATGACGTGCCAACTAAAAAACAAATTTAGTAGGTGGAAAAATAATGGTTTAAAATTACTTAAAATTCTCTATTAAGATTTAAAAAATATGAGGAACGTGCATGTAGGTATTACACAAAATCCGGAAGCAAATATATTTTTGAAAATAATTAAAAAAAATTAATGCGATGTAATTTGATTTCGATTGCTGCATCTTAATATCAAGTTAATTTTAATGCAAACTGAACCAGATTTATCTGACAAGTGCTTTCAGTTTCAGTTTTGATATTATTCATTTGTGAAAACAATGACTCGAAAGAATAGATAGATTGAAACACTTAAAATAGCAAACGCCAGTTTCTTTGAAAAGCTCTGAAATAAATTCTAAGTTGCCACAACTTTACCATCGGAATTTATAATGTCTAATAACCAATTCTTATCGATAGTTATCAAATATCGTATTTGTTCGAATAAGTTTTGAGACCATAATTAAATTGGAATATAATATACCGCGATTTGAGTTTTTTAATTTGAAAAGATCAGTTAGGATTTTGTGTAATCTCTCTTTATTTTGATTAAGAGCCATAGCAAAGCCGTGCCGAAAATATTCTTTCGCGTGCCAAAACCATAGGTTCGCCTACCCTGACCTAGGTAGAAGTTTATTTTATAGATGAAGTTGTTATGAGACAATCTATCATACGGTAAAGCTAAAATACTGATATTATACATAAACTTGATAATGTTAGACATGACTTTTTAATATTTAATATTTTTTTTGTTTAATAATTTACGTGACAGTTTGAACCAACAAATGTCAAATAATTTTGACATTTAAAAATGAAATATTCATAAGTTTTTTACAGTTTAGTAGCAGCTGTTAACATTTTATGTTACCAAGAAGAGAATAAATAAATAAAACTCACAAATCAAATCTTTCACTTCAATTTTCTCGAAATTTAATTTTTGTTGCATAAGAATATCTTCTTCCATTTAGTTATTCAGTTTATATGACTAAATTTGTGATTTCTCTAATCGAATTTGCTTTTAAAATGACTAAGCTACAAACTACAAACGTCACTTCCTTACGTCAATACTATTTTGAAAATTAAATAAATAAATAAACTACTTTCTTTTTGTCACTCCATAAAAATAATAAAATAATATTGCTTTAGAAAAACTAAAAGTTTCTTATTATTATCATTTATATATTTTTTTAACAGAGACACTCTTTTAATTTTTTTTTTTTCATGAAATCATTCAGAAAATTCTTATATATTAAAAATGTTCACAAAATCACGTGAAAATTCCAAAGTTTTTTAAAATGATTTTTCTTATATCGCTTAGAAAGAGATTGGAAACCACTGGATAATTTTTTTTTCCTATTTTAGAAATTAAAAAGATAATTTATGGAATTACGCAAAATACTTTAAAATTAACATAAAATTATTATCTTGCGTAAAAATAAATAACGTTAAAGATGGCTTTTGTAATAATGTCTCTAAAAATTCGCAACTCTTTCTTGTTATTGAAAATGCCACATATTTAATATTGTTTGAATTTTTGAAGATAATTTAATTCTTAATTTTAACAGTGATTTTCTTAATTAAAGATAAAGATATAACTTAGAAGAATTTTATTTAAACTAGGGAAAGTTCAATATTACAAAATATATAAGACCATACTTTTAAGCTTAAGAATGCATGAAACTGTATAGAAATCGTCATTAATAAATATTTAGAAAAACTGTTCTGTTATATAAAAATGAATATAGATATATATCGCGTAACAGAAAAAAAATACCTACCCGAATTCAATTCAATTTTAAACATAAACTGCTTTACAACTCCATTATTTTATGAAATCTAAAACTTTCTGTTTGACTGTATCTTAATAAGTTACTATCACAAGAACCTGGACTAGTGCCAAAATTATCACAACTCTTAATTATCTTTATCGTATAATCAATAGTAAGGTGATTTTAAATAAAAGTTATTTTATACAGTATACTATCTAAATAATAGCAAAGTATTTTATAATATATATTTTTGAAGAAAACTGATATTTCTAGTATTAATTTTGTTTTTCTATCTAAATATATTTTTCTTTGTATTTCACTGCAAGTTATATAAAAAAAATAATAATAAAGATAAAAATGCAACGCAAGTTATAATAAAATTATTCTTTCATGTTGAAAACAATGAATATTTATATATATGTGTGTGTGTAATGAATATATGGGAACGAATAAAATTAATGATTATAATAGAATGATTCTCATAATAATTAAAGTGGAATTTATAAAATTAATAATTAATTCCATTATTTTTTTTCTTTTGAACAATTATTCAATTTTTTTTTCTAAAGCATTGTTCCTAAATTGTAGATTATTTAACTAATTTAGATATTTTACAATAAATCTTTGGTTAACCAGCACTTGATTACATGGCAGTTTTTCATGTCTGTCAAGAAATAAAAGATCGTATTAGCCTTTTAAGTAACTTACATACAAATTTTGTTTTAAATACAGTTTGTTGGAACATATAAATAAAAATCTATTTAGAGATCTCATCTAGTTTATGAATAGTATATAACGCAGAAGACTTTTGCAATTGTTATGAACACAGGCTAGCAGCATTTCCTATATCAATTGAATTTTTTAAAAAACTTTTACACAGTTAATAACAATTGTTTAAAAAAACCTTATCAAGAATATTGGGAAACAGAAAATTAAAGAAGAAAAGGGAAAACTTGGAACAAAAGATCAAGAATTTTTTTAAACCTATCTATGTATTAAAATAATATATATTATTGTTTTAAAAATATTGTCTTTCGAAAAAGGTTTATTGCCTACTAATAAATAATATGATGAAACCTTAAATGCTCAATAAAAACAATAAAAACTGTATTATTGGCTTATAAAAGTGTTTTTCAGCTAAGAGTGAATATCACAATTATACTAATATTTTAAGTGTACAATCGCTATATAGCAGAAGAGCTTGCTTGTGCACTGGTAATTATTGCTTGTGCCTGATTTCGCGTTTTCTTTATATATTTATGTTGTACGTAAAAAGTTAGTATCATTATATTCTGTTTTGTACTAGTATTTTTACTGTTTATTTTTAATACAATTATATATCTCTTTAAGTTGAATATAGACATTTGTAGTATATAGTACGCAAATGTATTTAATACATTAACCATCAAAAGTTAATTTTAGCATATGTTATATAGAAAGCTTTACTCTTAATTAACGTGCACAAATAATCATAATTAATATTTCTAATAGAAATATTAATTTATTAAATATTTAATTTAATTTAACTTTCCAAATTAAGGAAGAAAAGAAATGCCACGGGAAAATTTGAAACAAAATATGCAAGATTCTCACACATTATCTGGAAATAGGTCAAGAATTTTTTTTTAGCCTATCAGCATATAAAAAAGACAATTTAAATTTATGTTTATGTATTACAATAATTTGTATTATTGTGTTAATTTGTCCTATGAAAGAGTTTATGGCCTAATAATACATAAAACTATGATACTAACCTCTTAAATGCTTAATAAAAACAATGAAAGCGATATCGTGTATGCCATATAAAAAGCCTACTCTTAATTAACGTGCAAAAATAATCATAATTAATATTTCTAATAGAAATATTAATTTATTAAATATTTGATTTAATTTAATTTACTATTTATGTTGCTTAGGAATTATTTACAATGAAATATTAAAACTTTTTTACTTTACTGTTCGTCTTTTTTGAATAACCAAAACTTGATTTAAAACCTTACGGATAAACATGTAGGGTTAAGCAATTTACTGTTACTGTAGTTATTGAAGGAAAGTAATAACATAAAATTTTTGTTTCACTAAAGTGTAAGTATAATTAATTACATAATACTCATAAAATAAAGGTGTATCTAAACACCTACATATTTATTTGTTTTTTTGTTTTGTTTTGTTTTTACTTTTAATAAATGTAAACATGTAAATGACTTAATTTATATGTGAAGTATTTTAATAAAGTATTAAGTCCTGAATTGCAAACAGGTTGCATTCTTTCCTAATCAAGTTTTGCCTATTGTTATGGTAATTTTCTTTGTGAGATATTATTTATGATTATTCTTTGCACTCTTTGAATACTTTCGTATTCAATATGTGTAATTATTATTAAAATAGCCCATTATTTTTAATAGTTAATGTATAACCGTGAAATATCTATTAAGTTTCAATCAAGTCATATTTTATTACTTACACAAACAATCCTTCTCGCTAACTTTTTAACCTTATAAAATTAAAAACTTCACCTACATTTATTTTAAAGATTTGTTACTTTTTATTATTATTATTTAATCGTACTCCATCTTTCTTAATTAAAAATAATTTGGATTCTTTTTTTTAAGCACTACATCTTTTAAATATAATTATAATAATAATAATTATTATTATTTAGCACATTTATATCTTTTCGTCTGTATAAATAATGAAAATGAAGATACTATAAAGATACCTTAATTTTTATGAAGTACTAAAATTCATAAAATTTTAGTTATCTTTTTTTTCAAAATTGAACTTTTGAAAAGTTGTACAATAAAATTAGATTCATTTAAAGATTTATAATCGGTAATTTTAACCGAGGAACATTTTAAATTTTAGGAAAACATAAATAAAACTTTCAGAAGATTGAAGAATTGTACAACAAATTTATATTCTTAAATATTTATATTCAGTAATTTTAAACAGCACGCTACTTTAAGCTTTATACAATACATAATAGGATATAAATAACTATTTGGATGTTTAGCTATACATGATTCTTACAATTAACTATCAGTACACTATTTACACTTAAGTGACATAAAAAAAAGTAAGTTACTATTTTGCTTTAATAACTATAGTGAAAACAATGTGAAAACAATTTTCCCGTAAACTTTAATTCTTTATGGACCTACAAAATGGAAAGTGATTTAAATTTCTTTGTAAATATCAAACATTTCAGAAAATTATGGAAAATGTACAACAGGATTATATATTTTTTTAAGATCTGGAATCCATAATTTAAACAGCGCAATATTTTTTATTTTATGAATAAACAAGGAAAAATTAAAAAAAAAATGCATGCAAATGAAGACATCTAAAATGCACTAATTCGCTTTAAAAAGAAATATTTCCACATAAAATAAAATAATGTAAAATAAACTGTTTGAATGACAATAATTCTTAAAACTAAAGGATAAAAAGGGGATCAAATGTTGAAGCATACATACGAGCGATCGTGTGTTCATAAAATTATCCGCTTATTAACCATAAGTAAGCAGACGAATTGCAAACGAGTTTTTTACGAAATATAAGTGTTACACTCTAAATAACGGCAATTAACTTTTGAAAAAATTCGTCATTATCATTTACAGTTTTAAAAGGAAAGATGAAAATGGTAATGGGTCATTCCATAGTAACTTAAGTTACATTTAGAGCAATTTACTGCAGTAATTTTAGTAATATAACACCAAAAAATATTCAAATGTAAAGTTGACATGATTTGTTAATTAAACTTATCCAAAACTCAATTTGAATGAAAATTACCTAGAAAATGAGAATGAAAACTATATTTTTTATTCTGTTCCTTTTCCAGTAATGTCAGTTACATAATAAATATAACACTCAGAGTTCAATAAATAACAAAAAAATTAGATAAATTTCATCTAAATTGAACTTTGAATACTAAAATTACTGAAGCAAATTGTTCTAAATGTAACGTAAGTTACCATGGAATGAACCTAATTATTATTTCTGTTGAATTTTCTATTTTAATAAAATAAAGTACACATTTCTTAGTTGTTAAAACCATATATTGATTAAATTTATTGATATAAATTTTACTCTTTGAAGGGCGGTGGGATTTAACATATCCCCTTTATTTTTAATTCCATAATGCTGCACTGGCACCAGAATTTTGGAATAAAATTTTTCTTTTATAATGTACGTGAAAAAAAGCTCTTGCTTATTTTCAAATAAATTTGTTCGTAAATACTAGTGTCATTCAATCATTTCAACGTTTTAGCGACATAAGTATTTTGTCCCTGAAAGGGTTAAGAGTTTTTCCTTTTTAACAGATTCTTTTTTGCTTTGTTTTATTGTTTAGTTTATTATTGTTTTTAAGTTAATATTGTGTATATACATTATTAAACATAATACCATAGCGTAACATCATAAAATGTATATCACTGTTGTAATAGAAAAATAAATAATATATTTATAGTTTTAAATTATGTAATTCAGTATAAAAATTTTATTTTTTATGCATTATTTTGATAAAGTATCATTAAATATTTATTGCTAAATTAGAACTGAAAAAAATATATTAAAGAGCAACCAAATGCATATAAATCTATAATTAAAATTTATTTATATTTTACAAACTATGTTAAGTTGGTATGGGTACATTTAACTTTTTTTAATAATTCAGTTTCGATATATAGGCATCAATTTATCACTTTGCACCACTAAGATTGTAGTTTATTTTAATATATAAAAATATTAGAATGCATTTAAACACGTCAATTAAAGTGTAAAAAACAATCCCTTGGTTAAGGTAATCGAAAAATAAAAATAAAAATAAAAATAAAAATCTGTTTAGACGATTAAAGCTTAATTATTAAAAAAAAAAAATAAAAAAAAAAATATTTCTATTTATCTCAAACTGTTATCGAAATTTCAGCAAATCATCATTCTTTCAATCTGCAAAATTTCGATATATTTATTTCCTATATACTGTTATTTTTAGGAACTATTTTAGTTTTATACTAGCACGTATATAAAATGCTTTAGATGCCTTCTTTTTTTGTACTATCAAATTTCATTTAATTCCTTTAATGCACTCAAATTTGTTTTTACTCTATGTCTGCACATAAAAATGACACATATGTAGCAACTATAATAAAAGTGTTTTGAGATTATCAGATCCTGTATCACCACAAAGCAATAAATAAGAAATAATTTATTTCTACCTGAAGTATTACTGTTTCCAAGCGAGTGCAAATCCCCCCCTTTTTTTAAATATATGATTGGCGTAGAAACCACGTCTCAATGTTATCATTGAAGAACTTTAAGGAAAAGTTTTGCTTAATTGTTTGCTTGTTTGTTTGTTTACATATTTAGTAATTTGTCTGTGGACAGGTAATTCAGTGATAAGATTATTCCACTACTTTCCTGAAGGGAAAAGTTTTCAGTATTTATTGAATTTAATTTTCCAAAAAATGTGCCAATTAAAATATCGAAATAAGTCGCCATAACCATTATAATAAGGAACATAATATATATATACATAAATATACAAATCTGATTCAAAAATCAAAACCTAGATATAAAGCGCAATAATGAAATTTTACAATTACCCGAAAAGAAAGATTGTGATTAAAATTCAAATTCAAACATTAATCATTTTTTAATGATAAAATAATAATTCATTCCTTTTATACAAAACTAGAAGCAAAACTTCTAAGCAAAATATGAATTCATATTTGCATAGATTAAAATATTTTAGACCTGTGTAGAAACATATATCCGTATTTTTTTCTTGTCAAAACTTCATTTGTGAAAAATTTTATTAGTGCAAAAAAAAATGACTAATGTAAACTTTATACTTTTCGCATAAGAAGCCATCTTACAATTTGAAATGGCTAAATTAGATGCTTGTTTAACGTAAAAACTATACACATTATTCAAACAATTAAAAAAAAAATGTTATTCTTATATTATTCGTTAAAATTACTTCGAAAATTAATATAAGCATAAGGAATAAATAATGCAGTTTATTTATATAACTTTCTGCATAAGTTTATGAACTATACAGAAAAAAAATTGTATGTATAATTTCACACATACTTAACATTTATATAATTATGTAAACATAATAAATAACGCATAATATAATGTCATATAATGTGTATAATTTCGTGCTAAGTTTAAAACATTTAACATATCTTTGTCATGTGAAATTTTTGGTATATGAAAGTAGAATTATCAACTACATTCTTTAAATTATTCTATTTATTTATGTTGATCTTATCGAAATTCGAAGATAAAAATATGTTTATATTGAAATAAATATACTGGTTATTTTATAAATTTTAAGTGTGATTAAAATATAACTTTGAAACTTTAAACTTACCAATGTTTTTTAAGTAGAAATTTCATACCATTATTCACAGCGCTTTCAGTTATCCCAGATTATTTGTTAAATTCACAATACATGTTTTATATCCACAAATATTACATATCCATTAAGACAGTACTTTTTCTAAGACGGTAACAAGCACACATGAAAGTGAGAAGAAAAGGTGTAGTGAATAAAGCACAAACACTTGTAAATGCAGAGAAATTAGGTGCAGAAGAGACAGTAAGAATTACGTTTAAAAACTCATTCCTTAAAGAGCTATCTTTTAAAGTATTTTTTTTCTATAAATCGGTTGTCGTAATTGAAAAAATAAACTACCACCAGTAAAAAATATGACTTTTCGATTCATAAAATTAGATTACATAAAAAAATTTTGCTAATTTGGTTGCATACAAGTTCCCTGGATTTTGGTTGTCATTATTCAAGAATCTGAAACGGTTAAGATATTAAAGGGCTTAATATTATATTTTGCAAAACATCGTGACATTAAACAAGTATGCGATAAAACCAGATGATATTGAGTATAACAGATGATTTTGAATAAAACCTAATTTGTTAGGCGCTACAACTTGGTTCTTCATAAAAAGTGACATGATTTAAATTAGTTTTTTGGAAAGATTTAATAGTTTAACCTTTTCAAATTGGCATAATTTACCAGCTGTATTGATAAGTTGTTTGAAACCCTATTTTTCTTTTTCGATTATCGGCGATTTTCATTCTAGAAAGTACTATAACAATGAGCGTTCAGTGGAATTGAGTGAGATGATAATGGAACTGGAATCCTTACCTTTGTGTTAGTCAGATCCACCACCACCCAGGAAAACAGGACAATTTCTTGCTCATCACTGCCGAGGGACTCCTCTTGTAGTCCCGCCGTAACCGTATATACCCCCACCAGGTATCTTGCCATCACCTCCAAAAATCAGTTAATTAATAAGTATGTGATTAATCAACAATTAAGTACACCTTCACCCTGTTTACTTGAGCCAGAGTATCAAAGAAAAAAGGGGGGAATAGAAAATAAATACAACACGAAAAATGCGGACCAAACCAACAACCAGACACGAACACCAGACACAACCTCCTATTTACCGCAACCTTTTTAGCACTGTGGACATTCTACGCTCTGTGCGTCGATCCACCAACCAGCCAGGTAAGACAACTTTTTTTCTCCCTCGCGAAAAATCCCTATAGGTATTTTTACCTTCCTCCCTCTCTCACTCTTTTTTTACATCTTTTTTTATTATTCTCTATGCAGGTACTGCTGAAACCTGTTGCGCGTATTAATGTTTCGGTTCGGCTCTCTGTCTTATGATTCGGCCCCTTATTTCGGGCCCCAACCAGTTGATACCTGTTGACTATGTGGGGGTAGGGACCGCAGAAGCATGAAGTGGTTGGTCTCAAACAAGTTTTATACCAGGCGATCAAATTTTTATCATACATTGAACTCTCACGATGGACTGGGACTCAACGGATTGTCTATCCACGAAAAAAAATAACTCGACTTTAACCAGTTTGACCAGTGAAGGCAGAAAACATAAACTTTGCCTCCAGGGTAATTTCTAAAAAATAAAATTATAAATGCAAAAAATAAATAAATACGAATTAAAAATTCAGAAAGGCATTCAGGGGACTTTAAAAAATCGGAATGCATGGAATGTTATTTTGAATGCAATGTTATCAAAACAATGTTTTTGCAATCTTAAAAATTTTCCGTGCGTTTTAATGTTTGTTAAAAATTCTCAATACCCTTAATGCACCCAACAAATAGGAATTTTTGCTTTTGTATAAAAATTTATCGTTAAAATTTTAAAATTTTCAATATATTGGCATATACTTGGAAGAAGATTATTTTCACACTTCTTATAAAGGTAAGTATTAAGAAAAATACATCATAATGTATTTCAAATGCATTTTTATCACAACTATGTTTTCGCAATATATATATATCTTTAAAATACTAGATGCGTTTTAATTTTTGATAAAAATTCTCAGTATTGCTACGAGACAATCTTAATACATCGTACAAATAGGAATTTTTCATTTTGTATTAAAATTTATTGTTAAAATTTTGAAACTTTCAATATATTGGCATATACTTGGGAGAGGGTTATTTTCATACTTATAAAGGAAAGTAATGAGAATAATATATCATAGTGTATTATCAAAATAATAATTTCACAATCTATACATCTTTAAAATGTTCCATGCGTTTTAATTTTTGTTAAAATTTCTAAATATTGCTAAGAGACAACCTTAATACATCGTACAAATAGGAATTTGTGCTTTTGTATTAAAATTTATTGTTAAAATTTTAAAAATATCAATATATTGGCATATACTTGGCTGAAGATTATTTTCACACTTCTTATAAATATAAGTAATAACATATCATAATGCATTTCGAATGATTTTTTTTTTTTAATCAAAAGAATGTTTTCGTAATCTGTTCATCTTTAAAATGGCCCATGCGTTTTAATTTCTGTTAAAATTCTCATGTGCTTTTGTATTAAAATTTATTGTTGACATTTTGAAATTTTCAGTACATTGGCATATACACTGGTTATCAAAAATTAAGGAAAAGTCACAAAATGCTAATTTTCAAATACGCGAACACTCAAAAGGAAATAATATAATTCAATTAATTACTATCTCTACAACACAGTTGGTGCATATAACATCTCATTCAGTTCATACATGGTCACAAGTGTCACAGTCACTACGGTGAACCAAAAAAATAGGAAATTCCATACATCTCATTATGAATCTCAAATGATCACTATATGTGACTCCACTGAGAAGTCAGTGTGACTGCTGCTTTGTGACGAGTCACTATATGACTTTACAATGTAGTTACATTGTGACTCTCACGTGACTGTCTTTTGTAGACTCAATTTCAAAGTCATTGTAACGCTGCATTGTGATAAGTTACCAAATAATGTCACATTAAAGTCACATGATGACTTTCAGGTGACAGAGAGACTACTGTGAAGTCACCATTGTGCTCTTTTGGGAAAAGTCATCATGTGACTTTAATGTGACATTATTTGGTGACTTATCACAATGCAGCGTTCACGATGACTTTGAAATTGAGTCTACAAATGAGTCACATGAGAGTCACAATGTAACTAAATTGTAAAGTCACATGGTTGCACATCACAAAGCAGCAATCACATTGACTTCTCAGTGGAGTCACATATAGTGATCATTTGAGACTCATAATGAGATGTATGGAATTTCCTATTTTTTTGCTTCACCGTAGTGACGGTGACACTTATGACCATGTGTGACCTGAATGAGATGTTATATGGGCTAGCTGTGTTGTAGAGATAGTAATTACTCGAATTATATTATTTCCTTTTGAGTGTTCGCGTATTTGAAAATTAGCATTTTGTGACTTTTCCTTAATTTTTGATAACCAGTGTACTTGGTAGAGGGTTATTTTCACACTTATAAAGGCAAGTAATGATCAAAAGGTATGAAAACATGGAGAACTGGGAGCAGGAAAACACAATGGTAAACCTACGAGTCAGTTTTCAGGGGTTTTCATGTGTTTTCAGCCCAGATAGGACTTCGCAGACCGATTGCGTTTTAATATGCGAATCAAGATTTAACTAATCCTAGAATTTCATCCGTGAACTCGATGAGGTGATTGCCTGTGCAGCCGGCTCCCGGTCTAATATCACAATGTATTTCGAATGATTTTTTTTATCAAAATATACATCTTTAAAATGTTCCATGCGTTTTAATTTCTGTTAAAAATTCCCAATATTGTTAAGAGACAATCTTAATACATCGTACAAATAGGAATTTGTGCTTTTATATTAAAATTTATTGTTAAAATTTTAAAAATGTCAATTTACTGACATTTACTTAGCTGAAGATTATTTTCACACTTCTGATAAAGGTAAGTAATAGGAATAACATATTACAATGTATTTCGAATGATTTTTTATCAAAACAATGTTTTTGCAATCGGTATATCTTTAAAATGTTCCATGCGTTTTAATTTTTGTTAAAAATTCTCATGTGCTTTTGTATTAAAATTTATTGTTAAAATTTTAAAAATATCAATATATTGGCATATACTTGACTGAAGATTATTTTCACATTTCTTATAATGGTAAGTAATGGGAATGACATATCACAATGTATTTCGAATGATTTTTTATCAAAACAATGTTTTCTCAATCTGTACATCTTTAAAATGTTCCATGCGTTTTAATGTCTGTCAAAAATTCTCAATATTGTTCTTAATATTGTTAAGAGACAATCGTAATACATCCTACAAATAAGAATTTTTCCTTTTGTATTAAAATGTATTGTTAAAATTTTGAAATGTGCAGTATGTTGGCATATACTTGACAGAGGGTTATTTTCACACTTATAAAGGAAAGTAATGAGAATAACATATGTATCATAATGTATTATCAAAATAATAATTTCACATAAACATCTTTAAAATGTTCCATGCGTTTTAATTTTTGCTAAAAATTTCCAATATTGCTACGAGATAATCTTAATACATCATGCAAATAAGAAATTTTACTTTTGTATTACATTTTATTGTTAAAATTTTAAAAAAGTCAGTACATCAGCATATGTTGACAGAAGGTTATTTTCACACTTCTGATTAAAGGTAAGTAATGAGAATAACATATCGTAATGTAATATGTTAAACAATGCATTTTTACCAAACAATGTTATCGTAATCTATACATTTTTGAAATGTTCCATGCGTTTCAATTTTTGTTAAAAATTCTCAATATTGCTAAGAGACAATCTTAATACATCGTACAAATAGGAATTTGGGATTTTGCATTAAAATTCATTGTTAAAATAAAAAAAAATTCAATATATTAGCATATATTTCAGAAGGTTATTTACACACCTGATAAAGGTAAGTAATGGGAATAACGTATCACAATGTATTTCGAAAGATTTTTTATCAAACAGTGTTTTCGCAATCTGTACATCTTTAAAATTTTCCGTGCGTTTTAATTTCTGTTACAAATTGTCAATATTATTCTGGATATTGCTAAGAGACAGTCTTAATGCACCCAACAAATAGGAGTTTTTGCTTTTGTATTAAAATTTATTGTTAAAGTTTTGAAATTTAAAATGCTTGAGAAATGAATATCGTCAGACCTTATGTGGCTGGAATTCTCTTTCAGTGAATTCCAGCCGAACGAAATATAATTTGCCGTATTCGGCATGCGACAATTATGTGGTTCTTTGTTTTTATCGAATTTTTGTTTCAAAAGTGAGTGTGAAATCTATCCGGCGACGTAAGTATGGTATGTTAATGTTACCTTGCCATTTTTAAAATATCTGCAAAATTAGCACGGAAGTTTTTAGTCTGCTTAAGGGGGAAAATTGCCTATTAAAAAAGTTAATTCATTTATTCTCTTTACATAAACTAGTATGTTGAAATGTGAAACTTAAAAACATAAAATGAACGATTGTAAAACCGACTTCTAATGATAACTAACCGCCGCGGCGAGCGGAGTCTTTCCGTCCGCAGCCCTTTATGCTTCTACTTATTCCAACTCTTTTGCGGAAGCAAGGTTCATAGGTCCCCAGCCACGTCCCGAGTAAAAGACACTCTAGCGAAAGCCAGGTTGAAAAAAAAAAAAATCGAAAATTGAAACCGGAAGAATTTAAAAGGGAAATTGCACAAATTATAGACACCGAAAAGCGGGAAGGTAGGACTTGGGGCGATGAAGCTACCGAACGACTCCTGCTGCTTCTAGTTTATTATTAGTCTAATTAGTTATTAAACGATTTTAAAACCGAATAACGTATCAGGTGTTCACAACCATTGTAGACCAAGTCCATGTTAAAAAAAAATGAGATAGTCCATTTAGAAGGTGCATAAAATCTGTTTTATCCACTCCCACAGTGAACCAAGTCTGTTTTCATATACTCTCTGATATATACAGGGAGATTCAAAAAAGATGGGGAAAATTTTAAGAGGTGATAGTACACACCCAAACAAACATTTTGTATCAAAGAATGCATGGTCGAAAACTAAACGTAAAAAAGTTAGAGGGCGCCAAAAGTTATGTTCTTATACGAGGCAAAAACACACAATGAACGATTAAGTTAAGTTACGAAAACAAATTTAATGGCATTTGATTACAATAAGTTCTCAAAACATTGACCGGCAGCTGTTATGCACGCAGTACAACGGCGAAGAACAGATTGGCGAATTTTCTGAACACACAAATTCTTAAGACACCTGGTAACAGAGTTTTAAAACAATCGAACAACACAGAAATCTCCTTCTGACCTCATGCTGGACGGTTTTGTCAGGGTTCTCGCAGGAAGACAGATTGAAATATAAACTTCATGATGAACCAAACAGATTCAGGAACGAGACACAGAATGAAATGCACTCGGTTACTCAACCAATGGGGAACGAGAGAAGAACGTAATACAGAATGAGTTCCGAATCTGCTCACGGAGGGATTTCGATGTAATACGCCCGACTATATATATATATAATAATTTATACGCAAATGTTGATTTAATATATATATATATATATATATATATATAAATAAAAATAAAAGAAAATAAGGGAATGTATGTATTTAAAAAAAGGGGGGGAATGGTTCGTTAATTCGATGGTTTGTATGTTTATGGTGGTCCTCATGAGATTTGTTGTCCTTGACACTGTACTGAGATATTAATATTATATTGATATAAAATTAAGTTACTTTTATTGATTTACTTCAATATCAATTTATAATGGTGGACGTTATAATAGTTTGTTAATTGTAATTAACAGTATGAAAAAATGTTGTAATATGTTTATATATACCCCCCCCCCTCCATTTTGTAAAGTACATTCAAAATTTAAAACATTAAATTTAATAGTTGCATAACAAAACATACTTTTATATCATAACTGTAACTTAATTGATATTATTATTAATTTACTTACCATTTAATAAAATAATTAAAAATAATTATAAACATTCTAATATAGATGATGAGTGATTATTATCGATATTTAGATGTGCTTTTTTAGTACGTTCTTTTTGTGTTTTAAGATTCGATGCAATTGTTCTAGAGTTATATAAGGTATTTACATTATTTACAACAGATGGCAGCACTATAAAATATTTTATTTCAAGATGTATGTGTTCTTTTAATAAGTTCAGCTAGATGGCAGCATTAAATAATTATTTATTTAGGTCTAAATAATATTGTCGCCATATAATTTATTTATATTTTAATATTTCTCTATGTTATTACAAGTTTAAATTTAAATAATTTTATTCTATATCTTTTTAGTAATAATTTATTATAGGATCTTTTTAATACATATAATAATTTTTATAATAAAGACGATATATGTTAATTATTTTTTTTAGAAATTGTGTATTTTTTCTGCACACTGTGTTGTTTTGCAACCGTAAGAATTCGATTTTAACTGTAACAATAAATCGGCGGGACTTTTGCTGTGATAATATTGCTATTTGTTCAAGATTTCATAGGGTCATTGCAATTCTCTTACTTGGTATGTCTTCAAATTTAATTGTTTCTTTAAATTAATGTTGTTCATTATTAAGGATTTTGTATTGATTGTTATTTTTACTTAATTCAATTTACCTGTCATGGTAAATTTATGCTTTTTTTGGTGTGTGGTCGATCGGGTACATAAAGAATCTAATTTTTAGCTTATGCTGGATTCTTTTACAGAAATCGACTATGTTTTTGCTTATATTGGTGTTTCATGTACCCTTGATGAAATGAAATGCTATATAAGCTTCCGGCTCCATCCTTATTTGATCTATTGTTTGTTTACAATATATCTTTTAAGTGTTCAACGTTATTTAGCTGGTTTTTTGTTTCATATGTCTTTAATAGATTTTTTTTTTTCAAAATTTGGTGGTTTTTCATATGTTAATATGGATTAATCGTATGCAATGTGCTCGTCAATTGGTGGATTTTGCTTAATTAGTATTACTTGTATAGGGTTCCATCTGTATTTTGTATAATGTTACTGTTATAATTTGCTCCTAAATTTATTAATTTATTGAATTAATTATTATAATTGGAAATAGATGACGATTTGTAATTTTATTATGGCTATATATATATATATATATATATATGTGTGTGTGTGTGTGTGTGTATATATATATATATATATATAACAATTGTACTTATTATTAATGTAACTTTACATTAATTACATACAATTATTAATATACTTAACATTTTCAACATGGATTTTATAAACATAGTAAAAATAGGATAAAGAGAATAATGGAAATTTGTAGAACCGAGGTAGTTTCACCAGGCCTAAATACCTTCATTACCACAAATAAACTGTATGGTTTCATCTAAGTATTAGCCATAAAAAAGCTAAAGAATACGAATTTAGGATTACCACACCCAATAAATACAGAAATAAAATATTGGAAAAACAAATAAGTTTAAAATAAAATATGATTAAAAAAAAGATTGAGAAATTAAAAAAAATATTACCAGTTTGAAAGCCATTCTAACCTAAAATGATGCAGCAAAAGAAAAAAAAACAAGGGTAAGAGATTATTTGCACATGTTGCCAAAAAAGTTTTTTAAATGATGATGGACAAAGGAGTATTAATGTACACTATAGTCATATACAAACCTCAATATATGTGACCAGCGCCATCTATAAAACATTTAAAAATGAATTCCACTTTGTTATCCAAGGAATTAATAAAGTACTGCCATCTGTAGACTTTATTATTAGCAACATATATTGTTTTGGAACAAAAACTAATCTATAATTAAAAAATATTTATATCTATTATTGGATTAAGCTTTAAAGCATATACTGTCTAGAGTTATATAAATGGTAATTAAAAATATGCTAATAAATTTATACCATTATATTAGAAATAAACGGTCAAGTGCGAGAATTATTCCCGCTCAGAGAGTTCCGTGAAAAAAAATATACGAATTATTAACTGTATTATTAAAAAAAATCATTGCTAAAGATTAATAAGACTTCGTAAAAAAATATACAGCCTAGGGTTAGGCTGTATATTATAGGCTGTATATACTAGAAAAGTATGAATGGGTATACCATACAAGTTCAAAGAGATATGAAGACTAAATAAAATCAAATATTGCTATTCTGTATAGCTCTTTTTTTAATCTTATCCTAATCTGTCTATGATGAACTTATTTCGGTACTGACAATAAAAGTAGTACATATTTAAACTTCATTTGGCATTTCATAAAACTAAATTCAGCGCAGTAATAATCTTTTCTTTTTATAGTGTAGCTAAAACAAAAGCCTTATTCAAAGTTTAAACTTGTGCTAAGCGCGCTCCGAAAGCAGGTCGCAAAGTTGCAACGCCGCCTTAGTCCGTGCCGCGTTTTTACCGGTACGTTTCTAATTAATTTTTAAAGACACGGGAGGCGTTTTGAGAGATCTTCTCAATGTAAACTAGTTGAGAATCCCATAGTATTTATGTGATTAATTCTAATTAAGAATACTCTGTTTTTAACAATTTGACGTTTATGGCTTTTATACTGCTACTGGGCATTGCATTACACAAATATATCATTAAACGTTGTTATCTAGGATTTAAAAGCCGATAGTAGATAGAGTACGCCGCCTTTGCCATTATGTATGTCCAAACCGTGCGTGCTTTTAAGGGTTAATATCTCGGCTAATTACCGACGATTTTGATCGAAAATCAATATAAACAATGCTTTTATACTTCTGCGACGATAGGTACCTCCAGCGCTCCTCAACACATTTGCTGAACGCCCGTAAATCGAAATTTGTGTGTAACGGGAAAATGCGCTTTACTCAAAAACTATGCGACCTAGGGTAATCGCTATAATTTTCCTGCAAGGTTTAAATTAAAGACTACTACCCCTAATTTTTTCATAAAATTAGTTTCAGTACATTAGGAAATAGATGGGGGGAGGGGGACATATTTATTTTTGCAATACGTTTTCGACGATATCTCTTAAAATATAATACCTAAAATTAAAAGAAATGTATTTTTGAGTTCGGCATTACGAAACCTTTCCCACGATATACAACGAAAAGATTTTGTTTTTCAAGTAACTTAATTAGCCCCTCTACGTTTTTCCTAAATATAGTTGTGAATGTTTAATAATCTGTAAATAAGTGGGTCAATAGTCTTTATTAAATCCCCCAATTTGAACTTTTCACGTTCCATAGCTTACGAGTAAAATGGCTGTGGCAGACAGACACAGGAGTGATCTTATAATGGTTCCGTTTTTACTTTTTAAGTACGGAACACTAAAAATAAGTAAATGATATATTAAATAAAAATAATATGTAAAATGGTAATATTGATGATTCATTAATTAATGTTTCACATAAATAAATGTACCTCACTATAAAATATCAATATTTAATCACTGTGACAACATTGCATAATCACTTAAATAAATATATAAATAAATAAAAATAAATAAACCATTAAAATTAGGATGCTTAGCAATTAAAAATAAATACATTTTGAAATTAATTAGTTACATTTAATGTATGCACAAAATTTTTAAAAATTAAATATACCTAATTTAGAGGAAGAGGATAGAACAAAGAATAAAATTTGTCATTAAATCATGCACTTTATTCTTTTGTAATATAATATACTATGTATGGGATATTAATATGATTAAACAAAAACATAATGTGAAGAACAAATTAAAAAAAACAAAATTTATTTCCTACATTGTTTAAGCCCGAGAAGGGACAGATATTAAGTTATTTCATTCAATTAGTTCTACATTTAATGTTAAATTTTTGTAACAAATTAGTTAAGCCAATTGAAGATTAAAAAATAAAAATAAAATTCACACAATATGATACTTAAAACACCCTAAAAAATTAGATTCCGTTCAAATGAAATCGAAATAAATCTTAGACTTCTTCCATTTTTAATTGAAAATATTTGTATTGCAGATTTTGTATTATGTTTATGACAATTGTGCATAAAATGATAAGATGCATGCAAAATACAAAACTTAAAAAAAGTCTAAGATTTATCTCGATTTCATTTGAACGGAATCTAATTTTTAGGGTGTTTTAAGTATCATATAGTATGAATTTTATTTTAATTTTTTTATCTTCAATTGGCTTAACTAATTTGTTACAAAAATTTAACATTAAATGTAGAACTAATTGAATGAAATAACTTAATATCTGTCCCTTCTTGGGCTTAAACAATGTAGAAAATAAATTTTGTTTTTTTTTAATTGTTCTTCAAATTATGTTTTTGTTTAATATGTCAAGTTTTTTAATAACTACTGCACTCAGACCAACGCATTTCAAAATTAATAGAGAGTATCATCATCAGGCTTTGATGCAGGGTTGGCAGGTTTTTGACATGCGTCAGTTTATGTCGGGTTTAAACCGTCATTTCAAAAACCTCGTCAAAAACCTCAAATACTAAATTGATTTGTAAAAATTCACATTAAATATCACACATGACAACATTACATGTAATATTTTAAATTCACTATTACTGTATATCAATAATTAGTACATAGTAAAGTATTATTGTTAAGTGCAACTTTTTAACAGGCTAAAATTTTTATTTATTTATTTATTTATTTATTTATTTATTTATTTATTTATTTATTGTAAAATTGTGTTTTTCTAAAAAAGTAGACACCTGATCTGTACATTTTTCTCTTACTTAAAATCGTTTTAATTTCTCTTACTTTTGAGAGCTTAAAGCATTAGCTAGTTTTTTTTTTATAGGAAAAAGACTTAGAAAAGTGCAGATTTTTTTGTATATATAACAAAATAATGTGCATCAATGTTATTCTAGTCTAGGCAATAACCCTTCTATTCAAAATTGAAATAATTGGATTATTAATCTTAAACATTTATAAAATAAGAGAAGTAATTTTTTTAAAAAAAGCTTAAAGTCAAAATCTTTTTAAAGCATGCTTTCTTTAAATATATAAAAATATGTTTTTGATTTTAAAACAGAACAAAATTGGCTCGGTCTTCTAAAAGGAAATTCCCTTAAGCTCCATTTTGAAAAATTGCATAATAGAAACCATACCATTGTTTGGCTTATATTTTGTATCCCAACCGTCAGGGGCAAGGGTTGACTGATGTATCAGTTGATTCAGCTCGCGCTTGAGCTACAGAGAGAATTTATGGATGCTTGCCCATACTGATTGTGTATGAAGCTTATTTCAGTGGTAATAGGGAGGACCCCATTTCTTGGTGGAAAGGTATCATTAAATGCAATAGCTTTTTGAGCCTGCTTCAAATGCTCATCTAGCAATGCTTTTGCTACCAAGTCCTACTAGCTCAGCATCAATTAAGAGACAGACTATTTTCTAACGCTTCATAGACTCTAAACTCAGAAATCATTTGGGTGTAAATAAATGTGCTAAACACGTTGCGTGCTGCAGTATGCTGCGGTGTAAAATTGATCCGGATTATTTAATTGTACAAAATGATTTTATTCTGATTGAAAATTCAAAAAACTAAAAATATTTTATTGCAATTAATAATTTAGTTTTTTAAATTATTAAATTACAATACATTTAAATAAAAGATCAGATAAATCATTGATTTATTTAATGTTTACCTTTGTTGTTAAAATGTTTTAGTGTGTTACATGTATTTGGCAGTTTTCGACGGTTTAAACCAGTTTATGACAGTTTAAACCAGTTTTTGACGTCAAAAACCCAACCCTGCTTTGATGCATGCGGTATTGCATCACTATGTGGGATACAGTTTACCAATTTTAATTCAAAAGGTTTCACCACTGTAGTAATGCAGGTTGCGGTAGTTTGGACAAAAACTTCTAATATGAACGTAAAAAATCTATAATCAAAACATAAAAAATTAACTTCACTTAAATTTAGATACCCTATTTCCCACTCAGAAACGCTATGAATGTAAATGTAAATTGTGTTGAATCCTTACTGCTAATATTTAACAATATTATAGTTGTGATACAGTAAAAAATAAAAAATAAAAGTTTTGTCTAAATTTTTAGACCTTATTCTCTCCCAAGGGATGACGTAAACACATCAGAAAATTATTACCTAAGTTTAACTTGAGGTATAAATAGTTCTCATCTCGGAAAAAAAATATACATTTTAAAATTTAAGTTATGTAATTCCCCACTAAGTTCGCTACCTGCGTAAAAATAGCTATCCATTAGAAACTTTTTACTAAAATATAAACTTGACCAAAGCAAAAACTTATTCTGAAAATATCCTTTTTATTTCCACTATGATGCCATATTCACCTTTTTAATTTTTGAAAAAAAAAAAAAAAAAAAAAAACTAGCTCAATTTAATATTTCACGTGAAAATCTTTCAACTAAAAAGAAATAAATTATTATTACGGCTTTTGAAATTTTTGCAACAATGAAGTAAAACTGTTACATTTTCTATGAAAAATGTCCGTTGATTTTCAATGAAAAAAGCGAAAATTGGAATTATTAAGAAAAATATATGAATAATGTAAAAACAAATTGGCCCATGTTTCTCTCTGGGTTATAATTCACCCATATGCAAAAGCATTTCACCATTCGTTTTGAACCTGACGTCAGGCAAACGTTTTTACACTTTAAATTTATAATATCATTAGAATTAGTAAAGAATAAAAAATGAGTGGCATCAGGGACAAAAAGGTGGGAAGAAAAAATGAAAAAGTTATGATCTCCATAGGCTTTTCCATTTTAAATTAACATTGAGAAGTGACACTGGAAATAAATAAGTAAAATATTGTCCTCAATGGGCTAAAATTTAAATACAAGTTGAACGTTAACATTCTTAATTATTAAAGAAAATAAATAGATTTAGTTTAAATTAATAAATATATAAATATAACTATATAATTATGCATATAAGAGTGCTGAATCAACATCCATTATAAAATTCATTATTGCAACGTAATTATTAATCAAATGCCCCGTTCCTATTTTTTTAATTAACCATTGCGTATTATCCAGACAACGTCACCCTCCTCCGTACTGTAGCATCTACGGAGTTATATAGTTATTAATATCCATCCTATTATAATTTTTATTTTGCATTTTTAATTTTTTATTATTATTTTATGTTTATATATTTTTTATATATATATTTTTACGTAATATGTTAATTGGGTTGATCATGTATGTACTAATTGTATATTAAAGAATATATAATTTTTTTAAAGGAAAATCATGATTTAATGCATCATAAATTATTTTTAATATTGTTGTTAATTAGATGAGAAGAACATAAACACTTTATTCTATATAAATGATTAAGGAGTATATTACGATCAGTGATGTGGTATGGATAAATACCCAGCGGTTAGGCATTTATCTTTTGGGTATGTATCTGGGTATTTACCCAAGCCTTGGGTTAAGTACCCAAAAACTGGGTATTTTCATATTTCATTGTAAAAAATCATAATCCTGAAAAGTATTTTTAATCACAGAGGAACGTGTGCTTCAGTGGAGCATCCCTTTAAAATGTATTCATTTTGAAAGTTTTAATTTCATATTTGTACGCCTTAATAGCCTGAAGTTAAGAAAATTTTCAACCATAAATCATATGGTCAAATACAAATTTATTCATTATGTTGTTTTTAGTTACCAAACGTAATTTTTTTTTTGTTTTGAATCGTAGATATTTTGTTAATAAAGGCAAGAATTATGAAAAATAGTTGAAGCATACAAATAGACACTCATTTATTGTTATTTTATTCAAAATTATGCCTTTTTATATAAAATGTTATAGAATATTTTCTTATCCCATATCTACATAGTGTACAGTGAGTCATCCCAAAGCTTTTATACTTATTTAATAGTGAAATTTTCAATAGAAAAAAAAAAAAAAAGATCAATGTTTCCTTTTTTTTTTTTAGTTTAAAATTAAAAGTGCCGTTATGAGTATGTTCTAGTACATTTTTGTTGTTATTATTGTTATTATTATTATTATTATTTTATTTTGAAAAGGTAAAATAGTTCAATTATACCTGCGTAATTTTAATATCTTGAAGAATGTGACAACCAATTCATATTACATCAAGAAAATTTTATTAAGAAAGTTTTTTTTTATAAAGAGTTTAACAGTTATAAAACTTAAGATATATACAGCTAAACCTAATTGTGTACATTTTTAATGAGCCATATTGTTCTTTACATTACTTTACTTACATATATTTAAAACATGCTGATTTTTTTTTTTTTTTTGCTTAAACTTAAATATGTAAAATCCTGTTCGGTATACATATGGGGGCATACAATGATACAGTGCACAAAATTCTTTTAAATATTTTTATTTATATGAAATGAATCCATTGTGTCTTGTACTATTTAATGCATTGAAAAAAATGCCTATACATTTTTAATAAAGTACTTTTCCCTTTAAATAGTTATTAATATTATAATTTATCCTCCGCCTTTCATATTTTACTTGTGCTTCTTTTGGTGTTCCACTGTACCCCATATAAGAAGTTACATGTTTTAAGCTTTAAGAAGTATTTTTTCTTTAAAAAATATTAAAACTTATACTTTAAGAAAGTTATATTCAAGAACTTTTTCTTGTAAATTGATCTTTAAATTTCAAAAGAAAAAAATAAAACTTTAAAAATGGCCCAGTGTGCCCCATTTTTTTTTTCTATCTGACAATGCTTTAAATATGACAGCAGCTTTCACATTAGTTAAGAAAAATATCTGCATGTTGTCCGATTAATTTGCCTTCCACTTCTTATATGATTACTATGTTCTTCTATTTTAGGATTCAAATTAATTGAGAGTTTTGTTTTACAAATGTAGTCTATATATGGAAGACCAACACACGAAGTAACTGCTTACACGCAATGTTTAACCAAATTCAATGTCCAGAAGGCAAAAAAAAAAAAAAAAAAAAAAAAAAAAAAAACCTTAAAAGTGTCAGAAAAAACTGAATGAGGAAGCCATTTACATTATATTTAAAGCTGGAAAGATAAGTTAACATTACAAAATATTGTAGTTATTAAAAATGCTAATTTGTCTTCTCAATGATAAAAATATTTTTAGAGGGTGTGTTTTTAATTCACATTCGATAATATTCTCCATTTTTATACCAATTTTAGAACTTATTGAATCCCTTCCATCAAATTACACTCAGATTCATTTAGTACATAAGAAACTTAGCAACTTAAAAAATATTTTGTAATAACTACTTACCATATCTTAATTGTAAAAAAAAAATGAAGACAACAAAGAAAAAAAATCGATTTTTAAAAGTTTTAAATTGAGGAATCCATAATTACAGGTCATTCTGCTAAGTAGTTTTTGAGTTATGTTTTAAAAACTACCTACATTTCAATCTGGTTTGCAACCATTGTAAACGGATTTAACATTTCAAATGAAAATCAAATTTCGAATTATTTTTGCTTAAAAGGCGCAAAGTCAACCTAGTGAAAAAGATTCCATGGCGGGACACTAGGTTGGCCTTTGCGCCTTTTAAGCAAAAATAATTTGAAATTTGATTTCCATTTGAAATATTGTATGCAAGGCGAATGTTTCTCTCTGGAAAGATTTCCAAATATTAATAACGGATTTAACATTAGGAATTGCAAACTTTAAACCTCCATAACTTCTAAAATACTTTTCCGAATTACTTTTTTTTTTTTTTACTTCTAAGATAAATATTAACGAAAAAGATATGCTGTCAAAATTAGGTGCTAGAATTAAAAATTTTAGAGTTTCGTCCAATTTCACTACTAAGAATAAGCTTAGTTTTATAGCATAAATTTAAAGACAATATCCAGTTGATGGTTGTTTTCGTTTATTTTTTGAATAATTTGATGATTACATGTATAAGGTGCAATCTCTCTCCCTCCCTCTCTTAAAAAAAAAAAAAAAAAAAAAAAAAAAAAAAAAATGCCGACTGTACATGAAAATGGATGAATGAATAATAGAATTAATTGATATACTGAAAGTGTGCCTGACTAAAATTGCCCTTTTCAACCTAAAATTGCTGAGTTGATAAAATTAAAAAATGAACTTTTTGATAAAATGTTTCTCAATTCTTCCTTATAGTTAAAAGGGACATTTTGATATTTCGACAAATTCGATACTTAAATGTAAAAGGCTGAGTTTTTTTTTAATTATTATTATTAATGTTGGAAGATGTCTAAAGTTGTAATTTTTTCTTTCTTTTACACTCCTTTATCATAACTAATATCTATATGAGTGTTTTGCCCACTTATATTTAATTGAAAAATAAATACCCCGGTAAATACCCAAATTGGATATTTAACCAGGTATATACCTTGGGTATTTACCCTTAAAAATAAATACCTGGGTATTTTACATCACTGATTACGATATACAGAATTATGAAGACAGGATTTATTTAATAAATTAGTAAATGTATTAACTTTGAATTTAAATTCTTTACGTTTGTCATATAGATCAGTTATTCTTTTCTTTTCTTTTAGCGTAATTTTAAGATCTAAAAACTTAATTGTATTGTTAGATAGGAGGTATTCCGTTAATTTTAAATTAGTAGGATAATCTACTGGAAATTGAGAAATATTAGTCTGATCAGTAGCAATTAAAATTATGTTATCAATATAACGATATAAATGTATTTTGCTATTAATAAAAATACGTAGTGATATAAGTATAAGTCTGATAATAAACTGGAAGTACACCCACCTTGTGGTATACCGACTTTATGTTGATAGATTTTGTTATCTTGCAATATAAAATTATTATAGATAATGAAATTTTTTAGAGTTTGAAAATAATCTGTATCTATATTCATTGGTAAATTCAATTTATGATGATACTTTTAAAATAATGCATTTATTATATCATGCAGATCTAATAAATCTATATTATTAGAAATATCTTTGAAATCATATGTCGTTATACTGTTTACACATTTAAGATTTTTCATAATATTGACCAATTGATAGCTATTTTTTATACAATGTGTATTATCAATGGTTTTTGTAAGTGTGCATATTTGATTGAGAATTTAAAATAGAAGTTCATTCATTGGCTATATTATTATATGTATTGCATGTAATAGTGACAGTTCTAAATTTAATTGGTTTCTTATGGAATTTGGGTATAAGAACTAAATAAAGATAATTAAAGTTAGTAGAGGAAATATTTAATACTTTATAATAATTATGAATTTAACGATATTTATGAATTTAATAGTTTATAATAATTTATTAATTTAACGATTTTATTATTATGATAAAGAATGTAAAGCATGCAAAGTCTAAAAAGAAAAAGGAAACAAGCCGGAAGTAGCACGTCAAACGGGACCAATGAGATGCGTCCGTACTCTAACTAGTTTTATAACTGTTCAGATCTTGGTGCAATAGTTGTTGCACTTTTTAGCAAAAATGCATGAATACAAAATTTATTATGATTCTATAGATTAAATTCAGTCATACGGAAATAATCCCTCTTCAATAGGACGTCATCACCAGGGCAACCTAGAATCATGACCTATCATGGGATATCATTCAATTAATGACGTAGGATAGAATTTAACAGAAGGAAGAAAACTTTTATTCATATCATCTTCTTAAGTTTTGATTCGATTTTCAAAAAATTTGAAAGGACACAATTCTGCAACGACTCTACTATTAAATTTCAAACCATTAGGTTGGGTAGTGTGACGGGCAGGCAGATGGACAGACGGACAGAAAGATGGATGGGCCAGACGAAGCCTATAGGTGCTACGTATTTATATAATATCTGGATTTTTTTTTTTTTTTTTTACAGTGAACATCCAAACCAACGTCTTTTTAATCTTCAAACAAAATATCACTTTTTTTGGTACTTTTCGGTTAGCCGGGCGCCTATTACATTCATATATACATATATATGCACATATATGTAAATATATATATGTACACACACACGCATAAATATATATATACATATGTATAACCATTAATTAAACATCACCGACCATCATCAAAAACTGCATTATTGTGAATGATTGACTATATATATATGTACATATATGTGTATATATATGTATATATGTATGTAAATATAACACTGGCGCCCGGCTAACCGAAAAGTACCCTTTTTTTTTCTTTGTTGCAAAAAGAGTTGATTATCATAAATAATACAATGCATGCAAAATCTAAAGAGAAAACGAAAAAAAAAATAGGAAATAAAGCTAATAAAAATTTAATAAAAACTCGTCGCATATTTTTAACACTGTAACTAAATAATTTTTATTTTTATTTATTTATTTATTTATTTAAGGAGGCCTTTGCTTAAGGGGGTCCGAAACGCAAAAATCTTAAAATTTTCTTAAAATTTTTTATTACATTAAAAATTTCTCTGTTTTTTTCTACTTATAATGAAGTTTAAATTATGTTTCTTTCTTAAATTGGAACAAGAAATATTCAATTTTTCGTTTTCGTTTGTTTTCAAAATCTTGCTTCCAAGCAATGGTTGCCATGAAAACCACTTTTTGAGAAAATGAGTTTTTCTTCATGATGTGTTTTTTCACCATTTCTCCTATTTAAATTGTTATAAGTCGAGAATCGTCAAAGGTTCAAAATTGGAACATGTCTTTTTCAATTGTTTTACTTTAATTTTGATTCAGCAAATTTGAAAAAAAAAAAATATTTTCTTTTGAAAATATGATTTAAAAAAAAAAGTTACATAATTTTTTTAAATTTTTTTACCTTAAATATTTTTAATTTTTATTTAAATTAATATTTTTTAAATGCTGAATCTAAATTAAGACTTATATATTTCTGTTTATTTAAATGCAAAAAAAAAAAAAAAAAAAAAAAAAAAAAAAAAAAAAAATGAAATTCTACAAATAATATTTCGAGTTATAACGATTTTAAACTATCCCACTTTTATAATAAAATTTAAAATAAATTTTTTTTTTAATTATGAGAAGTTTTATCAAGTGATTTTATTTATAATTAATATGGTTAACCAACACAAAAAAAATTCGAAATTTTAACTCAATAAATAAAAATTATTTGAAAATGTGTCCCGGACCCCCTTAAGATATGAAAGAAAAAGAGGAGGGATAAGAAAAAAAAAAAAAAGTTAATCAAAGTAACCAAACAATTCTTCGCAAATTCATAACATTAAAAGAAACGACATAAAAGCATTCACAAAAAAGCTTTCGGCATTATGAAAAAAATCAGGAGCGGAATTTTTCACTTCTCGGCATCTGCAAGTAAATAATCCCATTTCTCATTTGGAATGAGCGAAAAAAAAGAAGGGAAAATACATCTCTTATTTATCTACCCTATAATAATGAAACAAAATCAGAGCTAAACTAAAAATCCCCATAATCCCTACAAAAAGTAGAAAACTGATTTCTCAGTGGACGGCGCGGAGGAAAGATCCAAAACCAACGTTACGTGGCATGAACAGGTAGATTTTTTTTCCTCCTCTCCCTTGCCTCTTCTTACGCGCACTTTTCTCTTCCCCCTTCGCTCTATCTCTTCCTCTCTCTATTCTTCCCTTGAATGAATTCTTTCTCACCTGGCTGCAAGTTTTGTTCTATCTATCTACCTGAGAGTGTAGTATGTAATGAACGTCGCCGGCAAAAGTTAGCTTTGCTTGAGGGGAGATGTGCGAGTGCGTTTTTTTTGTTTCTAGGTTTCCTCAGGTGTGGTCAGTGTGTAAAAAAATAGGACATTTGTGGTTAAGGTGATAAGTGAGGAAATTATGATGCTGTGGTTAATGTAATAATACTTCCTTATCGTATAAAACCGAATAATAAAAAGAAAAATCGGATTTGTATATATAGATATATATTTCTTTCAGTTGAGAGTAATTGAATTTTAGACCAAAGTGCCCGTTTTTTTTTGTCCAAGTTGAATTTATAGCATATTCAGTTCAAATTAGCATCCAGCAAAAGTTAGCTGTATTCAAGAGAACATTATAGCAATCGCCCTGAACTCGAAATCTCATCTTAAGGGGCTACTTCACTCACGCGAAAACACCCGTTCGCTGATGGAAGAATATGGAAGAATTTTTTGTTTGCAGTTCAAAATTTTCAAACGTTTTTTTTTTTTTTTTTTTTTTTTGCATTAAGTAGTGGATGCTGATTTGTAGAAAGGCCGGTTTTTACTTTTTCGATTCTCTTGGCAGGTGTTTTTTTTTAATGAGAATACTTTCACTTTCGAAACCGGTTCCGAAAGTAATAGTATCGTAATATAAAAAAAGCTGTAAAACTAAAAAACGGCCTTTCTACAGATCGACCTCAGCTACTTAGTGAAGAAAAAAAAAAGAAGGCGTTTAAAAATATTGAACTGCAAACGAGATACCTTAAAAAAATTCTTCCATAGGATTAATATCAGCGAACGGGTGTTTTCGCCTGACTGAATTAGCCTCTTAACCTATGAATTTTTTTTACAGAGAGAGGATTATATTTCAAATGAAAATTTAATTTCAAATTATATGTGCTTAAAAGGCGCAAAGACCAACCTAGTGAAAAAGATTCCATGCCGGGACTCGAACCCGGGCCATCAGTATAGCGCACTGACGTTCTACCGACTAAACCCAGGGGTGATTGTGTTCCGGGTGTAGCCCGGATTTCCGGGTTTTTCGATCGATCCTTCCGGGTTTATGAGGTCGTTACGTTTAGTGGAAAATTCGGACATAAAAAATATCGTGAATTTCGACATGGTCGCCGAGAATAAAATCGACAATTTCGTCAAAGGATTGCGGGAAAACGCAAATTTCGTTTAAAAATCTCGAAATAAACACGAATTTTGCAAAGGATCCCCCAAAAAACTAAGATTTTCGTAAAAACATCGTGGGAAAAATGAGATTTTCGTCGAAAGATCGCGGGAAAAACGGACATACGCCAAAAAAACGCCGGAAAAACGGACATATTGTCAAAGGAACGCGGAGAAAATAGGCATATCGTCAAAGGATCGCGGGGAAAATAAACATATCGTCAAAGGATCGCGGGAAAAACGCGAATTTCGTTAAAAGATCACGGGAAAAAAACCATGAATTGCTTTAAAGAATCACGGAAAAACGCGAATTTTGTCAAAGGACCGCAGAAAAAAACACATAATTAGAACCGGGAAGGATTTACTCCATCCCGGAATCACGGAAAAAATGCGATTTTCGCTAAAAGATCGTGGGGAAAACGCGATTTTCGTCAAAGGATCGTGGGAAAAGCGTAAATTTCGTTAAAGAATCGCGGAAAAAACACGAATTTGTTTAAAGAATCGCGAAAAAAAAACACATTTCACCAAAGAATCGCGTAAAAAAAACGAATTATGTCAAAGGATCTCGAAATAAAACGAATTTCGTCTAATGATCGCGAAATAAACACACATTTCGCCAAAAGATCGCGAAAGAAAAAAACAAGATTTCGTCAACAGATCGGGGGAAAAACGCGATTTTCGTCCAAAGATCGCTGGAAAAACGGAAATGTCGTCAAAGGATCGAGGGAAAAACGCAAATTTCATTAAAAGATCACAAAAAAAAAATTTCTTTAAAGAATCGCGAAAAAACGCGAATTTCGTAGAAATAACGCATAATTAAAATCGGGAGGGATTACCCCCCCCCCCCCCCCCATTCCGGGGATCGCTGGAAAACGCGATTTTTGTCAAAGGATCGCTAGAAAAACGGAAATATATAAGGAAGGATCGTAAGAAAAATGCAAACTCTGTTAAAGAATCACCAGGGAAAAAACGCGATTTTCGTCAAAGAATCGCGAAAAAATTGCAAATTTCGCGAAAGATCGCGGAAAAAAGCGAATTTCGTGAAAGGATCGCAGAAAAAACACATAATTAGAGCCAGGAGTAAATCTCTCCCCGTCCTCTCTGCTGCCCCTCTCCTTTCAGAAAAGTTGCTGTGAAGTGTCATCTCAATCTCAGTACAACAATGTCCAGAATTGCATACCCAGGAAGAAAGCAGGAAAAATAAATTTACCTTGTGTAAGAGTAAAGCTAGGAAAACAAACAAAATTTCTATTTTTATTTCTTTTTTCTATTTTTTCTCTAACACTTAGCCACTTAGAAGTAAAAGTGCATTTTCGCGAAAAAACAGCCAATTTTCCCCCACAAGATCACGAAAAAATGGCAAATTTCGTCAAAAGATCGTGAAAAAAACAGAAAATTTCGTCAAAAGATCGCGAAAAAGCGGTAAATTTCACCAAAAAAAACGCGAAAAACTGTAAATTTCCCCCAAAAGATAGCAAAAACGGCAAATTTCCTACAAAGGCTAACGAAAAAAGGCAAATTTCGTAAAAAGGATCGCGAAAAACGGCAAATTTCGTAAAAAGGATCGCGAAAAAACGGCAAATTCCGTAAAAAGGATCGCGAAAAAACGGCACATTTCGTAAAAAGGATCGCGAAAAAACGGCAAATTTCGTAAAAAGGATCGCGTAAAAACGGCAAATTTCGTAAAAACGATCGCGAAAAAACGGCAAATTTCGTAAAAACGATCGCGAAAAAATGGCAAATTTCCCCCCTCCCCCCCCCCAAAAAAAAAAGATCGCGAAAAAACGACAAATGTCGTCAAAAGATCGCGAAAAAACGTAATTCCCCTGTCGCCGCCGATGTATTTCCGAAAATGTGATGTTAATTTCCGAAAAAAAAAAAAATTCACTCGGAATCTCCCCTGACTCTCCATTTGATGAAGTCATTTAGCTTTCAGTGAAATTAATGTAAGTTTACCGAATTATGTTTTTCTGCAATTTGTATATTTCAAACAATAGCAGAAATATGTCATTTGATTGTCATGCTGTTGCAGAATCAGTTGTTATGTAAATTGATATTGGTATATTTTGCATCGATAATTTTCAGGGTTTTTCACTTTGTATCGATTAATTTTCAGGGTTTTTCACTCTAAGTCACAATCACCCCTGTAAACCACATGGAACGATACCCAGCCTGGAACTTCTCACTATTACAGGTTGGCAAGGCTACAAACGCAGAACAAGATGGAATATTTTCCGTGAGCCACCAACATGGAGCAAACACAGACACTTAATTAAATCCAGCATCGATTGAATTTATATTAATAATTGGAATTTTTTTTTTTTTTTTTTTTGTGCTTAAAAGGTTTTTGCGCCTTTTAAACAAATATAATTTGAAATTAAATTTTCATTTGAAATATTGTATGCAAGGCGAATGTTTCTCTCTGGAAAAATTTCCAATTATTAATATAAGAGGATTATATTTTTAAAAATATGGTGTGCAACAACCGAATATGAATATCTAGTGCTGATGTGCCAAGTTTTAAAAAACCGTCTTCTCAATTTTTATGTATTGTTAATAGGACGGTCAATTCTGAAAACTTTGCTCGTGCAAAAATTAAAAATTTTATTACGATTTCATTTATTTCTCAATATATTCTTCCCTTGAATGAATTCTTTCTCACCTGGCTGCAAGTTTTGTTCTATCTGTCTATGTACCTGGGAGTTTAGGATGTGATGAACGTCGCTGGCAAAAGTTAGCTTTGCTTAAGGGGAGATGTGCGAGTGCGTTTTTTTTTTTTTTTTTTTTTTTTTTTTTTTTTTTTTTTTCTAGGTTTTCTCAGGTGTGGTCGGTTTGTAAAAAAATGAAACATTTGTGGTTAAGGTGATAAGTGGGGAAACTATGATGCCGTGGTTAATGTAATAATACTTCCTTATCGTATAAAAATAAATAAAAAAAAATTTCGGATTTGTAATTTTTTTTTTTCAGTTTAGTATAATTGAATTTAACCTTTTCGGGTCTCGCGTACTATTAAAAGTACATGTCTTTTCACTGAGTATTAGTCTGTCTTAACATTTTTTTTTGTTACTATCTACATGTAGTAATGAGAGTATATGTCTATGCATTTCTTATTATGATTTCATTTACGTATTGATATTTAGTAGTAATAATAATAATAATAATAATAATAGTTTACTTAATTGTCTTTGCATCGTTAGCAATTCTTTTATTTTAAACATACGAGTTGGAACCCGTCGAAATTCGATGAATTAAAATGTTTAGAATGGAACTGTTTGATCGAATTTATAATAAAACTACAAAAATAATTACAATAAAAAATTCCTCTTGCATTGGTTATCTAGCTCTTAAAATATATAATGTTTTTAACCTAAAATTACCAAAATATTATTTCCAAAAATTTCAACTGCTTAAATTATTGAAAAATTAAACTGTATTAGAATACGTAATCAAGATGAGTAATTGTGTTGAAGTTATCGATTGTGGCTCTTACGTTTGTTTTTACGGAATGAAAAATCATTGAAAAGGATTTCGCTTTGTCACATCATAAAATTTTCCCCCATAAAATCTAAAATGGACGTTATCTTCATATTCTCAAAAATTTACATACGCTCCATTCAAATTCACAATTTAAAAGTATTTTAACGCGCAATACATTATTAAAATGAATGTATTTCCTAACTTAAAGTCAAGTTTGTCCGATACAACTTTTCACGTGAACATTCGCATAAAATTTAAGTTCTAATCTCAGTACCCGCGAAAATTTACCATTCAGAAATTTGCCTTTAGTTGCCATAGTATTGACCATTTAGTGTTGGTCAAATAATTAGTTTTATCAAAGAAAATGATCGTTTTGTTTTAAATATGACATCATTTTTACTCACTGAATCATATTGCCTAGCGCCTGAAACTCAGTATCAGCGTAATGTAAAAATATTGAAATATCTTCTTCAATCTTTTGATTTACGAAGAAGAATGCGTGTTTTTTTTTTTAATGGCTGGCATCATTTTCTGTTCAAAAATCAGAAAAAAAAGTTACTTTTATTTGTAATGGGAAAATGGCATCAATAAAGATATAATCAATAAAAATAAATAACCCATGACTATAGAAATGGAGTACTTCAGTTGCCACAATTACAAAATTGGTACTAAAAACTATAAAAAAAAAATTATGTCTCAAAAATAAATTGAGATAGAGCTTTCAAACAAATTGCATTTAAAAGTGCATTTTTTTCCCTATACGACGGTGTAAAAATTGAAACAGTGCGATGCTTAGAAGTTTAAAAATTTGCAGTAGCGAAAATTGCAAAGCCGAAATTTCGTTTCGAATTTCAAACTGTTGCCGTTCGCAGAATGACGTATGCGTTACGCAGAGATATGTTTGTCCTTTATAATATAGATATTTCACTCTTTGAATTAAAAATACAGGATACTTTTCTGAAGGAATCACGTGTGATAAAACGCAAAAAATATTAGTAAGTTGTAATATTTGATAAAATTTTGTTGTAATTCGATATTTTCCAACCGTCTCCAAAAACTCTTCCTTAGTCTATTTTCATATGGAAATGAATTTAACAGTACGCAAAATAACGACATTCATTAGATTTCAGACAATTACAAATTCGTTAAAATCTTTTTGGATAGCTAGTATTAACATTACTAACGTAAAAGTAATTTTTCTCTCAAAATTGAAAAAAAATTCGGACCCGAAAGGGTTAATAGGCCAAAATAAACTTTCTTGCAAAAGTTGAATTTATAACACATTCAGTTCAAATTAACATCTAGCAAGAGTTCGGTGTATGTAAGAGGACACTACAGAAATCCTCACTGAACTCGAAATCTATGCACCTAACATAAAACTTTAAAAAAAAAGAAAAAAAAAAGATTTAGAAAAAGAGATTATTATATATATTTTTTAATTATGTTTGCAATATTGACTGAAAACATTGTCTTCTGAATTTTTATGCATTTTTAAAAGTACGATACATTTTGAAAACTTTGCTCAGGTAAAAGTTTAAAATTTTATTGTAATTTTATTTCTTTCTAAAATATATTCTCAAGGGGCTATTTCATTCGCGCGAAAACACCCGCTCCGCCCGCTAATGTTATTCCTATGAGAGATTTTTTTTTTTTTAATCTCCTTTGCATTTCAGTATTTTTAAATGATTTTTTTTGCATTGGATAGCTAAAATCGATCACTACAAAGACCTTTTTTTACATTTTCGATTTTGTTTGTTTTTTTTTTTTGTTTGTTTTTTTTTATGAGGGTATTTTCACTTTCGAAACCAGTTTCTATAGTGAAAGTATCCTCATAAGAAAAAAAGCCTGCTAACAAAATCGAAAAAGTAAATAAGGGTCTTTGTAGCGATCGATCCCAGCTGTCTAATGAAAAAAAAATTTAACAATATATAAATGCAAACGAGATATTTAAAAACATTTCTCCCATAAGAATAACATTAGCGAGCGGGTGTTTTCGGTTTCCCCGACGGCAAAAAATTGTAATATTTTGGATTTTTTTTTTTTTTTTTTTAGGAAGGGTTTTGGTTTATGTTTATGACGGCCGATTATCAACACGTGGGATATAGGCCCTGGGGGGAGTGCCCTTCGTGGGGGTCTTTCTAAGGGAACCTAACCCGTATTTACGCATGGGAAACCACGGTTTCGAAGAAAACCACGAAAACTCCGAAACGGTTAGGCCGACGGGCGCGATTGGGTTCGAACCCAGCACCTCCCGTCTACCAGCTTCGAGAGCAGAACCTCTCAGCCACTGGTGGGGCCTTTTTAGGAAGGGAGTAAAATTAATTGAAAAACTAATAATTTCACTTTTTTTTTTTCATTGCTTCAATTAGGATAACTCTAGGATAGATGGCCATAGTTTTTAAAGATTGAAATAAAAAATTTTAGAATGCAAATACAAGAAATATTTATGGATATTTAAAATTTTTATACATATACTCATCCTATTTTATGCAAAAAAAATAATTAAATATTGAAAACAAAAAGTGTTAAACAAAATTGAAAATTAAAAATGGCAGATGACCCTCTCTCCTTCAAGTCGAGGAGAGATGACCATCCAATACAAGAAAGAAAAAGTGAAGTTAAATAGCAAAAAAATAACACATTTCATAGAGTTAATCGTGAAAAACATACAGCAATTTGTGAAGATGCAGTTATGTAATGAAAAATGAGTGAATAAAACTCGAATAAACAAAATTTGAAGTTCAATACTTCACTTTTCGTAAAATCTTACCACATGCTTGGCAAAGGTCTTGATAATGTGTACACGTTTCATGAAACCACTTCAGGCATCTTATGCATTGTATCCAGACATCCTTTTTCGATGTGATATTATATTGTTTTGCACAACCCACACAGGGATCCTAATCCGATTCTATTTATTCGGATTCTGTAGAATCTGATAATTTTAAATGGTTTTCGTTTTCTTCGTTACTGGGGAAGTGTCGTGCTTTTTTTTTTTTTTTTTTTTTTTTTTTCCTCGCGTTAATTGTAAGTTTATTACGTCAATTTAGTTTATTGATCAACTTTATCAGTTTCTGTTATGAAAGTTTCCGATGTTTTTCAGTATTTTCTGAAACAAATAAATCGTTAGGTCTTATTATATTATTATTATTATTAAAATATTGATATTAGTTAAAATTTAAACAATTATATCAATTAATATATTTATAAACATAAACGTTACATATTTATTTTTAATTTATTTTTAATTTAATTATATTTAGTTAAAATCATCCCTCCGTATAATTTTGAAATATTGATTAAAGCTGGCCATCTCTCCTGCAATTGAAGGACTCAGGGTCGCCCAATTTAAAGCATCCATAGCCATTGCACGCTTTTGATTTAGGCTTAGAAGTAAAGATTAGATTATATACGTGCCTTAAAAGTCCATATAGTAAAAAATATATATAACGTACGTACTGCAAAACATTCAGATACCTAAGTAAAAAAAAAAAAAAATCCAACCACTAAATTAAATAAACATTAAAATTACACTTACTTTTTATAATCGAAAAACACAACTGCACGTCGCAATAAATAGACTCGTAGAACTCATTCATACGAATAAAAGTTTATGTTGCAATCTAGGATCAAGTTTTGGAAATATTTAGACTGGGCATCTCTCCTCTATGGCCATCTATCCTAGAATTACCTTATTTAAAGATATTTTTTGTTGTTAAATTGGGAAACATATTACGTCGGAAACCTGCAGCCACGTTGACCTGTACTAAAATATTCGAGCTTGATGGGGAGCATCGTTATTTCTTGTAGAAACAAACAAACAAACAAAATACAGTAGAACCTCTTTTGTCCGAAACTCTTTTAACCGAAGCTCTCGGTTAACCGAAATCCATTTTGAAAGCTTTTTTTTTTATTATTATAGTCACACTCCTTGTCTGCAAAATCCACTTTGAAAGCTTTTTTTTTTTTAAACTATCCTATTCCTTGTGTGCAAGCAGTCCTTTCCGAACTACGAGTACATGTAAATATTTTCGATCCTGTTTCTTTGAGTTCCCTTGAATTTAACTTGAGCTCCCGTAGGTCGCGGAGTGAACGAAGAAAACGAAAAAATAGGTGAATTAATAATACTAAAAAACTCCTTGATAGAGCTTCAAAGCAAAGGCAATCGAAACTGCGACAAACAAAACATTTTTTCAAACCCTTGTGATCTTTGTAAAATGTACTTAAATTCAAAATTAAAATTCAGGTAATTTATTATAGTTTTTATTTTGCTATTGCTTTATTTTTATTTAGCATTTGTTACCATAATAAGAAATATTGCATATATATTTCTCCTTAACCCTTAAATGCCGGGTGTTGCTTTTCGTCAACATACCCAATTTAGGCCCTAACATACTATTAGAATAATATTGAAGCTATAATGCCTAATGTTGCCAATAAAATACATTCTGAAAATATTTTTAAATCGATTTTCAACTTGCAGATGGCAACACTTGTGCTGTTTAAGAAAAAAGATGGATTTATTTTTTCAATTGTTCCTACTTGCTCTTTTTGTTTTGTTTGGAAGCTTGCGAAATACCCTATTTTGTTCTGCAGTGAGCAAGTAAAATTTATTTCTTATTATAGTTCCTAAAATTCTTGTATGTTTAATATTATAAAATTTTATCAAGGAAGATTATTTTTTCAATTAAAGACCACTATTGCCGATTAGTAACAAACTGTTTTTTTAGCCGTAAACCATACTTAAAACAAAATGTGATTTTTTAAAGTATTTTTCCCATGATTTATTTAAAAAATGAAAGCCGAAAAACATTATTACAATGATTTTTGAAAAATCTGGCATTTAAGGGTTAATCTTAAAATTGAAACATTCTCGATTATCCGAAATTTTCGATTTTCCGAAAGACGGTCGGTCGGATAGTCGAGGATAGAATTCGGATAGTCGAGGTTCTACTGTATTGAAATCTCAGTTTCTTCTTGTAAAATAAGGTTGCAGCTAAGGGCCATCGACCCTTTTTACCCGACGGCCAAGAAGAATTATGTGTTTCACACGTATCTGGGTATGTGGATTTCTTTATACCCTCGAAACATATCAACGGCTGGATGGATTTTAATGAATCGTGTCTCTATCGATTCGTCTTCACCGTTCGATGGTTATAGGCTAGGTTTTCTTCTTATAAATTCAAAATGGCGGCTGTAGAATAAAAAATGGGGGTAGAGACGAAAACAATTTTTTACGCACCCTATTGAGTGGCCTATCATTGGATAGGTCTTTCAAAATGAAGACGATGTTTCATCGACTATTTTACAGTCAGAAGCTCCGTTTAAATAGGACACAACCTGGAAGTTGTGTAGGTAGGATCTCTAGCTTTAGTGCAGCTCTAACCTTCATAGACATCTATAGGCCTCATCTAAACAGTGTTTATAGATAGGAACCGACAATTAAACACAACTTAAAAGTCATCCATACAAGTAAAAGAAAAAAAAATAGGTAAGTAATATTAAAAAAATAGTTTCGCATTGATGAGAAATAATTAATTAGTTCGCTTTTTACGCAGTCGGGTTTTTTGATTTTTTAAATTTAATTTTTACCTGTTTTTTTTTTTTTTTGTTGTTGTTGTTTGGTTTTTTTTCCCCGTAAAATAAAAAAATTGCGCTTTTGTGAAAAAAAAAAAAATCCTTTTTCTTTTAAAATTTTGACCTTTAAACTTATTGGAAGGATATAAAAATTAAAATTTTCAAAAAATGGCTCGATGGCCCTTAGACAATTCAATTATGTAGACGAGTGCAAATTGTATCCAAAAATGTTAAAAATTGTCCAAGTTATCATGCTGCCCATGTTGAAAAACGTAGTTTCCAGAAAATCCCGTTTGAAGTTATAGGATTCAATATATTTTGATCGTGCGCGCCCTCACATGTTTGCACACATCTTTCTTAATAATTGAGGTATCCCTTTAAATCTTTTTGCCATAATTATACACACTGTAAGGATTTAATTTTCGCCAAAAACAAAAAATCGATTTTTTGAAAGTTGAGAACGTACGTAACCTCTTAAGGCTGTTTTCAAATCCAAAGGATCAACTTTCTGACATAAGTTTTAATTCATTTTTGTTCGGAAACTCATGAAACTAGAAGGTGTTGTTATTCAGAAACTATGTCATCGAACTGTTTTTCCGTTTTCTTGTAAACGCAATACATCTTTCCGAAAATACTGTCAAAGTTGGCATTTTGAACCGAACTTCCGAACGAAAGAAGAAAATCCAGCCAGTAAGGGGAGAAAAATGCGTGTCGCGTGATCAAAATCGCTTATAACTCAATAGGTAATGGATGGATCAAAAAAATGGAAAACACAGTTCGATTCCAAATTGCTTCCAGGGTCAGGCTTTCCAGTTTCATATCTTTCCGTTAAAAAATGAATTTGGAAATGTGTCAAAACGTTTTGCGCTTATTGAGCAGAGCAGTTGAGAACAGCTTTAAAAGAATTCTTTCTCACTTGATTTTGTTCTCCCTATCTAGATGAGGTTGTCTGATGAATTAGCGTCATCGGCAAAATATAGTTGTGCTCGAGAGGACAGTTGTGCAAATGCGTTTTTTTTTTTCTTTTCTTTTTTTTTTTTTTAGTAGATTTTCTCAGATGCGGTCAGTTTGTAAAATAATATGACAATTGCAGAAGGTAATCAGTGAGAAATAAATATGCAGTTGATTATTATTTTAGGACTTCCTTATCGTGTGAAACAGTTGAAAAGAGTTTGTAAATTGGAGTAATATTTTTAATTTTCAAAAATTTTTCAAAGTTGTTGAGAACTGTTAAATTTAATGTATTTTATTCGGTGCAATCCGAACTTCAGTTAAATCTAAATTATCATCGTTAACAAAAAATAGTTGTGTTAAAAGGGAAAACGTTTCTGTTTATTTACTTGTTCGTCTGTTTACAGAATTCTTTCGCACCTGGTTTGTTCTATATATCAGACAGAGAGTAGAATAAATGAAATTCGCTTCGCCGGCTAAATTTAACTAATGCTAAACTGAGGTGTGCAAGTGCGTTTTAGTGTTTCTTTTTTCCTTATAGGGTAATTCCGGGATTTATGCCGCACATTTTTAAAAGAAGTTACCTTTACTTAAATAATCATGAAAATACTCTAATTAAACAAAGCAAATATTACTTTTCCTTTTTACTGGTGCCAGAAACAAATTTTGTATGTTCTTTATAAAGGTGCTTATATGCACCTATGGTCCCGAATGGGTTAAGAGATCGACTTCAATCCACAGAAAAAGTGTCGAAAAAGTACAGTCTTTATGTAACTACATTTAAACATATGATGCAACGAAGCCAATTACACTTCCTCTTTTTTGGAGTAGTTTGCAAAGAACGTCTGCCTTACGCGTAATCCAATTTTTCATTGTTATCATCTTGACTTGCATCTTTCTTGCCCTTCTTACTTTTTATTTTCCCCTTTTTCTCCTTTGGTTTTAGTAAACTTGATAACATGCCTAACATGGTTAGTCTATACAAAAAGAAAAAGAAAAGTTAATAACACTTAATTATCCCGTACAAAAAAACCTGCGGCATGTATCCCATTTTGCATGGTGCAGACGTCGGCCATCACAGTTACCTTCCATCGCTATAAGGGGAATGGCGTAATCATACACACATTACTCTATACAAACGCTACACATAGTTTTGACTTCGAAATCATGCATGCATTTAGTAATTAGTGTATGAAAAGTATTTAAACATAACGTGTTTAAATGTTTGGACAGTGAAATCATGCACTTACGTCAAATTGAGGATTAAACATCGAAGTAAACATCGAAATGGGATTCACGCTATACACTGGTTAAAATAATCTCATTTGCGCACCTATACTGTGCGTTTGACGACCATCTATCGATAATTACAAGAAATACAAGGGGTGCGGCATCTGTCCCGTATGCGGCGACTCTCCCGGAGTTACCCTATAAGTTTTCTCAGATAGGGTCACTTTATAAGGAAATTAGACATTCATTGTAAAGTCGATAAGGTGAAAATTATTATGTCGTTGGTAATGTAAAAATACTTTACTGTTTTATAAAACCAAGGTTAAGAATTAATTGTATTTTAAATTAAAGAATCACACTGGTCGTTTGTTATATCTTGCCTCATTATGTCACTCGTTTTGATATACTGCTATCCCTATTCAAATCTTTCGCAGAAAATAAGTATTACTTTAACCGTACGTTGTAAGTAAATATTACATATGTGTCACTTATAATAACAAGTAAAATCTGTTTTATGAAGAAAATGTAATATGTATAACATGTAATACACCGCGTCCCAAAAATTTAGACAATCAATAAAATTTGCATTAACATAAAAAGCAATAATGTACAATTAAAATTCATGATACAGTTAATAAATAAAAGCAGTTTTGCTGATATAGACACATAAATTATGATCAAATGTTTGAAATTATAAAATATACATTAAATTATATAAAAATGTGCTGTCCCAAAAGTATAGACAGCTGTAATTTTTTTTGGTGTTACATTTATAAAAGTAACTAAAAACTTACTTTTAATATTTAATTGTATTGCCACGACACTTTATAACATCAAATACACGTTATTCCATAGAATTAACTAAGCATTCCATTACAGAAGGAAGTATTTCATACCACGCTTTGTCAATTGCAATTTTTAAATCATTTACACATGTATATTGCTTTCCATTTTCATATATTTTATGAGATAAGTTCCCCCATATATTCACCATGAACTGAAATCTGGACTAAATGCTGGCCAGTCTAATAGTGTAGTATTGTTTTGCCTAAACCATGTTTTTGATGATGTGGAGGTATAGATGGAACATGGTCCCATCTTGTTGGAAAACACAGTCCGGTTCAGCTGGCAAATCCATAATTGGCAGTAAATTGGTACGTAAAATATCCTGATAATCCTCTGATTTCATTTTTCAGCCCACAAATTCTAGAAATGTTTAACCGTTGAAAGAAAACCCTCCCCAGGTCATTACGGATCATCCACTTTGCTGCCTGCTGAAACAGTTCTTGGGTTCTTTTCTTAGGTAATACGAATAAAATTTATGACCGTCAGGGCCGTCTAAATCCCATTTCTTTTCATCACTGAAGATGACAGTAATCCATTTTTCACCGTATGACATATGCTTTCTAGCCCACTTTAGACGTACATTTTTATGTCTCTGCTTTAAGCAAGGTTTTGTTTTCATTCTCCTGTAAACAATATTTGTTGAAACTTTAATTCTTCTGTGTACAGTGCATTTTGAAATTCTGGAAATTGGTGCAATTTCACGCACAGATAAGTTATCAACTGAAACCGTTTTAAATAACATTCTATCATTACGTAATTTGGATTTGCTAGCAGGACCGAACTGTGTTTTCTAACAAAATGAGACATCCATCTATACCTCTATATCATCGAAAACATGGTTTAGGCAAAACAATATTACGCTATTAGACTGGCCAGCACTTAGTCCAGATTTGAATCCCATGGAGAACATATGGGGGATCTTATCTCGTAAAATATATGAAAATGGAAAGCAATATACATGTGTAAATGACTTAAAATTTGCAATTGACAAAGCGCGGTATGAAATACCTCCTTCTACAATGCAATGCTTAGTTAATTCTATGGAATAACGTGTATTTGATGTTATAAAGTGTCGGGGCAATACAATTAAATATTAAAACTAAGTGTTTAGTTACTTTTATAAATGTAAAACCAAAAAAAATTACAGCTGTCTATACTTTTGGGACAGCCCATTTTTAAATAATTTAATGTATATTTTATAATTTCAAACCTTTGATCATAATTTATATGTGTATATCAGCAAAACTGCTTCTATTTATTAACTATATCACGAATTTTAATTGTACCTTATTACATTTTATGTTAATGCAGATTTTATTGATTGTCTAAACTTTTGGGATGCGGTGTATTATTTATAAACTGACTTTTTAGAAACAAGCATAAAAGATTTGCTTCTAGATTATAATAAAGTAGGCATCATCTTTATAAACTTTTCAATATTCGCTAGCTAATCTTCAATATTCGCTTTCGGATATATCGAAGTTTTCTCTTGTGCCTCGTAACGATGGACAATTATATTTAAATTTTTCTAACATTTTTTTAAAGTAGTTTAAAATTTTTACTTTTAATAAAGCCTATTTTTTTCTTTCATTCAGTCGAAGTTGAACTTACGACAGCAATCCAGATTAGCATCTGTAACGAAAGTTAACTGCGCTTAAAGAAACGACAGCAACTCCGAAATCACTTGCAACACAGTTAGTTGGCACTGATGAAACTTTTTCTCAGTAACTACTGAAACGATTTCAGTACTTTAAAAAAATACTTTTGGCTGTAGCTGAACTATATATTGATCGTTCGGAAATAAATAAAAGCAAAAAATACAACAGTAAAGCGATTTTGAAAAAAAGTGAAAAAAAAAAGGAGATAATAAACTTGCGACACCAATCCAGATTAGCATAGCTAACGAAATTTAACTGTGCTTAAAAAAGCGACAGCAACTCCGAAATCACTTGCAATACAGTTGGCACTGATGAAACGTTTTCTCGGTAACTACTGAAGCGATTTCAATACTATAAAAAAATACTTTTGGCTGTAGCTGAACTGTACATTGATCGTTCTGTATGAAATAAAAGTAAAAAATACAACAGTTAAGCAATTTTGAAAAAATAGAAAAAAAGCCTACAGAAAACATTTTTTTAGCATAAAAATCTCAATAAATAGATTCAATCACAAAAATGTTATACTAATTTGTATATGTCGTTGGCTAATTATGAAATCAGGCTCAAATGTTTTAATTTATAATGCCAGGCTTATTTAGTGTAGGATATGAAAATTGGTATAACAAAACTTTACATTTAGAATTAAAAACTCATATTTATAATATAAATGATGCTTACTTTTTAAATCAAGAACGGGGGATACATAAAGTCCACAATCATTTCTAGTTCTATGAAAATATTTTACAATTATTGTCAAACGGCAATGTGCACATCCACGACAAAGATGACCTCATCTACGACACAAAAAAGAGTGGGAAATTACTCTTGCAATCTCTAACTAATTTAAATTAAAGAAAAGAAAGTGGGAAAATATTTCTGTATTACGAATTCCCACGCCGTTATTAGTATTTAGATAATAATTTCATTAGAAAAAAATTGTAATTTAAAGAAATTTTTTCTAAATGGTCGATTATTGACGCAATCACCTTAATTCCAAAAAAATGTTTTAGAATAAAACGGGTTAAAATTTTAGATATAACAGGCAATATGTCAGTTTTTGGCTAAGGAGTGATGATGACTCATAATATGATATAAATAACATATTTTATAAATTGTGAAAAATGTTTTAGGTATGTATTTTCAACAATGTCTCTGTTATTTTGCATGGATAATAAGGAACAAGCATCTGTTATTGTCTCTTTATAATTTTAAGTGCAAAGTTTTAGATTATTATATATTATAAGTTTCAGATGTGTTATTTCAGTCTATGCTTAATGTGTGAACTTTCATATTTAGCATCCATCATGTATTGAGTCGTATATATAATTTGAAGAAGAAATAAAGAAACTTTGTTGTATAATTAAAGAAATTTATTTTTTAGCTTTTTTTACTTAAAATTGAGATTTTATTTACTTTTTTGTATGACAAGTTATGTTCAAAGAGGTTTGTATTAAGAGTTCCTTCGATAACCCTACACTTTTCAGTTTAATACAGTTTTTACAGGAATGATGGAAGACCAGTCTCTTATTACCTCACACAGAGTAATAAGAGAGAGACGATTTCGGTTAAAAAAAAAACCTAAAAATTGGCTTCGGGATTTCGATAAAAATTCATTAAAGCTTCATCAATGTTCTGGAACGTAATGTATTTTTTAAAGCCTTTTCCTATTAAAAAAGATTTTTTTTCTTATTAACCCGTCTTCCCCTAGTGTATTTTATTATTACTATTATTATTTTGTGATAAGTATTTTTCTGCCACTGATTCCAATTTTCTAAAGAGGAAATGGAAATAGAACATTGAAATACATAATCATTCCTCTGTTTTTAGAGAGAAAAGGTAAACATATTATACTTCGAGAAATATTTAAATAATAATTGCTTTTTCAGATAAAAAAGATATTTATTTGCTAACATTTATATGAATATTTGCTTAGTTGTGATTATGTTAAAGTTCAAAGAAATTCGTTCAACTCACTGTTTGTTATCAAAATAATGAACAAAGAAATAATCGGGAAAAGAGAGAGAGAGAGAGAGAAAATTGAAATAAAGTTCATTACCTTGTGTCCAGAATGAGATTTTATTATTAATTTATTTTTCGGCTGTATTTATTTTACTGGTGGAAGCAATTTCAATCCTTGAAATAAGCTTTTCAGGTTGAATAGAAACTTAAATGTTTCATGCTTCGTAAAAGTCTATTATTTTAGAAATAACGAACTTTAAAGTATAAAATAAAGCAATTTTGTACAAATATTTTTTAATTGTAGTGTAATGTTTTACAAAAAGCCGTATATACAATTTCGGTATTAAAAAAATAATAAATTGGAAATATACCACAAATATATCACAATACATTTAAGGGGGTCCGGGACACCAAAATCTTCAATTTTTCAATTTTTTTTATTGGATTAAAAATTTCTCTGCTGTTTTCTGCTTAAAATGATGTTTAAATTATGTTTCTATCTTAATTAGGACAGGAAATATTAATTTTTTCCTTTTGGTTTGTTTCCAAAATCTGCCTTTCAAGCTATGGTTGACAAGGAAACGAGTTCTTGTGAAATTGTGTTTTTCTTCATGATAGGTTTTTTCACCATTTCTCATATTTAAATTCTTATAACTCGAGAACCGTTGAAGATACAGGGTTGAAACTCGGAACATATCTTTTTCAATTATTTTACTTTACTTTTGAGCCAGCATATTTGAAAAAAATATTTACTTTTGAAAATATGATTTTTTTTTTTAAATTTGCACCACTTTTTTGTAATTTTTTCGTTAAATATTTTTAATTTTTTTTAAATTAATATTTTTTAAAATGCTGGCTCTAAATTAAAATTTATATATTTCTGTTTATTTAAATGAAAAAAAAATTGAAATTCTATAAATAATATTTCAAGTTATAACGATTTTAAACTACCCCACCTTTTTAACAAAATTTAAAATTTAAATTAAAAAAAAATTATGAGAAGTTTTATCGTGCGATTTTGTTTACAAATGATATGGTTAACCATCACAAAAAATTTCAAAATTTTAACTCAATAAATAAAAAAAATTTGAAAATGTGTCCGAACCCCCTTAAGAGGTTTTAGAGCAGTACCATGTAATTACATATTAGTCATATATTTATTCCAGTTACATTACTTATTTTCATTTTATTTAATTCGTCGTCGAAGAATCGAGATTGAATATTATTTAACTCGTTTCACAAACTGTGGGCCGCGTTCATGTTATGGCGTGTCGGTGAACGAGAGATCAAGTCTTCAAAAATATAATTTTATTTGCTGTAACAAATTCAACGAAAACAATGTATTACAACTTTCAGAGGAGACGATAAAGCTGCACGTCCTTGTCTTCAGGATGAGCCAACTCTCTTAAGACAGTCAATATATCACAACTTCAAAGAAAAATATATATAGTATATATACATAAATAACTTGTGAAAATACAATGTTTAATGCGTTTTAAAGTTTTAATTTGTTCATTATTACCACATAAAATTTCCCAAAAATTAAGAAAAAAATTTACATAACAAATATAGTAAAACCTCCCGAAAGGGACCACGTTTCGTTCCAATAAAAAGTGATCGCTCCGAGAGGTGGTCTCTTTATGGAGGCAATGTTTAAATCTAGATTATAATTGTTGAAAAAAGGTAACAATTAATGTTACTAAAATTTATTTTTCACATTAGGAAGAAATATAAAAATTTAAGTATCAAAACAGAAGTTAATTCCACAATTCAATTACTGCAGAGTTTAAAAAATGAACACCCTGACGTTTGCTTTGATTTTACGGTGTTTTCTTTTATTTTTATTTTCAAGTCCTTTCGAAGTTCAGTAAATAAATGCAATTTTTTAGGACAAATAAGGACGACTTCATTAATTAATTTATTGAGAGTTTCCTGACAGAATAGTGTAGGGGAGTTTACTGACCGTCATTCTTAATTTGTCATCAGTGTTAAATTCATTGACTAAAAAGACACAAAGGGGTTTAAACACTTAAAAGTTACCGGAATAATAAAAAAAAATCTAAACTGAGTTTAGAAGTTTGATGAATAATGCGCTCTCCGGAATTGTTTTCTAATAAAATTTTCTTCAAGCGACCAGGAAAAAACGGAATTTGTTTCATTTTCTTCAAAGAAATGGGTCGCTCATGGAGAGAGTTCAACTGGGATGGTCTCTGAATGGAGGTAAATTTAGTATTGAGCCTATGGGAATAAATTTCGTTCCATGAAAAAAGTGTTGTTCAGGGAGGTGGTCTCTTAATAGAGGTGGTCGCACATAGAGGTTTCACTGTAATTACGAACGCACCTAAAAAAATGCAAAAAACCCCATTTTTTTCAAATGTTAAGATATTGTTAGGATTTCATATTTTTTCATCATTCTGCATTACAATTGAACTAAAAATATGTGTATTTATTCAATATTGAACTTTAAAAAAAAGCCCTCCGAAAGTAGACATGATTTTTACTTTCTTCTATCTTTACAAGAAGAAAGTATTGGTTTCATGAAAATTTTCGAATTTCGGTTTTCGACGGATTTACACGTTTTATGGGTCAGAGATTCCAAAAAACATGTTTTTACAAAATGTCTGTCTGTGAGTATGTGACACAAATTTTGTGGGTGCTCTATCTCAAGAACTAATGCACGGAATTTAATAAAAATTTATATTCATGTAGTCCCTGATATAGATTGGTGCTGATTAGTTTTTGGTGTAAATCGCCCTGCAGGTGGCGCTGCTATGTAGCATTTTGCAGAATTTTCGCAAAAGCTCTATCTCAAGAACTAATGCACGGATTTTTATAAAACTTCAGATTCCGTTAGTCCTTGACATGAATGGATGATGTTTACGTTTTGGTGTAAATCGCCTAACATGTGGCGCTTCTATGCTGCATTTTGCAGGATTTACACTATTTTCGCAGTAGCTCTATCTCAAGAACTAATGCACACATTTTCGTCAAACTTCGGATTTAGTTAGTCCTTCATATGAAATGATGCTGACTACGTGTTGGTGTAAATCGCCCAATAGGTGGCGCTGCTGTGCTGCATTTTGAACTATTTCATCAATAGCTCTATCTCAAGAACAAATGCACGAATTTTCATGAAACTTCAGATTTAAGTATAACTTGATTAATATTGCTGCTGATTATGTGTTGTTGCAAATCGCTCAACAGGTGGCGCTTCTATGCTGCATTTGTCATGATTTGCGCAATACCCCTATCTCAAGAACTAATGCACGAATTTTCCTCAAACTTCATATTCAGTTAGACGTTGATATAAGTTGGTGATAATTAGGTTCTGGTGTAAATAACCCAATAGGTGGCGCTGCTATGCTGCATTTTGCTGGATTTACACGATTTCAGTGACGGTCATACCTCGAGAACTAATGCACGGAATTTCATATTTTTAGAATTCTCATGATGAACACAGATTGCCATTTAATTTGGCACTGAGATAGTGAATTTTGAAGTATTGACATGTATGAGATAGAAGAAAGTTTTGTGATGGCCACAACATACTAGTTTATTTTGTTCGGAAAACATTATATTTGAGTCTTACTTTTGTTAATTATCAACTAGAAAAATAGTAAAAAGCGAAACCGAATTTTTTTTTCTGGTACCCTAATAGTTTCTTTTTAGAGATCTTATTCCTTTAAATTACCGATCAAGTGCGAGTATTACTCACGCTCAGAGGATTCCGTGCAATAAATATTATAAATTAGTAACTGGGCATTGCATTATACAAATATATCGTTAAAAGTTGTTATCTAGGCTTTAAAACCGATGGCGCATGTACGCCGCCCGTGTCTTTATGTCCCAGATAGCATGAACATTAGCAGCAAGTTTGATTTTTTCTGACGTTGTCTTGTCGGGACACATTTGAGTTGAGAAATTCACAGCAAATTTCCCGCAAGGTATACCATCTCCCACTTGCATGAGTAGTTTGTTATGAAATTGATGGCAAGGCTGTCTTTAATTCACGAAAGTCACGAAAGCAAAAAAAACCTTCTATTGAAAGAATAGACAATCAGTACATACGCAGAAATTGCAGAAATTTTATTCGGTTGGCACCGGTTTTTCTAAACGCTATACTTATTAAATACCACAAAAGGCTCTTATTGAAAAGTTCAAATATTACCTTAAGTGTTTATGGTGATGAAAACGATGCATGCACCTTCTGGCGGTGTGTTCGCATCAATAGACCTGATCAGGTCTACGGACCCCTCCGGAGGTGTTAAACTTATAGTGTAACAGTTGTAAACGGTTAGTGGGGCGTGTAAAGATTACTACTTTGCAGTAATTTTGATTACTTGTTTGCCGTTAATTTGCAATAAATTTGATACAGCATGAATTTAACTTGCACGACAAGTTAGCTGCAAGTTCAAAGTCTGGTGACTTCGGCGTTTGCGTTATCTTGCTGCATTCTTGTTATGAACTTTCAGTCTTGTCATTCTGAGCTTGCTGCAACTTTGCAAGTTTTCAAAGCAAGACTGCGGCAAATTTTCTGAAAATTAAAAATGCTATCTGGGATCTGTCCAAACCGTCCTTGTCTTTAAAAGTTGATATCGCGGCTAATGAACGGCAATTTTTTTCGAAAATCACTATCAACAATCCTTTTATATTTCTGCGACGATAGCTCCCTACAGCGCTCCTCATCTCCTTTGCTGTACGCCCGCAAATCGAAATGTGTGTGTCACGAAAAATTGCGATTTTCACGAAAACTATGTGACCTAGGTTTAATCGCTCTTTCCTTCAAGGTTTAAATTAACTTCTACTACCACTAGTGTTTTCATAATTTCAGCTTCAGTAGATTCGGAAATAGAGGGGGTGGGGGACATATTTTTGCATTACATATTCGACGATATCTGTAAAAAAAAAATACCTAATTGTCGGAGCACAGCTCCGGCTTCCCTGCAAAAATTACACTTATTGTTAACACGATAGCGTCCAAAATATTGGACGCATCGACACAAAAAATGAGCTGGACGTTGGTAGGGCCAAAATCTCGGCGCGTATTGAAAGTCATAAATATTCGTCAACCCTAACAGCCTAAAATGTCGGCTCAAAATTTTCCCATAGAGATAACATTGCGAGTTTAATTCTATATATTTAAAAGATAAGGCTTTCTTTTTTTAGTCATCTACCTTGAGCTTTTTTTTGCACCAATTTTAATAATTCTTTTTTTTTTAATGAAAGCTGTTTCTTTGTAGATTTGCCCGCACTAGCTATTTTTTTAAATATTCCCATTTTTATATTTAAATTTAAAATTTAAAAAAATTCTATGAATTTGTTTCAAAATGGTAGCAATTGGATTACTTCCATTATTGTAAAGAAAGGAAAAATAATAAGGTTTGCTTATCTTTATTGATGCCATTTTCTCCTAAAATTCAAAATAAACTTTCTGAAAAAATTGAACAGAAAATGACGTCATGCTTTTATAAAATACTCATGTTTTCCGCAAAAAGCTTTTATAATTCAATTCTTTTTCATTCATTGAGTTTGAGACGCTTGGTGAAATGCTTCAATGAAGCAAAATGACACCATATTTAAATGAAAATGATCATTTTCTCTGATAAAAGTAAATATTTTACTACGAACGCCTCTAAAAGGTATAAATTTCTGGAATTTTAGTCGCCAAAACAGAGATTAGAATCACAAGTCAAGAGTGCGAATGTTCACATGCAAAGTCGTAGTTGACAAACTTGATTTCAAGTTTAGAAATATATGTATTAATCACATATTGCACATTGTAATATTTTTGAAATGGCGAATGTAAATATAAGAGATGCGTGTGCAAATTATGAGACGGTGAAAATAACATAAAGTTTAGATTTTACGCGAAAAATGATTAACTTAAGGTGAAATAATTTTTTTTTTTAATTTTTCAATCGGCAATTTTAAACGCCACAGATGTCATATACGCCCCACACTGGCGCGATTTTTTTCTGACGCCAATATCATACACGCAACGGGTACTTAACTGGTGCCAAAGTGTCATGCTTGATATGGTAACTCGGAAGTTATTATTTGTGCTGTTGAAGTTTTCCCCGAATTGGCGTGGGAAAAAAATCGCGCCAATATGGGGCGTATCTGTGCCTTTTAAACATAACAGCCTCAATGGGTAATTTCATCAAAATTACCTATCTTGATTAGGTATAATAAATAATGCAGTTTAATTTTTTTAATATTTTGAACAATCGAAGTGTAAGGAATTAGTATTTTGGTAACTTTAAGTTAAAAATAATATTTGTTTTGAGAGACTAAGTAGTAACCTATGTATGAGTTCGTTTTTTAAACAATTTCTTTCGTCGAAATTCGGCGAGATTCATCCCGTTATTAATTAAAACATTAGCTCCATTGCTGTAAATTATGCATTTTAACCTGATACGGATCATTATGGAGTCGAATGTTGAAGTCCATATTCATTCATTGGTGACCTGAGATATAGATTGATCCCCCCCTGCTCCTTTCGGAAGTTTTATGTTCTACGTATGTAAGAACCACTATTTTTTCTTTCGAACTTTTCATTCTTTGTAAGCTTCCAAATCGATGCAATTCATTTTGAATTTTAAATTAAGGGAAACGAAAAGGAAATCGAATACGGAAAATACGATTTTGGGCATTAGTCGAATGGCTACGAATGATACTCAAAGAAATCGAGAAAAATATAATATCATGTATGCATTACTTATATGTATGTATTCTTATGTATGTATGTTTGTATTCAGACGAATGTCTGTTTCTATTGGGAAATTATCGTAATCGGGTTTGTAGACAAATTCATAATTTACTGAGCATTGTTTGATGCGCAAATTTAACAATTTGGTAGCTGTCCCAATTACTGTCGATTACTCAATTTTTAGGTAGCTTTCGTTACAAAAAGCTTCCTATTGCAGCCGTTCGGAGGAAAGCGATTTCAAAAAATTTTGGTATATTTTCATCGATCATGACCCCCCCAGACCCCGAAACCACCCTCCGTTCAAAAGTTGATATATATATATATATATATATATATATATATATATATATATATATATATATATATATATATACATATATATACATATATATATATAAATATATATATATATACATATATATCCATATATATATATATATATATATATATATATATATATATATATATACATATATATACATATATATATATATATATATATATATACATATATATCCATATATATATATACATATATATATACATATATATCTATATATATATATATATATATATATATCTGATCTTTGTCACACTGTAACTCTCGTATTTATGAACCGATTTGGATGTAACTTCATTTATACATAGTGCATACCAATGCCTCGACCGAGTTCGTTGGCCAGCTTCATCCGCCATCTTGTTTCAAAATGGCGGCCATTTAAAATTAAAAAAAAAATTTTTAATTTGAAATGTGGTACCAAAAAATTAAAAATTGAAAAATATTTTTTTCTTGTATGTTTGACCTTGATACAGAGATTCCGGAGCATTTTTTGTTTCGTCTATATCTTGAAAAATGGCTGAGTTATAGCACTTTGAATTTCTAGCTTGGCTGACATTTTGAAACGACCTGATTTGTGTCACGCGATAACAGGCGTATTTATGAACCGATTTGGATGTACCTCGGTGTATACATAATACGTACCAATGTGTCGACCGAATTCGTTGACCAGCTTCATCCGACATCTTGTTTCAAAATGGCGGCCATTTAAATTTTTTAAAAAATTTTTAAATTTGAAATGTGGTACCGAAAAATTAAAATTTGATAAATATTTTTTTCTTATGTGTTTGACCTTCATACAAAGATTCCGGAGCAGTTTTTGTTTCATCTATATCTTAAAAAATGGCTGAGTTATAGCACTTTGAATTTCTAGCTTGGCTGACATTTTGAAACGACCTGATTTTTGTCACACGATAACAGGCGTATTTATGAACCGATTTGGATGTACCTTGGTGTATACATAATACGTACTAATGTCTCGACCGAGTTCGTTAGCCAGCTTCATCCGCCATTTTGTTTCAAAATGGCGGCCATTTAAAAAAAATTTAAAAATTTAAAATTTAAAATGATGTACCAAAAAATTGGAAAATGAAAAAGATTTTTTTTGTATGTGTTTAAACTTAATACGAAGATTCCGGAACAGTTTTTGTTTCGTCTATATCTATAAAAATGGCTGAGTTATAGCATTTTCAATTTCTATTGTAGGTGACATTTTGAAACGACCTGATTTTTGTCACGCGATAACAGGCGTATTTATGAACCGATTTGGATGTAACTTGGTGTGTACATAGTACATACCAATGTCTCGATCGAGTTCGTTGGCCAGCTTCATTCGCCATCTTGTTTCAAAAGGGCAGCCATTTAAAAAGAAATTAAATTTTAAATTTAAAATAACTTATCAAAAAATTGAAAAATGAAAAAGATTTTTTTCATGTGTTTGACCTTGATACAAAGATTCCGGAGCAGTTTTTGTTTCGTATATATCTTAAAAAGTGGTTGAATTATAGCACTTTGAATTTCTAGCATGGCTGACATTTTGAAACGATCTCATATTTGTCACGTGATAAGACGCATATTTATTAACCTATTTTGATGTAAGAAGGCATGTGGATAGTATATCCTAATGTCTCGACCAAGTTCGCTGGCCAGCTTCATCAGCCACCTTGTTTCAAAATGGAGGCCATTAAATTAAATAAAAAATTATATTTAAAGTGAGGTGCAAAAAAATTAGAAATTGAAAAAGGTTTCTTTCATTAATATTTGACCATGATATAAGGATTCCGGAACATTTTTCGTTTTGTCTTTATCTTTAAAAATGACTCAGATATAGCCGTTTCAATTTCTAATGTGGGTGACATTTTGAAAAATCTGATTTTTTGCCTGCGAACGCACTTGTATATATCAACTGATTCCGATGTGAGAGAGCATGTGCACAGGAATTACTAAGGTCTCGACTAAGTTCACTCGTTAGCTTCATCCGCCATGTTGTCTTAAAATGGCAGAAACTTTAAGATATCGCCGAATTTGGCAACCAAATATAAGTTACTTTAAATAAAAGTAGCTTGGATAAAGCTGACTAATTTCGCGAAATTCTCATTCATAATGATTTAGTATTGATAAAAATTAGTATTGAATCTCCTATAATCGGTTTATACTAAATTGAGCTTCTTGTGTTTGAATAATATAAGCTTGCTTTTTAAAAATAAGGAATATGAAAGCTACCTCTTCCTCCCGGCAATGGCCGGAAGGACTTTTTTTAAATTCATCGTAAGTGAATATATTTCAACTGAAATGCAAGTGAAAATTCTGAAGTAAATGAGATAAGCATTTTTTTTTCTTTTTTTTTTTTTTTTTTTTTTTTTTTTTTTTTTTTGTCAAGATGCACACTAGGAAACAGAAATATGTAGATTACAAAATAAAAAAATCCTGTACGTGTTGAGAAAGGTAGCTTCCCTATTTCTTGGTTTCAAGATTTTAGCTAATTTTACTGGATAACACGAAGATGCGAAGAACCCGGTTAGAGAAGAATCATCAGTACTGAATTTCAATGGAAATTTCGCCAAATTAGTCAGATACAGCCAAATTGGCTTAATTTCTAACGACATATTTTTGTTCGCCAAATTTAGCTATATTTCATCCAAATGTCGCGAAGCTTAGTGTTAAATGCGACGTTAATGTATATGACTATGATCGCTTATGCTTATGATCGGAGAAATGGATACAACAATGAAAGATAATTCGTGAGAAATCATGTTCACTAAAAGTCATAAATTAGTCCCTGATTATTTTTAATCTGCTGCCTAGATTTAGTGTACATTTTTGAGAAATATACATATTTTATATGTGCAACGTTATACACAGAAGTTCCGAAAATGACGGTTAAAAGAAAGTAATTCAAATGTATACAGCTATTCAGTTTAATTCTATGCGGAAAAGTCGCATAAAAATAACCCAGATGCTTCCTAATATTTTCATAATACCGATATAACAACAACTCAGATGAATAAAGGTATCAAGTTTGATAGAGAAGTATAGCAGACTATCTATGTGTGTGTGTTACATACGTGTTACAAACCTTTACCTGTTGCCATATTAAATAAGTGTGGGCTGTGCCAGACGAGCAAGTCTTTGAAGGAGCTTTGGAGTTTTCTTCCGCTAACTCGATGGATCAAGTTCTCAAAGATCGGAGCTAAATTTAAAAAATTGAAATCTCTCAAATACATCCGGGGGTAATTCTTTATCGTTACCGTAGATTCTGTTATCCAATGGTTTCTCTTTACTTTTAACATTTCTGAATTATTATAAAGAACAACAAATTATGCTGCATTCAGTTATGCACTGAACAGCTTTTGTCTTTGCAAGCAAAGGTTACAAATTTCCCTAAATCAACTTTTACTATTGGAAAAGGAAGAGCTGTAAAATGTACAAAAATCAAAGAAATTAGTAAAACAATCATAGAGCAGTTAGGATCAGAAGCTATCATTCTTTTGGCACTAACAGGTACTGCTGCATTTAATGTCAAAGACAAGGTAACTCACTCAGTGCTTAAAACCAACGTGTTTTAAATAGTTCGCTAATTTAAAAAGTCAGCTATACATCTACAGCTCAGAATGGATACAGTGTTATTTCTCATTATTGACGAATTTTCAATGATAGGATGTCGTCTTATGGCTGACCTTGAACAAAGATATTGCGAAGGTAAAATAGATAGCATTTAGCCTTTTAGAGGCTTATTTGTTTAAATCCTTGGACGTATTAGGTAGTTACATCGCGTAAAAGACATCCCTATATATAAGAGACATTCTTTAAAAGTCATTTTGATTCTTCGCGGACAAAAAATGCTTAGAGCTTTTAAAAAATGTTTCACATTAACAAACTCATTGAGACAAAACGACGATCAGCAGACACAATTCCGAAAGACTCTGAACTCACTTTGCGTGAGTCAAGTTTTTGACTACCTCTCACCCCTTATGCAACGACGCAAAGATATGCTGCTTTCAGCTAACTTGAATGATGTGAAGGTGCCATATGTCTTTTTCTCAAAACTAAGCAAGCTAAAGAATATAATCAAGAAGTACTTCTTAAATCAAAGCGGGGACCAATAAACAAGAATTTTAGCAGATCACAATGATTAAATAGCAAGATGGAGTGAAGATGATCACACGTCTGGACTTCAGACTAGACTTTCTTCAGCAGCTGGATGCAGGGTTATGCATTATGCTACATAACAATATCTGAACGGAGTGAGAATTAGTAAACGTAAGTACGATAAAAGATATTGCCTATGGCCCACGTTTTCAACCTCGTGGTTTGCCACAGGCCATAATAGTTCATTTTGTTGAGTATCATGAGCCATTTATAACTGTAATTTTTTTTATCAAACCTATTTGTAAATATTGGAAAGAAGAAAAAGCCTCATTCACACGAAGTTAGTTACCTTTAACTGTTGCATACCTTGCCACCATACATAGATCCTCGAGTTTAACATTCTCAAAAATTGCTGTTTATATCCATCTAAAGGTGTTGTCACATAAAACAACTTATGTTACTTTTACTGTAGTTTGTCATTTAGAGAAAGTTCTAATGGAAGCAATTTTCGCTAAGGACAGGCTTTACCCAAATTAGAAGTATGGGAGCACTTGCTGACAGATTAGAATTTGTGCATTACTCCGAGGCAACTGACGACTGAGTTAAACACTTTAAAATGAGGTATCGACGATTGTTATTTCAAACTTACTTTTATACTATTAAACAGCAATCTAGAAAATAAAACATTTTTAAAAATAATATATTTTAAGTTTACGCGCCTCCCTGCTGAGACATTTCGGCCTGACGGATACTAGTATTAAAAGAAATGTTTTTTTGAATTCGGCGTTACGCAAGCTCTCACACGATACCCCACACGGAACACAAAGAAAAGATTTTTTTTCAAAGTAACTTAATTAGCTCCTCTACATTTTTCTTAAATATATTTTTGAATGATTAATAACCTAATAGCCTTTATTAATTCAGCCAATTTGAACTCTCCATGCTCCATAGTTTACGAATAAAATGACTGTGACAAACGGACCGACAGACACAGAAGTGATCTTATAAAGGTTCCGTTTATAGGTGCATTCGTAATTATATAAATACGTAGCACCTATAGTCGTCGTTCAGTCCGTCCATCCGTCCACCTATAACAGAGCAAAAACTACCAAACCGAATGGTCTGAAATTTTAAATATATAATTGTTGAATAATTTTGTCGAGTCCTTTGAAATTTTATGAAAATCGGATGTACAGTTTAATGACAGGGACAGTCAAAAGTTTTCCGTTCCAGGACGGCCATGGGAAAAAAATGATTGCAAGTGCATTTTAATGATGTGACAGCCTTTCGAACAGAATGAAATGGATAGGCACTTAGGAAGTGCACTCAAATAGACATTCAGTACACTATGCGGTGTAAAAAATATTTATAAACTAGTTATAGTACGAACGCACCTCGTTTGCCACGTTTGACGAGTAATTTCCAACTTGTTACTTTTTAAGTACAGAGCCCTGAAAAGATTATATGTATTGAAAAATGGAGAAAACTTCCTTTTTGTGAGGCTGTTATAAGTCTGTTGCATCAACACACAATCCTGAACTTGCCGTGGTCTGCATTTTGCCCCTAATAAATTGTGTGCATGGGGGGAAAATGAACATCTTGAATGTGATAAAGAAAAAAAAATGTCGCCACCACATATGCAGGAGAGGCCTCTCTTCATACATAAAAAGATAATAAAAGAAAAAAAAATGGAATAATTTGTGGACTTAAGAAAGAAGGAGATATGTGTCTGGTCAGACTGGTTTTTAACTTCTGAAGGTAGGCGCCCCGGTGCATGGGATACCTGGCTCTGCATAAGTTTCTCTCCTTTCTGCGAGGTTTAAGGTCAAATATCTCGCTAACAGATGTTGATAAAAACAATTTATGTATTAGTCATAAATCTGAAGTCATGTGCTTACATTATATGTACTTTTTTAGCGTTGACACTGTTTGGATAGTGCACATGCGGTAGAAATGTTTAACCGTTGACTGAAGCCTTGAAATTTTAATTTCATATTCTCAGAGTACGTAAGACATTTTGGAAATGACTGGATTTTACAAAACAATGTTAGTTGTTAATTTTGGGACACTGCTAAAAATAAAAGATACGAAATCATTCGTCAGGTATAGATTAATATGTTAAAATGTTTTCCGACATAAATAAAGTCTACTTTGATTTACCATCTTACATATGTATTTTAGATATGAACGAAGGATTTGCAAAAGAACCGATTTAAGTACAAGGCATTTTCTTAAACTCAGATTTTATTTTGAAAAAATACTATACGAGATACGAGAGTGAATCAATATGTTTTTGCCCTCACATAGAACTAATTTCGAGTGAAATTTATGAAATTGCTACATTGTATGAGTCCTTTTCTATAGCGTCAGCGTGCACAGTAACACATTTGTGCAACCGGTATTTCAAAGAGAAGGGGAGGATGTATTCCAGGAGGCGCTATAGTAGACCCAAAGGGGGGCATTTTTCTAATTTTTGCCGACCTCTCCCCACGTGTGACATAGTGTTGGAAAGGCCTGTGACCTCTTATTCATGCTATGATCCTTCTGAGCCTCTCCCTCCAAATTTGCCCTCCGGGGGCACTTTTCTAAATTTTGCGGACATCATTCATACTCCCCGCGACGTTTCATCCTCTCCCCTCTCTTTGAAACACCGGTTGCACAAATGTGTTACTGTGGATGGTGACTGTACAGAAAAGGACTCATACAATGTAGCAATTTCATAAATTTCACTCAATTATTTCTATGTGAGGGCAAAAATTTATTAATACACGTTTGTATACATACTAATTTATGCTAATTATGCGTTAACATAAATAATTAAGAATTAAATTAGTTGTATATTGATTGCACTTTGATTTATATTACCTTGCAATCAACAAAAGACACAGGCCGCGGAAATTCCACTCATCTCGTATGTCACGTGATCCACGAAGGGTGAAAAGCAGTTCTACGGTTGGTGGGAACTAGACTATCTTGATCATGTGACAGCTGAGATGAGTAAAAATGCTTGCCCTGTCTCATTCGTTGGCTGCGGATGCCTGCATATCATCAAAATATCTGCAACATACGCCCTATTGTTACTCCCATCGACAAAACTGCAGTTAATATTTAGGATGTAACATCCCATACAACGCCGGAAAATTTACGGATTTTTAATTTTTATTCTTTGAGAAACAATACGTCGGAATGAAAAAAAAAAGTTATTTATTATATCAATCTCTAACATCACTGATATTTTTCTTTTTAATTAAAAATCAAGATGGCGGCACTGGTGGTATGGTAACATGGCGATACAAAAACTTGGCTTGCAGATTAACAATTTTCATCAGATCGCCTGCATAGTTTAACCACATATTCGCCACATTTTTATCTAAAGAAGTACAAAAAATTACTATGATAGATCGAATATTTTTATTTTTAAATAATGTACCAAACCAAATTTGTATGCAAAAAACAGTTACCCATTTTCTCCCCCATCTTAACAAATAATAATATTTCCTAATAACTCCTTGTACTTCTTTTGCAAATTTGATGCAGATTAACTGATAAACATTTTTGTTCCAGGTTTATTTGAGGAGCACCTGTGTTACAGCGCCTAGAAGATACAGTGTGGAAAACGGCTATTCCTATAATGCTTTAAAAAGTGCTAAAAACTTGTATCCCATAAATCTCCAACAATGCTCAGCGGCAATATGCTGATACGAGCGCCATCTCGTAACTCTTTTCAATATAAACCCTGTGTTTTCAAAAATTATAGAATGTTAAATATCGGAAACTATAAATATAACATATTTTAGTCTGTTATAAGCTAATTTAGTTAAGGAATGACGTGAAATAGATTAAAGAGTCTCTTTTATAATGACTATCGTTTTTAAATCACTACGATGGCGCTACGATCGACATCTTGTTATTCAACATCGTTGTACATTTATGGGATTCAATTTTTTAGCACTATTTTGTAGCCGTTTTCCACACTGTATCTTCTAGGCGCTGTACCTGTGTTGTAAGCAGCAGAGGGCTACCTTTTTTGGCATCATCATCATGTTGCCACAGTTACAGTGCCGCCATTTTGCTTTTCAATAATCTCTCTATTCTAAAACAAGTGGGTAAGTGTGATCACAGATCGCACAGAGGGTTTCGTTTAATATTCCTTTCAAAACACTTTATCCTTTTGAAAAATCTGTTAGTTCCACATATCGCAACTCGGGGCGCACTCTATTATAAATAAACCTCCATCACGAAACTCCGTTTTACATGCTATCCGTAGATATATTAGGCGAGGGGATTGGGCCCATAGCACCCGAGATAAGTAGGCGGCCCTGGCGGTAAAAAGTGGAACTAAAATATGTAAGGCTATGGTGCATAATATGAAAGAATGTTCAAAGGGGTGTCGGCAAAAGTTGGAAAAGTGCTCCCCGGGTGAAAAGGGCGGAGGTTAGAAAAAATGTTTAAATACACAAGTTAGAGCCAGGAGGAGTAAATAATATAAGACTTTTTGAAAAGTTTATGATTTGTCGCGCGGTCTGAGGTATTCAGCTATACCTATGCAAAAATTCATGTCTCCAACTTAATTAGGGGCTCTCTTAGAAAGAATTGCTTAAAATACATATCTGGTAGCTCAAAGGGTTAAACGTAAGACTTTTTCAAGATTTTATGATTTGTCGCCTGGCCTCAGGCGTTCTGTTATAAGTATGCAAAATTTCAAATCTCCAATTTAATAAAGGGCTCTGTTAGAAAGAATTGCTTAAAATACGCATGTGGGCTAAATGTACGACTTTTTCAAAGTTTTATGATTTGTCGCATGATGGTGTTCAGCTATAGGTATGTAAAATTTCATGCCCCCAACCTAATTAGTGACTCACTTAGAAAAGATTGTTTAAAATACACATGTGAGACCCCAAAGGGTTAAATTTACAACTTTTTCAAAATTTTATGATTTGTCGTTTGATGTGAGGTGTTCAGCTATAAGTATGCAAAATTTGACGCCTCCAAACCTATTTAGAGGCTCACATAGAAAGAATTGTTTAAAATACACATGTGGAAGCCCAAAGGGTTAAATGTACGACTTTTTCAAAATTTTATGATTTGTCGTTTGATCTGAGGTGTCCAGCTATAAATACGCAAAATTTCACGCCTTCAGCCTAATTAGGGGCTCACTTAGAAAGAATTGCTTAAAATACACATGGGGGAGCCCAAAGGGTTAAATGTACGACTTTTCCAAAATTTTATGATTTGTCGTTTGATGTGAGGTGTTCAGATATAAGTATGATAAGTATGCAAAATTTCACTCCTCCAACGTAATTGGAGGCTCACTTAGAAAGGATTGTTTAAAATACAAATGTGAGACCCCAAAGGGTTAAATTTACAACTTTTTCAAAATTTTGTGATTTGTCGTTTGATGTGAGGTGTTCAGCTATAAGTATGCAAAATTTCACGCCTCCAACCTAATTAGAGGCTCACTTTGAAAGAATTGTTTAAAATACACATGTGGGAGCCCAAAGGGTTAAATGTTCGACTTTTTCAAAATTTTATGATTTGTCGTTTGATCTGAGGTGTCCAGCTATAAGTATGCAAAATTTCAAGTCTCCAACATGTATAGTTTCTGAGAACGGGCTCTGTGACGGACAGACAGACAGACAGAGGAGCGAGACGAATAGGGTTTCGTCAGATGAACGAAACCCTAAAAAGATAACAAAACGCTGTCGTTTCCGTAAATGAATTTTTTGTGTTCGGAGTTCTTTCTTGGGTTATATGAAGAAAACTGTTAATTATAAAAATACAAAACTTGGCAGTTTTATACAGAAATGTTCGATAAACACGTTGAAGCAAACAGTTTTCAAATCAAAGAATTATTTTAAGCGCTATTTAAAGTTGAATCCGGTATAAATAGTTCCGTTAAAAAAGTTTTATAGGATAAAGAATTATGCATAGCAATCTAACCGTCTTTCGCAAGCACATACTTGGCGAATTTGTGGTGTGAAATGTGCACTAATTTTTTAGATTTGACTAAGTTTTTTTTTTCCTTAAAATTTCACTATTTCAAAAGCTTTTATTTTTTAGGCGCTTTTAGTCGTGACGTTTTGTTTGAAAAGAGGAAGAACTGTCTCTCTATTTAATATAAATCGTTGAAAATGCTGCATGTATAATTTTATAACACTAAGCTATAAATTATACCTTTACTATATAAATGAAATAGGAAATAAAACATAACAATCCTATGCTTAGAGTCAGCTGACGTCAAACTGAAAGCGTTTGTAAGAAAGTGTCGTCACCTTTAGGAGATTATTTTTTATTATTTTTATTTTTTCCTGATTATTTTTGTTGAAATTTAAATGTCTGTTTTAGTTATTATAGCAGATGTTTAAAGAAAAAAAATTTCTCAGGTTTGCTCAATAATGCAACCCATTGTGAATTACCTGTAATAATCATGTAATTTTCATTAAGCAGGGTCTTCCAGCCTGCTGGAGCTTCCGGGCTCGTTCGCGAGTACGGGAGTCTCCGCGGGGTAGTAGATATGTGTTTTCCCCTCGTGGACTAATCAGCTCCTATACCGAAAGGTTGGCTGTCCACGAGTGGGTGATTAGTGATTAGTAAATGTTTAAATCCAAATACATTTAAATGAAGATACTGCGTCCATACAATGCACTTCTAGTAAACTCTTTTACTAACAATTCGCATTATCCTCTCAGAATGGCGTCAATTCTATATTTGAAAATATAGGACGCGAATCTGAACTTTTATTGGCTTATGAAAATATTGTCCTTGCGTAGTATCTTTTTGTATCAACACGAAAGAAATAATTGCATTGGAAAATAAAAAATAGATTTATATATTGATAAACTCTAGGAGATGATTGAAAAAAAATGGGTAAAGAGTGGTCTGATGATTTTTTCAAGTTGATAATAATGTTACTCTTGTTTTTTAAAACATATGTATCAAAAGTTTCGTGCAAATAGGTCTAAAATTATAGATTTGTATAACGGACAAGCAAACCAACAATTGATTTATATATATAGGCTACGTAAAAAACTTCCCCGATATATGTACTCCTAACGACCTAACTTCTCAACCAATCGAAAGGAAATTTTATATTTAGTTATTTGAAGGCATGCGCTCGAGATCGTGATGATTTTGAATAATTGAACTCTCACAGTTACGGTTACAGTGAAAACATTTCGAAATTTTTGAATGGCAACACCTCTTGTTTTCCTGCGCAAGTTCATCAACGCATTGAAAAAACATAAATGGTGTTGGAACGATACACGTATGACTAAAATTGCCAGTGCAATATCGTGGCACTCAATCCTAATCAGTTCCTATGTAACGCAATATTAAGCACACTAAAACAAATCATTACATTTTTATTTTCACTATGCGTACATAAACAGAACTCAAAAAACATTTTAAAACAAATCTTACAACATTATTCAGTTCACAAGTGAGAAGAAAAATCGGCTACTGAAAAACATGTCTTGTAGCCACTCCCTTCGATCCTCGCAATGGTCTTTTTTGCAAGTGTTTTACGCCGGAAATTTTCATCGTACGTGTATCATTCCAACGCCATTTATGGTTTTTCATTGCGCTGGAAAAAAATGGGTGTTATCATTCGAAAATTTCGAAATTTGTTCACTGTAACCGTAACCGTGAGAGCTCTATTGTTTTAAATCATCACGATCTAGAGCCCATACCTTCAAACAAGTACATCTAAAATTTCTTTTCGATTGGTTGAGTGGTTAGGCCGCTAGGGGTTCATATATCGGGGAAGTTTTTTTATGACCACCCTGTATATATACATATGTAGGATTTGAATTTAGGTAGCATCATTTATTTCACTCATACCGTACGTGATCAAATCAACGAACTCTCTAATATTTATTATTGGCTATGATTTGAACGAATGAGATATAAAAGTGAAATTCGCGGAACACCAGTACAAAGATTTTTCGACTTTGAAAATTAGAAAAGAGTCAGTCTCTTAGTTTTCCATCATTCATGAAGGGTTGTCACGGTGTCAAGAAAGCAATTAGCCAAATTAGGCCTAATTAGAATGTTCTACAGATGATATGTTTTAAGTGTGTTTGAAGAAGCTTGTTATGAAGCATTGCACAATTGTCTTTAGGAAATTAAACCAAGGTTTGTATGATTTCAGCATTCTGCTACTATTTGCATATTATAATAAATTAACTTTTTGCATATCAACTTCTTACATATGTAGATTAGGATTATGATACAATCATTACTGCATGAAGATAATATAAAAATTAATTGTTAAGACAAAACAATACTCAACGAAAAGACATATTTCTTCTATTAAGACGCTAGACTCTTAACGGATTTAATAATAATTCTTTGCTTCTATGATATGGAGATCGCCTTCAGAATATCCAAAATTTCATACCAGAAAAAATATACTGAGAAATACCAGTGTCCAATCTGAACGGAGTAGATTATGTGAAGATGTGAGACACACACTGACAAAGTTTCCTAAAATGCTGGTCAAAATACAGAATCAAAAGTTGCACCCATTCTCAGTAAAATTTGCATAATTTCATATCAATGTCCTTAATATATGTTTATCTCACTTTTACTGCGCTAATTAAAGACATAACAATTTATTTTAGTTCACACTATACACTCCTGATGTTGAATATTTAGAAAATTAGTAATCTTCGTCTTTCAATACGATACACTAAAAATGATTCTTTCCTGTAATTTATTGTAAATGATCGTTCGTCAAGACATAGCAGTAAGTTATACAATAGTTACGCAATTTTGCACAAAAATATCGTCTCCGTGAGGCGCGAAGTGACATGCCTTCACCAGTGTATTTGAAAGAGTTAAAGTTCATATTTTTAAAAAACAATAGCAGCGTCGATTACAAGAAGGTTTCAGCTTTAACCCCTTAATTCTCGCTCCCGTGATATTCACGGGTTGTGTCTGTTATTCAGATTATTTGATTCCCACCAGTTTTATAAAATAGTGTAATTGGCTTTATTATGGTAACATTTTATCTGTCATTAAATAAGGTGAATATTTCTTTTTCATAAAAGTGGTGCCAATAAGCAATTTGAATTTTTAAACCGTAATTTAATGCGACCGTTAAGGGGTTAAGAGCATACATTTGGTTTGCCGGTACCTCTAAAATTGCGTCCTGGTGGGACGTTGCAATAAGAGGGAAAAACTTTTTTGAAAGAAAAGTACCTTTTTGAATTTTTTTTTCCAAAAGTTTAACTGCGACATTTTTTCGAATTGATAACAGAATTTGAGACGTATCTTTCGAAATATGTCTTACAATTTTAATTGTACCGGACGGTTGGGCCGATTTGGATTAAAACAAAACAATAAAAAAAAAAAAAACAGAAATAAAGTTGAAAAACTTTTCTTCGCTAGCTCCCGATGCGTAAATGAGTTTGTGTGCATGCGCAAGCGCAAGCGCTTTCTTTGACCGGAGGTCCAATACATGACTTATTGATGAGAGTAAATTGCGATGTTTAATTAAAAACACAACTAATTATTAGAACACTAGATTAATTTTAACACAATTATTCAAATTGGTAAATAAATCATATTAGATGTAAATTTCCAACTGGGCGAAAAATGTCCGGACCAGGATTCGAACCAGGGATCTCCTGGCTGAAGCTGCCAGTGGAGTTCCATTACCTGAGATTTATTCTGTTGAGCTGAACCAGGTTTCAGAGCAGATGCTATAATCATTAAGGTTAGCTGGGTGAAAAAGTTCCACCAGATTCGTCCGGGATAGCTCAGATGGCACTGGCGGCTTCAGCCAGGAGATCCCTGGTTCAAATCCTGGTCCGGACATTTTTCGCCCAGTTGGAAATTTACATCTAATACAATTATTAGAAATTTCAAATTCTGACTCTCAGGTGCATCAGGAGATTCTTTGGGATTGCCCCAGAAAAATTTTCAGCCTCGTACGTCCCGTAGATTTTGCTAGCCATCGCACACAGACACACACACAGACAGAGCGTAACTTTCTTTTATCAGTATAGATTTATATTTATGTCTTGAAGAACGATCGTTTACGATAATTAAAAAATTACTAATGTTGAACTCTTCTATTTCAGTAATTTTTTTCGCGATAGACTGCAGAAGAAGATGTTTTTAGGTTAAGGTTAAATGATAAATTTTTAAAGTCAGTCTTTATTATCAATAACTAATGTTTAGTATGACAGGCTAGGATCTATTACTATTAAAGTATCATTATTTTCTCTTTAAAAGTCTTATGCTAGCTTTATTTATTCTATAAATATTTCATATAATATTATAGGAAAAAAGTAGGAATTTCGTCCAGTCTAACCACGTTATGCGGAATTGTATAAAAACATCAATTTAATAATATAACACAGAAAAATCATATTTGCCGCCATGAACATGAATTGCTTAACGCAATAACGGAAAGATAATTTTACCAAAAACAAAATTTACAGCTTTAATAACTATAATATCACATGTTGATCAAGAAATTTAAGTTTAAGGATAATTAAACGAATATTTAATACGTGAATAGAATATACTTTTTTCCCATTTAAAAGGAATTAATAAATAGCAGAAACTTGCAAAAGGATAAAGTTCTTACAAATATTTATCAACTAAAGTAAGGAATTATTTCTCTGAAAATACTAGTCACAATGTTTTGTTGGTAGACTGCCAAATAATATAACTATTCCTTTTTCAGGTTTCAATTATAGGTTCGACAACGCGTTTGAAGTAAGTGGGCGAAAACTTATCTTAGATATGATAATATGCTACTTTATGTTTTTTACCGTGAAAGAGGTGTCTGGCCTCAAATAATATAAAAATCATTGCAAGGTCATTTTCATATCAATTAAAATGAATTAGAAAAGCAGAGAAATTGATCGGTTTTTTCTTTTGTAATAAATCATTAACGGACAATATTCAAAGAAGGAATTTTATAAAATTTTTGATATAGTATTCCGTTATTGAAACTCCCTAAGGAATTTGGTGAAGTGACGGAATTTTATGTGAGGTAATTTGCTTTAATGCAGTAGATCGTTCATGAACAAGATGTCAAGGCGAAGAAAGATTTTAATAAAATGTAAAGATGGTTTCATATATTTTTTAAGCAACTAAAATAGGAGCTCCTATTACCAGGGCGGCCACAGTCGACTATTTTTCTATTTTATTCGCACCACTTTTTTTTTTTTCTTTCTAACAAATTTTAAGAATATTTCTTCTGCGAATGTTCTCGAACAGTATGTCAATAATTTTTGTTTTAAGAAAGTGGTGTGAGGTAGAATTAAAAAATATTCGCCTGTGGCAGCCCTATGTTATCGGTTGTTATGTATGTATAAATGTGGTGTGTTTTTGAGTATTTAATATAAGTATGCCCGAACTTTTCTCAAGAACCAACTGAAAGGATTTGAATGAAACTTTTTATCCTGTAATTATGGTTTATCAAAGAAGTTTTTAATGGTGTCGGTTTTATTTGTTAATTTTAAATTTTTGATTGTTGAGAAAAGTCCGGGCATACATATATAAATACACAACTTTCTTGCAAGATATGTGTATGGAATTTTGTGCAGAGTTTTTATTTTATGTTTTTAATAAATTGTCTTCAGCATTCTTAATATCATGTAAAAATTTTGTAAATATAGTCTTCGAAGTAAAAATTACTCTCAAAAATCCGCTTTTTTTTTTTTTTACTCTTAAATTTATTATAAATTTCGTAAGCAATTGTTTCATAAATCCTGAAGACAAATTTATAAGAAACCTTTTCTGCACACAATAGTAAAAAAAAAGTAATGAAATCGGATGAGAGGTTCAAGAGTTAGATAAAAAATTATATAAGCATAAATTTTTTAATTTTTTGAAAAAAAAAAAAACCTTTTTTATTTTAAAAATAAGTTTTATAGAGACGCACATTTCGGGGATGGGGAAGGGGGATTCAAAAATGCCTATAAATAAAGAAAATAAAATTTTGACCTCCGGATTTTCTTAAGTCAGCGTTATAATAAACACTCCATCCAATAGTTCAAGGTTTTACCAAATATTGTTATTTCGTTTGAAAATGTTGGATAAATAAATAGAAGTTTATTTAGTATGTATAAACAACCGGTACTGTAATTTTAAATTATTTTAAAGGGTTGTTTATCTGTAATAGATTGCTTTTTCACTTCATTGATTCCTCCATGTATTCTTATAATCATAAACTCGTGCTTTACGTTAGGCGAAAAAAAAAAAAAAAAAAAACATAGTCACACATCAGGGGATTCAAAAAAAGGTTCCGCAAGGATACCTCGGACGACAAACTCTGCAGTCTTGCCAAAATACATCACAGACTTTCAATATCTTTGAGAATGTTTCACATGTGTTATCTACTCTGAAAATCAATATTTTGTTGCAAGAAGTTAAAAATAATATTTTAATAAGCCAGTATAAGTAGACCGATTTTATTTTTTTTCCAGAAAATTTGTTACAACTTCAGCTGGTTTTAAATTATTAAATAGTATAAGAAAATGTATTATTGGAAATGCAGATTGTTTAATATTTTATTATATTGTATAACTCTTGATATTATTTGTTTAATATTTTATTATATTGTATAACTCTTGATATTATAGTTTTCTATTTTATACCTTCTCATCGCTTCGCAGAACAACAGATCTATTAACTGACCTAGATCTCCTGATGTGTGACTAGAAAGTTGGTTTCCCCTTTAAGTTAAGATCTCTAAAAATTGTAATACTTTACGTCATTGCAATTGGCTTCTCAAGGACATCCGTCCACCCTACTTCATCCCTTCGTTTCATCGCATTAAATACTAAAAGACGCGAGACCCATTTTCTCCACTTCTATAATCGAGCAAAGGACGAAGCTTTCTACTGTTTTCAAGTAGAGTGGGAAAAGAAAGAGCAGCCAGTCAGCCAAATGCGACGTTACCATAGTTACTGACCTAAGATAAAGACTGGGAAACTGGCCTTGAAAAGTCAATTGAAATTACCTATAGTCGATATATACATACGTCGATCATAAGTATAGATTGATGAATGAAAAAAGAAAACATAAAGATACTGAAGCAAGACGAATTCTTCCAAAGACTCTGAAACAATGATATTTGGTCGTTTATAAGTGGGCCAATTAGTAAATAAACTTTAATTTATAAAATTATTTTAAAAGAAATATTGCTCAAAGGGGAGCTTCTACTTTATTTTCGAAAAAAGTAATTTTTGGGGATTTTATTAAATAAATTCGATATAAATAGATAAAAGTTGATGCATACATAAATGGTATTTATGTACATACAATTATATAATTTAAAAATTCGACATCTTATTTAGAGCTACCAGAAAATAGTGATTAGCTGAAGCCACTCCACAGGTTGATGAGATAACGGATGGGTGGAGGCGCTGGAGTCTCGTGAAATTGTGTGAAACAAAAATTGTGAACAATTTTACAATCTGTAGATGTTTGCACATAAACTCTTAATAAACTTTTTAATTATCTTCTACTGAAGATAATTAAAAAATAATAATATTAAAGTGAATTACAAGGATTTTAAAAAATTTCCTCCCCTTCCTTTTTATATAAAATATTTTTGTCCATTTTTATAATTATTGTGGTGTGGGTGTTGAAACAACATTTTTCAATATATTATGTGATTATTTTGCAAATTGCTTAATATTATAATCTTGTAAGACTCGCACCCACTTGAAAAAAAGTGTTTTCGAGGAAAATATAATAAAAGTTTTTACATACTGCATGATTTTACTTGAGGTACAACCGCTTGACGTATTGCAAGTTAACTTAATTCTACAAATTTTGACTTGAAACGATTACTAAGTACAGTAGAACCTCGATTATCCGAAGTGATTGGGACCGATCCTCTTTCGGAAAATCGAAATTTTCGGATAATCGAGAATGCTTCCATTTTAAGATTAAGGAGAAATAAATGCAATATTTTATTATGGTAACAAGTGCTTAATAAAAATAAACCAAAAGCAAAATAGAAACAAGAATGTATTACCTGAATTTTAATTTTGAAATTAAGTATCTTTTACATTTATCACAGCACAAGGGTTTGGAAAAATGTTTTGTTTGTCGCAGCTTCGATCGCCCTTGCTTTGAAGCTCTATCACGGAGTTTAATATTAATAGTTCAGTATCAGACTTTCTGCTGCTCCAGCCATGCCAAACCTTTTGCAAAACATTCAAAAGCTTCAGCATTGCTAATTTGTTCGTTTTCTTCATTCCATTCCGCAGCTTACGGGATCTCAAGTTAAATTCGAAGAAACTCTAAGAAAGGAATTGAAAATAGTTATATGTACTAGTAATTCGGAAAGGACCGCTTGCACACAAGTAATATGACAGTTTTAAAAAAAAGCTTTCAAAATGGATTTTGCACACAACGAATGTGATAGTAAAAAAAAAGAAAAAAAAAAAAAAGCTTTCAAAATGGATTTCGGTTAACCGAGAGTTTCAGTTAAAAGAGTTTCGGATAAAAGAGGTTCTACTGTACTTTCAAATATGTCAAAAAAAAGAGAATTTTTTTAAATTAAAAAATATAAAATGCTACCTTAAAAAGTGATCTTAGACTGTTTATCACATTTTAAAACCTGTAAAGCTTTTTTCTTTTCTCCTTTTTTATTAAAAAAAAGCACCTTGTGTTGATATGTAGGAGCCCAATTCTGCTTTTTTGACCATAATGTAAAAGCATGCTTTCAGTATAGATTATGAAACACTTTCCAACACCATTCAGAATACTGTCACCAAACTTCTACCGTTTAATATGTTGAAATAGGATGTCTCAATAAAGCATTTAGAAAATGCGTAACGCATTTGCAAACCCGATTTCTGTAATTATTGTCAATAGCGGGAAACACATCCGAATTTGTTTGTGCAATCCTAAATAGGATCCATACATTTTTATGCATGGGGCATTCTCACAATCTTTTGACTTTCGGGAATAAAAATCTGGTGAAATTAAACTTGCTAAAATAACATTTTAATCTGATAGACGAATGCCTTAATGATTCAAAATAAAGAAAAAAGGGTCAGCAGCGAATTTTTTTTTTTAATTTAACTGAGGTTTAAGTTAAACTTGAGAGTTTAATTTTCCTTACCATTTTACCATTATAACTTTCTATTTTCTTCTAAATTTTTACTTAGAATGAAATTGCATAGTACCCACAGGACATTCAAATAAGAAATAATAACAATGTAGTATTTTTAGTACAAAATTTTGGTATAACATTGTCTTAAAAGGGTGTTAAAGAAGGTACGGTAAGGTAAAAAAAAGGGGCGAAATGGGAAAAAAAGGGACGGTAAGGATGGAACGGTAAGGAAAATGACCACCTATATTTAGGCAAATCGTGTTCAGACTAAGTGATAGTCACAATGTTCATTGATTTTAAGAAACTGTTATTTAAATTGGATTAAATTAAAAAAAAAAATAATTTACCTCGAAAAGTGCAGGAATAAAAAATAGGGACGGTAAGACCATGCATAAAAACGCGATGCTTAAAACTGATATTTAAGTGCTGATTTAAATTCTGCAGTCAATTTCCTGTCAAAGAATTTTAGACATTCTTTCTCTAGCATACTTCTGCATAAGAAAAAAGCTGAAAAAAATTCTGTGGCTGCATCTGAAGTGATTTTCTGTATAAGTTTAGCAAGAGGGACGGTAAGGATAAAAAAATAATAATAATAACAACCCTAAAAATGTGTGCAGGTTAATATTTTGTTACCTATTTTTATAAAACAATAGTTCCAGTTTCGGGGAAAAATGACATCGAATTACTTTTACTGAAAAAATTGTATACAGACAGATCCAAACTTAAAAATCAGCATCAGGGACGGTATAGGAGTTTTCCTGGAGACCCCCAACATCGTCCAAAACTTATTTATCTCGTTGATATTGTTATGCAATCATGCAATGGGATGTTTTCCAGTATACTAAATAAAAAAAAACACAAGTAAACGTACTAAAATAAAAATTATTATTCAGGGACATGAAAGTCAAAAGATTGTGAGAATGCCCCGCGTACTACATAGTATGCTACAAGTTACATCAATTAAACGCATAAAATCTCCCTATTCGGCAATTTCCGTCAATAAACAGAAATGTACTTGCGATGTTTTGTGTAGCCCTGTATAGGATGTATAGAATTCATGCATACCCAGTAATATATTAAAAAAAGTTACATTTAAAAAAAAAGTTACATACTTTTTCTCTTGTTGTCAAATTTGGTGTCTTGCAAATTAAAAATGGGTTCATTAACCATCCATATTCGTCAATAGAAAGCGAAGGAAAGTAAGTTTCGTCAATGGGAAAAAAGTTCGTCAATGATATTATAATTTCGTTTGCAATTTTTCCTTTCGACTGAGATTCATTTACTCTTGGAAAGGAGTCAAAATTTCCTTTTGATGTTACAGATTTCCACAGTGTTAATTTTTCTTTAACACTAAACCTACCACGAGGGATCGAATGATCCTTTTTGATTTTTTTGTTGGAATTTCTTAAACTAAAACATTACGAAATTTCCTTATATTTCACGACTTTTATTAAAATATCTGATCACATTATTTCTTAAAATGCCACCTTTCTGAACTACCTTTTTTGCCTAGAAAAAAATATATTAGGCTTAACTACCGCAAGGGGTCATTTGCCCCCTGAATAAATGTATGTTAAATCATAAAGGTATAAATGTTTTATTTTATAAGAACATTAGTAAATTGCTTATTTTCGCTATCACATCATTTGTTCTACTTGTATTACATCGTATTTGTTAATATGTCATAGTACAATTAGAAATTGACTTTATTCCGAGTGAGATTCTAGTTTGAACATTTCAAGTTATATCGAGAACGAAATAATCTTAAAAATATGTGGTGAACATAAACAAATTTGCACACTATTTGTTTATTAAATTTTCGAATTTCTTGAAACAATTATTTATTTTTTCTTAATTTTTTGGCGTAATTGTAATTTTTTTTTTTTTACTTTAACCCTTTGAGAGGCAAGTAATTGTGTTTCTGTAATGTCGAATTCACACCGGAATCTGCAAAAACAATTTTTTGCAAAATAGGGAAAAAATTTTACGACTTTTTTCCAGGGCTGCGGAGTCGGAGTCGGGCCCATTTATGAGAAAAAGAGTGGGAATCAGAGTCGTCCATTTTACAAGCAGGTCTGCATTGTCGGCGTTGGCTCATTTTGGAGCGCCAGCCCGCTGGCCGGCCGTTCGAATGCCGTGCCGCTCTTTTTGACCGAAAAAGTTTGCCGTACTATGGGTCATATTTTTGTTATGTGGATATGTTCTTTCTCAAAGTTTAATCCTTTAAAGTTGTGCTGCTCTCATTAAAAGGAATCCCATGGATTTATTCCGTGTTGGCTGCTATTTTTCTTCTTAAAAGATTAGTTCTTCTATTTAAAATGGTGACCAGAAGCAAGTATTTTCTTAACCTTCTACTGCTACTAACGTAAGAAATAAAGAATATTTGTTTTCATCAAATTGCCTCTTCATTGTCTACATTTCAAGTAAGAACTCTCCAGTTTTATTATTTCTTTAACAATCAATAGTAATTTATTAAAAGACCTTCGCAATTTGTTCTAAACCACTTAAACGATCATTAATTACCGCCACATTTGGCGCCGTAGTACCTTTCGAATTGCAACAGTGGTTGCTTTGGGATTATTGCAATTTAAAAAAAAAAATAATGATTCTTGAAGATAATTTTTTTTAGAACTTTTTGTTCTTTTTTTAAGAATTATGAGATTTTTGGTTGAAATATTTTAATAGAAGCTACATTTTCATGAAACTTGTTCTAATTTTTGAAGAAAATTAAGATCGTTATTCAAGAAAGTCAAGTAAAATTTTTTTTGAGGAATTGTTCTCATTAGTTCAAAAGAAAATGGTTTGTTTAATTCAAGATTTATTGGATATAATTTATGAAAATATTGTAAAATATTTGATGTTCTCATTCTGAAAAATTCTTGAGTTATGCCATTTTTTTTGTTACGTAGTTACAATTTTTTTTTTTACAATATTCTAAAGAATTCATATTTAAATTTTACTATATTTTGTAGAATGTATTATTATTCTAATCAAGAAATGAATTTATATAATTACAATATTGAAAATGAATTTTATGTTGGTGCAAATAATAGCAATATTCTGTTTTTAAGAATAGAATTCTGAGGCAGTTACATTTTTTTTAAAATTAGTTGAAAATTTTGAAATTGAAAATAATTTTGAAGAATAATTATTGAAATTGAAATATTTGTAAATGAATTTATGTTCTCAAATAATTTCAATGAATTTGAAGTTTGGCAAAAATTGTTCTCAAGAACATAATGTGATATTTTAGGAGGCATGGCTTTTGGGTTATTTTTTTAATTTTCTACTTATTAATGGCACTTTAAATGAATTATAAATTTAACTTTCAATATATATTTTAAAAAAAAAATTGAAATTTTCATTGAAGTATTATTTTTTATTCTTGTTGCTGAGAAATTTTGTTCTTCACCTGAAGTTATTCTCATCTCATCAATTATGCCTATTTTCTCCAACTGAAGTTTGGTATTCTTCAAGTAATTTATAGTAGTAATTATCCTGTATGATTATTTTGAAGTATTGCCTGCTTCTCTTAATAACAAAAATATAATATGAAAATTTATAAACAGTTATCACCTTTGAAAAGTTCTTAGACTTGCTCCTTAGATGATTTGTGAAATATGCTGATATGTATGGTTAGCATGTTGTCTTGTGGACTAGTTTGATTTCATCTCTAATATTTAAAGAACTGTTCCTGTTTTTAAATTTACCTGTTGATGTTATTATAGAACTCTCAGCTAACAAATTGAAAATATTCAAAATTTTCATTGCTTCAATTCTCTTTGGCAAATTCAATTCTTTCTACAAATTTATAAGTCTATGCATGACATATCCACATCGACATCATCATACCTTATTCTCATGTTGCTTTATAAAAATAAAAAGAGCAACATTATTTTTTTTCATTTAAAATGAAATGGGGCTTCTTCAATCCTGTAACAGTTCTACTTAAAAATTCCATTTACCATAAGAAAAATATTTTTTCCTTGCCAATAGTGAAGATTACTTTTATATATTAACTATCAATAGTTCTTAAGTGATGTGCTTTTTGCCATATTTGATGATGACTGTTCCTGTATATGCTGCTAGAAATTTTTTTTTACCTGTAATGACATTCTTCAGACTTTTCTTCCATTCATTTGTTGCTTACCTGATGAAGGTGGTCAGTGGTTTTGTGTGACATCCATTTCTTCTGGTCTCTTCTCTGTTGTTGCACATGTTATCATTGAAGCTAAAAATTATAAAATTACCTACCTACTTCTTCAAAAGTTTCCTACATCTACAATAGTTTATTTTTTTGTGTGTGCTTTGTATTCAGCCATGAGATGCCTGGTGAAGATGTTGTTCATTTATAGGCAAAATATCCATTTATGAAACCACTTCATTAGAGTTCTTCGGTTTGTGAAGCTACAAATAGTGTTATTTAGTTCTCTTCAAAAAATAAATAAATAACTTTCATTACTGATTATAATAGTGTGCCAGTTAACGTTTCTCATGTGAGAGCAAATATCCTCATCAAGTGAAATTGTTGACTTGTCTGCTGCTAGAACTCAGTTACTCACACCATATCTTTATTCTAAGTCTTCTCAAAACAAGGAAGTTTAAATTTATATTACCTGAAAATTACTGATGTGTTTTACCTTCAGTAACATAATTTTATGCTGCATTTTCTTTAAATATTCTAACACGTGCAATTAAAATTATTCAGAGTTAATTTTTGCTTGTGTGTAGCAATTCATCCTCACATTGCAAAATTTTTGCTCATTAATAATCAAGTGTAAAATCTCATTAATATAAGAAGTTTGTGAATATTTGTTACAGTGTTTATGCAAGATCAAGTTATTTTGAAAAGTTCCCCATATTTATTTATTTCTTATGTGCATAGTGCCTTTTACTTTAATTTTATTTCATACCCAAAGCCTCTAAGTTTTTATTTTGCCATTTGCCTCATTACTTTAGTATTAAAAAAAAGGATTCGTTCATTTTGAAGATTTTTCGTTTTATGAAGAATTTAATAGTAAAAATGATCTTCATTTTGAAGTTTTCAATGTTTTATGAAGAAAGTGAAATTTATTAATGTCTTCTCTTCATACCTACAAATAATACGAGAAGATTACAGAAAAGCACAAGTCTAGATGGAAATTTTTACCAGCGCATTTATATATATATAGAATTTTTTTCTATAAATCATCTAGTGAATTTTTTTTTTTTTTTTTTAAGTGCTTCTTGACCTCAAATACCGATTATGTCCTATCATACTACATTTCATCTTAAGTGCACCACCGACTTCTCGTCCTTGTTAACTCTGCAAAAGTGATTCATGTATGTGTCGCAGAAGTATGATTGCTCTGCAGTGATGAGTACGATGTCGTCGGTTAAGTGCTTCAAAGAGAATGCAATGCATTCTCACTTTCTACAAAGTCTCTCGTCATGTTAAAATGTTCTAATGTCATCATGCAAAAATCATCTAATTTTGATGATTAAGTGAATGTTCCAGTTTTTTTCGACAGCATCTGTTTTAGTGTATGCAATTATCTATGTGAGTGCTTGTATACAACCTTAGGAAGCAATGCTAGTACCAGTGTACCACTTCATGCTGTGTTACTAAACTTTCAGTGACATTAGTTAATCTTTAATAGCCTTGTTCCATATGGCTCTGGACTCAATGAACATCATTTTGAATCCAAAAACATTGCCCTTACACACCTGCAGTTACACAGTGTTTATAATTAAAATTTTATTTTACTTAAGATGTTAGGAGCCTTGTTAGGAGATCCAAGCCACCTAAAATTTTACGTAGGAGTTCATATATGTGTTTATTTTTGTTCATAGATATGCTGGTGGCTAGGGCATGATGGTCATCGACATGGTTGTGGACTTCAATATTTACATATATATATCTAATTTTGTGTTTGTTTACAGTGTTGCTGATGATTTCATCTTTGTCATTATCATCATTGTGAGCTTAACATTGAATTGTAATAATTTTATTTCTATATTATGTTTTAAATGATTATTTAAGAATTATATTCCTGGTACATGGTATTTTAGTTTTATAAACTCATGATTTTGTCAATTTTTTTCTTTCATTCTATATGGAAGTACTTAAATTTTTTTTGGTGATCACCAGTCTCTCATATTTTAAAGAAAAACCATGGTATATGTATATTTATCTAATCTTTTGAGTCTCATACATACATATTAAGAATTCTTATGACTAATATATTGAAATTTTTATTTAGAGTAAAGTATAAAGTTTAAAGAAATTGTGTCTAAGATGGGATTTATGACACTTAATTATGACATGTCGTTTGATTGAAATAGCAACTTGTTTTTATGGGATACCTTGTTTGGGTGATTGAGTAGTGCACGACTCAATTACACAATTGGTATCACATACAATTGGTTGTCTGTTTTATTTTAAATGAAATACTAAGTTTGATACACTACAATGATATCATTAAGTTTTATGAAAGTTTATTTATATATGGCCATTTCATTTCCTTTCATGTTAAGAGTAATAGAAAACTCTTTATTTTTTTAGATATAATTCTAAAATTAAAAAGTCCTAGGCATGTTGTAAAAGTCAAATTACAAAATATTTTTTCTTGACTTTTTTGTTGCTTTTGTATTTGCAACTTTTATCAGAAGTTAATTCTGTTTTTATTTGGTACCAATATAGCAAAATTTGTTATGACTAGTCAATGATCTCAATTTTGTTAACCCAGAATATGTTAACATTTTTGGGATGATAATTTTATGAGATCAAATAGAAGGTTTTGCCAATGTTACTGTATTTTTGGCATTTTTATTGTATACTTGATGTATTGTATACTTTTTGGATTATGAATGTACTTTATGCAATGTATATTCTTTTTCTCACTTTTCACTTCTCACTTTTTCTCACTCTTTCATACTTTTGGTCACCAATTTTTTTTTTTTCTAGCACCAATTTTTTTTTCAACTGTTAAATCACCAATTTTTTTTCCAGCACCTTAACTTTAAATTTTATTGTTCGACTTTAATGATTTTTTTTTGCTTTGGCAGTTCAAAATTTTGTCATCCCATTTTCTGTAAAAGGTTTTTGATCAATTTTGCCTTTTACATCTCCTGGTCTTACAAAATTTTCTCGGTGAAGGGAGGTAATGTGAGAATACTTCTCACAGTATTTAAATTTGGTTTAATTTTATTCCCTTTCAGCCTTTTTTTTTGCATCGATGTCTATTTAAACTCAATCTTTACGCCGCAATGTTGACGCTTTTATCCCTCACCGTAAAGCAAGTTCATTTTTCACCGCCGATATTCATATCTGCGTTGGGAGCGGATCGGCAGTTTGCGCATGCGCACTCAGCTATTTTAGGAGCACATTTCTGGAGCTCTCGTATCGATGGAGACAGCTTGCATTATGATGACGTCATTGAAATTATGCACCGCCCTCTTTTGACGCTGATCGCTGACAGGAGAATCGTTTGGTTTCGTTTTCCAATCAGTGAAACTTTTTAAATTCTGCAGCTTGTAATTCGATTTTCATTAATTTCTCGTAAATGTTAATTTAGCTAATCAATTTAAATTCTGCCTTTTAATTACTTTGTCAACCCCGTATTCATCATTTAAAAACTAAAACTCGTTAATTTTTAAATTCAGAATTTGGTTTGATGTTGTCTGCAAAAGATGTAGTCTTTTAACGTAGTTTTAGCGGAGCGCCAGCCCGCTGGCCGGCCGTTCGAATGCCGTGCCGCTCTTTTTGACCGAAAAAGTTTGCCGTACTATGGGTCATATTTTTGTTATGTGGATATGTTCTTTCTCAAAGTTTAATCCTTTAAAGTTGTGCTGCTCTCATTAAAAGGAATCCCATGGATTTATTCCGTGTTGGCTGCTATTTTTCTTCTTAAAAGATTAGTTCTTCTATTTAAAATGGTGACCAGAAGCAAGTATTTTCTTAACCTTCTACTGCTACTAACGTAAGAAATAAAGAATATTTGTTTTCATCAAATTGCCTCTTCATTGTCTACATTTCAAGTAAGAACTCTCCAGTTTTATTATTTCTTTAACAATCAATAGTAATTTATTAAAAGACCTTCGCAATTTGTTCTAAACCACTTAAACGATCATTAATTACCGCCACAGGTTGTGCCTGAGTCCGAGTTTAATTTTCTCAGAAGACTTAGGTTGTGCCTGAGTCCGAGTTTAATTTTCTCAGAAGACTTAGGTTGTGCCTGAGTCCGAGTTTAATTTTTTCAGCAGACTCGGGCCTAGCCATAACTGGACTTAATTATTTTAGGACGTGTCGGACGCAATTCGTTTTCTAAAAATAGTAATAGTTATAACGAATTTCAGTTAACGGAATCGTTTGTAAAATTAATAAAGCAGAAAATATATCTTTTTTTTTTTTCTTTCTTTTTTTCTTTTGAAGCCCATAAGAAGAGAATTAATGTCGAAATAGTAAAATTTTCGCTTTATTTTTATTTTTATTTATTTTATTTATTTATTTATTATTATTTTTTTTTTTTGGCGTTCCCTCATAATTTTAACCAACAGGCAACACTAGTATAGTAGACAACTCGGAGTCGGAGTTGAAGTCGACCATTTTTCCCACCGACTCTGCAGCCCTGGTAAAAAGTACTCGGAAACGCAGCGAAAGAAACTCTCTTTTAAAAAATCTTATTTAAGTATCGAAAATATATTGATTCCTGAGCTAAACACTATTTGGCATCATTAGCCACTCGGAAGAGATTATTGCATATTTTCTTTGCTGGTTATATCATATTTTCCGATATTAAGAAACACCTGTCACTTTTCATACATTGCATGGGCCCTCAGGTACTCTATAGTCTAGGTTCGGGTCGCATGGTCAGTTTAACGCGGAACCTCCAATGTTTAGTTCCTAAACAAGCAATCATTTTTAACATATTTCGAAAAAAAACTAAGGTCACATTGTTTATTTAATTTCGTAATTGAATTAAGATTCCAAAGGAAATTTGATTCCTTTATTGCTTTTTATAAGATCTCTCAGGAAAGATATAGAGTAATAAAAGAAGAGATCAGCATTTAACACCTTGACCTCTTTGCCAAAAGAACTGTTCTAACGGGTCAAGATATCATTTAATTTTCCGAAGAATGATTCGTTAATAGCTACCCTATTTACTAAAATTGCAACTTAGTTTTGTTTATCGCTTTCATTGAAAGAAGAGAAACAATATAAAGGCTCGATGAGAAAAGGAAAAGGCATCTTTTTCTTCAACATCTAAGCGCGCGGGCGTGAGTAAATGTTCTCACCCGCGCATTTATACCCTTTAGTAGTACACCGGCAAGGTCAAACTTTCGCTATAGTTTTATTTGGGTGGACAGCAACCAACAAGTGGAAAGTATCAGAGTTTCAGCCTCATGCGTAGATTCACACATAAGGGACAATGTTTTCAATCAAGGTCTTGAAGGAAAAAAAGATTGTTTGAATAAAAAGATGTGGGCTTCTAGATGAAGGTGAGATTAAAATGAAACAGAAAGGTTGACTCAGAGCTCATGGGAAAATTTTAAAGGGTGGTGGAACACACTCAGGGCCGTCGCGCGGGGATCTGACAAAGTAGTTAGTGGGAGGCGGGACTAGCGTAAAATGCAACTGCAATCTGGACAACTAAAATTTTTAAATTGTATGTATTATAGAATAATCTATAATATAATATAGATAGTAAAATGTATGAAAAATAGCACTTATTTTCACATTTAATGTGGATAAATTACTTTAATTTCGCAAAATCTTTACAGGATTTTAAATACACTCATGTTTGTGAAAATTGCAACACCATGAAGGAATCGTCAGAATTAAATAAAATTTAATATACAAACGACTGGTATTAGTAAAAACAAATGACTACATTTTCAAAGCAAAAAAAACAAAACAATATTAAGTGTCATAAATCAGTATTTGATGTAGCCGCCACGCGCTGCAATAAGTGCTGCTATACGGCGTGGCATGAAGTCAGATTTTGAATGTCTGCCCGGGGAAGAGCATTCCATATTATTTGAATGCCTACACAAAGTTCATCTATAGAAGCTTTAGGACGAGGATCACGAGCGAGACGTCGACCAACGAAACCAAATAAAATAGACTATGATTAAGCTTTGGTGTAAATCGCCCAACAGGTGACGCTACTATGCTGCATTTTTTTATGATTTCCAGGATAGCTATATCTCAAGAACTAATGCACTGTATTTCATCAAACTTTATATTCTGGTAGAGCCTGATATACATAGATCTTTATTAGGTTTGGGTGTATACCGCGCAATAGGTGTCGCTGCTATATTCTGTTTTTCACCATTTACACGATAGTTTGTCATTTAATTTTAGTTGCAGACTATTTTATTTATACGGAAGAAAGTTTTATAATTGCCAAAACATACTAGTTTAACGGTGTAAAAATATGTAAAAAAAAATTAATAAGCGAATGGTAAATTCTCAAATATTACAGCATTTTTATTTATTCATGGATTATACTTTTACTACAGCCTTTTACTACAGCCTTTTACTACAGCTGCTATGCTCTGTTTTTCAAAATACCCACGATAGCTATATTTCAAGAACGAATAGATTGTCAATTAATTTTAGTTGCGGACGATTTTAATTATGTGGAAGAAAGCTTTATGATGGCCACAATATACTAGTTCAACGGTGTAAAAAAAGGCAAAAAATAATAATAATAAGCGAATCAGTATGGTAAATTCTCAAATATTAAAGCATGTTTATTTATTCATGGACTGCACTTTTACTACAGCTGCTATGCTCTGTTTTTCACGATTCCCATGATAGCTATATTTCAAGAACGAATAGTTTATCAATTAATTTTAGTTGCAGACGATTTTAATTATGAGGAAGAAAGCTTTATGATGGCCACAATATACTAGTTCAACGATGTAAAATAAGGCAAAAATAATAATAATAATAAGTGAATCAATACGGTAAATTCTCAAATAAAGCATTTTTATTTATTCATGGACTACACTTTTACTACAGCCTTTTACTACAGCTGCTATGTTCTGTTTTCACGATTCCCATGATAGCTATATTTCAAGAACGAATAGTTTTTCAATTAATTTTAGTTGCAGACGATTTTAATTATGTGGAAGAAAGCTTTATGATGGCCACAATATACTAGTTCAGTGATGTAAAATAAGGCAAAAATAATAATAATAAGCGAATCAATACGGTAAATTCTCAAATATTAAAGCATTTTTCTTTATTCATGGACTACACTTTTACTACAGCCTTTTACTGCAGCTGCTATGCTCTGTTTTCACGATTCCCATGATAGCTATATTTCAAGAACGAATAGTTTTTCAATTAATTTTAGTTGCAGAAGATTTTACTTATGTGGAAGAAAGTGACCCCATATGAAGGCCACAACATACTAGTTCAACGGTGAGGAGAAAAAAAATAGCGAATCAGTATGGTGAATTCTCAAATATTACAGCATGTTTATTTATTCATGGACTACACTTTTACTACAGCCTTTTCACGCGATTCAGGGTGAAACGCCGATCGCTTCGTATTTATTTATGCTCACATTTCCGTGCAATGTGCCTCACGCTATTGCTTTTTGTTCTCAGCCACAGCATATCAAAATGTGCGTGATATTATACATTGGTGAGGATCCAGAAGAAGAGTCACAGGATGTGCCGGGGGCCATTAGAATCCTTCAATGTCAACTTCACGCCAATGTCACAACAATCGGAGCAAGTTGACTTTGTTCGAATATTGTATCACCAGAAAATGCTCTGTCACAGGCGGTGTTGTTTGTGGTATGGGATCGTGATGGACTGTGTAACATGATCGTGGATATTGAATTTATGACGGAGGGGGAAAAAGAGGGAAAAGAGAGGGGGGAGAGTTTAAAAGTACATTTTTATGAATTCAGCACTCGTGCGGCAAAATGGCCGTAGTTAGAAGTTACAATGGTTTTTCAAAGCTTCAAAAATCATACATTGTTAAAAAAAAGTGACAAATATCTCGACCCTCTTCATTATTTCAAGACACGTAATTAAAGCAATTTAACAAATATGTCAATAAGTCAACCACTCAAGCACCGTCTATGACTGGTTTATGGTTTAGAAGCCTGGATAGACAATTTTTATTATTATGAGTATAAACAATTCCAAGGCAATGAGTTTAAACAATTCCCTGAGATCAGACGGCCTTGTATACAATGTTCTGCTTAAAAATTTACCGTGCATATATACACTATATGGCCAAAGGCGACCGGTCACTTTCGAGTTTAGACGTTTTGTTAAATATCTAGAAAAATACATGAAGAATTAACCTGAAACTGCAGACGTGTAAACAGTATAGCATAGGTCATATATTTCCGTGAAGATTTTTTCCCGAAACCCCATAGGGGGCCGTCAACAAATTGAAAAAGAACGAATATCTTTTGGATAACTCTGCAAAAACTAATGTAGCAAAAGCGTTCGAACTCGAGATTATTAATAAGTGGCTTATTGTAATATACTGTGTTCATTTTTATGAGGATAGCATGTATTCTCGTAGAAAAATTAATGTTTTTATAAAAACAGTCCCAAATTTCGCCAAGTTTTTTTTGCTTATAATTTGCAGTGTTCTTAATATAAAAAAAAAGTTCTTTTCAGAAAATATGACAAACAATATTGTACATAATACCCTGCAATCAGAATTTAAAAATTCCAAAAATTGGATGAAAAATGAGCAGGTTTACTAAACAATGTTTCACTGCGCATGCGCGAAAACAATCAAAATATAATATGCATGATGTATTAGTTAAATATACAGAGCAACTTTTGTGAAAGTCTCAAAATCATAGCTTGAAAATTCTGAAAATTATCGTCGATAGAATAAGGTCGAAATCCGTTGTTCCCAAAAAGATGCAAAAAAATGAGGGGTTGTATCAAATATCTGTTGATTAGTGCCAAGATAGCGCACACAATATTGCACGTACTACTACATTTGGATACAACCCCTCATCTTTTTTTTTCCTTTTGGAAACAACGGATTTCGAGCTTATTCTATCGACGATCATTTTCAGAATTTTCAAGCTGTATATATGTATGTATATATATATATGAAAAGATAAAAACCCTTTTAAAATTCAAAATTTCAAATTAAATTTCAAAAATTTAAATTAAAATCCGAAGGTTCTTTCTCCTACCTTTAAATCTCATTCTAAAATCAGTTTTACCCCTTATAACTTTGTTTCCCAGCAATACATCTGATTACTTTCAGATATCATTTTTAAGCGATTTTTAAGGGCAAAAATGCTGATGTTCAGAATATTCTTATTCAGTTGTGGTTAGCCGAATCCCGGGCTGGCCAAGCCCAGGTCTATTATCCTAGCCTGGACAATCAATCGAAAGCTAATCAACCCATTAAAGAAATGTTCCTCCCAAGTTTACAACTATGCCTTCTGCTGGAAAATATGACAAACCCCAAGATATTAGATAAAACCCGTGCCAAAAACGGGAGAATTTGCACTTTTGAGTTGCCTGCAAAACTTGTGACGATGTAGCTCCTAAAATCATCACGTAACGGGGTCGAGGACCTCCGACCGGACCCGCGAAATGGACTGTAAGATGGAGCACCCAATAAAAGAGTTAGGTCCAACAAGAGGTTTCCGAGTCGAATTATTATCTACCAGTTCTGTCAACACCAAGATGTACTTGCATCTTAAAGCCGGCTGTACGGACACATGCCGGGAAGAAAACGGGCCGCGACTACCCTGTACAAATCCGGAACGCTCGTGATTTATTACATATATATATGGCCAGATCTTGCTAAAAAAGAATTTAGAGAGTTCTGAAGCTAAATGACATTTCTAATTGTGAAAAAAAGCATTTTATATAGAAAAGAAATCATTACAATAATATAGTAGATACAATAAGGAAAAATATAAAACTAGAAAAAAAACTAGAAGAAAAAAATACAACATACAAAACTAAAAACAAAACCGGAAGAAAAAATACAAAACACAATACTAAAAACAAAACAGAAAGAATATAAAACTAAAAACAAAGCTTAAAGGAAGACCTCCCCCCCACACACACACGATATCATACGTTATTATTCCTCGACACCCCCCCCCCCCCCCTCCTCTAATGATATCGTTAACAATGTCTAAAAGTTCTTTCTTTCTTTGTATATATTTAAACGTTTACTAAAATATACAGGTATGGTTATACATTTATTACTCGCAAATTTTACTGTTTTAAATGAAGAGAATAAGTTAATAAATTATCACTATAACATGTGAAATAACTTTATATCGAATAACACTTTAAAGAAACACTTACTGTTTAAAAGTGTTTAATAATATCTTTCTGTGATATAATGAATTTAACAGTAATATTGTCTTCTTTCACATGCCGAACTCCTTGTGAACAAAACAGGTGAACAACAATCTTCCCCATTTTTTACTTGTAATCATGGCAAGTATCATTTCGAAGTTGGTTTCTCTAGCAACGAATTAATTATACGCGCATGTGGCAGAAGAAAAGGAATCGCGAAAGTCGGGACATTGAATAATTTTGGAATGAAATGATTTTACAATCATTTAATGGTTTTAATAATAACTTTCTACTTTCATAAAAGTAGATAACAGACTATATTGATGTTGAAAAAAGGAAATTTGGGTTGGATCGAAATGGGTAACGATATCAAAAGACAAACCCTCCTCCGCCCGAAGATATCTTACGATATCAGGTGCCAAACACCACTCTCTCTTAAATCTCCCGTCTCATTTATATATGTACACGGCCCCTTGTCTAAACTCTTAATTATTTTAGTGTAAAAACTATTGCATATGATACGTCGTCGTTCAGATTGCAGGTTCGGTAAATTCAAATTATTCCATAGTGCGTCGAAGAATAAGAACGTCTTCATAAATTAGTTCTAATATATATCAAATTCGTAACCTCAATAAGTAAACACACTCTACAGCTCAAATTAAACAACTTCTTCTTAAAAAAAACTTATATACATTTATTTACAAAACAATATTAAAATATTATTATTACTATTACTCTCATTTGAGAGTTCCATTTTTTTTACCGTCACACGGTTCAAATCAAAAGTTACATCTACACAGAAAAGAAAATCGGAAAACAATAAAAGGGGGTTGCCACAGTGCCGACTAACAGAAAATGGCAAGCATCGCCAAGTTGGCATTCTCAACATCCTGCCCCAGGCTGAACACTTAGTTCAGCATCTATATTAAACGATTTAATAAACATAAGGATATACTTACATACATAACAAATTTTCAGATAACATACTTACATACAGCTACAGATGTAAAAGAAAAAATTATAAGAATGCTGCAATCTACAAAAGAAAATAAAATACATGAATTGTATGAAAATTAAACAATAATAAGGGTAAATATGAGTAACAAAAGAAATTAAATGTTCGATAATAGTTCTTATTTTTAGTGTAAGAGTTTTAGTGTCTTTTAGTCCACTAAGTCCAATTCGAGATTGTATAATAGCTGCACAGGTCGTTTAAGATCGCCTTTTGCAGTCTGTAATACACATGATCTTATTTTTGAGTCACGACCAAATATGAGTTCTTTAACACGACCACACTTCCACATATGTTTTGGGAGCTTTTCATCATGAATTATCACTATATCGTTAACTTTGAACTGAGGCGATGAATTTATGTTTTTCACTTGAAAAGCAGATCTAAGTTCTAATAAATATTCATTTCTCCACCTTTTCCAAAAGTGGTCAGTAATTTGTTGCTTATATTTTATTTTCTCGTTAACAAAATCTTATTGGATTTCTCTTGCATACAAACTGGTAATCCATAAGAAGGTAAGGACATTAATCGTTTACCAACTAAAAAATGAGAGGGCGTTAAAGGTGATGGTTCAGCATTTTCTTCGTAGAGATAACATAAATGACGTGAATTAATCATAGCTTCAATTTCTGTAAGTATTGTTTCTAGCTCTTCATAACGGAGACAAGTTTTGCCTAGAACCTTTTTTAAAGGTGTTTTGACTGATCTGACCATTCTTCCCCAGAAGCCGCCCCACCAGGAAGCCCTGGGAATTATAAACTTCCATATTATCTTATTCTTTCTCAAATAATCAAAAATTTCTTGCTTAGACATTCTTTTCCAAGCATCTTTTAACACCAAATCAGCCTTAGAAAATGTCTTGGCATTGTCACAGTATATTATTTTGCAGAAACCTCTTCTAGAGAAAAATCTTCGTAGTGCTAAGATAAAGGTTTCAGTACTTAGATTGGTGACTAACTCTAGATGTATCGCTCTCGTTACAGCACATATGAATACTACAATATAAGCCTTCCCAGTACCTTCAGAAGTTTTATAATAAATCGGACCGGCAAAATCGACACCAGAGGTTTCAAAAACTGGTGTTTTGACGATTCTATCTTTCGGTAAAGGTGCTATTTCCACCTTTCCAGGAATAGCATTAAGTTTTCGACATATCATACACGATCTTAAGACGGATTTTACAAATCTTCTTCCCTTTAATATAAAATACCTTTCACGAAGGTGAGCTAAAGGGACAGCTACACCAAAATGGTACATTCTTTCATGAGCATCCTTAATGAGTAATTTTACAAAATAAGATTTATTAGGAAGTATCCACGGATGTTTTTCCTGCTCTGTAACTTCAGAAAACTGAAGTCGTCCGGATAAAACAAGTAAATTGTTTTCATCGAATTGTGGATTAAGGTTGTACAAAGAAGAATATTTATTAAGTGGCTTTTTTGTTTAAGTGTTTCTATTTCAACTTTAAATGAAGTTTCCTGAGTTTGTTTAATCCAGTATTTTTCTGCTATTTCTATTTCTGAGGTAGTTAAAGGTCCTAAAATTTTAGGGGTTTTCGAATTGGCATTATGAATAAAACGCATTATCCAAGCAGTAATATTATACACGCGATTTAAACTACTGAACTTTGCCATATCAAATACTGGCTTAGGAGTAGAGTTTGATTCGTTACACAATAGTGTTAAATTTGGTTTTACTTTCATTTCATTAAAAGCTTCGGGATCCATTTCTATAGCCCTTTTTGAAAACCACATATCTTCTGGTAGTGATAACCAAGGTGAGCCGCACCACCATACTTTATTACCCATTAACTTCGATAAGTTTTCCCCTCGCGTAAGCAGATCTGCAGGGTTTTCTTTTCCGGGACAATAATTCCAGTCCTTTGGATCTGTTAATGACTGAATTTCGGTTACACGATTGGAAATAAAGGGTTTCCAGTTTGTAGTAGAACCCCTAATCCAACAAAGAGTTATTTCTGAGTCCGACCATAACTTTATATTTAAATTCGAAATATATAATTTTTGTTTTAAATATTTCCACATTCTAGCGGCAACTACTGCACTGATCAATTCCAGCCGTGGAATGGTTAACCTCTTGAGGGGGCTATTCTACATTTACTCCAAACAAAACTTGTTTGAATTTCGCCAGTTAATGAAATGGAGCGCAAATAAGCAACTGCTCCATACCCTTTGGGACTAGCATCACAGAATATGTGAATTTGTGAATTTTCAGAAATGTTTATCATATTAGGAAAATATTTTCGGAGTATTTCAAATGAGCGTAAATGTACAACTTCTGAACACCAAGTGTTCCACTCGCATTTCAAATCTTCGGGTAATTTATTGTCCCACTCAAAACCTCTTTGCCATGTTTCTTGCAACAAGGCTTTAATACGTATTACAAATGGATTTACAAATTCTAATGGATCATAGATTTTCAGTAACATTTTAAGAACTGTTCGCTTCGTGGGATCATCGATATAACACTCTTCAAAGGGCTGCGCATCTAACTTCAAAACATCAGATTCAGTATTCCATATCAATATTGCACTTTTAAGATACTACCTGTGTTCTCCTCACTTATACCTAAGTTACCAGATTCCCACATTTCCCTAAGTTTAATAGAATTTGTTTTAAACTTTCTAAAACTCATCCCAGCTTCTTTAAGAATTTCAGAAGCTGTAGCTGATAAATAATAAGCTTCGTTATCTAAATCTGATCCGGAAATTAAATCATCGACATATAGGGAATTATCTAACACATCTACAACACTTGGATGTTGATCTCGATATTTCTTTATATGATGTTTAATTGTGGCAGCCAAAATGAATGGTGAGCATGTAACGCCAAATGGTACACGTCTAAATCTTAAAATTTTGAAAAGGTTGTTTGCGTCATTATCGAACCAAAGAAATTTAAGGTAATCTTGGTCTTCTTCAGTTACAGAAATTTGAAGAAAGGCCTTTTCAATATCTGCACAAAACGCAGTGTTGAATTTTCTGAAATTAATAATAATTTCTAATAAATCTGGGTTCAAATTTGGGCCACCGTACAAACAATCATTTAATGATTTGCTGTTTTCTTTTGAAGAAGCATCAAATACCCTTCTAACTTTAGTTGTGGGTTTATCATCTCGCAAGACAGGTCGGTGGGGCATAAAATAACCGCTATTTACAGTTTTATTAGAACATTCTTCCACTATGTTATTTAATTCCTGTTCAATCACAATTTCTTTATATTTCTGCAATAATTCCTTATCTTTAAGCAATTTTCGATTTAAGTTAATAAATCGGTTTCTAGCATTGCTATAATTACTTCCTAAATCTCTTTTATCATCTTTCCATAATAATTTAGCTTCGTAACGGTACTCAAGAAAATGCAAATTGTTTTCGAATTTTTCGATTATCTCTTTATCTAATTCAGAAATATTTTCTTCTGTATTCATCCCTAAAGTTTCTAACTCCCACAATGCTTTCAAATCATTTTGAATAGGTTTCATAACCTGAGTAGATAAGACCCCAGCTTGTTTACTCTCACTATTTTTATTTACGTCAATTGTCCCGCAGAGGGAATGCCCAAATAAATTTTCACAGACGAACAATGATTTATTTATGGGATATGTTCTTTCATTAATTTGATATAAATAGTCAGCTCCTATTAATATATCAACGTCACTATTTTCCAAATGTTCCCATCTGTCAAGACGAAATTTGGAAAGTTTTATCTTAATTTTGATTGGAAGAGGAGGAATTTGTATCAAATAATTGGTTATTAGCGGTGTGACTAATGCTTCAATTATTAAACTACGTTTTCTGTCCGTCAAGTGAATTAGCTTTAGCTTAACGACATCATAACATCGTTCTTCAGATTTTCTCGAACCGAAAGTATAGACAGTTAATTTTTCCTTTCTAATGACCTCAGGTTTTAATTTTGAAACTAAATTTTCTGTAATAAAAGTTCGATGACTAGCAGAGTCAAATAAACAAAGAGCAGTTTCTGAATTTTCACCCGCTTCCACTTTTACATGAATTGTTTGCAATATTACTTCTCTGCTGATATTATTTATATTGCTTTTACAATGAGATACGGAGGAAATAATACTATCTGAATTTTTTGATACTTCTGTTTTTTTATTAGAATTACAAAGTATAGTATTATGATATGTTTTACCACACACTTTGCAGTTTTCATTCGAAATTTTACAAAAATTCGCGATGTGAAATTTACGGAAGCATTTGAAGCACCTTCCTTCCCTTTTCAATTTTTCTCGCATTTCCGGAATGGTGAAAGACTTACACTTTTCAGTATTGTGATCAGTCTGGTTACAAAATATGCAGTTATTTTTAATATTTGTGGTTAAGGTAGAAGCTGATGGAACGAATTTTTTATAATTTTTCTTATAATTTTCCTGCTTCTCAGGGATTTTCAAAATGGTTTAATTGGACAGTGGCCTCGCGAGATCCAATTTCATCTTTAATGAAATTTATCAGCTCATTGACATCCCAGTCAGTGTTTTTAATTCGTTTTCTATTAAATTCTAATGCAATATCTGATGGAATAAGTTTCAGAAGAATCGGACATAACAAGTGCCCACATGAACCTGAGGCAACACCTAAAGAATGAAGATTTCTTATTTGAATTTCTCATTCATCATATTAATCTATCTCTAAGAGCTTTAATGTTACTAGAATTTCGTACTGGTTTCAAATTTAGCAGTTTAGTCATGTGACTATTTATTACCAGGTCATTAAGACCAAAACGATTTTTCAATAATTCTATAGCATGAGCATAATTTTCCTTAGTCAGCGAAAAGCCTGCTATAGTATTTGCAGCACTTCCGCCCAAAAGTGACTTTAAGTAGGAAAAATTATCAATCGGAGTTAAATGTTCATTATTGTCAATCGCATTCGAAAATTGACTCCAAAATTCGAGTCATAAACACGAATCACCATAATATTTAGATATATTAAGTTTAGGAAGTTTAATCAAATTTTGATTCAGAATTTTCTGACTTTTTAGTAGAGAACTATTGTTGCTACTACTATCACCTTCAATGTCTGAAGAATCTTGTTTAGTTTCAGGAGTAACTGTGTTATCATTTAAAAATTTTATATTTCCATTCAATAATATTCTCGTTATAAGATTCCGATTTCTCGATTTCTTTTTCAAATTCAGTACTTGGAAGCAGTGGTTCAATTTCAGAATTTAATGATTTTAAAGCTTTCATTTTATCATTCAATTGCTGTTTAAAAAGATCCAGCTGTGATTTTCAAATCTCAAGCTCTAATTATTGTGTATTATCTAATAAATTCCTTATTTTATCAAATATTTTCGTAGTTTGACTACGAATCGTAGCTCTTTTTTTCTTCACCGTTTCGAAATCCATCATAAAATAAAGAATTCAATTTATTCGATACAGTTCAGTTAATAAATATATTCATAATTCAATTTATTCAATATAATTTAATTTGAGGTACTTACCTCATTCGATGATGAAATCTAGACATCCTGGAAGCTTTGACGCGAGAAAAATGATACGTCGTCGTTCAGATTGCAGGTTCGGTAAATTCAAATTATTCCATAGTGCGTCCAAGAATAAGAACGTCTTCATAAATTAGTTCTAATATATATCAAATTCGTAACCTCAATAAGTAAACACACTCTACAGCTCAAATTAAACAACTTCTTCTTAAAAAAAAACTTATATACATTTATTTACAAAACAATATTTAAATATTATTATTACTATTACTCTCATTTGAGAGTTCCATTTTTTTTACCGTCACACGGTTCAAATCAAAAGTTACATCTACACTGAAAAGAAAATAGGAAAACAATAAAAGAAGGTTGCCACAGTGCCGACTAACAGAAAATGGCAAGCATCGCCAAGTTGGCATTCTCAACAGCATACGACTTTCCTATATTTTTATAATACCTACAGGGTACAGGGTGGCCACAGTTAAAGTGCATGTGTTTGAAAGACTCTACATACAAGCTAAACTATTACGAATACTTAAAAAAAGATTTAATATTGATTAATATTGATTCATTCAGTTTGGAAATAAGTTCTGGAATTAAAAAAAAATAATTAAGACAGATGGCTGAAGAAGAATGGAGAATTTTCTACCAGCTACATTTTGAAACTTTTTTTATGGAAAATTTCACATGATTAAGTGTTTTAATCAAAATGATAGCACTGCTGTGAAAAAATATCGCCGTCTCAAATTATATTGATTTAAAAAGGAATTATTTTTGTTAATATTGGCTAATGAAACATCTCTAACAGTTAACTGCCATCTATCGGTAAAATTTCAAACGAATCATTTTTATTGCATAACTGCTTTCTGCATACCCTAAAAAGTATAAATAGTACCAAAGATCCCTTACACTGTTAAAAATATCGTGAAAAATTACCCCTGTTTATAAAGGCTATCTATTTTCTGACCAATGAGAACACTACATAAACACCTATCGAGCGTTCTGATTAGTCAGAAATTAGACAGCCTTTAAAAACAGAGGTAATCTTTCACGATATTTTTAACAGTGTATAGGCCGGGAGGCAGCAGCACAGACCATCACCTCATCGAGTTCAGGGCAGAAATTCCAAAATGAGTTAAAACTCTATTCGCATATTGAAATGCAATCGGTCTGCCAAGTCCTATGTTGGTGGAAAACACCTAAAGACCCGATTTTAGGGTTTGGCTCGTAGGTTTACCATTGTGTTTATCTTCACCCAAAGGTATGAAAACAGGGAGGACTGGGAATAGGTAGACACAATGGTAAACCTGCGAGTCAACCGCTAAAATCGGGTTTTCAGGTGTTTTCGACCCAGACAGGACTTAGCAGACCGATTGCGTTTTAATATGCGAATCGAGTTTTAACTCATTCTATTATTTCAGCCGTGAACTCGATTGTCTGTGGTGCTGCCTCCCGGTCTATTACGAAGTAACCAAATTTTGACTCAGTATCAAACACATAGCCGGTTTTAGAAAAGTCTCTTCTTAAAAAAAAAAAAAAAATATTTTAGTCAAATTTTTTGCAGTTTATTTTAAATTAATAATATTTGTTTAAATTTTCAGCTATTCGAATATTCCAGTGAGCAATTAAGAGTTGATTTTAGTGGTTGATTGGTAGTTTTACCATTGTATTTTCCTGCACCAATCATCCATGTTTTCATACCTCTGAGTGCAGGAAAACGGTATGGTAAACCTACCAATCAATGCTAGAATTTCAGCCGTGAACTCGATGAGATGATGGTTTGTGCACAAGCTGCCTGGTCTACAACGAAAACTACATTTCAGCCAGTATGCTCTTCATCATTATCAGTATATTTGTGAACAGAAGTCGCAAAGGTCAGTCTTGCGTTATACCGAAATAATTCCTGTAAAATGACAATGAATTTTAAAAACCCGTATTAAATCAAAATAACTCGTGGAAAAAAGAGTTATTTCAATATAATAATTCATGTTAAAACAAATTTGGATAAAAATGTTTGTGGTAAAACATAATTAGGCACACATACAACCTTTAAAAACACCGAAGATTCACTTTAGAAGAGAAAAAATGTTCTAATTTTGTTTAATCCCTTTTAGTTTAAAAGATATTGCTTAAGAACTTCCTATATCTTTATAACAACATGTATTTATTTTTTTTAGATCCGGTAAGAACCCAGAAGTTTCTTCATACATAAATATCTCCTAAAGATTTAACATCCCCTAAAATAACTAGTTCTTTTAATTACCTGCAACAGTTACAGCTCATTAACTTTCGAGTTTTCTTGTGTTTTTGTGTTGAAGATCTTTGAAGATTCACATAATTAAGAAAATAAACTTCACGTTTGCTTGTAAGTTTGAAAATGCTAAAAAAAAGAAAGAGATTTTTTCCGCATTCCTACTTGTTTGAATTTTTATTACGCTTTTAAGAGAAAATTTTATTAAGTTTTATGTAACTTATTAAGTACTTCGGTGAAAGTAAGTGATAAGAACATTAGTAAACGAGAATGAAAAATCATACGTCAAACAAGGATCATGAAACCCTTTCCAACGCCTTCAAAATACTGTAACAAAACTTCACCGCAAAATACACAATATAAACTTTAAAAACCTCCCGTTTTACTTAAAAGGAGACAAAGATAATAATAATATAGATGCTACAAGTTACAAATATACATTTTATTTTAATTTTCTTGTACTTTCGGCCTGCAATCCCGTGACCATCGGCAGGGAATATTTTTATTAATTGCTGTTCTATTCATTCAAATGCGTCACATCCTTTGAAATAGGAGAGTCTATAATTATTAGGATAGCTGTAAGTAGAAGTAGCAGTGCCTTGGAGTGAACTTATGCAGAAAAAAATATTTAACTGCCCTACCGTTCATTTTAATACGTCACTTTGTTCCTATACGTCTTTTCGTTTTTAAATGGAAGTACTACTTCCAATTTTACTACTACTTCTGGCATCTACTTCTAACTACCGTAATAATTATAGAATCTCCCATTTCGAACGAAATGACGTATTTAAATGAATGGAACAGCAATTAATAGAAATTTTCCCTGACGATGGCCGCGGGATTGCAGGACGAAAGCACTAGTAAATTTAAATAAAATGTATATTTTTTAAGTTGTAACATTTATATTATTATTATCTTTGTCGCCTTTTAAATAAAACGGTGAGATTTTTAAAATTCATATTGTGATTGAATCAAGGTGGAATATTGCATTTTGTCTTATGATTTTATTTAAGGGGTCTCATGACTCTTAAAATTGGAAAAAAGGAAAAAATAAGACAATCTTCAACATTTAATATCTTAAAATGTATTTAATTTAAAAACACATTTTTTATTGGGATTAAAAGATCTAAATATGTTGTATAAGTTTATGTAATTACAAAATTGCAAGATACAGAATTAGTATTTATAGGGGGCTCCAAACTGTCAGACATTTTTCGACCAGAAAATTGGTATAAAAGTTTACGAGCAGGTTTACAAAAACAATTTTGCAACTAGAATGAATGTTTGTGTGCCTAATTATACTTCAGTTTATAATAATTACCCTGAACCTAAATAAATTTGTATTTAAAGCATTTTTATATTTTTAATTCAAAGTTGTATTGAGCTAATACAAAATTTTGAAAATTTCAACAGTATAATCATCTAAAAGATATATTTTGTTGAACACTAAAAAGAAAATTTTAGGTTCAGTTTATATAGACTCACTTGAAACATAAGTTTTGAAAATTTCATGAAAAAATATTCGGAAGTTTTTGAGATACCCTGCGCGTTATACCTAAAAACATCATTTTGAGAAAAATGACATCAAAGTTTCGGATACGCTGCTTTAGCTATTAAGTGAGTATAATTTTAATAGCCATAACTTCTGTTCTAATGAAATTCCAAGGAAACAATCATGCCAAAATGTTCAGAGAAAATAGAAGTTTAACATCGAAAAAAATAAAAAAATTGAAATTTTTGAAAGGTGAAAGATGATTCTGTAACAAAACAATTTCTGCAATCTATAGTTGGGAAAATATCCGAATTATTTTGTGTAGCTCTGTATAGGATCTATTAATCTGCATATACAGGGTGTCCCAGAAGTATTGGGACAAACTTTAAGGAGAGGTAGGGGACATCACAAGGATTCAGATTGGCATGGCAACCCAGGGTCGGAAACGCTTTCCTGACGCGGTAGTGACGACACAAAACACAAGAAGGACAGGATACGAATAAGAGGAGAAAACATGTTTATTATCCTTTGTACATCAAAAAACTAAGAAGAAAGAACATTAAAGAGACAACGATCGTCATCAAAGTAACTGTTCGAAATTACGACCCCAGGCCGTGATGCATGGAAACGCAGTTCCGGCGTACGGAAGATCTAATGTTCTCGAAAATACTGGGAGTGCCCCGGACTTCCCCAGCAGCTTCTACGATGTGTTCAACAAGTTCCTCAACACTTTCCAGCATTGTACCGGCATTTTTGCAGTACTAAAAATAATAAATATGTCTTCTCTCCCTGTTCGTGTCCTTTCTTTCTTGTGTTTTGTATCGTCACTACCGCGCCAAGAAAGCGTTTCCGACCATGGGTTGCTATGCAAATTTGAATCCTAGTGATATCCCCTACTTCCACTTAAAGTTTGTCCCAATACTTCTGAGACACCCTGTATACATAGTATGCAAACATTTAGTTATTTTATGGGAACGCATAGCCTGATGGAAATTCCCCTTTAGCAATTTCCGTGAATTACCGAAAATAACTCGCATTTTTATGCAGCCCTGTATATGAATGTATAATTTATAGACACCAAATAAAACGAAAAAAAAAATTCAATTTAAAAATGTATAACACAATTGAAAACGAATTTCCAGCATTTACTGCTCGTTGACAGTTACTGTGTAATCGAATTGTTTTATGGGTCCCTGTACATGAACGATTGTAACAAAGTGCGCCTTAAATATTAATAAATAACTACAGCAGGTTTTACTATACACAGGGTTCTTGCTGCCGTTCGCCATTATGCCAAAACGCAATAAAAGGCTTCATTTGGCGAGTAAACGAACAATTAGACTCGCCAAATTGCGAGTGCTCAATTTCTGCTCTTTTTATGTGTGTGCTATTACACTAAAGATTCTTATCCGCGTTACTGAACGATTGATGTTGCTTTTCTTGTTGAATCGCACCGTGTCGTTTACATTATTCTATTTATAGAGATACTGAGTCAACACCCATTCAGTTTAGCAACAGCCAAACACACAAAAAGGATTATGTGAAAGGTATTCCTCTACTGTCCGCTGATCACTCTCTATGCACCGGCATCGCGCCGGTAAAAACGCAAGCGAAATTAATCGCATCAAGCGCTAAATAGAGAAAAGTTTTGCTGGAATGCGGAGTTGAAATTAGCCATTTACCATACTGTTTATTAGTTGTATGAAAAGTATCATTGGCCGGTCAATCTTTTCTATCTGTTAGAGTCAAAATCGCATAGCAATTTTTAGTATATATTCTCAGAACAGTAAATCAAAGATCACTGTTTTGAATTTTTATTTAGGCTGCTGAAGGAATGTTTGAAACATTTACAATTTTGGAACACATTTAGAATGTACTTATTTTTAATAGTTTCTGTAGCGGATAGTCGAATTTCTATTTTATAAGCAATTACAAAGAATTAAGTTATTTTAGAACATATTGAAAATCAGGGATACAATAACGGGTAAAACATAGATTTTTCAATGTTTCGCGCCAAATCTATTTTGCTAACATCTTTTTTCATTTGGGTACTGTTTTTTATTTCTTATTCGCCAAATCACTAATGTTCGTCAAAAGCCAACGAGAACCCTGGTTCTCGCTGCCGTTTGCCTTTGCGCCAAATTGCGCCAAAATGCTTCATTTGGCGAGCAAATGTACGAATAAACTCGCCAAATTGCAAGTTCTCAAATTTTGCTCTTTCTTTTAACCATTTGAAAAAATGGTTATTGTCCTCGGTCAGGGTAGGAAATCAAAAACATATCTGAAGCGTTTTATTGGTTGAATCCGCCTTTTATTCGTTTTCTGATGGGTCTATACAGTAATCTGCATTTTCCCTTTACTTTAAACAGAGATAGATACTTCTGTTTCCACTATGACAAAAAAGTAATAAAAACTACAAAAAAAAAATTAATAACTCAGAAACAATTGAGATACCGCTTTCAAATAAATTACATTTAAAAGTACATTTTTTTTTCTCTATACGACGGTGTAAAAAGTAATAGTGTGGGATGTTTACGAAGGAAATTTCATTTAAAATTGGTCCAGGAATATTAATGTTTAATCCATGGCGTACGTAATGTATGACCAGCTCCGTAGAAGTTTAAAAATTTACAGTACCGAAAATTGTAAAACTGAAATTTCTTTTAAAATTTGTTCCTGATGGGTCCAGGAATGTTTATGTTGAATCCATGGCGTACGTAGTGTATGATCAACTCCGTGCAATTTTTTATGTCTTAAATTTTAGTCTTTGAAAAAATCATTTTTCAAATGGTCGTTGTAATTTGATAAATTGCTTTTTTTTTTAGTGTGTGTGTGTGTGTTCGTCAGTACAAGCGACACTCTGATTCGCATTACTTGAGTTCTCCTTGCAGAAACAAGAATTTGGACGATACCATAGATTTCAATCGAAGAAACACATTTGCCACATCATTCAGTTGACTGTGAGAGAGTATTTAATATAATGAACATTGAACACAACGAAAATTAAATTGAGGAACCAAATGTATATAAGAAATGCCAGTAAGGCTTTTCAGTATGTGTTAATGAGCCCAATAAGCAACAGTACAATTTTGAAGCGTGGGCAATAAAAAAACGAAAAATACTAGGAAAATAAAGTTTTTTTTGAATGTGAAATACATTTTTTTATCTATATTTTAAGCATTTAAGAATTCATTAAATGTAATATCGTAATCGCGAGTTACTACCTTTGGTTGGAAAATTTTATTTAATAATATTTTAATGAGTTAAATTCGGTTTTGTATTTTTTCTCGATTGCGCAAGATATGAATGTACTTATCTATATAATAAAAGCGCAAAGTATTTGACTGTCATCAACAGTTCCAAGATGACCGCTTCACTTTTTATATGCTAAGCGGCCATTTCGGGGGACCCATTAAGGGGGGACCCTGTTCTGTCGCCAAATGCTGCCAATTTTGTCGCCAACTCGGCAATATATCGCCAAATTTCACGACCAAAATTAGTAGCCAAAAGTGATACCAACTTGGCGATATCTCTAATATTTCGCCAAATTCCCGTAGTCTTCCATTGTAAACCAGTAGGTTTTACTTGCTTACAGAAAATCAACAAATTGAAATATTTTAATGCAACAAAAACTAATATTAGCTTAAGGAATTAAATTAATTATACTTAAGGGAGTCCAAGTAAATTAAATTATGAATAAAAGTAGCATGATACAGTGCTTAACATGCTTTTCCAAACGTAAATTTTAAGGGAGACCAAACTGGTCGCCAAGGGCGGCTAGTTTTTAATAGTTTCTGTAGCGCATAGTTTAATTTCGATGAATAACTGATCTATCAACAGTTATAAAATATTAGGTTATTTTAGAACATATTGAGGGGAGGGGGAGGGCAGATACATTAAGGGGTTAAAGATAGATTTCCCAGAGTTTCACGGCGAATCTATTTTGCTAACGTTTTTCTCATTTGACTACTGCTTTTCAATTTTGATTAGTCAAATTGCTAGGGTTGGCAAAAAGTCAGCGAGAACCCTGACTATACATAAAAGTTTATTCCGAAGAACACAAAGACAACATGGACACAGAAAATAACAAAACAGAATCCAAACTACAACTGAACCAACGATTACATATCGACCGACTTATTTCGATTGTACTTCCAACAACGATGAATAGTATGCACACCCTATTCTATAGTAAGGCATCTTGTAGTACAACTCAGAGATGTATAACAATTTTAATATGTTTTAAATAGTGTAACATCGTTATAATATACTGCAAAAGATTTTTCACCCTATACTATAATGTATGTGTTGAGTTTCTCTATAAATGGACTATGAATTTCCCACTCTCCGTTTTCGATAACGAACATTCCATGGAAAATCCCAATAATATCTCCAGTAAAATCTTGTTGCAACAAATCTCTGGGGAACACTGATTAACTTCGCTATACCGAAAAATTCGTTAACCCATTTATGCCTGAATTTTTGTTTTCTCAAATTTGCTGGCAAAATCCTTTCAAAATGTTGCAAAATTAATTAGAAAAATACTAAAAAAAAATTACGTTAAAATATTTTTGTATTTATTTGATAAAATGTAAACGTACTAAATATGGGAATATCCATAATATTTATACTAGCATAATATGCATAATTATATGTTTTGTCTAAATTTATACAAAATAAGCTTTTAAATTGTATATTATATACGGGTCATTCCATGTCAGTTCAAGCAGGCATGTAACCCACCATCACAGATTTTGATGAAACTGCGTGTGTTTGTTCCTTTTATTAAGATATGATTCCCAGTATTTTTTTTTTACTCCTTGGTCAAATAGTTTCTGAGAAAAAAATTGTCAAAATTTTGAAAACTGCCATCAGTTGGCATTCTTGACTGCTCGATTTTCAAATGTAGCATGACATAAATATGATCATATTTCAATATCTATTCCACAAATCATCTTCAAATAGTTTATGCATAATATATAGGGTACTTATTTTATGAAAAAAAATACTGTTACGCTTATATAACATTTTAAGTGCGTCTAAAAAAATGTTTAATCTTTGAAGTCGTGATTTTTTTATGAAAAATAATGCATTACCTAAAATAGCATTATTAACAAAAGGCGGTATTTTTATTAAATTTATTTTTTGTGGGGGATATACTTAAAGGTGTCCTTTACCTGATTCTGAAATAAAAGTAGTGGGATTTTGGCTGTTTTTAGTAGTATTTCCTATTTAAAAATATTTTGAGGCGTATTTCAAATCAAATCAAGCAGAGTCATTCCATGTCAGTTCTCCTAAGATATTTAATTCACTGTCACAAATTTCAATGAAACTGGGTATGTTTATCGCTCATTTTAAGACAGGATCAAGGAAATTAAAGGTGATTACAAGTAAAATATTTTTTAAGATAAAAAAAAAAAATCTAAATTTTGAAATTTTTTTAAAAATGTTTTTAATAGCAGATCTATATTCAAAGACTGCATAAAAAAAAAGTCATTTCAATATAAAATCACTAAATAAGTTTCAAATAATGTATATGTGACAAATAATGTAGGCAGATTATTATTTATTGTTGTTTGTCATGTTTAAATGCTAAGAGTGTGTTTAATCTTGTGAATGCTTAAAATCAAGAATTTTGTGAAAAATAATGTGTTAATCAAAAATTTATTATTAACCGAAGGCAGGCTGCTATTACTTTTTTTAATTGTACGTAAAAATATCTTTTCAATAGTTATAAAATAAAAATAGTGAAAATATGAGCAATTTTAACAAAATTTTCATAAAATGTGAATGTTTAATGATAAATATTGAAGCTTTTCATGCTAAGATGTACTAAAATGACTACGATATCGTGTATTTCTACTCTTGCTTAAATATAATACATACAATAATAAAATAACAAATATTATTTACAGCAATAAAAATTAAATTAAATAGTACCAGTTCCTTTACCAACACTACATTGCTCAACAGCCGATTTAAAATCAACAGCCCGCACTCTTATTGAAAAATACTTTCAACTGTTCAAATAATAAATAAACTGCATTTAAAAATTTTAATATCAACTTATTATTTTAAGACGATAATAATAACTGAACAACATGGTGAATTTATAAATCAGCTTTTAATTGAAAAGTCATGAAATGGTCCCTTTAAATATTGTTGTTCATCGAGTCAATCAAAACAAATTATATAAAAAAAAAAATAGTGAGCCTAATATGCTGACTGCAATGACACTTCTAACAAAACTAATTAATTCATTACCATCTGAAATCAAACCCGGAAGATCAAAAGAAAAAAAAAATCATCTGTAGTGTGAATGTGACATACTCAGTGGTTGTTGAGGTATGTCTTTGTGACATTTTCACCTGTACTTCAATAAAATATAAACATGTAAGCTTTTTTCATTCATCCAAATTAAGTAAAACAATTATAAAATTTTGTTGTCATTACACCAGATGTTAAATTTTTCGTTACATACTATTAGATAAGTTCTTTATTTTTAGACATTATTGACATAACATCATAAAATTTGCTATATGTATTTTCTGTAAGTGTATAAACAATATATATATGCTTTATTAAACATAAATGAATAATTTTTAAATAATTTGTTTGAGAACAGGGATATATATACACACATATATATGTTGAAAATCCATCTTTCAGCAATATTGTGATGAAATAAATCAAATTACCGTAATTTCCGGTGTATAGCCCGCGGATCATACAATCGTGTTTCGACCCAGAAATTTTTAAAAATAAAATGTAACTTTTTAGATCACAGTAAATATTGGTCTTCAAATACTGAATAAAATTTCTGGGTCCAAACTGAATTGTTTGATCTGCGGGCTATACACCCGAAATTACGGTACATATCATTAGAAACTGAATAAAGTTACAAAAGTGCAACTCATTAAGTTTTAAATATTTTTTTAGATATAGTTATTTGAAAGATATAAATATAATGGATTATGCATTTTTTTTGCATATATTTAAAGCACAATACGTCAAAATTTTCTTCAACAGAGTGAAATTTGGTTTTTTTTTTCAATATTAGCAGCTCAATGCTAAATTTTCAATATTAACAGCCAAATATGAGTTTAAAGATTAGGACTGTCATTTTGAAAATTTGTATTGGGCGGTGAGGAGCTAGTGATTTTTCTCTTTTTTGGAAAGGGATAATTGCTCTTCGCCCTAGAAGTTTTACTAAAAAACAATATTGTTTATTTTTTTCCTTAAGAAACGAACATAAAAGATAATTTGAAAACTAAAATAAATGTATAAATAAAAATATTTCCAGGGATGATACATTGGATAGGTTTTACATTTGAAAATATTGATAATTTTAAATATGATTTAAATACTACTAAAACCAACCAAAATCCCACTATTTTTATTTCAGATCCAGTTATAATGTAGTATTATGTACAATTTAAAATTAAAAAATTAGTCATAGAAACTCCGCCTCTGATTGATAAAGATTTTTTAATAATTTCATTATTTTTTGTAAAATATTTTTGATTTCAAAGATTATACAATTTTTTAGACACATTTAAATATTTTTTAACATTACAGCAATATTTTTTTCATAATCTGCATACTTTATTTACCTTGCTTAAATTATTCGAAGAAAATTTCTTTATTAGTTATTGAAATATGATTTTATATATAAAATGAGGCCTTTGTAAATTGAACAATCATTAATGCAACTCGTGGCATTTTTCCAAAATTTTGATAATTTTTTCTCATATGTTCACTATTTTTATTTTATAACCATTTAAAAGATATTTTTACGTACAATTAAAAAAAAAGCAATAACACTTTGCCTTCGGTTAATAATAAATTTTTGATTAACACATTAATTTTGACAAAATTCTTGATTTTAAAAATTCATAAGATAAAAGACACTCTTAGTGTTTAAACATGATAAAAAACAAGAAATAATAATCAGCCTACATTATTTGTCACATATACATTATTTGAAACCTATTTAGTGATTTTATATTGAAATGACTCTTTTTTTTTATGTAGTCTTTGAATATCGAACTGTCATTAAAAAAATTTAAAACAATTTTTCAAAATTTTGATATTTTTTATCTTAAAAAATATTTTACTTAGGATCAAGAAAATTAAAGGTAATTACGTCTTAAAATAAGCTATAAACAAACCCAATTTCATTGAAATTTGTGACAGTGATTAAATGGCTTAGGGGAACTGACATGGAATGACTCTGCTTGATTTGATATGAAATGCACCTCAAAATATTTTTAAATAGGAAATACTACCAAAAACACCCAAAATCCCACTATTTTTATTTCAGAATCAGGTAAAGGGCACCTTTAAGTATATCTCCCATAAAAAATAAATTTAATAAAAATACCGCCTTTTGTTGATAATGCTTTTTTTGTTAATGCATTATTTTTCATAAAAAATTCACGACTTCAAAGTTTAAATATTTTTTTAGACACACTTAAAATGTTATAAGCGTAACAATATATTTTTTTCATAAGCTGCGTACACTAAATATTGTGCATAAATTATTTGAAGATGATTTGTAGAGTAGATATTGAAATATGATTATATATATGACATGCTACATTTGAAAACCGAGCTATCAAGAATGCCAACTGACGGCAGTTTTTCAAAATTTTGACAATTTTTTTCCCAGAAACTATTTCACCAAGGAGCAAAAAAAATTACTGGTGATCATATCTTAATAGTAAGAACAAACACACGCAGTTTCATTAAAATCTGTGATGGTGGGTTACATATTGATATTTTACTGCCTGATTTGACGTGGAATGGCTCATACTATAATTAGTATTTTAATGAACTACTAAAAAATATATTTATTTCTTTACAGAGACTAATAACATTATGAGTATAATTAATAATAATTTAAGAATAGTCGTATTTGAGGCTTTAAAACATTTTGTTTTATAATCACGTTGAAAAGACTTTACATAAATAACTGTACTCTGAATGGCTAATAAAAATAGATACTCATTCGTGCCTAGCGCTCTATATTTTGTACGGTACAAACAGGCATGAAAAATAGGCTTGAACCTATATTTTCGAAATTTAAAAAGATACGTATTTCAAAGAAATCTACAAGCTAAGGCCATGACTTATTTATTTGGATTCTTGATAGAAAAAATACAAATAAACTTACTTTTTACATTTCGCCTTCTAGAAAAATGAAAAATCTACAAACACCGAGAAAAGCCTTCATTTAAGCAAATAAATGTATATCTTATGCTGTCATCTCTCGGCAACAGATAAAGACATTTATGGATAATTATTTCATACAATTTTCATATTATAAAGAAGAACAAAATTATACAAATTCAGTAAAATTCGAACCGTCCCAAAAAAGGGACGTTCGGCATAAAATCGTTAAGCTGAGTATTTTTTACTGAATTAGGACAATAGGATTATTATTATTTTTTTTTTTACAATCCAAATTATATTCGTCAAATTGAAAAATTCGTTTTCTACTTATCAATTACAGGGCAATCCGAGTACACTTACGCGAGTTAAATGGCGGACAGGCAGGCAGACAGTCGAACGCACAAATGGACAGATAGACAGCCAGATAAACCGAATTCATAAACGCTTTCCAACTATGTTGGAAAGTGTTAAAAAAAAGTTGAATATGTATCACATTCGTTAAAACCTGTATATAAAATGCCTGATTAAATCGTGAGAAAAACACAATAAAATACCGTAATTCCAAATAATTTTAATTTAAAATGCTTCAGGCGTAAAATAACCTGCTGTCTTTCTTTTGCTTCTCCTTTTTTCTCATGTACAAAAAGTCATAAATTTGAATTTAAAACAAGCTCAATGGTAAGCTTTAAAACTAGATTTGAATTTAAACATCAAGAAACATTCCCTTTTAAAAATAACAGATGCGCATACCTGCATGTCTGTTATGTAAAAACAGTCATTTCGACCTCTTTTCATTAAAAACATGCTGCAAATTTCCTCTTACTGACATTTTATAGAACGTAAGTTCTCGGGATATTTGTGGATTGTTTTCGTGTTTAGACACATACATGTCTATTTTGCTATCTGGTTTTTCAATCAAATGCTTATTGGCACTGTAAATTAAAGGGATAAAACGTACTGACTACATTAAAGTAAATAGACATATTACGATCTACGTAAAGTACACGTGTTTTAATCCTTTATGTACTCAATTATGAATTCATGAAAATTTTATCTTCTAAAGCATTTTTCGTGATTTGTTTAAGCTACATTATAAGATTTACATAATCATTTAATAAATTTTAGACGGATTTTAGAAGAATTGAAGAATTTAGAAGGATTCATTAAATTTGAATTGATGTGGATTTTGTGCAGTATTGATAACCCCACTCAAATCTTTTATTTTAAATATTTTTCTTAGTATTTTGTAGAATTAGGAAGTGTACAAATACAATGTTCTTACAATAGAAATATAGAAATATTTCCGAATTGAAAAATCCCCCCCCCCCCCCCCAACGCCAAGCTGAAAAGATGCTAGAGCAAAAAAAATCATCCTTTTAAAAATATATTTGTTTCGTGTAAACCATAATGCTTTTGGAACAAGGTAAAGTAATGTATCTCTAACTCATTCTAAACTGTATTACAACTGATCAATGTATTAAAGGAATTTTATAACAAGTTATTTTAAGGGTACTTATAAGTACCGTTAGTAGATAAAGGGGCTAATAGATAGTTTTTCGAACTCTTTAAAATTTTCGGTGTTATAAGTATTCTTCAAAACGTTAGAGTGGCACTGTAAGTAGATTTTTAAAATTTCTCTTCTGTAAACTATCACAGTAACCACAGTTAATTCAGTTACATGTATGGCAGAAGTCAGAACAATTTCAACTTTGTGAAATCCGCTAATGTATAATCCGCAAACGTCTATTATCCGCACTACACGTTGAATGTAAAAAGTGAAAATTGCGATTAACATAAGCTCATAAAGTTAAATGGGGCGGGTATTTTTATCAATACTTCAATGAAATAAATTTTGATTTGTGAAAATTCATATACCTCTACCCTGCATTTGAAAATCAAAATTTGTGCTAAGTAAAAGAGACAACCAAATCAAAGTTTAACCTTTTATGTACTGAATTATGAATTCATGAAAATTTTATCTTCTAAAGCACTTTTCGTGAATTGTTTAAACTACATTACAAGATTTACATAATCATTTAATAAGTTTTAGAAGGATTCATTAAATTTGAATTTGTAGGGATTTTGTGCACTATTTATAACCCTACTCAAATCTTTTATTTTAAATATTTTTCTTAGTATTTTGAAGAATTAGGAAATGTACAAATATAATGTTCTTACAATAGAAATATAGAAATATTTCCGAATTGAAAAATTCCCCTTCCCCCCAACGCCAAAAAAGCTGAAAAGATGCAAAGGCAAAAGAAATAATCCTTTTAAAAATATTTTTGTCTTGTGTTACCCATAATGTTTTTGGAACAAGATAAAGTAATGTATCTATAACACATTCCAAACTGTATTACAACGAATCCACGTATTAAATGAATTTTATAACAAGTTATTTTAACGGTATTTATAAGTACCGTCAGTAGATAAAGGGATAAATTGTTATTTTAAATAATGCAAATGTAAACTTCATTCAAACGCCAATGAAACTGTAATGTTAGCTTGACTTTGTCTCAACATCGTTTTTGTTTATTTTATAAAACATAAGAAATTTTCCTTCAGTTAATTTTCCCCGAGTGTATTTATACCTACTTTTGCATGCCACCAGTGGCGTATCTAGACTTATCATTTCGGATGGGCTGAGATATAATAAAAGTTCCTAAGAGGAAATCACAAGAAACGGAGAAAATTCCGCTTTAAACAGGTTTTTGTCATAGCATGTAACGCATCTATTATACAATTAAACTGACTAAGATGAAATTGCACAGGAGTGTGAAAATGTTCGTTTTAGGCAGGTTTTCGTCTTTAGGAGTATAATTCCATGGTTATACCACATTTTTTAAAACGCAATACTGAGAATTATCTATTAAAACGTATCTCAATAATAAATAGTAAATAAAACCGAAGTAAACCTCAAATTTAAAACTATTTAACAGCGTTCTCACCCTATCCCCACCTCCCCATACTTCCTTTAACACTTTCTAAGACTCATTTTGAAGCATACATGCATGACATTTGTAATACTTGAATATTGAATAGCGTTTTCCATTTTCTCATATAGGGGATACATTTGGAATAGCAGCTCCCTCGTGATAACTTATCCTAGATTGCCAGGGCTCGAAATTCGGTTTAAATTGCCAAATTTGACAGTATTTTCTGAAATCTTTTTAATCATAAATTGTGGTTGATAGGAAGATGTTTGCGTATTCGAGATTCAGAATCGCTCAATTATATTTATGATGCATTTTAAATGTAAATAAAGCTTATTTCTAGTCAAAAAGTTACACAACCATAGAAAAAACTTTTTTGTCAATATTTTGTAAATTTATGGAAATAAAATAACACTTCACAGCGCTGTAGCGAGCTGAATAACAAAACTCTAACGTAACAAGCATTTTCATAAATAAATTTTTAAAAAAGATTCAAGGCTTTGGACTTCATACTACGATGTCTCAATCTGTGCATTACCTTAAATCGCAGATTTTCAACTGATAAATAGCTAGAGTAAACCTTTTATTAATGTTTTATAAACTAATTAAAATTAATAATGCACTTTTAATCACCACAGGTCACATTTTACATAATAAAACGCATGTAAAGAGGGTCTGTGTAAACGGAAGCTTGTCTGAAATAGCTATTTCGTAGTCTCTGGGAAATACCACACTCTCTAAGATGAAAACCTGTCTAAAACGGAAATTTTCCTGCTTACTTTTGATTTTTATCTTAGCATATTTCATTACATTTTGCAAAACTTTCGTTTGGTATTTTCTACAAATTTCGGAGGAGGCTGGAGCCTCATCATCCCGCCCCCTGAATACGCCACTGCATGTCACATGATATTTTTCTTACGAATTATGTTTGATATAACAAGAAATCATAGAAATAATGATTCATGTAGTGCTTTCAATTCTTCAAGAAGTGCAAAATGTCCAAAAATTGGATGCTGGATCATAAGTGAATTTTCTATCGAAAGGATTCGGCACAAGTCCAAGGGCTGTTTATGATATAAAAATAAAACATTGCAATATCACGCTGAAAGCGACGCAAACGCAGGAATAAATATTTAAATATAAACGGGATATAAATATTTAAATTTCCTTAATCAACAAAATTTTATCTCGGAGCAAGAAGTAATGAGTGTTCATAGACTACAGAAAAAAGTTATTGACAACAAACTAAAACTGAAACTACCATTGTGCTGTGGCTATGTTTAAAAAAATGCATAATCAGTAAAATTTGTATTGAATATAATTTTTATTTTCTTCAAATTAACTTAGTTGTTAAATTTATTAAACCCATGTAGCATCATGTTTTTTATTTCCATTATAATTGCAATTGCAATTTTTCTGCAGTTGTTCCTAATTTATAGCCAGACTTTGAAAAATAAAATATAAACAAACGAATGATCTAGGAAAAATATTGAAATTTTATTTTAACATAAGAAACAGAGAATTAAAATTTTGATTGAAATTGACGTTTTAAAGCATTTTTTCTTGTAAAATTGTTTTGGAAAAATTGTCATAAGTCAATAAATAACAGTTCAATTAACACAAATTTTTTTAATTATATTTTAAACATATTACCTTAAATCATTATCGAACACAAAATTTCAAATCTTCTCGGGAGAGGGGAGTGTGTGTGTGTGACATTTTGATACCCGGACCACCCTCTGAATTCATCACTGATTCCGCATCCATTTCACACCCGTGTTAATTTTAATTTCACCAAGGATCCAGAAATGATATGTTTGTCTGTCTGACCGATATTTGTCTTTTGTCGACTTACTAGGCTCTAAATTTCGTAAATAAAAAGCTAATCGCAACGAAATTTGAATATACTGTTAAGCTAAGACTATATACATTTCTAAAATGAGCATCGTATCTTGGTAGTTGCTTTTTTTTCCAGAGACAAGTCGAAATCAAAAATCTAATGATCATCAATTACGAGTCAAAATGAGCGATATTGACAACAATGTGATTAAAAATGTATGTGGAAAAACTAAAGGGTTGCCATAATATCACTGTGTTATACCAAACCATTCCTGCTAAATTACGCCAACTGGCGGGAAATAAGTATGTACTAAAGAAACCCGAGAGCAGTCGCGTCTTTTTTCAAAACGTTATTAGTCGGTCTTTTTCCACCGCTCCCCCACATACAGAAAATGTAAAATAAGAAACATTTTTCACTTAATATTCGAAAATTACATTTCAATGAAGTTATAAATTTGCAGTTTACTTAAATTATACATTTTATTCGTGAGATTTGGAATAATGGGAAAAAGGAAAAATGAACTAACATTAGTGATTGTAGTGCAGACATTTCCACCAATTTCGACTTTGCATGTAAAAATGTACCTGAAGAAAAAACAGAGATGCTACTTCACCATGGTGGTGGAGAAACATTTAAAGTCAGCTACATGGTAGTTCTCCATTGTATCTGTAAGGGGATATGCGTTAGGCAGATCACACACTGAGCAGACAAAAACGTAAGACAAGTTCAAACTGGTTTCTCCCTTGTTGTCTCTTGACTTACGCTTTTCTGTCGAAGACCGACACGTGACTACTGCCGGGTTAAGGAAGAATCACTTAAAGTCGACTTTTTATTATTACAAATTATTCGGGATCAAAATTTTGAATGCGATATTATTTAAAAAGATTGAAATGTGCTTTAATTTTGTACCTGTTCGACATATGTAGACATAGTAAATTGCAAAAGTATTCAAAATAAAACAAAAGAATAAGGATTATGTTGATGAAATAGTTCTGTTGTTGATTTTTAAAAATATACACTTCTTAAATTTTTATTTGGTCCCCTACGGGTTCTATAAATTATATTTAGATAAAAAATTATCGATGTTCTGACAAGTACAACAATAAAAATTCCATTGTTCTACGATCAAAACTCGCCGAGTTATGATATTTTTGAATTTTAGGAAATTTCGAAGCTTTCCGGCACTAAAAAAAAAAAAAAAAAAAAAACTTAGTGCCAGAAAGCTCCAAAATTTCATAAAAAGCAAAGTATTATAAGTAGGTGAGTTTTGGTTATAGTAGAATGGAATTTTGACTGTTATACTTGTAATAGCACGAAGAAAATGTTTCTAAATATAACTTACGGGATACAGGGATAGCATAAAAAGGGATAACTTTTTGAAAATTGATGGCAAGATTATTTTATTCACATAAATTTAACTCGTACCTTATTTTGAACACTTTTACCAATCTGAACCTTATTTTGAACGCTTTGAATGCTTCACATTGCATTATACATTTCCAACAGATAAAAATTAAAGCGCATTTCAGTATTTTTGAGACGCACTGTACATTATTCCTGTTGTCAGCATCTCTTTTCGGACGCATACAGGGTAGTTCAGAACTATATGTCAAAAATGTAAAGGCAGGTAGAGGGTGCCTAAATAAGCAGATTTCGTATAGGAATGTGTGTGCGGAAATGCAGTGTTAAGACAGTAGAGGGCGCTGTTGAATGCTCTTCGTTGCCTTGAATCGTCATTTCACGCTCGGATTTCGAGCAACATGGATTATTAGACCAATGCGGAGCTTTCCGACATGCATTTCATGTATGGGATTACGCAAGAAAATGAATTAACTGCTCAAAGGATTTAGAATAAACGATTCCCGGGTAGGATTCTGCCGGATCCCCGAACATTTGAGCGTCTTCATTAGGAGTTGTGCGCGAGTGGATCGTTTTATGCTTCCAGACGTGATAAGGGCACTGTAAGATATCACAGAATACCTGCAGTGGAAGAAGCAGTATTACGCACAGTAGAGGATAGTCCATCGACAAGCTCAAAATCTGTTGGGTGCGAGTCATTTCCTTGCTTAGCCCCATACATAAAATGCATGTCAGCAATGTAACGATACATGTTGCTCGAAATCCGTGAGGGAATGACGATTGAAGCTAGCGAAGTGCTTTCGTATATGCTTATTTAGGCCCCCTCTAACTGCCTTTACATTTTTGACATATAGTTCTGAGCCATCCTGTATACAAAATGCACAGTGATGAATGGCGTATTAAACGCAAGGTTTTTGAACAGAATTTTGAGACTTCGTTTAAACACATTGTTTAAGGGTGTATTCGAAAAAATATTTTTCCACCCTCAACAGCTCGAAATTTTCATTTTTAAAAGTAACTCATTTTTAAAAGTGACTCATTTTTAAAAGTAAAAACATGAAACTTGCTGAGGTGATTTTTGAAGAGATGTGTGAGAGGCCGTGTGATTTCATTTTCTGCTCAGTTCATTAGAATTTGAGTTTTAAACAATTATTTTCTCAGTATGACAATTTTTTTCATTCCCAGATCTCCTGCTTCGGAAAATTCGGTTCAAAACGCCATTTTTGACAGCATTTTTTGCAGTGTTTTCTGCATTTATCAAAAAATCGAAAAGCACGGCACATTATGTAGTTTCTAAATAAGAGAATTTCCCAGTTTGATGTGTTTGAGAGCAAAAATGAATTTAAAAATGAATCAGAAAATAAGCAGTTTGGATCGGAATACACCCTTAATTATAAATTGCAGTTAATTAAAAATTAATGGAAAAATGTATCAGCAAATGACCGAAGAGCTAAGTGGAAGAACATGTTAAGTAATAAAAATTACATTTGAAAAAATTTTAAGTGAAAGTTTTTGCTGTCAATTTTAATGATTTATTTTCTATTTGAATTAAAATGTTTAAAATATTAACAGGTATGGTATTAAACGCTCTCAGAAAAACTTATTCATATTTAATTTTCAAATATTAAAAATTATTAATATTATTGACATTATTAAATATTAAATGTTAATGAATAATGTCTTAAATCTTCAAAACTAAATGGAATCTTAGTATTTTAGCTTCACCATGTGATAGGATACCTCATAACGCTTTCATCCAAAAGATAAAAAAAAAATTAGAAAATGTAGCATAACATGTTTATCCACTTTGCTCTTCAATCTTAAAGATAGAAGTGCAAAAGTTTCGCTGGGGTCTACTTATATAAATGTATTTTAATATGAACGAATGAAAGAAAATTAAAAATTTTTAGTCCATTAAAAAGTTCCCGGGGTTAGGAACTCTAAAATGACAACTCGTTGCACGCGAAGAGGAAATTTATTTCGTGATTATGTTTGCATATGTCGTATTTTACATTGAAAATATTCTTAAAGGTTCCAATTTGGGAATACATCAGTCATTGACGTTGAGTTTTCATCAGTAAATAAGTCCGGGGGTTATGATGCATGCAAAATTAAACATCTTCATCTTTATAACTGTCATTATTCATTATGAACTAATATCAATGACCTCTGTCTATCACATCATTAAAACTCTGATAGCTAAGAAAACACAAAAAACAATGCAAGTGCATTGGAATAACTTTATTTGCTAAACACTCTATAACAGAGGTTTTCAACCCCTGCGATGCAGCAGGGCGGCACGTTGGTTTGCTACGACATGATTTCGGGTGTGCCGCGAAAAATAAATATTAAATTTTTTTGGTTACCGTATTTACTGGAATATAAGACGCTACCGAATCCAAGACACAGTTTAATTTTTACGTCGCAAAATTAAAGTTTTTTGTTTAAAACACGTAATTACACTAAGAAATTTGTAAAGAGAAAAAAAATCCATTAAATTTACGAAATATAATAGGGGGTGGTGGGTAACTGTGTGTTCAAGTGCTCTGAAAAAAAAATCGTCTATAGGCTACGCTTATTCAATTAGGGGAAGGCTGGGAAAAATGACGAACTTATGCTTCTATAATTTTTCCTAGCCACTGCGAATGGATTATGAACTGATATTTGCATGAGAACTTTATCCATATCTTGCCTGATACCATGAATATTTTCAATTGCCCCTTTTAACTTTATAGGGGCAAACAACGGGATTATCCAAAAAAGATAATTTTCGTCATCTTTCCCTAGCCATGAGGTAAGATGACGAAAATTACCCTTCTTTAACCACTAAATAAGACTAATGCAAAATAAATGGATCTCTAACGAATTTGTAGGTCTTGAGTTCTAATTACAAAATATTTTTGTTAAAAAGTTGAAAAATATACTGTAGAATGGTGATTCCTTCCGTTTTGATGGTCAACCATTTTAGAGAAACACACTGATAATGAACTAATGCACATAACTTACCTCAAAGTGGGAATGCGTATGTCCCACCTCCAAGGGAATCTTTTGGTGGCCGCGGCGACGCGCTTGGATCTGTGATTAACTGTGAGAAATACTGAATTCGTCATCTTTCGTCCTTCGTCATCTAACCCCACCTTCCCCTATATCTAAAATGAAGGCCATTGATAAAATATACAACTATTTTGGACTTGAGAATAACTTTAAAGTTTCAATTTATGGAAACCCCCATCATTAACATTGTTCCGTTTTGCAAAATGAAAAGTATTGGAAAAAAAAAAAAAAAAAAAAAAAAAGCAGAAGAAAAGTGAAATAGAATATCTTTAATTGTCGAATAGCCAGTGGCTTACTTATTGAATTACTTCTAAAAGAAAGACTATTGATAAAATTTACAATATTACTTTGGATTTGAGAATAATCTTAAAGATGCCAGTTTATGAACACCTCCATCATTGATAGGAAGTTTCTTTAAGTAACTAGGAATGAAGATATGATACATCTAAAATGGAATATTTTCAACTCGCAAAATGAAACATTTGCAAGAAAATAAAGGAAAGGTGAAATGGAATAACTTTAATTGCCGAACACTCAATAGGATTGCCTACTTAATTAACCCTTAAATGCCTAATTTTTCAAAAATAATTTTTAAAATGTTTTTCGGCTTCCATTTTTCAAATAAATCATGGGAAAAATACTTTTAAAAATCATATTTTATTTTAAGTGTGGTTTACGGCTAAAAAACTGTTTGTTACTAATCGGCAATACTGGTCTTTAATTGAAAAAATACTTTTCCTTGATAAAATTCTATAATATTAAAAACACAAGAATTTTAAGAACTATGATAAGAAATAAATTTAACTTGCTCGCTGCAGAACAAAATAGGGTATTTCGCAAGCTTCCAAACAAAACAAAAAGAACATGTAGCAACAATTGAAAAAATAAATTTTACTTGCTCACTGTAGAACAAAATAGGGTATTTCGCAAGCTTCCAAACAAAACAAAAAGAAAATGTAGCAACAATTGAAAAACTAAATTTACCTTTATTTTTAAACGACACAAGTGTTGCCATCTACATGCTGAAAATCGATTTAATAATATTTTCAGAATGTATTTTATTGGCAACATTATGCATCATAGCTTAAATATTATTCTAATGGTATTTTAGAAGTCTAAATTGGGTATGTTGGCGAAAGGCAACACTCGGCATTTAAGGGTTAAATCTAAAAGAAAGACTATTGATAAAATTTACAACTGCTTTGGGTTGGAACATACTGCTAAAAATGCCAGTTTATGAACACTTCCATCTCATTGACAGTAAGTTTCTTTTAGTTAACTAACCATGATATCATGATCATTTTCAATATTAAAAACATGTTTTCAAGAAGCCAGAAAAGAGAACGTAATAGAATAACTTTAAGTGCCAAATAATCAGTAAGCTTTCATGTTTAATTACATTCAAAGGGAAGTCTGCTGAGGAAATTTACAACTTCGGAGTTGAAAACAGCCTCCAAAGATTCCAGGTTTAGAACACTTTCATCGCAATGACAGGAAATTTCTTGTAGTAACTAACCATGTCCTAAAGATGCGTTTAAAATGAAACTTTCTGATTTACAAAATGAAATATTTTCAGGAAAAAAAAAAAAGAGGTAAGTAGGCATTTAGTTCAAATTACATCTAAAGAGAAGGCTGCTGATGAAATTTAGAACAACTTCGAATTTGAGAATAATCTCAAAGATTCCAGGTTTGAAACACTTCTATCTGATTAACATGATTCTTTTTATTTTATTTTATTTTATTTTTTTTAGTAACTAACCATGGCTTTGTGATACGTTTAAAATGAAATATGTTTTCAAATCTGTTTCCAAGAAAGCAAAAAAAAAAAGTGGAATAGAATAACTAACCAAACAGTCAATGGGCTTTCAGTTTCGATTACATATAAAGAGAAGGGTGTTGATGAAATTTAGAATAACTTCAGATTTGAGAATACCTGAAAAATTCCAGTTTTTGAACATTTTCATCGCAATGACAGGAAATTTCTTTTAGTAACTAATCATGACCTTATGATACGTTTAAAATTACACATTTTCGACTTACAAAATGAAACACTATGCATATATAACGTTATCATTTTAGGGGGAACGGTGGGGGTTGGCACATGATATCGTAAGGTACCTCTAGGGGGAGGGGGGTTTGTCTTTTGATACCGTTATCATTTTTGATCCAACCAAAATTTTCTCTTTTTATTTGTAACTTGATCTTTACATTATTACAATTATCATATACAATTCTCATAAACTCATATTACAATTATTTTTTTTAGTCTGTTATCTTTTTTATGAAAATACAAACTTATTACTAAAATCATTAAATGATTATAAAATTGTTTAATTCCAAAATATGGAATGCCCCAACGTTTGGCATTCCTGTTCTTCCATATGCATATATAATCCACTGTTCGACAAACCCTATACGAAGTATGTTTAAAATGGTACCTGTGTTTACTAGTAAATAAAAGATAAAGAATGTTGTCCACCTGTTTTGTTCAAAAGTTCTGTCTGTCCCATCGCGTAAGGGGTCGAGTGCAAGAAAACATTATTGTTGAATGCATTGTGTAAGAAAAAGCTATTATTAAATACTTTTAAATAGTAACTATTTCTTTTAAGTGTCATTTGATATAAAGTTATTTCATGTATATTAGTGACATTTTATTGACTTTCCTTTATTTGAATCAAAAAAGTTAATGATAAAAATAAAGTTAACCATATTTGTATATCACTCCTAACAACAACAACAACAACAAAATAAAAAATCTAAAGAATTTTTATACATTGATAATGATATCGTTACCGCGGGGAAAAGGGGGAGGGGGATTCGAGGGATGATAAAGTATGATATCTTAAGGGGGGGAAGGGGGTCCAAAATTACCAAAAAGTTGATAACGTTACATATGTACAGTCCCTTTCAAGAGAACAGAAAAAAAAGAGAAATAGAATAACTTTAATTGTCAAGCAATCAGTAGGCTTTTAGTTTCAATTACAATTACTAAACTGAAGGCTGCTGCTGAAATTTAAAACAACTTTGGATTTGAGAATAGCCTGAAAAATTCCAGTTTTTGAATACCTCCATGACTGACAAGGAGATTCTTGTTAGTAACTAATTCTAGAATTATGTTGAAAATAAAATGAAACATTACCAGTTTTATAACTGTGATTATTCATTATGGTATAGTATCAATGAAGGTATTTCACGTCATTAGAAACTTAGATGGATAAAATAAGCAAAAAAAGAAGGTAAGCGAAGCTGAATAAATTTAATTAGTAAACAATCCATAAGCTTTCGGATTCAATTACCTGTAAAAGGAAGGGTATTGATAAAATTTACGGCTACTGACAAAAGAAGCTTTTTTTATTCTTGTCTTTTAACTATGTGCAATTACAGGCTATGCTATGCTCCAAATATTCTGCATGCAAAACTTTCGAATGAACAATCGACGTGTTCATCAGCTAACGACCGATCATTTAGAAGTGACCAGATCAGTTTCATAGAATGAAAAAAATGTTTAAAAAGTAAGTAAACAAGAACGAAAAATCATGCGCACAGCATAGATTATGAAACATTTTCCAACATATTCAGAATAACAAAACTTCACAGTTTACAAAGGTGAAAGAGAACATCTAAATGAACAATTTGAAAAACACATAACGTATATTTGAAAACACGATTTCTGCTATTACCCTGAATAGTCGTTAAAATATACGATTTTTTGTGCAGCCCTGTATGTGATCAACAGATGTGTATGCATACTACATAGTATGCAAAAAGAGAGTTCAGTTAAACGCATAGCACAGTTGAAAATTTCCACTCAGCCATTTCCGCAAATAATAAAACGTTGTTGAGAACTTTTGTGAGATCCTGTATAGGATCTATAAAATTTATATATACCAAGTAATATTTAAAATATACTTAAATTTAAAAACGCATATCACAACTGTAAACGCACGTTCAGCCATTATTGTTCGTAGACTTCAATAGTTCATGGTTGTTCACTTTCTTCTATAACCAAATTCTTTTGTGAGTCCCTGAAAATAAACGATAAGTTCTAGGCACACCCTAAACTTATATGGGCCCTTGGGGCGCGAGCCCACCCAATAATTTTATCTCTCCGCCCACCCAATTTCAATTGATTTAATTTGTATTTTTTTTTTCAATCGCTGAAATGAAATTTGGTTTTATTAACGTTCTCAAAATAGTGTGTTTGAAAAATAGTAAGGATATCCATTAGACTCACAGGAGCACTGAAAACCCCTTCAGCTGATATAGTGTTAAATTTCTTACGAAAACAAATTTCCTGCCTATTTTGCAATCTGTTTTGATGTCTTGAATGGATAAAGCACTTAGGTGACTAAAATGTACGGTTTTCTTGACTTTTAGTTTTTCGCACTTTCAATAGTCAGCCATTCCAGTGTTATTTAAAATAAGTATAAATGTATTTATAAGGAAGAACTTAAAAGAATATAATTTAATAAATTATTTATAAAATTATAATAAAACATTTGCTTAGAAGAAACATAATTTAATTTTGAATTATCATCTTTAGTCATTCGCTCCTCCCCTCTCTCTCTCCACACACATACTCAATAAGGGGGGGGGGGGGGATATGTGTTATTTTACGCAAAAACTTTTGGGTCCACTCAATATTTTTGAAAAGTTGGCGCTACTGACTGTAAGAACATTGTAGGTGATTCCTCGGTGATGTATATCCATTTCAATATGTTTAAAATACTGTTATATCATTGAAATACACGGAAAACTATTTTCCCCATAGATGAAATGTAACGGAATTCTTTTGAGTAGCCCTGTCAATGAATCGAAAATGCTACACACTTCATTTTCAATACCGAACATACCACAGTAAACCCCAATAACACATATCCATTTCATGGCAATCGGACTCTCTTGACGCAAGTTAGAGTACGGACAGACAGACAGACAAACAAAATGGATTCATAAACACTTTTCAACTATGTTGGAAAGTACAGTAGAGCCTCGATTATCCGAAGTAATTGGGACCGACCCTCTTTCGGAAAATCGAAATTTTCGTATAATCGAGAATGCTTCAATTTTAAGATTAAGGCTAAATGTATGCAATACCTCTTATTATAGTAACAAGTGCTTAATAAAAATAAAGCAATGGCAAAATAGAAACAAGAATAAATTACCTGAATTTTCATTTTGAAATTAAGTACCTTTTACGTATGTCACAAGGGTTTGAAACAATGGTTTGTTTGTCGCAGTTTCGATTGCCTTTGCTTTGAAGCTCTATCACGGAATTTTTTAATATTATTATCTCAACAGTATCATAGTCTTCCTGCTGCTCCAGCCATGCCAAACCTTTTGCAACACATTCAAAAGCTAATGGCTAATTGGTTCGTTTTATTCGTTCCACTCCGCAGCTTACGGGAGTTCAAGTTAAATTCAAAGGAACTCTAAGAAAGGGATCAAAAATATTTATATGTACCCGTAGTTCGGAAAGGACTGCTTGCACACAAGGAATATGATAGTTAAAAAAAAAAAAAAAAAAAAAAAAAATCCTTTAAAGATGGCTTTCGGTTAATCGAGAGTTTCGGATAAAAGAGGTTCTACTGTATTAATAAAAAAGAAATTAAAAGCAGCTTTTATGTCTATTTTTAAATAAATATTTTTTCCCTTCTTAAAAAAAATAAGGATTAAATATTTAGGCAAAATTAAATAATTGTAGTTGAAATGTTGGAGAAAACTGCAAACGGCATTCAACTGTGTTTTATAAACTGAAGCGTTAAATTCAAAAGCAGCGTTCACATTTCAGCGTATAATTTCAAAAGTTGATTTTTCCAGCATTAATCTAAATATATTTGTTCATGAAGAAAAATTTGAAGAAATTTAAAATTAAATGTCTTATTATATTTTCTTCCTTTGTTAAAGTCATGCAAATAATAATTAATCCATTTCCTGCCAACGTGTAGTGACTTTTCGAAATTTAAAATGATTATTACTGCTATTTTGGATTATTTTGAAATAATTTCGAAATAACGTTTATAATAAATAGTTCAAAAACATTAAACAAAATTTGAATGCTTGTTAGAAATAATTGTTAGAAAATAGGAAATAAAAAATAAACCTATTTAAAATCCGATTGATTGTTTAATAATTTGTGATTAATAGGTTGGATTTTTTTGTATATTCTACAACTATAGTTAAAATATTTAATAAACGCTAAACAAAAATGGGCTATAATGTGATGCCATGCAAATATAAAATTAAATTAAACTGAGATAATGAAAATATTTATTGAAATTAACGTAAAAACAATTTTGTGTATGTGTTTGTGTGTGAATTAGGTAGGCTGTGTAAATCATGTTAATAACGAATGCTTAAAAATCATATAATGAAAATAACAAAAAACTGACTGTTTATAATTAGTAATTAAAATATTTTCTGAGTAATAAAATTTTTTAGAAATCTTATATTTTCAAGTAGAAGCTCTGAAACTTATAATGTTTTTTTAAAATTTAGCGCACAATTTGAATAATGTAAAACTAAATTCTTTTATCATATCAAAAATTACTAAATTTTATTATTAAACTTTATGATAGTTTAGATCAGTTTTAATCATATCATTTTGACTTAATGTAAGCTATGTGGGATATTGAGTAGGTAACGGTGTGATATTAGAGTCATTGAAATAAATATAATTATATCATTTATATAAAGATGGTAAACATAACCATTGTTATTACCTAAAGAATTCCTTTCATAGTAATATAAATATAAATCATAAAGTATACTTGAATTTGTACCTCCTTGAGAAAAACCTTGACATTGTTTACAAATAGTTTTATAATAAATATAATTACGATGTTAATTTAAGGTAAAGTTTAATGATGTGTTTGATATTCAAACTAGTATTGTTTTAAATTTAATGGAGATTTGTAATTTTTTTCTGAGTAAACACACAGTTTTATATGTAAATCTCTTATATATCTATATCTAATAAATATAATTACGATGTTAATTTAAGGTAAAGTTTAATGATGTGTTTGATATTCAAACTAGTATTGTTTTAAATTTAATGGAGATTTGTAATTTTTTTCTGAGTAAACACACAGTTTTATATGTAAATCTCTTATATATCTATGTCGTTAAAAAGATCATTAAAATTAACTGTTTTTATGTGTTTTTCATAATTTTTGTTTTACAATTTATTTATAGGCTAAAATATGTTTTATGCTGTGTTGATTGTCCATTTTTAATCATTATATTGTATATTTGAGAGAATATTCATCAATAAATTACTTGCTATGCAGTATTATTATAGTCATTATAACCAATAGTTACAGTACGAAATTTTATAGGATTTTTATAAAAATCTTGGTATGATAACATAGAATGGATAATTGAAGTTTTTGCATTTAAGTTTTAATAATTTGTGATAATTTAATAATTTTATCTATTATTAATTTCGATGTTTAATGAGATTTTGTAAAATACCACTAATAATTAAGAGCATTGTAAAATAATTATTTATAGTAATCTTTACAAATAATGGCATAATTGTTTGGTGATTTATCTACATAAGTGATAATAAATTTCTTTAGTACATTCTTTATGTAACTGTTTAAGTTTTTTTTATCTACACATAGGTCATGTTCCAGAAACAATTGGTGTTAATGAACTAAATCTAAGCTCCAACGTAGATGATCGTAGTCTGGTTTTTTTAAAACTTTCAACAAAGTTGAAAAGTGTTTATGCATTCGGTTTGTCTGTCCGTCTGTCCACGCTCTAACTCCCGTGAATATACCTGGATTTTCATGAAATTGAGAAAGGTTATTTAGGGTCACCCAAGCATATTTAGCATTGTATATGAAGTATGTAGGATTAATCGTTCATTTACAGGGGCACTCAAAACTATTCCATAACATTATGGTATATGGGGAAAAATCGTTTGCAGAGTATTTTAATGACATTACGCTGTTTCAAATGTATTCAAACTGATATAAATCACTGAATTTCACTACGATCACGTTGAAACAGGGCATTCATAGCATTTTTTAGTCATTTACAGGGACACACAAAAGAAATCGATTACAGTACAGTACTGTCTTTAAGTCATAATTGCTGGAATGTACGCTTTAAAATTCGGTATGCGCTTTTAAATTTAATTATTTTTTTGCACCTTACTCGTTATATATAAATTCTGTACCTCAAATACAGGGCTGCACAAAAGTATTCACGTACCATTCTCCTTATGAGAGGAAATTGCTGAAGGTAAATTTTCAACTGAAGTATGTGTATCTCTTAAGTGAACTCAATTTTGGCATGCATGTAGTTAATAGATGCAAATCTATATATCATATACAGGGCTGCTGAAAAAATTCACATAGTTTTCCGATTGTGGATTAGAACAGCTGAATTTGGGTTTTGAAATATGCGCTTCCATATGGTTGAATTAAAACGTAATATATTAATTTTTTTTTAACGGTGCCGTTTTGTTACATTATTCTGAATGTGTTGGAAAGTGTTTCATAATCTTTACTTGACGCATGATTTTTTCTTACTTCTTTACTACTTGTTTTATTAGTGTTAGTTTTGAAAACTGTCGTTCAGCTTAATAATTTGTAAGCGCTAATCTATACTAGTCTAAACTAATCTATAAAATCTTAGTGGCTGTCAGTGATTTTCAAAGCATACACATATTTCGAAGTTCATTCGACTATTTAGAGGATGTATAATCAAAAATAACATTTACACATTTTTTTGTCTGTCTGTCAGTTTATCTCTAATATGCTCAGAAACATAACATGTTGCATAACAAACATTAAATTTATCAGGGCAGATAGAAAACTCAAAAATGCCCGCTGATTTTTATGATATCCTATTCTAATTATATTTTTTCAATTAATAATTTCAAAAATCCAATCTTTTTTTTTTCTTCCTGAAATAATCATACTAATATGTAAAGGTAAAGATAGGAGCAATTTGTTATAACAGCAGAAATCACTACGAATTCTTTTAGCGCGATATTTCTGGATTTAGGTAGCCACTGTATTATACTATAACATTAAGAGGTTAAACAAATGTACCATGTAAAAGAATTTTTAAGTATAGTTACAAAAGAAAATTGCTTTGAAGCATTGTCGAAATATTTATTCATTCTAGAAAAAGGATATTCGGATTTCTTCCAAAAAATGAGGCTCATTGTAACTTATATTTTAAAATCCATTACTTTAATCACTGTTTCACGAAGCTTGAGTAATTCAATAACCATATGTTTATGACATATTATTATCACATTTGAATCTGAAACAAACTTGGTTAATTACTACATTTATTGATAAAACGAACAAGTATAATGAAAATCGTTTCATCCTGTTCCCAATCTTCCTCATTTTACTAATCCCATTTTAAGTTACAGCCTTTGAATAGCAGTTCATCTGAAAATTTGAGTATTTTTAAAGAAAACGTTTTAAAATTGCTAATTGTTATCATTAAACTTTCAGATTAACCTAATTTGAAACTTTCAAGGATATTGCTTGATTTTGACTCTATCCTAAGGAGTAAACACATGATTATTAGAGTCATTCTCCAAAAAAGTGTACCATTCCAGTCACAAAGCCTTTTTCAGTATTTGACATGAACATATTTTAATTAATTTATGTTTCTATTGAAAGTGAAAGAAGACTAACTGTGTTGTGTGCATATGTTTTTTATAATTACTTTATATTTTTTGTTTCTTAGGGCACAGTATGTGAGATCTCACCTCCGTGTCATGTCACACACCCAGTGTTACTAAGGAAAATGTTTGATTACTTATTTAATTGAAAACAAAATAGTTGAATAATTATTATTCTAGCTACAACTATCTCAAGAACAAAGTAACTTAGCATTAATTCCTTTATATTTTTGTTTGTTTTCTGAGTACGGAAAGGAGTGTCACACAATAAATTCTCACCTCCATGGAACAAACATTAAGTTGTATTTTCATGTTTATGGATGGTAAAATTATCATCCGATTTTGTTTCCCATGATGCTAAAGTTAGCCAGTATGTTTGCTGCTGTTAAATTATAAGTCAGGTGGTTGTTTTTATACTCAGGTATTAGATTTTGTTATAAAAAAGCAACCATGGTTATTGGAGTTTCTCGTACCCGTGAACTGAAAATTCAAGGCGACTCAATCAACACTAAGATATTTGCTTATGTATTGCTTATGTAATTATATCAACAGACGTTGATTTAAAGAACAAAAAAAAAAAATTCTCAAAAAAATAAATATGTAAGTTAATATTTAGAGCATTTTCCTCACTTCCGTGATATCACCTCCGTGAATCTCTTAATTTTGAAAATGTATATTTCAGAGAAAAATGCTTAACAAGAGTTTACAATGACTGTAAATCAAAAAAGATTGTTTCAAAAATTCAAAGGAGAAGAATTAAATAACATATAAAAAGATGGGTGATGAAAAGAAGTTCCAGATGGGAGATGGATTTTTTGTGTGTGTTTTTTTATATTCATTCCAAATAAATTCATTATGCATATTCTTATATAGAATTGCTCCTTAGTTACATATCTAATAGAATAAATAGTTTTTTATGCTTTGTCTCACTACACAAACATTAACTGTAGCATAAAGTTCACCTCCGAGAACGATGTTAATAAAAAAATTGTGTTTCGGAAAAAAAATAAATATAATGTACCTGGACCATTGCCGATTTTCACTTGCAGTAGGCGACAAGTTTCTAAAAATGATAACATTTGTCTTGAAAAACAAAAATTTTTTACGGAAAAAATTTGTATTGAAAATGTACACTTTTGGGATCTAGGAGCCCGATTTCGATGATTTGAAATTCGAACCCACCGAGCCCAGAAGTACACGGTATAAAATTGTCAATAACATTTAAAATTGCTTCAAGATTATTTTTTTCATTTTAAAATATTTTCTTAGATAGAAACGAGCAGGGTTAGGTGATATATATATCAATGTATATATATCTTGATATACATCATGATATATATCCGATATTTATTTTCAAAATATCATGAAATTGGATACTTGCGATATTTCTATATATTTGTTACTTATTTTTAAAATATTGCGTCTGATATTTTTGATATTTCTAGTCAATGCAAGTGTAAATGAATTTTTCAAATGTTATTGACTGTTTCATTCAGTAGATAAAGAACTTTTGCTCTGGCAGTGATTTTTTTTATCCCCCTTCCATTAAAAAACTTTCCCGAGCTATTCTTTTGAAGCTGAATTTTTAAATGTAGAACCGATATGCATGTAGCACAATATTTCTAGTACTTAGAACAGGTATTGAAGGATAAACTTTCTAATTTAGATATCAGAATATTGTTTTATTAAGTTTTCATGTTAAATACAATATGTTTTAACTTCTAATTTGTATTAAGTCTGAAAATATTTCTAATCATCAATAAGTTGACTATTTTGAAAATATCATGATGTTTGGAAATCTTGGAGATGAGTATTCTAAATATTTCCTGATGACGTGATTTTTATGACTCCGAAAATCCGTTTAAGGGATCATAGAACTTTTAAAATGTCGAAAAGTGAAAAAAAATGACAATTTTATCATTTTATATCTAAAAAAGTATATCTACATTACAAAAACACAATTATTGAAGGTGGTAATAGATACACGTTTTTTGTTTCGTTTCATATACTTTTACTTTCTTCTATCTTTACAAGAAGAAAGTATTGGATTCGTGAAAAATTTCGACTTCCCGTTTTCGATGAATTTATGCGTTTTTAAAAGATCCTGAACACGATTCGGTGATTTTTAGAAAATGTCTGTCTGTGAGTCTGTCTGTCACTCTGTGAGTCTGTATGTGACTAAATTTTGTGGGCGCTCTATCTCAAGAACTAATGCACAGAATTTCACAAAACTTTAGATTCAGTTAGAGTAGACCTGGATATAAACTGGTGCTGATTAGTTTTTGGTGTATATCTCCCAACAGGTGGCGCTGCTATGCTGCATTTTTCACGATTTTTGCAATAGCTCTATCTCAAAAACTAATGCAGGGGTTTTCATCAAACTTCAGATTCCGTTAGACATTGACATAAGTTGTTACTCATTATGTTTTGCTGTAAACCACCAACAGGTGGCGCTGTTTGGCTACATTTTGCATGATTTTAGCGATATATCTCAAGAACTAATGCACGGAATTTCATATCTTTAGGATCCTCATGATGGGCATAGATTGTCATTTATATTTGGCACTGTGATAGCGAATTTTGAAATATTAGCATATATAAGATAGAAGAAAGTTTTGGGATTGCCCCATCCGACCAGTTCAGAACGTAATGGGGAAAATCTATAGATTTAAAAGACAAAGGCGGTTTTTTTAGTGATTTGGTCTGAGTTTTCTACTGAACCGATTTTGATATTTTTTTTTTTTTTAAATGAAAGCATTTTATCTGTAGATGTGCCCGCACTCGCTCTTTTTTAAATAATCCCATTTTTATATTTTAATTTTAAATGTTCTTTTATGAAATTTTTTCACACTGGTGGCAATCGGGTTACTTCCATTGTTGAATAGAGAGAAGGGAAACAATGGGAATTCAATAGAAATCGTAATTTAGAGCGTTTTAAGAGTGTCCGGGACACAAAAATGTTAAAATTTTCTTAATATTTTTTTATTACATTAAAAATTTCTCTGTTTCTTTCTGCTTAAAATGAAGTTTAAATAATGTTTCTATCTTAATTGGAACAGGATATATTCATTTTTAAGTTTTGGTTTGTTTTCAAAATCTAGCTTTCAAGCAATGGTTGTCATGAAAACGACTTTTTGCGAAAGTGCGTTTTTCTTCTTGATAGGTTTTTTTTTCACCATTTCTAGTATTTAAATTATTATAAGTCAAGAACCATTAAAGATAAATGGTTCAAATTAGGAACGTGTATTTTTCAACTGTTTTACTTTAATTTTGATTTAGAAAATTTTTTTTAAAAAATTTACTTTTGAAAATATGATTTTTTTTTTTTAAGTTACGTCATTTTTATTCAAATTTTTACTTTAAATATTTTTAATTTTTATTTAAATTAATCTTTTTTTAAATGCTGAATCTAAATTAAAACTTATACATTTCTGTTTATTTAAATGCAAAAAAATTTAAATTCTACAAATAATATTTCGAGTTATAACGATTTTAAATTACCCCACTTTTTTAATAAAATTTAAATTTTAAATTTAAAAAAGTTATGAGAAGTTTTATGATGTGATTTTATTTACAAATTATATGGTTAACCATCACAAAAAATTTCGAAATTTTAACTCAATAAATAAAAATTATTTGAATATGTGTCCCGAACCCCCTTAAAGCGTTTTATGCTCATTTCACCCTTTTAAATTTCGAATTTTTTAGAAACCGTTCTTAAGGAGCATTTACGTCTTACCATCCATGCCAAATTTCAAGCCCTTTCGGTATTAAAAAAAAATCACAATTTTTGAACTCTTTTTGCTCCTTCACCCCCTTGGGAGTTGTTCTATCGCCATAAAATATAGTGTATGTTGGAACAGAAATGGCAGCGTTTCAGCACAATTATTTTTGAAATCGGCTAGGTAGTTCCAGAGATTACGGCTACAAACAAACAAACAAACGTTACTTCCCTATAACAATAGTATAGTTGCTAACAGAAGCCTTAAAACCGTGCTGTTACATAATACGAAGAAACATGTCTTTGTACCAGGATCAACGGAATATATTGTTGTCAATTATTGCTGCTTATTTAATTGTGAAAATGCAAAACCATCACATAACGGAAAGTCAAATTACGCAGTTTTACCAACAAAATGAAAAAGCAATATAAGACTTTCGACTAAGAAAAATCAGTGAATTTAAATCTGTTTTAATACATATTATAGGTATGCGTTTAAGTATGCATAAATTTTCAATTATTTTTTTTCAAATAACTAGATAAAATGTGATAAAATATATGTTGCTGAATGATGTACTAAGTTAACCCTATATGTACAGAATTATTTTAAATATGTTTTAATGCATATTACAGGTTTGCGTATATGTTTGCATAAATTTTCAATTAATTTTTTCAAATAACTAGATAAAATGTGATAAAATACACATTGCTGAATGATGTACTAGGTTAACACTTTATGTACTGAATTATTTTAAATGTGTTTTAATGCATATTATAGGTATGCATGTATGTATGCATAAATTTTCAAATAATTTTTTTTCAAATAACTAGATAAAATGCGATAACATACACATTGCTGAAAGATGTACATACTACGTTAACCTTTTATGGACTGAATTATGAATTAATGAAAATTTAATCTTCTAAAGCATTTTTCGTGAATTGTTTAAACTACATTAGAAGATTTAGCTGAACATTTAATAAATTTTAGAAGGATTGAAGGATTCATTAAATTTGAATTTATAGGGATTTTATGCCATATTTATACCCCACTCAAATCTTTTATTTTAAATATTTTTCTTAGTATTTTCTAGAATTAGTAAATGTACAAATATAATGTTCTTACAATAGAAATATAGATATATTTCCGAATTGAAAATCCCCCACTCCCAACGCCAAGAAAGCTGAAAAGATGCAAAGGCAAAAGAAATCATCCTTTTAAAAATATTTTTGTTTTGCGTAATCGATAATGCCTTTGGAACAAGATAAAGTAATGTATCTATAACTCATTCTAAACTGTAAACATTCTAATCGATCTATTAAATGAATTTTATAAGAACTTATTTTAATGGTACTTATAAGTGCCGTCTGTAGATAAAGGGTTAAAAATATTAAAATTACACAAAAATATGCATAAATAAACAGTTTCAATCCTTTTCTAGTGTCAGCTTCAAGATCTTAATTGATTTATGTATATTTTATGTAATTTTAATATTTTTAATGTAGTACATCATTTAGCAATATGTATTTTATTACATTTTATCTAGTTATTTAAATTTTACATGGTGTAATGGTCCATCCATACCTTTATAAAAATGTTTTATTTATTTATTTATTAACTTGCTATTATTACGTTCAACAGACTATATGCATCAATGTAACATATGCCGATACATGTTGTTTAAAAGTAATGTACGTGATAGAGAAAAAAAAACGAGGTCAGTTTTTAAATAAACATCCTAAAAACGTATAGAATTAGTATAAAGGTTTAAAAAAGTTTTCCCAAACATAAATTTCGTACACCTGTGTCATTTATGAGTAATACGTCATTGTTAGTTTTTGAAAATTAATTTCTGCTACCCTATCATCCACGAATTAGAACATTGATTCACTGTGAACATATGCATATTCACTGTAATTTTTTTATTTTTATATTATGATCATTTTTGGCAACATTCTGGGCTAAACTTAGCTGTTAACAGGACGATGCACTTTTGTCCTTTCCATTGAAAATCAGCATCCGTCGTGTTGCCATTCACAAATACATAAAAAAGCGTTCTAACGAACTTGGACAGGGAATGATTATGCGTTAGGAATTGCACCGATCTTAATAACCAGGAAATCCGTCGATATTTTGTGGTTTATTGGTGTTTTTTCTAACATGATTTGGGTGTGGGATAAACGTTATACACACCGACGAGAATGAACTTTTTGTTATTGTGCGAATATTTCTTTTCTGTATCGAACTATTCCGCTGAACAGGTACGTTATTTATTAATGCTTATTCGCATAATTCACGCCCCTGCATATTTTTGGCTCGTCTATAGCTTTGAAAGAAAAATTCCTGCAAAGAAGTAATTTTTAAGTAAAAAATAAATAAAACTGTGCTTCTTAATCTTTTTTTTTTTTTGGAGGGGGGGGGGGGTGGCGGGACACTTTTTTTATTTTCCACATTAGAGTCCTCCACATGTCAGGTTATATCCAACCCGAACCAGAAAATTCTATCGGAATTAAACCGATATCCGAACTGAACCCGACGGAAAAACTTTCGTTGGCTTGAAATCCAACCCAAGCCGAGTAAATAAAATTCATATTTTAATGAAATTAAGAAAAAATATTTTACAATTGTATATCTGATATAAATTTTAACTTTTATTTATAAAAAGGAACATATATGGGGCATTCTCAAAATCTTTTGACTTTTGGGGGAAAAAATCTGGCGAAATTAAACTTGCTAAAATAACATTTTAATCTGATAGACGAATGCCTTAACGATTCAAAATAAAGAAAAAAGGGTCAGCAGCAAAAAATGTTTTATTTAACAATTATATATTTAAAATTTCAGGCCATTCGGAAGGCTGTAACATCATTAAAATGCACTTGCAATAATTTTTCCCATTGGGCGTAATGTAAAGAAACACTTTTGACTGTCCCTGTAATTAAACTATGCATCCGATTTTCATAAAATTTCAAATGGCTCGACAAAATTTTGCAGCAATCATATATTTAAAATTTCAGCCCATTCGGTTGGGTAGTTTTGGCTCTGTTATATGCGGACGGACGGACGGATTGAACGACGACTACAGGTGCTACGTATTTGTATAATTACGAACGCACCTAAAAAAAGGGTCAGCAGCGAAATTTTTTTTTATTTAACTGAGGTGTAAGTTAAACTTGCTAGTTTAATTTTCCTTACCATTTTACCGGTATAACTTTTTATTTTCTTCTAAATTTTTACTTATAATGAATTTGCGTAGTACCCACAGGTATTCAAATAAGAAATAATAACAATGTAGCATTTTTAGTAAAAAATTTTGGTATAACATTGTCTTAAAGGAGTGTTAAAAAAGGGACGGTAAGGAAAAAAGGGGACGGTATAGGAAAAAAGCGACGGTAAGGAAAAAAAAAGGGATGGTAAGGAAAATTATCACCTATTTTTAGGCAAATCATGTTAAGACTAACAAGGAGAGGGCCAACCTTGTTAATCACAGATTTTGATTATTTTAATATATGTTGTAGGGTAGAGACCCCTTAGTGTTAAGTTCAACGGATTTTATCCAACGCTCCGTAATTCTTGAGAAACCAGGCGGGTCTAATAATAGTACGCAACTTAAATACATACTTTGCAAACGCGATGTTAGGTTGGTCGTGGTTCAGTTGGTATGGCGTTTGCCGGCTGATTCGCGGGCCCGGGTTCGATACCCGAGTGCGCTAGATTTGTTTTTCTAATTTTTTGTTTTATAAATATACTTGTAAGTGTAATTAATAATCTCATTGTCAATTAAAATTTATAATATTGTATATCAATTATAATTTTAACCTATTTAATTTTTTACATTTAACTAAATAGTTGTATAAAACATAATAAAACTATTAATTTTTTAAAAATCACTTTTAAAATGTATTTCATATATTCTTTATCGATGCAATGATATTGAGCAATTGTGTCAATTCGTAATTTTAAAGAAACATCATTTACGCATTGCTTTAACAAAGGAAGTCAATGTGATAATACTATTATTCTGTTTTTAAAGTAATAAGCATAATTATATTAAAAATTAGCATCAGAATTAAATTACAACCGATTTTTTGCATATTAAAGATTTTTAAATTTGTAATACGTATATTTGCGCTTTCAATTATTTTGCTTTCACCTTTATCTTCTTTCTGCTTTTATTTTTATTTTATTTGAATATTCTTTTATTTTATCATAACTAGATAGCACCACAACAGATTTTGTCACGATTTTGGAATTTTTATCATTCAATAATAGATCCAATTTCTTTTTAAACTTCCTTAAAGGATGAGAAATAATAGTTTAAAAAAAAAAAAAAGATAAATTTAATTTTGTTAACGCTATAATTAATGTATGATATTAAAATTTGTAATTGAAATTATTAAATTATAATTACGAGCTATAAAATAAAAAATGAGAAAAACAAATGTAGCGCGTTCGGGTATCGAACCCGGGCCCGCAAATCAGTCAGCGAACGCCGTACCAACTGAGCTACGACAAACCTACCATTGCGGTCGCAATGTAAGTATTTAAGTTGTGTACTATTATTAGACCCCCCGGTTTCTCAAGAACTAAGGAGCGTTGGATAAAATCTGTTGAACCTGACACTAAGGGGTCTCTAAACTACAACATATATTAAAATAATCAAAATCTGTGATTAACAAGGTTGGCCCTCTCCTTGTAAGTGATAGCCATAACATTCACTGATTTTTAGAAACAGTTATTTACATTGCATTAAATGATTAAAAAAAAAAAATACCTCGAAAAGTACAGGAATAAATCTTGCGGAGGGTAGGACTACCCATGAAGCCACGATGCTTGAAATGGATATTTAAATACTGATTTAAATTATGCAGTAAATTTCGTGTCAAAGAATTTTAGCCATTCTTTCTCTAGGATACTTCTGCATGAGAAAAAAGTTAAAAAAATTCTGTGGCTGCATCTGAAGTGATTTTCTGTATAAGTTTAGCAAGAGGGACGGCAAGGAATCTACAACCCAGGGGCAGAGTTTAAAAAATAATAACAACACAAAAAATGTGTGCAGGTTAATTTTTAGCTACATCTATACTAATATTATAAAGAGGTAAAAATTGTTTATTTGTAGAAGGTAAGCTCTAGAACTACCGAACCGATTCCAAAAGTAATGGTATCAAAATGATGGTGTTCGTCCAACTTAGAACATAGGCTATATCTTATGTCCGTGTCACTGACCAAAAGGGAGTGCAGGAGCAAAAAACGTTCTAAAAATGTGCGATTTTTGAGTTACTGAAGGGCCTAGAAACATGAAATTTGGAATGGTAGTTATTTATAAGATACTAATGATCTCTAAGGACATTTAAAAAAATCGAAATTTAAAAGGGGTGAAAATGCGTGAAAAGCGTTCTAAAAAACGTTCTAAATGGCTATTTTTACGCAATTTCAGGAAGTGCCAAACTGATTTAAAAAATAATGGTGTCAAAATGATGGTGACAACCCTTGCTCTAACATAGGCTACATTTTATATCGGTGACACTACACCTAAAGGGGGTGCAGGAGCAAAAAAACGTTCGAAATTGCGATTTTTGTGTTACTGAAGGGCCCAGATACATAGAATTTGGCATGGTAGTTGCTAATTAGATATAAATGTTCTCTAAGAACATTTCTTAAAAAATTCGAAATTTAAAAGGGGTGAAAATGCGCAAAAAGGCGTTTTAAAAAACGTTCTAAATGGCGATTTTTACGTAATATCAAGAAGTACCAAACCTATTTAAAAAATAATGGTGTCAAAATGATGGTGATAACCCATGCTCCAACATAGGGTACATTTTATGTCGGTGCCACTACCCCAAAAGGGGGTGCAGAAGCAAAAAAACGTTCGAAATTGCGATTTTTGTGTTATTGAAGGGCCCAGATACATGGAATTTGGCATGGTAGTTACTTAAAAAGCAGTAAACCAACTTTTAAAATGCACAAATAATGCGTGAAAAGCAGCAAACAGCTGTTTCGAATCTACAGCGAGATTCTTCGTCAGTGCAAGATAGGGGAAAAAAGAACAGCGTGCTAGAAAAAGCAAGGCTGAGCAAAATGATAGACAGAGACGCGCTGCCTTATATACCCTATTCGGGTAGCGAAAGCGCCAGAAACAACCAATGAGAGAGAAGCAGTGGAAACGACTGGGTGGACAAGTAGCGACATCTACCGGTGATGGAGAGAAAAAGAAACAAAAAAAGAGGAAATTAAATTAATGCTTTCCAAATACTTGGTAAATCTGGGGTACTAGATAAGTCATTGACTAAAGAGTGAGAATTTTTAATGATGTGGTAAGCTTCCCAAAAATCAAGATCAAGGTTAGAAGAACATTTTTGGATAATGGTGGCTGAGGAAAAATCGAACCTATGTTGAGAAGACCAAGAATGTTGAGCAATAGAAGAACGTTTGAGCTCCTGATTTTTAACATAACCTTCATGCTCTTTTAAACGAAATCTAAGAGCACGTAGTCTGGCCAATATAAGAAAGGCCACACTGGCAAGAGATTTGGTAAATACCCCAGTTATCTAGGCGATCAACGGTGTGTTTGAGATTTGAAAAAGTGATTTTATTAATAGGAGAAAAAATAACATTAAAATCAAACCTTCTTAAGATTTTAGTAACTTGCTGACTGATTTTAGGAAAAAAATGGTAACACAACTGAAGTATTAGAGTTGGAATTAGAATGCTTTTCAGAATGGACGGGTTTCGCCAATTTCTTATAAATAGAATCAATAATATTAGAGGAATAACCACGATCAACAGCAATAGCTTTGAGGTAATTAAGTTCAGCACTAAGTAACTGAGGAGTGGAACAACCTTTTGCTGTCATTCTCCCACCTCACAGGCATTCTTCTCATCCCCCTAACCAGAAATTCGATGCTTTCAATACTTTTGTTTTTCGGGCTATCAATATTTGTTCCACTCCTCAGTTACTTAGTGCTGAACTTAATTACCTCAAAGCTATTGCTGTTGATCGTGGTTATTCCTCTAATATTATTGATTCTATTTATAAGAAATTGACGAAACCCGTCCATTCTGAAAAGCATTTTAATTCCAACTCTAATACTTCAGTTGTGTTACCATTTTTTCCTAAAATCAGTCAGCAAGTTGCTAAAATCTTAAGAAGGTTTGATTTTAATGTTATTTTTTCTCCTGTTAATAAAATCACTTTTTCAAATCTCAAACATCCCGTTGATCGCCTAGGTAACTGGGGTATTCACCAAATCTCTTGCCAGTGTGGCCTTTCTTATATTGGCCAGACTAAACGTGCTTTTAGATTTCGTTTAAAAGAGCATGAAGGTTATGTTAAAAATCAGGAGCTCAAACGTTCTTCTATTGCTCAACATTCTTGGTCTTCTCAACATAGGTTCGACTTTTCCTCAGCCACCATTATCCAAAAAATGTTCTTCTAACCTTGATCTTGATTTTTGGGAAACTTACCACATCATTAAAAATTCTCACTCTTTAGTCAATGACTTATCTAGTACCCCAGATTTTCCAAGTATTTGGAAAGCATTAATTTAATTTCCTCTTTTTTGGTTTCTTTTTCTATCCTTCTCCGGTAGATGTCGCTACTTGTCCACCCAGTCGTTTCCACCGCTTCTCTCTCATTGGTTGTTTCTGGCGCTTTCGCTACCCGCATAGGGTATATAAGGCAGGGCGTCTCTGTCTATCATTTTGCTCAGCCTTGCTTTTTCTAGCACGTTGTACTTTTTTACCTATCTTGCACTGAAGAAGAATCCCGCTGTAGATTCGAAACAGCTGTTTGCTGCTTTTCACGCATTATTTGTGCATTTTAAACGTTGGTTTACTGCTTTTTAATATTCCTGCACAAAGGCTTTAATTGCTATTTTAATGGTAGTTACTTATTAGATATAAATGATCTAAGAGCATTTCTTAAAAAAATCGAAATTTAAAAGAGCGAAAGAGTGAAAATGCGCAAAAGCGTTCAAAAAACGTTCTAAATGGCCTTTTTTACGCAATCTCAAGAAGTACCAAACTGATTTTAAAAATAATGGTGTCAAAATGATGGTGACAACCCTTGCTCCAACATAGGCTACATTTTATGTCGGCACCTTACCCTCAAAGGGGGTGCAGGAACAAAAAAACGTTCGAAAATGCAATTTTTGTGTTACTGAAGGGCGTAGAAAAATGAAATTTGGAATGGTAGTTACTTGTAAGATATAAATGATCTCTAAGAACATTTCTCAAAAAATTCGAAATTTAAAAGGGGTGAAAATGCGCGAAAAGAGTTCTAAAAAACGTTCTAAATGGCGATTTCTACGCAATCTCAGAAAGTACCCAACTGATTTCAAAAGTAATGGTTGGAAATTGATGATGCTCCCTTGCTCCAATATAGGATCTACTTCATGTCGGCGTCACTACCACCTTGCGTTGCATTTAAAAAGAAACATTCTAATTTGTGATTTTTGTGATACTGAAGGTACTAGCAACTTGAAATTTGGCATGGTAATTACTTATGAGATGTAAATGCTCTCTGAGAAGAGTTCCTTAAAAATTTTAAATTTAAATGGTGTGGAAATAAACGAAAAGCGTTCTAAAAACGTTCTAAATAGCTATTTCTACGCGATCTCAGAAAATATAAACCGATTTCAGAAGTAATGGTTTCAAATTGATGGTTGCAGTCCCCGCTCCAACATAGCCTATATTTTACGTTGTTATCACTACCACCTGGGGGTTACAGGAGCAAAAAATGTTCTAAATTCCGTTTTTTGTGTTAAAGAAGGGGTCTAACTTTTTAAATTTGGAATCGTAATTACTTCAAAGATGCAAATGCTTATTAAGAATTGTCGAAAGAAAATTCCAAATTTAAAAGGATAAGTGAGCGAAAAGCGTTCTATAAGCGTTCTAAATTACGATTTTTATGCAATCGTATGAAATACGAAACCGATTTCAAACATAATGGTTGCAAATTGATGGTGATAGAACCTGCTCAAACATAAGCTATATTTTATGTCGGTGCCACAACCCCAGGAGCAAAAACTTCCTAAATTGCGATTTCTGCGGTTCTGAGGAGGCTAGAAACTTTAAAAATAGCACGATAGTTACTTATAAAATATAAATGTCCTCTACGAACAGTCGAAAATAAATTCGAAATTAAAAAGGGGTGAAGCGAAGGGAAGGAGCGAAAAGCATTCTAAAAGAGTCCTAAATTACGATTTCTAAGGAATCTCAGGAAATAATAAACCAATTACAGAAGTTATTGGTTGCGAATCAATAGTGATAGTCCCTGATCCTATACGGGCTATATTTTATGCCGGTGTCACTACCACCTGGTTGTCTGTAACAACAAGAAAGCCTTTAAAAACATCTAAATTTCGTTTTCTATAGAATATTAGGAAATACCAACTGATTTCAAGGTTAATGTTGGCAAATTAATGGTGACAGTCTCTGTTTCAACATTTTTCGAGACATTCTATTTCGACTCTGTTTCGGCATTTTATGTTGGTGCCAACTAACACCAGAGAGGTGGTAGACTGTGAGACAAGAATCTTGGAATTTGACATGATGGTTAATTTTAAGATGTAAATGTGTTAAGATGGTTTCTAAAAAATACAAAATTTCAAATGAATACTGAAATCAGCATAAAGGTCTCAAAATACTTTCTAAATTATCATTTATTTCGAATTAGTTTTAGTTCTTCTTATTAATTAAAATCTCATTTCTGTCTATTGCACTTTTATAGTGAAGTTTAGTCAAACTGTGACTTAATTTGTAAGTGTTGAATTGTTCCAAAAAGTGTTCTTCTAATAAAGAATAGTCATGCAAATATCACTTGGCATATTTCAACTATTACCCGAGCAAAGCCGGGGAGTTTGCTAGTATTTATATAAAACAATAGTTCCAGTTTCAGAAAAAAATTACATCGAATAATTTTTATTGAAACAATTTTATACAGACAGCTCCAAACTTAAAAATCAGCATTAGGGACACGGGACGGTAGATGAGTTTTCCTGGTATTTGGACCCCCAACATCGTCCAAAACTTATTTATCTCATTAATATTGTTATGCCATCATGGAATGGGATGTTCCCCAGTATATGAAATAAAAAAAAAAAACACACAAAAAAGTGTATTAAATGAAAAATTATTTTTCAGGTACATGAAACTCAAAAGATTGTTAGAATGCCCCATATACCGGGTGTCCCAAAAATGGCGGACCTATTGGAAAAATGTATTTAAAAATACGAAAAGCGATAGAAATGCACCTTTTGCTGCCCCATGCTTAAAAATACACTACGTGTTGTGTCACAAAATAATATTTTAAATATATAAATTTAATAAAAAGTAATATGAATAAAGTAATGCAAATTTTGAAGTACGCACATCCTTTTTGAGACACCCGGTATATATTTTCATTTATATGCTAATATATTGTTTTAGCTTTTGTAAAAATTTTGTGAATGCATTTTTGAAGAAAGAGTTAGCAAGCCCAACCCGAAGCAATCTAGTCAACCAGACTAGAATCCCGCCCGAAACGTAAAATTAATACACACCGATCCGACACAAACCGAAATGCAGGTTGGTTCGGCTCCGGGTAAAATCGGGTTATCAACTCCATACAGAACTGTAATCCACATTTATTTTAATTCCTGTTGCAAATATTCCTCATTTTGACGCGCGATGATTTATGAAACTTTTTGGCATATTTTTGAGTAAGAAATCAATGCGCGATATGACGAATAGTGTAAAAACATAAAAGGGTACTATACTTTAGCACTATATTAAAATTAGCAAAAATCTAGAATACTGAAAGAAATAATTAGTATGGCTCCAAACAATCTAAATATTTGGTGGAAAATCCTACATTGCGAAATTCGGTGCAAAGCTGCTTCCTGGAGTTGTTTTTTTTTTTTTCTTTTTTGTCAAAGATTTAAAGAGAAACACCTAATTTGGTGTCAAAACAAACTTTCATAGCGTTCAATACATTACGATTTCTCTTTGCCTGTAAAAATGGTTCAACAGCATTGGTACACTGTCTACGCCACAAAGCAATCTGACGCTTCGCAACACAATGAGCAAAATTTTCGGAAAATCGAAATTTGAACAATCAACGGAAAATCCACTTGTTTTAGTCAAATTTTTCTATAAATTAGCTATATAAAGTGCTCACACAATTTTGTAAAGATTTTTCCTTTCTCCATGATTTAAAGTTAAATGGGAAAAAAATTTAAATGGCATCCATTCGGAATAAGGCTTATAGTCCAGGCAAATTAAAGTAAAAACACCTTCAACCCGAGCAAAATTGCAATAGAAGCTCTGTTAACTGATTTTTAATCCGTAACCATTACTGAGAAATATAACCAAAATCAGACAAAATCCGATCACGGGAACACCCTTAAAAACGGATTTCAAAACGGACTGAATCATATGCCGTTTTGCGTTGTTGTGCTGTTGTATAGCTGTTAGTTGAGACGGAAGACGACAGAGGACAGCACAAAACAATTTGGACTGCAAATATTCATTTTTATCGAACAACTGACAACCAATAATGCTTTTGGAACAAGATAAAGTAAAGTATCTATAACTCATTCTAAACTGTATTACTACTAGACCGATCTCCTAACAGTCATCCGGTATGCGGTGAGTTTTTCAAGCTCCGGCGATGGGGAGATATATCTCCGGCCTCAGGCAAGCCCTATACTATATTTTCTTTCTACATATTAAGTCTTCCTGAACATTTTAAGCCCTACCGCATGAAAATCGGTTCAGTGGTTCGCGAGATATAGTTCTTTTAAATTTCTCTACTTTCTGTTAATCCCGTTCCTCTATCCCATGTATCCGCAATTGCAACTGGCTCCGAATTGATTCCAGTGCTTATAAATGCTAGTTGTGCATAACTTTCCCAGGCATCGGAACATTTTTAATAATATGCTTTAGGGAATTTTTCAGGGCAAATATCAGTATTTTTTAATAGAAGAATAAATCTAGCTTTAACGCGCGAAATTTCGCCTTATTTAAGAAGTAATTTTCTATAAGAAAATACTGGTACCAAAAAATTTCCTGGCTATAAAATTTCAGGACACGCACGACCCCTGCATTTATGGACATTTCATCACCAATTTACTTTGTTAAGGAGACTTTAAGCAAAGATATCGATATTTTTGATACATGCTGTGCTGTGATTGTGATCTGACCAGAGTAGTTTGTCATGTCAGTGTTTTTCAAGATTATATTTATGGTGTTAAATGATTATTTAACAGCGGATTACTACATTATTTGTGTAATTTGAAGCTTATACAACACTAGTGAGTGAGTTTTAGATTCTTTTTATAAATTTTAGTATTTATATGAGCCTCTGAAAAGCACATGCTTTACCATTGGCGGCTATTTAATAATGCATCTCTGTGGAGATTATTGTAATGTTAACCTTTTTTAATTAATCTCTAACCTCTAACGTACATAATAAATGCTATAAACAGCTCCATACTGTGCTTTTTATTAACGTAAGTGTATATACTTTGCTCTGTTGCCAGTTTCAATTCAAAATATCAATTTTAAGTGTACTAAATGATGTTTTGAAAATAGTTAAAAATTGTGTTCTATGCTAACTTTTAGCTTCAAACTCCCATAGGAATAACATTGGGAGTGTGTAACTTTTATAAAATTATCAAAAATATCTATAAGAGACAGCAGACAGAAGAGGAGCAGCAATGACATTTAAAAAGTGGCCGATGTACTGGAACACATATCGCCATTTCATTCTGATTCTACTCTACGCAAAATTGTTACAGGCGCAACAGCTAAAAGAGAAGTTAATGTTGATGAGTTGCACTTATTTGGTATGATCATCATCTCCAAAATGACAGGGAAGGATATATTTAGGTATTCGGCTAAAAGGTCAAAGAAAGTGAAAACTCTAGGATCTGCTGCCGCCATTTGTAGTTATAAAGATGACTTAGATATACAAATAGATCCAGCGCTCCTCTTCCAAAGAATGATGATTACTGGCACTTGTGGTGAAATGAATCTCGGAGATGTCATGCGTTATGAACCGTGTGCGTACCCTGCAGCATTATTTGAATCACCAAGTATGATGAGGAATTCAGACAAATCTCAGTTAGCTCAAGCACTAATCAAACACATTAAAAATTTACACAATGAAAAATATGACAACGTGGAAAGTACAGAAAGGTACATATTGGATGGAGGATCTTTCTTGCGTCGCATTTCCTGGTGTAAAAAATGATACATATGAAAACATTGCAATGTCTTACGCTGATTTTATTGTTAAACAATATGGAAAAACTATCATGGTTTTTGATAATTACATTGGTATCCAACAATCAATGATGTGGCTCACAGATGACGCTACAAAAATATTAATTTCAGCCCATACGTGAAATTTATTGGAAAAAAAGGAAGAGTTTCTGGACAATGAAAAAACAAGCAAGCAATGACTTCCCTCATAGGCGAATTGCTTAAGAAACAAGGCTGTACTGTTCCCAACACAGATGGGGATGCCAATATAGACATTATTCGTGCTCCAGTCTCATCTTCAGAACATGCACATGCACATACCACTGTAATAGGTGAAGATACCGACTTGCTGATTCTCCTTCTTTAACAGGCAAAGGACAATGGCTTCAAGCTATACTATCGCAGTGACATAAGACGAGGATCATGTTACGAACCAGTCTATCGTATCCTCAACATGCAATCTCTGTTAGGTCGTGAAAATTGCAACTTCCTTCTGTTTCTGCATGCTTTCACGGACTGCGATACAACATCCAGAATTTTTTTGATTGGGAAATCCTCATCATTTCTCAAACAGATGAACAAGACAGAGCTCCATTCTATTGCAAAAGTATTTTGTTCAAATTCAAGCCTACATTCAGATATAGCTGAGGCTGGAAGAAAAGCAATGCTTCTGTTTTATGACTGCAAGGCACTGGATTCTATAGACAAACTACGTCACCAAATGTTGGTAAGGAAAGTAACTACAGTAAAATCATTTATTACACCTGAACGTTTGCCTCCGACCGATTCTTCTACAAAATATCATAGCTATCACACTTACTTACAAATAAATATCGGAAGAAAGAACCAAGCCAGCAGAATGGGGCTGGTATGTATAAAAACACTCGTGCTACCCAATACTCTGCGAGTGACTACCAGCTACAGATTATTTACTTAATATGATTCCATGTTCTTGAAAGACAAACTGTGCTACTTTACGATGCTGATGCAAGCGTAATTGATTGCCCTGTTCTACAGCTTCTGGGGTGTGCCAAGTCAATGGATGTAACAAGAACTACCTAACTTCTAACTATAAATATGATGAAAACTATTGATACTTTTATTTCTTCACTGGAACATTTCTGTAAAAATGAACTTAAGCAGTAATTTGTCAGAAATAGTAGACTTTTGTGTACTGTTTATCGTTTTTGACTATACTTCAAAGTTAAATTGTGAAAATAAAGCGATATATTTCCGTAAGCGATATATTCTCTGCCTTAGTTCCAAAAAATACCCTCCGCCATTTTGAAATCCGTATATAGGGGTGTTCCCGTGCTCAGATTTTGTCTGATTTTTAATATGCTATTAAGCAGTAGTTCCTGATTAAAAAATTCTGTAAAAAGCTTCTATTGCAATTTTGCCCATGTTCAATCACAAAATGCCTGGACTATTAATGATCGTCTGCAACATTAAAAATATTCTTTGCGTTAAAATTTTGCTGGAAAATAAACAATCTGTATTTGCAATTTTCGGAGAGAAATACTGTGATTGGGTTATTATAAAAGGCGTGAAAAACATGGTTTTGAAAATTCTACATGTAAAATAAGTGACACGATTTCAAAAAGGAAAGAAACGTAAAAGTGTACATATGATTGGGAAAAAGGTTAAAAAAAAAATGCATATCCAACAATAGTACGTTTACTGCTTATTATATCTAAAGTCTCGCCTCATGTTTTAAAAGAAAATTGAACCATCAAAGAACTATCTCAAAATCTTTAGACAGTTCTATAGGAACTGTTAAGAAAATTATAAAAGATAATTCAAAGCTAATTAAAAATAAATTGTCTGCGTCTATACCTATTCCTTAATTTTAGTAAAAATGCGAAATGCAACCGATATTGAGGCTATTCCACCTGAATACATCCCACACAAGTCCCCCGACATGTCTCCTATGGATTACTGTGCATTTGAGCTTTTAAAACAAGCTCATTATAAGCGGCACCAAAAACATTGGATGGACTCTGAAATTGTGGTTGAGGAGTGAAGCAAAATGAACCTTGGTATTTTATGAAAAACTCTATGAAGATTTAAACAAGTTGAAAATTGCTCGTCAAACGTGGCAAATGAGGTGCGTTCGTACTATAACTAGTTTTATAACTATTTTTTGCACCGCATAGTGTACTGAATGTCTATTTTAGTGCACTTCCTAAGTGCATATCCATTTCATTCTGTTCGAAAGGCTGTCACATCATTAAAATGCACTTGAAATAATTTTTTCCCATGGGCCGTCCTGTAACGGAAAACTTTTGACTGTCCCTGTCATTAAACTATACATCCGATTTTCATAAAATTTGAAATGACTCGACAAAATTTTACAACAATTATATATTTAAAATTTCAGACCATTCAGAAGGATGTAACATCATTAAAATGCACTTGCAATATTCCCATTGGCTTTAATGTAACGGAAAACTTTTGACTGTCCCTGTAATTAAACTACCCATCCAATTTTCATAAAATTTGAAATGACTCGACAAAATGTTGCAACAATTATATATTTAAAATTTCAGACCATTCGGTTGGGTAGTTTTTGCTCTGTTATATGCAGACAGACAGGCGGACGGACGGACAGACAGACGGACAGACAGACGGACTGAACGACAACTTTAGGTGCTACGTAATTTATATAATTACGAACGCACCTAAAAAAGGTACATAAACTACATCTTTTTTCCAGGCAGCCTTGCTCCAAGGAACTCAAATAGGGCGTGAAAAGAAGATGTTACCATTTAAAAGTTAAAAGTCAGTACAATTTTTACTATTTAGACGACTATTATTTCGAAAACTGCTTTCATTTTAGGAAAGTAAAGCTAATACATTCGAATGGTGCCCCTCTCATCTTTCTGCGACAGTTTGGTGATAAAATAGCATAGGGTGATGCGATTTTTTTTTTCCAGAATTGTACAATGTATGATTTTTAATCATTTTAGATAAGTAAATTCATGTAGGTAGAAAAGTCATCGTTCGTCCTGATATATATATATATATATTTTTTAATGATGAAAAAGAAAAGCTACAGTTTTTCTACCATGTTGGTAAAAAAACAGTGACCTCTCACGCATATGATTCTCGAGAGACTGAAGAAAAAGTCAGAAAATCGAGAGGAGTCGTTTCAATAATGAATTCTGGAAGATTGTAGTTGAGGGGTGAAACAAAATTAGCCTTGAGATTTTAAGAAACACTCTGTTATCTTACAAATCAAGATGTAGTATAATAATAATAATAAAACACTCGTACTACAATATATATTAAAACACACATACACACATAAATAACGCCTGCATTCAACAGTTAAAGGTATATATAAGTATTTTACAGACATACGTACAATAAATACAATAAACCCAACTGGAGTGAAAAATTAGCCAGAGCCAGGAATCGAACCCGGGACCACAGTTTACAAGACTGCTGCTCTAACCACTGAGCTACTCCGGCCGATGTTTGAGTCTGCAATTTCTCACTAAGTATGATAGTTTAACAAAATAGTAACTATCAGAGATATTATATATATAAGAAAAATATTATATATATATATTTCTTTTTCCGAAATCTTTATAGAAATGTGTGAACAAACACCCTCTGTATCTATATAATAAAGGATAAACGTGTCCATCCGTAACACTGACGTCATTTGGACGGTGGCAACACCAGATGATTAAATGTAGCTTTTGCAACATTTTTTTTAAACTTCTAAACATCGCGCATTTTCAATTTTTACACCATCGCATAGGGGAAAAAATGTACATTCAAATACAATTTATTTGAAAACTATCACAATTTATCGAAAAACTAATCGCAATTTACTCATTTTTTTTGCTTGTTTAAATAATTTTCAAACGTGATTTTTTTTAAAAAATATATATATCTCTATCGCGTGCAGGCGATTACGAAAGATAGCTTTTGCACTTAAATGAATATAAATAGCTCATCATTTGTTTCCAGCTCCTTTTCCATAACGAAATTAAAACTTCATTAATAGATAAATAAAGTAATAAACTATAAATAAGACACAAATTTAAGACATGTCATCGAACTACTGCTTAAACCACTGAAAGGATCAGAATAAAAAAGGCTGACGTTTTCGGTGTGATGATGATTTCGGTGTTCATCCTGTGATGTTACGGTGATTATATTGATTTAACTTCATGTTTGCATTGTTATGCATTGTTTGTATTTAAACAAACGACTCTTAAGAAAAATACATTAAATATTAAATAAAAAGTATAATCATTAAATAAAAATGGTGAGGAATATTATTTTACCACGCCTGTTTTTATTATTATTATTATTATTATTATTTAATTGTATTTATTCTTTTAAATACTGTAATATCAACTTACTTTCAGGGGGAACGCGATTTATAAATATATCTTTCTAACTTTACAAAAATAGTAGAGCCAAATAAAGAAATTTAAGACCATTATCCACGCGTGAGAATTGAAGCGAGAGTAAATAAAATTAATACAATAGCAGATCAAAAGATTGACAAGTTTTATAACTGTTTTATAAGATTTTTATTTTAAACCATATAATCTCATTGCAACTGATATGAATAAAAAATAAACAAGATTAAGAGTAAGAATTAAAATTATTTGAAAAAGAGTGGCTGTAAATGGTTGGAGTTAGAGTCCTGCTCGTGTCCCGAAAATTTCATTTGAAGTCCACCCGAACCTGAAATGAAAGGAAAGTAAATCATGATTATATGGAATTATGAAAAGTAATCTATAAAAACAATTAAATTTATAAAATCAAAAAACCCGACTGCGTAAAAAGCGAACTAATTAATTATTTCTCATCAATATGAAACTATTTTTTTTTCAATTCCTACAATTAGCTCACACTCTCGCTATAAATATCTTGTTAAAATTTTCCATCGTTAATAAAATACTTATATTATTCATCCAATCAAGCTCAAATAAATTTTTTTTAACTTGTAGTTGATGACACTTGATGTTAATCCAGTTTTTTGCAAATATTAATTCATTAATTAAATTTAATTAATTAATTTTCAATAATTGAGAGAGCCCTCTTCTTGATCAAGGTATTTTAAGACCGAGAGAGCCTCTTCTTGATCAAGGCATTTTAAGCGCCACTCTAAAGGAAAGAAGAATGGGAGAAAAAAAAATTCTCTTATTGACCTAAGTAGGAATTGACTTAAAATATTTTTTTATATTACTTGTTTATATTACTTACCTATTTTTTTTATTTACTTGTATTGATGACCTTTATGTTGTGTTTAATTGTTAGTTCCTACCTATAAACACTGTTTTGATGAGGCCTATAGATGTCTATGATGGTTAGAGTTGCAGTAAAGCTAAAGATCCACAATACATACACAACTTCCAGGTTGTATAATATTTTAACGGAGCTTCTGACTGTAACATAGTCAATGAAACATCGTCTTCATTTTGAAAGACCTATCCAATAATATGCCACTCAATTTCACGTAAATTTTTTTTTTCGTCTGTACCGCCATTTCGTATTTTACGGCCGCCATTTTGAATTTATAAAAACAAAACCTAGCCTATAACCACCGGGCCGTTAAGACGAAAGGATAGAGACCTCATTCATTAAAATCCATCCAGTCGTTGAGATGTTTCGAGGGTATAAAGAAATCCACATACACAGATACGCGTGAAACACATATAACCCTTCTTTTCACCCGGGTAATTATATCTCTAATACTAAGCTTATTTTTTGTATAGAAAAATGTACAAATCTATATTCTTTAATATTCAAAGTAAAACCTCTGAATAGCGGACACCTCGGGATCGTTGAAAAGGGTCCTGGATCGGGTCGGGGTGTCCCTAATTTTATTTTTCCGATTCGGCATGACTCTAATTTCCTTTCTGCGAATCGTATTCCCGGTAGAATAATTCTTGCGGGTTATATTTAGGTTTTTGCAAGTCGGGTTGTTAGGATTTTTCCAAAAAGTTTGAGCAGAATTATGTTTCAGATGAAAATAAATATTAGAATATGAATGAGTATACATCCAGTTTACCTGCATGAGAAATAAAATGCATATAAGAAATGTGATCATAGATTATTCTTTCTTCACAATGCATTTAAGAACAATTTTTCTTCTCTCGGAATATGATAAATATTACCAATTATCATTAAATTTGCATGCAATTTGTTCGAATTTTGTTCTTTGTTTTCCCTGCTTTGTGTGATGTTTTCGTGACGTATGTTAAGGCTTTCTCCTTTATCTGGGGATCGTTCACCCGACCCTCAAAAGTGAAAATCCAGCTCGAAACTGGCCCGACCCGAAACAATTAAACTCAATCCGACCCTCATCCTAAGACTAGACGTTAACACGACCCGAACACGAACAGCAAAGAAAAGTTATTGCGCCAACCCGAAACGCGGGTCGGGTAGTCGGGTAGGGTGCGGATAACCCGACCCGATACAGGACTCTAGTTGGAATGAAGATTTTCTCATTCATTTAAGTCTCAGGTAATGCAGTACAAAAATGAGGTTTCCTCAAAATGTGATAATAATATTTAAATTCTTTGTAGAAATATAATTTCCCTAATGTATATAGGCATCCGAAAATATGCCAATTGGCATATTTTAACAACCACGTGTGCAACGCAGCGGGATTTACCAGTATAGAAGCAAGTAAAAACGACCACCAACAGCGTTTCAATTTTGCTGTTTTTCCATCTCATTCATAGCATTTTCATTTAACTTTTAGGATGAGAACAATGGAGGCTTTTTCAAAGAGATTTCTTTCCTGTGTACCTCCAAGCATCCAAACTGTTTTCATATAGATAGATGTCAGTAGCCTTTATTTGAAAGTGATTTTCTTTTTCTGAATAAAGTATTAGTGAATAGGAATCTGAACTAATAATATCTTATCAGAAGTTTACCTACAAGAGAATTTTAAAACAACAAAAGAAAAATGTATCAAATATGGCATTAAAACAGTTTATTATCTTTTTGATCTTGGCGCTGTTCCAGTTCTTGAAACCCCCCTTTTTAGATAATTTCTAAAACATGAACATAAAAAGAAGAAAAAAAGAACTTAAAGTTGTCCTTCATGGGAGGAGGGGGGCGGTTAGGGAGGTTCCACCTTGTGACGAAAAATGAATAGTTCTTTTTAGGTGCGTTCGTAATTATATACATATGTAGCACCTATAGTCGTCGCCTGATCCATCCGTCTGTCTGTCTGTTCGCCTATAACAACGCAAAAACGACCCAACCAAATGGTTTGAAGTTTAATATTATATAGAATCGTTACAATTTTGTTTTGTCCTTTCAAATTTTATGAAAATCGAATCAAAGCTTAAAAAGATATTCATAAAAGTTTTCTTCATTCTATTAAATCCTATCCTACGTCATGACTTCAGTGATATCCCATGTTAGATCATGATTCTAGTTTGCTAGGGTTCTGACGTCCTGAGAGTCCCATCATTTCCGTATGACTGACTTGAATCGATAGAATCGTAATAAATTTTGTATTCATATCTTTTTGCCTAAGAGTGCAACAGCTATTGCGCCACAATTTGACTATTTATAAAACGAGTTATAGTATGAACGCACCTCATTGGCCAAGTCTGACGTACATGTTCCGACTTGTTGCTTTTAGTGCTAAATTATTTTAAATTATTTATAAAGAAAAAACTCTACTTTTTTTTTAAACTTTATGAGAGAAAAAGAAGGTTTAGTTAATTTCCAGGAAGGAACAATTGCCCCTTTCCCTTATGGCAGCTGCCCCTGTTCTCCAACCATCACAACCCACTTTATGACTTACTATACAGTCGAACCCCGATTTAACGAATCGATCGGGGCTATCGATCGGGGCTATTCGTTAAATCGAAATTTTTCATTAAATCGGAATAATCAAAGGGATTATTTTTTTACACAACAAAGCAAGTTAAAAAATGGCTATAAATAAAAAGAACAATCCTTACTTACCTTAATAATCATGTTAAACATTTGTTGCTTTAAGAAAATCCACTGTATGAAAATTGATTCTTTTTTTATGTATTACTATAAATCACAAACATTACAATTAAGAAAAATCTCTTTCTTTAGAATTTTATAGATAAATTATAAGCTATCTTTTACAAAAGCTTATTTGCTTTTTTCGATTTTGTATTTCAAACTTCTTTATTGATTTTTTTTTTTTTTTCTGAAGCTGTGAAAACAATGTCATCAATATCCTCAAATGTGCGCCTCAAATACTGTTTCAAAATATCCAAACTGCTAACTGCTTCTTTGAATGATGTATGCTTCATCTCTGTTTCACATTTTTCATCCGATCCGTTACCAGTGCTGTTAATAACCTTGCTGTAACGTACGTTTTTTGCATGTAGATATTTCTCCATCACACATAGTCAGAAGACTAACAATCAGGGAGATTGAAATTTTTTTAATAAAGATTAGAAAGTTTCTTCGATATTTCATTTTTTGGCATCAAAAGTTATTCGTTAAATCCGGATTATAAATTCGTTAAATCGAAGTATTTTTGTTCCATTTTCGTCGGGGGCGTAAAAAAATTCGCTAAATCGAGAAAATCGTTAAATTGAGATTCATTAAATCGGGGCTCGACTGTATTTTTATCCCGAAATTTTCTTCTTCTGACATACAGGGAAAGTAAAGAAGTTTTAATTTTACTTTTTTTCTATATCTCATTCATAGTAGTTTCATTTATCTTTTTTTTTAATGAAAACAATGATGAGTTTTAAAAGAACTTTCTTTAGTTTGTAACGCTAAGCATCAAAAGCAAAACTGTTTTCATATAGATAGATTTCAGTGGCCTTTGTTTGAAAGTAATTATTTTTTTCAAAGTAAAGTAATTAAAAGGAAAAGGAATTTTTTAATGTGAATTTTTTAAATATAAATATGATTTTTTAATAGAGGAAATAAATTGGGAATAAACTAAACTGATAATATTATGTCAGAAGCCCATATGCACGAGAAATTTTAAATATATCAACATAAAAAACTATACAAAAATGTGACATATAACACACATTAAAAATACAAAAATAAGCTTTTGCTATGAAATTGCTATGAATACTTTTTTAACCCTTAAATGCTTGATTTTTCAAAATTAATTGTAATAATCTTTTTCGGCTTTCGTTTTTTAAATAAATCATGGGAAAAATACTTTAAAAAATCATATTTTGTTTTAAGTAGGGTTTACGGCTAAAAAACAGTTTGTTACTCATCGGCAATACTGGTCTGTAATTGAAAAAATAATTTTCCTTGATAAAATTCTATCATATTAAACACACAAGAATTTTAGAAACTATAATAAGAAATAAATTTTACTTGCTCACTGCAAAACAAAATAGGGTATTTCGCAAACTTCCAAACAAAACAAAAAGAACAAGTAGCAACCATTGAAAAAACAAATCTATCTTTATTTTTAAACAGCAGAAGTGTTGCCATCTACATGTTGAAAATCGATTTAAAAATATTTTCAGAATGTAATTTATTGGCAACATTAGGCATTATAGCTTCAATATTATTCTAATAGTATTTTAGAGCCTAAATTGGGTATGTTGCCGAAAAGCAACACCCGGCATTTAATGGTTAAAATGAAGAATTGTTATCTTTTTCATCAGGGGAACCTCGAGCCCCGCTACCCCCTATTTAAGACAATGTTTAACAAACGAACGTAAACAAAAAGAACAAGAACGAAAAATCATGCGTCGAGCATAAATTATGTAACACTTTCCAACACATTTAGAATAGTGTAATAAAGCTTTACAGTTTATTAAGGTGAAAGATGTTTAATAAACATTTTAGAAAATGCATAACGCAGTTGAAAACCCAATGACTGCAATAACCATCCATAGTCGGAAAAATATATAAATTTTTGTGCAGCCCTGTATATGTATAGTATCTATAGATTCGTATGTATATCACGTAGTATGCTAAAGGTGAGTTCTATGAAACGCATAGCAGAGTTGAAATTTTCGATTCATCCATTTCCATCAATCAACGGAAATGTACGCGAGTTGGAGGATTGACAGACGGTCAAACAGACAAACCTAATTCATAAACGTTTTTCAACTACGTTGGAGAGTGTAAAAAGATAAAATAAAAATTGTTCTCCATGTGTGTGTGTGTGTGGGGGGGGGGTGTCAGGGACAAAAGATCCTTAGTTCATTTTTACTTTCTTCTATCTTTACAAGAAGAAAGCATTGAATTCGTGAAAATTTTCGACTTTTAGTTTTCGACGGATTGACACGTTTAGGAGTCAGAGATCCCAAAAAACATATTTTTTACAAAATGTCTGTCTATGAGTCTTTGACTGTCTGTATGTGACACAAATTTTGTGGGCGCTGTATCTCAAGAACTAATTCACGAATTTTCATTAAACTTCAGATTCAGATATACCTTGATATCAATTCGTGCTGTTTATGCTTTGGTGCAAATCGCTCAATAGGTGGCGCTGCTATGCTACATTTTTCAGAATTTCCGCGATAGCTCTATCTCAAGATGTAATGGACGAATTTTCATCCAACTTCAAATTCAGATAGACTTTGATATGAATGGGTGTTAAATGGATGCAATTCCTTGTACTATTTAAATGATTTAATGGACGTGATTTATGTAGAAGAAAGGTTAGTGATGGCCACAACATACTTGTTCTTTTAGTGTTTAATTATTTTAAATTATTTGAGAAGAATAAATCCTATCAATTTTTTTAACACTTTCAAACAAAGTTGAAAAGTATTTATGAATCGGGTTTGTCTCTCCGAGCTCTAACTCGCGAAAATAGAGTGCGATTACCATGAAATGGATTGATGTTATTGTAGTTTACTATGGCTGCAGCGTCGCCTGTTAAGCGATTTACACGAAAACCTAATCATCAACACCTTATGTCAAGGTCTAACTGAATCTGAAGTTTGAAAATCCTTGAATTGGTTTTGACATCGAGCTATTGCAGAAATAGTGAAAAACGCGGCATCGAAGCGCCACCAGTTGGGAGATTTACATCAAAACCTAATCAGCAACAACAGTAACTTGTCAATGTCTAACTGAATCTGAAATTTGATAAAAATTCGTGCATTAGTTCTTGCGATAGAGCTATTGCGAAATCATGAAAAATGCAGCGTAGAAGGACCACCTGCTGGTCTATTTACACCAATAACTAATCAGTACCAATTTATATCGAGGTAACTGAAATTGAAAATCTATGCATTAGTCCTAGAGAAGAGCTATTACAGAAATCGCGAAAATTTCAGCATAGCGGCGCCACTTGTTGGGCGATTTACACCAAAAACTAATCAGAACCAAATTTCACCAAGGTGTAACTGAATCTATAGTTTTATTAAATGCCGTGCATTAGTTATTGAGATAGAGCACCCACAATATTTGTGTCACACACAGACAGACGTTTTCTAAAAACAGTCAAATCGTGTTCAGGATCTTCTAAAACGTATAAATCCGTCGAAAACCGGAAGTCGAACTTTTTCGCGAATCTAATATTTTCTTGTAACGTTAGAAGAAAGTAAAGCGCTTGTTTAATTTTTTATTAAACCAACCAATAATTAAAATTTTTATGTTTTTAGTTTAGGAATTTTCCTTTGGAAAGGATTTTTTTTTTTTATGGATAAGTATCAAGTATCATTATCATTATTACACACGTTGCGCATATCATTTTAGTTGAAATTTGCAGAAATTTGTCTCAAGTTGGGAAATTTTCGAGTTCTCCCCCCCCCCCCCCTCCGAAAATATATCTGTAGCTACGCCCCTGATTCCAAATTTCACATTTGCCTTATGAATAATTTCGACTACAGAGCGCTTTGAGTAGGTGAACTTTAATTACCCGCAACCTGTATATATCTCATTCATACCAATTTCATTTAATTTTTTTTAATGAAAACAATGATTGCTTTTTCAAAGAACTTTCTTTGTTTTGTAACTCTAAGCATCAAAATTGTTTTCACAGCTGTCTTTATTTGAAAGTAATTACCTTTTAGAACTAAGAAAAATAATTAAAGGAAGAATATTCTGAATATGCCTGTCATTAAAAAAATATCCTGATCCATGTACTTTTGATAAAGTTCTTTGAACTTTGAGAATCGTTGAGTGTCACGAGAACATTGAACAGGGCCGACCCGACACTCGAGCGGGAGCAAGCATCAGGGGATATGCTTCGGGCGCCAAAGTAGAAAGGGCGACCCGAAGAAAATTTGGTTCACTGTCCGGTACAAAAAATAACGAAATTTGGCTTAAAAAAGTCATGTGATCGAACAACTCCAAACAATAATACATACACCAAAACCTCGCCAATCCGAACTTATTGGGACCAAAGCCTGTTTGGATTCTCTGATTATCCGAACAATAAATTATTACAACAATTTGTACTAAGAATTCATGTTGTTAAATTGCATGCGTAATAAATAATTACGTAATAAATACAGCACTTTAGACAGTCATATTACTTTACCGGTATAGCATATGTACCGCAGTCACACCGCCTTAAAAAGTGACTGATTTCATAAAATTAAACATTAATGAAATTTTCTGTATACCGGGAAGCAACTGGTTGTACTAGTATTATATTTCACATGTACTTAGCTATATAATTACGCACCTTTTGCATTACTTGTTAATATGCTTAATAAAATTTGTTTTAACCAGAAAAACAATTTCTTATTCAGCATTTTTTCGCTTTGGATTATCCGAAATTTCGGACTAGCGGGGTTCGAACTGGCGAGGTCTTAGTGTATGCGTTAATTTATACTCTTTGCTTTAACAGGACTGGTCTATCTATTAGGTGACCACCTAGGGGTGGAGGGCAAAACCATGGGGCGTTTTGTACATCAAATGAAACTTCCATTATTTCATAATTGATGTTTAAAATACAAGTTAATGAAAATTATTGAAAAACTTTTTTCTCTGTTTAGGACAATTTTAAATACTGCATTGTTAATTTTATTGAAATTTGACTATATTTGATATGTTGCATTTGATTATGCACGTTATAAGTACGTATGTATTCATAAGGGGCGGAAACTTTTCTTTGTAAATTTATTTTGGAAAGAGGATGTTAAAACTCGAGCTTGGCCCTATTGAATTCTGACGTAGGAGTGAACTGTGTAATTAGGGTCATCTGTTACAGTCCCCGTAAAAAAAAAAAGAAAGAGAAAAAAAAAGACGAAAACGCACGATTATTAAGAATTTGTCGCAGAGAAATGCGAAAGGTAGCCTTCCACTAGAAATTGTGCTTACTTTTCGAATATGAAAGCAATTTTTTAAAAAGCGGTCACCTACATATTACGAAGCATGCTAAATTTTATTTTTCGAATGTTAACGGGGCTCAATTAATAATTTTCGAATTATCCGTAGCAGATCAATTTCCTCTAATAAAAATAGGCACATAAATATTACTTGCCATAGTTCAACAATTACGCGAGCAAGGCCACGGATTATGGTAGAATACAAACAATTAATTCATTTTACAGGACTTTGATCTCAAAACAAACGGAGTGAAAAAGTCCTTCCGGCCAGTGCCAGGAGGAAGAGGTAGCTTTCATATTCCTTATTTTTAAAAAGCCAACTTATATTATTCAAACACACGAAGCTCAATTTAGTGGAAACCGAATATAGGAGATTTAATACTATTTTTTATCAATACTAAATCATTATGAATGAGAATTTCGCAAAATTAGTCAGCTTTATCCAAGCTGCTTTTATTTAAAGTAACTTATATTTGGCTGCCAAATTCGGCGATTTCTTAAAGTGCCTGCCATTTTAAGACAACATGGTGGATGAGGCTAACCAGTGAACTTGGTCGAAACCTTAGTAATTGCTGTGCACATGCTCACTCACATCGGAATCGATTGATATATACGAGTGCTGTCTCAGGCAAAAAATCAAATTTTTCAAAATGTCACCCATATTAGAAATTGAAACTGCTATATCTGAGCCATTTTTTTAAGATAAAGACAAACAAAAAATGTTCCTGAATCCTTATATCAAGGTCAAATACTTAAGAAAGAAACCTTTTTCAATTTCTAATTTTTTTGCACCTCACTTTAAATATAATTTTTTTTAATTTAATGGCCGCCATTTTGAAACAAGATAGCTGATGAAGCTGGACAGCGAACTAGGTCGAGATATTGATGTATACTATCCACATGCCTTCTTAAATCGAAATAGGTGAATACGTGTGTTATCGCGTAACAAATACAAGATCGTTTCAAAATGTTAGCCATGCTAGAAATTCAAAGTGCTATAATTCAACCATTTTTTAAGATATAAACAAAATAATATATTTTCAGAAACAAAAACTGCTCCAGAATCTTTGTATCAAGGCCAAACACATAAAAAAATCTTTTTCATTTTCCAATTTTTTAATACCTTATTTTAAATTTTAAATTAATTTTTTTTTTAAATGGCAACCCTTTTGAAACAAGGTGGCGAATGAAGCTGGCCAACGAACTCGGTCGAGATATTTGTATGTACTATGTACACACCAAGATACATCCAAATCGGTTCATAAATACGCCTGCTATCACGTGACAAAAATCAGGACGTTTCAAAATGTCAGCCACGCTAGAAATTCAAAATGCCAACTCAGCCATTTTTTAAGATATAGACGAAACAAAAACTGCTCCCGAATCTTTGTATCAAGGTCAAACACATAAGAAAAAAATAGTATTTCAATTTTCAATTTTTTGGTACGACATTTCAAATTTAAATTTTTCTTAAAAATATAAATGGCCGCCATTTTTAAACAGGGATGCGGAGGAAGCTGGCCAACGACATTGGTATGTACTATCTATAAACGAAGTTACATCCAAATCGGTTCACAAATACGCCTTTTATCGCTTGACAAAATTCAGAACGTTTCAAAATGTCAGCCACGCTAGAAATTCAAAATGCTATAACTCAGCCATTTTTTAAGATATAGACGAAATAAAAACTGCTCCGGATTCTTTGTATAAAGGTCAAATACATAAGGAAAAAATATTTTTCCATTTTCAATTTTTTGGTACCACATTTCAAATTTAAAATTTTTTTAAACATTTTAAATGGCCGCCATTTAAAAACAAAAGGGCGGATGACGCTGGCCAACGAATTCGGTCGAGACATTTGTATGTACTATGTACACACCGAATTACATCCAAATCGGTTCATAAATACGAGAGTTACAGTGTGACAAAGGTCAGATATATATATATATATATATATATATATATATATATTAACGATAAAAGCTAAGCCCCTTTTTAAAATCCCTTTTTGCCCCTTTTAAAATTTTAAATCCCCGTTTTAAAAAACAGAAATTTAAAATTAGAAATTCAAATTAAAACTTTTAAAATCCTTTAGTAATTATGTCTCAACTGATTGAATGAAGTTGCCCCTGTTAAGTCAGTTTTTCCGCATCGCATCTTATAACTTTCAAAGATCGTTTTGGCACGTCTCATAAGGATACTTTTGCTGAGTAAGTGCAATTTGTAAGTCTTGCTGCATTCAATCGGCCGATCTCGAGCCACCGCCTTTTCCCGGGCAATCAATCATTCAGCTAACGGCCAATTAAATTTTAAATACGCCTCCATTTGACTTCAACGGCCCCTAGCAGGAATAATGCCAAATACAGCATATTTATACCGCTGCACGGGTCACAGGACAGAGCTTTTTGACCAACTAAAGAATGCCTTAAGTCCACGCAACTTTGCTTTGCAAGTATCGCTTTTCGATACCCGTAACTCCCGAGTCAGATGTCCATAAAGAAGTAACTGAACAGCTCTCAAGCCAAAAGGGGCCTGATTTCTCAAAAGGATGTACAAAGGATTAATAAATCAGGTCCCCGAAAACACTGTGTCTTTCTTTAAGCAGAGACTCACATAAACTTTCATTAATTCTCGGATACCACTCACGGCGACTACCTAACGATGCTAGCAGCTCAGAGGGAGCGATCCTACGTCGGCCCGATCTACACCGAAACAACGGGAGTAGCGGCATTTTTTTTCCGATTTTTATTTGTTCCAGCTCTCAAGTCAATTGGACCTATTTTTACATTCATATATCAAGTTTACATAAAAATACTGGTTACACTAAAACATTGGAATTCTTTCAATGGTGCTGCAGCAAAACAATATATCTCGAGACATATCTGGATTATAAAAAAAATTTGTCATAAAACAACAGCGTTTTTGATGTTTCCTTTTCTTTCCAGTTTTTGTTTTAAAGTTTTTGGTATAGTTTGTTGGGAAAAATCCTTTTTGTGGTTAATTGCAAATTTGCAACCAAAAATATATAGTCTACTAAAATATTCAAAGATAAACATACTGAAAACTATACAACATATTCAAATGTAAACAATATTCACACATACAAAATATTCAAAAATATAAAATGTTCAATAATACGCAATATTCAAAAATATAAAATATTCAATACTACAAACTGTTCAAAAATATAAAATATTCAATAATATAAAATGTTCAAAAATATAAAATATTCAATAATATAAAATGTTCAAAAATATAAAATATGCACTAATATTATCAACACAAATATATTGTCTACCAAAGATTGCATTTCTAAAAATACTGAATTTTCACACTGAGATAAAATAAAAGTAAAATACACTATAATACTAATAACAACAAACACATTTCTTCTTCTTCTACCTTTCTGTTTCGGTAGGGACTTTACTACTTTTTTTTTATGCAGCCAAGGGTTATCTTTATGAAAAACAAACAAAGTTGTCTAAAAAGGAAAACTATAACTAAAAAATTATAAATATACGCTTGCTATAATTTTCACCATGCCCAGTGTCAGTGTGACATGGGTTTTAATACTCTGAGGTGAATATCATCCAGAAAAATGTGCCACTTGCACGACCGAAAAAGGAAGGTGGGTAAACCAATATTCACCTGCAGAGGGTAAGCGAAGCAGTTTTGCCAGATTCTCCGTTCAACCTGGAAAGAGAATCCGGGAAAGCAGTCCGGCTAAAGATGTGTGGCCACGGAGCGGAGGACCCCTTCATATGTCACAAAATCATCATAATAATATAGTTATAAAAAAAAATCTAACAGTACTTTTAAAGTGACACCATCATTCTACGCCGCTGGGGTTGGGTTACAAGCCCGGCTGGGTCCTCGTCCAAATGTTTCGAGCAAGGGAGACGATAGGAAAGCAAAAAAAAAAAAAAAAAAAAAAAATTGAAAGATGAAAGAGATAGCTGGGGTTTATTCATGGTTGAGTTTAAGATTTTGAGGAGGGTGGTAGTATCTTAACTTGGAGGAATGGATAATTTCGGAATTTCTCTTAAAATGTGGACTGGGTTTATCAATTTCAAAGGATACCTCAGAAAGTTGTTTTAAAATAGTGTATGGGCCAGAATATGACGAAGTCAGTTTACGGGTATTAGGATAATGAAATTCTTCATACATCACAATGTCACCAACTTTAAACTTTACAGGAAGGAAACGAGCATCATAACGGACTTTATTCTTTTTATGGTAAGCAATTGTTCTCTCTTTAGCCAATTTTCTAGCTTCCTCCACAGGGGGATAAGGGATAATAACTATTATTTGGTAAAGGAGGATCATATGGTAATTTTCCTAACAATAAATAACTAGGGGTGAATTGGGTTACAGAATGAGGAGTATTATTATACTCATATAAGACTTCATCTAAAAGCTTAGTCCAGGGTATTTTCTTAGATGTGGAATTGACTTTACATTTTAATCTAGTGACAATAGTCTGATTTAGGCGTTTAATTTTTCCATTCGTTTCTGGGTGATGGCTGCTCGTCAATCTGTGTTTTACATTGTAAGTACGAAGAAATCTTTTAAACCTGGAAGCTGTAAATGCTCCATTTCTGTCGGTTAACAATCTATCGGTCGGTTAACGAATTGAAAGTTCGTTGGTTTGTTGGTATATGAATAGTTACGTATCTGTGAACAATTTCTGTGCTGTGCGTCATTCTCGTTTTACTTTCTGGTGTTGAAACACGCAAGCAAACGTTCGCTGACAATGCATTGTTGTTGAAGTTAAAATAATGGAACAGCAATAAACATTACATTTTGTTTCAAATTGCAAAAAAGGGCTAACGAAACACTTTAAACTTTGCAGCAAGTGTACGGCGATGACTGTCGCTTTCTCGCATTTTAAATAGTTTGTAACAAATATTTAAAGATTGCTACACTAGATGGCAGCAATAGACGATAGTTCCTTAATATAGCGGCTGCCAAATAGTTTTCTCCCATCATCCCGTGCGATAAATTTCTCGCAGAGTGTTCTGAGACGCACAATGAATAGGTTGCGAAATGCAGGTTGTCTTGCTTTTTAATTTCCCCAGAGATTTTATGAGAGGCGGGAAATGATAAAATGTTTTGCAAATCAAAGTTTTCACACACGCGGATTTCTTCTGCTATTCTTTACTATCTAAATATTGTACAGTCATCCTGTAAATAATAATATGTCTTGTAGCACAGAGTTTTATTAAACATTACTTTCTACTAAAGTATGGAGTGACGTGTCCATTTGAAGTGATGAGTATTATTAAAGATTGTGGCGCCTTTTCATGGAAAGTAAGAAGTTAGCTATAGTTTCACCGTTTTCGTGTTGTCATGAAAACGTCGGAGATGATCCGCATACTGGACAACCGATATCCGTACGCGTGAAACGATTGAGAAAATCCGCGACCTTGTGACTTCTGATCGCCAATTGACTACTCGCCGACAAACTGGATATTGATAAGGGAGTGGTTCGGCAAATTTTTTGTGCGGATCATCTTCGACGCTCTCCCGGATCATCACGAAAACGTCGAAACCATTCGAAAATGCGAGAACGTGATAATGCGTCATCACCATGAACTTGTTGCAAGATTTTGCTTGTTTCACTAGCATTTTTTTTTCCAATTTGAAACAAAGTTTAATATTTATTGTCTGCTCCATTATTTCCACTTCAACAACAATGCTTTGACAACGAACGTTGCGTGTTTCAACACCAGAAAGTAAAACTAGAAAGACGCACAGCGCAATTTTGTGCGCAGATACGTGACCATTCAAATATCATCGTTAACCAACCAAAGAACTTTAAATTCTATTAATTGCTGCTACAGCTCTGGAAATTAACAGCCACACCTTGTACAATAGATATGTTGACTGATTTTATTGGCCTCCTTAAAAACCCAATTCTAGCGGTTGACTCGTGGGTTTACCATTGTGCTTTCCTGTACCCAAAGGAACATGGAGGACTAGGAGCGGGAAAACACAATGGTCAACCTACGAGCCAACCGCTAAAATCAGGTTTTCAGGTGTTTTCCACCCAGATAGGACTTGGCAGACCGATCGAGTTTTAACTCATTCCGGAATTTCAGCCGTGAACTCGATGAGGTGATGGTCTGTGCAGCCACCTCCTGGTTAATAAGTAATGTTGCCATGGTGATGACGTCCTATTCAAGATGGAATCCTATTATTTCCGTGTGATTGAATTTAATATATAGAATCGTCATCAATTTTGTATTCATGCATAAGAGTGCAACAGCTATTGCACCAAGATCTGACTATTTATAAAACTAGTTATAGTACGAACGCATTTGCCATCTTTGGCGTACAATTTCCGAGTTATTTTTCAATTCCTACTATTAGTTCACACTCTCCCTATATTTATTTATTTATATATCTTGTTCAAATTTTCAATCGTTAATAAAATATTATTCATCCTATCAAGTTGAAATACATTTTTTTAAACTTGTACTGGATGACAATGGATGTTAATATACTTTTTTCAAATATTAATTAATTCATTAAATTTTAATTAATTTATTTTAGTTTTATAGGGGAGACAAACTGGCGGCCATTGGTTATTGAACAGCATTTAATGCATCGCCATATCTATAAGGGGGGGTTACCATAGGGGGACCCTGTTTTGTCGCCCAATACCGCCAAGTTTGTCGCCAACTTGGCGATATATCGCCAACAAAATGAGTCGCCAAAAGTGACGCCAACTTGGCGATATCTCTAATATTTCGCCGAATTCCCATAGACTTCCATTGTAAACCTACTTGCTTATAGAAAATCAACCAATTGAGACATTTTAATGCAGCAAAAACTAATATTAGCTTAAGCGATTCTATTAAACTTTTATTGGATGACCTAAGTAGGAATTGACTTTAAAAACAAAATTTTTATATTACTTGTTTTAGATAATTTTTCAATAAGCACCTTTATTTCAAACCATCTGTTTTGTAATAAATTTCTATCCTTAAAAGTAATACGAAATCTACTGCATCTGTATATTCCTCATCCATCACTACCCACTTTATGATCCACTCTATTTTTATCGCGAAGATTTCTTCTTTTGACATCCGGGGAGAGAGAGAAAGCAAGTTCATCGTCCAAATGCCCTTGACAAGCATCTTCGCCCAAAGTAAGCAGTAAACCTGCCGAACTTAATGAAGCGATTAGGATAAAAGTTCTAGAGAGAAATGCTTGGGAAGATAAAAAGCTTCATGAGGCGAGAATTTGATTTCGTTTAGTTCATCACACCTCCAGGGGGTAGAAGGGATTTGAAAAAACAACAACTTTACTTGTACACATGACTGCATTGGACGATCCATCATTTAGTCTGAACCATTTCGCTTTTATTTGACCGAGTCATAGGGATAGGGTAAGATGACTGCGAAAGAGGTTTTAAAAACGTTTTAACTTTTGAATATAGTCTTTCGATTCAGTTGAGTTTTCAGTTTATGCCAGAGACAGACCGGGAGGCAGTAGCACAGACAATCAGGGATAGAGTGAAGGGTATACGGGGGTATACGCCGTATACCTTCTGGATTTTTTTAAGGAACACCGTATACCCTCTGTTTTTCAAGAAAGCTATAGTATATACACTCTAGGGTATACGCTATGCCTTGAGCTTATACCCTCTGCTTAGAGCGTTTACCCTCTTTTTTTTTTTACGACTACACCACTGCAGACAAACATTCACCTCATCGAGTGCACGGCTCAAATTTCAGAATGAGTTAAAACTCGATTCGCATATTAAAGCACAATGGGTCTGCCAAGTCCTATCTTGATGGACAACCCGATTTTAGCGGTTGAAAACCCGATTTTAGCGCTTGACTCGTAAGTTTACCATTGAGTTTTCCTGCACCCAAAGGTATGAAAATATGGAGGACTGGGAGCATGAAAGCGCAATGGTAAATACAGCGTCTAGAATACCTAGTGTGGAAATATGCTATCCAAATAACGCTAAAAATTTGTATCCCTTAAATGTGCGACGATACTGCTAAAATCCCAAGTGTCGATCGCAGCGACATCTGCGGGATTTTCGTATTACACTGTATAGACTAGCAATATCTTGCAGTTGTAGGAAATATCCTGCAGATGTCGCTGCGATCTGTATATTTCAGCAGCATCGTTGCACATTTAAGGGATACAATATTTTAGCACTTTTTTAAGTATTACAGGGATAGCCAATTTCCACACTATATATTCTAGGAGCTATAATGGTAAACCTACGAGTCAACCGCTAAAATCGGGTTTTTAGGTGTTTTCCACCAAAATATGACATGGCAGACCGATTGCGTTTTAACATGCAAATCGAGTTTTAACGCATTTTGGAATTTCAGCCGTGAACTCGATGAGGTGATTGTCTGTGCTGCCACCTACCGGTCTAAGAGACAGACCTCAAATGATCCCAAGAAATATAGATTCATGTTCTAGCTTCGTTGACCAAAGGTTGGATTTAGCCAACAATAGATAGTGATGAGGAGTTGTGTTGCTAGGTGTCCCAGTTTATAGAGGACGTCTCAAATTTTAAGAACTAGAAGTTAACTCTTGCGGAGCCGCGCAGAATGGAAATGTACCGATTTTTCAGAGTGCGTAACTTCTTTTACATTTTCGCACACGTCGTGCTATTCCTTGGAGTAGTTAAAGTTTTTAAATACAAAAATTTAAAGGTATTTGTATTTAAAGAAAGAGAAAGGACGATAAAATGCTTCATGAGGCGAGAATTTGATTTCGTTTCGTTCACCACACCTCCAGGGGGTATAAGGGATTCGAAAAAAAAAAAACTTTACTTGTACACATGACTGCATTGGATGATCTATCACTTAGTATAAACCATTTCGCTTTTATTTGACCGAGTCATAGGGATAGGGTAAGGATGACTTACGAAAAAAAAGAGGTTTAAAAAACGTTTTAACTTTTGCATATGAGGCATTCCCACAATCTTTTGACTTTTCTATATTTTTCTGTCCCTGAATAATAATTTTTATTTTAGTACATATTCTTGAGGGTTTTTTTTTTTATTTCTTATACTGGAAAACATCCCATTGCACGACTGCATAACAATATTAACGAGATAAATAAGTTTTGGACGATGTTGGGGGTCCAAATAGACCACGAAATTCCTATACCATCCCGTGTCCCTGATGCTGATTTTTAAGTTTGGTGCTGTCTGTATAAAATTGTTTCAATAAAAGTAATTCGATGCCATTTTTTCCCGAAACTGGGACTATTATTTTATATAAATAGGTAGCAAAAAATGAACCTACATTTTTAGGATTGTTATTATTTTTTTAACTCTGTCCCTGGGTTTCAGATTCCTTACCGTTCCTCTTGCTAAAGTTATACAGAAAATCACTTCAGATACAGCCACAGAATTTTTTTAACTTTTTTCTCATGCAGAAGTATGCTAGAGAAAGAATGGCTAAAATTCTTTGACACGAAATTTACGGTATAATTTAAATCAGTATTTAAATATCCATTTCAAGCATCGTGGCTTCATGGGTAGTCCTACCCGTCCGCAAGATTTATTCCTGTACTTTTCGAGGTAATTTTTTTCTTTTAATCATTTAATGCAATGTAAATAACTGATTCTAAAAATCAATGAATGTTATGGCTATCACTTAGTCTTAACATGATTTGCCTAAAAATAGGTGGTAATTTTCCTTACCATCCTTACCATCCCTTTTATTCCCTTACCGTCGCTTTTTTCCTATACCGTCCCCTTTTTTTCCTTACCGTCCCATCTTTAACACTCCTTTAAGAGAATGTTATACCAACATTTTGTACTAAAAATGCTACATTGTTATTATTTCTTATTTGAATACCTGTGGGTACTATGCAAATTCATTATAAGTAAAAATTTAGAAGAAAATAAAAAGTTATACCGGTAAAATGGTAAGTAAAATTAAGCTCGCAAGTTTAACTTAAACCTTAGTTAACTAAAATATTTTTCGCTGCTGACCCTTTTTTCTTTATTGAATTATTAAGGCATTCGTCTATAAGTTTAAAATGTTATTTTTGTAAGTTTAATTCCACCAGATTTTTATTTCTGAACAATCAAAAGATTGTGAGAATGCCCGATACATTCTTTCGATTCAGTTGAGTTTTCAGTTTATGCCATAGAGACAGACCTCAAATGATCCCTAGAAATATGGAATCATTTTCTAGCTTCGTTGACCACAGGTTGGATTTGGACCAACAATAAATTGCGGTGAGGAGTTGTGTTGCTAGGTGCTCCAGTTGTTCCTTTATGTCCCGAATTAGGAATCAGAAAATGATTTCTCTTCAATAATTATCTTCGTTAATGGTTGAAGATATCCAAAACAACTTACATAATAACAACTGGATTTTTAGACAGATTTTTAAGTAAAACCGATTTAATAAATCGGATAGTTAGAGCTATTTTTATGAAATATTTACAAGAATAGATTAAGGTATGTCCCTACCTCGGGGCACTTTTTTTGAAAAATATGAAAATTTTATCAAACACATGTGTTTTTAGTTAAAACAGGGAATAAAACTATGAATTCATATGAATTTTTAAAGGAATTTTCATTAACTTTTCAAATTTAAGGAATATTGAGTCAAATTTTAGTAAAAAAATGCGTTTATGCCAAACCTTCTATAAAGAAATCTATTCAATCTATTTCACTTTTTTTTCCAACACTCTATTAGCAAACCGCTTACCTGTGTTAGGAAGCAAAATATTGGCAAAACCTCTTAAATTGACTAACTTATGCCAAATTGTGTATACAAAACGTAATTTTTTTCTAAAAAAATGTGTATTTTTCGATAAAAATGGCTCTTAAATGAATATATACAAACTTACAAGCTCTATTTTGCTTCATAACATATCTACAGATGAGTAGAACCTTGTCACAAAATTTTATTTCAATAGTTTAAAAACGTTTTAAGAAATGATGTCTCCCGTAAACGTACACAATGAAAAACGCAAGTTTTCCAGAAAACGCAAATTAAGATTTTGATAGAGCACAAACAATGATGTATAAAGTTTACAATTTTGAAATCCACCCTATTTGTAGGGGTTTATCTATTTGTGTATATGTTATGTGTTTGTGTATTAAAATGTATTCTTTACCTTTCTGTGGCTCTTTAAACGGTCATCTCCGGTTTCTATTTTGGGCTAACTTTGCTTCTTAGGATCGCTGAATCAAAAATAAAGCATTTTTGGAATCCTAAATGTTTCAACTGTAATTTAAAATAATAATAAAAAAAAGAAATCGAAAAATTTCGCAAAAACAGCGATTTGAGGGTAGGCACATATCTTAATGAACAAAAACTACTGTTATGGAAGCCTCGCAATACTTACAAGAAAAATGTCAATCAATGTAGTGTGGTCCTATCTGTCACTGAGAAGTGTTTTGTAAAGGCAAGTTTTTCGCAAAACAGGAGTTAATAGGAGAAAAGCTAAATTCATCTAAAGCAGTGGGTCGCACGCCCCACAGGGGGTAATTTGGCTTTTGAGGGGGGCAATTTCAGATTTGTTATTTGCACATTCTCTCTTAGATTTTCTTCCTTTTTTAATGAAAGTCTCGTATGTTTAAAATAGAAATAATACATAAAAATTTAAAAATACCTGAATAAAAATAATTTTTCGAAAGTTCCCACTTAAAAGCTGAAAATACAACTGTTACCGGAAAAAATGTGTGAAAATTTTCCTGTACATTTAGGCTCGTTTATATACTTTAAAACTTTTGTAATTTTTCTGGTTTAATATTATTTTAGTATTACACACCTCTATTTTTTTAAATATTTATTGAAACTGGTATTTCTAATCACCGTGCAATGTGCCACATGAAGGAACTTAAAACTAACTATTTTGAACACGTTTAACCTAACAAATATTTGAAATATTTTAACGTCCTACAACTTTTATAAAATTAGCAAGAACCCAAATGAGCATCACAGAAGGAAATGGGTAAAGAGATTTTATGGCTCTTGTGTATACCAGATACACAATATATAAACATACAGCATGACTTATGCACTCTAAAATTGAAAATAGGATAACTTATGGTGGTAAACTAATGGTAATGGGAAAAAGAAAGCCCACTACCAGATAAGTATGCTATGTGGGGGGAGGGGGGGGGGATAAAACGGTTACTTAAAATTGATAAAGTTGAAAATCCAGAATTGCTATTTGTGAATTATGTTATTCATACAGTCTCGGTGTTTAAAAAACTTTACCTGTTCTCAATGAAGTACAAAAATCAACTATAAAATGTATCACTTTCATCAAAGATAATGAAATGCGGATTATATAACACTTTTGTGTCTGAGGTAAGTAGCCAAACAGCTGAAAAAAATTTCTAGATGTAAATGTGAAGCGATATGGCCTCATTGAAATTCAAAGAGTTATGTTAAAATCATATTTATAAATTTTTTTATCCATTATCCTTTTGAATGTGAAAGGATTTATCATACTTAATTATCTCTTTTAGGCTTCTTCAGTGTAAATAACTGTTAATTTTTTATATAATAAAAATTATATGTTACTGAGGGGAGGAGGGGGGACATCATGATTTTAAAGACGCTTAGGTGGGGCGCGGCCTCAAAAAGGTTGGGAAACACTGATCTAAAGGGTTGAGAGAATAACCAGATTAAAAAATATTTATCTTCGATTGTTTCGCTGCGCTGACTGAATGGTATCGCACAAAATATTTTGTATGAAAAATACTTTCTACTTTTATGAGTAGACGAATTAAATAAATTTTATATTGCATTTTCTTTAGTGGGACTTAAAAGTACCATCGAAGCATAAAGGATGTCCCACTTTTTAGGGAGTAGGAGGCAAGTCTTGCGGAGCCGCGCAGGATGGAAATGTCCCAATTTTTCAGAGTGCGTAACTTCTTTTACATTTTCGCGCACATCATGCTAATTCTTGCAGTAGTTAAAGTTTTTAAATACAAAAATTTAGAGATATTTATATTTAAAGAAAGATAAAGGAAGATAAAAAGCTTCATGAGGCGAGAATTTGATTTCGTTTCGTTCATCAAACCTCCAGGTGCAGGTGAAAAGGGTATAAGGGATTTGGAAAAAAAAAAAAAAAAAACTTGTACACATGACTGCATTGGATGATCTATCAGTATAAACCATTTCCCTTTCATTTGACCGAGTAATAGGGATAGGGTAGGATGACTGCGAAAGAGGTTTTAACCCTTCACTGCACCACGTGCCATATTTGGCACATACCTAAAAATATTAAAATTTTCATTATGTGCCATGAATTTTGCTAATATGATCACTGTAACTGATCAAGAGCAATCCAAAGGATGGAATAACACTTATTTCGTCCATGTCAGAGGTCTGCATTAGACAAAAATTTAGAATTTGTTCTTGGGAAAAAAAAAAAAAAAAAAAAAAAAAATCGATCAAGCTATTAAGATAAAATTTACTTTCATTATTTTTACTGAAATATTAAATAAAAAAAAAGTTGCACAGTGTTAAGCAGATAAAATTAATTAATTTAAGCTCATTTAGTTGTAAAACATAGCAATACAATTTTTTAAAACCCTAATTGTGTACATAGGGTACACACCATAAAACATCAAATTTTAGCTGAAAATTTGAAATTTAATTTATTTCATTTTATTTTATTTTTTGCTATTTTTCTCTTTATTAGACCAATATATAGATTTCAAATAATTTTTTTCATAAAAATAGGACAAATCGTGGAGTGAAAGGTTAAAAACGTTTTTAACTTTTGCATATATTCTTTCAATTGAGTTGAGTTTTCAGTTTATTGCCAGAGACAGACATCAGATGATCCCCCCCAAAAATATATAGAATCATTTTCTAGCATCGTTGACCAGAGGTTGGATTTAGTCAACAATAAATAGTGGTGAAGAATTAGGTTGCTAGGTTTCCCAATTTTTAGGGATTAGGAGGTAAAAGTCTTGCGGAGCCATCGCGCAGGATGGAAATGTCCCAATTTTTCAAAGCGCGTAACTTTTTTTACAGTTTCGCACATGTGATGCTATTCTTTGAGAGAAATAAAAAAAAATTCTTAAATCAAACTACTTTTAGATTTGTCGAATTTACTTGTAGGTCTCTAGAACAGAGCATATACGTTTTCATTTATCCAGTAAAACATGGATGGAGCTATTTTTCAGTCATTTGAAAATTGATTTTGTGGTTTCAAGTAAATTTGGTCGCAGGATTGAGGAGGATATTGGATTAACGAGAAAAACAAATTCGTGGCAACAGATTCAGAAAATAAAACCAATTTATCTGAAAAAGAAGGAATATCAGCCCCTTTTCCATTCCACTGCGATCGCTTCGGAGGTGGAATGGACCTGTAATACCATAACCCCCGTCGCCATCGACTTCTTCGGGTGTATGCTGGGGCATCACTGTACACTAATATATGGGACTAACCAGAATAGCTGCGTCGCAGAAAAAAAATTCAAAAGAAAGAAAAAAACAAGAGTTTTTTTTTATTTCTTTCATGTTTGATTACTTCGAAAGGTGACCTATAACACCATCAGCCCCCTTCTCCTCATTGGGTATACTGTGGTGTAACTGTGCACTGATATGAGACTAGCCAGAAAGTCTAGTTTATTGTATTGCAGAAAACAATTCCATTACAAACTTATCTCAAACAAAAAGAAAAAAAAATCAGCCCTTTTTTCATTTCATTTTCGACTATTTTGGGAGAGGTCTGTAGCCCCATCATCCCTTTCTACTTCTTTGTGTATGATGTGGTGTCACTGTGCACTAATAAGGAACTAAACAGAAGAGTGTGGCTAGTCTGTTGAATGATAGCAGAAAAAAAAAATACAAATTTATCTCAAACAGAAAGAAAAAAAGCAATATATGTTTTTTTCATTTTCGACTATTTCGGGAGGAGGGGGCTGTAAGCCCATCAGCCACCTCCCCTTCTTTCGGTATGCTGTGATGTCAGTGTGGACTAATATGGGGTTAACGAGAATGGCTATTTCGCTGTATGGCAGAAGAAAAATTACAAATTTATCTCAAACAAGAAGAAAAAAATCAGCCTTTTTTTCAATTCATTTTCGACTATATAGGAAGGGGCACCCGATTAGCCCCTTTCACCTATTTAGGTATAATGTGGTGCCACTGTGCACTAGTACGGAACTAAAGAGAAGAGAACGGCTAGTCTGTTGAATGATGGGGGGGGGGGGGGGATACAAATTTATCTCAAACAAAAAGAAAAAAATCAGCCCTTTTTTCCTTTCATTTTCGACTATTTTGGGAGAGATGTGTAACCCCATCATCCCTTTCTACTTCTTTGGGTATAATGTGGTGTCACTGTACACTAAAGTGCATCTACAGCGAAGGGAGCGGCAAGTCTGTTGAATAATTGGTGAGAAGATGCAAATTTATCTAAAACAGACAGAAAAAAATCAGCACTATTTTTTTCATTTCATTTTCTACTATTTCCAGAGGAGGGGGCTGTATTTCCATCAGCCCCCTACCCATTTTTGGGTGTGCTGTGATGTCAATGTGTTAACGAGAATGCCTATTTTGCTGTATGACAGGAAAAAAATTACAGATTTATCTTTAAAAAGTAAAAAAAAAAAAAAAAAAAAAAAAAACTTTTTTCATTTAATTTTTTGACTATTTCTGTTTTTTTTTTTGGGAGTGGGGGGCTGTAACCAGTGTTGCAGTCGTAAAAAACAGCGAGTATACGGTATAGGCAGAAGGTATGCGCTAGAGTCATGAACGTTCACAGCCGGGGTATACGCTAAAACTTTGTTTGAGAAAAAGAGGGTATACGCAGCTTCTTAAAAAATACAGAAGGTACACTGCGTATACCCCTTAATACCTCCATTGCACCCCAGGCTGTAACTCCGTCAGCCCCCCTTTCTCTTCTTTGGTGTCAGAGTATGGACGAATATGGAACTAAAGCGAAGGAAGCGCATAGTCTGTTGAACGATAGGGGAAAAATGCAAATTTATCTTAAACAGACAAAAAAAAATCAGCACTATTTTATCATTTCATTTTCGACCATTTCGAGAGGAGGGGGCTGAAATTCCATCAGCCCCCTCCCCACCTTTGGGTATGCTGTGAAGTCAATGTGGGGTGTTAACGAGAATGCCTATTTTGCTATGACAGAAGAAAAAATTACAGATTTATCTTAAAAAAGTAAGGAAAAATTACTTTTTCATTTAATTTTTCGACTATTTCGGGATTAAGGGGGGGGGGATGTAATCCCGTCTGTCCCCTTTCTCTTCTTTGTGGTCAATGTGGACTAATATGGGACTAATGAGAATGTCTAGCCCACTGTATGACTGAAAAAAATTAAAACTTTTTTCCAAAAAAGAAAGACGAAAAATCAGCACTTTTTCATATCACTTTCGAAAATTTCGCCCCCCCCCCCGCGCCTTGGGTACGCCCATGCGGTTGACAGGAGTACTTGTTTGCAAGCTTCTACTTTGCTTATCTACGTATGTTATAAGATGTCTCTGGGTCCCCATACGGGGACCTCTGTTCATTTCCTTATAAAAACTAAAATATCCGATTTTTCTTCTTCTTTTTTTTACGTGTAAAGCAAACGAATAAGTGGCAGCCTCTAAGCTAATTCACACATAAAATAAATGTTATTAACCATTTGGAAAAATGGTTATTGTTCTCGTCAGGGTAGGAAATCAAAAGCATATCTGAAGGTTTTCATTGGTTTAATCCGCATTTTATTCGTTTTCTGATGGGTCTATACAGTCATCTATCTGTATTTCCCTTTACTTTCAACAGAGATGGACAACAGAGTGTTGCCACTATGACAAAAAAGTAATAAAAACTACAAAAAAAATTAATAACTCAGAAACAAAGTGAGATACAGCTTTCAAACAAATCGCATTTAAAAGTTCCTTTTTTTTTTTATCTTATACGACGGTGAAAAAGTAATAGTGTGGGATGTTTAGAAGTTTAAGAATGAAATTTCATTTAAAATTGGCCGTCAGATTTCTTGGAAATCTGACGATGGAAAAGACAATGAAATGCTTGGATAATACGTAAGTTTCATGTGGATAATACGTACGAGTCGCAGGCGATTTTTGTCGCTCGGAATTTTTACGTGTCATAACACTATTAATGTTTAATTCATAGCGTACGTAATGTAGGATCCACTCAGTGCGATTTTTTTATGTCTTAAATTTTAGTCTTTGAAAAAATCATTTTCCAAATGGTCGTTGTAATTTGTTAAATTGCTTTTTTTACTTTTTTTCATCTGAGTTTGCAAAATGTCTAAAAATGGCCAAAAGACAGTATGACCCAGAAAGTGAGAAATTTTCATATTTAACTTAAATCTTTTTCAATACAAATTTTTGAGTATTTGTAGATTATTTACTTGTGTTTAAAGCTCTTAAATTTGTGATTGCGTTCATTTAGGTTAATAGTTATTAAATGGATGTTTTTAAGGGAGTTTGTAGTTTTAGATCCCTATTTTTGAGCCTAAATGACTAAGCGCCTAAACTAAAGGATCCATTTCAGAAAAGATCTTTTATCTGTCCTTTACGATGTCATTTTGTTTGGAAAAAACCAATGACTAAGCATTTGTATTCTTATTTTAGCTTCGGAATTGAAGAGGTTAAAGAAAACGCCCCCAATGGGTCATCATAATAATTTTAATTTGCCTCGTTACGAGGAAAACGTCAATAGAAAATTTCTTTGGAAAACAATAGAATACTAAATTGTGGCGATAAAATTTTAATCACTAGTTTTCTAATGATATAGTTCGTATTTTTGCATGGGTAAAGTGGATACGGGAAGCAAAAAGGGGAAGGGGGGGGGGCGCACTTCCTTCCTAAATGTTTGAAAATATATGAAGTTTTGCCAATTTTAACCATATGGCAAATTTTAATGAAAATCCTCATTATTCCCATAGGGGACCACTAAAAAGGGGGGACAGGGCAGCTGCCCCACATTAGTCAGTACCTGGGTATACGCTATAGTTTTATTTGAGAAACAGAATGTATACGCAGATGGCAGATTCTTAAAAAAAAATCCAGAGGCGTATACCTTCCACTACAGGAGTAACCCTGAATGTCCCTTTCGGTCCCCCCCCCCCCTAACAATGTTTTCTTCTTTAGTTACTCTTGATCAGAGGTGTCGCGATAGGTGGTTATGGGGGGGGGGGGAGGAGCCTCCCCTTCCAATATATGTGAACTTGGGAAATTTGAGCTTCGAGTTAGGAAATTCCAGATTTTTTAAACACTTTTTTTTTTTTTTTTAAATAGTAAAAAAAATAAATAAATAAATAAATAAAGAATTTTATAATGTTTTGCTGACTACCTTTTTGAGTTCTGTAACAGCAAACTAGTTAAATTATAAAAAGAAATACAAAAAGCAGCCAGACTCAATTTGTCATTGTGTTTCTCTGTGCTAAGAAAATATCACACCAGATCTGAATTTCTCTACTGTTCTCTAATCGATTTCCTCCAAAACTTTGTTCCATAGAAAGTTGAAAATTTAGTGCACAGAACAGCTGTTAGTTTTTCACTGAGGATGACCGAGTAAGTGTCGGTCGAAAACGTTATGAATTTTAAATGACTTTGTTTTTTTACAGGATTTTATCATACTTGACACCTGTAAGCAATGCTTTTACATTTTGTGTATCTTATATATGTTTATTAAACTTTGTTCCTTTCACAAAAATCTCAAAATATCATGAGACTATTTGCATATGAAGTATGATTATGACTCTTATGACTCCTACACAATAGAAGACAAATCATTAAATGAACCAATAATTATACTTTTTATGCTTTCAGTTTCAGCATTTTTCCTTCGAAATAATTTTTTTTTTTTTTACATATAAGTATCGTTATCATTAAACACACATTGCACATATCATTTCAGTTGGAATAGTTTCAAGTTGGGAAATTTTTTAATCCCCCCCCTCCCCTCCCCCGAAAAAATATCTGTAGCTACGCATCTGCTCTTGATGAACCATGATTGAACCATTTTTAAAAAGTGAGTTGAAAGCAACATTGTTACTGCGTGAGCACAATTAGAGCCAAAACAATCCTATATCCATAACCTATTATTTTTTTAACTTTCTATTTTGTGCCATCTTTTAGTGTGGGATATATTATTCTACGAGTGTCATGGTTCTCAAAGAATTCCTTTTCCTGAAGCACTAGACCACATATCCTGTGTGTTCTTTCTCGATGGTAGGTGGGAGAAGGAGAGAGAGGGTTAGAGAGGCATTTGTTCAAACCGGTATTCTTCTGTAATGGACTTCATGTGCAACCGAATGTTGCTTGTTAATCCAGTTTGTCAACCTTTCTTTCAAACTATTTCACATAACTGAGAAAACGTAATCAAGGAAACCACTTTTTAGTGCTGCCATCTGTTGATGATTCTCTGTAGTGATAAAGAAATTATTGAAATAAGCAAGCATAGTGGCCAGAGCTTCCTGTTCGTCCATTTTCATATTATACAGGGCCGAAGGTCTTTTTTGCACCTGGAGCAAACATGGATTTTGGCGCCTCCCCCCCCCTCCCTCCTCACACAAAATAAAAGTAATCGACTACTAGCAAGAAATATGTAAACAATGCTCCCATAGGCTTGATCATTACATTAGCTTGATCGTTAAGAGCCTACACTAGCCACGCGAAGAAACTGGATCGCTAATGTTAAATTTAACGCTTATGTGAGCGTTCTTTATAAAATTTCTCAGTCGTATATTAATAGTTTTAAATGATTTTTTTTTTCTTGCTTAGAATAGCTGAGATTGAATTCTAACCAGGTTAATGTTTACTTTTTCGATTTTAGTTGCGGATTTTTTTTTTTTTTTATACATAAAGTTACTTTCACAAATTTGAAAAGAACGCTTCCATGCAAGTTTCTTTGTATTTCATTTTTGTATGAAACGACAAACAAAATCTTCATTTGGCGCCATACCTCGTCTTTCGTTCTGGCGCCCGGAGCACATACTTCCTCCGCAACCTCCTAGTTTCGGCCCTGATTTTATAAGAGCCAATTATTATGTTATAGGGGAAAAATTCTTTACGAGGATTTCTTTGCAATTTGTAATAATTTTAAATTAGAACTGAAGGCTTTTGGAAGTAACTCAGAAAAATATCATTTTTACTTTCTTCTATCTTTGCAAGAAGAAAGTATTGGATTCGTGAAAATTTTCGACTTTCGTTTTTCGACGGATTTACACGTTTTAGGGGTCAGAGATTCCGAAAAACATGTCTTTTCAAAATGTCTGTCTGTCTGTATGTGACACAAATTTTGTGGGCGCTCTATCTCAAGAACTAATGCACGGAATTTAATAAAAATTTACATTCATTTAGTCCCTGATATAAATGGGTGCTGGTTAGTTTTTGGTGTAAATCGCTCAACAGGTGGCGCTGCTAGGCAGCATTTTCGCGATTTCCGCAATAGCTCAATCTCCAGAACGAATGCACAGATTTTCCTCAAACTTCAGATTTAGTTAGTCCTTGACACGAATTGACGTTTTATGCATTTTCGTGTAAATCGCTCAATAGGTGGCGCTGCTATGCTGAATTCTTTGCAATTTTCGCAATCATCTCAAGAACTAGTGTTTGTATTTTCAACAAACTTCAGATTCAGGTATACCTTGATATGAATGAGTGCTTTTTTCTGTTTTGGTGCAAATCACTCAACAGGTGGCGCTGCTAAGCTGTATTTTTCAGAATTTCCACTATAGCTCTATCTCAAGAACTAATGCACGAATTTTCATCAAACTTCAGATTCAGGTATACCTTGATATCAATTAGTGCTGTTTACGTGATTTTTATAGAAGAAAGTTTTGTGATGGCCACAACATACTAGTTATTTTAGAGGTGACGTTATGTAGAACATTGCAACACTCATTCCCACTGTGTTGTCTTAACACTAGAACGTCTGCATGGGCAAATTTACCTCAAGTCATAGTCATATAAATAATATATATATTTCAGAACAGAATTTGTATTTAATATTACTTAACTTAATTAATAACCTTATTTTTGCATTCTGGATACATTTGATTTTTTTTTATTAGGAAATTTCCCTCGGTCATTGTCGGGTCGGTCTGTTCCAGTCGGTGGCGCCAACTTATGCGGGCCTGTGAGCCCACCCAATAACTTTATCTCTTCGTCCACCCTATTTCTAGTGATTTATTTACTTATTTAATTGCTGAAATAAAATTTGGTTTGACTGACATTCTTAAGATATATATATAAACTCGGTTTTTGGCGTCAGATGCCGCCATCCGAAGAATCTACAAGTCTTTTTCCGGTCAAGGGTCCATTCCTCTTCCAGCCCTCTTTTGAAATATCATCCATCCAGTTCTTTCGTTGTCTTTCCCGTTTCCTTTTTTATGTTTGTTTCATAATTGAATGTGATTTTGGGTAGTCTTTCATCATTCATTCTTTTGACATGACCCTACCAGATTAATCGCTTTTTTTGAATATCATCTAATAGGGTTCCCTTTATTTTCATCATTTTCTTGATTATGTCCTTTACATTCTTTCTATTCTTGATATCCTGCATGATCTCGTTAGGGTGTCCATTTCTACTGCCGCTCTTTCTTTCTGTCTCCATAATTCTCCACCCTATAACGATAGGCTCTTTACAATAGAGTTGTATATATTATACTTTCTTTTCCTAGAGATATCCTCACTCCACCAAATAGAATTTAATAATTTTACAGCCTTTCTCCCCTGACAAATTCTGTATTTAATTTCCTGTGAGTCTCTTCCTTCTCTATTACTGTCTACACTAAAATATCTATAATACTTACAGCTTTCTATTTTTATGTTATTATTTAGATTTAGGTCTGTCTCATTTCCTCTTATAGATAGGTATTTGATCTTGCTGAGGTTCATGTGAAGCCCCCATTTCTCATATGTGAAAAATAATAAGGAAATTAATTAGATTAACATGAGCTCTCAAAGCCCCTGCAGCCGATGTATAATTAAATTTCTCTCAAAAACAAATTTCCTGTACATTTTGGCATATGTTTTATGTCTCGAATCGATAAAACATCTGGTGATAAAATCAACAATCTTGGATCGATAAAACAAATGGTGACTATAATGTATGTTTTTCTTGACAATTAGTTTTTTTACACTTTCAATGGATAACAATTTTTATGCTATTTTACTTATAATAAATATTAATCTATTTATAATCGAGAACTTATGAAAATATAAACTAATAAAATTGTTTATTAAATTATAATAATTTTACTTAGAAAAGTCATAATTTGACTCCGATTTATCATCTTGAGTCATTTGCTCCTTTCCTGAACCTCTCTCCAGACAGATGCACTAAGGGGGAGAAAATGCATGTGTTATTTTACACAAAAACCTTTTGAGTTTTGAGCTCACCCAATATTTTTCAAAAGTTGGCGCTACTGGTTCCACTATTAAAAGACAGATTACCAGGTTCGGGCCCTGAAAGCTAAAACATGCCAAAATCACTGTCTAATAGATGGGTCATAAATTTTTAATACTTCCCAACATGCTTGAAATTGTTTATGCCTTCTGTTTGTCCTACCTTGCTCTAACTCCTTCTCTTGTACTTCCTGTACTTGGGGGTACCCTCCTCCCCAAAACGTTTGCGAATGCTGTTACACTTGGCAAATTTACATACTTAGTTGGCAAATTTGTTCAATTTAAATCTTTAATAAAAACTTTAGACCATTTTCTATGTCCACACATAAAAGGCCTTTGTTTAATCGACCTCAGCTATCCAATGCAAACAAAGACATTTAAAAATAAGGAAATGCAAACGAAATAGTTAAAAAAATTTCTATCATAGGATTAACATTAGCGAGTGACTGTTTTTTGCATGCGTAAAGGGCCCTACTCAAACAAATTAATGTTCGATTTTTGCATAATATAATTCTACACTACGTACTGAACAAAATCCCCTCTCAATATATGCTCTGGAAGCACACTAAATTTTTAAAGTACGCCTTATTTTTTCTTCTTCTCCTGAAGAGTAGCTTTTTATCTGTACCTTTTCTCCAAAACCTTAGCTATCTTGGTAATTTTTTTTTTCTCTGTTAGTTTGTCTTATTGGGCATCATTTGAATAAAGGGAATTTCAAAGAAACATTTTTTTCACTTTTATTTTTTACGGAAAAAAGTACAAAGGTGCATTTTTTCAAAACCTAAATAAGATATAAGTATTTATTCTTAATTCATTGGATAATAATAGATTCAATAAAGTTATACGAAAAATTTTGTGCCCATCAAATCAGTGGTTTAGAAGAAAAGGTACATTTAGTTAACGTGCAAAATACATCAATAGGTTAACCTCTTAACCCTTTCAGGGGCAAGTAATTGTGTTTCTGTAATGTTGAATTCACACCAGAACAGGGTGGCGAGTGGTCAGGGAAAAACACGGTCAAAAAAAGTAGAAACTACCGGTATTTTCTTCTTCAAAATACTTCAAATAGTATAAAGGGATTAAAGAAGCCAAATTTCTCTTTAACAAAATACTGGTATTTAACACCTTTTTTGACTGAGTTTTTCCCTGACCACTCGCCACCCTGCAGAATCTTAAAAAAAAAAAATTTATTGCAATAAGGAAAAGCAATTTTAAGACTTTTTTCCACCAAAGTTAGAAAAGTAAAATTTAATAATATTTTTCTGGCGCAAACCTTCATTAACCATCCACCCATCAAGGGGTTAATAGCCCCTTTGACTCTATACACTGTCTTTTTCAAATTCATACACTTTTAAAAATTTCCTACTATACACACACACATTCTATCAAAAAATATACTTGCCATTATTCATGTCCCAATCCTCATACTTTTCAATAAAAAACACACACACGGCAGAAACAAAATGAATGCTGAAACAGAAAATAAAAGATACTTGTTTTATTAACACTATATACATGCAAGAGACAGTGACATAATTAGCATGCTAATTTTGCTTTCTGAGTAGGGAGCAATCCAAATCTTTTCTTAATAATGACTCTATACTTGCTGTAAGGATCAGCAGGAGAAAAGCGTGCTGTAAAACAAAAATGTTATACTTTAAAATAATATCTTAAAGGGAAAACATTTATACATACAACTTAAATTTGCAACCAAAGTTCCAGTTTGTTTAAAATTACTATATAATACTGTTAGAGAATATTTTTTTTTATTAATCAATAGTATATCATACTAATCAGCTTTCTAGTACTTTTTCAGTACTGTGTCAGATAGACCAAAGTTGAATAAACATTTTAACCATAAAAAAAATTTTCTTAATACAATGTTTCTTAAATATCCATGTGGAACGATTTTTGTTTTTATTTATTTGATAAATTTTCTGGCTCAAAATATGTTAATTTTACTTGGGTCACACGACACACAGGTAACAAAGGGTGCAAAAAGGCCCTTTTCTCCTCCAAAATTCCCTCTATCCCTTAAAAATGAAAATAAGTAGTACTCACTAGTCGCCACTTGGCAATTAAACTTGAAAAACTGGCAATTAAAAATATGGAAAGAACCAGTCAGATGCGATCTTCCCATTCCAAATTTGATTCCTCCAGCAAGAATAACTTTTCTACTCCCTTTGATTTAGCAAAGAAGTTTTTAAGTGCATCTTAGATTAGTGTTTGGAGTTTGCAATCATTTTCAGAGATTGTAAACATATAGGTTGTTCCTAAAATCTTGCAACAAACTTTCAATGGAGATAATATGGTCAAGACAAACATTCTTCAAACAAGAAACAACATCTCTTTCCATTTATTCAATCAAAGATACTGTGTTTTTAACTACAAGCTGAAACTGAATTTTCATCCACAAATTTATCAATAAAGAAGATATTTTAGATGTGATATCATTGAAAGAAAGCGACTCAATTTGGCCAGTAACTCAGTATAGATACTGTCTGAATAAAGGAGTGTCTAGCTCATAGTTGTTGATATAAATGGTGGAAATTTCCAGCACTTCTCATCATGATATCATGTTTCACAGAAATCAAAGCAAGTTTGTTGAAAATATAGCTGTGACATCATCATTATTGTTAATGTAACGAAAATCCAAGTTTGACCTCAAGTAAGCTGATATACACTGTGTTTATGATTGAATAATTGGATTGCAATTATGGTTTCCTACTGAAATAGCAAGAAACAAATTATTTAGTAGGTACACAATGTTCAGAAACTTGCATTTGCACATCCTTAATTCCTATGAAAATCCTCATTAATGGTTAATTTTCTTAAGTGATACTTCACAAGCAGCATATAAATAATGTAAAAACATTATCTTTTATTGAAATCTGATTCAGCTTCTACCTAATTATTCTGAATATCTTTATAAGTTGACAGGTAAAAGTAGAAGTTGTGTAAGGTTTAAAAAATAGGTATTAAAAGGGTCTTTTAAGAATTCAGTTCGGCTGAATATTTAGATATTCAACCAAACTGAATATTCAGCTTAATAGAATATTAGGCAAGATGGCCGAATACCAAATAGATAACGAATATTCAGTGCATCCTTAAATAATATCTCTAAGAACAGCTGCTCTAGTATGATTTGAATATGATAGAATCAGGGTTCTTGCTGCCGCTTGCCATTGTGCCAAATTGCGATAAAATGCTTCATTTGGCGAATAAACGAACAATCACTCGCCAAATTGCAAGTGCTCAATTTCTGTTCTGTGTGTGTGTGCGCTAATACAGTCGAGATTCTTACCGACATTTCTGGACAATTTATGTCGCTTTAACATGTTTAATTGCACCGTGCTATTTACATTTCTCTATTTACAGAGATACTGTCTCAATACTAATTCAGTTTAGCAACAGCCAAAGTCACAGAAAGGCTTATGCAATATTTCTCTATTGTCAGTTAATCATTATCTATGCACCAGCGGCGTCGCACTGGTAAAAACACAAACATAATTACTCGCTTCAAGTGACAAATAGAGAAAAGTTTTGCTGGAATGCTGTGCTGAAATTAGCCATTTACCATACTATTTATTAGTTATATGTAAAGTATCATTGGCCGTCAATTTCGGTTATCAGTTTCAGTTAGAGTCAAAATCTCATAGCAATTTTTAGTGTATATTTCACAACAGTAAATCAAATATAGCTGTTTTTAATATTTATTTAGTGTGCTAAAAGAATATCTGAAACATTTATAAATTTAGGAGACATTTGGAATGTACTTATTTTTAATAGTTTCTGTAGCGGATACTCGAATTTCTATTGTATAAGCTATTACAAAAAATTAGGTTATTTTAGAACACATTAAAAAAAAAAAAAAGATACAATAAGTATAAGGGGTTAAATATAGATTTTTTAATGCTTCATGCCAAATCTATTTTGCTAATATTTATTTTCATTTAGCTACTGTTTTTTATTTCTTATTAGCCAAATAGCTAATATTGGTCAAAAGCCAGTGAGAATCCTGGATAGAATCATAATAAAAATTCTCTGATTTATATGTTAAGAAGTTTGCCTTTATTCAAGTTTCCTAGAAAGCAGACTGTTGTTTTGCACTTCGTTTGCAATACAGACACAAACAATAACAGTGACCGGGCCTTTCCTAAAAAGGCCTCATGTGTAACAAAGACATTTTTTTCAAAGATAAAAAAATAAAGACTTAACATCTTGTTACAAGTTGTCTGTCCACACTTTTCTCACTATGCCCTATTTTTATGAATTTAAAATTATTATATTAAGTTCCTGTCGATATATTTTTAACAAAATCCTTTGTATGTATAGTCAGGGGTCAGGGTTGCCGGCTTTTAGCCAGGCCAAAAAAAGCCGGCCGGCTTTTTTTGGTTTTAGCCGCTTAAAAAAAGCTGGCTTTAATTGAAAAAAAGCCGGCTTTTATTTTTCAAAAAGGTGGCTTATAGATAATTCATATAAACTTTGGATTAATTTATTTTTAATACACTTAATATTTTTTTCATAGAAAATATTTATAACTTCTATTAAATTTTGTCAAATAAATAAGACCTTATAACTGCTAGAATGCAACTGTGAAAGCATTATGTCTGAAAAAAAATTATGAATATTCAGAAGAATACATTAAATTAAGACTCTAAAGTATTGGTTTGGAATTCTTTATCATGGCTCTACACATACCACACATTTTAAAGTTTATATGAAAGAATAAGAAAATGTCACACATTAAAATAGAAACATTCTTACATCTGATATTTACTTTTAAAATTGATTAAAGCTAAATAGCTTATATGTATTTAATAACTGAAATTATCTTATATAATACTTGAGCAATAATAAATAAATAAGCAATCATTATATAAAAAATACTTATAAAAATGATATATGTAAAAAGTCTTTCTGCTACTAAGCTGTTATGTAACTTATTCCAGATATGTCCATATGGACAGATTAAAATCGTAGAATGAACAATGTTGAAAGAGAAATTAGAAAGGATATAACATTTGAGGAAATTTTAGTACATAAAATAAAGAGAACAATTTTAAAAAAAATTCTCCAAATAAAACTTGTTGAATTAGAATTTTGAAAAACTAGTTGCTATTTAAAATAGTGCATATTCATGCATAAATTAATCAATATGTTATTCATAATACTGCTTTAATAGAGAAAAATGATGTTTTTATTAAATGACTTTATGTGCAATTTTAAATAAATGTTTATGAGAAATAAAATAATACTTGTATTATTAATATCCCTTAAAATTAGTTAATAAAATATATAACTAAGCAACCATTGTCCCTTTTAATTATATAAAGCAATAAAATTTTTAAAAAAAGATTGTTAAGGTCAGTGTAAACCTGTAAACCAGACAAAGCAATTGGTATGACCTTTTATTCCAATATTAATGTCTTCATTATTGATAAATATTGGGTTTTATTGATTTCTACCTCAATTAAATGTCTTTAAAACAAATTAAAAAACACATAAAAATGTGTCATATATAATTAAAATGCTTCATTGTATAAAAGCCAATTTTGGCCAAAAAAGGCCAATTTTGGCCAAAAAAAGCCGGTTAAAACCAATAAAAGCCACCGGCGTGGCTTTTTTTAATTTTAGCCGGCTTTTTTGCAACCCTGTCAGGGGTCGACCCAGGCAAAATTTGGGGCCTATTTATATTTAGGGCCCCTTCACAAAATTTTATTCCATAAAAACACTCTCTTCATTATTTTTATATTGTTAGGTTTTAAACTGTGTAATTTACAAAGAAAACAAGTTCACAAAAAAATGAAAACTTTAGTAAGTAAAATGACTTAAAGTAGTTATTAATAAATGCTTAGATCAAATTTCAGTAACTGGATTTCATATTTCATTACAAAATTTACTTTTCACAAAAATATAATGAATTTCACAAAAATAACTTACTTTTTACAAAAACAATAAATTTAAATTAACTTTTATTTTTCACACAATAGACCCCAAGAAAAAATCTCTGCATCGACCCCTGATAGTACATAATAGCTTCTTTGGCAACTTCAGTTCTTTTCTGATATGTCAGATTATATTTTTGGAACAAATGCAGTGTTTGCCCGCCATCTTCTTTCTTTGTTGGTCATTTATAACCACTTCATGCTTAATTTTTGAAAATTTAGAGATTAAACATAAACAACAACAAAAATAAATAAATAAATCTGAATGAAGAAATTTAAAATCGGCAATGACCAACAAAGAAACAAGATGGCGGACTGCGGGCAAATATGGCATTTGTTCCATATTTTTAAATTATTAAATTTCTGAAAGGTTCCATTTGAGTATAAAAATGTTTAACGAAAAGCAAGTCAAATAATTTTATGAACGGTCCTGGTTTAAGATGAAAAACTTTGTGAGGGGTCCTACTCCTAATCAGATCTCAGATGCCTCCTATAAGCTAAGCTATGAGCGAGGTGGAAACATTTCTGATACCCCCCCCCCCCCCTAAAGGTCAAAATTAGCACTGGCCACCGGCCACAGGGCCAGTAAATGAAAAAAAGTGGCTAGTGAAAAATTGTCTATCAGCGGCCACTTTTTTACAAGGAGATAATAAAATTTTCTTGCATTTCATCAAGGATTCTACTTTTTTTGGTTCCAATATATTTATATAAACATATTTATTTGGGCTACTGAGTTTTAGATTAATACTTATGAAAATTTTACTGTTTAGCATTTTGAAACAAAAAAGTAGCCGCTAGTTTAAAGAAAGTGGCCACTTAAAAAATTAGTCCTACCGGCCAGTGGCCGCTAATGAAATTTCCCAATTTTGACCTATACCCCCCCCCCCCCCCCCCGAAAGATAAATTATTATCTTTGAATTTCATTGAGGTGCAGGATACAAATGAAAGACTATATTTATTAAACATTATATTTCATGTAAATAAAGCAAATGATCTAATAACATTGCAGCAGGGCTGATTCTGAGTAAAAAAAAAAAAAAAATTCTGAAAGGTTACAGCAGACCGGGGGGGGGGGGGGGGGGAATCTTCCCGATGCTAATTATGCATTTTTTCTGAGACTATTTGGCAAGATTCTTGTTTTTTTTTTTTGTAGCAGCAAAAGTCGGATTTTGTAGCAGTAAAACCCAGTTTTGTAGAAACAAAAATTAATTTTATAGCAGTAAAAGCTGTTTTTGTAGCAGATTAAAATTCGAATGCTAATAAATAAGAAATTTGTGTGTTTTTCGCGCTCTTTTGACGAAATTCGCGTGTTTTTCGAGAAAATTCGCATATTTTTCGCGATCTTTTGACACAAATCGCGTATTTTTCGCGGTCCTATGACCAAATTCGCGTATTTTTCGCGATTATTTGTTGAAATTAGCGTGCTTTTCGCTACCTTTTGCCGAAATTAGCGTGCTTTTCGCTACCTTTGGCCGAAATTAGCGTGCTTTTCGAATTCTTTTGACAAAATTTGCGGGTTTTTGCGACCTTTTGAGGAAATTAGAGGGGTTTTTTTCGCATCTTTTAACGAAATTCGCGTTTTTTCACAATCTTTTGACACCGTTTTGTTCGTTTTTTGAAAAAATTGGATCTTTGAAAAAATTCACTTTTTTTTCAAAGATCCTTTGACAAAATTCGCATATTTTTCGCGATCTTTTGACGAAATTCACGCGTATTTCTCGCGATCTTATGAAGAAATTTGCATATTTCTCGCGATCTTTTGACAAAATTCACGATCCTTTGATGAAATCGACGTTTTTTTCGCGATCGTTTGATGAAATTTGCGGTTTTTTCGCGATCTTTTAAAGAAATTCGCGTTTTTTCACAATCTTTTGACCCAGTTTTGTTTGTTTTTTGAAGAAATTAGCGACCTTTTGACAAAATTCACGTTTTTTTCGCGATCCTTTGACAAAATGTGCGTGTTTTTTGCAATCTTTTGACGAAATTCACGTGTTTTTCGCTATCTTTTGACAAAATTTGTTTTTTTTCCCCGACCTTTTGACGAAATTTGCGTTTTTTCTCAACAAAATTATCGTTTTTTCAAGATTTTTTTGACAGTGTTTTGTTCGTTTTTTGACGAAATTAGCGATCCCTTGGCAAAATTCACGTTGTTCTCGCGATCCTTTGACGAAAGTCGCGTGTTTTTAGCGATGTATTGACGAAATGCTCGTGTTTTTCGCGATCTTTTGGTAAAATTCGCGAGTTTTTCGCGATCCTTTGACAAAATCTGCGTGTTTTTCGCGATCTTTCGACAAAGTTTGCGTGTTTTTCGCGATCTTTTAACGGAATCGCGTTTTCTCACGATCTTTTGACCGCGTTTTGTTCGTTTTTTGACGAAATTAGCGATCCTTTAAAATTACTTTTTATCCTTTGAATTTAAATTAATTCACGTTTTTTTTTCTTTTCGACCATTTGACAAACATCGCATGTTTTTAGAAATATTTTGACTGCGGTTTTTTGCTTATTTGACGAAATTAGCGGCTAATTTTTGCTTTTGTTGTTGTTTCTTGGATCGCCGAAATCGTGCTAAATTTCATTTTGGCGCAGAATGGAAAGAAATAGCTGTTTTGTAGCAGCTTGGCGCAGGTCTTGCATCCCTAACGAATTTCACGGTTTTCCTCTGCGATCCTTTGACGAAATTAAATTTTTTTCACGATCCTTTGAAGAGAATGTTTTTCCTAGATCTTTTGATGAATATAGTGTTTTTTTTCCATGATTCTTTGACAAAATTTGCCTTTTTTCGTAATATTTGACAATTTTTTTTTTTTTTTTTTTTTTTATGATACTTTGATAAAAATTTGTGTTTTTCTCATGATTCTTTGACGAAATTCACATTTTTCCTGCAATTCTTTGACGAAATTTCATTTTTCTCACGATCCTTTGATGAAGCTGACAAATTTTCATGCAAACGATTGATGAAATTGATTTTTTTTTTTTTTTTTCAATGACCATTTGTTGAAATTCCTGAAATGTTTCTTATATGATCAATTTTTAAAAAAAGATTTCGGAACCGAATGCCTTAACTTTTTGGTAAATTCAGAACAAAATCACCCTTGCATTGTAGTGATTACTGTAAATATAACATGCAATTGTAATAATGCAGGGTTGGCAAGTTTTCGACATGCGACGGTTTAAACCGATTTTAACCATGGTTAAAACCGTCGTGTCAAAAACCTTTCTGTCAAAAATGTCCAAAAGTGTCAAAAACCTAGTTTTAATAAAAATTATACCAAAAGAATTATTTAGCAGAGTTAGATGGGCTTTAAACAATAAATTCTAAGTAAAACTGCATAAATACATTAAAACTGTGTGGTATAAACTGCAAAAATACATTCTTGAAACCTATTTGCATAGGATATGGTAAACTGCAAATTGATTGTTGTATGATTTTTTTTTATTATTATTTGTGAATAAAAATTACCTAACTGTTATTTAATGATTTAGTTTATCATTAATGTATGCTTTTAAGATGAACAGTTAATAAATCCTTAATTATTTGTAATCATTAAAACTAGATAGGTTTAATCTAAATTTTGCAGAGATAAATAAATTGTTTAGATTTTTTCATGGCTAGAAGCACAGAGTAATCTATCACAATTGGTATGTAATGAGGGTATTTACTTTCCTTAAGATAGAGCAAATTCAAAGATTCCCTTCCAGTACAAAACAGTATTGCTATTGCAACAAAACCAATTTTTCTTGCTTTCCCCCTATTATGTTCTTATGGATGGGGTTGTTTAAGGAGCTACCTTCACTAAAGTTAAAACACACGCCTGCTAATGTTAATCCTCCAGGAGATATTTTTCTTTTAATATCTTGTTCGAAATTTCATACTTTTAAATGATTTTTTTTCAAAGTAGAAATGAAAACCCCACTCAATAACGTCAATTCTATGATAGAAATTTTGTTTAATATTTCAATATTTTTAAATGTTTTTTGCATTGGATAACTAATGTCGATCTCTACAAAAACCGATTTTTAAATTTTCAATTTTGCTTGCAGTTATTTTTGTTATTAGGATACTTTCACTTTTGGAACAGGTTTCAAACTAAGTTAAGCATTTTTTTTTTTTCTTATTGGTATGCCGAATTATTCATTTGTCCCTAATTTTAGGAGAAATTCCACAAATAAGATAATTTCATCAGTAAGAGGTCAGTCACTAACAAAAATTAATATTGGGATAAAAGGATTAAAATATCATATTTTATCATTTTATCCTAACATTTCATTCTTTTCTCATTTGTAAAAGAAAATGCTGCAGAGAAAATATTTCTGTTAAAGACTGTATATAGGGCAGATGTGCCAGTAATGGACACCATTAAGGAATTTCTTTAAAAATTGTTTTTTAATTAATAGTTATTATATTCCAGTTTTTTCAATATTATATTAAACTATCATGATTGATTTCGTTTGTTATAATGGCTTATTATTACAAAACGTTTGTATATATATATATATATATATATATATATTGTTTTTTAAATAAGAAATGCAACCAAGTATGCTGAAAAGCCACAATAAAAATACATATAAAAAATTTGGCAATTTAGTCATAAACAAAGAAATAAATTATAATTTAATATTTGATTACAGTAAAATAAATGCTAAAACTAAAGTGCACAATCATTAAATAAAAGCAATGTTGTATCTTGCTATAACAGCATTTTTTTGTTGTTGTTGTCCTGACCATACTTAAATATTGGTGTTTTTGACGGTTAAAACCGCTTAAAACGCGGTTTAAACCTATGTCACGTCAAAAACTGGTTTTTGACGGCTTAAACCCAACCCTGTAATAATGCAAAACAAATTTTAGAATAATTAAATTGAATTACGAAAATCCTTTCCCTCTTAAAATTTGGATTAAAGGAGGATTAATCTCTTTCTAAAATTCAAACACAGGGGAGCAGTGACCCGGAGCTGAACAATTTTTGATGCTCCAGCTATGCTCCTAGATAAGATGGTGCGGTATATGTCAAAATTAGGAAATTTTATTAGCGGCTACTGGCTGGCAGGACTAATTTTTAAAGTGGCCATTTTCTTTAAACTATCAGCCACTTTTTTATTTCAAAATGCTAACCAGCAAAATTTCTATAAGTATTAATCCACAACCGAGTAGCTTAAATAAATATGTTAATATAAATATACTGGAACCAAAAAAAGTAGAATCCTTCATGAAATACAAGAAACTTTTATTATCTCCTTGTAAAAAAGTGGCCGCTGATAGACAGTTTTTCACTAGCCACTTTTTTTTCATTTACTGACCCTGTAGCCGGTGGCTAGTGCTAATTTTGATCTTTATGCTGTGGCTCCGACTTTGCGTTTTTGAGTTGCAGATTTTAATTTACACATTTAATTTTTTGCTCACAAATTCTTTCACCCTTTACCTTCATTAAAGATCTGACAAAATGCATTTTTCTTCTCATCAAACTTCAAATGCTTGTTCAGAAAATATGACATCTTTTAGCTTTTGCTTTTAAAATAGAAAGTTTGGTGGAATTCTAAACACAAAAATCTTAAATTTCTTCTACACTTTTCAAACAACCAAAACTGTACAACTACACATGTAAACAACATGCGGCCATATTTTTCAAATAGTGTTGCCACTTAGCTCAAGTAGAAGTAAAGTAGTGTTACCATGTTTTGAGACGTTTTCCATTTCTAATATAAAAAAAAAAACCCTAAAGAATGATATAATTAAAATACTGAATAATGATGTAATTAAAATATTTTAAGCCTAGAAATTTAAAAGACTGGGAAAAAAAAAAAAAAAAAAAAAAAAAAGAATATTAAGAACTAAAGGAGCCCTGGAGCAAGGGAAAATTTAGAGCTCCAGCTCTAGGGAAAACATAGCTCCAGAGCGCTCCGGCTCTCTGCAGGGGAGGGTTGGCATTGGCAAGTATGGTATATTAAACAGCATGGTATTCCTATGCAGTTGTATTTTATTATAACTGAATAAATGTACAGAAGACTTGTGACAGTTAATATTTTTCAGCTTAATAGGATTGAATACAAATTACTTTTTTTTTCTGCATTGCATTTTTCAATATGTGCAAGTAGCAAAAATGTGATTTGAGAAAAAAGACATGCAAAGTTAAAGATAAATTGGAATTTGTGTTAAAATTTAAAATACTCATTCTTAATTTCAAATTGATCTGGTACTACCATATGAATACTTTCATTTTTTTTTTTTTAACAATTCAAAATTATGTAATTTTTTTTAATATGAAAAAAAAAAAAAATGAAGGCCTAAAATAAACAGTAGACTCCCTCAAATCCATACAGCTTGGGAGCCACACAGGTTATGCAGATTTCTGGTCATTGCTTTGTTCTACATTTTTTAAACAGTCATTTGAATGTAATAATGCAATCAAGATTATAATGAGTATAGTAAAATATTTAAATAAGTAATAAATTAAAATAATAATAATTTAGATAATTTAAAAGATGATTGCAATATTAAAAGTAAAGGTCAAGTAAATAATAATATAAATGAAATGTGTATAATGAAGATGAGATAAATTTTCCCTAAATTATTCAATGAAACTTTCTTCATAAAGATTTCCTACTAATTCACATCAAAACCAAAAAATAAGGAAGTTTTATTTCGGGTTTAGCCAGACTTAATAACCAGAAAAGCTTGATACACAATTATATTTGTTAAAAAGATTGTGATTACCAGTGATATCAGCAATATCTTGATTTTTTTCAGAAATTTATATTTTGTGAAAAAGCATGAGTTCAGTAATATTAACGAAAATTACTTATTAAAATACATACAGAATGGATGTATAAAAATAAAAAAAGTCTAACTGTGTCCCTACATCTGAAATGAAAGTTTCCTTGTTTACATCTGTGATGATGTCAGAGTTTAGGGTTGCAAATTTGAGGGAGTCTACTGTATTGTTAACTTATGTAGATAAATTTAAAACACAAAATACTTGCCTGGGTGAGCCGAATGGGTTGGCTTGCCATTAGGATCAAACTTCTGTAAAAGAGAAAAAATAAACTTAGCTTTCTCATAAAATAATTACACATAATAAATACTCTGTATTGATAATGATAATATAATGCTACCTAACATAATATACGAAGACAATAAAACTCCAAATGAATGCCAACAAGCTTTAGCCCAGAAACATACTTTATAAAAAAATATTTTCTTTCTTTTTTAATTTTACCTATAATATTAGAAAAAAAAATTAATTATATTCAAAGGCAAAGTTGACAACAAAACTTTCTTTTTAGCTCACAGGACAGGCTGTCAAAGCTTGAGAGCTAATGTGCCTGCAGACTCTGTACCTATAGTACGCTATAACTCTTGATTTGACAAAGCGATTCCCTGATTAATTTTGCCGGTTCATTGGTTAAATATAAAGGGGGGGTGGAGTATATGGAAGGCTAATCCTCTCCCTTAACTTAGATAAATGGATTTTTCATGCAGAATTATATGACTTGCTTCAAATTTGGTACACCAGTTAATTCTGATAAGGCGTTTCCCTGATTAGATTTGGAGGTTCATTGTTTAAGTATAAAGGGGGAAACGGGGGAGGAGAGGCTAATACCCCCCCCCCTCCTAATTTAGATAAATGGGGTTTTCACACAGAATTATACGTCCTCCTGATATCCACCTGAAACTTACGTATTATCCAAGCATTTCATTGGCTGTTCAAGAAAAGGCTTTTCCATCGTCAGATTTCCCAGAAATCTGACAGCCAATTTTAAATGAAATTTCATTCTTAAACTTCTAAACATCCCACAATATTACTTTTTACACCGCCGAATAGAGAAAAAAATGTACTTTTAAATGCAATTTGTTTGAAAACTGTATCTCAATTTGTTTCTGAGTTATTAATTTTTTTTTGTAGTTTTTATTACTTTTTTGTCATAGCGGCAACACTCTATTGAAAGTAAAGGGAAATACAGATACTGTATAGACCAATCAGAAAACAAAATGATGATGATATCACAAATATTTTATTAATTACTGGTATCCTAATTGTTAAATTTATTGAAAATAACTATTTTGTTTCATTAGTATGTATTCATTAAATTCTGGTTCTAAATACAGTCATAAATAAAATTATATTTGGGTCATTCCACATGAATTCAACCAATGGGTGTTGCCCCATAGTCACAGATTTTTTTTTAAATTTTTATCATAGACAGACACTGTAATGAAACCCTCAAATCTGAAATTTAAATATAATTTTCGCAATATTGGCTGAGCTGAGATATAGCCATTTTAAAATTGGTCATTTTTACCAAATGGCGGAAATCTTGGAATCTTATCAATGTCTGTAAATGGCCATAACTTGACAAAATTGGCTCAAATTCTATGTTTCTGGTACCAATTTGAAGCTATTTGTACAAAGAATGCATATTTCACATCAAAACAATAGTATATTTTCATTTCTTTACTTTTTATTATGTGCTAACTGAAAATATCATTCAAAAAAAGTGCTGACTGTAATGATCGATAAAAAAAATGAATCATCATGAATTTTTCTGAAACTTGGTAGAAACATTGCCCCAACTGTGTGCTTTAAATAAAAAATAAAATAAAATCAGAGAGGTAAAATTTGTTGTTTTAAAATAAATGGTTTTTACACATAGGGTGTCATTAACTAAATAATGATCATTTTAGAATCTGTAAGTATTCCTAATTTAAGAAATAATGGTTAAAATAAAATTTTCTAACATCTGAATTATTGTAAAAGTATATTGAAAACCTCATTTGTACTAATTTCGTAGGAATCCCCCCCCCCCCCCAAAAAAAAAGTATACAATTGAAAAAATTGTACACTGAAAAAGATAAGGCTGAATCCATATCAACTCAGGCAGGGGGGTTACCTTCATAGTCTCAGAAGTTTTTGAATTGAACATATGTTAAAATTTAAGAAAAAGTAAGATACTTGTATATTTTCATTTTGCCCAAAAAAATTCCTGGCCCGAGATACAGGCCACCAAAGATGGCATCCCGGGCACCATTTCCAATTCGCCATTTTCGATAAAAATTTTAAAGTGCTCTATCTCTAGAACGGTGCAAGATATTTTGTTGCGGTTTTTTTTATTTTAAAGATAATATTCTTCTGTTTAAAATGATATACCCAATTTTGAAAAATGTATTCAACTTTTCTTGTGGCAACCTTTTGAAAAAAAAATTTTTTTTCGAAAATGCCAATCCTAAAAATTTTGCTTTTTTTGCTTTTGATCAATACCATTGGGAACTACCTTCACTGTAAAGGAGAACTTCCACTTTTGAGTTTAACAAATTTTAGAAACATTTAAAAAATTCAGAGAATTTTACAGGAACTGTATATATACAGTTCCAGTAAAAGTCACTGAATTTTTGCTTATTTGTATCATATTTGTAAGGATAAGCCTACTATATATCCTAAACAAGTTAGAAATTGCAATATCAAATGTGGCAAATGAGATGCGTGCATAGTATTAACTAGTTTTATAAATATTTAGATCTTGGTGCAATAAGTGGTACACTCTTGGGCAAAAAGGCATGAATACAAAATTTACTATAATTCCATACATTAAATTAAGTAATACGGAAGTAATATGAATCCATCTTAAAAGGACTTAATTGCCATGGCAACCTAGAATCATTACCTATCATGGTATATCATTGAATCAATTATGTATTATAGGATTTTTAAATAGAATGAAGAAAACTTTTATTAAAATGTCTTTTATGTTTTAATTTGATTTTCATAGCATTTGAAGTAATATATACTTTATTTTCAATACCGAACATAGTAAAACAATCTCAATAACATATATCAATTACACAGCAATACAAATTATATTAATACAAGTTAGAGTTCAGACAGATGGGCAGACAAATCGAATCCATAAAGACTTTCAACTATGTTGGAAATTGTTAAAAACACATAAATAGGTCGGAATTTGACTTTTAGAAATTTATGTCAGTAGACGGAAGCATACTTGAATATTTTCATACAACCCTGTATTTTACCAACTATCTTTATATACATGCCACTATTTAGCTAATATTTAATTAAGATTAAAACATCCTTAAAACCAGTGAAATCACACTTCCAGAGATTATCATCCATAGACGGCCATGTATCTAATTCTTTGTGTGGACCTGTATATCATTTTATCTATATTCTCCAAACATATCTTAGTATACTAAATGTAGTTCAGTGTAAAAATACATAACTCAATTAAAAATCACCGTTAAGCTACTTTCATTCATACTCAGTAAACCCTTAAGATTTCTTTTGTGTAGCCCTGTATATGATCTACAGCATTTATGCACACAACGTAACATGGAAAAATTTAGTTAAACTTAAAAACTCAAACACAACTAAAAATGCACTTCCAGCAATACCCTTGCGATTTCTTTTGTGTAGCCCTGTATATGATCTACAGCCTTTATACACACAACATAATATGGAAATATTTAATTAAACTTAAAAACTCATATCGCAACTAAAAATGCACCTCTAGCAATCATCGCTGATGTACGGTATTTCCAATAAGGTAAAGTATCCGAAATCTTTTGTGTGTCCCTGTAAACACTATGCACTTTCTATGACACAGGAAGTAATTTTTTGTAAACCTCTGCAATAAAGTATGTATCACTTCAAATGCTATGAAAATCAAATTAAAACATAAAAGACATTAATAAAAGTTTTCTTCATTCTATTTAAAAATCCTATAATACATAATTGATTCAATGATATACCATGATAGGCAATGATTCTAGGTTGCCATGGCGATTAAGTCCTTTTAAGATGGATTCATATTACTTCCGTATTACTGAATTTAATATATGGAATTATAGTAAATTTTGTATTCATGCCTTTTTGCCCAAGAGTGTAACACTTATTGCACCAAGATCTGAATATATAGATAATAATATGCACGCATCTCATTTGCCACATTTGATATTGCAATTTCTAACTTGTTTAGGATATATAGTAGGCTTATCCTTACAAATATGATACAAATAAGCAAAAATTCAGTGACTTTTACTGGAACTGTATATATACAGTTCCTGTAAAATTCTCTGAATTTTTTAAATGTTTCTAAAATTTGTTAAACTCAAAAGTGGAAGTTCTCCTTTACAGTGAAGATAGTTCCCAATGGTATTGATCAACAGCAAAAAAATCAAAAGTTTTAAGACTGGCATTTTCGAAAAAAAAAATTTTTTTTCAAAAGGTTGCCACAAGAAAAGTTGAATACATTTTTCAAAATTGGGTATATCATTTCAAACAGAAGAATATTATCTTTAAAATAAAAAAAAACGCAACAAAATATCTTGCACCGTTCTAGAGATAGAGAACTTTAAAATTTTTATTGAAAATGGCGAATTGGAAATGGTGCCCGGGATGCCATCTTTGGCGGCCTGTATCTCAGGCCAGGAATTTTTTTGTGCAAAACCAAAATATACAAGTATCTTATTTTTTATTGAATTTTAACATATGTTCAATTCAAAAACTTCTGAGACTATGAAGGTAAGATTTTTTCTTTGGCTGCCTGAATTGACATGGATCATACCATAAGAAAATAACTTAAGGAATATAATGTATAATTAATTATAAAAAAACCTATAAATGCAATATATATAAATGAAGATTTATTTTACATATAGGGGAGAGTGGGGTCAAATGGGACAGTAGGTTTTTCTCTTTATGTATCATGCTAAATATTTCATCAATCACAGATTAGATGAAGCAATGGTACCCCAATCTTCAGTTGAAAAAAGTAGCTTATTAAGATGATGACAGGTTCTTTTAAGATTAAAGTTTAAATGGAATAACTTGAGTTCTTACGTAAGCTTGCAATTGTATAAAGAAAAAGATTATTTAAGGAATCAAAAGTAAATTTGCTTTTTATACTTTTTATGCTTTCTGTATGTTAATGATTTGTTTATGCATAGGTACGTAATAGTTTCCCTATTTATGGATACTGTATATTATCTATAATTTAAACTATGCCTAAAAGCAGTATTTCTGTTTATACAAGAAGTTTAATATAAAAGAAGGTAGAGAGAGGAATGGGACATGCCAGCAAAGGGGGGACTGGGACATGTCTAATTCTTACTTTTTAATAAGATGAGCGTAAATTGTTAATATACCAATATTTTTAAAGGGTAGTATAGAAAATTATGTTTCTATATTGTTCAAAGACATTAGAAAGTGTTTCATTTTGTATTCTAAAAATCGAAATTTTTGTTTTTGTGTCAAACAAAAATGATTTCTCATTTTTGTAAAAAGTGTCATTCCTCCCTACTCTCCCCTATACATAGAACCTATTTAAGACCTTTTTCCCACTAAAAAAATTAAATTTATATGACCAAATTTTTACTTCTCACTTTACAAATTTTCTACTTATAAAGTTTAATATTAGTGTGTGATCCTTTACAGTAGAAAACTTCTACTGTATATATATATATATATTTAAATCATTCAGAATGCATTAAATGTTCAGATGTAAGCATGTCGGTGTATAATTTTTATTTCAGTATATTTAGTATAACTGGACTTACTTATAAAACTGATCAAATCCTTGATAGTTTAAATCTGAAGAAAAAAACTATATTATATTATAAAGTTATATGCATGTAAGTAAATATCTTGTTCTTATTTTGTCTAGATTTGTTCCATGTGCAACTTTAAACTTAGGCTTATTTCTCATCACATGTTTTGCCCTGGATTTGTATTATATTAATTTTTTTTTTTTTTTTTGTCTCCCTGTATCTAGATTTTTGTTCATATAAATTGTAACTCAGTGTGAACTAAAAATATCAAATGCCAACTCAATTAACTCATTTATATATTTTTATTTTATTTTATTTAAATTACACAATTGAATAAATTCAACTGTAATTAACAACTAGTATTTTTCCATCATTTCAGGAGAAAATATTATGTGGCTTTTTTTTTTTTTAAATGTAGTCCATTATAGTAAGGGATTTAACATTTATGTAATTATGTTTTGAGAATTACATTCTCACATTTTAAATGAAATAAAAAGTACTGTAGAAATGAAAATTTACTAGTATTTTAATACAATATATGAATATTTAGTATAAATAGCTGCAAATTGACATTTCTTTATTTAATTATATAATATACACATTAATACATTAATTCAGATGTTAGAAAATTTTATTTTAACCATTATTTCTTAAATTAGGAATACTTACAGATTCTAAAATGATCATTATTTATTTCAAATGAAAATCAAATTTTCAAAGTTACTTTGAAAATTTGATTTTCATTTGAAATATTGTATCTATCTATGCTGGATTTAATTATGTTTCGTGTTAGCCCCAGGTCGGTGGCTCACGATTAATATTCCATCTTGTGCTGCGTTTGTAGCCTTGCCAACATATAATAGTGAGAAATTTTCCAAGCTGTGTATCGTTCCAAGTGGTTTAGTCGGTAGAACGTCAGTGCGCTATACTGATGGCCCGGATTCGAGTCCCGGCTTGGAGTCTTTTTCACTACGTTGGCATTTGTGCCTCTTAAGCAATTACTTTGAAAATTTGATTTTCATTTGAAATATTGTATCCAAGGCGAATGTTTCTCTCTGGAATAATTTCCATGTATTAATATAGTTTCTATCTATGCTGGATTTAATTATGTTTCTTGTTAGCCCCAGGTCGGTGGCTCACGATTAATATTCCATCTTGTGCTGCGTTTGTAGCCTTGCCAACATATAATAGTGAGAAATTTTCCGAGCTGTGTATCGTTCCAAGTGGTTTAGTCGGTAGAACATCAGAGCGCTATACTGATGGCCCGGGTTCGAGTCCCGGCTTGGAATCTTTTTCACCATGTTGGCCTTTGCACCTTTTAAGCAATTACTTCGAAATTTGATTTTCATTTGAAATATTGTATCCAAGGCGAATGTTTCTCTCTGGAATAATTTCCATGTATTAATATATGATCATTATTTAGTTAATGACACCCTATGTATAAAAAACCATTTATTTTAAAACAACAAATTTTACCTCTCTGATTTTTTTTTTTTTTTTATTTAAAGCACACAGTTGGGGCAATGTTTCTACCAAGTTTCAGAAAAATTCATGATGATTCATTTTTTTTTATCCACCATTACAGTCAGCGCTTTTTTTGAATGATATTTTCAGTTTGCACATAATAAAAAGTAAAGAAATAAAAGTTTACTATTGTTTTGATGTAAAATATGCATTCTTTGTACAAATAGCTTCAGATTGGTACCAGAAACATAGAATTTGAGCCATTAGTTGTCAAGTTATGGCCATTTACAGACATTGATAAGATTCCAAGATGGCTACCATTTGGTAAAAATGACCAATTGAAAATGGCTCAGCCAATATTGCGAAAATTATATTTAAATTTCAGATTTGAGGGTTTCATTACCGTGTCTGTCTATGATAAAAAAAAAAAAAAAAAAAAAAAAAAATTCTGTGACTATGGTGCAACACTTTTTCTTTAAATTGGTTGATTTCACATGAATGACCCATTTTTAACTTTTTATGGGGTGTCCATTACTGGGCTTTTGATATATTTCTGTTATTTCAAATTAAATTTCGATTCATATTGGGAAATGAGACTAAGAATGGTTAAATATTGTTGATAGATTAATATAATATTGAAAAAACTGGAATATAATAATTATAACTATCAGCGGTAGAATTGATAAAAAAAAAAAAGTCACTGGAACCAAGGACCAGTAGGGTCAGGTGGGGGAAAGTGGTCAGAAAAACAGGCTTTTCAAACTTTCAGAGGATATAAACATCGGAACTTCTGTGATGTTTTCTAAAATTTTGGTTGTTATTTTACATTACATTACTCTAGAGTACATCCTTTTGCATTTTAGAAATATTTTTGGGGAATAACACCTTTTTATAACATATTTTTCCAGGCATGTTTTTATGACCACTTTACCCCAGGGGGTGGGGTAAAGTGGTCACATTGAAAAAGTGTAATAAAAAAATGAACTAATGAATAAAAAGTGACATTTTATTATTTACAAACATTTTAAACAACCTTTATAATAAGTTATCTGCCATTTTATTTTATTAAAGTGTAAATTTGTCATGTTAAAATTGTTTGTTGTTAAAATTTGGTTCTTCAAAGATTTTGATCACATCTGATTCTGGAAAAGTATAATGATTGCCAAATTTGGATTTTTTTTAACATACTTTAAGAAAAATAATCATGTTTTTTCCCAATTGCTTTATTGATTTCTTCATTTCATATCTTTGCAACACTCAAGGTCCTATAGATATGGTTTGAGATGTCATCTTTAGCGATTATAAATGGATTCAAAAGAGAATGTTGACTAGGGATATTTTGTTGTTTTTTTTCCTTTTGGAAATTTAAGCAACTTTTAAGTATCCCATTCCCCTTGTTATTTTTTCAGATATAATGCAAGTGTTTTTTCTGTCAATACTACTCTGATCTTGGACTGGACACATTTCCTTTTCCTTTAAAACTATGTCTAACAATTCTATTCACATCTGAAATGAGTGTATATAATGTTGCCAATGTAGATTATTTAAAATTTTTTTTACATATTTTGCAGTCGGCTTTCTTGATACTGTTTCTTTAAAATTCCTTTCCAGGCTTTTTTCAATGAAGGAAAATACACCTAGATCTAATGGTTGTAGACTATGACTAGTATGAGGTAGCAGGCAGAGAATTATAGTATGATTGTCAATAGCTATTTTTCACAGCATCATAATTCATTTATGACCATCACAATCATAAATAAAAGGGCAGGCTTTTGTAAGCTTTCGGTGTACTATCTACTTAATAAAATGATCCATCCAAGATTCAAGTACAGAATCCTGCATCTATCCAGATTCCATGATTCATACAATGCTCCTGCACGACCACCTTTTATCCATAATTTATATATAACTTACTCATAAACGGCGAATGGAAGAATGTAATAACCATTAGCTGATATACCAAAAGGAACACTAAACATTATCTTTCCTTTGGTTTCTGAATTTTATATAATGCATTGCATTGCGTACAATTTTTTAAACTGAACTATTTTGGCTATCCATATCCATTCCAGCCTCATCAACATTAAAAATTCTTTCAGCACTTTCTTGTGGACTATTTTCTTATATAATACAAGTATGGGTATTAGAAAAAGTAGTTAATGTGTTGGTTGTTAAATTAGTTGATGTAACCTTTGCAAGCAATTCGGGTTTACACTTAGTTAATTCATTCACTATTCTGAACCTATTAAAAATTAAACCTAGAACCTTTTTTAACCCCCATATTATAAACTTTATTAAATAATAACTATTTGCAGTTAGTTTTTAATAGTTATTAGTATTTAATAAACTGGCATTGTATATAATGAATAATTTAACCCAGATCAAATATTTTTAAGTTAAGCCTAACCCTATGACCACTTTACCCCATGTAACTAAAACTATTATGAAATAAAATCTGTGATAAATATAACTTAGCTATAAATGAAAATATGTTCTTGAGCCCGGGCGCAGAATCGGCGCAACGCTGCGACGCACGTCGCAGACTCTTGAAAAGGTCTGCAGACTATTTTTCAACTGTTAAAGTTTAGAAAAAAAAAGTTTGCTAGAAATTATTTGCCATGTGCCATAATAATACTACGATCCACGTCACATGCGATTGACGAAGCCCGGATTCTCTTTAAAATAAAATTAATCACTTAGAAAAATCTAGACACGCGATCGTGAAACGCCCATTATTAAATGAGTTAATCCTTGTAGTGGTGATTTCTTTAGAAATAAAAAAAAAAAATCGGTCATTAGTCCGAAAATTCGGACGTAAATATCACGAATTTTGACAAATGTTCGCCAAAAAAACAATTTTGTCAATCGTTTGCAGTTAAAGTAGCCAATTTCGTCAAAGGATCGCGAAAAAAAGTGAATTTCGTCAAAAGATCGCGAAGAAAAAACGAAATTTTGTCATAAGATCAAGAAGGAAATGTCAATTTCATCAAAAGGCTGCGGAAAAATAGCAACTTCCGTCAAAGGCTGGCGGAAAAATGCGGCTTCCATCAAATGATCGTGGAAAAAACACGAACTTCGTCAAAGGGCTACGGAAAAATAGCAGCTTTCAAAGAAGGATTGCAGAGAAACGCAAATTTCATCAAAGGATCGCGGAAAAAACACAAATTTCGTCAAAGGATCGCGGAAAGAACGTGGATTTTATCGAAGAATCGCTAAAAAATGAGATTTTCGTCAAAAGATGGCGAAAATTTTATCACAAGATCGAAAAAAAGCCAATTTCGTCAAAGCGCTGCGGAAAAATATCAATTTTCCACAAAGGATGGCGGGAAAACGCGAGTTCCGTCAAATGATTGGGAAAAAACGTTAATTTTGACAAATGTTCGCCGAAAAAGCGCGAATTCTGTTAAAGGATAATGGAAAAAACGCGAATTTCGTCAAAAGATCGCGGAAGAAACGCGAATTTCGTCGAAAAATCGTGGAAAAAAGCGAATTTCGCGCAAAGATCGCTAAAAAACACGGATTTCGCTAAAAGATCGCGAAAAACACGTATATCGTCAAAAGATCGCGGAGAAAACGCGAATTTTTTTCAAAGGATTGGCGGAAAAAACCTGATTTTGTCAAAAGATAGCGAAAAAACGCGAACATCATCGAAAGATCGCGAAAAAAACGCAAACATCATCGAAAGATCGCGAAAAAACGCGAACATCGTTGATAGATCGCGAAACAAACGCGAACATCGTCGAAAGATCGTGATAAAAATGCGAACATCGTTGAAAGATCGCGATAAAAAAAGGCGGACATCGTCAAAAGATCGCGATAAAAAAGACGGACATCGTCGAAAAAACGCGAACATCGTCGAAAGGTCGCGAAAAAATTGCGACCATCGTCGAAAGATCGCGAAAAAACGCGCATTTCGTCAAAGGATCGCGGATAAAAAGGTAAATTCCGTCAAAAAATCGCAGAAAAATTTGCTGCAACATTGATATTTTCACGAGATTTTTTTTTACAGCTGAGTGGCAGGTTAAATATTAGTTAGCCATGTTTTGCATGAAAGCATGTTAAATTTTGAATTGCACAACTAGCTAAGATTGCTACATAAAACATTGCATTAGAATTACTTATAGTATTTGCATGAATTACTCAAATTTGATTTTCTAAGAATTTCAATCTGCTCCAAAATTAGGTATTTGCTCCTTCAAAGTGGCTTTAGTGCACTTTCATCCCTGTATTATCACATCTATATATAATTTTTGATATTACCACATTGTATCAATCTTTTCAAAAATTTTAGAAATTGGTGTTCATATGTTATTTTTACTGTTAAATTCTGTTTTCTAACTTCACAGAAATTTTGACAAATTTTATGAAAGATTTTTCAGATAGTGGTGTTAAAAATTTTGAGAACAAAGGTAAATTATTTTAAAAAGTACTTCTTTTTTATGTTAATCACAAATACTGAGGGGGGGGGGGGGGGGGGGTTGAGTGCATGAGGGATTGGAAAGAGGGCGCTTGTCCTTAAGTTCTGCAGATTGTTTTTAAAGTTTCTACTTGTGTTGCAGACTGGAGAAAAAAATTCTGCTGCTGGGTTCTTGAGATATGTGAAAAGCTTTCTGAACTGCCAATTTAACAAAATTTGGGATAAACAAAATGCAGCAGAAAAGTTAATAAAAGAGTTAAAAGAACAAGGTGTAACAAAGACAGACAAAATGAGTGCTCAGTGGCTCAAACATGTTACTAAAAATGTTTTTTTGAGTGAGAAACTTTGATCAATACTTAATAAATCTAAAATTAAAAGAAAATTATTCAAATTTCTATATTAGTCAGGATTTTAGCCCATTTTATGAATTATGACCACTTTACCCTGCCTGACCACTTTACCCAACCTGACCCTAAGCATGAGAATTTACTGGTCCACAGTCATCATCACTGGCCCGCTACATAAAATTCTATTAAGTCCTTTTAACCCTTCAATGACCTCCCCCCCCCCCTCTTAGAATATAAACCAAACTTTCTTTACAATCATCCAAAATTTTCAGCATGGTAAAATGTAAAATTATAATTTACTAAAAATTAAATAAACAGAGTATACATAAAAACTATAAAATTATTAATTAGATATTTTATTTATCTGATTATTTATTTCAAATGGATAGGGTTTAATGCAATTTTTATTTTACCTGTGAGCGAGGGGGAAAAAGCTACTGGTCCTGTGGACCACTAAATTTTTCAAATTAGTGGTTCGATTGCATTTTTGGTGGTCTCGGACCAGCGGGCCACCAAAGATTTCGAACGCTGACTATTAATAAAAATAATTTAAAAGAAATTCCTTAAGGGTGTCCATTAACTGGCATATCTACCCTATATAGGTAGAATCAATGTGTAAAATAAATATTCAAGTAAAGCTTCGAAAAATATTTAAACTTTTATTATTTTTATTCCCAACAATGTTCCTTCATTTGTACTACAATTCAGATACCCCTTCATCTTAAAATTTCTGCATTTAATTATAGATCTGAAAATATACAGTTGCTACTCGCCACATGGCAACTAAATACAAACGAAAAATGGGACTAAATAAAATAAACAGCCACTTTTTTCTAAAAAACTTAAAAACATTTATAATAGATAGCTTGACCCATATTTTACTCACATGGCGGTCTCAGAATTCTACATTTTAAAATGTGTATTGACATTTTATGACATCAGTTTTAGCAGAAGCTCTGTTAACTATTGTAAACTATATATTAAGGAATTTTAGTGTATTTAATTCAATAAAAAAATGAAGTTTGTCAAAAAGCGGCTAAGCTAGAATCCTACATTATTAGCCAGAATGACATTAAAAAGCACCGGAAACTTTCCTGTTTAAAATTTATTCATTGTAGCATATTAGCTTTATTCATTAGAAAGCATTAATGCAGAAAAATATTCTTTGAAAAATAAAAATAACAAACAGGACAATGGATAAGGAAAGGAAATAAACATTTTAAAAGAAGACTATTACTTACATTGAGCGTATAAACACGCTCGCCCTTTTCATTCATATAGTACATAAGGAGCATATTTGAAGCAATTAATTACAACAATCAACGTTTAGTTAATTATATATCTAGCAACGTGCTCTGTTCAAACCGGACGCTGAGTTTGTTTACAATTTTATGATCGGTTTGCTGTTGCCACTTATTACATTAATTTACGATATACAATAGCATCGCTGCCACCACCACTTTAATAGAAGCTTCTGGATTTGTGTGTGTATGTATCAACGAAATTTATAGTTTCACATGGCGGACACATAAACTGTTTTTCTTTTTTTTTATAATGTTAAAATTATCAATTACTTTAATAAAATTTATGTTTATTTTTTTTTAATCATCTGAAATAACCCCTCTCTGGTTTAACTGTTAACTGTTTCAGTTTCTTACGACGACTCATCAAAAGTTTCAAAACATTACATTGTCAATATTTTGCTTTTCCTTTAATTGGTGATTTTATAAAAATTTCCTTATATGTTTGAATAGTTTGCCGAAATGCCGAGAGTAGCTGATAGTAAGAAATAGTTTGCATGTTGTTATTTCCTGATGAACCATAAATATTATTCTGAAAATGATTATGTTTATATTTAATTACCAATGCTATTCCCTCTAGTTTTTTGGTGTGTGTGTGTGAGTTAAAACTAGGATTTGTAACGCTTGTTAAAGCTTAATTTATATCGAAAAAGGGTAGAGTGCATATGATCTTCGATATGATGTTTTAACAAAACTTATTTTTTGTTAATAACTAAATTTTCATGCATAGTATACTAGGGTAATGGACACCATTAAGGAATTTCTTTTAAAATTATTTTTTTATTAATAGTTATAATTATTATATTCCAGTTTTTTCAATATTATATTAACCTATCAACAATATTTAACCATTCTTATAGTCTCATTTCCCAATATGAATCGAAATTCAATTTTAAAAAACACAAACATATCAAAACACCCAAAAGTCCAGTAATGGACACCCCATAAAAAGTAATAAATATAATTGTTTTTATGACTGTATTTAGAACCAGAATTTAATGAATACATACCAATGAAACAAAATAGTTATTTTCAAATAAATTTAACAATTAGGATTAGTGGTGTACCGAGTAGTGCTTTGGCCGAGTACCTACCAAGTAGTTGGTTAATAAGGAACAAAACCCTGATGTGCACATAATGTGAGCTTAGGTGTACATATATATATATACCTGTGTGTACATATATTAGCGCGTAAATTACGCGAAAAATGGGAGATAGGACACAAAAAAATAGCTCTTACGCGTCCCACAGGACGCGTAATTTTGTCAAAAAATCGCGGGAAAATGCCGATTTTCGACAAAGAATCGCGAAAAAAGCGCAAATCTCATCAAAATATCACACAAAAACAGCGATTTTCATAAAAAGGCCGTGAAAAAATAGCGTATGTCGTCAAAGGATCGCGAAAAAAAAAGCTAATTTCGTCAAAAAATCTAGGAAATAAGCGCAAATTTCATCAAAATATCATGGAAATAAGTGCAAATTTCACCAATATATTTTTTAAAAAACGCGATTTTCGTAAAAGGGCCACGACAAATTAGCGTATTTCGTTAAAATATCCCGAAGAAATAGCGAATTTCGTCAAAAAAACACGAAAAAAAGCCGAATTTTGTCAAAGGATCACGAAAAAAGCGCAAATTTCATCAAAATATCGTGGAAAAAAGCCGATTTTCGTCAAAGAATCGCAAAAAATAGCGTATTTCGTCAAAAGATCCCCCAAAAATAACGAATGTCGTCAAAAAAATAGCGTAAAAAGTCTATTTTCGTCAAAGGATCGCGAAAAAAGTACAAATTTCATCAAAATATCACAGAAAAAACGCTATTTTCGTAAAAGTTCCGAAACAAAATAGTGTATTTTGTCAAAAGATTGCGAAAAAATAGCGAATTTCGTCAAAAATTCGCGGAATAAAGCCGAATTTTGTCAAAGTATTGCGAGAAAAACACGGTTTTCGTGACAGGCTCGCGAAAAAATAGCAAATTTCGACAAAAGGATCGCGGAAAAAACGCGAATTTCGTCAAAGTAACGTGGAAAAAACGCGAATTTAGTCAAAGCACCAAAAAAGATGTGCAAACTAAACTTATAGGTATAAAATTCATAAAATGGGATTTTTTTTTTTTTAATGAGATTCTTAAAAATACAGCATGATTTCAGTGTACTTTGATAATTCAGGGGTGATTGCGAGTTCATGAAAAAATACCTGAAATTTTAGCAAGCAAAAGATTTCGCATAGAGAGAGGACATGTAATTTATTGCACAGATGTCCAAATCATTTCATTATGAAAAATATTACGTTTAATTATGTTTAGAAATCATATGAAATTGATATTTTAGTCTTATTTTATTAATTTCACTATCAGAAAACCTGGAATTCTGGTATGGAAAATGAAATAAATACCTGAATTCAGGTATATTACCTGAACACAATCACCACTGAATAATGTATTCAGTAGGTGGACCAGTGAAAAATCCCCCCCCCCCCCTTTCTTACTGCATTGAAATGTCTCCTGCCTTCAGAACATTTAGGATTTGATTCTTATTAATGATTTAGATGTAAATTTCCATTCCAAGAAAAATGCCTGATTCCAACACAGATCTATGCTGACAAATAATTCAATGGGAAGTATAATGAAAGCACCCATTCATTCAACAAGAAGTACACCTTTACTTAACATGAGTATTCTTTTTTTCAGCAAAAATATATTTTTCAATAAACTCGTCTTGCCCCTTTTTAAAAGAAATGCGAACATTAGTGATACTTGTTAGTGGAACTTGGTATCTTCTACTCTCAAATAAACATTATTTTACAATTAAAATTGTATCTTGCATTTTTACTTTTAAAAAAGTAAAGAAAATTTCTCTTAATATTTTTTTAAAATATCCTATTTGAGTGCAAATAATACTGGTTTTAATTCAGTATTTAATTATTATTAAAACAATAATTAATGTATTTCATTTATATTTTCCAAATAAACAAATTTCATTTATTCCTTTAAAATATAAATTATTATTGATGGGGACCCGCTTTTGTAAAAAAGGGACCCAGGTTTTTTCAAGTACAACGGCATCACTGGTAGGGTAGATGTGCCAGTAATGGACACCCCTTGATGTTTTTGGTTCATAAAAAAATAACTAATAAATATTTAGCTTTAATTATTTTTTTAATAATTCCCCCTTGTATGTTTTATAAAACTGGGTTATTGTTGACACTTTTAATCAAACCAATCAGGAAGCAGAAAATAATGTTTTAAAGTTTCGCTGTTTTCCTGTGAAAATCTTAATGAAGAGGCTAAGAGTTGGCTTTGTTTAATTAATTTATATATTATTTATTTTCTTGCAAAATTTGAATGTTTTTGTTTGGGTAGCAATAGAAAACTTTGAATTTTATATACCAATGGCCATTTACAAAATTTCATTTATTTTTAAGATTTTAAGAGGGGGTGTTCATTACTGGGATGGTTAATTAGTCATTTTCCAGTAATGGACACCCCATGTAGACATTGCTAAAAATGCAATTTTAGCAATGTTTATAGAGCATTTAAAATACTTTGGCTTAACTGCAAACCTAAATAATCAAATTTTTATATTATACTTACCAAAATGTAATAATAAAAACTTTTATAAATAGCTGCTTTTAAGTTATTTTATGCGATTAATAAAATTTCAATATTTTATTCTTTTTAAATGTATATGTACCTTGCATATTTTATAATCTGGCAATCAAACCAGCCAGGAAGCAAAATATATTGTTTAAGAGCAAAGTCAAAGAGGGGCTCATAGGGCTTAATCCCTCTCCGTTTAAATAAAAAGTTAAATTACAGAAGCTATTAAAAATCTATTTTCTGTCTTAAATGTTTCCTTATTAAAACAAAACAAAATGTAATTCTATTAAGGAAAGTTATAGGTAATATTCATGAAACTAGTAAATCTGCAGATCAGTGGCCTCAAACATCAGTTCTACAGTTTTTTTGAAATTATTTTATTTAGTATTTAAAATATTCAACTCACAATATCATTTCTTTCATATTTGTAATATTAATTATTATAAATGATATATCAAGTAGTCTCTGGAAGATTGTTAAAAATAGTGACACAAAACTAAACATTTAAAAATAGTGGCACAAAACTAAACATTAATATTCCAAAACTTTTTTTTTTTTTAATTACCTTTTAAATCCACCACTGTTTCAATAATTTGATAGCTGTAATTGCCTGATATTTAGTCTTTTAATCTATCCATCTAAAATAATTAAAACATCGATTTTCTGATAATTTCAATAATTGATGCAAACAATAAATGATTATCACAAATACTTTATTAAATACTGGTATCCTAAATGTTAAATTTATTTGAAAATAAGTATTTTGTTTCATTAGTATGTATTCATTAAATTCTGGCTCTAAATAGTCATAAAATCAATTATATTTATTACTTTTTATGGGGGTGTCCATTACTGGAACAGAGGGTGTCCACTACTGGGTCAGAGGGTGTCCATTACTGGGCTTTTGGGTGTTTCTGTTATTTAAAATTAAATTTCTATTCATATTGGGAAATGAGGCTATAAGAATGGTTAAATATTGTTGATAGATTAATATAATATTGAAAAAACTGGAATATAATAATTTTAACTATTAATAAAAAAATAATTTTTAAAGAAATTCCTTAAGGATGACCATTACTGGCACATCTACCCTATATATAAATTAACTAATTAAATTTGAAATTTATTTGTGTAATAAATTTTGACAAATTGTGTAAAAAATAACAATTTTTGACAATTCAAAACATTAGCAAAAAAAAGGAGAATTGACACATAACAAGTACAATTATTAACCAATATAAAATTAAAACATTCTTCAACCCTCTAATTTATCCGATACCTGAAATCTGTCTATCAAAAATTAAAATGTTTATTGGTTACTGTAACAATTCATTGAATAATGCAAAACATTTCATATTTATTTTGTAAGTGTACCTTATTTTCTTTTGATTAAAAGTAAAAGAGAGAAAAATACAAAGAGAGGTACAAAAAGGATTTCTTACAGAATTTTTACAGACAGGATTTCTTAACAGAAGACTTATGTAAAACTGATGATCCATTTGCATGGGGGGGGGGGGGGGGAACTTTTCCGATTATGTGCAACCTTGCAAAAAAATTCTTATGTGCACCTTCAACCACTGTTTATTCTGAACATATATTTTCAGAGGTAGGCCAAATTTATAGTAGTAAAAGAAATGCCCTGGCTACTGATAATGTAGAACGTTTGGTGTTTTTGCACCATTATTTGAAATATAATAAATTTAATTATTATTTTTTTTATTACATTTATTGTATTTTCAGTTTCTTTATCCAAAATAATAGTCTTTTCTGTTTTTCTATATATTTAAAAAGAACTTATTTTTCTTTGTATAAATGTGAAACTAAATTTTAATCTGGAATTATGTTATGAGGGTTTTTGTTCTTAACTTTTTCTATATTTTGTAGACATATTATTAAATACTGAGTAAATAGTTTTATGAATTATTCCATATATTATACATTGATATTCGAATAACTTTTTACAGATCAGTTTTAAATTCATATCATATGCTTAAAAAATGAAATTCTTACAACTACTCGGTATTGGCCGAGTACTCGGCCAAAATTTCGCCGAGTACTGAGTATTTAACAAGTACTCGGTACGGCTCTAATTAGGATACCAGTAATTAAAAAAATATTTGTGATAATTATTTACTGTTTGCATCAATTACTGTAATTATCAGAAGATCGATGCTTTAATTATTTTAGATGGATAGTTTAAAATACTAAATACCAGGCAATTACAGCTATCAAATTATTGAAACAGTGGGGGAAAGGTAATTAAAAAAAAAAAAAGTTTTGGAATATTCATGTTTCGTTTTGTCTCACTATTTTTAACAACTAATTTTCCAGAAAATACTTGATATATCATTTATAATAATGTTACAAATATGAAAGAAATGATATTGTGAGTTGAATATTTTAAATACTAAATAAAATAATTTCAAAATAAAACTGTAGAACTGATGTTTGAGGTCACTGATCTGCAGATTTACTAGTTTCATTAATATTACCTGTAACTTTCATTAATATTACTTTTTTTCTTTTGGTCAGAGGTGAATAAGGAAAAATTTAAGACAGAAAATAGATTTTTAATAGCTTCTGTAACTTAATTGTTTTTATTTAAACAGAGAGGGATTAAGCCCCATGAGCCCCTCTTTGACTGTGCTCTTAAACAATATTTTCTTCTTCCTGGCTGGTTTGATTGCCAGATTATAAAATATGCAAGGTACAGTACATATACATTAAAAAAAAGAGTAAAATATTGAAATTTTATTAATCACATAAAATAACTTAAAAGCAGCTATTTATAAAAGATTTGGTGTTATTACATTTTGGTAAGTATAATTTAAAAATTAAATTTGATTATTTAGGTTTGCAGTTAAATCAAAATATTTTATGCACTATAAACATTACTGAAATTGCATTTTTAGCAATGCCTACATGGGGTGTCCATTACTGGAAAATGACTAATTAACCATCCCAGTAATGACACCCCCTCTTAAAACCTTAAAAATAAATGAAATTTTGCAAATGGTCGTTAGCGTATAAAATTCTAAGTTTTCTATTGCTACTCAAATAAAAACATTCAAATTTTGCAAGAAAATAAATAATATATAAATTAATTAAATGAAGCCAGCTCTTAGCCTCTTCATTAAAATTTTCACAGAAAAACAGCGAAACTTTGAAACATTATTGTCTGCTTCCTGATTGGTTTGATTAAAAGTGTCAATAATAAACCAGTTTTATAAAACATGCAAGGTCACATTATAAAAAAAATAATTAAAGCTAAATATTTATTAGTTCTTTTTTTATGAACCAAAAACATCAAGGGGTGTCCATTACTGGCACATCTACCCTATGTTAAAATATTTTTTATAGCACGTTTCATACTTAAAGTCCTATTTGATAGTTTTTATGTGAGAATTAAAAATTTTAATATAAATTGTCTGTAATTAATGGAATAAGTAGAAATTCCCTTTTAAAAGCAACTAGTTTTATAAATAAACTGAAATGACTAAAAATTGCTCAAAAAAAATCTAAAAATTTTCGTATAAAATATCATATGGAACGTAAAATATTTTATAACAATTTATGATACTTAAATCATATTAAAATAGGCTTCATTCCATTTACTAAAGGCATAGATTCATTTAATTTCCTTCTTATTTTTACTTTTATTCTTTTCCTTTAAGGCTCCTGTCCCTGCTGGTAAAGACACCCACAGGCTAATGCTAATCCTATGGGAAGGGATTTATCTAATACCTCGTTTGCATTTTGACATTTTTAATTTTTTTTTTTTTTTGTATTGGATAGCCGAGGTCCGTCTCTACATCGCACCTTTTTTACTTTTTCGATTTTGGTTGCAGATAATTTTAATAAAGTTACTTTCACTTTCAAAACCGGTTCTGAAAATGAAAGTGTCATTCTAAAAAATATCTGCAACCAAAATCAAAAAATAAAGAAGGTGCGATGTAGAGACGGACCTCGGCTATCCAATACAAAAAAAAAAAAAATATTAAAAAATGTCGAAATACAAACAAGATATTAGAAAAATCCCTCCCCATAGGATTAGCATTAGCTCGTGAGTGCGTTTGCCAGCCAGGACAGGAGCCTTAAGTGTTTACTATGTTATGCGGTTCATAATGCTTAACTTCCATTTATAAATCTATTGGAGTTTCCCTAAGACTGTTTCAGGATGGTGCAGCATCCTGCCAACCCTTTGATTCAAGAAATAGCACCATTTTGCCCAGTAGCTCGTGAGTGCGTTTGCCGGTCGGGACAGGAGCCTTAAGTGTTTACTATGTTATGCGGTTCATAATGCTTAACTTCCATTTATAAATCTATTGGAGTTTCCCTAAGACTGTTTCAGGATGGTGCAGCATCCTGCCAACCCTTTGATTCAAGAAATAGCACCATTTTGCCCAGTAGCTCGTGAGTGCGTTTGCCGGTCGGGACAGGAGCCTTAAGTGTTTACTATGTTATGCGGTTCATAATGCTTAACTTCCATTTATAAATCTATCGGAGTTTCCCTAAGACTGTTTCAGGAGGGTGCAGCATCCTGCCAACCCTTTGATTCAAGAAATAGCACCATTTTGCCCAGTAGCTCGTGAGTGCGTTTGCCGGTCGGGACAGGAGCCTTAAGTGTTTACTATGTTATGCGGTTCATAATGCTTAACTTCCATTTATAAATCTATTGGAGTTTCCCTAAGACTGTTTCAGGATGGTGCAGCATCCTGCCAACCCTTTGATTCAAGAAATAGCACCATTTTGCCCAGTAGCTCGTGAGTGCGTTTGCCGGTCGGGACAGGAGCCTTAAGTGTTTACTATGTTATGCGGTTCATAATGCTTAACTTCCATTTATAAATCTATCGGAGTTTCCCTAAGACTGTTTCAGGAGGGTGCAGCATCCTGCCAACCCTTTGATTCAAGAAATAGCACCATTTTGCCCAGGGCCGAAACTAGCCTTTTTTGCACCCGGGGCAAGCCTAGATTTTGGCGCCCATAAAGAAATGGCCATGATTTTTTTTGCAAAAAAATTATAGCCATTTTTTTTCCCCCCATTCTGACCAGAAAATCAGAGTTCTAACTTTTTACGGCTGCTCTTTCATTTTCACCTAACACTTCATTTATAATGGCTGTTTCATAATAATAGTAGCCATCAGTCCATCAGAAGAGAATTATCCATTCCAAAGATATAATCCTTCATTTGGCGCCCCTTCGTTCTTGCGCCCGTGGCACATGTCACCTCTGCCCCCCCTTAGTTTCGGCCCTGATTTTGCCCTTCAGTCAAAAACACTGCAGCAACCTTCTCAACCCCCACTTAAAAAAAAAAAAAAAAAAAAAAAAAATTGTACCATTACTGTCTTTTGTATTCGAAAATTTGGGTACTTCTTAGTTATCCCATCAACCAAAAACCTATCACCAAACTATAAGATTAAATACCAATAATGGTTGATCGTAAATGTCACAGTCACTTGACTTTAAGCAAGTTACACATGTTTATGTCATGAAGTAAATTTATTTTTACGTTTTATTTGTATTTTTATTAATCTTAGACTAATTTATTTGTTCTTTAGTTATTTAAAATAAAAATTATGTCGATTTGCATAATGTGGCGAAATGGGTCAATGGGATAACTAAGTAGTACCAAAATTTGCTTAAATTGCAAAAAGTGACTCATTGTGTCTTGAAAAGAGTTCCCTGACTTTTAAATATTAAAGTTACTTGTTACCTTTAAAAATAAAAAAGTGCCAATAAGACTCCAAAAAAGAAACTACAAGAATATAAAAAGGGCACCGTCCTTTTTTAAAACTGGGGAAAACTTTGAATCTATAATGATTGTAAATTACTAAAATGTTTTTCTATGAATTATGATCAGGGGCGTAGCCGTAGCTACAAATATTTTTTCAGGAGGTGGGGGGGGGGGGGGGGAGAATTAAAAAATTTCCCAACTTATAATTCAAAAATTTCTTGACTTGAAACAAATTGTCTTATTTTCCAACTAAAGGGATATGTGCAAGGAGTGTTTAATGATACTTATACGTAAAAAAAATTATTTCAAAAGAAAAATATTGAAACTAAAAAGAACATAAAAATTATAGTTATTAGTTCAGAAAGTTTTTGTCTTCTCCTGTGTATGCAGGGATGTAGTGGAGGGTATACGGGGGTATACGCCGTATACCTTCTGGATTTTTTAAAGGAACACCGTGTACCCTCTGTTTTTCAAGAAAGCTATAGTATATACACTCTAGGGTATACGTTCTGCCTTGAGCGTATACCCTCTGCTTAGAGCGCATACCCTCTGTTTTTTTTACGACTACACCACTGTGTGTATGAGTCATAATCATACTTCATATAAGAATAGCCTCATGATATTTTGACATTTTTGAGAAAGAAACAAATTTTTGGAGGGAATAGATTAGAGACACTGTTGATGTACAAAAGTAAGGAAATTCAGGTCTGATAGATGTATGATATTTTCGTAGCACAGAAAACACAGTGACAAATTGAGTCTGGTTGCTTTTTGTATGATTAGTTTATACTGTTACAGAACTCTGAAAGGTAGTCAGCAAAGCAATAAAAAATTCTTTTTTTTTTTACTTTTTATTTAAAATAAAAATAAAAAGTGTTTCAAAAATCTAGAATTTCCTAACTGTAAGCTCAAATTTTCTAAGTTCACATATATTGGAGGGGGAGCCCCTCCCCCCCATCGAGACGCCTCTGATTGTGATGTATATATCACTACTGCAAAAAAACTGAAATTTTATCTATGCTTTTTAAAAGATTTTATAAGTGGAATTTCATTAAAATAATGGTTCTTTTATGTTAGCCGTGCCTAAGTTTCGGCAATAGCACCTTTTATTTTTTGCATATGTAAATTGGAAACAATGCTTTGATGTTGAATTAAGATGTTTCGATTTATTGTAGTATTATTTCTTTTTTTTTTTAATGTAATGGATAAAAGGAATATATTTTAAATGTATATGTTTTAAATGTATGCACTGAAAGGTTTATATTTATATGAAATGAATGCAATGGACTCTGTTTCTTCTGATGTCAGAGTCGCATGCTTTGGGGAAACATTTCTGAAACCGTAGCTTCAAAATGGAAACTAAGAATAGTGCCCGTACAAATGGTGGCGATGTGAACAATGTTTGGTGATTTATCACCTGCACCTGGCTAACATAAAAGTACCAAAACAATTTTTAACTGCAGTTCATATTTACAAATATTAATTTCATATAAAAAGTTACTGAAATTGTAAAACCAAAGTTTTTACTTCCTTTTTATCACACTCTTGTGTAATTCAAGATTTCTGTTATAAATTACAATTTGTGTTTGAAACGACCTTATGAAGTTTACGTAGTGCATATTAATAAAAATGGTCAAATAATTAATTATGTTCAGTTTTTAAAAAATTAGTAGTTTTTATAATTTCCATATTTGGCTGATATGCAGAAAGTTACTTATAGTAAGAAATAGTTTGTTACTTTTCCATTAGATAAATCCTGATCACAGCTTTGTGCTAAGTGTAGTAAACTGTTTATTTCTTGACAGCAAGTCTAATAATCCAATTGTAAATTGTTACATTTATATTATATAAAATATTTTTCTTTTCAAGGTGATTTTTTAAAAGTATTTTAATGATTTACACAATTTGGCAATTGCCTAATCATGAACACTCTGTGATTAAATTCTTCCAAAGCAAAGTATAATTCATATTGTGAAATTTGTTCATAAAAATAGATGATAAAGTGATAGTATTCCTGATTCTGAAGGCCATACAATGGTGCTGTGGCCGAAGAGCAAAGATGTACGGGAGAGGGGGGCACATGTGAACAATTTTTACATTTTTGACTCTTTCTCAAAATTGTTATGAGCTATTGAACCAAAAATTGATTTATATGAATATTTAGAATTTGTTTGTTCTTTTAATGAAACTTTTGGATGCATTTATCAAGAATTTCTCACTTATATCATCATTCTAAAAATTGTCTAAATTTGTTCACATGTGCCCCAGTGGAGGGGTAGTTGTGAACATAGCTGGGGCACATGTGAACACATGCGTAAATAAGATAAAAATAATTTTTTGTGAATAAAAACTGTATTAAAAACTAATTAGATGCCCTTTTTCTAGTTGTGTGAATAAATCAATAAATATTTCAACATAGATACAAGAAATTATTCGTAAAATTGTACACTAATATGCCTACTCCTTTTGAGTCACTTTTAAATGTTGTCTAACTTCCAGTAAATTAAAACTGTAAAGCAATCCTAAAAACATTTAGTAGCTCAATGTTTGACAAGGGTAATTAAATTTTAAACTAAAAAAAAAAAAAAATAAATAAATAAATAAATAAAAAAAATGCATTCACAGATTTAAAAAATACACTTGTGAACTGTTCACATCTGCCCCCATATGTTCTGTTCACAAGTGCCCCATCTACCAACTTCAGCCTAACTTATAAAAAAAATATATTTTTAATTGAAATAAGGAAACAAAGCTTTTTGTAAACTTACCTAATTAATGCCACTATAGAATGCAATGCTGATATTCTTCTTTAAAAAATGTCTTGAATGAATTTTTACTTCAATAACTTAGAAGACTTTTTTACTTCACACCTTCTAAAACAAACAAATTACAACTACCAGAAATCAAAATGGCCCATTGTTCCAAAAATTCAGCCAAAAGAGGGCACCAGTACTACCATCAATTAATCTTTTTTTTTTTTTTTTTTTTCAAATTAACTGAGTGAAATATGTATTGTTCATATGTGCCCCATGTTCACATGTGCCCCCCTCTCCCCTACATATCGAAACTTGATTTCAAGATTCCTGCATCCCATTTCTTTAATAATTGCTATTCAGTTTACATATTCTAAGCATATATCCATCAATTTCTTTAGATATTTTGTCAATCTTAAAATTAATATTGAATCTTAATTGTAAATAGCACCACAAGCATAATAAAAAAAAAAAAAAAATTAGCAATGTTAAGTGAAATCACCTTTATTCTAGTTGTATAATAAAATATTAGGCATTTTCTCAAAAAGCTTGGCACAATTCAGGCTTCAGAAAGTGATTTAAGCTTCATTTGTTTTGTTGCCAAATGATATACTAAACAGCTAAGAAAAAAAACCCAATAAACTTTTATATATATATATATATATATATTATTGTTTTTTATGTACAACTAGCAGGAATGACAGAGCTAAGCTCGGTCAAAATTGGCCTTGTGTTTATCTAGATATATTATTCCCACTGAATCATTCTTGCTGTTTTAGATACAGTTAGCTTGACCCTGAGCCATAGTGACCCAAAATATCGCGCTAATGGAATTTTTTTTTTTAACATGCGATCTAACCAAATGCTCATCTCCAACCCGAAAACGATGGAATACAAAATTTTGTGAAAATCATTAGTCATTTTCTAGATAAAATTAACTCGACTCACGTTGATCCAAAAATGGCCCACTAATCGAAATTTATCGAACATGTGACCTATTCCAATGGTCTTCACATACTGCGAAACGGTATAATAAAAAAAATTGTCAAAATCGTTTGAACCTTTTTGAGATAGTTAGCTTGACCCTGACACAAAATGACCCACTGATTGAATTTTCTTGAGCATGTGACATAGCCCAATGATCTTATGCTGGAAACGGTATAATACAAAATTCTGTCAAAATGTTTTGAACCGTTTTTTAGAACAATTAGCTTGACCTTGACCCATTGTGACCCAAAAAGACCCACTAATCAAATTTTTTTGAACATGCAAGCTATCCCAATGGTCTTCTCGAGCCCGAAAACAATAGAATACAAAATTTAGTCAAAATCGTTGTCGTTTTCTAGATCAAATTAGCTTGACCCACAGTGACCCAAAAATGACCCATCAAATTTTCTCGAACATGTGACTTAGCCCAATGGTCTTCTCGTAATCCTAAACTGTAGAATATAGAGTTTAGTGAAAATCGTTATAGCTGTTTTTTTTTTAGATATAATTAGCTTGACCTGTAATGACCCACTCATTGAAATTTCTCGAACATGTGATCTAGCCCAATAGTCTTCTCGTACACGAAAACGGTTCGACAAAATTTAGTCAAAATCGATTGAACTGTTTTCTAGATAAAATTAGCTTGACCCACAGTGACCCAAAAATGACCCATTAATCGAATTTTCTCGAACATGTGACTTAGCCCAATGGTCCTCTCGTAATCCAAAACTAGAATATAGAGTTTAGTGAAAATCGTTATAGCCATTTTTTAGATAAAATTAGCTTGACCCACAGTGACTCAAAAAATGATCCACTAATTGAAATTTCTCGAAAATGTGACTAGCCCAATAGTCTTCTCGTATCTGAAAACGGTTGGATACAAAATTTAGTCAGAATCGATAGAGCTGCTTTTTAGGTATAATTAATTTGGCTCTAACCAGGGTTGGAAAAAAACCGGGTTTTTTTGTAAAACCCCCCAAAAAACGGTTTATTTGGTTTAAACCAGGTTTTTTTGGTTTAAACCGGGTTTTTTTTAAATATAATTTCCTATTGCATACAGATGCATATCTGGTGATAAAATAAACATTTTTGGATATTATATAAGTAATATAACTTTTGAAAATATTTAAATTAAATAATTACAGTCAATTATATAGAAAATTGAAATCATTTCTAATTTAAACATTATTAGTAACAGCTATGTCTTATGTTCAAAGTACACTAGTAAACTGCTCTACACAGTGAAACATTGATACCTTGAAAGTCGTATAAAGAATCCTTTGATTAATAATATAATAATCAATCAATAAACATTTTGATGCAGTTTCATGAATATAATATATTATTCTGTGGTTGTTGTTATTATTTTTTTAATATCCAAATACTTCTGGTTATTTTGTTTTCTGAGTGATAACTCCAAGTGTCCAAGGCAACATTTTTGGCCATTAGATTCAGCAACTAACAGAAAAGATTGATTGGTATTATTGAAATGCTATAACTAGCACTCAATTTTTGCAAGCTGTGTTATTCACCTTAATATCTTAAGTTACTCTTTTAAATTCTTTAAGGATAATCTTCCCCAATCCCAATCCAGAAAATTTTCTTTTACAACTTAACCAAAATCTTAAAGATCATTGTATTTTGTTATTAACTACTGTAAATAATCTGCATTTATTAAATGAAAATATTTTATGTTAAATATTGAATATTATTTATCTATTTTATCTTTTCTAATTTCACATGTTTTGAGAAAAATCTTTAGGGTACCAGATATGTTCATCAGCACATGCTAATTTTCATTCTACATGCATAGAATCATGACCTAGGCTCATTATGTCTCATGTTGACTGCTGAGATGAAGTGTTAAAAGTAGAAATTACTTCTATCTATAATTTAAAACAATTAAATTACAAAAAAAAGAAAATATTATATTAGATTTTTTCTAAAAAAACCAAATGGTTTTTTTGACAAAAAAACCAATTGGTTTAAACCGTGCCAACCCTGGCTCTAACCCAAAATGACCCACTAATCGAATTTTCTTGAATATGTGACCCAGCCCAATGGTCTTTTCGTGCCTGAAAACGGTAGGGTGCAAAATTTAGTCAAAATCTTGAGTCATTTTTAAAATAAAATTTACACACAATTTTTGCTTGCAAGTATATTTTGTATAAGATTTACTTCTGTTTGTACATAAGAATATAGATAAGTTATTTATATTAAATAAATTGTATAAATAGTAAACAAAATTACTTGTGTATGTGAAAGAGTGAATGGGTTGCCGCAAAATATGTCAAATTTCAAAAGTACCAAATAGGTATTTTCATTGTTTATGAATTTTATCTATATTTAGTATCCAATAAAACTGCCATACTTTTCATTAAACTATTCACCTGTCACTAGGATTGTTATACTTATCTTCTACCTAAGTTAGCATCTGTGTTTGCTTTTCATAATATTTGGGAATGGAGTCTTTGTTAGTTTTCACACCAACATTTGCACTTTGCAAAATGTTCACCTAATGGAAAAGTGTCACATTTTTAAATGTCAAAATAACATATTTTAGAAGTGTTTAGAAATTTGCTTTATTTAACTGTTATTTTAAATTTATGTATTTATGTTTTTTTTTTTTTTTGTCAATGTGTGTTCTGTATTTGCAATGAAAAATAGAACAACTCTAGGAAGTAGTGTAATAATTTACTCATAACAATTTCAATAACTATTTTATTTGAAGCGAAAATGTATAAAAAAAGTAGTAAACCTATAATAGTACCATAATTTCCTGCCTATAATCCACGGATTATCTGTTAAAAAACCTCAAAATTTTTGCAAAAATCTGCAGAATTTTTTTAAACAGAAGTGTTCATCAGACATCCAATTTCTACTGGCAGTCATAAAATAAAAATGTAAACAGTTATCACACAATTGTCTGCCATCAACCATTCGCAGAGTTGCTTGTGATTGGTTCACATATGACATGTACGTGCTAGTGGGAGTGGCTTCTGATTTTTGTTATTTTTTTTAGCCTTTTGGCAACATGTTTTTATGAAGAACAAAGCGTTTCTGAACTCATTTCTTTCAAAAATTGCAATCTCAGTCATTTATGAAATAGTGTATCATTATCACGCTGAAAGTTATAATAATGTCTAAGAGAAAATGTGTTATTTAACACTGCAGAATTTAAACAGAACGTTATTAAAAAGCAGATGATTTAAAACAGCAATTATTATAGAATTATCTATATTTACAAGACATTCTATGTTTTAGTAAAAATTTTTTTATATTTTTTAACATGTAATTATTTTATTTTCAATTATTTTATTAAATTATAATTTAAATAGGTGGTTTATTTAGTAGTACTTTGGAATGTTGAAAACAATGAGTAATTCTCGCATAGTTTGCGGATTATATGTCGATGCGGATTATTTGCTGAAATTTTTTTATAAGGGCTAAAAAGTGCAGCTGTGGATTATACACCGGAAATTATAGTACTACTCATAAAAGTAAAGTATCTAATTATAATCTTAAAGAAAATCCATATACCTCTAAATGATCATTATTATTTCAGGTGGATCCTCTTGGAGTCTGGATAAAGTGTCCCATTTCATGTGGGGATTCTTCAATGTAGCCTATTTATTGTGAGTAATTTAATTAGAAAAACTCAATGTTAATTACAAAAAAAAATTTAGAATCTTAAGTTGAAGAATGAAAATTATTCTAAAATGTTAGTCCAATTTTGTATTAATAATTTTTTAATAACATTCTGACTAGTCGACAACGAAACATAGTGCTCACCAATTTGTATGATTGTAAAGTATGTTGTAGAGTTCTTATCCCTAATTATGCTAAAGAAAGGATTTCTTCAAATGGGCCTTAGGTTTTAAGAAATCTGGGTTGGGGGATCAAAGTTCAGCATGCATATTAAATACCTATTAATTTGCTCTTCTCAATGTGGACTTTGTGGTGTCAAGGTAGAGTTCTCGCATGCTGGTCATGGGCTAGAGTTCGATCCTCCTTTTTTCTTTTTCAATTAATTTTGTATTTTTGACTGAAATTTTTTTTTTCTGTAATTTTTAAACTAACATTTCTGTTGATGGAACTCCAAAATAATTTTTGCCTAGAAGATAGAGTTGAATGCTAGCATTGAGAAGAGCAAATTAACAGATATTTGAAAAGTATGCTGAACTTTGTTCCCCGTCCACTTTATCAAATAAGGCCCATTTGAAGAAACCCTTGGCATAGTTAGGGATACAAACTCTACAGCATACTTTAAAATCATCAAAATCTGTGAACACCATGTTTGATGGTGTCCTTGTGAGTGAAAATGAGGTAACTGTAATGAATATATTTTAAGGGTTTTTTTATATATTTTTTGAAAGATATGAATTTTCTTATTTTTAACTCAATCATATTGATTGCTAAATATATCATACGGATAGACATTTTCCTTACTGAGTGAAAAAGTATCCATGTCAGTTGTTGGTCTAGGTCAGTAGACAGAACATTGATAATTTAAGCCACAGGTTCTGGGCTTGTCTCCTGGCTTGGACATTTTTTCACTCATGTTGAAAAATGTCAATTTGTAAGATAAGAATTTGTTTGTGTGGATCAACTTAAGTGTTATGATATAAAGATATATGTATTTTTGTCATAATTAGGCAATATTTTTGGCAAAAATTTGGTTGTCATCAATTTCAGGATAGAAAAGCCTTTGCGTTGTACAAATTTTACATCCAGCTATCATTTGTTTTGTTTTAAATAAATCTCATAATTATAAAGTTAGTTATCATTTATTTATTATTAATGATTAGATTCATCTTAATGGAATCTTCTCTATTCAAGTTATTGGCAGACATAGGTGCTGAAATGGATACATGCAGCCTCTAAAGCTTTCAGAGGGACAATGTGATACTTTCTGAAAATTTTTTTTAATCTGTTTTCCATTGCAAAGTTTAATGTCATAAAATGACTTTGCAATTGATAAATCAATGTCAATAATGACTGAAGACGAAGACGGAAGAAATGTCCTGTTAAAAGGCTTGGAAATTTTTTTCACACTATAGATTAGGATGCAGTGGGCGTCACTCCCTGCACCATTTATTCAATTTTGGGAAATCTCGATAAACCTCCATTGGTACGAAGTAACATTGTAAATAAAGATTTTACAATGTCAGAAATACACGATAAAACTAGATTTTTTTCAGATAATATTGTTTTTTCCAGGATACGCTGATTTAAATCAGCTTGATTTTAATCACTTGATTTAAAAAAAAAAAAAAAATATCTGATTGAAATCACACAATTATATTTTTTAATTTTTTTATTAATAATGTTTAACTATATTCTAAATAAAAAAAATCTTGCAAAGAATACATGTTATTTAAATCAAACAAAAAAAAAAAGGTGTTTGTTTTCAATATACTCTAAGAAGGTTCTCTGTTGTCTCATTTTCAAAAGCAATCTTCTGCTTGCTTTTCTTTGTAGATACCCACCTTATAGATAAGGGAATTGCTTGAATGGTGTGGTATCTCCCAGAGTAAATACATTAACAAAGACGAATTTCCTTGTTTTGACCACTGACAAACAGGTGTTAGTTACAAACCTAGTTTTCAAGCACTCTTCAAGTAAAGAACTTGAAAGTTGCTTTTGCACGCTGAACTGTAGATAGCAATACCTAGTGTACTACAGAACAAATTGAAAAATTTAACAAAAAGATGGCACGTAGGAAAAGGGATCCTATAAGGCTCCATTTTACAGAAATTGCAAGTTCAGATAAAGCAGGAAAATGAGTTTTTCTCTAAAGCATTAAATTTGCCTTAGCTAAAAATTTCATTATTGCATTCCCCGATTTAAAGTAAAGAAATTATTAGTTACCTTGATATTTTTTCCTTTTTAACCATTTGGAAATGGTTGTTGTTTTCTGTCAAGGATGGGGCCAAATGATGATTGCATTTTATTTTTATTAACGAAATTCAACGATGTTCTTTACTTTTAGAAGAATTTTTATTTGAATAGGTAATCGAAAGGCATAAAATCGTTAAAAATTGAAAAAGTTCCAAAATGGGTAGGCGCAAATTATCAGATATGGAAAAATCCAAAGCCAAAGAGCGACGCCGAAATGAAAATTGTCTTGCAAAGCAAAAATCGATGTCTTGAACTGATTATGTAACCTATGAAAGTCGAGGTCTTCAACTGATTATGTAGCCCATGAAAATCGAGGTCTTCAACTGATTATGTAGCCCATGAAAATCGATTACAGAATAAAAGATGAATGTGAAGAAGGAAACAATCTAATGTTTAATCGATTGATAGTAAAAGGCCATCTCTCGAGGAGCTCCAATCCACTAGCCACGGCGTTTTACAATTGGTTGATTCTAACTGGGGAAAATTGAGCTCAACTTAGGTAATTTGTCGCAATCTGTGGATGATTCGGTGGAACTGCTTTCGATTTGCAAACTGTTTTTCTTCTCGAAACTGGACTTGGAGAGTTTATCGATGAAGGTTTTGGTTGTCTGAAGTTTGATCTTTGCGATCTGTTGTAGAAGAGTATGCGACGGAATTTGGTGGATGAAATTTAGATTTTTCAGTTAAATTTTGTTACGAAGGTGATTTGTCGCGATCTGTGGATGATTCGGATTTAACTGCTTTCGATTTTAAACCTCTTATCTTTCTCGGCTTCTCTTGTAGAAATGTCTCAAAATTAAAACTAAGTAAATATTAAAATAAATAAATAAATAAATAAAATTCCAAATGGTTGTTGTAATCTATTATATTACAATTTTTTTTTCTCTGAAAATGTCAGCATAAGGAATAGTGTCAGTATAATCTATTATAAAAGAATTTAAAATGGCTTAAATTTATAGCCAGCTATAAAATTAATATTTTTATTGTTATTTTGATCTTGATTTGTGAAAAAATATATTAGTTTCATTGATCAAAGGATTCATTAGTATTTTTCTGGATGCTCATTCTGTGTTTTGTCCTGCATTTGTTTACTGGTGAATTATAATCCTTTTATATATTGTACTTATAACATTCATTTAAAATAATATGCTATATTGGGCGGTTGTTTTGATGAGTTGGTGCAGTATGGCAATGGATGTTATTTTTAATGGTGTTTACACATCTTATTGTAAGGTAGATGATGTAATCAATATACATAAGTATAAAAATTTATATACATAAAAAATTAAGTGCTATTTTCAAGCCTTTATCTTAATTGCATTTATAAAACTATTGAAAATGGCATGCTATGGCCTTCAAAGTTTAAAATAATGTCATTAATTTAAATTTAAAAAAAAATCAGATTTTTTCAATCGTTTAAGAAAATTGTTGTTTTTAAGAAATTTTGGTTTATGTTTGATCAGAAAGCTTCCTCTGAAATTAAACATTCTTTTAAACACTAAAATTGATCCTATTAATAGGGATGACCTCTCAGGAGTTTATATGATTCCATTTATTAGGGAGGGAGGAATCAAAAATCCTTACATAGGTATAACCCAATGAAAATTCAATATCAGATGTAAAGAACATATAGTGGACATAAAATATAATAGAGATAATACTGCTTTATCCTGGCTGAATCAAATAGAGAACATTAACATACTTTTTAATGCTTTTTAACGAGAGTAAAATAATCTACAGGTCTAATTTTTATTTACAATTATTTATAAGAGAGTCCATTGAAATTTATTTAAGAGGTTCAGGGGTTTCTAATGGTACATTATCTTTTCATATCCCGAATTCATGGGTTGAATGGTTGGACAACTTACACTGTCGTGACATAGAGGGAACATGTGCGATCGCAAAAATGTAGGGCGCGTTATGTGATTACTTGTTTATATTCGATGATTTTTTCCATTTTTCATATGCATTGTATTTATAATTTTCTGTTATACATTCTGATGACGACTCAGTAAAAGAGTTGAAACATGTAAATATAGATTTTTAATGTGTTTTTATAACGTCTTTTAAGCAAATAAATATTTTAATATTGTGATATATTTTTTTTTAATCGTGATTTTTCCATACCCTGGGGGGGTATGGAAAAATTCACCAATAGAAAAGATTGATAAAGAAAACCCGATTTTTTAAAATTTTGGATAAGGCTAATTTTGAGACTCACATCCTTATTTAAAGAATGGAAACCTTTCAGTCTTTTCACATAAGTTGCATTGCAAAATTCTGTACAGAGATCTTTTGAAGGAAGTTCTTTCTGTTGAGAAAAGGAGAAGAGTTCATTTATAGTCTAGTACCGATTTCTTTCTGAAAAATTTCCAAGAAAGCGACTCTTTTCTGATCTGAGGGAAGTTCATTTTACAGGAAAGAAAAAGCATTAGAGAAAATATTGAAATTTTTAATACAGTACAATACCGCGAATTCCTGTCATCTACATGGAATCTATGAGTGTAAACAAAGAAATTAAATTCTTGAAAAATGCTTTCATGGAGAAAAAATTGTGAATTTTTATCATTCAACTTTAATATTTTCTTTCATATATCATAAAATATTCTTCAGTATTTTTATGTTAGCCGGGCACTGTTGGTTCCCATCCCCATCTATCTATATTTTATTTAAAATGCAAAAATAAATAAGAAATAATACCATGAACCAAGCCATTTTATTTCAAAATCAAAGCATTGTTTCTAATTTATACACACAAAAAATAAATGCTGCTACTATTGAGGAAAAAAAATGTGATTGGCAAGATTTGTATCTGGTTAACATAAAAGTATCCATTCTTCTTTATACTCTAACATGATAGTACATTTAAATGTAATTATTTTATTTATTTAATCATTTACTCATGCAGTATTTGAAAAATGCAATTTCAGCTCTTATGAAAAAGTATTTGTTTAAAATGAATGAAGATGCTTACTTAGGCAATGTATTTTATCATCTTTTTTCTCTTAAATCATAATTATAAAATTAAAAGTATTTAAAAATATTATATTTGGACATTGACTATTATTCAATAATGCATTACATTTTTGATATGAATAAAACATCTATTACTCAGTTTCATTAATTGACAGTATAACCATGCATATGCATCAAATAGTGCTTTAATACCTGTCTTTCTTGCAAAGTAATCATAAAAATAGTCTTGAATTGATAATTCAAATATTAAAATCTAAATTATGTCCTTTTTTTCTATCCTTTTGACATTATTATTATGATTCTAACTTTTGTTCTTTGTTTTCAAAATTTCCTGATACTTTTATAAAAGAAACTTACTGAAATCATTGATCTCTCCCCCCCCCCCCCCTCCACTTAAATCATGATTAGAAATTTTGAAAACGTTTTAAAGACTTACTTTCATTGATAGTATTATTAAAGTTATTCTAATAGTACTCAAATATAAATTAAAACTTTAGTGCTTGATTTCATAAACAGATGGTGACACCAATCGTCTTTTAGAAACACTCTATAATTTTGTTCCAAGACTAAATAAAAAAAAATTGTCTTTCTTTTTTAAACATTATTATTATTATTTGTAAATAACTCATTTCAACTTATGCATTTATCATAAAAAAAATAAGGCATTGCAATAATTATATTACTTTAGAAAGAAAATTGAATTTAAGAAAATGCTGTGAATGTGCTTACTTCTCCAAGCTTCATAACAATAAAACAAAAACTTTTGATGAAAGTTTTGCTATAGGCCAGAGATATACTTTTTATATGTTTAAGTGTGTAATTTATTTGTTTGAAGATTTAACAATCTAAATTTGTCGAATATTAATTTTAAAAATATAAACATAATATTAAATAGACATGACCAGTAATCTGCAAAAAGTCTCAAAATTACACAACCCTTGGAACCAAGCTGTGTGGATCACTGGTATTCTACTGTATTAGGTTTAACTTAAATGTTAGCAAGACTTGTGCTCAAATTGCCTATTAATTTACAAATTAGTGTTGCATTTATTTCAATTAAAATGTATGCCTTTCATTCATTTCATTTAAAATATATACCTTTCATTCATTTCATTTAAAGTACATATATTTAAAATGCATATGCCTTTGATTCATTTCATTAAAAGGTAACGTATACCAAAATATTTTATTTCAAAATCATTTGCAAATGATATCTTTGTTAAATTTTGTGCGAACATTGGCACTTGGCACAAAGTGGTGTTCATCTAACAGAAAGTACTGAAACGTTTAATGGCATCAGCGACAATAAATAATTTTACCGTTTTATGGTTTTCTATCCAATATAACTATTTTTCACTAGACAGTTTAACTTTTTATTAAATGTCAAGAGTACATTAAAAGTTTTTTTTAGTATAATTGTGACTATATTCCATTTTTGTAATTTTCATGTTTAAGATATACATGTATATATTTATATAAATATTTCTAACATTTGATTTTTTTTTCTATTTTTTAGCTTCAGAAGTTTAATTGATGTGAGTATATATTTTTTATAGTTTCTTTACAATGCAAAATTTGCTAACAAAAATATTTATATAGTAACTTTAATTATTATGTAACACTTGTAATAATAATATTTGTAAAGATTACTCCTGTATTGGCTCAGGTATCTTTTTCTGTCAAACTTAACTTTACCTGAAGGTCAATTCCACCCATGGAGCTATAAAGATTAAAAGGAGACGACATATCAATCTAGCCCCGTGGAGAGTGTTGAAGCTGAAAGATGTGTTCTTTCTCCCACCCCACCCCTTCTCTCCAGCGTTCGCCATATTTGACTTTTCCATAGCTGATTTGCGCAGTGAGAAGAACTGGTTCACAGCGCAGCTCACTGCCATCAAATATGGAGGAAGCAGGGGGGTAAGAACAGCTTCAAGTGATGTCATTTATGTCATCTCCTTTAGTCTTCATTCCTCCATAATTTCACATTGTTTTATGGCTAGACTTTACTTTTTACAAACATTAGAATATGTGTATAGTCAGACTGATAAACAGATAAATTTATTTATTTATTTATTTTTTTTTTTTTGTGAAATGCTTTAAATATTACTTTAGTAGTTATATTATTATATGTGTTTAATTATCAGTTTGTAATTATTTCCATGTTTTTGACTTTTTGTAATTTGTTTCAAGGTTCTCTGTTTTTTACAATTGCAACTTGTATATTAAAAACTCAGAATATAAAAATAATGAATAAATATCTCGATTCTTTCCTTTCAGAAAAGAATTTAACAAATATATGGGCCGTACAACCGTATGTGCATTACATACTTTTCTGAAAATGAGAAAGTAAATTTGTCTAAAGACATTTTATTGTAAAATATAACTTAACATAAATGAAACATGTCTGTCTAAATAGCTATTATAAAACAAATGTATCCCCAACAAAGTTGCACATATGTCATAGTGCAATTGATATGTGTATCAAAACATTTAATATATCTACAATTTACATTACTTGTATGCAAGAACATCAATAAAAGTTTAAAGAAAAAAATAATAATAAAATTTTTTTATTAGTTATAAATATTAAGTACAAAATAACAAATAAATAAGAAAGAAAATATAGAATAAATAAATAAAGTAAGCAGACAAGGAAAACTATTTTTTTATTCTAGCAAAATGAATAAATAAAAATGTAATTGAAATGTTATGCATTGAATTTGTTTGCAATTGAGAATGATTGTATTATTTTAAGATTTTAGTATATCTATGAGCACACTTTAAACTATTTTATCAGGATAAACGTTACATTGTGCAGGAGATTTTATCCTGCTTTATTTGTTCACTTCATCGTTATGTTCTGAAATTGTAACTTGCAATTCAGATATAACACATTCACTTGCGATCAGATCTATTGCTAAATGGCTTATTTTAGCAAATGGCATTATGTGCATTAATTTTTGTGGCAGTTCTTTAATAATATATACATTCATTTTAAACTATTTGTTGCTAGCATATCATTTGACCCTAACTTAGTCCCTTGGTTCAATTGCAGAAGATTAGCTATTTTATATTTGAGTTTAACTTTTTTTCCTGCAAACCTTTCATAATCAGAAAAGTCACAATGAATGAATTATTTTAATAAAATTCTTTCTCTGACATGGCATGAAATAGTTGCTAAACAACTGTTAAAATAAAAGGGAATGAGTAATTTCTTATGATAGGAGAAAAAATATTATAATGTTTTAAAGAGATAAAATATGTTTAATATGATATGATAAATATTATCATGTTTTTAACGTATTATAATGAAAAGTTAAAATGTTTTATATTTTTGAACAAATGCACAAAATTCGTTCAAAAAATATATAGTTTAGAATGTGTGACAAAATTTCAACTAATCAGATTAATTTAAGACCCCGTTGTCAAATTTTAGTATCCATAATTTAACATTTTAAATCAATTATCCAAATGCACCATTTTCTTTTCAATGAATACAGAAATTTAAAAAAATGTCTGAATTCCTATAGAAAAGCATTATGACACAAAAGAAAATGTCCTGTATTTTTCAAAAGAATGAACCAAATTTAATCAAAATCTATACAGCTAATTCCGAATATCTCACCAACACACTTACCTAATTACAAGCTAAGCAGATACGTTTTTTGGCACTTATCACCAGAGTTCATTGATATATATCCAATATTTATTTTCAAAATGTCAAGATTTTTTATATTTTCATATACTTGATATTTATTTTCAAAATGTCAAGTTGTTTGATATTTTCTACATTTGGCATTTATTTTCAAAATATCACTGTGCAAGATATTTTTGATGTTTTCAGTCAAAACAAGTATAAAGGAAATCTTCAACTGTTATTGACTATGTCATTCTGTAGATAAAGAACTTTTGTCTCTAGCAGTGACTTTTTTAGCCAAAGAAGAAAACAAATATCTTATTAACACATATTGGACAATTGCACCATAAAATACAATAAATAATCTTGCTCAATGGTGCACAAAATACGAATTTTAATAAACTAACATTTAAAATCTATGTTTCGAGCTGTTTCTACAGCTGTCTTCAGGAAAATAGGATCGTAAAATGGCTCAAAGTTCAGAGACAAAAGTTTCTTGTGCAAGAGATAATGAGTCGAAACTTGATAATGATTTGAATACAAAAATGTAGTGTTGCCATCCAGTGAAAATAAATAATTATTAATGAACTGAGATCAAATTAATCAAAAGGTTAATTTAAGAAATCACGAGTGCCGCCATTTATAGATGAGGGAGAGAACCAGGTTCAACTGAGTTTTCATTCAAGTTTTTGGCAACATAATACAAGTTTAAGCTGAAATATTGTAATTAGATGTAGAATTATAACTTTATGATATTATGCTAAATTTTTGGGATATTATAGGATAAATTATCGTTATAAGGTTTATCCCCAATGTGCAATGATTTCAACTGATTCTCTAATTTTACTTTCAAAAGGGTTATTGCACGGAACTATAATTTTTGCCTCATCAAAGTTAATATAGCAGACTTCATTAGCCAAGTAGAACGTAGAAAGGGCTGTATTCTGTTAATGCTGTTTAATGTCCTTGCGGTGCTTCATAATCCTTATTGAAAACTTACATTTTGTCATGCCGATGTAGACTTTTTCAACATTGTTAGATAAAGTAATAGCGATTTTATATATGCCAGCTTTTTGATCCACTGGGATCCTGTTGATATTATCACTGACGATGTCAATGAGGTAAGGGGGTGGAATAGCGACCAACTTTATATTATATTTCTGTATGATCTTTTTTAGCTTTTCAAATATAGCATCTTCGAAGATGTTACTAGATACTTCTAGTTACTTGATACTTCTAGAGAAGTAGTTTAAAGGATTACAGAATTTTGACCTTTGAAAAAGGCCCAATTTTGGAAAAGATAATGCCCAATATGAGATAAACAATAGTCATGCAATGTGAGAAATTGTGACAACTAATTTATTCTTTTAAAAAGTGGCTTAGTGGCTTCAAAATTACATTTGTAACTGTACTAGAGTCCTGCATCAGAAACTGACCCGACCTGTAGTTCGGATCTGGTTGGGTTGATGCTAATATATATATATATATATTATATATATATGTAGCATTTTGCTACTGACTTTCAGATATTTCGGCGACACTAGTACACCTCGACATAAAATGTAGTAGAGCAATCAAAACCATCCATCCGTTATATTGAAAATACCGGATTGCAGTCAGGGTGATGAGAAAGACAGGCTCGAAACACATTGATAATTTCCCTTACGTAATGAATATACAGAGTCATCGTCACTTTTTAAACTGGTTTTATTGACAAAAACATAGTAAAACACTTCCAGTAGTTATTCCATCCACTCACAAAAATCGTTCATCACTTCATAAGACTTTAGATGTTATAAGAATAGGATCTACATATATTTGAATGTTCACTCCAAGCGACACAGCTTAACTAGGCAACCAGAAAAACAAAATCTTCTCTCCATCGCCGATGTAACGATATTTGTACCCCGAACAACAACGCGCGGACGGTTACAGAACAGTAAAAAAGCAATCTAGAAGAGAGGTGGGGAAGGATGGGACATAGAACAAATTACGATTCGATGGGAAAAGATGATGTCGATAAAGAACTCTTTATACGGCGTCAGAATAAAAGCGCAAATAGCGCTGGCGGACGCATGGAATTGTGGGTATAGAACACGAAAGGATAAATGATATTAAAACATTCGAAAGAAAGAGAATTTAGTTTTAGAATAAAATGAAAAAGTAATTTAATGCGTTTTATAAGATTAGGTGAATGGATTAAGGTTTTTTAGAATAATAAAAGAATACGCAACTTTAAATGCATGAAATAAAAGACAAAAGATATTAAGATATTATTAAAGATAGGTAAAAAAGGAAAAATATTAAGAATTTGGAATAGTTTTACTAAGAAAAAGAGGCGAAAATTTTTATTATTACATATATATATTATATATATATATTAATATATATATATATATATTATTATTATATATAACCATTAAATAAACATTACCGACCATCATCAAAAGCCGCATTATTGTGAATGAATTGACAATAAAAATGGATGCCACAAACCTATAATATAGAACTGTATGTATAAAATAAAGTACCTTATACTAAATTACAAGAATTAATAAGGAAGAATAAAAAAAGAAGAATATGGATTCTGAAAAAATTGAAAAACTTATATATTGAATTACGTTTTCAAGAGTACAGAATTCAATGATATAAGCAAATCGGTTGGTTTCTGTGAGAAAAAAGCTAAAAGCTGAAAAAATTTTTCTCCTGTACCCGAACAACCAATAGAACCAAAAGAATAGTCTCAAGATAAAAACAGAACATTATCAAATGCCATAAAATGGAAAAACCTGAATAATTACCATTACATATAAAAAATGAACAGGAAAGAAAATAAATAAATAAATAAATAAAAAATGGATGTTTATAGAAGATTGTCAGATTCTAAAATTCCCAATATCCTAAAGATCACAAATATAGTGTGTGAATTATCTTCATAATTAGCCATAAAAAAGCTAAAAATAATATGATTGTGACAATCAAACAAATTAAACCGATAATTAATCATGGAATACAAAGTTGAAAATAAAACAATATTAAAATCAAACAGTTTACATATGATATAGATATTTTTATATATAAAATTTCAATCTATTACAATAAACCTATTGCATATTTTAATCAATGGAAAATATTAGTAATTGAAAAATTAACTATGGCTTTAAAAAATAATATTTCTGATTTGGTTTGATTTGACACAAAGCATTTTTTCCAACAACTTACTAAATTACAAAAAAACTACGTTATTACATATGTAGACAAATCTCCTAATAATTATGCAATCATATGTAAGTCTTATTATCACCAACTTCTTACAACCTGTATTTCTTCTATTAAATCTTTTCAAAAAACTAATGAAAATGTAATCGTAATTAATCGTAAAATTCAAAGTTATTATAAACTATTAAATATTCTATATACTAACTTTAATTATCCTTATTTAGTTCTTATTCCCAAATTTCATAAAACTCCAATTAAATTTAGGACTGTAACTATTGGTTGCAATACATATAATAATAAAGCCAATAAACTTCTATTAAAAATTCTTAATCAAATATATATACTTACTACAAACAATGATAATACACATTGTACAAAAAATAGCTATCAACTGGTCAATATTTTAAAAAATCTTCATTGTGTATATAATATAACGACATATGACTTCGAAGATCTTTTTAATAATATAGACTTATTAGATTTACATAATATTATAAATGCATTATTTAAAAAGTATTATAAAAAACTGGAATTACCATCTAATATAGATATCGCATATTTTAAATCATTAACAAACTTCATTATCTATAATAATTATATATTGCAAGATAACACATTATATTTACAGCACGTTGGTATACCACAAGGTGGTTGTACATCCAGTTTATTATCAGACTTATACTTATATCACTATGAACGTACTTTTACTAATAATAATCTACATTTATATCATTATATTGATGACATAATTTTAATTGCCACTGATCAATCTAAAATTTCTCAATTTCCAGTTGATTATCCCACTCATTTGGAATTAACGGAGAACCTCTTATCTAACAATACTATTAACTTCTTAGATCTTAAAATTACAATAAAAGACAACAAAACAATAACAGATTTATATGATAAACGTAAAGAATTTAAATTCAAAGTTAATACATTTACAAATTTTGAATCTTGTCTTCATTATTCTGTATACTACTTAATCATTTATATAGAATAAAATGTTTATGTTCTTCTCATCTAATTAACAATAGAAAACTTAAAAATCTTGTTCATAATTTTTCACAATAAAACAATTTCCACCTTTCAAAATTAATCAGTAACTTTCGTAAACTTTAAACACACACACACAAAAGTAATAATCTGGCATTTAACTTGTTGCATCTTTAATAACAGCCACTTTTGAAATCCAAAGCTAAATCTTAATTATTGATTCTCCAGGGCTACATGTCATGATACTTAAGTTCAGAATTAAAAATCTTCATCTTATATAATCTCCTAACACAAGCCACACTGCATGAATTCCATTAAAAATAGTTATAATAAATGCTCAATAAGTAATTCACCAACTCGAACTCACAAGTAACCTTAAATACATCGGCACTGCTGACAAGAATCAATAGCAGGATGTGAAATGCTGAACAAAGCACAGAGTGCCAGTATACCTCATTAGCGTAAATAAGTAAATTCTACCTTCATTTAAGGAATTTAAACTTTACTTAATAAATTATGTTTTACTTTACTTTCAATATGATACTACAAAATGTTTCAATTATCTTTTATCGATAAATTAATCTTTAATTTACTACTTGAAATGGTATGCTGAACCACTCAACCATCCTCCTACATAAACAAATCATGTTGCTTCCAGTAGAAAAAAAAAAGAAAGAAAAGACAGTACTAATGTATATAATAAAAGCACAAGTCATGTAACTGTCATAAACAGTTACGGGCTGACCGCTTCACTTTTCCTTTTCATATGCCAGGTGGCCATTTTTAGTCAAAAGTTTAAAAAAAAAAAAAAAACTGCACAAATTCATCTTTATAAAGATTGTTAAAAAAAAAAAAATTAATGTTTAAGAGATAGTTGCATTCACATATGTGTATATTCTGAGATAACTTCAGTTGAAATTAATTTGACAGCCCTCTATCTCATTCCATCAAAGTGAACAAACACAAGAGATTCATTCATCATGAAAATCAAATAATAGGCCAATCAAAGTTTAGCACAATTGTGTTTGGTGTAGTGCAATATAACTCAACATCCTTCACGATCTTTAATACTTTTATGTTAGCTGGGCGCAAATCATGCCAATAGCTTTTTTTTTTTGCTTGTCAGTGCAAGTTATTTTTGCGTGTGTAAATTAAAAACATTGATACTGAAATAAAATGTTTTTGTTTATGATATTATTTTTGAATTATTTTGTCTTTTAATTGAAGTAAATGTAAGGCACATATTTTAAATGTGTGTAATATATATATTTTTAAATGAAAATTACCGTATTTTTCGGCCTATAATCCGTGGATTATCTGTTAAAAAACCTCAAAAATTTTAAGTGCAGATTATCTGCTGACATTTTTTTTTAAGCAGAAGTTCATGTCAGATATTCTGTTTCTACCGTCAGTCAAAATAAAAATGTAAACAGCTATCACACGATTGTTTACTATCGACCGTTCGCGGAGTTGCTCGTGATTCGTTCACATAGGACGTGTACATGCTAGTGGGATTGGCTTCTGATTTTTATGTTATAATTTTTAGCCTTTTGGCAGCATGTTTTTATGAAGAACAAAGCGTTTCTTAACTCATCTCTTTCAAAAATTGCAATGCAATATAATAAATAATCTCTAACAGAAAACATGTTATTTAACACTACAGAATTTAAACTGGACATTAATAAAAGCAGAAAATGATTTAAAAACAGCAATTATTATAGAATTATCTGTATTCACAAGACAGTCTACATTTTAGATATAAGATTGAATGAAAAAAAAGTATTTGTATTTTTAACTTGTAATTATTTTCTAATTTTTTTTCAATTATTTTATTACAATTATCGTTTAATTAGAGCAACTAAATAAGTAGGGAGGTGGTTTTGTTGTAGTACTGTGGAATGTTGAAAACAATGAGTAATCCTCGTATAGTCTGGCGTATTATCTGCGGATTATAGGCCGATGTGGATTATCTGCTGAAATTTTTTTATAAGCACTAAAAATTGCGGCTGCGGATTATATGCCGTTGCGGATTATAGGCCGAAAAATACGGTATTTGAAATGAAAGTTATGCATTTTAAATGAAATCATGAGTGATGGCCGTTTAATGTAAAACTACCTAATCTTTTCTTAACGTAAGTTAAATGTAAATAAATCTAACCCATGTAAAAATATTTATTAAACTCAAATTTTAAAACGAATCATCAGTTGATTTTGTACTTGCGTATTATCTGTTCTGGGACAATTGAATATAAAAAAATATTTTTAATCACCAATCATACTTATTATTCTCAGTGGCCAAATGCGTTCAAAACAATAATTTCATATGTATTTATCAAGTACATAACATCAGATGGATGGATTTTAGCTAAGATTTTCAAATTTTCTGTAATTGAGTCTACTGCCTAGGCTCAAGTGAAACAAAAAGTATATTAACAGCATTAATGGGCCTTGGGCCCAATTATGGAAGACTATTTAATAGGATTAAAAATCTCTGCTTCATCTAACATATTGCAACTGATAAGCACATAGCAGACATGAAGCATCAATGCCTAAGTGAGTTAAACGGTATTTGTGAAGAAAGATGAAATACATAACAACAAAAAACATACAAAATGCTGCCATGATCACAAAGAGTTCTGGGTACTTTTATGTTAGACGGGTGCAAATCTCGCGAATAGCATTTTTTTCCTTATCAGTAACAATTTTTATTTTTCGCATGGTAAATTAAAAATAATGCTTTGATGTTAAGGTTATATGTCTTGGTTTACGGTATTATTTTTTCTTTCTTTTTTTCTAAATGAAACAGGTGAAAGGCATGTATTTTCAGTGTTTGTGTTTTAAATTAAAGTTATGTATTTTAAGTAAAATGAATGAAAGAAATATATTTTTAATGAAATATAAATGAATGTGACGGGAACAATATTTGGCGATTTATCATCTATGCCCGGCTAACATAAAAGTAAAATTAAGAATAAAAGTAAAAGGATGCAATGCTTAGCATACATTTAAAGGAGGCCAAACTGGTCGACAGAGGCAGTTAGTATTAGAATATACAGTAAAACCTCCCTAAAGCGACCACGTTCCGTTCCAATAAAAATGGGTCGCTCCGAGAAGTAATCTCTTAATGGAGGTCATGTTTAAATCTAGATTTTAATTGTTGAAAAAAGGTAACAATGTTACTAAAATTTATTTTTCACATTAGGAAGAAATATGAAAATTTAAATATCAAAACAAAAGTTAATGACATAAGTTAATGACTGCAGAGTTTAAAAAATAAATACATTGACGTTTGCTTTGGTTTTACAGTTTTATCTTCCACAACTTTTATTTCCAAGTCCTTTCAAAGTTCAGTAAATAAATGCAATTTTTTTTTTGGACGGGAACAAATAATGACGATTTCATTAATATATCTTTTTCTTTGAGAGTTTTCTAACAGAATAGGGCAGGGAAGTTTATTGACCATCAGTCTCAATTTGTCACCAGAGTTAAATTCATTGCCTAAAAAGGCACAAAGCAGTTTAAGCACTTAAAAGTTACCGGAATAAAAAAAATTCTAAATTTAGTTTAGAAGTTGGATGAATAATGCGCCCTCCGGAATTATTTTTCTAATAAAACTTTCTTCAAGCGACCAGGAAAGAACGAAATTTGTTTCATTTTCTTTTAAAAAATGGGTCGCTCATGGAGGGAGTTCAACTGGGATGGCCTCTGAATGGAGGTAAAATTAGTATTGAGCCTATGAGAATAAATTTCGTTCCATGAAAAAATGGTCGTTCAGGGAGGTGGTCGCTTAATGGAGGTGATCGCACAGGGAGGTTTCACTGTAGTGTTAGAAGTAAGTGATATATTATGTCAGAAGTTTAATAGAAAATAAGTCTGTAATTTAATAACTTATCAAAAATTAATTTGCACTCAAAAAATAAGGATGAAAGTAAAATTGGCATCCAAAATTTCATTATTTAAAGTTTGACACCTGCTTACTCAAATATGATGCATTTAAGTGTAGTGGATTCATTCTAGGTGAAACCCGTTTCATATCTAATTCTGTTGTAAATAAATAAAAGATTATCTAATGATAAGTTGATACTTTGTTTTTTTATTTTTAAAAAATGCACTATAAAAATTTTAATACATAAATAACTGCCTCTAGCGACCAGTTTGGTCTCCCTTAAATGTATGCTAAGCATTGCATCATGTTACTTTTATTCATAATTTAACTTACTTGCTTAATCCTTCAACAAATCTGAAGATTCTGATAGAGAAATCAAGAACTCTTTGCGATCATAGCAACATTTCTGTATTTTTTTGTTGTTATGTATTTCATATTTCTTTTCTACAAAAACTACTTAGCTCACTTAGGCATTTAAGCTTCTTGTCTGTTTGCTTATTAGTTACAATATGTTCACTGATGTGGAGATTTTTAAACATATTAAGTTATTTTCCAGTAGTTGGGTTCACTGCCAATTAGCATATTTTATCAATGAATTTTTTTAAATCAACATCAAAGTTTAATTATGTAATTGTTACTTTAATTAATGAAAAAACTAATAAATCAGTAAAACATCATTAAAAATACAGATAAACATCCAATTAAAAATCACTTCATGACATAACAAACACATGAAGTGAATGTGACGTCAGGATAATTTATTTTTGCTATGTGTTTAATAAATGTATACGAAATTGTTGTTTTGTATTATTTTAGTTTTGTTCTGTATTATTTTTAATTATGTTATGTATTTAATAAATGTATGTTAAATTACTGTTTTGAATGCGATTGGCCATTAACAATGGTAAATATAATTGATGATTAACAATAATTTTCGGTGAAAATCTTCCTAGCAGGAATAATATGTAAATAGTATCAAATTAACTGACGATGCATTTTGAAATTTGATTTGTTAAATATTATTACATAAGTTGGTCTTGTTTTCATTTCACTTCGTCAAGAAAAGATCTTGAAGGAAGTTGAGTTGTGCAGCACTTCACCTAACAGAATGATGCTAAACTTTGATTGGCTTACAGACACAAATTATTTTTGTGCTGCAAAATTAATCACTGGAGAACTTGCTTTGCAAATGATGTTTCATGCTGGTTCATTACCTTCATGATGAATGAATCTCTTGTATTTGTTTACTTTGATGGAGTGAGATATTGGGCTGTCAACATTAATTTTAACTGAAGTTATTTTAGATTATGTACATATTGAATGGAACTCATCTCTTAAACTTTATTTATTTATTGAAAGATCTTTCTAAAAATGTACTTTTATGCAATTTTATTCGAAAAAATAATTTTTAGTAAAAATAGCTGCCTTGCATATGAAAAGCAAAGCGGTCAGCCCATAACTGTTTGTGACAGCCACATGACTTAAGCTATTATTATAAAGATAGTATAATGCACATTTTATGTAATTTTTTTTCTAAAACTATTTCTAGTCTTTTATAATACATTTTCTGCATCCTGTAATTTTGATTTTTATAATTTATGTAATAGGTGTAACTATTATTTATTATACATATGCTTCATTTTCTTCTACAGCCTTTGTTAAGTATTGGAGGAAATAGTAATCAGTCTTCTAGATCACGGTCATCCTGGGGTGGAGCGTAAGTTATTTTTAAATTGTGATCTGTTATTTTATAACAAAATTGTACTTAATATATATGCCATCAACAAAAATAGTTAGTTTTTATATTATAATGCTTAAATAGGTACTTACTTTTATAATATCTCTGTCTTAACAAAAGTAAATATTTAATAATAATAAATGGGCACTGATACAATAGGTGATATTTTGAAAATGGCCTTTACCAGCAAAAAAAAAAAAAAAAAAAAAAAAAAAAAAAAAAAAAATTTATACTATTTATTTAATTATATATTTGCATACAAAAGTAATCTATCTGTTACAGGCATGGTGAACCTTTTCACAACTGTGTACCAATTTATAAAATATAAGTGACTGTAAGTTTAAAAAATATAAGTGACCATGACAGGCCGACAACCAAACATAAATAAAAAATGAATCAAAATTACTTGAAATTTTTTTATTAGATTTGCAAGATTTTTTTTTTCTTGCTCTCTTTCTGTGCCATCAGCACTGGCAGAATGAAATCAGAGAGGAGGTAGATTTTTGGAGGGCAGATTTGTGGTTTTATAAATAAAAGCTGTTTTTAGCCAAGGTCAAATATTGATAGAAAGTGAGGAATAATAAGGTGTTATGGGGAGTTTCACTGTATTTTAATTTAGAACTTTAATCAACACCATACCAAAAATATAAGATTTTTTTCGCATGTGTTCACTGTAAGTAATTTATCTAATGCATTTAATCAGAAGTAATCTGTTTAATACATACATTAACAAGCATATCAGTTCATCAGAAGCTGTTTAGATCATTTGGTATTTAAAATACTGACTAATTGGCTATCTTGAAAATGAGCAACAGAACCAGTAATCAGTTGTTTTACAAATCCTTTGTAATTCTATGAGTGATTTACTTGATACACTTGTCATTTCACATTTAAATGTGCAGTTTTATAATTTATGTCGTCATTTTACTACCTTGTTATTCTTACCAAATTTAGATTTTTATTGGTTTGTATTAACTTTTTTTTTTTTTTTTTTTTTTTTGTATATGTTTCATATCTTACGTACATTGATTGCTGATAAGTTTGTCATGAGATCGTTTGTGTTTATATAACCAAACATTAATGAATTGCTTTATTATTTGGTCTTATCTTTAAAAAAAATTTACCAGATTCTGTCAAGATCTTTAAGTGCAAAGCAAGAAGGAGCTTTGAAAGAAAAAATTAGATTTTGAAACAGCAATGTTTTGAAATAGTATTTAAAGTTCTGTGAGATAATAATAAACCTTTACAGCTGGTACAAATCCGGTTTATTTGCATGATGACTTTAAAGCAGCAGTTTTTTCTTAATCTTTAACATTCAGTGTTTTGGTCTGTTTGAGGCTGCAAGAGTATAAATGTTTAGCCGTTAGAGCTAATCTTTTGTTTTTTAAGACTAATAGTAATTAATCTGGACTATTGTCTTTAAAACTTTTTTAAGTCTTTTTCTATGAATGTAGTATGATACTTATACTAAAAGAAGATTGAGTTGATCCAAATAAAATTTGAAGTTGGATTCTAAACAAAATTTTTATTGTTGAAAGATAATTTTGATTCTACAGTTTAAGCAGGAGTTGTGAGGAATAATGTAGCAACTTAATTTCCATATCACTAACATAATAGTATCACTGTGGAGTCCTGAAGTTGTCAAATTGATTCTTTGATGAGAGTCATGTTATGTTGTTTCCTGTGATAAAATAAATTTATTTTACGACTTAATAGAATTTATATAATTAGCACATTACATAGCAGCCCAAATATAATTTTGCTCATTTTAACTTATGCAAATATTCAAAATATATTACAGGCATTACTTCTACTTGGTATAGCTAACTGTTTTAGGTAGATTTCGTAAGAAATACTACCTATTGCAGTCGTTACCATGGTGCGACTTTTGAAAAATTCTTTCATAACTTTTCATTATAGGACCCCAGGAACCCAAAACTACCCCCACCTAAAAAGTTTATATATATATATATGTGTATGTATGTACTAAATTTTGTCTGCACGATAAAAGTCTCAATTATGCACGGATCATCTTCAAACTCGCCAACAACTTTGAAATGGCTAATATCTCGGCGGGGATTGAAAATGGGCAAAATCGGCCCAAGGGAATGGAAATGGGAAGGGTTCAAAATTTTGAATACTGTCTTAACATGATTCTGATAAAACCAGCTCTTACACAACAATGACAGGAAAAAATAAATATTTTTCATTATAGCAGTTGCCAACAATTAAAAAAAAGCAATAAAATTCTCACCACAACAATTGCTTTTCTATTGCAAGATTTTCACTTGAAAATTAAGTTAAATAAATAGTTTGACGAATTGAAAACAAATTGAATATTACGTCATAAGTTTTCTAGAGCAAGATTTCCACATGAAAACTCAAAATGAAATAAATAGTTTGACGAATTAAAAAAAAAAAAATATTGCATCATATTGGAAATAAAATGGATCTCAGCAGGTGAATAGGTAACGTCATGTGAGTTTGAAGAAACGTATTAAAACATGATAAAAACCCGACTATGGAAATATTAACTTATTTTTTAACGCTTTGAGGTTCTTTGAATTTGCTTTAGTTATTTTTTAAACCTATTCCATATACATGTGTGTGTGTATTCGTACATATTAGAATTTTCACAAAATGTTTAGCTTCCTAGAGCTCATTCTTAATGAAAAAACTGGGTTTATCTCTAATTTTAATTTAAGTTTTGTTGGTGAATTTAGCACTTAACTTCAAAATCTACCTTTGCCTGTAGGCACGAGTCGGGTGGGATTTTTTTTTTATTGTATTGTCCCACTAACTACTGAATTTTTTTTTTTTTTTTTGTAAAATTGTACTCAATATAAAACACTTAAATTAAATTTTATTAAAATATAAATTTTACATTTTAATGCATTTGAAGTAGGGTTAATAATATAAGTGAAAACTGGGAAATTGAGTTAGTAGCCAGTGGCCAATAAACCCAGTTTCATTAGTGGCCACTATAATGTTTCAAACTTTCTTGACATCTAGATAAACTATAATCATTGTATATATACATATTTTTCTATAAATCAGGGTTTTATACCAGCCAACTACTCATAAGAATAGGGAAGCAGTCAAAATTCAAGAAAATTACTTTAAAATCCAACTGAAGACACCAAGCACATGGCAAAAAAGCCAAAATATTGAAAATACAGCTAAGTTGTTGAAATCTGCTTGCATTCGGTAGGAAAAAGATTAACCAGTTTGCTAATTAGATGCAATCAAAATAGAGATGCATATTTCCATGAAAAAAGCTGTATTTCACTTGGCGAGTGTCGACTAGGGTGGCGATCGATGTCCGATTTTTTAATCGCCACTTTCACAATTTTAATCGCCGTGTGGTGAGTGGCGACTGCTAATTTTCACCTATAGTTAATAATATGCTACATTCAAAATAACTTTCTGCTTTGAATGTGATTTCAGTAGTGCTGCTTTTCAATTGACATTTTTTTTTTCCTGTTGAATTTTATATTAAATTTTAAAATGTTAAAAAACAATAATATGCTGTTTGATTTCATTTAGGCCTCCAAGACCACCTCGTAGAGGAAATTTTGCAACCTTTTCTGATACAATAGGTAACTATGAATGAGCATTTTTAATAATGCTTTTATATCCTTTATATTCCTTTCGCATTCTAAAAAAATTATTTTTATGAGATTGAATCCATTGATTTTATTCAAAGGAATTTATCTTGCAGTTTTGTATGCAACATTCTTTTCTCCCTCTATTTGCCTTTTTTTATGACTTTAAATTTATTTCTGAAAAATAGAAGAAAAAAATCTTTTTACATTTCCCTTACATTACTCTCAATTCTAGTTTGTATTATAATGTTTTATATTATCTAGTTTGTATATATAAGGTTAGCATTTTTCAAAGTTAATATCTTTTTCATTGTATTTCAGTAATGTAAATCAGAAAAAACTGATAGCGAAAAAAACAAAATTGTAATACATTTAAAGGATTTGGGAACTCTTTAAAATACTTTATTGCTGAAATGTTTGAATTCATTATTTAAGGAAATAAAAAAATTATATCATATAAATCATCTAGCAAACAAAATTTTAAGCCAATGGAAGAGATAGGTTGTGATATTTCTATCCCTTTTGACTGTCACATGATCAAGATGGGCTTGTTTCCATCATTTGTCAAACTACCGTGCGCTCAAGGTAGAATAGAAAAACAGACAAGATCATTGGAGTACAGCAGCCTGACTCTTTCGTTAGTTGCAGTAAAATACTGTAAAATCTAACAAATTCTGTTTGACACAGACTATAAAAATAAATAATTAAATAGGGAATATTTGTTCAAGATTAGTATTTAAAAAGCCGCATTTAGATTTTACCTCTTTCAAAAAATCATTTTCCAAACTTTTCCTTTTTGTTTTTAAACTGTTGGATGCTCTCTGATAAAAAATAATTCCTGATAACAAAAATCCTGCCCTACAAGGCTAAAATATGAAAATATTATTTCATCCTCTTTTATCAACTGGTTTCTTTGACAGGATTAAACCGAAATGGATCCCTTAAGAAGGGGACTCTTCACTCACTTGAAAACACACACTCGTTAGTCCTATGGGGCAGCTTATTTTCCAATTTCTTGTTTCAATTTGAATATTTTTAAACGTTTTTTTTGCATAGAATAGCTGAGGTCGATCTGTAATAGGGTTGTTTTTTACTTTTTCAATTTCAGTTGAAGATTTTTGTAATAAAAGTACTTTCACTTTCCAAACCGGTTCTGAAAGCGAAAGTACCTTTATTAAAAAAATCTGCAACCGAAATCAAAAAAGTAAAAAACAGCCGTATTACAGATTGACCTCAGCTATCCTATGAAAAAAAAAATATCGTTTAAAAATATTCAAATTGAAACAAGACATTTGAAAATAACTTGCCCCATAGGATTAACATATGGAGCGTGTGTTTTCAAGTGAGTGAAGAGCCTCCTTAAGGGGAAATAACCTAAGGTGTTTTACATGTTAACTGAATGTACCTTTTCTCCTAAACCACTCATCCGATCACCACAATTTTTTCTTTATAACTTTATGAAATGTATATTTATCAAATGAATTAAGGATTTTTTAAAAGAATAAATACTTATATTTTATTGAGGTTTTGAAAAAAGCTATTTTGTACTGTTTTTGAGCTTTAAAAAAATTGCCAGACCTGCTTAAGATGCTCTGTTAATTTCTAGTCCAGTTGATTTTTTCCAGTCCCTTGAACATCGACCATAAGACTAATCCAAAAATATCACATTTAATACGAGAATGGTTAATATGCGATAGATTTCTGGTTTTTTGAGGCAAAAAATCACACTTAAGGGGCTGTGCATATATAACGTTATCATTTTAGGGGGGAGGGGGGGGGGTCTGGCACATGATATCTTAAGATATCTCTTGGGGGAGGGGGGGGGGGTTGCCTTTTGATATCGTTATCATTTTCGATCCATTCAAAATTTTCTCTTTTTATTTGTAACTTGTTCTTTACATCAAAATAGTCTGTTGTATTTTTGTAGTCTGTCATCTATTTTTGTGGAAATACAAAGTTATTATTAAAATCATTAAATAATTATAAAAATATTTAATTCCAAAATACAGAATACCCCAACGTTTAGCATTCCTATTATTTTGTCCTATGTGTATGCATATATAATCTGCTGATCGAGAAACCAACTGCAATGTATGTTTGAAATGATATTTTTGTTTACTAGTCAATAAATGAGAAAGAAGGATGTCCACCTGTTTTGTGGATAAGAAGTTCTGTCTGCCCCCCCCCCTCCCGTGAGGAGGAAAGTGTAATGAGACACTAATGTTGAATGCATATTGTAACAAAAATCTACTGTTAAATACCTTTAAATAATAACTATTTCTTTTAAGTATTATTTGATATTAAGCTATTTCAAATACAAACTGATATTTTATTGATTTCTCTTCAGTTGAATCAATAATGTAATCGAAAAATAAATGTATAACCATTTCTATATATCACTTCAAAACAAAAGGAAAAATTCCAAAAATGAAAAGAATTGATAATGGGGGTGAGGGGGTCTCCAAAAATACCAAAAAGTTGATAATGTTATATATGCACAGCCCCTAAGACACAAATAAATAATTCTCCACTATTGCTGATTTAGCAGATTTTTTTAATTTAAATGCAAACACTGTTTCCAAATAGCAATATTTGCTTTATTTAATTACAGATTAATTGAAACGAACATTACTAATCAGAAATAGTGGTAGATATTTGGATTTAAAAAACCCGCTTAATTAGCAACTCTGCCATTATTCTTTGATCCCGTATCCTAACATTTATTGTTTCTCGCTTTGTGCAATTTTTTACTGCACTAAAGAGAGATAAACAAATTTTTGCCCCTTTTTGGTACTTATTGTTTTTTTCTTTCTTTGTGTGATGTATTTTGTTGATTCTTTTTTTTTTTTTTCCTTGTACAATGTAGGAAACAAAGCTTCCCTATTTCTGTGTACTTCTGTGTCATTACACAAAAATATGACTCTGAAGGCTAAGGCAAATAAAACAGTTTTTGCAAAATCACATTTAATTTCAAAATCGCTGTTACATATCTGTAATATTACGTTCGATGTCGGGATCGCAGATTAATGACCAGAAAAATAAATTTAAAATTACTATTAAAAATACTATTGAAAAATCGGGTAATTAAAATGCCCTTCCGACACCCCGTAGGGCCGTGATTGTAAATCGCGATTATCTACATGGCAACCTGAAGATTAAGAATTAAGTTAATTGAATTTACTGAAGCATAATTAAGTTGCCTTAAATTGAATTGAAGCTAAAAAGGATAATAAACAAAATAAACTCACCCATGGAAGAAACACAAGATGTACAAAATTAAATTAATTATTTATTTGATTAGACATAAAATTTATGCATTAAGAAATTTGTAAATATTAAAATGAGGTACTGCACAGACCCTGAATATAAATTGCATTGAGTTAAAGCCTTTGGTATTTTTAACATTCTGATTTTTGAATCATAGATAAACAACATTACATAATCCTAGCTATTCCTAAATTTTGATCGATGTATTAAAGATAAAAATTTTGCACAAATAGAAAAACAAAATAACAAACAATGTAACAAATACTCAATACAGTACATCACAGAGAAATATATTGATTAAATAATTGAATTTCTTCAGGGGAATGTTCGCATCCTTTTAGATTTACTGAGACAGAACTTTTATTTGTTTAAATCGTTGATGAGAAGCTGGATCACTAATTCATCAGTACTTAATCACGATTGTTCATTTTTTAATGAAGAATACATTATCATATGGAAGTTTTTCCAGGTGGAATTAAACTTTCTATATAGTGACGAAACAATGGATAGGAAAGCAAATATATTACCGACTTTTGTAGAGACATCATTGGCACATCCTCCCAAGCACCGATCGGGAGTAGGAGCATTCACATATAGGATCACAACTTTAGAATAGGGCCATAGATCTTTTCTAAAAGCTGAGAATATCTGATGAGTGGCCCATGAAATGCTCGGAAGATGAATTTTGGCTCGTCTAGCCACATCTAATCCATTCTTGGTATTATTTATCGCTTCCTAAGTTTCAGCATTCTTCTTGAGCACATTTCAATGAATGAAAAATGAGTGACCCTCCTTTTTGGTACAATGATGAAAAACACAAATAATCTTTAAATTTTGGATTGGAACATCGTGAATCTGCCGGAACACTGATTTCAAGAACACAGTGCCCCGGCAGAAACACATCCTTCTTCTACAAATTCTCAACGGGAAGAGAGAGAAAAAATCCCCGTAGAATCTTTCGAAAAAGATGCTAAAAATTTAGAGAACCAATCAGTGTTCACTAAAAACAATTCAGCAGCGTGCGGTCACTGAACCCGTCATGAAAACGCAGCTTGGGGGACCAAGCAAAATGGCATCTTGCATGACGTGGCGATGTTGTTTTGGATCGGTGAAGAAACGAAATCATGGCCGTCACAGAGTATCTTAAAGTGGATGGCGTGCATATTTAAAAGTAGCGAAAATATATAAAACTTCAGATAACTCGCGATCTATTGCATCAAAATAGATGAAATTTTGTCTGCTGAAAGTAAATAATTATTTAAATCGAATAAATATATTTTGCAATGAAGTTAATGAATATTTAAGAAATTTCAAAAGATGTATTTTAAAGACTTGGATCTATCTGTTTACAATCTAGAAATCACTGATAAATAAATAATTTAATAGATATTAGAATCAAATTTTAGTAGTTAGAAATATTAATGTAATATAGATATTTTAAATAATTATTTGGAAAGATAAAAAAATTTTTTGAATGGATTAATTTTTCAATAATTAAATAGATAATGGTTAATAGATTTAATGTTGTTAAACTAATGGGAAAATAGGATGTAACAGTACCCTGCTAAACACTCTAGAAACAACTGAAGGAATTTCAACTGATTATCTGTCCAAGAGAATGAAGGTAAAAACCAAAATATACAATGGTGAATAAGGAATATTGTTTGACTGCTATGCTCAAGCTTTGAATAGTCAGTAGTGAAACAGAAGGCTTGAAGAATAGCAAAGACTATCAACAAAAACATTAAACCGCCAAAAGTACAACAGTTAGACCGATTTAAAAAGGAGTTTGGAATCATCTGCAAACTGTTCATCAAAGTAATTAATTAATGTCTGATAAAACATTTGCTGTGACAAGGGACAAAAATATTACAGGGAAGATCAGTAATGATGGGGTGCTATTCAGAAGAAATGCAGACGACAGTGAAAAAAATATGCTCCTTTAGATTTGTAAATTATGACCCCCCCCCCCCCCCCCCCCCCCAAGCTGCTTAAAAAAATGAAGAGTTCGCTCTGTGAATATGAAAGTCAGAAGCAGATTTGGATGACTGGGTGTTTTTTGGGTGTGTGTCTGATAGATGTGCAACTTCGACCTCCAAATGAAAGAAAAAAAAAAGTTGGAAAGAATATGGTCTATTTGTGGATAATTACCCAGCCTACCTGACAAACCTTTAGGGTCAGAAAAAGGTTTTGGACAGGGTCAAAAAAGGACAAGGTTAAAAAGTCCATGTCCAGTTTTTTGCACTAGATTCCAGGTGTGTCCCTGCAGATTAATCAGAGTGCTGTTAAAGTCAGAAATCTAAACTACCAAAAGTGCCTAGTTCATCGGTACTTCAATGAATGATATAAACATACACAGCACTCATCTGTCATTTTGCTGAATAGCATGCAGTACATTTGGGTAGCATCAAGCAAGAAACAAAAGCAAATTATTTCTGTGAGGCTGATTTTCCATCAAACAAAAGTGATGTTCAACGCGAGGACTTGGATGATCACCTCCTGTCTCAATATTGAATTGCTGTCTCCTTGTATTCATGACTCCAAGAATGAAGTGGGTAATTACAAGGACAATGATGAACCCAACCCCCCAACTATTTTGCCAATATCTGCTCTTACAAATGCCTTGAACATCTTGCTCAGATATGCCATAACAGTTATTATGATTAGAGATGATTATACCTGTCTTTAGTGGGGTTTTAAATGAACTTTATATCACTACAATGTTTTGCATTATATGTTATATGTAAAAAAAAAGGGGGGGGGTGGGGAAACTCATAAAGAATAAACAAATGAGTAGTTGTATAATTCTTTTATGTTTTCTAGGTTTTGCTATACTAAAAATATTTTTTACATAAAGATTAATAAGGATACTTTTTGCTTATTATATTAAAAATTAAGGACAGATTGTAATGTTGCTCATTATCACAAGTACTGAATATGATCTTAATAATTAGATTGTGCTTCAAAGATTTAATATTTTTTAGTTGTGCCAAAAAAACTAGTGGCAGGAAAATTATTTTTGTTTTATGTTTGGTTGTAACATGTTAATCGAAAATGAAGCCATGTTTGAATGAATATTTCTTTTCATTTATTATTTCCCTGTATAGTCCTATAAAAAGAAACAACGAGTTAAAATTAATTACAGTTAAATTTTTATCTGCATGTACCTAAGAGACACAATTTTCAATCGTAAACATATAAATGAAAGCAATAAAGTTTGTTTAGATGATGTTTAAATACTTTTGTCTATGCCCTTGAAATGCATCTTTACCAGATTCGACTTAAATGTAAAAATGTTTGTTTGAAATTCCCTCTTCAAATGATGCCCAATGAGACACACTAATAAAGAAAAAAAAATTACCAAGATGGCTGTTGTGGTTTTGTAGGAAAGGTACAAATTGTGATAAAAAATGCTACTTTTCAGGAGAAGCAAAAAACCGAAAACTTTTTACTTAGTTTTTTTCTGCACATATTTTTACTTTATATATATAGTAGAACCCCGCTAATCCAAAATATCAGTTAATCCAAACATATTTTATTTTTGAAAATTATACTTGAACAGATTATCTGAAAAGATTGAAATACTGTACTAAAAACAAAAAAGTACTTTTTTCCTACGGAATTTTTCCAAATACAGGATGAATGTCGGGAAAAATGTGTAAAAGTTAGAATTAAACAAAAAATGGCTGTAAAGTATGTTTTATATTTTTTAAACAGCTTGAATAGAATAAAAAAATACTCAATAATGTAAAAGTACAACATATGTACATTAATATAAAATGAAAATATGCACTGTAGGCCTACTCATAGAAGCCATATTTAAAAAAAATTCTTGAATATCAGTTTGTTTGCCAGTCACTATAAAATTCTTTTCTATAATGCAAAAAAGTATTTAATTCAGATAAAAATTTATTTTTCCCTTCAACAGTTTGATTTTGCAAATTATCGACAGAAATGTTTTTGCTTCCCCCCTCATCAATGTGGTGACTGAGCTATTTATAGATTTGCAATTTTGAACCATTTGCAATGGGTGTTACGCAGTTCCTCATTCTGAAGTTCAATTGGATTATTATAAACATTAAGAGTGATTAAACAAGAAATACAATTTTTTTTTTCCCGAAAGTCATGCCAGACCTTAGGATGCCAAATTAGAAGATGTTTACTGCACTACTAAGTACTTACAACTTACATTTTGTTTAGCAGATATCTTTTTCTTTTCCGTTTTTATTGGAATTTCAGGTAATTTGAACAGGCACCGACCCCAATTAGTTCAGATTAGCGGGATTCTACTGTATATGTGTGTAATTTTTAATGTGTAAATTCAATATGAATGAACATATTTTAAACTAAAGCAAAAGTTTTAGGTATGATTTTTTTTACACTTTTGAGCATGAAGTGCTCTATTTTATAAACCAATCTCGTGTACTTCTAGAGCACATATCGAGATGGAAATTTTTACATTTTGTCCAGTGTACAGTGAAGAATAATATTATGCAAAAAACGAACATGGATTTCTTTTTTTTCAGTAGGTTTCATTTTTAGAGTAGGACCATTCCCTTAACTCCCATTCCATGGATTTTTTGAAAGCTACTGGGTTCAATGTTGGGCAAATCTTACTCGCATTTTCAAAAGTTTTAAATTCCAAAAAGATTTTAAGCAATTTTAATTCCAAGCTGTTTGATAGTTAAATTTCAATAAACCAAGAAAGAATTATATCTTTGGTATCAAAGATTTGTAAAAATGAAATGTATTTATTTAAACTTATTAGCTCAGTGTGTAAAAAAGAAAAAAAAAATGCTCTGTAAATTTATTCCAACCCATGGAATAAAAGGTTAATTTATATTCCCATTTGATGCATTCACAGATAGTTGTTTTGATAATAAGTTAGTTGCAAAATTTTCTGTAAGTGTGTAATCAATTAAATCAGTTATTCCAAAAACTACACAAATAAGAAATTCAATAACCTTCAGTAATCAATAAAAGTCGCACTGCACCAAAATGCTAGATTTTTTTAAAGAACTTTTTTGTGCTCTTTGTATTTCTTACATCTTTAAAGTTGCAAATTTATTTATTTTATAAGAATTAAATTTAGAAAAACTTCAAAAAACTTATGTTGAATTTTCTAAAAATGGAATTTAGTGCTCTACAATGGTTCAAAAAAAATTTAAAAATATTTTTATTAGTTTGGCAAAATAGATATAAATCATTGTCTGTATGACTTGACATTGAAAGCCTACACTAGTCACACTGAGAAACTCTAATGCTAATGTTAAACCTATGGGAGAAATCTTTACAGATTTCTCGCTTGTATTTTAATATTTTTAAATGATTTTTTTGCATAGGATACCTGAGGTCGACACCCATTGTTGTGTGATTTTACTTTTTCGATTTTAGTTACAGCTTTTATATGAGGAAGATTTCACTTTCAGAACCATTTGCAAAAATGAAAGTTTCTGCGTATAAAGAAAAAACTGCAACTAAGATTCAAAAAGTGCAAATGCACAACAATAGCTGTTGATCTCAGGTATCCTATGCAAAAGAAATCATTTAACAGTGTTAAAATACAATTAAGAAATCTTTTCCCATAGGTTTAACATTAACATTTGAGTTTCTCTGCATCACTAGAATAGGCTCTTAAGATGCATATTCAGTCATATTCACTATCATGTTTGATCTCATTTTTACCCGACTGCCAAGAGGGGTTATGTGTTTCACGCCTATCTGGGCGTGTGGATTCCTTTATACCCTCGAAACATCCCAACGGCTGGATGGATTTTAATGAATGAGGTCTCTATCGATTCGTCTTAACCGTCCGATGGTTATAGGCTAGGTTTTGTTTTTATAAATTCAAAATGGCGATAGAGACGAAAAAAAAATTATGCATCCTATTGAGTGGCACATCATTGGATAGGTCTTTCAAAATGAAGACTATGTTTCATTGATTGTTTTACAGTCAGATGCTCCGTTTAAATATTACACCACATGGAAGTTGTGTAGGAAGGATCTCTAGCTTTACTGCAATTCTATCCATCATACTCATCTATATAGGCCTCATCAAAACAGTGTTTATAGACAGGAACTAACAATTAAACACAACTTAAAAGTCATCAACACAAGTAAAATAAAAAAAAGAGGTAAGTGATATAAAAAATAGTTTTGCATTGATGAGAAATAATTAATTAGTTCGCTTTACGCAGTCAGGTTTTTTTTTTTTAATTTTTAAATTTAATATATTACTTCTTGTTCTGTTGTTGACTATTGGACAATATCTTGTGTCATTGATTAATACTGCTTTTGCAATAAACAACAATTTTTGTGTATCTTTTGAGTGGCAATGAATAAATAAATATTTATAATTTTTATTCTGCATTTGAGCCTATTTTCAAGGACATGTTTGAAACAACAAAGTATATTTAAAAGAAAATAATTTTATGTATTTTTTAAACATTTGAAATAATTAATTGCAAGTATGATTCTTAATGATATTAATTCTTAATCTTCTTAATGTTATTTGTTTAATTTCAGCATCACCTGGAAATTTTCCACCTCCTGGGGGATGAGGCAGATAAGGGTTCTGTAGTTTTCTTTGCAGAGCCCGTTTTCATTCATCAATATGTAAATTACCTGCAATTGTTTAGAATGCAAGAGAAGTAGCAATTTCCTGTTCAAGGACTCATGATGTATCTCTGGTAAAACTTATGAGCTGGATTTACTGATGAAAAATGCCTTCTATTTCTTTTGGTATTCTTTGTAAATATAGTTTTTTTTTTATGTATGTCAAATTTACAATGTACAAATAATCACATTTTGTTAAATGTGCTTATATAAATGTATTTTGAAATATATTTATTTTGAAATTTCATTTTTTGTCTTTATTGCTTCTTTGTTAAAAACATTCTTCTCTACTACACTAATAATTTGATTTACTATATGGGTCATTCTACAAGAAACATTACTTTTTTGGCACACAATATATAATTTTTGACAGTATATATATGTTTTTAAATGTTTTAGAGTTTTTACATAATGTTTAGAGTTTTTACATAATACATTTGAAATAATCATTTGATTAAAATTAATGATTTGTGAATATTTTATTTACTTTTTTTTATTAATAAATGTATACTTCCATTACATGTTACATATAATTGTCCCTATTAACTTCTTCATTTATTTTGTAAATGTGATAAATATATTATTCATTCAATAATATATATTTTTTTTCTCTGAAAATTCTTTTATACATAATTTTAGTTGGAAGAATATTTTAGTATTTTTCGAATATTACGTTTAAATTACTGTTACAAACCTTTTGTGTATCCCTGTTAAAATTATGTGCTGTAATTTCCAAAATATACTTGTATTTGTCACCTAATAAAAATATTCAAAGACTGGGGGCATACCTTTTTAATTTCAGTGGTTAGTCCTGCATGCGCATATTGCCATTTGTCATTGATTTTGAAGTACTCTCACTAAATTGGAAATGGTTGTGAATTTCATGTATCCTCCATTCTTGATTTAAAATACAAGCATCATTTATTGAATAAATATGAGTTTTTAATTCCTGTATGTAAGGCACTTTTGGAGGTATTTACCTCAAGTTTTATTCCTACACTAAATAAACTTAGCATTATGAAACTTAACATTGTGTATTTGTATCCTTCCTAACACTATTATTAACGAAATTACCCTCAAAATCCTTATAAAATAAACACCAAATAATGAAAAGGGCATATGGCTACTTATCTATATATTTAAAAGATGAGGCTGTTTCTTTAGTCATCTGGCTTGAGCTTTCTACCAAACTGATTTTGATAATTATTTTTTTTAATCAAAGCTGATCATTTGTAGATGTGCTTGCACTAGCTATTTTTAAAGTATTCCCATTTTATATTTTTAATTTAATTTTAAAAGCTTTTTCTGAAATTTCTTCAAAATGGTGGCAATCAGATTACTTTATCGTTGAAGAGAAACTGAAATAGTTGGGTTTATTAATCTTTATTCATTATATCTTTACTGATGCCATTTTCTCATTACAATTAAAAATGAATTTAAAAAATTTGAACATAAAATGATGTCATGATTTTAAAATCATGCATTTTTTCTCTTATAAAGCTGTTTCATTCTGGTGTTGCTGAGTTTGAGACACTAAAAGAAATGCTTCAGTGATTAAAAAGGATGACATATTTAAAAGAAAACAATATTCTATGTAATAAAACTAAATACTTTACATTTCACATGCTAACTTTTAGTTGACAAATGTGAGTTAAAGTTTGGAAATATATTTATTAATAATAGGATGAAAGTTAAACTATTTTTAAATTGTGAATACAGATATGAGGGGTTTCTATGCAAGTTTTGAGATGATGAAAATGACATTATGTTTAGATTTCACCGGAAAAAGCATCTATGATTGTACCAAAATAAAATCCTTTTTGTTGATTTTTCATCCCTTAATTCCAAGCATAAAAACATCAATTGATGGCTTCATCATTTTAATTTTTCAATAATTCGAACAATTGGAGTTTATAGAAGTGGTATTTTGATAGCTTTAGGTTAAAATAATATTTATTTTAAGAGTTAGACTAACCAGTGTAAGGTGAACTTTTTATTGTAATTAATTTTGTAGGTTTATTACGAATCAATGTAACAGTTCCTTTTAAAACATTTTTTTCGACGTTTTTCACCTCGTATAAATCATAAAAGAGGTGAAAGATGAACTATGGATAGTAGAATAAAATTTTTTTAAGTTAAATTTATTTATTAATAAATTTTTATCCTTAAAAAGTATTTTTTCTGTAGAATGAACCATATATAAAACAGAATATATTTAGCCTAATATATTTAAATATTATTTTATTCATGATCAAAGTTGGACTTCATATTTTTATTTATTGATGGTAAAGAAGTTTTTTTTAATTAAATCATTACTGTTTCCTGAAAATTAACAAATATTAAAGAATTACAAATTTTCAAATAAAATACAATAAAGTTTGATGTAGAATCTATACAAATACCTGAATGCTTTCCATAATCAAGATCAGGTTGATTATTTTTTATGTATGAAGCATTGCTACTTTAGGCATTAGTTGGCAATTTTGTATTGATTAAAAAGAAATTCTGTGTATATTTTAAGAAATAGTTTTGTGGATAGTTCATCATAAATAAGTATTTAATGGTGGAAAAGATATTGACTTTTTCTTGGGATATTTATTTCTTTTTATACTAATCCTTGTTGCAAAGATAAGAATGTCAAGTGGGCTCACATTTGTTTTTGAAATATAATTACAAAAAACATCTATTAGATATTGATTAAATGAATTTTTCTCCTGTCTCTATTTGAAACCCATCTTGTTATTAAAACAAATTGCTGAAAAGGTTTAAAATTAGTTAGATGTTTTCGTAGATAAATTACACTTTTCACATGCTTTGGCTAGGATTATAGATTTTCTAATAAAGATGCTTTATTTTGCTTGATTCATCCATCTATGGAGCTGTCAGTTGAACCTTTGAAGAAATTTCATGTTCTTTATTTTTCTTTTCTTTTCACCATATACATATTAACCCTCTGAGCGTATTGAAGGCTTTCCTGCATTTTCATAAAAATGCTTATAAAAATAAACTTAATGTAAATTTTCTTTCCCTGTTTATTTCTAAAATACTCGTCATGCCCCTTTATTTGATATTACATTGTAAACTACAATTCTCCAAAAAATATTTATTTCTACAACAGTTTTAAGTTGTTTTTGGGAAACGGAAAAATACATTGAAACCGCTCAAAGGGTTAAATAAATACATGTTAAATTTATTAAGTCTGGATAATATTTAGAAGTTGCAATAAATAAATTTTTCTGATCTTTTTTAGCAGACTGACATAAAGTATGCAAATGAACTTCACTCACAAAAACATGCAAATTAGTACTAATAATGCTATTTTAAAACATATTGTCAATTAACTATTTTACTCCATGGTATGGGGTAAAATAAAAGACAATTCAAACAGAAAGTTTATTTGTTTTTAAAAATAATAATTATATAACTTAAATTTTAAAAAGTTGAACAGAGAAAATCTTGATTTTTTTTTAAAACATGCATAAAAGAAACCTGTAATAAATTTTCATAATTAAAAATCATCTTTTATCACATAAGTAAATTGCAACTATTAATTGCATTAACAATTTTTTTCTCAAATTATGTTATTAAATTACAAATTTATTTTCCCTACAAAATACAAAATTTTATTTATTATAATAATGCATTGATATATGTAGTACATGCCATTATGTATTCCTGATATTCTAATTTCATTTTATGAGAAATATTCGTTTTTTTCAATGCCTTCAGAATTCAAACATTTTAAAAAGAAAATTTCTTTTTTTATTTTAACTACCGACAGATGGCGCAACATAGCATATAAACGTTTGTTTTAATATTTTAAAAGTTCAAGACGAATGAATCAATTGTTTGTTTACTTTCATATAGGGATAGATAGAGCTGCCAATCTAATTTTAACTGAAGTTATCGCAGCAGAATATGTAGATAATTGAATGTAAGTCATCTCTTAAATGTTAATTTATTTTGAATAATCTTTCTAAAAATGTAACTTTTGCAAATAGTGAAAAAGAAAGCACATTTTAAGATTGAAAAAAAAAAAAAAAAAAAAAAATCAGATCAACATTCACTCGTGATGCCACTTGTACAACATAAATTCCAAATCTAGAAACAAATGAATGACTCTTTGAACGAATCATTTACGGTTGACATCCAATTTTGCTCTTAAAATATTTGTAAAAGCATAATAAAGCCTTTAAATAATTTGAAATAAGTTTATTTTTAGAAAGGAAATGTTAATCCGGTACAAAATAATTCACAGGAATGAATCGCAGAATACAGCTACATTCACTGAACACTATGAAACATTCTCATTGGTCAGAAAATAGATATCCTTGAAAAACAGAGGTAATTTTTCGCGATATTTTTAACAGTGCATACTGAATTCAAACTGTAAATAAATGTACACAAAAGTGAAAAACGTATTTCAAAATATTAATATGCTTTTGCAAAATATTTTAAGAGCATTTAATGAATAGCTGAAAGAGTCATTCATTTATTTTTGGATTTGTAATTTATGCTTATGAATGGCAACGGTAATCGCTTGTAAACATCGGAAGCCTTTTGTTGGTATCTAGTTATTTTTAAATTAGATCTTAAAGCGTTATAATTGTATACTTTTTGAAGGTTTTAGAAAAATTGAAGAAGAATATGTTACACAACGAATAGATAGATAGATTCATGGTATTAGAATAGAAGGTAGGAGAATGCTGTGTATGAGAATTAACCGCAGGAGAAAAGTTCGATGATGCAGGTACTGGCCGGAGTGCCATCTATTATCTTTATTTGAAGTTAGAAATTAGAAACGAGAACATTTTTTTAAAAATATAAAGTAGCTTTTTTTTTATTTCTAAAGTGAATGTTTTTTTTTTAATTATAAAAATCATAAAACAAATTATTTTAAATTTTGTAAATTATTCATAATACATTTTACAAACTAAAAGTATCCCCCTTTTTGTCAGCTGTGTTATTTAAATGGAACAAAAAATATTAATGTTTGTTCAAGATAGGTCTAGAATACATTTCCCTCTTAAATTTTACTGTATCCAGACTATTTTAAGTAAGATTTATTTAAAGCAAGAGTATCTATATAAAAATTGTCCTGAATTTGGCATGTAATTTTCGCGAATATTTTGTAAACTTAAATAAATAAATAAATGCTGCAATGTTTTTGTTTACATTTTTTATTTTATTAAAATCCATGAAAACTAGAATTTAGTTAATGAATTATTATTGTTTATTAAATATTCTTAATAAATTTGACAAACTGCAAATTACTAAAAACTAATTTGTTTTCAGCTGTATTTTAAACGAACAAATATCAGTTATTGTTCAAGACAAATCTAGAATAAATTTCTTTCTTTTAAATTTTACTGTACTTTCGTTATTCAAAGTAATCAAGGGTGTATCTACATAAAAATTGTGTTCTAGATTTAGTAAGTAATTTTTGCAAATATTTTAAAGATTAACTTTAAAAAATAAATAAATACTGTGATTTTTTTTCTTTTCATTTTATTTGAAAACCATGAAAACAAGAATACAGTTTGTGAGATCGTTATATTCATAATAAATTTCACAAACTGCAAATTAGTAAAAACACCTTTTTTTTCAGCTGCATTATTTTAAAGGAACACAAAATATTAATTCTTTCTTAAAACAAGCCCTAGACACCTATTTTTTTATTTTCAATTTTACTGTACCCAGATTTCTTTAAAAATAATTTATACAATATCAAGTTAATGCTGATATTTTATACTTTTACAGTAGCATAAAATTAATGAAAGTGTATAGTATGAATCATGTCATGTAATCAAGAAACTCATATCACAATATTAAAATATTTAGTTGCTTAAAAGACGTTATAAAAACACATTAAAAGTAAATTAAAAATCTATATTTACATGTTTCAACTTATTTTCTCAGTCGTCTTCAGAATGTATAACATAAAATTACAAATGCATTTGAAAAAAAAAAATAAAAGCTCTGTGTGTGTACATTTAAATAAAGATTACACAAGAAAATGTACATTGTCTTTATTTACGAAATAATTAGTGAATAGAGTATTATTTTATAAGAGAATATCGTTTTATGTTTTGAACGACAGATGGCAGCTCCAGCAAATTCCAATTGATTTTTCTAGAATTTCTAAAAAATTGCATATCATTAAATATTTATTCAATATATAACAGAATAAAACATTTTAGTTACAAATTTGGAGTTTAAATTTTACTAAATGTTAGTTGTAATGTATATATATCAATATTTTATTTACAGAAATGCAGATAGAAAATTCATTGTCAAATATAAGACATCTTCCATAAGGAAATTATTTATTTAATGCGTTTATTTTCCAGTGCTTTAGTCTGTTTTTTGGCTTTCCTATAGCCCGTGTCACATGCATATATGAAACATTTCCGCGCCATATCAAATTATAATGTAAAAATATTCATTTATAAAGGAAATAATAACGCACTCCTATTGAAAACTATGTTAAAGTAATGCAGGTACTGTGGGCAGCGCCACGATGCGGCCACTTCAGCGTTACGGTCAAGTTTGCTTGGAAGATGCCATAAGAGAAGTTTTTCCTTCTATAGCTCCTTGGACAGATTAAATAAGGCAGTCGGCAAATACGGCATCGGCATGCTTGAGCCTAACATGGCCGCATATCAGTAAAAGGATGAGTTCACTCTCGGAAGCGCTATGCACTTTGTGCCATTATGTATATATAATGGGGAAGAAACTCCCCATCTTGTAAAATTTTTATCATTGAGCATCTACCTTATTGTGATCTTTCTTTTTTTAATGTTTCATGTTTACATTTTCAATAGAATCTTACACCGATACATGAACGTAGAATAGATATTCTGTTTTATATATCTAATATCTATTCTACATTCATGCGCGGATATATGCTTTTTTTTTACCCGACTGAAAAGAAAGGTTATGTGTTCCACGTGTATCTGTGTATGTGGATTTCTTTATACCCTCGAAACATCCCAACGGCTGGATGGATTTTAATGAAAGAGGTCTCTATCAATTCGTCTTAACGGCCCGATGGTTATTGGCTAGGCATTGTTTTTATAAATTCAAAATGGCGGTAGAGACGAAAAAAAAATTTACGCACCCTATTGAGTGACATATCATTGGATAGGTCTTTCAAAATGAAGACGATGTTTCATTGACTCTTTTAAAGTCAGAAGCTCCGTTAAAATGTTATACAACCTGGAAGTTGTGTATGTAGGATCTCTAGCTTTACTGCAACTCTAACCATCATAGACATCTAAAGACCTCATTAAAACAGTGTTTATAAATAGGAACTAACCATTAAACACAACTTAAAAGTCATCAATACTAGTAAATAAAAAAATAGGTAAGTAATATAAACAAGTATATATAAAAAATATTTTAAGTCAATTCCTACTTGGGTCAATAAGATAATTTTTTTAAATCCCGTTCTTCTTTCCTCTTGAGTGGCGCTTAACATGCCTTGATCAAGAAGAGGGCTCTCTCGATTATTGAAAATTAATTAATTTAATTTAGTTAATGAATTAATATTTAAAAAAACTGGATTAACATCAAGTGTCATCCACTACAAGTTAAAAAAAAATTATTTGAGCTTGATTGAATGAATAATAAGTATTTTATTAAAGATTGAAAATTTGAACAAGATATATGTAGCGAGAGTGTGAGCTAATAGTAGGAATTGAAAAAAAAAATAGTTTCACATTGATGAGAAATAAATAATTAGTACGCTTTTTATGCTGTCGGGTTTTTTGATTTTTTAAATTTAATTGTTTATTACGTGATGAGTAACGATATAAGTATAACAAAAAACAGGGTAAAAATTTCGTCTTGAATACTATATATGGAGTAAATATGATATAATTGGATTTAAAGCTACATAAAGTAATGATGTGTAATATAAAAATATACGAAGTATTGCACTCTACAAATCCCAGAAAGTTTCATAAATATTCCCATTTGGTAGGAAATTTTTATAGCCAATGTTTTATTAATTTATGAAGTTTAACGTATTAAATAGTTTTTTTTTAATTTACGCATTTTCACTTTCTTACAGATAAAATAAAAATGTTGTTTTTAATGTAAGTAACGTACAATCAATTCAATAATATTTATAATATTAACATATAAGAAATAATAAAAAAATTACAGATTGGGAGAAATTCATTTTGAAAAATTTTTAGAATTATATAAATCTAACAATTGAAATTAAATAGAGGTACTGACATTACACTCAATAAAGTTTTATTCGATTTGAATAAATTAACGCAATACCTGAATTTGATTTTTTACAATTTAATCTCATAAACTTACATATTTTATTTATTAACAGAATTTTCTAGGGTTTTTCTTTTATATTATTACTCTAATTATCATTTTGTAAGTTAAAGGTGAGCAATACAAATACGGTAAAAAAAAGAGGAAAGAATAGATATTCAAAGCATAGAGGGTAAACATATTTCTTCAACATAGGTAAATTTCGGAGGCTTGTTAATTCTTTCCCCTTGTCGGTAGTGACGCTAGTACTGTGGCCATTACAGATTTTGCTGTAAATGTCCCATCTTGGTCCTTAATGTATGCATCAGATTAGGGTGTTTTTAGATTCTGCGGTATCTGAACGGGGGTTGGCGAGCGTAGCTTGCAGGGAGCAGAGCCCCCTAGTTTTTTTATATTATTTTTGCATCTTTATTAAGCAAAAACGTTATTTTCTATTTTGGCGCATTTTAATTTTAGAAATGTAAATTCAGCCAAATAACTAAGAATTTCCTCGGAATTTATTATTTATGATATAACGAATTTAACAATTAATTTTATTTGCTTACAATTCTTTTGTTGCCACTTTACAAAAAAAAATATATATATATAATTCTTTTAAAATGCATAAGTATCGTCTGCGTAAATGATTTCACATAATAAGCATAAATTGTGCATTTGAATTCTTAACACTGAAAAATATTTTCATAATTTCATGTAAATAATTGAATTTTCACGAATTTTAATTCATTAAAAATATGCTATAATTTTCATAAAAAAAAGGTAATTTAAAAATTTCATAAAAGAGATCGTGGAACAATTTAATTAATCATGATTCTATCTATGATTACTAATTCCATGATTTATTTTTTCTTCTGAAAATAGACGTGTTTCATTTTTTATTTGTAAAAATGCTTCCGTAATGGAAAAACATGTAAAATAAGTTAATTAAAATAATAATTTTTTTAAGTTTATTCTGTAAAAAAAAATAATGTTGTGCAAATCTACAGATCCTAATTTATTTTTATGTTTAATTTCAAGTCAAAATACTGAATAGTTTTTTTGTAAAGTGTAAGACAAAATGTATTTTGTGTAGCCTAGTAGTAGAGGATTCGCTTCGCACATCCTAATTACTAAGAAGTTGTTAATTGTGCTTCTGTGATATTGAATTCACTCTACAATTTTTTAGGAGGGGGGGGGGGCATATAGGAAATGAAATTTTATAGCTTTTTTTCACCAAAATTATAAAAGAAAAATTTTTATAAAAAATTCTGGTACCAATCTTGATTAAAATTAAGCTTTTTTATTCATTTGCAGCATTGATTAAATAAAGGTGTTTTCTCTAAAATTTTATAGCATGAGTAATAACGTATTTACAGCCACTTTACCTGTACTAAATGCTGAGGTTTTGAAGGAAGAAAAATTTTCAGTGCACACCAACATAAGGGCTACACAGAAATTAAAGTTGGGAGAATATTCATGTAAAATTGTACTAATAAATCATTTCACCAAACTCGAAATGCAGTCTCATCGTGAAAAAGCAATTCATATCCATTCTAAAACTGTACTAAATAGAAATGGGCATATTTTACAGCATTTTAAATATCTTTTAAAGTGCAGGCATCCTTCAACTTATGTAAGTAATGCGTTCCGTAAACTTTTGCGTAAGTCGAATTTGCAAATTCCTTAGGTAAAATTTCATCAGAAACTGCAATATTTATTATGTATATATATAATATATACATTATTTAGACAGTATTATTTTATAAATAAAGTAGTGTGCAGCAGTATTTATTTGGATATAAACAAATTGAAATAACACTTTTCAAATAAAAAGTATCTTGCAGTATCTTGTGGAATACAGATGTATAAATTTAACACTGATGACAGGGGCGTGCCTAGCGGGGGGGGGGGGGGGGTGTAACACCCCCCCACTTATTTGGAAGAGTTGGTAAAATTTAGAATAGTCTGAAAGTTAAGAACACACCCCACAAAAAGTCCCCTGTCTCGTCGTCAGTATCATTTTAATTCTCTATTGTCCGTCTTTAAAGGGGAAAAGAAAGAACTTCTCATGGAAGATTGTGTATGATTCTGTGAGGGAGGGAGGGGTTCTCAGAGAGCTGAGGTGATAGATAGAGAGAGAGAATCGCATTTCTGAAAATTTGAGACTTTCGTGAAAGGAAGGGGGAGGGGGGTTGTTGCAATCTCTATCGTAAGTTTTCCCATGTAGCATCTTTAATTGCTCCCTTCTGCTATGGACTGATTCTTAGAATTTGGTGACCTCTTGGCTCTGGATTTGGCACTAGTTATTTGAGGTTGCTGCATTTAAAAGATGAAGTCACGGACACAGAAGAAGAGCGATTTGCAAAAGTTTGTTTTTGTTGCATGATGGCAGATAATTCAGTGAAAATTTTATGCACACACTGTGATCGGTTACACTCGCATTTCACAGAAAAAAAAAAAATTATATCGCCATATAAGAAAATTTCAACCGAATGAAAACATCGACCTCCAGAAAGGAAAACGGATTCAATGTGCAATATGTAGATATTTCTGCATTTCTATTAGAGGCCTGCATAGTCATTTTCAAACAGATCATCCAGATGTAAAATTATCTTTTGAAAAGGCTCCTGTATAGCCCCTCTCCCCCCCCCCGCCAAAAAAAAAGCTGGTTTTATTCTTTAAATTGTCACAGACACATGAATTTTGTAGACAGGTACATCTGGAATAGTAATCATGCTTAAAGTACGTGTTACTCTTTTTGTGAGTGGGTGGGAGCGACCATCTTTAAATCTCATTCGTTGAAAATTCCAAAATCAGAGCATTTAAGCATCATCACTCTTCAGGTTGGTTCTAACTGTGTCCAAAATCTTTAGTGTCTATGACTATTTGAAGATTCAAAGAAAAATATTATTTCTTGTCGCAGGGAGGGGGGGGGGGTCAGACCATGCTCTCTTGAAATTTTCAATGAAAGAGTACTTTAATCTTTCTTAAATCTTTCAAGAAAGGAATACTTTTGTATGATTATTATTTAGCTCTGCTTCCTCTTGAATATTTGCGTACCACCATGTCGGAAGAGCGACTGGACAAACTAATGCTACAGTAGCGCTCAAAAGTATTTTGACAACCTTATATTCTCTCTTATTTCATTTAATATAAAAATGTAAAAGATAATATATTCGCTATAATTGAGAACACTATGACTGCAGTTATTCAAATGTATCAAGTTTCAACTTATTTGTTTACATTCGTTTCCACCGAAGAAATATGACTCCTCCTTAGCTCAAAAGTATTTTAACAATCAGTTTTCATTTAATTGTTGAAGGTGTCAGTGGCGCTATAGCTTCGATTAGTGTTTATATCGACTTATTGTGATTATTTTTAAATGCCGAAATGTAAAAAATATTGAAGTGATTCTAGAAAAGCCGCTGTAAATGCACTTAAGAAAGGTAGACTGCAAGCAGAATTAGCTCGTTATTTTAACGGGTCTCGGCCACTTGTTATTACATGGAATAAAATTTTTAATAAACAGAAATACATCGAAAATAAGCCTCAAAGTGGCCATCCAAAAAAAACAACTTGCAATGTTGACTGTATTCTAAAAATGATATGTACAAGTGATTGTCGTAAGTCTGCTGTAATAATAAAAAATGAATTGAAAGAAAATAACGGCATAGAAATATACGTTTCATCAGTCAAACGACGCGTAAACCTCTATGGTTTACATGGCAAAAGACCAGCAAAAACACGTTTGTTATCTACTAAGAATAGAAAGGCTAGAGTCGCATTTGTAAAACGGCATAACCCTTTCAGGGGCAAAGCAATTCCATTGCTAAAGTGTTGAAATTAATGATTGACACCGGAATTTTGGTTTAAAAAAATTCGGTTTATTATGTGTGTGAAATATAGCTTTTCCTTATTTACAAATAAATTTGTTTTCAAATTCCGGTGTCAGTCATTAAATTCAACACTTTAGCAATGGAATTGCTTTGCCCCTGAAAGGGTTATGCCGTTTTACAAATGCGACTCTAGCCTTTCTATTTTTAGTAGATAACACACGTGTTTTTGCTGGTCTTCTGCCATGTAAACCATAGAGGTTTAGGCGTCGTTTGACTGATGAAACGTGTATGTCTATGCCGTAATTTTCTTTCAATTCATTTTTTATTATTACAGCGGGCTTACGACAATCACTTGTAGATATCATTTTTAGAATACAGTCAACACTGCAAGTTGTTTTTTTCGGATGGCACTTTGAGGCTTATTTTCGATGTATTTCTGTTTATCAAAAGCTTTATTCCATGTAATAACAAGTGGCCGAGACCCGTTAAAAGAAGGAGCTAATTCTGCTTGCAGTCTACCTTTCTTCAGTGCATTTTACAGCGGCTTTTCTAGAATCACTTCAATATTTTTTACGCTTCGGCATTCCTGATCCTTAAAAAATAATCAGAATAAGTCAATATAAACACTACTCGAAGCTATAGCGCCACTGACACCTTCAACAATTAAATGCAAACTAAATGTCAAAATACTTTTGAGCTAAGGGGGAGTCATATTTCTTCGGTGGAAACGAATGTAAACAAATAAGTTGAAACTTGATACATTTGAATAACTGCAGTCATAGTGTTCTCAATTATAGCGAATATATTTTCTTTTACATTTTTATATTAAATGAAATAAGAGAGAATATAAGGTTGTCAAAATACTTTTGAGCGCTACTGTATTAACCTGTGAAACAGACATAACTGACATGTTGGATTTAGACTTTAGACAGTGTAGCTGGAAAATGGGCTATTCTGAAGGATAGGCGGGTGATAATTTAAAAATGTAGAAGGATAATTTTTAGTCTCTTATACTAATATATATCTTATTTTTAGCAAGCAGGATTTGTCGTTTTTATGTATTTTAAAATTTATACACTTACGTTACACAACAGCATGCGGTTTTATTTATAGAAACATAAATTCCGAAGTACTTCAACATTCTTAAATTGTTACTTTTGAGAACTGTTTAACACTAGAACAGCGGGAAATTTTGCTCAAGTTTTATAAAAATATTTCACATCAGAATTTTTATTTAGAACTATTTAACTTATTTATTTAAGTTATTTTTGTGCAGCATATATTAATCTTATATTATAAAAAAAAATTCTGGTTCGAATCGAAATGTATTCATTCGGCAAGGGTCAAAATGACCCCTCGCCGCCGTTCTAGTGTTAATGTACGGTACATCCGTACACATTTCCTTTGAAATCGTAAGCAGAATCCTAATTAATAACAGGATTCTCAACTCTACTTATATAGTAAAATAATTTAAAAAAATTACCCATACTGAATAACAGCATTTAATTTCGACTGTGGTTAAGGAGAATGCAGATGAACACTTAAGACTTTTAGTGATTTTTATAAATTCACAGTATTGTAGAACAGTTGGGGGGCTATCACAAAGCCTTTCTCACTCCCGATCTTGCAGTCGGTAAAATTTAGTTCATCCCCCCCCCCCACTAAAACAGCCTTCGGCACGCCCCTGACTGATGAATTAATTTATATCAATTTTGAATCTACATCAAACGAACAGCTCTGAAGCTGGAAGAAAAATACACTCGTTCCTCTTCACCAAAACTTTAAAATTAGGTTTCGTTATGATTTGAATTCAGCTTACAAAATTGTAACGGTTAAACAGAGTTTCTTTGGGTCATTTTAATCAGATTAGTGCTTGTTTTGTTAAAGATTTGATTGTATATCCCAATAAAAATGTAACTATATCTAATATATAAAACTATATTATTGTTGTTGTTTTTATCAGCATATTTTATTTATAAAACAATTATCAAATAAGTATGCAAATGCGTATCAAACGCGGTAGTATGTTCATAAATGTAATTTTCGAAATTTCTTACGTAAGTGCGATTTTACGTAAGTCGAGGGATGCCTGTATGTAAAAGAAGCATAAAGGCTTAAAATGAATTGAATCAAGATTAAAGAATTTAGGGATATTATTTTAATGACGTGAGGCATCTGGATGGTGTTGGCAGGTGTGTTGCTAGGATGATGTTGCCAGGTGAACCCCCAATGCTATTTTATCACCAACTTATCGCTGAGATACGAGAGGTACCATTCGACACATAAAATAACGACTCTTTAAACTGCACCTTCCCAGATAGCATGAACATTAGCAGCAAGTTTGATTTTTTTCTGACATTATCTGGCCGTGACAAATTGGAATTGAGAAATTCGCAGCAAATTTCCCGCAAGGTATACCATCCCCCACTTGTATGAGTAGTTTGTTGTGAAACGGGTGGCAAGATTGTCTTTAATTCACGAAAGTGACGAAAGCAAAAAATCCTTCTGTTGAGAGAATAGACAATCAACACATACGCAGAAATTGTATTCGTTTGGCACCGCTTTTTCTAACGCTATACGTATCAAATACCAAAAAAGGCTCGCATTGAAAAGTACAAATATTAACTTAGCTTGTTTATGGTGATGAAAATAATACATGCACTTTCTGACGGTGTGTTCACATCAATAGACCTGGTCAGGTCTATGGACCCCTCCGAAGGGGGTTACATTTATAGTGTAACAATTGTAAACCGATAGTGGGGCGTGGAAAGATTACTACTTTGCAGTAAGTTTGGAGTATTTTTGATTACTTGTTTGCCTTTAATTTGCAATAAATTTGATACACCATGAATTTAACTTACACGACAAGTTAGCTGCAAGTTCAAAGTGTGGTGACTTCGGCGTTTGCGTTATCTTGCTGCAGTCTTATTATGAACTTTCAGTCTTGTCATGCTGAGCTTGCTGCAACTTTTGCAGTTTTTCCAAGCAAGACTGCTGCTAATTTTCTGCAAGTTAAAAATGCTATCTGGGTTTTTCCCTGCTGATTTGCTCGGAGGAACTCAAATAGGATAGCTGAAGTCGATCTCAATTAAGGCCGTTTTGTGCTTTTTCTATTTTCGTGGCAGATTTTTTTAATAAAGCTACTTTCACATTTTTCCGAAAGTGAAAGTACCTTTATTAAAAAAATCTGCAACCGAAATCGAACCGACCTCAGCTATCCTATGCAAAAGAACGTTTAAAAACATTCGAATTTAAACGAGATATTCGAAAACAACCTGCCCATAGGTTTAGCATTACCGAGCGAATGTTTTCAAGTGAGTGAAGAGCCCCCTTAAAGGTGGGTGTTGCGATTGGAAAAATCAAAGTTCCTAGAAATGTAATATGTAGACGACCCCTATTTCACAAATTTCTCTCATATTCGAAAAAAAAAAAAAAAAAGACTATTCCCTGTGGAACGGTATCCCTCACATCTTCCTAGGATAATTTGGTGATAAAGTGATATGGGGATTCGTCTTTTTTAACACTTTCCAACAAAGTTTAAAAGTGTTTGTGCATTCGGTTTGTCTGTCCGTCTGTCCACGCTCTAACTCCCGTAAATAGACTAGGATTTTCATGAAATGGATAAAGGTTACTGAGGGTCACCCAAGCATGTTTGGTATTGTATAGGAAGTATGTAGGATGAAGAGTTCATTGACAGAGGCACTCAAAAGTATTCCATTACATTAGGGTATAGGGGGGGGGGAATCGTTTGCAGAGTATTTTAATGATATTTCGAATGTATTAGAACGGATATCAATCACTGAATTTCACTACGATCACGTTAGAAGAGGGCATTCATAGCATTGTTTATTCATTGACAGGGACACACAAAAGAAATCGGTTACAGTACAGTACTGTCTTTGAGTCATTATGGCGGGAGTGTACGGTTTAAAATTCGGTATGCGCTTTTAAATTTAATTCATTTTTTGCATCTTACGCGTTCTATATAAATTCTATACCTCCAATACAGGGCTGCACAAAAGCATTCACGTACAGTTCTCATTATCAGAGAAATTTGCTGAAGGTAAATTTTCAATTGAAGTCTATGTATCTCTTAAGTGAACTGAATTTTGGCATGCATGTCGTGAATAGATTCAAATCTATATATTCTATTCAGGGCTGCTGAAAAAATTCGCCTCATTTTCCGATTGTGGAGGGGAACAGCTGAAATTGGGTTTTGAAATGTGTTATCCGCAGTGGTGTAGTCGTAAAAAACACAGAATTGTATACGCTCAAAGCAGAGCATATATGCTCAAGGCAGAGCTTTCTTGAGAAACAGAGGGTATTCGGTGTTCCATAAAAAAATCCAGAAGGTATACGGCGTATACCCCCGTATACCCTCCACTACACCCCTGGTTATGCGCTTCCATAGGGTTGAATGAGACGTAATATTTTAATTTTTTAAGCGGTGCGTTTCGTTACATTATTCTAATCTTGTTGGAAAGTGTTTCATAATCTATGGTTAACGCATGATTTTTTTTTCTTACTTGTTTTAGATGCAATTGACAAATCCGACTTTTTTAGAAGCATTATCATTGCTAATGAGAATGCAAAATCAAAACTAAAAGAGAAATTTCCTTCAAAAGAAATATATAAAATGAGAAAGAAAAATCATGCTTCAAGCATAGATTATGAAACACTTTCCAACCCTTTCAGAATAGTGTAGCAAAACGTCACCATTTAATGAGATGAAAGAGGGTATGTAGGTAAACGATTTGTTGAACCCTTTATGTACTGAATTATGAATTCATGAAAATTTTATCTTCTAAAGCATTTTTTGTGAATTTTTGAAACTGCATTAGAAGATTTACATAATCCTTTAATACATTTTAGAAGGATTCATTAAATTTGAATTTATAGGGATTTTGTGCAATATTCATAACCCCATTCAAATCTTTTATTTTAAATATTTTTCTTAGTATTTTGTAGAATTAGGAAATGTACAAATAGAATGTTCTTTCAATAGAAATATACAAATATTTCCGAATTGAAAACAACGCCAAGAAAGCTGAAAAGATGCAAAGGCAAAAGAAATCATCCTTTTAAAAATATTTTTGTTTTGTCCAACATAATAATGCTTTTGGAACAAGATAAAGTAATGTATCCATAACACATTCTAAACTGTATGACAACGAATCGATGTATTAAATGAATTTTATAACAAGTTATTTTAATGGTACTTATAAGTACCGTCAGTAGATAAAGGGTTAACCGCTTCGTGACGATAGCCCTTTGCTTAATTTTTAATATTTTACCACCGGTTTTTCAAAACAGAAAATTTTCTGCAATTGAATCGCGAAAATGCCCTGATTAAGGTAAACTTTACAATTAAAAATAACTGTTGGGAATAATGAATGATTCTGAGTATCTTGAGTGGCACATATACCGGTCGCTCCTCCCCAAGAGGTTAAGGGGGCTGGTCACTCAACTTCTGATTTCCTTTCACTCATGTAAAGTCTATGGGCATTGGGTGCATTCGTCTATTTAAAACATCTCCTCGGGAAATTCAGATTTTTAACTTCTAATTTTTGTGTACACTTCCTAAAAGAGGCCTCTTTTTTGTTTTAGTTCTCAAACTATTTCTGAAGTATAGACTTCATTTTATAGGAAGTGTTAAAAAATTACTCGCAGTTTGCCCGCTTTGAACGCATAAATATTAAGTTCAGCATACATTTTAGAAATATTTTGAAAACTAAGAAAAAGAGTACAGAGAAAAAAGATGTTAAAAATAGGAATTTCCCGAGAAGATATTTTAAATAAACGAATGCATCAAAAGTCCATAGACTTAACATGACGTAGGAGAATTCCGAAGCTGAGTGACCAGCCTCCTTAAGCGTAGCATCAAGAAATAGTTACTGTCATTTTGGATTCGCCTATATTTGAAGCTTCTGGAAATTGATTTCTGTTTAAAAAAAAAAAAAAAATTGTAAGTTGCAGTTGATATTTTTCCCGACATAAATTTTCGAAAAAAATTATGAATGACAACGTATTTTATTTAATTGTTTTTTAACATAAATTTCTTTTAATTATGTATCATCAGTCTTAAAAATCTGATCTATTCAGGTATTTAGTGTCATCCATTCAAGTTGAACAGAAAAAAATTATATTTGAATAATAATTTATAAATTTATTTACATTTTGTACAATTAAATATTATATCATCAAAAGAATTCGCAAGAAAATGATTATTTGTCGTATATTAAAAAATAATCAAGACAATACATACAGTGTATTTAAATAATGAAAACTTTACAATGAAAAAAATAATTAAATGATCCTTCAAAGTCAAACGGTTTATTGCTTCAAAAAATTGAAATTCCCCTTGCATTATTCAATAAAATTCAAGTTTGAAGCTCGAACAAATGTCTAAACTTGTAGCCATTGAATTTTGTTTGATGAATGGAGGAAAAAATAATTTTAGTTAGTTAAATTCTGAGTCCAAGTTACCTCTAGAACACTGATTTTCAACCAATGGAGCCACTACACACTGGAATGTCATAAAATTTTAAGTGTGTCGGGAAAAAAAATTAAGAGCAGTTGGGAGGCAAATTCGTGAGAAAAGTCGTTTTTTTATTTTTTAGTACTATTTTGAATACTTCATTTCCCTCCTTTTGAATGGTATATTACCTTTGTTTCTACGAATACAAGAAGTTGATTTTTTTAAAAAATAATTGTTTTTTTACATCACACATAAACATTGCATACATAAACTTTAAACTCAATTTTCTCAAAATGTTGTTTTCTTAACTTTGATGTACCTTTTCATAGAAACTACTGCATATTATTGTTTGTAATCTTGCCTGAATATTTTACATATATTTCTGTTTATCTGAAGTCACCTTTTGTTACAACTGTATGTACAAAATTTTTATAAAGAAGGTTTTCTTTGAAAAAAATGCAAGTTTTTTTTTATTTAAAGGTGGTTTTTATTCCAGAATTTTTTCAAAATAACTAAAGAATATTTGTTTATAAATTTGACTTCACTTTATTAGGAATTATTCATATTATGTGTGTAAAAATTTCAAGTGAATATCTTTCGTAGTTCCTGAGAAAATGTACATTAATTTAACATGATAGGTATAGGGTCTTCCAACTGCCCTTAATGTAATTGAACACACTGTATGTGCGGGAAACATAAAAATACATTTTATATATGCTGGTAGTAGAAATTATTGCTCGTACCGGAAATTTTTTACAGAAGAAAATACATGGCGTAATCCAAGGAAAACATAATGATTAACCTAACAGTCAGCCACTAAAATCGGTTTTGTAGGTGTTTTCCACCAAGATAGGACTTGGCAGATCAGTTGCACTTTAACAGGCTAATCGAGTTCTGTCTGATCTTGGAATTTCAGCAGTCAACTCGATGAGGTGATGATCTGTGCAGCCGCCACCCGATTTATTATATTTTCCAGTTCTTATATTATCCATAAAAAGTTGTGAAAAAGGGGGGAAAAAAAAGAAAAGAAAAACATAGATATGATCAAAAATACTAAAATTATTCATTCATTTGTTCATTTTGTGTTGAGGTGGAAGCACTCATAAAAATAGTTTCTTTAAGCCTGGAGCGTGTAAATTTTGCTCATTTTTGTCATACAATAAAATAGGTGAACTCGAACGCGTTACCGTTCTAAGCTTAAAGGATGTTACAGAAATAAAAGTTTCACGGCGTATAAATGCTGGCAGCGTATGAATTATAAAATTGTAGTTAAATATTCCTTGATTGGGTGATTTTGGAAAAAAAAGAGGAATTTATTTTTTTCCTAAGTTACTTAAAATACCGGTATGAGCCAAAAGTTCGTTAAAACTTTAAAAATTCATAAAAAAGGAATAAGAAATTATGATAAAGGAGTGCGGTTTGCAAGAAAGGACTCACAAGATAGTCGGATTTTCTTTAGCAGCAAAAAAAAAAAAAAAAATGTAGTTAAAAATCACATGTAGAGGGCGCTGACGACCCGAAAGACAATGAAAAGGACAACAATACGCCCCATTCATTTGTTCTTTTAATAACAAATGTTCAACATGATCTCCAGAACATTCTACGACGCAACCAGGTTGTGTCGTAGTACCTGTTCATTGTGTTTCGGGTCGTCAGCGCCCTCTACATGTAATTTTTTTAATTTTTTTTTTTTTTTTTTTTTTTTTTTTTTTTTTTTTTTTTTTTTTGCTGCTAAAGAAAATCCGACTACCTTGTGAGCCCTTTCTTGCAAACCGCACTCCTTTATCATAATTTCTTCCTTTTTTATGAGTTTTTAAATTTTTAACGAACTTATGGCTCACACGGTATTTAAAACGTATGACTTAAATTAAAAGGTTTTTTTTCAGTTTTTATTAGAATAGGGCATTTTTCCCCTCGCACACCCCCGGGGGTACGAGGTAACCGATTTGTCACGTTTTGGTTTAACCCTTTCCGACGCAGTGTGCCCGGGTGGGGATACCTAATTTTAATTCCAAACTTACGAACGGCACCAAGAATATTTTAGTAAAATTTTGCTTTTACAATGAACATTTAAAGTAACATGTTTTTAATTTTAAAAAAATCGTTTTTAAATTCCGGTGTCAGTCAATCATTTCATCATTTTACAACAAAAGTTGCCTGTGCCGGAAAGGGTTAAAATACGTAATTTGGATAATTAGGCTCACCCAACATTACAACTAAAAATCGTCTATATTTCAAATCCGATATACATAGCTTTTGAATGTAATATGTAAGATCTTGGAATGGTTTATGTTACGTTTATTTTATACATATTTTACACCCTTGGATTTTGAAGACTTGCTGATTATGTAAAAGGCGGTGACATTTAGACGAAAATAGATGAAATGCAGACGACTTTTAGTCGTAACGTGACCATGTCGGTCCAAATTACGCACTTAGCAAAACAAGACGAATCTGTGTTATGTGAAGAGAGGCCTTCTAATCATTATTTTTGTGATTCTCCATAGAAATTATTTAAATCGTTATGTGACTAAAATAATTCGTTACATATCGTTGCAAGGAAAAATGTGCTCTTACAACCTTAGTTCAAAAATACGGTCGTTACTATATTTTTGATTTTCCTCCGTAATGATTAATTTAATGATTAGATTAATCCTATTTAAAAATAACTGCCTTCTGACATCCAATGGCAACGATGTTTAATGCACTAATGAAACTCACATTAATGTGATTACACGGTTCTTTCAATAAAAATCTGAAAAAAGAATAAACTTTACTAGGAATAAGACATAAGAGGAAAATCGTTCATATGTCTAGTTCCTACAATTGTATCGATTAATCGTCATTTTCTTGTCTTCTCTGTTAATTTGGTCACCATGGAGACAAAACTTGTTCATTTCCTTGTTTGGCAAACCGCGCGCATGTTTTGCGGTTCGAAATATAGAATTTTTGCAGTTTTCTAATTACGTTTTATGTTTAATCTAAGGATATTAATCATTGAATTGGAAGATATCGATACGATTCAGCATAAAATTATGTTTTCTTTAAATTCTTCTAATTACTTTTCAAAAAATATCCTGGTCACTTTTTTGAAATACGTATTTTCAAGTAACTTGTGTCTAAAATTAAGAAAGAAAAACTTATAACTTGACTGTAATCGTGCAAAAGAAAAATACTTTTAAACGAAAATTTAATATCAAAATCATGTTTATAGGTTGCCAAGTAATTTTTATGAGAATAGATTAAGGCAGACCTCATAAGTTAGTTGAGAAGATTGTGTGGCTTTTTTAAGAGTAGTGTAGGATTATTTCTCACAAACAGGAAAATGAAGAAAGACGGACTAAAAGTCAATGTTTCATTTTTTCTTTTGCAGTCAATTAAGTTGGATGTGTCTTGTAATTTTCTTGAGCATAGACTATGAAGATCGAAAGTCCTAAGTTCGTTGAAAAAATGCATGGTGTTTTCCTTTAAAAAGTGTAGCCTTATTTCTCAAACGCAGGAAAACGAAGAAAGGCAGGCGAAAAGCTGAAATTAAAAAAATATTGCCACTAGTAAAAGTGAAAGTGTCTGTTTTCTTTTAAAGTACCATTTTTATTTAAAATGTTATGGAAGTTAGCCATCGTTTAGTGTAGACTTGTAGATTAACAGGCAGAATAGATTACGAAGGTCAAAAGTTAGTTGAAGAAGTGTATGATTTTCTTTAAAAAGAGCAGCCTTATTTCTCAAACACAGAAAACGAAAAAAAGAAGACGAAAAGCTGAAATTTAAAAATATTGCCTCTTGTTAAAGTGAAAGTGTCTGTTTTCTTTTAAAGTACTGTTATTTTTATTAAAAAAAATATGGAAGTTAACCATCTTTTAGTGTAGATTTATAGGCAGACAGGCAGTTTTTATGCCAATAGATTAAGAAAATCAAGAATCCAAGGTTCGTTGAAAAAGTGCATGATTTTCTTTAAAAAGTGTAACCTTATTTCTCAAACACAGGGAAACTAAGAAAGGCAGACGAAAAGCTGAAATTAAAAAATATTGCATTAGCTAAAGTGAAAGTGTCTGTTTTCTTTCAAAGTACTGTTATTTTTATTTAAATTATCAGGAAAATTAGCCATCTTTTAGCGTAGATTTGTAGATTGACAGTCAATTTTCATGCGAATAGATTAAGAAGATCGAAAGTCCCAAGTTCTTTGAAAAAGTGCATGATTTCTTTAAAAAGTATAGCCTTATTTCTCAAACACAAGAAAAAAGATAACAGGCAGACGAAAAACTGAAATTTAAAAATATTGCCACTAGTTAAAGTGAAAGTGTCTGTTTTCTTTTAAAGTACTATTATTTTTATTTAAAATGTTATGAAAGTTAGCCATCGTTTAGTGTAGACGATTGTCGTTTAGTTTAGATTGACAGGCAGTTTTCATGCGAATAGATTAAGAAGGTCAAAAGTTAGTTGAAGAAGTGCATGATTTTCTTAAAGTGTAGCCTTATTTCTCAAATTCAGGAAAAGGGAAGAAAGGCAGACGAAAAACTTAAATTTAAAAATATTGCCACTAATTAAAGTGAAAGTTCTTTTAAAGTACTGTTATTTTTATTTAAAATATCATGACAGTGAGCCATCTTTTAGTGTAGATTTGTAGATTGACAGACAATTTTCATGCGAATAGATTAAGATAAAAAGTCTCAAATTCGTGTAAAAAGTGCATGATTTTCTTTTTAAAATGTAGCCTTATTTCTCAAACACAAGAAAACTAAGAAAGGCAGCCGAAAAGTTGAAATTAAAAAAATATTGCCACTAGTTAAAGTGAAGGTGTCTGTTTTCTTATAATGTACTGTTATTTTTATATAAAATATTTTGAATAGATTAAGCAGACCCAAAGTCCCAAGTTCGTTGGAAAAGTGCATGATTTTCTTTAAAAAGTGAAGCCTTATTTCTCAAACACAGGAAAACGAAGAAAGGCAGACGAAAAGCTGAAATTTAAAAATATTGCCACTAGTTAAAAGTGTCTGTTTTCTTTTAAAGTACTGTTATTTTTATTTAAAATATTATGAAATTTAGCCTTCGTTTAGTGTAGATTTGTAGATTAAAATGCAATTTGCAGGCGAATAGATTTTAAGAAAATCAGAAGTCCCAAGTTAATTGAAAAAGTACATTATTTTCTTTATTTTTAAAACACGGGAGAACGAAGTGAGACAGATTAAAAGATAAAGTTTCAGTTTTTTGCGACAAATTAAAGCAAAAGAGTTTGTTTAATCAGTGTCTGTTTAATCATCACTGTTATTTCTGTTTTACAAATGGTGAAAGAGCTAGCCATCGCTGTATGATTTGCATGTTATGGAATATATGTTATAGGTTGTTATGGAATATTTATGAGAATGAATTAAGAAAATCAAAAGTTAAAGCTAGTTGAAAAAATGCATGGTTTTCTTAAAGAAGTGTACCTTTATTTTTCAAACATAGGAAATACTTACTAAAGGCCAATTTTTCATTTTTTTCCAACAAATAAGTGCGGAAGTATTTAAACTAACTTTATTTCTGTTTTGAAAATAATAAAAGTCAGCCATCGCTTACGAAAAGTTATTTAGCGAAAACTACTCGGAAGCACATTGCAAGTTGGAAATATTTGGCTATAAATGCTGTTTTGTTTTCTTTTTTTTTCAATCGCATCCAAATTCTGAATACTTTAAAATTGTAGATAAATCTTCCTAGGAATCGGAAGTCGAATGTTTGAAGTGAGAAAGTTAGATTAAATTTAAAGTGAAAGAAATCTTCCGTATCTATTCGACCATTTTTTAGTAATCTTTAAAAAAATACTTTTTTATGTTTGACAATATGGAAAAAAAGATCGTCTTTAATGTAGAATATTAATTCTTGAGAGATGTTGTTTTGCTGTATACATAATATTAAGATTAACAACTAGTAGATATATATATTTAATTATACACTACAGTTTTTGTTCACATTTGATGGCATAATTTCTGAAAATTTTCTCATGTAAAAAAAGAAAAAAAAAATGAAAATTCGCCTTGATTATTTTGCTGTTGGCTCAGCGTTCGACGAAGCTTAACATTTATGTAATACTTGATTATTCGTGTGATGCTTTTTTTTCCGACTACAGTAAAGGTTTTCGACTTTGAAGTGCAACATGGAAACATGAACCTTGATATTCTACTGTGTCTTATTCTACGTTCAACGAAAATTTTAAAACGAGACTACAGTTATGGCATATTTAATTGAACAGAAAACTTAGTAGAATATTTTTCAACCTTGCATCTCAACGAAGAAACACGAACAGGATTCCTGAACAAAATGCTTCAAAATTTTATATTCTGTTGTATCTTATTCTATGTTCGACGAGAAATTTGAAATGTAAGTTTGCAATTATAGTATTTTTATTAGATCGGTGAACTTAGTAGAGTTTTTCAGCTTCGCATCTCAATGAAGAAGCATGAGCATTCTATTGTGTCTTATTCTTATGCTTGAAATGAAAGTCTGCAATTATGGCATTTATAGAAGATCAGAATGGTCGGCCCGTGCAGCCGAGATTTTTAGATATGTTGGCAATAAAGCCACAGACAGAAGAAGAGGTAAAAACTCTCTTGCACAAACTTGCAGAGTTGAAACTGCGACCGGAGAAACTTCCAGAAGATGAAGATGTTGTACATCCCCGTTCTTGCAAAAATATCAAGGATTTCCCATATCTCGATCCAGTGCCAAGTACCATGTTACATGTGAATATTCGAGACCTGAGTTCTGTTGATATTGACTGGAAAATGCTGACTCTAGATAGACCAGAAACGCTGCTGGAAATAAATATCTTCAGCAGGTAATGTAAATTTTTAGTGATACTTTTATTGGAACTACTTAATTATCCCGTCGACCAAAAGAGTATCGCCAAACTATAAGATTAAATGCCAATAATGGATCATCGTAAATGTCACATTCACTTGATATTAAACACCATACACGTGTTTGTTACGTCATCAAATAATTTTTAATTCGACTTTTTATTTGTACTTTTATTAAGGTTTTACTAATTTATTTGTTCTTTCATTATTTAAAATAAAAATTATGTAAATTTGTATAGTTTGGCGATTTGTATAACTTGGAGAAATTGTTAGACGGGATAATCAAGTAGCAACCTTTTATTTTTGTGTAGAAATGTGGGGTAATTTTTTTTTTTTTTGGAAATGTGTTTTTAAATTTAAACTTGCATTATAAAGCAGAAATTTGCCCTCCAGTAATGCTAAACTCAAAAGTAACACTAGATGTCGTAACCTCTAAAAAAGCATTAAGTATTTTTAAGAAAATAAAATTTCATCAAGTGAAAATTAAAAAAAATATAGGGATATTTTAAATACTAAAAATTTACGGAGAATTTTTTTTTTTTTTAAAGCATATCAACGGCTACTTTCTGATTGTGAAAATTGTATTTTAATAATTATATTAGGTAATGATTCATCGCGCATTTAAGTTTTCCTATTGGTTAACAAGTTTTTCGCTAACGGGAAGTTTCAGTATCTTCGCTTCTAAATACAGTGAAACTTCTTTTAAAGGCCCATATTTTTAGGAATGAAAAATTTTCCCATAGACATAATGTTAAATTTACTCCTGTTAGGGGTCACACCTACCCCTCATAAAGGCCATTTTTTTCAAGTGTGCCTTAAATCCTAAACAGGTGTATTGAATTCCTGAACCAAAAGATAAGAGAAACAACTGCACTTGCAACAAAGACGGCAGGGGGAGATGGGGGAGGATTTAATAATACAATGAAGGGCCACAAACTTTTCCACAAGTGAGACTAGCAGTATTCCTCACACTTTGTTTGGCCTTTTACCTGTAGGGTTGGGTTGGAGGGGAAACTTGACCCTTTGTAGGCACACAAAGGTTAACAGGTTATCTAGAAAAACTGATTCCACATTTACTAAAACTGTGAATGCATATTGAAGCACAATTTTTACACTAGAAATTGTATGCCCAGGCTTTGTAAAATTTAAAATTATGGCACCTAAATCAAGCCAAAGAGTACATTTCGATTTGAATGACAAAATCAAATTTCTTAATTGTCATGATCAATTGACATCTGCAAGAAAATTGGCTTCACAGTTTTATTGCAGCAAGAATCAAATAAACAATATTGTTAAAAACAAAGAAAACTTACTAAAAGAATATGCAGATTTTAAAAATCGCGGGATAAAAAAAAAAAAGAGAAATGAAAAATTTGGTCAGCTTTATTCAAGGGCCACCCCTCATAAGGGCCAATAACTGAAGTGGCGTTTCCGAAATTTTGAAGTCATTTTTCTCCAAATGACGTTTTTGGGCAAGCGCACGATATCTCAAAAACTTCTAAATATTTTTTCATGAAATTTTCAAAATATATGTTTCATGTTAGCCTACATAAACTGAACCTAAAATTTCCTTTTCATTGTTAAAAAAAAATATTTTTTTATGTGATTATACTGTTGAAATTTTCAAAATTTTGCGTTAGCTGAATAGATTTTTGTATCAAAAATATAAAAATGCTTTAAACACAAATTTATTTAGGCTCAGGATACTTATTACAATGTAAAGTATAATTAGGTGCAAAAAATTTCATTGTAGTTGTAAAATTTATTGTGTAATCCTGCGCGTAAGTTGCTTGAAAATGGTCTTTTTTTTTTTTTTTTTTTTTTTTTTTTTTTACAATTTTAAGAGTCCCGAAACTTCTTAACTGAAATCAAGCATTTGGTTTTTTTCTCTCGAAAGCAACAAGTTCCAAAATTAAAAACTTTATCTTGGTTTGGACAGTTTCCAGTCCAAAAAGTAATTGTTATTTTCTGTTCAAATAAATTGTGAATGAGACCTCTCTTCTTCCCAGAAACCTTTTCATTATTCATTCACACATAATTTCCGAATAAATGCTTGAAGACGTTCGCACAAGGACAGAACAGTCCATAAATGTTTACAGAAATCGCATTGGATATTTTCTTGACATATTTTCGTTTTACATCTCAAACAAACTTCTTGATTCTGTCACAATTCTTTCTAAATATACACCCCATGAGAACTGAACGCGTGTTTCATATCAACGCGAAATCTCTTATGAAAATATGAAGGTTGCAATGAAAATAAAATTATGCATAACATTTAAATGCATCCCAGATCTTCCGAACTGAAAACGGAATGATAAAAACGCATTGACCTGTATCTTTTCTGGCTCGTCTTTAGAAAATACTTAAAATCTAGCGTTAGCTAGTTTGAAAAATGTCATTGCTAACTTATATCCAAATTATGTTTGTATATTTGTTCTGTTACATTATCCTGTCTACGTTGATTTAAAAAAAAAAGAAAAAGGGGATTTTATGCAAGCTACTTTGAATAAAAATTTACGGAGATAAGCCTCTCAGATTTCTTTACAAAAATAGGTAGCAAAAATAACTTTTGAGGAGATATGAACCGTTTTTTGGGTTTTCATGGGGGTTTTTTTTCGCAAAGAACATAAATCAATTTCGCGACGACATAGATGGAAAGAGTTTCATTTCTTTTTATTTTGATCATTTGTTGAAAGGCTGATATGGCAATGACGTACCACAGACCCAGATTACCGAATAGGCACAAGAAGCACGTCCTTCCCTTAAAAATTTTTGAAAGAGCCCGAAATTGAGAAAAAAGGGGGCCTCAAATTTTATATTGAATTAATTTCATTCCAAAATTCTAATTACTTGTCAATTTATTAACTAATTTATATACAGTAAAACCTCCCTAAAGCGACCACGTTCCGTTCCAATAAAATGGGTCGCTCCGAGAGGGGGTCTCTTCATGGAGGTTCTGTTTCAATCTAGATTTTAATGGTTGAAAAAAGGTAACCATTCATGTTACTAAAGTTTATTTTTCACATTAGGAAAAAATATGAAAATTTAAGTATCAAAGCAAAAGTTAATTACCTAAGTTAATGACTGCAGAGTTTAAAAAATGAATACATTGACGTTTGCTTTGATTTTACGGTTTTATCTTTTGTAACTTTTATTTCAAAGTCCTATCGAAGTTCAGTCAATAAATGCAATATTTTTTTTGGACGGCGACAAATAATGACGATTTCATTAATTTATTGTTTATTTCTTTGAGAAGTTCCTGAGAGAATAGGGGAGGAAAGTTTATGGACCGTCATTCTTAATGTGTCATCAGAGTTCAATTCAATGCCTAAAAAGGCACAAAGGGGTTTAAACACTTAAAAGTTACCGGAATTAAAAAAATGAATCTAAACTTAGTTTAGAAGTTGGATGAATAATGCGTTCTCAGGAATTATTTCTTCTAATAAAACCTTCTTCAAGCGACCCGGAAAAAATGGAATTGGTTTCGTTTCCTTCAAAGAAATGGGTCGCTCATGGAGTGAGTTCAACTGGGATCGTCTCTGGATATAGATAAAATTAGTATTGAGCCTATGGGAATCAATTTCGTTCCATGAAAAAATGGTCTTTCAGGGAGGTGGTCACACAGGGAGGTTTCACTGTATATATTAAGTGCTTCATAAAAAAAACTTTCATAACAAAATAATTTTTCATACAATAGATCAGTTTCAACCACATGATCACAATTCTGCAGTTTGTCCAACTAACCAAAGTCGTCAATTTATCAGGCAATATGACAGTCCAACCAATCAAAGTCGAGAAAATCCAATAGTATTATATTTGTAGTAATTTGAACAATGCATTGGTGAATTTCCGGGTATGTCGAATTTAAGAAACTCTACTCCAATCAAAGAGGGTCCGGAAATGACACCACGTTTCCTATAGCTTCAGATTTTAATCGGGTCCTGGACATTTTAGTCAATTTTTTTTTCTGAAGCTTTTTATTATTTTTACAGGCTTAAAATGATGTACCTGAGTAAATATTTTTCAAATCGGAGTTGTTGATAGTCTCAAAGTGTTAATTAAAAGAGTCACCCTAAGCTGTGAGTATAATACAGTCATTCTTTGAAACAATCTTGTGCAAAATTGAAATTTCTTTACACATTCTTTTCAAAAATTCTTTCCTGAAAGTTTGAAATACCTTTAGGAAAATTTTCCTTAAGGGTGTTGTCGTGAGCACTCTGAACAGTGGACTGTGATTAATTTACCATAGGTTAATTTATTATAGCCCCCCATTTATTATTGCCAAGGGGCAATTAACGTTGAAATGAGCTTCTGATTTGAGAGTAAGGGCGCTCTTTGACAGACGTGTTGTTTCGGTGACAACGAAGCTCAACTGCATGGTTACATATTTTATCAGCTAGGTGGCGCTGCTCTCTTAATACAACTTCCGGAGTGCACATACGGGCCTCCATTGAAGTATTCTGATAGTTCAATGATATACAACAAGTAAATATACAATAACATACAGATGATATTACTAATTAATGGTTACACATAATGCACTAAATATAAGTACAATAATAAGGAATAATAAATTCAATAGATAGAGCTTAATTGATATTATCATTATTTACAATAGGTAAAACACTTAGAGATACTTTTGTAAGTTCCGGATGGAGTCCGGACTATTATTACTCTAACATGGTCATCATTTCCCTTGCTGATTTCTGAAATGCGACCTACTATCCATTTACAAACTGGTAGGTCTGCATCCTTTACCAGCACCATCATACCTGGTGCAACATTTTGCTTTTTAAAGAGCCATTTGGACCTTTGCTGCAAATGGCTTAAATAAGAATTGGTCCAATTTTTCCATAGTATTTGCACGATTTTTTGAGTTTTCTGACATCGGTCGAGCAAAGGAAGATCATTGATTGGTCTCCCAATCAGGAAATGACCTGGGGTCAAAAATTCATAGTCTTCTAACTCAGAAGATAATGGGGAAAGAAGGCGCGAATTGAGAATACCTTCAATTTGCGTAGTAATAGTTAAAAAATCTTCAAGAGTTAATTTCATAACACCAATAGTTCTTTTTAAGTGGCATTTGAACTGACCGACACCTCTCTCCCAGAGTCCTCCAAAATTTGGGGAACGAGGGGGAAGAAATTTCCAGAGAACTTGCTCGGATGACAGAAAATTTGATACATCATCATTTTTATTTATTTATAGAATTTAATAATCTCTTTAATTCCGCAGATGCTCCAACAAAGTTGGATGCATTGTCACATGAGATTGTACTACTTTTGCCTCTGCGAGCAAAAAATATTTTAAGAGTTGCAATTAATGTATTAGATGCACTGCTTTAGTAACCATGCATATGAAAATTGCCACACAAACCTTATTAAATATCCCTTATTTAATAAAAAAAAATGGACCGCATAGGTCAACCTGCACTGGAAAACAGTGGACCTTGTATTACTCTCTCGGGGGGGGGGGGGGGGGGGCGGGGTAAATTACCCATTATTTGATTTATAGTTGTAGGTTTCATTTTGAAACATTGAACACACTCGTGTACAACTTGTAAACAACAACTTGAAAAAATATTTTCCCACCCTCAACAGCTCGAAATTTTCTGAGCCTTTTTCAGACTCATTTTTAAAAGTAAAAACATGAAACTTGCTGGGATGATTTTTGAAGAAATGTATAAGAGGCCGTGTGATTTCATTTTTTGCTCAATTAATTAGAATTTAAGTTTTAAACAATATTTTCCTCAGTATAACAATTTTTTTCATTCCTAGATCTCCCGCTTCGGAAAATTCGGTTCAAAACGCCCACTTTGACAGCATTTTTTTACAATATTTTCTGTATTTATCAAAAAATAGAGAAGCACGGCACAGTATGTAGGTCTAAATAAGGGATTTTCCCAGTTTGATGCGTTTGAGAGAAAAAATGAATTTAAAAATGAATCAGAAAATAAGCAGTTTGGATTAGAATACACCCTTAGACCAATGTCAGACGGGCGTCTTTATTGCTGCTTTTTTGCTTAAGTATTATCCATTCACAATGCTATAGCATTGTGAATGGATAATACTTAAGCAAAAAAAGCAGCAATAAAGACGCCCGTCTGACATTGGTCTTAAGGTAACATTGGATCAAAACCGGTCGAACAGTAATTTAATAAAAAAACCCTTCCACCCTCCTTTTTGAGAATAATTAGTTGCTAAATAAAAATATCTTTACCTTACACTTTATTGACTTCTTAAAATTCTCATGCATATTAGAACTGGCAAAAATGTCATGGACAAAAAAAATCAACAATTATTTATTCGATAGTGTGTAAAAATATATTTTTCTCCCCATAATCATACCATTGTGTTTTCCTGCACTCAAAAGTATGAAAACAGGGAAGACTGGGAGCAGGAAAGCACGATGGTAAACCCACGAGTCCACCGCTAAAATCGGATTTTCAGATGTTTTCCACCAACATAGGACTTGGCAGACCAGTTGCGTTTTAATAGGCGAATCGAGCCTTAACTAATTCTAGAATTTCATCCGTGAACTCGATGAGGTGATTGTCTGTGCTGCCGCCTCCCACTCTAATAGATAATATGCATGTTTGTCAACAAACTGGCTTGTTATTATTTAAAAAGGCATAAACAAAAAAGTGACAGAAATCCACAAAATTCTAAAATCTGCACAACCTCTGTCCCAAGCCATGCGAATTTGAGGTAGACTACTGTATTTCAAAACTGGGCGACTATTTGTCTCGAGAATTATGACTCGAGACTGTAAGCTACTATATCTCGAGAATTATTCAACCAATTTCCTTCTTTTCTTTAAAGAAAGGCAGTCGTTTTTTATTGAGTTTATGCCACCGAAAATATAAGTTTCATTGATTAATTATTTTTTCAACCTCGTAAATGATTAAAAAAAAATGCAATTTAACAAATTACAACGACCATTTGGAAAATGATTTTTTCAAAGACTAAAATTTAAGACATAAAAAATAGCACGGAGTGGATCCTACATTATGTACGCCATGAATTAAACATTAATAGTGTTATGGCACGTAAAAACTGCAAGCGACAGAAATCGCCTGCGACTCGTACTGAGAACCACCTGAAACTTACGTATTATCCAAGCATTTCATTGGCTGTTCGGGACAAAGGCTTTTCCATCGTCAGATTTTCAAGAAATCTGACGGCCCATTTTAAATGAAGTTTCATTCTTAAACTTCTAAACTTCCCACAATATGACTTTTTATATCGTCGGATAGAGAAAAAAATGTACTTTTAAATGCAATTTGTTGGAAAGCTGTATCTCAATTTGTTTCTGAGTTATTAATTTTTTTTGTAGCTTTTATTTCTTTTTTGTCATAGTGGCAACACTCTGTTGTCCATTTCTGTTGAAAGTAAAGGGAAATACAGATTACTGTATAGACCCATCAGAAAACGAATAAAAGGATGATTAAACCAATAAAAACCTTCAGATATGCTTTTGATTTCCTACCCTGACGAGGACAATAACCATTTTTCTAAATGGTTAAAAACTGACCTTTTTTGTTTATTTTCTGTACGAATTCCGGATAAACTTTATTGAAAGGAGAACAAAATTTAATATATTAAGCTAGAAGGTATAAACCGGATTCATTTTACTAAATGTGGAAAAATCGCAGCTAATCGCGAAAAACGCTTATGTTTCGAAAATCGCAGACGACAAAATTTTCTATATTGGACTAAAAGATTAAAACAGGGTTTTTTTTATGAATGTCAAAAAATCTCTACAAATTGCATGAAGAAATTCGCGAAAAATAAAAAAATCGCTGTACGAATTCCGAATACACTTTGTAAAAAAGAGGTCAAAATTTGCTATATAGGGCTAAAAGTTTAAAGCCGAATTTTTTTTCCACTTATGTGGAAAAATTGTCGTGAAACGCAAAAGACCACTAAAAACCGCCAAAATTTCAAAAATCGCAGATGGCAAGTGGAGTAAAACATTGTAACCGGAATTCTTTCACAAATATCAAGAGATCAGTATGGAACGCAAAAAAAAAAAAAAAAAAAAAAAAAAAGAAAAACGCTGAAAATCGCTAAAATTTCAGAATTCGCGAAAGAAGACAAAATATACTAGGGTACTTCCGGGAGAGTCGCCGCATACGGGATAGATGCCGCACCCCTTGTATTTCTTGTAATTATCGATAGATGGTCGTCAAACGCACAGTATAGGTGCGCAATGAGATTATTTTAACCAGTGTATAGCGTGAATCCCATTTCGATGTTTACTTGTAGAAGTACAACCCTTAATTTGACGTAAGTGCATGATTTCACTGTCCAAACCTTTAAGCACGTTATGTTTAAATACTTTTCATACATTAATTACTAAATGCATGCATGATTTCGAAGTCAAAACTAAGTGTAGCGTTTAGATAAAATACTGTGTATGGTTACGCCATTCCCCTTAGCGATGGCAGGTAACTGTGATGGCCGACATCTGCACCATGCAAAATGGGATACATGCCTCACTTCTATTCCGGTATACACGCCGCAGTTTCTTTTGTACGGGATGATTAAGTGTTATTAACTTTTCCTTTTCTTTTTGCGCAGACTAACCATGTTAGGCATGTTATCAAGTTTACTAAAACCAACGGAAAAAAAGGGGAAAATAAAAAGTAAGAAGGGCAAGAAAGATGCAAGTCAAGATGATAATAATGAAAAATTGGATTAGGCGTAACGCAGGCGTTCTTTGCAAGGAATGTTTAGAAAACTACTCCAAAAAAGAGGAAGTGTAATTAGCTTCGTTGCATCATTTGTCAAAAGTAGTTACATAAAGACTTTACTTTTTCGACCCTTATTCTGTATATTGTAGTTGAAAAAACAGGTCTCTTAACCCATTCGAGACCATAGGTGCATATAAGCACCTTCATAAAGAGCTTACAAAATTTGTTTCTGGCACCAGTAAAAAAGAAAAGTAATATTTGCTTTGTTTAATTAGAGCATTTTTAGAATTATTTAAGTAAAGGTAGCTTCTTTTTAAAAAGTGGTACCAACCGAATAAAATTTTTGTAAAAGCCACCGGTTCCGATTGGGTAACAAGTAAATTATGTAAACACAATTTTACTTTTTTTTCACTTTCTAATACACTGATGTTACGTTGTTGCTGAAATAACAATTAAAATTTAATGTAAAAAAAAAAAGTCGATAATTTTAATAGTGAAAGTAGGCAACAGTTATTAATTTGAATCTACTAATACGTTTAAATGTACTCATTTAGTTAAATTTTGTTATTACATCGTTAATTATAGTCCAGATAAGAACATTTTTTAAATTATTTTTATTTATAATTTCATTCTGTTTTTATTACAAGCGCGGCATAACTACCGCACAAGTGCGGCGTCTCAGCCTGAATGTACGGGTGACGCGCCGCAGTGTAATGTTTTAGAAAAAAATTGTTAAAAAATATTAATAATTTGTTTTGAAATTTTTTGTCGCAATACACGTGTTGTTTATTTAACATTAAATAGCACAGCATGATTTTTTTTTTTAATTTTATGTCCACCATGGGGCTTTATACACAACTTCAAAAAAATGTGCGTCATAAATCCCGGAATTACCCTATATTACGCTAAATGTTTATAACCGAATTCCTTTTACGAATGTCAAAAAATCGTCGCGGAACGGGAAAGAATGCTTAAAACCGTATTGAAAATGGCATTAAAAATAGCAAAAACTGAAAAAAAAGTTGACAATTTTTCTAGTTTAAGAAATCGTTTACAGAATTTGATATTTATGAAAATTATCATTAAATCGAGTAAACGATTGAGGATTTAATTATATATTAATTTTAATTAATTAATTTATTTTAAATATAATAATTATAATTATATATTTAATTATAATTGAGGGAAATTAAATTGAGGAATTCATTAAAATGCGGATCATTCAATATCGAAATAAATATAGATGAATCCAGAGCATTAAAATTTATCGTTAAATTGCAGAAATCGTTATATCGGGTATCGTTAAATAGGTGTTGTACTGTATAAGTAGAAGAAAGGATATATATGTATATGTGAAGTTAATGTATTAAGTATGGAGTATTGAGCCAAAAGATGATTTAAAAATTAAAAACTATATATTAATCCTAATCTGCCGCGTAAATAAAATCAGCCAATAAAGCAGTTTCTTATTCTTGTTTATTTTCCTCTGAAAAGATAAGTTTTTTGTGGCAAAACGTTGGAGCAACGTGGGAATCTTTCACTTGGCTTATGAAAAAAGAAGAAAAAAAAATGACCGTGACATTGCTAAGCTAAGCTTGCCAAATGCGTTTAGAAGCATATACAAGTGCCAACATTTCTATAAATGTTTATTTTTTGATGAAGTAACTTCAGTGTCAGCATTTGAAGAAAAAAAAAATGTCAGAAATCCGAAAAATGGAATATAAAAATGCAGTAAAAGAAGTACAATAAAAGAAATATTCGCTATTATTGCATTCATTATTGTTTATAAATGCATTTCCAATTTTTTTTTTTTTTTAAGAAAATATTTTCGGTGTAGTGCAAACACCTTAAGGTATATATATATATATATAATCTATGTAAAAATTGCTGTTGAATAATAAATATTGCATAAGTTATATGACTTTTGTTATGGAACCGTAAAGTTTAAAGCAACAATGATCCGCTTAGAAAAATGTTTTTCAGTCTTTTTTGTCGATACACTGAAACGTCTATAGATTATGTAAACATTTAAGGCACACTTACGTTATGACTAAAAGAAAAATTAAAAATACATGTATACACGAATGATATGTTTCACATTAATAACAAAATGCACACCTCATGATCATAAACACTAAAAATGTTTATTACAGTTTGTAATAAAGTTTCCGGTGAAAAAGTGCTTAGCAATATTTATTTTTTTCATGTTTATTGCAATTTAGCATTTAATGAGATTGATGAGCTTTGTGTTTTTAGCTTGCTCTTGACAATTAAAATTATAACTCTGAATTTTGAACCGATGTATGTATTCTTAAATATTTCGATAAGATTTCTTACCATGACTTTTTTCGGCAGTCTCCATTTCTTAAAAGTTCATTTCTCACAAATATGACATTGAAAAAATTTCTGTTACTTTTTTTTCTATTTTTGTAACAATTGAAAATTCATTCTTGAGAAATAATCAAAAGTAAATAATTTAATTAACGATTTTTGAAATTCTTCACATTATACCGACATTTTTGTCGATGCACGGCAATGAAAATCGCTTTCTAATTAAACACAACCATTGTTGCTTTAATTAATTTTGTGATGTCCCAATATTGATTATTGAAGATAGCATGAACATTAGCAGCAAGTTTAATTTTTTCTGAGTTTATCTTGCAATGATAAATTTGAATTGAGAAATTCGCAGCAAATCTCCCGCAAGGTATACCATCACCCACTTGCATGAGTAGTTTGTTGTGAAACTATGGCAAGACTGTCTTTAATTCACGAAAGTGACGAAAGCAAAAAATCCCCCTGTTGAGAAAATAGACAATCAGAAGATACGCAGAAATTGCAGAAATTTTATTCGGTTGGAACCGCTTTTTTTTTTAACGTTATACTTATCAAATACCTTAAAAGGCTCGAATTGAAAAGTACAAATATTAGCTTGACTTGTTTATGGTGGTAAAAACGATACACGCACCTTAACGGTGCGTATGCACCAATAGACCTGATCAGGTCTATGGACCCCTTCGAAGGGGTTAAACTTATGGTGTAACAGTTGTAAACAGTTAATGTGGCATAGAAAGATTATCCTACTTTGCAGTAAGTTTGCAGTATTTTTGATTACTTGTTTGCCGTTAATTTGCAATAAATTTGATACAGCACGAATTTAACTTGTACGACAAGTTAGCTGCAAGTTCAAAGTGTGGTGGCTTCGGCGTTTGCGTTATCTTGCTGCAGTCTTGTTATGAACTTTCAGTCTTGTCCTGCTGAGCTTGCTGCAACTTTGCGATTTTCAAAGCAAGATTTGCGAATTTTCTGCAAACTAAAAATGCTTTTAGTGTCTATAAATACTTGCTTTTTGTGCTTAATAATGCGTCTAATTAAGTTTTTTAAATTAATTCATATTCATTCAATTTTAGGATGGTTTACCTAGACAAACTTATGACGAGAGACATCATTGTTGAAAAAAAGAAAAAAGAGAGGGAAAGATACATTCGACTTCGAACTAAAGGAAAATGGAAACCGCCCACGGACAGCGACGGAGACAAATCGGATGAATTCACCTACGAATATTTCAGCCGATTCTCTGGTTTTAATGATGGAGCACAAGGCATGGAGGACATTTCCAAACCCAAAACTCCTGAAGATGCTAAGCCTCGACCTGCAGACACGAAAGAAAATCAGCAAGCGGGCAAAAGTCTAGCACCGCCTCCAACTCACAAGAACAAACGTCTTCGACCGAGGAAGAAGCTGAGAAGGAAGAAAAAGAAGAAGAAATGTAAAAAATCCAAACTTCGTAAGCGTAAACCGCAGACGAAATCCAAAGTAGACCAGCGAATAAGGAAGTTTAGAAGTTTAATTGCTTCTTCGTCCCGTAATAAGTCGAAAAAAAGCAACACCGTGCGAGCATCAAAAAAGAAAATCTCGACGCCGGCAACTAAGACAAAGAAAAAATCTGACTCTAACAAAACGTTGATACAGATGTTAAAGACCTCCGAGCAACAAGAAAAGAAAAAATCTGAAAGTATCCCAAAATCCAAATCTGCCGATCAACCCAAACAAACGGATGATTAAGTTTCACATTCGATGCAGTGTTTATTTTCCAAGCTGTTTTAATGATGTAACTTTTGAGACAAACTCAGTATTTTATAACAGAAATTATAGTGGAAAAATACTTAATTGTTACAGGTGCAGATGAAGCTTTCGTAAGATTATGTCCCCATGATTTACAACAATGAATTGTTTGAACATCTACTGATGGTATTTTCAGCCTCTACCTGCAATCAGCGGCGTGCCTGAGGTTTTAGTGGCCCTGGAGTAGCCTGCTAACTATTGCACAAAGTAGATCAAATATTGCAGAAAACGATGTTTTAATGCGAACAAGGTGCTTAAAATAGTTCAAAAATCCAGCTTTGTCAAGTTATAACTGCATCAAAGTTGAAAACCTATCACTACATCTGGTTTGACATGTGTCTTCAACTGCAGCACTATCTGCATCTAAGGTTAGCAGATAATCTATTAAAAAAACGGAAGATTTTTATTGTCACTATTTTCTTGTTGAATGTGCCAGTTATGTCTTTTAAAGAAATTTTCCTTAAAAAAAGGTTCTTTATTAATATTTGTAACTATTATTTTCCAACTGTATTTGCATTACCTTATTCTGTCGAACGATTTAACTAATTTTAGAGTCATACCTCCCATTATGAATAAAAAATTAACTGTAGCAACAGAAACAAAATATCCTAAAAATCGCCAATGGTCATAAATATTTTAGTAATGGAATTCCTACAAAAGAAATGTTTGTATTTCAAGATAATAATAGAAAAAAAAGGCAAAATTACGAGAAACATGTACGAAGTTAAAAAAATTAGAATGGAGTTACTTTTTGTTATAATAAGATCAAGCTTACGTAACAGCAAGACAGTAAAATGAAAGCCATTTTTAGTTTTTGCCATCATCGGAATGAAGTACTGTACACAATTATGCTACAAACTATCTCCAGTGTAAAGTTTAGAGTTTTATAAAGATAATATATGAATTTATATTATGAATTATTTGAGATAAATGATATGATACTAAAAAACGGTTGAAATCGTCGTACGGGAAATATTTAAAAGTACAACGTACAACAAGACTAAAAAACGTACAAATAACGTGAAAAACGTACAACCTAGGAACCCTAACTGCAGCACAATGAAAGAAATACCTTCGAACAAGAAAGACACTAAAAAGGAAGAAAAAGAAGAAATCTAAAAAATCCAAACGTCAACCGCAAACACACTCAAAAGTAGACCAGCAAATAAAGACGTTCAGTAATAAGTGAAAAAAGCAAGACCTTGGATGTTTTAAAAAAGAAAAGTTTGACGACTGAAAGTAGAGCGAAGAAATTCTAAATTCTTTTGATTCTAACAAAACGTTGATACAGTTGTTAAAAACCTCCGAACATCAAGATAAGAAAAAGTCTGAAAGTAGCTCAACGTCTAAATCCGCCATTCAACCCAAATAGTCTATCTAAAGATCCATAGGATTTTTAGCATTTTGAAAGTTATTTTGATACCTTTAATTTCTGAGATAAACTAATTGTTTTATAACACAAGTAAGAATAGAAAAATATTTTATCATAACAGGCACAGATCCAGTCTTCAAATTTAAGCTGCATATAACAGGTTACAATTAAAAATCTGCACAAAACTATGAAGTACAATGTAAAAACAAAACAGCACATTAAAACTAAGCTTGATTAAAAAAATATATACATATGTATACATATGTAAAAATATATACATATATACTTACATTGATATGACAAATATTAATGACACCTTACAAATGTCCTTTGTCAATCACAGTCACAATTTTGTTGCCCGGGGTACACAAGGCCATTGGACACTTGTATCTTTTTTCAACACTTTCCAACATAGTTGAAAAGTGTTTATGAATTCGGTTCGTCTGTCTGTCCCTGCATCCGTCTGTCTGTTCGCAGCGTAACTCTCGTAAATGCACTTCGATTTCAATGTTATTGATATATATTATTGAGATTTACTCTATTGAAAACGAAGTATGTAATTGTAACATGTAGCGTTTGGTTACAGAGACACTCTTCATTATATTATGGTCAATGGGGAAAAATCTTTTGCTGTTTATTTTAATGATGTTACACTATTTCAAACATAACGAAATTAACATGCATTTAGGTGCTCCAAAACATGTTTTCTGTAGAATATGAAGTGCAAAATATTTATCATTTATTTACAGAGTCACACAAAAGAAGAATTCAATTACATTATCATCTACGGAGGAAAATCCTTTGTAGCGTATTTTAGTGATGTTACACTATTTCAAACACAATGAAATTTATATACATTAAAAAGGTGCATTACAAGATTTTTGCTGTAAAATATAGATTGCATTTATCGTTCATTTACAGGGACACACACAAGAATTCGGTTACAGTACTGTTTATGAGCGATAATTGCTGGAAGTGCGTTTTCAACTTTGGTTTTGTGTTTTTTAAGTTTAACTAAATTTTCAAGTTTAATGTATGATGTGTAAAATTTCTCTAGATCACATATCGGGTTCAACAAAATAATTAAAAAGCATTACTGTCTATAGGCTTGAATCCGAAGATATCTTCTTTCATTTTATGAAACAGCGAAGCTTCGTTACATTATTCGATTTATGGGAGTGTTGGAAAGTGTTTCATAATCTATGCTTGACGTATAATTATTCTCGTTCAGGATTCGCCTCTTTAGCTTCAATTTATTCTTTTGAGTATTATGGCTCGTTATTCTCTCACTAGCTGGCTTCATTTTAATTGTTCTATGTTTAATTATTGCATAAAAAGTTTATTTGTGCGTCCTCAGCAATTAAATGTGATTTTTCATTTAAAAAAAATATATTTTTTTCGGAGAAATGTACAATTTGACTACACATCTTTCTTTATGTCATTTTTATTTGTTTACACCAGTATTTTTTTTTTCATTATATATTTTAAGTTGAAGTGCAAATTTAATAGAAAAATACATACATTGATGAATCGGATCTTTTCTTATTGGTTTGATAAACTATGTGCAGATTTCTAGTTGTAATCCGTTATATCATCATATCACCTTATAGTTTTGCAGTCGTGGTTTCTTAAAAGTAAAAAATCCTGTCTTTGGCAAATGGGTGAAAAGTTGTATCAACAATTGCCAAATTTGATATTTTTATAGATTTAGTAATCTTATTTAAAAAATTTGACGACAATTTTTATAATATTATAGAGCTAATTTGATAACAGTGCTGTAAAACGCATTCTAAGTGCAATCGAATCCAACAATTAAGATCATGCTCAGGAAATTCATCCTGATGGCATTGTTTGTTTAACTTATACTAAAACTTAGCTATAGCTTCTAAGTTTTAATATTTGAAAAAGTTTAAGATAAAACGGCATCGTTTTAGATGCCATATAATGTATTCATGTTTCGTTCTTTTATTCTTAAACTTTCTTTAAATTGGAATAAATGCATGAAACATTAGCAGAGTTTTTGTCGTTATTTATTGCCATAAAATAAGTTGTAAGTTATTTTATGTGATTTAAAAAATCGCAGATTTTAGTATTTATTTATTCTTCCCTGTAAATTGCAAATATTTTTTAACAATTTCCAACAAACTGGAAAAGTGTTTATGAATTCGGTTTGTCTATATAACTCGTGTAAATACAGTAGAGTGCCGATTATCCGAACAAGTCGGGATTGACCCTAGTACGGCTAAGCAAAAGTTTGGATAAAAGGACAGACAATGTAAGGGATGTTTCTGACTATACTAAAACCCTCACACGTTATCTAATCTTAGGACTGGCAGCACCAGTTAGTGCTGGCATGTTTAAAAATTGGGTGTTTTTTTTTTTTGTCTTTTTAATTAATTTTTTTGTTTACATTTTTATCATTAATTTTTTTTTCTCTCTTTTTATCATTTTCTGAACTCTAGAGATTATAACTTAAGCAAAAAAGCTTTTGATTGTTGCTTTCTTCAACGAAGACTTTCTTCTCAATGCTGCCCTATCTCTAATTCTTCTGAAATACGTTAGTTGAATAGGATCATCGTTCTTCTACCGTTCGAGCCATTTCATAGTTGTTTCCAAACATTCAAAGGCTTCGTTATTCTTTGAGTTTGTCAAAATGATCAAAAACATCGCCTTTTTCAAAGTACCAAAACACAAATAATATGCAATTAAGATTTCCCCCCCCCCCCTCTCTGCCTAAAGTATACATTCCTAATTATATTATCCAGAAAAATAAACGTTTTATATACAAAATCAATATTTAAATTTTAAATATAAAAATTCATCTCACTAATGCGTGTGTAGCGATCTCATCTCACATGATAGGTATAAATCGAGTTACTAGCTTAGAGTAACTGGCTTGGCCTTTTGCTCCACGCTAGCGTTCTCGCCTCCTGATCATGAGATCCGTGGTTCGTATCCCATCGGCGCCACTCTCTCCAAAGTAGAAAAAAAGATTACTAATTTAATGAAAATTTATTAATTTTTTTTATCCTCAATTACAAATAATTTTTGAACATAGTACCAGAAATGTGGTTCGACTTATGCACGAAAATTCCATTTTTCTTCAAAATTTTGTTTAAGAATTGGGGATTCGACTTATACACGAGTATATACGGTAATTGTTTTCCCTATTAATGGGTGTGGTGTGTATAAGGGTCATTCTCACAATCTTTTGACTTTTATGTCCCTGAATAATAATTTTTATGTTAGTGTATATTCTTGTGGGGTTTTTTTTCATATACTGGGGAACATCCCATTGCATGATTGCATAATAATATTAACGAAATAAATAAGTTTGTGACGATGTTGGAGGTCCAAATACCAGGAAAACTCCTATACCGTCCCGTGTCCCTGATGCTGATTTTTAAGTTTGGAGCTGTCTGTATAAAATTGTTTCAATAAAAGTAATTCGATGTCATTTTTTTCCGAAACTGAAACTATTGTTTTATATAAATAAGGTAGCAAAAAATGAACCTGCACACATTTTTAGGGTTGATATTATTTTTTAAACTCTGTCCCTGGGTTTTAGATTCCTTACCGTCCCTCTTCTAAAATTATACAGAAAATCACTTCAGATGCAGCCATAGATTTTTTTTCAAGTTTTTTTTCATGCAGAAGTATGCTAGAGAAAGAAAGTCTAAAATTTTTTGACAAGAAATTTACTGCAGAATTTAAATCAGCATTTAAATATCTATTTCAACCTTCGTGGCTTTATGGATAATCTTACCGTCGCAAGGTTTATTCTTGCACTTTTCGAGGTAAATAATTTTTTTTTTTTTTAAATCCAATGTAAATAACTGTTTCTAAAAATCAATGAACATTGTGGCTATCACTTAGTCTTAACATGGTTTGTCTAAAAATAGTGGTCATTTATCTTACCGCCCCATCTTTACCATCCCTTTTTTTTCCACGACTGTACAGTCGTGGAAAAAAAAAAGTAAACACCCCCTACTAACTTCTCAACAAATTATCGTAGAAGAAAGTGACTGGTACTGAACGATTGGAAATAAAGCCTACTTTTAAATGACGTATATAAAATTTGCTTAAAGGGCCATCTACCTATTAAAACGAACCCAAACTTCATTTTTTTCAATGGCAATACCCAATTTTAACAAGATATTTTAAGTCTTCGGTTCAAACTATGCCTAGACACCCAATTTCGAGTCATTTGAATGATAAGTTTTTTAATTATAAACATTCAAAATTGAGTGCTAAAAACTAAACTAAACTCTGTGGCTATACAATCCAAGAAGGATCTGGGCCGACAGTGCCCATCTCTGTTTTCGTGACCCTGGGCCCCGAGGTGCTATGTAGCATGCGTCCCGGCCAGGTGGTCAACCTAACGAGAGACCCTCGGTGTTTAGTTCCCAAGCAAGCTTGGTACTCATTTTATCGACCCCGAAGGGATGAGTGAACCTTGCCCAGTCGGGAGTCGAACTCTCGACCTGCGGTGCGACAGACAGGCGTGCTGACCACTACACCACTGGGCTTCAAAATTGAGTGCTTCTAGTGTTAAATTACATTTTCATATTTTTATTTATATCTCCTGAAATTATACTCCTAATGTGCTCATTTTTTGTGTAGCAATAATACTAATATACCCAAACATAAATACATTGAATTTGCAATTTTTATAATTTTATGATATGAATTATGAAATTAATATTCGCAAAAATTATGAATTGCAACCTACAATTTTTTGATGGATTTAGATTTATTAAGTCCTGCTTTATGAAAATCCAAAATTTCACATTTTTCTTCGAAGTAGTATTCAAATGATGCTTAAAAAACGCCAAAATGAGGGTTTAAGGGGCCATCTATGATAGAAGTGACTAGATATTTTGAAATTTCTTCTGCTATCATGTAATCGAGCAGTCTTCAATAATTGCTTGAGTGGCGCTTAAGATACCTTGATCAAGAAGGAGACTCTCTCGGTCAACAATCGAGTACCGAACTTCAATTTGGATACAGCCTCTAAAATAAGCTCGTTTTAAAATAATTAATTTCTCGGAAACTTCTCGTACGAATTGCATAAAAATTTGTTTAGGCTAATTGAAGGGTGTAGAGTTCATTTATGCTGTCAGAAAGCTGCACTGCTATTGAAAAACACAAAGTTATGGTTCGTTTTAATATGTAGAGGACCCCTTAAGAAAATTTTATATACATCACTTAAAAGTAGACTTTATTTCCAATCGTTCGGTACCAGTAACTTTCTTCTACGATAATTTGTTGAGGAGTTAGTAGGGGGTGTTTACTTTTTTTTTTCCACGATTGTACCACGCGGTTTGGCGAACAGCATTTCCCCTCGCCAAATGCAAGCAATCTTAATGCATTTTGAAATTGTTAGTTGAATGAGTTTTTAAATGCTCAGTACTTACTGCAGTTAAGCTTAAACAATGAAGCAGTTTAGTGAGTTGTAATTTTCAACTGGACAAAACAGGATAGGATTCAAACCAGGGATCTCTTGGCTGAATCCTATACCGCTTGATTCGAATCCTGTCTCAGACATTTTTTTCGCCCTGTTGGAAAATTACAACTCATATGATTTATCTAACAATTAGAGTAATTGTATTAGAATTAATCTAGTGAAGCAGTTTATTATTTTTCCTATAAGTTTGTATAATGTATACTAGTTGAGTGTTGCTGAAATTATTTAATTTTACATAGCTTGTCTGGTTGGATAAGTTTTAAGTGTATTTGAAAAGTAATTTCCCGATTAAAAGGAAGGTCTCCTTAGACATTTCGATATTAAACAGGTCGTTGTTTCCATGGCAACGATACTATTCTCTTTGTTGTCTCCAAACAATATTGAACAATATTGAAGTCCATTGGACAGTGCTCAGAATCGGAACTTCATTTTGAGTCTGAAGCAATTTTAGATCATTAGATTTTGTTATAAACCGTGTAAAATGATCGTTAAATTTCTTTACAGATACATACAAATGTATATGATAAATTCTTAGTTATAAAAGTGTTTTTAAGTTAAACTTACTTATATAAATTCAGCATGAATTTAAAGAGAATTTGACATAAAAGCGTATTTCTTTTGTTACTTTGCCAACCGATGATAAATCGCCAAAAAAAAAAACTAAATTTTTATTATTTTTTTACGTGCTCTTTATCGAGGTTCTGCCGAAAACAATTTTATAAACACATATACCCACGTGAAAAGAACAATCTGAAATGTTTTTAGATTTTTCTGAGTATGCAGGTATGGTATGGAGATTTTCTTTGTTAGACATCTTTCACTTTATTACACTGTGAAGTTTTGTTATTGTATTCGGAATGTGTTTGAAATGTTTCATATTCAATGCTTGACGCATGATTTTTTGTTCTTGTTACTTTCTATCTCTAAAAGAAAAACCTGCTTCAAAAAGCTTTTTAGAAGGAAACTGTAAAGTTCATGAAAACGTTTGTGCCAAAAAAATAAAATAAGATAAATAAATCGTAAGTATAAATTCCAACCATTCTTGCAAAGAAAATTATATGAATGAACGCCACTGTATTTCATTTTTTGTGCTTTGTTCAGTTACAGTGAAGAGTGGAGTTTTGTATAAAGACAGAAATAATGTTCCGAAGTGACGTTTCATTCAAGTAATTATACTTCTTTAAAACATTTTTCAGAGAAAAGATATTTTCTGCTCGTGATATAAAAATAGCCCCTCATAAATGTATAAAAATAACAGTTCTTGCATGACGCATAATAACTCACGTACAAGTAAATCTGAACTAAAAATAAATATATAAAAAAAATGATTCAAATATGTTTGATGTAAAATATGAAAGATAAAAATATTATTTCTCACTATGATCTCATCCATATTGTATTACATGGGTATTCTTAGATTTTAGTTTCTATGAATTAATGTCTTTACTATAATCAGAGATTTAATAAACGTATGAGTCAATTAACTAAGTTTTAGAAAAATAACGATTTTATTTTTAAATAAAATTAATTCGTTTTTAGAAGTAGAATATTTAAAATAATAATAGAAAATGCAACAACTTAAAATAAGTTATTTTTTAAGCTAAAAAATTATAAATCTAAAGCCAAATAAAATTTAATATGCAATCCTATTCTTCTTTTTATTTCAAACAAGCAGGCTTCACCCGCTACAAGGGTCGGTTTTTCAAACGATCTTTGAATCAAACGAAAGAGGTGAATTCGACTTAGTGTTTTAAAGCAATATTGGACTTTCACTTGGAATGTCTTTTCGCATTTTTGAAAACTATACGAACGCCATTACGCTGTTATACTTTCTAATGTATCGGATAAAATTTACGCTGCTAAGGACCAAAAGCTTTAGTTAATTATTTACAGAATGATTTAGTAAACAACGGTAAAACAATGTGCAATATATTAAAACTACTCCTGAAAATTTGTCTAACTAACAAAGCAATTACCGTTAAAATCCCTCAAGTATATATATTTTTTAAAGCTATACTCTTTTATAATCGATTATCCCCTATTCTTCTCCAACCGTCTGTGGTTAATAACAAAAAGATGGTATGGAGCTCGCCGGAGATGGATTTGAAGTCGTCCTACAGAATGATACAGTAAAACCTCCCTAAAGCGACCACGTTCCGTTCCAATAAAAATGAATAGCTCCGAGAGGTGGTCTCTTCATGGGGTCATGTTTAAATTTAGATTTTAATGGTTGAAGAAAGGTAACAATTAATGGTATATATAAATATTATACAGACATACATACAATAAACCCAACTGAAGTGAAAAATTAGCCAGAGCCAGGAATCGTATCCGGGACCACAGTATACAAGACTGCTGTGTGTTTTATTGTAACAATTAATGTTACTAAAATCCATTTTTCACATTAGAAAAAATATGAAAATTTAAGTATGAATACAAAATTTGGTTACATAATCTAATCACTGCAGACTTTAAAAAATGAATACACTGATGTTTGCTTTGATTTTAAAGCTTTATCTTTTATAACTTTTATTTCCAAGTCCTTTCGAAGTTCAGTCAATAAATGCAATTTTTTTTTTTTTTTTTGAACGGGAATAAATCATGACGATTTCATTCATTTATCTATTTCTTTGAGAGTTTCCTGACAGAATAGAGCGGGGGAGTTTACTGATCGTCATTCTTAATGTGTCATCAGAGTTCAATTCATTGCCTAAAAAAGGCACAAAGGGGTTTAAACACTTACAAGTTATCGGAATAAAAAAAAAAAAAATTCTAAACTTAGTTTAGAATGATGAATAATGCGCTCCTCCTGAATTTTCAAGCAACCGCAGGAAAAAACGGAATTTGTTTCATTTTCTTCAAAGAAATGGGTCGCTCATGGAGGGAGTTCAACTGGCATGGTCTGTGAATGGAGGTAAAATGAGTAGTGAGCGCTTGGGAAGGCATTTCGTTCCATGAAAAAAGGGTCGTTCAGGGAGAGGGTCGCACGGGGAGGTTTCACTGTACTTCCGTATACTTGGAGTTCGATTAAAAACGTAAGACACCGCCTCCCCACAACAAACACACCGAGAGTCGAAGTTTATACGTCTATTCGGACAATGTACTGATAAGGAGTTCGAAACGTCTATTTTTAGTCATTTTTATATGTATTTTAACTATGTTGATAAGAGTATGAAATAGTTTGTTTTTCTGTATAAGTCATCAGACGTATCATGCTTGCGTATGATTAAATGTTTGCCGAACATGAAAATAGACGTATGATGTTTGTGTATCTTAAAGGGTTGTTGAACATGAAAATGTTTACTTACTACATTCGGGATTCAGAAAGCTGATTAATAAACTATAAAAACGACTCGGAAATGTTTTTGAAAATCAGTGGCAGTAAAAGAAATTTTGTTTTTATGAAATTTTTTAGAAATCTCGAAAATATGTTGTTTTGTTTTAGGTTTCTAAAGATAAAGGAACGCTTTACGAAATAGTGGGTCACTCGAAGGATGTTGTCGTATACTTCCTTCCGTGGTTCTGTTATATTTTTGTAGATTCAAAAACATTTGTCTTTTTTTACAGTGTCGTGTTAAATCTCACTCAACGGTATTATCTACTATAGGATTTTGCACTATAGTCTTGTGTCTATGTGGATAAAGTATACACTATTGTTTTAAACATTCAGTTTTGATTTTTTTTTTTAATCGTTCATTTCATAAAATTTTTCCTCGGTGATCCATAATTTGCCCGTATTTGATGAGTAGTAAAAATTCCCACATAATGTCTTTTGTTAAGTGCGTTCGTAATTATATACAGGGTGTCCCAAAAATGACTGATGGATTTTAAAATTCAATAACTTGCAAACGGTGACAGATATTTAAGAAAATTCTTGCAGGAGGGTTGTGTAGGATGTCAGGAGTTTCTAGGCTGCGTTTCTCAGTTTTAGTTACAAATAGCATGGATAGAGGGCGCTGCAAGCCATAACCGCTCAATCCAGGCTCGATTTTTCGGCCTCTTGTCTTCCATGCGAAAAAAGGAGCTCCAAATGTATCGAAAGGATCCCGAAGTACCCAAAATCGGGTTTGGACTGAGCACCTATTGCTCTCAGCGCCCGCCCCGGTAGCAAAAAGACGGGAGACGGACGTCGCAGACTTTCTTTTCTCTTTTGCAGACTCTTTTTCATCGAACTTTTATTTTGCTTCATATTTTTTGTTTAGCTCTTTATTCCTTAATACAAAAAGTTAAGATTATTATTAATAAAAAGCTGTAAAATGCCCAAAAACGCTACAGGCAAGTGAATGCTTAATTAATTAACGCTTCAATTGTAAAAATATTTTACCTGCAGATTATTTTTTGGCCCTAAATTATCTGTCGCAGACACTTGGAGAAATTTCTGCTACTGGGGCGCCCGCTATTGTTTGAAATTCGAACTAAAATCAAGAATCGCAGTACAAAAACTCCTGACCTCCTACATAACCCTCCTGCAAGAATTTTTTTCATATCTGTCACCGTTTGGAAGTTATTGAATTTTAAAATTCACCATTCATTTTTGGGACACCCGGTATATAAATACGTAGCACCTAGAGTGGTCCGTCCGCAAAAACGACCCAACCGAATGGTTTGAACTGGAATCCCTAGAATCGTTGCAGAATTGTGAATTCTAATTCCAAATTTTATGAAAATCGAATCCAAACTGAAAAATATATTAATAAGAGTTTTCTTCATTCTATTCTATCCTATCCCACGTCATGAATTCAATGCTATCCCATGATAAGTAATGATCCTAGGTTGCCATGGTGATTATTCTATTAAATCCCATCATACGTCATTAATTCATCACGTATGATAGGCCATGATTCTAGGTTGCTATGGGGATGATGTCCTATTATTTCTTTAATACTGAATTTAATATATATAAAAACGTAATAAATTTTGTACTCACGCCTTTTTGAATGAGAGTGCAACGGCTCATTGCACCGAGATCTGAATTCTGAATATTTATAAAACTAGTTATAGTACGAACGCACCTCATTTGGCGTACAATTTCCGACTTGTTTAATTTTACTTTTGATTTAGGAAAGGTACTTAGATTATGGTGTCTACACTGTAAAAAAAATTCCGCAACGTTCCTGGGAAAAATGGGCAGCTGAGTTGCCCATTATTTCCAAGAAACATTTCTTGAAAATGACTGGAACTGTATATGTTAAAAACATTCTACAGAAATGCCATAAGTTTCCTGCGAAATACCAGGAATATTTCTGTTGACAGCAAAACATTACTGACATTTCACAGCGTGCGGGATCCGCAGACGATTTTTACATTTCCAGTTGACAATTTTCGCTTTATTATCATTATTTGTTGGAATGAAAAAATATTTTGAAATTGACATCAAAATTATTATTTATAATTTACACGAAAAAATAAATTTTCAGTTAAAATTCAATAAAGTAAATATATATATGATATATTGTTTCTGAACTTTGCTTAAAATATAAAAATATATAAATGTAAATAATAATTAGAAAAAAAAATCTAGACATAAAATATTTTGGATTTTCGTCAGTAATTATGTTAGTTTACAAGTTAGATAAAATACATATAAATTTTCATGAAAAAAAAAAATCCTAAACGTAATTGTATATTTTTTCCGAAAATAAAAAAATAAATTCAAATTTGCAGCAATTCAAAGTGTCAAATATATATCAAATTTAAATCAAATTGTAAAGTGTTAAAATATAAAATTAATTAAAAAAGAAAAAATAAAGTCAAGAGGTAGCATCGAACTCGGGCCGTACGGGTGGCGTGCGAGCCTTCTGCGTCCACACCACGAAAGACACGTTGAGAGCTGCAAACTAATGGATATTTGAAACGTATGCTAAACCTCGGCATCTAATTTCTGAAAATCTAAGGCCCATTTGAAGAAATCCTTTCACAAGAATAATTAGAGATAAGAACTCTAAAACATACTTTAAATTAATCAAAATCGGTGAGAATCATGTTTGATGGTCCCCTGGTTAATGGAGATCCAAATAATAGGTGTGTTTTTTTTACACGGTCTGCTCGTTAAACATTCCACAGACAAGTACGAGAGATAATCTCTTAGCGATGTCACAGAGGTATTGTATTTTCATCTGAATCTGTGACAATAGAGACGTAAAGGATTATGTCGTCTATTGATTTATTTGCATTCCATATTGATTTTTTTACATTCATTTAAGGAATTCGTTTTCGACACTCGCGCGCGAGCAACGGATTATAGCAAAAAAATAATAAATGGCGGCCGCAGCGTTTAGCTGTTTCCAACTTTTGTTCAGGAACGTTTCAGATAAGAAAACCAGAATTTCACAGGAAAGAGCTAAATTATTCTGAAAACCTGAGAAAAGGCGAAATGTTCCTGGATTTTACATGGAACGTTACCATTTTTTTTTTTTTTACAGTGTACAGAAATTTAAAGAAAAAGTTCCTTGATTTCCTTGATTATCTTTAACAGACTTCGCCGATTTCCATTATTAACAATACACATACGGTGTTTTTTAATTAATGCTGCTTCCCCGTATAACACAATTATTCAGCTTGCTAATATCTCATCCGGGAGAAAAAACATAAAAACTGCCAAATATTCATAAAGTATTCGTTAACAGTTTTATAAATCTGAACTCAAAACTTAGTCCAACAACTTTATATATGTTATGGTATGGTATATATGCGGGTTAGGGTGTTTCATTTTTGTAAGGAAAAAAATAAAATGTAAATTTTTTGCAGACTTTGCTTACGTCCCGAGTCTAAGTGATATAAAAGATATTTATGGAAAATTTCATTAAGATCGGATTATATTTAGGGGTTGCACACTTTGATCAGTTTTGCAAATGTAGAAAAAAAATGCGATTTTTTTAATGTTAATTACTTTTATTGGAAAAACTAGAAATCACAAACTGCAAATAATACTGAAACTGGACACTAAGATTAATAGACAGCATAATACGGAAAACATATGTTATATTAATCAACTTTGAATGATGCAATCTCTTCTTTGTACACCTGGTGATGACTTTTCTGTGATGCTCGACTACCCTTAACGAGAATTGTTTTTGTTGTTTGTCCCTGACCCATTCGTTTAATCAGATCAATTCCTCTTTCTGCTGTATCATTGACCACAATAAGAGCGTTCACGTGGCTTCTGAAGTGAATTGCTGCAGTATTCTGTCACATCGTGGATACCAAACTATTCAAAGAACGTCTTTGTTTTATTAGTAATGAAATGATTGAGGTCTTTTCCTTCAAAAACTAGATTTTTACGTCAAATAGTTTCATTTCCTTTTTATTTACAGGTTTGGTTTCTAAATTTACAGTCATATTTCCCTTATTAGCCAGAGTAATACATACGTACAAAAAAGCCAATCCTATGTTTGTTTCGAAAAGAAACCAAAATTATCTGTATCAACTTAACAACTGTAAGAGCACTTTTTTGACATCTGCATCTGTGTAAGTGTTCAGAGGCTGTAGCATATCCAAATCCTTCTTTGGAGCCCATCAACTTACAATTGCCTCAAGCCAAAAGTGAACATATATGATGATGATACAATATGCAACTCTTTTCATTCCTTTCAATTCTCGTTGAGGAATATTCAACTGTTTAGAGAAGAGTACAATTTTAAGTGCATATGCTGGCTTTGCCATCCATCTTGCTTGATGCAGAGCCTCTGGGATCCTGAAACTGAAGTCGTTTTTAGACCAATCTTCTAGGTACTGGGGTAAGAATTGTAATAACTCTTTGTAATCTTCTCTTAGATGATTTCTGTCTTTCAGGACATTTTGGTGGTAGTTAACACGTTTTTACACTTAGTTCTTTTTTTTTAGGTGAAAACCTTGTCAACTCCACTGACGAACTCATATCACCTTCTCTTTGTGACCTAAAAAATTCTTTATCTTCTTGTGATATGCCAGTCATGCCCATCCTATTTTGCCAGGAAATGTCAAATAACTTGACGAGATCGCCTTTCCAAATCTGCTGTTTCACATTTGCTTTATTGGTGTTTCTCGATTTCTCTTTACTCAGGTTTTGTTATTCTTTGTACATCTTCTGTAAACCAGCACTGATATTCTCCTCCGTCTTAACAGGAATATTTGCTTTCTTCTACACTTCCTATAGTTTAGGATTGGTAGATTTAGCAGAATCCGTAAGTCTTTCTTTCATTTTCCTGTGATGGTAAATAAAACTAAGAGTATTTGTTCCTTTGCAGGGAGTCGAGCTAATGAAAACTCATCATTAGGCACCTTTCCTAGCCGCCAAATTCCTCTTAAGGTTCCCATTTTAAAGTTCAATTACCTTCAAAAGATGAAAGAAACACATGACAAGCCCATTAGTACAAAGTACTTCAATATTAGAAATTTCACTAATTTAAAATAAAAGTGATCAAAGTGTGCGACCTCTAAATATTATCCAATCTTCTTGAAATTTGGCATATATAATCTTTTATATCACTTAGACTCGAGGCGCAAGCAAAGTCATATGAAAATCAAATCTTTGGAAAAATGGACTCCTCTTCGGTTCCTGGGTCCCCATACGAGGACCTCTGTTCTTTTCCTTATAAAAATTGAAATGTCCGATTTTTTTTACATTTTCACATCACATCTTAATAGCTGAATGTTTTTTGCGTTCAAATCAAACGAATAAATGGCAACCTCCAAGCTGATTCCCACATAAAATGTTATTTTCATCGGAGTTTGCAAAACGCCTAAAAAGAGACCAAGAAAGTGAGCAATTTTCATAAGTATTTAACTTAAATCTTTTTCAATAAAACAATTTGAGGATTTGTATATTATTGACTTGTTTAAAGCTCTTAAATTCGAGATTGCATTAATTTAGGCTCATGGTTATTAAATTGATGTTTTTAATGGGTTTTGTAGTTTAAATCCCTATTTTTGAACCTAAATGACTAAGCGCCTACAGGATCCATTTCAGAAAAGATAATTTTTCTGTCATTTACAATGCCATTTTGTTTGGAAAAACCAATGAATAAGCATTTGTATTAATATTTTAGCTTCGAAACTGAAGATGTTAAATGTTGATCAGAAAATTTCGTCATTTTCCGAAGAATGTTCAATCCTAAGACATATCTAACATCTGAAGGGATAGCTAATTGGATTAAGCTGGCCATCTGGTCAAGTTACGATAACATATAATTTAAAATTTTCAAAGATGAGTAAATTGCCTTCAATGTAAGCGCTATCCACGGAAAAGGAGGACACGTCACCTTAATTTGTGTTAAATATCAATATTCATACCATGTACATATTTTTAAAAATATTGGGAGTGACTCATCAGCGTAGGAAAAAATATGGTACATAAAATAGACGAATCAGTTCCGTTGGCAAGGCAAAAAATGCAAAGATGTTTGCATAGGCAAATTTTTCCCGATTTTCAACTATTTTTACAAAGTTCCATGACTTTTACAGATTGACAAAACTCCCTGATTTTTCCACGATTCCCTGATTCTGTAGACACCCTGGTAGATTTTTTTGGTGGGAACATTGTCTCTCTCATAGTAAACTGATACTCTATGCATATCACTGCACGGTACGTAGTAGTTTCAAGCAGCGCTACTATGTAAGCGAAGTGTATCAAACAGTGCCATTTACTGAGAGGTTGCCAAATTTTAAACAGTAGATTTCTTGCCCTTTGCGATAAATAATTTCTACCTTGCAGATACTTTCTTCTAAAAATATCCGTTTCTTTCAAAAATGCATTATAACACCACAACTCCGGCTGTGACAACACAGGCAAGTGCCTCAGGGCACAAGTCCAAAAAATGTGCGATCCAAGACATTATTAGTAAGGGATATTATACTTTAAGGAGGCGAATACCCATTAATTGTTGAAATAATTGATTTTTGTTTTTTAATTCATTTGGAAGCAATTTTTTTTTTCTTAACATTGTGCAAGGAAATCATGCCAGATTTTAAGATTTTTATCGCTATAATTAATAAAATTCTACAATGATGTTCTCAGTGGAAGATTCTATGAACTAATTTTTCTCAGTGGGCATCTTTTTGATGATAATTTCAAATATCGTTTAGATAAGCACACTATAGGGCCATTGATGAACGGACCCTTTCAATTTTAGACATTTCGTCGAATATTTAAAGATATATTTGTCGGATTTTTCTGGAACTTCATTATTATGAAGAATAGCTTCGACTTCATATTTATTGACGGCGGTTTGATCAGAAGGACATTTAGGGGGCCATCAAAAAAATCAAAGAAAAAGAACAATGTTTGGGATTTACCCTGTAAAATAAAATGCACGAAATGATGAATCGCTATAGCTTACGAATATATGGATATTATACATGTATTCATTTGTGGAAGAATGGAACGTATATCCATGGAGATAGATTTTTTTTAAAAAGGTTATAAAAATTTTTTGCATGTTTGTTTATATCATGCAGTTTTTTTTAGCAAATTCAACGCCAGTTTCAGAAAATTTGACAAAATGTAGGAATAATATGGTGTAATTGGAAATTGGAATGTAAATATATTAAATATTTGATGAAATGTGAGCAGTTGAATGAAATATTTTTTATCTGCGCATGCACGCACGATAAAAAATATTTTTTCATGATTTAATAGTCAACTCTACGGAGCAACTCAGAAAAAAAAAGCCATTCAAATATCGTAAAAATTCAGAAAGATATCGGCAATACAGGGAGCGAATTTTTAGTTGCTCTCTAAAAGCTGCTGAATAAGGGATTTTCCAGAAATTGTCATTTTTTATTATCTGGCTTTCAGCAAAGGAGTTTGTACTTCATGAATGTCAATGAGTAGATTTAGAAGAAATGCTTAGATTTTGATACTTCTTTTTTTCTTGGAATAGGCTCGTTCTGGTGATTTTTACAAAAAAAAAACAAAAAAACTAAAGCATCAATAAAAAATGAAAATTAAAAAAGTAAAATTTACAAACGACATTACATTGAGCTGTTTTTAGAGAACAACTAACAATTAGCTTACCGATATCTTTCTGAATTTTCACGATATTTGACTGGCCTTTTTTTAAAATGAGTTGCTCCATAGAGTTGACTATCAAATCATGAAAAAAGATCTCATTTCGACTGCTCATATTTCATCAAATATTTAATATATTTACATTCCAATTACACCCTATTATTTCTACTACATTTTGTCAAATTTTCTGAAAATGGCGTTAAATTTGTTACAACACCCTGCATGATAAACAAAAAACATGCAAAAAATTTTGAACTTAAAAAAAAAAATCGATATATCTCCATGAATATAACTTCTATTCTTCCACAAGTGAATACATGTATTGTACAATATAAATATATTCGTAAGCTATAGCGATAGATCATTTCGTGCATTTTATTTTACAGGGTGATCCCAAACATCCCTTTTCTTTGATTTTTTGTTGGCCCCCTTTATTGTCCTTCTGATCAAACCGCTGTTGATCAATATGAAGTCGAAATCTATTCTTCATAATCCTGAAGTTCCAGAACAATCCGACCAATATATCTTTAAATATTCGACAAAATGTCTAAAACAAAGTGAAAGTGCCCGATCATCAATGGCCATATAGTGTATGTTTGGAGTTTTTATACCTTTTTATTGAAGAGAGCGAGTACAGTTTAAAATACCGAAACCTTAAAATAAAGACTGCGCAGTGTATGTAACCAGGTTTTCGCAACTTGATTTGTGGGGAAAATAATGTGATTTTTCGATCGAGAAAGATTCAGTTGGAATCTTGGATGCCTTTTCCTATAAACTTTTCTAATTCTTGGTGTTTTTCCCTGGGAACTACTAAAGCTATTTAAATGTTTAATTGTTTTTTCGATAACTTGATTGTCTATAATTTGATTGTTCAGTAAAAAATAATAAAAAATGCAATACTTTCACAGTTTATCAAGTAAAAATATGTAGGACTTTAACGCTACTAATCAATAATTGATTTTCCAAAAATGATCAAGATACAGTAGCGCGCGCGCGCACACACACACACATTGAAATATAATCAGTGATTGCTGTGAAAAAGGAATATAAAATATCCGTTGTTAGTCATTGATTTTGAAACTGTACTCGCTCCCTTACATTGTACAGAAATCTAATAAAACTGTAAAACTGCCAAATATTTGCAAGCATTCCAATATAGAAAAGTATTTTAAGGGTGTATTACAATCTACACTGCTTATTTTATGATTTATTTTTAAATTCAATTTTTCTCTCAAACGCATCCAACTGGCAAATTATCTTATTTAGAAACTACATAATGTGCCGTGCTTGTCGATTTTTTGATAAACACAGAAAATATTGCAAAAAATGCTGCCAAAATGGACGTTTTGAACCGAATTTTCCGAAGCTGGAGATCTGGGGATGAAAAAAATGGTCATACTGAGAAAATAATTGTTTAAAAATCAAATTCTAATGAATTGAGCGAAAAGTGAAATCACACGGCCTCTTATACATCTCTTCAAAAACCAGCTCAGAAAGTTTCATGTTTTTACTTTTGAAAATGAGCCTGAAAATGTCTCAGAAAATTTCGCACTGTTGAGGATAGAAAAATATTTTTTCGAATACACCCTTAAGTATAATATTTTAACTTTAACAAAAACATTTTACGCATATTTTTTTAAAAAGGTATGGTGTCGGTGTTTGTATTTTTGCTAAGTCATTTTCATAGTCACATTTTACACAAAAATTCATAAAATGTTTTATTTACAAAAAGATACAAGAAAAAATGCAACAATTCATGAAACATGAGTTTTGTTTTACACATAAAAGAATACACCTAAAATAATTAAATGGTTCAAAATGATCATAATTAACAAAATAATAAAGGAGGCATGAAAAACACCGTCAGAGAAATGATAAAACGAAAATATTCCACATTTTACAGTTTGATCATGATATTTACATAATAGGAAACATAACACATATTGGTTAATTGTTGAAGAAGATTTATCTTAAACCCCAAAAATGCTTATTGTTATTTAATATGCGATAAATTCATGCACAATTGTTCATAAGGCATTTTTGCCCAAATCGCAATATCGTACATATTCAGTTTAATTTTATGGAATTTTAAAATGTATCAATGCATTTTCGCTCATCATGTGTAATATTAATGAATTTACCGAATAAAAGAGTTTAATTATGCTTGAATTTATATTATGCTTAAAATTCAAACTGACACGAAATAGTTACCTACATCAGTATTTGTGATTCATGAATATTTGCCAATTACTCGAATTTCAAAAGGAGCAGTTGTAGCATCAAATTAACTGAGTTCCTCTGTTCAGTAAAAGAAAAAAAAAAGCCCTAAAATTTTACTTTTTTAAAATTAAACAATTAAAAACAGCGAAAATACATTAAAAATTATTTTCAAATTTAAAGTAATATTATCAATGCATTTATGAAAAAATAAACAAATAAAAAATAATGTGCATGCGATTATAAACATCAATTATAAAAGTATGCAATAAAAAGATGTGATAATATTACTCACAATATGGAATATATAATTACAAAATACAATATAAATGGAATATATAATTACATAATCAACAATGTTTTGGTACAGTAGCAGATAAAAGGAGGACAAACTGAAAAAGACCCGTATTTTATTTGCAGTCATGAATAATGATGTAGTGAAAAAAAAAGAGGCTAAAGAATGAAAAAAAAAATGAATGCATTAGCTGTACGCTGTTTTAAACTATTTTTCATAAGCAAAATTAAGATAAAATAATATTTGTGCAAGCATTTTCAGTAACAGTTATTTTTATTCAGAATGCAATGAATAAAACACTACCAGGAAAATCCTTTTGTTATACCAGAAAAATAATGTTACATTTTTGTCCTATTTTTCCAAATTTATTTTGTTTTCAACATTTTAATTATTTAATTTATAATTGTTTTTCATATTTTAGACATTCATTTTCAACTTTTTAAAGGGGCAATGGACCTTCAAACTCTTTATTTTTTTTTAAAAATTACATCTTAAATTCTATTCCAAGGGCACGCACACTATATGAATTATCGATATATTTATCACACAAGAAATTAACAAAACATTTTGAGAAAATTAAGGAATTTTACTGAACAGTTTAAGCGTTATCAAGAACTTTTAAAATGTTCCAAACCTCATTTCCATATCAATTAAAATCCCCAATATATTTTATGCCAGTTTGGTTTACATATACAAATAAAACTGTGCATTGAATTGTATATATTTGATTATAAAAGGTAAGAAAAAATATTTCCCAGATTTTATGAAATTTTCAGCATCTTTACATTTTATTTCTGCACCTTTAACTTTTCTAATTATGTTTTAGTTCAAAAAACTATGCACAGTGTTATTTGTATATGTCTCAACCAAACTGGCATGAAAAGTAATTGGAGATTTTAATTGATATGGAATGAGGTTGGGACATTTTTTAAGTTCTTGATAACGCTGAAAATATTCTAGAAAATTCCTTATTTTTTCTCCATTTTTTTTTCTAGTGTGATAAATATATCAATAGTTCATATAGTATTTAAGGTGCAATTAAAAAAATAATAATAAAATGAGTGAAGGTCCGTTGCACCCTTAAGAATAAAACTATTTTTTAAAACTGATTTATCTAAGTACAACATTTCTTTTACTTCTTCTGATACTAAGTACATTACAACTCATTCTATTTATTTATGCTATTTTGTCCATGCATATTCTTTTTTTAATTTTCTTTACGGAGTTTTTGCTGTCACAACATACTATACTTTTGCTAAAAGTGAAACAAAGTATTATCACATTTCGCGAATAGAAGATGGCAGACGTCATGAATTTTTATGTACAATGAGAAACTTTTCAGAGGGAAAAATTATCTTTGATCTTGAACACTTTCATCTTGAAGTGAAGTGAATTCGAGCATTAATATGACGTTAAGAACATATCGTCTGAGCATTGTCTATCGGGTTCAAAGAACCAATCAAATTAACTCGTTCGTGCTGGAAAGAGAAAAAACAAAAACAATAAGGCATAAAGATTATAAAGTAACTATAGATTTTTTTTGTCATTGTTGCATATGCTTAGTTATTTGTCTTTATAAATACAGTAGAGCGCCGATTCTCCGAACAAGTCGGGACCGACCCTAGTTCGGATAAGCAAAAGTTCGGATAAATGGACAGACAATTTAAGGGATGTTCTGACTATACTAAAACCTTTACACTTTATCCAGGCTTAGGATTGGCAGCACTACTTGGTGTCGGCGTGTTTTAAATATTTTTTTTGTTTACCTTTTCGTTATTTAAAATTCTTTCTCTTTTTATCCTTTTCTGAACTTCAGAGATCCTACCATTTTAGCAAAAAAGCTTTCGATTGTTGCTTGCTTCAAAGAAGACATTCTTTTAAAATGCTGTCCTATCTCGAATTCTTCTTAAATACGTTAGTTGGATAGGATCAGCGTTCTTCTGCCGTTCGATCCATTTCATAGCTGTTTCCAAACATTCAAAAGCTTCGCTATGGGATGGACCCGGGTAATTTTCAGAGCAATCGTTTTAATTTTCTTTTATTTCGCCCCCTTTCCCTAAGCCTTTTGTTTTTATTCTCTTTTTATTTCTCTCAACGATACAGTAATCGGGGATTCAATTTCGCATGCTAAATCTGAAGCTGGAAAAAATGAGAGAAATAGGGTGTTTGGATAATCGTAAGTTCGGTTTAAAAACATTTTGTAAGAAATAGGCTGTTCGGATAATTAGAAGTTCGGTTGAAAAATTCTTTTGAGAGAAATAGGCTGTTCGGATAATTTGAAGTTCGGTCAAAAAAAAAAATGAGAGAAAAAAGTTGTTCGGTTAATTGGAGTTCGGATAATCGGCGCTCTACTGTAATTCAAATAAGTTGCGTGCCAGAATTTTAATCGCAAAAATATATAGTTTTTTTTTTTTGTTTGTTTTTAATAGTAGTAGGGGGCTATGGTCAACTCTCGTTCAGACTTCGCAGCCTCAAAAAACATGGTAATGTGCCCTGTTTTAAAAGTATACCAGGTTACGGAAGACAGATATCACCAACGGCGACTATCTCCTGTAATCGGGCTGCCATGGCTTCATCCACCTCTGCCGCGACAGTTGGCGGCAGTTTTTCGGATTGATAAGCGAGATCAGTTACACGTTTGAAAATCAGCTTGTATAGGATGTATCTGAAATGCTTCAACAAACTTAAAGGGATGATAGTACTCATGAAGACGAACAAAAAATGCAATGGAACATGGGGTCGCAAAGGACGTTTAAAGGATGAACATCGAGAAAATGCGTCTGGATATGGACAAACTGAGACCAGAAAGAAACACTCCAGAAAAGCATTTATTGCACAGAATAGGTACAACACAGCTCGTAATGTCCAGAGAAAACAAATATTTTACAACAATTATTCAAAGTCCGACCACGGACATTATTACACAGAGTACATCTACGGAGGAACGACTGGCGGACACGCTCGAATTTGCATACGTGGATTCCTGCTCACAGATTATTTACGCTTTCTTTCAAGTTTTTGTTATCTCTTTCTGACCGGATAGGCACAAAGTAAAAGGAAAACCAGCTTCGTGCTACTAGCCAGTTCTGCAGAAAAGCAGCATGCGAGATTTCGATATTTTTTATTAGTTTTGCGATTTTCACCCTTTAAATGTCCTTTGCGACCCCAAGTTCCATTGCATTTTTTGTTCATCTTGAGTACTATCATAACCCTAAGTTTGTTGAAGCATTTCAGATACACCTTGTATAAAATAGGTTAAAAACGTCGCTGCCATTTCGACTTTTATAACGATGTTATGGACACTATTCTTACTTTGGGTTCGAGAATTAAAAAACTCCGTCTGCTTGGGAATAACATTCAGAACCCGGCGTGGTATTGAAAAACACAGTGGTTTGAAATTTTACTCATATATTTATATCGAGTTTTAGATATTTTCAGGAACAAGCATAGTTTACGCATGAATTCTTTTCTCTACTTTAATGCACCATCATGCATATTTTGATTCCATTTAAAGTAAATTGTTTATTTTAATAAGCATATACAAATTTTCTAATATGCATTTGTCGACTAGTAACTTGTTCAAAATAAATAGAAAGTATTTTGCGCATGCATTTACCTGTATTTATGCTGCATCAAGTGATGAAATATAGAAAGAAATTTGCTAGCTGCACTACCCTTACACTATGCGATTCCCCGAGGCTAACGAAAAAGACAGGCTACCGTGGTGCATTCCTCGTATGTTTTTTTTACAGACCGCTGGAGTCACGTAATGCTCTTTTCGTACACCTTCATTGGTGCTTTATCTCGTTAGCCTCGGCAATTCCCAATGTGACGTCACATGAATATTGTCCATAAAAAGATCGTTTTAAATGTATAGTTTTAATATATGATGTGATTTTCACCCTTAAATGCGGTTCGTGTGTAGTTTATTTTTCTCTTGTAAGATTCACGTGTTAATATATAATTCAAATCTGATAAAAAAAAATCTGATTTTTTTTATTTAAATCGGATTTTTATGATTTTTTCTTTCATGTGTTGAAATACGGAACAGCTATAGAGTCATTCCATGTCAATTCAACCAGACCTTGTAACCCGACCCCCAGGGATTTGGATGAAACTCTGTATATACTAATTCTATCATGATATGAATACATCAGAAATTTTTCCTTCCTAGACGTCATAGTTTGTGAGATATGGGGGGGTCCAATTTTTGGATTTTTCTCAAATCGCACATTTCTGAGTATTTTTAGACAGCAGTTCCATTTTCAAAAAATTGTTTCTCTGGATCTAAAATGCGAATCATCTTAAAAATATCACCGTAAGTACATCAGAAAACGCAGATTTTAATAAAAAAAATATTTAAAAATTTTTAAATATTTAGGGCCAAAAAATTAAACCAAAGTTGAAAGTTATGGTTATTTTTCCAAATTTTTGTGACTTTACGAAAAAGGCTCTACACAAAAGGCAAATGAAATTTCAAATTTCTTTTTGTTTTAAATAAAAGTTAACACTTTGGGCTTTCTATTTATGAAATAAAAATGATGTCTTTCTCATGACTTATGCAAAATTTTTGACTTATTTTGAGATGCTGTACCTATCAAGAGATTAATATCTTTAACTTTGCTCATGGTACCTAAATAATTGCTGCATATTTTAAATATAAATTTATTAATCATTTTGATTTATTTCCTAAAATGAACCCTTAAAATCAGACTGATTTATTTATTTTTATAACAGTAGAAAATTTGTATGTTATTGGTACATATCACACATTATCTGAAATTGTGTTGTTCTCAATCTTATCGAATATGTTTGTCACATAAATGTACATCTGTCATTGAATTCAGCGGTATAGCATTTCTATAAATACTTTCACAAAGGTAGTATGTAAAGAATATGTACAATATTTAATGGAGGGGGTGTAGATATTGAAATCATAGATTTTTTTCTCATTTTACTCAGAAAAAACATAGCAAAAACTTTACTTTGTAAATAAAAAAAAAAGAAGCACTTATATTAAATAAATTCAACAAGTCATAGGAACCACAGTAATTATTTAGGTACCACAGTTTAAATTAGACATATTAGAGATATTTTTTTTTTCTTGAATGGTGCAATTTCCCAAAACAGGGCAAAATTTTTACATAAGCTAGGAGAAAAACTTCATTTTTATTAAAATTGAAATAATCATTAATTAAATCTAATACATTAAATAAAATTGCTTATAAATAATTTAAAGATTTAGATTGTTGTAATTTTTTTTATGTAACAAATAAAGAATTTGTTAAATTATATGCTAATTTTTAAGGGGTCTCAGGACTCTTAAAGCTTTAAAATTTTCGAAATTTTAATTTTTTTAGATGTTAAACTCCTATTCTTTCTGAACATTTTGATACAATTGTTTCCTTGAAATTCCCATTAGAACTGAAGTTATGGCTTTTACATTTATACACGTTCAATAGCAGAAGCGTCGTTTCGGAAACTTTGAAGCCATTTTCCTCCAAATGATGTTATTGTGCATAACGCGCACGATATCTCAAAAACTTATGTTTTGAAAATTTCATGAAAAAATATTCCTAAGTTTCATGTTAGTTTGTATAAACTGAACCTAAAATTTCCTTTTTATTGTTCAAAACTATATTTCTTTAAGCGATTATACTGTTGAAATTTTCTAAATTTTGCATTAGCTAAATACAACTTTGTATTAAAATTATAAAAAAGCTTTAAATACAAATTTATTTAGGTTCAGGGTAATTATTATAATCTTAAGTATAAGTAGGCACCAAAATTTTTATTCTAGTTGTAATATTATGTAATCGTGCGCGTAAGCTGTTATGCCGATTTTTTGCTCGTCAAATGTCTAGCAGTTTGGAGCCCCCTGTAAATGCTAATTCTGCATCTTACAATTTTTTAAATACATGAAATGAAAGAACATACTTATATCTTTTAATGCCAATTAAAATTGTGTCTTAAAATCAATTACATTTTAAGATATTAAATGTTTAAAATGATCTTTTTTTTTTCATTTTTTCCAATTTTAAGAGTCCTGAGACCCCTTAAAGCTAAAAAATCAGAATAAACATTATATTTAAAAGATTTAAATTCAAAAATATAACTGAGCTAAATATAAATATAGAAATAAAAGACGTACTTTTGCAGTATCACTTAGACTTATTTTGCAACGTTCTTTTTTTGCGCAATTTAAAATTTATATTTATTATGAATAAGCAACATTGAGAGCCTTCTAATATATATGTCAATTTTCCTATCTTACTATAACTCCAAACATAGTAACACAACAAAACATCGGTATATTAGAAGATCTTCGTGATTTAGTATCTAAAACATTAAATCGGTGGCTATCTCCCCTCCTTCCCCCCACCCCCCCAGAAAAGAATTTAAATATCTTAAGGGGAAATTCTCTTCATTTTGGTAAAGGTTTATGAAAATTTGCAATTTTTATATTGCCAGAGCATGCATCACAAAAGTCAAGGACTTTCTTTACATCAGGAAATATCTCTTTTACAAATGATATCACTTCCTTCTGTGTTAAACACACAAGAGTGACATCATGTTGCATATCATAAGATAAAATGTGTATATTGCTTGCTGATAATCTAATACTGAGAGATAGAGTGTATATAACAGTTGGATCAAGAGTGCAGCTTCTTTGGTCCAATGGTAACTTTAAGCCTCATCTTGAATAAGAAAAGTAAAATTTTTGCTGAAATTCTACAAAACGATAGCTTTTTGAGGGCCAAAGTTTGCTTTAGTTTCTTTTAGGAAATTAGATTTAGCTTTCGTTATAAAAGAGTGGAATAACATTTTCCAAATATTTTACTTAGCTTGTCTCAAATTCAATTAAATGAACAGTGCTGCTAATACTGGATTGAATACTTAGAGTTATAATTCTCAAGTTTTTTGGAAATTAATAAGATAGAAAGTTTTAAAAGAATGTTAAATATAAATAAAATATTTTAATTCAAACACACATACACACACAGAAAAAAAACATATTGAAAATCTGATGGGTAAAAAGTCATTGCATTTTCTTATTCTATATCAACAAAAGATTTTTTGTTTACAGTTATATTGTAAAACACAAAATTAAGGGACTGTTTAAATTTAAAAAAAATGCTAATAAGAAAGGAAAATATATGAATGAATAAATAATGGAAACATAAGGATTATGCACAAAATTTAATGGAGGAAGGATAGACTGCAGTCAGACTTTTTCACTCCCTTTTACTCAGAAGAAAAAAAAAGCAAAAACTTTACTTTGCAAAAGAAAGGAAGAAAGAAACATTGAATAATAGATTCAACAAGTCATAGGAACCACAGTAGTTAGGTACCTCAGCTAAAATTAGGCAGATATTTTTTTTTCTTCTTGATTGGTGCAGTTTCCCAAAAACAAGGCAAAATTTTGCATAAGTCATGGGAAAAACATTTTTATTTCATAACAAGAAAGCCCAAAGTGTTAACTTTTATTTACAACAAAAAGAAATTGGAAATTTCGTTTGCCTTTTTCGTAAAATCACAAAAATTTGGAAAAAATAACCATAACTTTCAACTTTGATTTAATTTTTTGGCCCTAAATATTTAAAATTAATTTTTTAAATATTTTTTTTAATTAAAATCTGCGTCTTCTGATGTACTTAGTGATATTTTAAAGATGATTCGCAATTTAGATCCAGAGAAACAATTTTTTGAAAATGGAACTGCAGTCTAAAAATACAGACTCAGGAATGTGAGATTTGAGAAAAATCCAAAAATTGGACCCCCATATCTCACAAACTATGAGGTCTAGGAAGGAAAATTTTCTGATGTATTCATATCATGATAGAATTAGTATATGCACCGAGTTTCATCCAAATCCCTGGGGGTCGGGTTACAAACCATAAAAAATTTGGTTGAATTGACATGGAATGACCCTATAATTAATTTTAGGTTTCCAAAACAATTAAACCTTTAATTGCTATCATAACCTACGTTTTCAAGATTTAATTAATTACAATTAGTAATTACATTAATTATTAAAACTGCACTCATTTGTTTAGTTAGTATACAGTAAAGTTATATACGTTAATATTTTGTAATAATTATATAAAACCGCATTAAATACTACTGATATATACGTTTACTAAAATTTTTAATAGCTGCATTTAATATTAAATTAACACTGCTTAAAATTAATAGTTATTTAAACAATCAACAATTAGGAAAATATACATTTTTATGCTTTAATTATTAAGATGATAATACTATACACAGTAAGTAATTACAGATACAGAATTATTAAAAAATGCAAATAAGTAAAATTTCATTAATAGACAAATAACAAAACAAACAAGTGTCCTTTGCAGCTCTTTTTGCGTTTGTACTTGGAAAAATTACTGTTAATCTCCTAAATCTAAGCTTACGCACATGTATGTATATGCTAACAACAACAAAAAAAAATTATGAAAATGAGTTACACCTATTCATACACCTATACAGAGTAATAAAAATACCCAGCTATATCTGAAATCCTCAAAATATTAAATAGCAGCATTATTAATACTCAGTAGGGATTGTTAAAAAAAAATGTTTAGTTTCTTTTTCAGTCCCTAACTAATTTCTTTATTTGGTGTATGAGTTCACATGTTAAAAAAAAAAAAAAAAATATTTAACTTCTATTGAAAGAAGCTCTTTCTGTGCTAACATTTTTATACCAATTAGTTTTTTTTTATCTTAAACTTTCTTTTATAATAGTTGTTGAACAGTTGTCATTCATTCATTCTTCTTTAGCTCCAATTTCTATAAATTTACTATTGCAAAAGTAGAATGAGAAAATAACATACTGGCTACTTATTCTTTTAGTTGCAGACATTTAATATACTTAATGTGCTTATTTTATATTAAAGGATGAATAATTTGATTAATTGAAGGGAATTATGGCATTGCAAAGTATATTAGATTTAAATGTAATTTTTAAATAAAATGTTTTTTATGCCAGATAAAAACTTGCTTTTTAGAAACATACCATGCTTAATTTTTTAGAAGTCTAATCTTAAAAAAAAATTATGTAACTTTTTATTTTGTTTATTAATAAGACAAAATACCTACAGAAACTTTCCAAATTATATTAATCTTAGATTTTAATACGTTTTTACGTAATTTTACGCATTTAGAAAATTTATGATTTTAATCAATTAAAAAAAAAATCACTTGATTAAAATCACGATTTAATCTCTGATTTAATTCATTTGATTAAAATCGGTGACTCCCTAGTAATGACTTCTGCAATGTAATTTTTTTCTGTTTATATTCATGCTCCCCAAACTTATGGAGTTACGTTTAAAGTTTGCGATGTCTTGAAAAGTTACCTGTTTAAGTATTAAATAAATAATATAAATATAATCTTATTACCGGTGCAAGGATGCCAACACGGAATGGTCTCAAAAGCTCCATGGTATTTGGATGATGACCAGAACTGTAAAATGCTATCGTCGCATCTCTTCCTGCATGCTCCATTAAGACATCGCGGCCACCAGGATGCTAAAAAAAAAAAAATATATTACCTTATTATTCTGGTAATAGTATCCGATTGAAACTTATTATTTAATATGATATAGTATAACGTTTCCTGTAAAAATTTGCCAGGTTAAAAATTATACACAGTTAACCCTCGATTAGTGTGGTTAATGAGTTCCGCGATATTAAGCGAAACATACGTTGAATGTGGGAAAAACTACAATAGGTTCGCGGTCAATTTTGTCAAAAACCCAATATACATAAATACAGAATGTAATAATATACTACGATATTGTTTTTGATGTACAGTCAACTCCCTTTAATCCGCGACTCCATAATCTGCAAACGCCTATAATCCGCACAAGATGTAAACATTGAAGTTATCGTTAACTTTGTGAGAGAAATTCAAAACGGTGTCAATTTGATCCACAATTTGCATTCATTCCCCCCCCCCCCCCTATATTTTTTGCATTTCAATGAAGTAAAGCTTTATTTTTTCAAATGAAAAAAAAAGGGTAAAAAATCAGGAGTTTTGTGTGTGTGTGTGTGTGTGTGTATGCGTGTGATCAGCATTTAGTGATGGTGATATTGACTTTGATGGCTTCAGTTTCAATAGTATAAAACAAATCTCCAGACCTTTTATGTTTGCAAAAAAATTCATTAACTGTTGTGACCGATTTCTTGAATGAAGAAAATATAATTGAATGTATATTCTCCCAAGAAGAAGCTCTAGATAACAAAATTTCACTGATGACATTATAAGTACTACTCTGTTAAACTCTACTAAAAATCCGATAATTCTGACAGAGCATGATGATGAAAGTGAAAAAGTAACTCTTGACCGGGGTTTAGCAATCAGTTATAAATATCTGTACTTACTTCAGAAACAGTTTTGTTTCAGAACAAGAAATAATGACTATGCATAGACTCCAAGAAAAGGTACTAGAACAAAAGTCAAAACCACAATTGATACTATGTTAATCATAAAAACAGACAAAAACAATAAAGAAAAGTTAAATAATTTTTCCCTAAATATAATGTTTTTTTCAATTAAATTACAGGAGAAAAAACTGTAAACAAAGTAATGATGTTTAATCTGTACAACCTTTGGTCCCAAGCTGTGCGGATTAGAGGGAGTTGACTGTATTATTGTTAGAAAGTACATAGTACAGCTTGGTTTGAAACTTTAAGAAACGTTTATCTAATCTCATGAAGCTCCATTAACATAAACAGTTGAAATAGTTTAATAAGTAACACAATCCAGAAACTTTGAAAAGTCAATTTTAATTTCAATTCTGCATTACTAAAATTCTTTAGGTTATTTATGTTAGCTGACTTACCATTAATTTTTTTTTTTTTTAATGACATAACTTGTTTACATAACTTATTATTCTGGTAACTTATTATTCTTGTTGTAATACAATGACAACTTCAAATTTGCATACACTTTAAATGAAAAACTTATTAATTGCCAATTGAACGTTTCTTCTCTTTGGAATATATCTTGCGGTAACGCAAAATTTTGATTTTCTAAGCCTACTTCCACTGATATCTGGGTCTATATCAGATACTACCTGAGGAATTTTAATTTTTGAAAAATTTTTTCAGCATTCTTTTAATGTTATTTCTTTTCGACATTTTCTGGAAATTTCATTTTAAAAATTTCGACGCCTTCTTTCTGTAAAAATGAGTCACCCATTTCGTTCTTTGCACACTAATCGAAATTTTGCCCGCACTTATCGAAAGAGCATCTAAAAAAAGTTTAGCCACTCACTGAAAACAGCGCTAACGGAAACCGCACTAAGCGAGGGATACCTATATTTTGTTATATATTTTGGTATGGATAGAGTGTCGACACTTTGCAAAGAATGGAATTAAGTGGTTTTCTATTGGGTTTATCTAATTTGCAAATTCAACAACTCGCTTGGGGCTGGTTCTCATAGCACACACTTATGTAAATCAACAAATAACTTAATTAAACAGATTACTTATACTTCAATAGAACCTCGATTATCCGAAATAATTGGGACTGACCGTCTTTCGGAAAATCTAAATTTTGCTTCCATTTTAAGATTAAGGAGAAATATATGCAATGTTTCTTATTTTGGTAAGAAGTGCTTAATAAAAATAAAGCAACAGCAAAATAGAAACAAGAATAAATTACCTGAATTTTAATTTTGAAATTAAGTACGTTTTACATATATCACAAGGGTCTTAAAAAATGTTTTGTTTGTCGCAGTTTCGATTGCCTCTGCTTTGAAGCTCTATCACCTATCACGAGGTTTTTAAATATTATTAGTTCACCAGTATTACAGTTTTTCTGCTGCTCCAGCCATGCCAAACCTTTTGTAAAACATTAAAAAACTTCAGAATTGCTAATTTGTTCGTTTTCTCCGTTCCACTCCGCAGCTTACGGGATGAGCTCCCGTAACCTGAGCGGTTAAATTCAAAGGAACTCTAAGAAAGGGGATCGAAAATGTTTATATGTACTCGTAGTTCGGAAAGGACCGCTTGCATACAAGGAATATGATAATTAAAAAAAGCTTTCAAAATGGATTTTGCACACATGGAATGTAATAGTTAAAAAAAAAAAAAAAAACTAAAAATGGATTTCGGTTAACCGAGAGTTTCGGATAAAAGAGGTTTTACTGTATACATTATAAAAGTTTAAGTCTTGATTATTTCATTAATAAAACTAACATTAAAAAGTGACGCTTATATGAATGTGAAACAGCTCCGAAAAAATAGGAGAAAAAAGTAGCATCCCTTTGCCAAAAATCATATAAAAATGCGACTGGTGCCAGTCCGTTATTACTAGGTTGAGCAAATATTTCTGGGAAATTAGTTAAAGTTGTGTTGTTATGCGCAAATTAACAACAGAAGCAACAAGGACTATTCTTCGAAGTAGAGACCATCATAGTCCAAGAGTTTCTGCCAGATTCCGGATTTCCTGGAAGTACCATGGCGGCTCCTTGGAATCGAAAAACTCTTGACATGCTTCTTCAACTTCATTAAAGGATTCAAATCGACGGCCCTTGAGAAAAGTGTTGCATTGATCGACAGAGGCCATAATCGGATGGAGCCATGTATGGACTGTAGGTGGGGAAGGAAGAATTTCGACGCCGTCTAACTGTGCAAACTTGTCCTTGGTCCACGTGCGTTTTGGCATTGTCCTGCTGAAACAAAGCGCGCTTTCGGCGGACCCATCTTGGATACTTCTGCACAAATTGTCGTAGACGCGATCCAACTGTTGACAATGGAGCTCGGCATTGATGGCACAACCATTTGGAACGATACAAATTCTGGTAACTATTAGATTAAAAATTTCCCAGAACTTTTTGCTCAACCTAATATTAACTTCGACTCATTAATGCCGTACTTAAATTTTGTTTAGGGGTCGTCTACATAGGGAAAGGGCAACAACGCTTTAAATTTTCCAATATTTACACCTATTTTGACAGGATATTTGGATTCTTGCTATATTTTACTTTTGGATATCAAGCGACATGTCATTCGGTCAAGTAGTTTAGGAATTATTGAGGTTAAAAGTATGGAACTCCTTATGTTAAATAGATGTTTAATCGTTGCAATGCGGATAGATTTTTTTAAGTAAAACTCAAACACTAATTGGCAAAATGAGCTATAATTTTGGATCCGCATATTTGAAACTTCTAGGAATTTCTATTTAAAAAAAATCATAGTTTACAATTCATATTTTTTCAAAAAATAATTAAAAAATATTTTTCAAAATTAATAAAAAAAAACATGAAAATTCCTATATGTACAGTATTAAATACAGTATACAGTATTAAATATATATACAGTATATATATATATATTTACTAGAATCAATTTTTAAAAGTTTCAAATATACAAATTCAAAATTACAGCTTATTACGCCAAGAAGTTTTCATTTATGCTTAAAAAACTACCAGCTTTAGAATCTGTTTTGCAATGATTAAATATTAATTTAACATTAAGAGTTCCAAAGTTTAAAGGTACAGAATACCTAAAATACTTAAAATTTCCGTCTGTTATCCAACAGTTCACCGAAGAGTCCAAATACGATGTAAAAATTGCATTTTCGTATTGAAAATTTTCGTCTTTTTTACAATTTATACGTTCAGACAACCTTCTAAGCAAAATTTAAGTATAGTATTAACTAGTAGCGTTATTACTAATCGACTGGCACCAATAACATTTTGTATGCGGTGATATGCGACAGAGTTGGGGTAATGAGTTGCTCCCCCCCCCCCCCCCCCCAGGCCTACACTTATTTTGGTAATCAATACAGCTTCTCACAATTAAATTACTATTATACTATTACAAATTAAAGATCTATGTACTTTTTAAGTATAACCTTCTAGAAAAACCTGAATAAAAGTTTAAAAATCTCAAATCTAAATCTGAGAGACTTTGAAAATTTAAAACTACATCAATTTTCTATAGGTTTCACGGTTTAGTGGAAAACAAATGTGAAGACGATTTCAAAAGAAATTCTTTGTAAGAACTAGTTAAAAGAAATAATTCAACTTAATTTTAGAGCTGCGTTTCCTAACGAAGGAAAAATATGTAAAAGAAAGTTTGGTAGAAAATGAAATATTTCCAAATTTTAAATTGGAGTAAAAAACGTTAAGTTATAATTATTTCGCGTTATAAATAAAAGTGTCCAGTATTACATGTTGAAAGTTTTATTTTTACCTTGAGATTCATTTAATTTGAGGAATGATTTTGTGTAGAGTAGATTCGAATAATGATTTGTAAACAATTCGAAACAATTAAAATTTAGTATAATTAGATGGCAGCACTAAAGCATTTTTCTAAAATAATATGCATTAAATATATATAAAAAATACTACATAAAAAGTAAATTATTTTAATAAAAGCTTGCTGATAACTCATTTGGGAGAAGAAAAAAAAGAAAAATATATAAATTGCGCAATATTCATAAAGTATTGGTTGACAGTTTTATATATCCAAACTCAAAATTTAGTCCAACAACTTCATATACTAGCCAATGGATATGAGGTGACCAGAAAATTTCCTCATTTTTTGAAATATGTTCAATTCTAAAGCTATATCCAACAGGATAGCTAATTCGATTAAGCTGGCCACCTGGTCAGATTGTGCTAATGTATCATTTAAAATCTGCCCTCAATACAAAGGTTATCCACAAAGAATAAGGACATGTGATCACCTTAATTTGCGTTAAATATAAAAAACTCATACCATATGAATCTTTAAAAAAATACAGTAAATATAACCTCTCTGTTCGACCACCCCCTGAACGACCATTTTTTCAATGGAACGAAATTTATTTCCATAGGCTCAATACTAATTTTATCTCCATTCAGAGACCATCCCAGTGGAACTCCCTCCATGAGCGACCGATTTTTTTAAAGAAAATTAAACTAATTCCATTTTTTCTGGTCGCTTGAAGAAGGTTTTATTAGAAAAATAATTCCTGAGTAGAATTTTTTTTTATTCCGGTAACTTTTAAGTGTTTAAACTTTCTTTGTGCCTTTTTAGGCAATGAATTGAACTCTGATGACACTTAAAGAATGACGGTCCATAAACTCCCTTGCCCTATTCTGTCAGGAAACTCTCAAAGAAATAGATATATTAATAAAATCGTCATTATTTGTTCCGGTCCAAAAAAATTGCATTTATTGACTGAACTTCGAAAGGACTGGGAAATAAAAGTTATAAAAGATCAAGCCGTAAAATCAAAGCAAACGTCGATGTATTCATTTTTTAAATTCTGTAGTCATTAACTTATGTCATTAACTTTTGTTTTGATACTTAAATTTTCATATTTTTTCCTAATGTGAAAAATAATTTTAGTAACATTGTTACGTTTTTTTCAACAATTGAAATTAGATTTAAACATGACCTCCATGAAGAGACCACCTCTCGGAGCGACCCATTTTTATTGGAACGGAAGTGATAGCTTTAGGGAGGTTTTACTGTATTGGGAAAGACTAATCCGTATGTGAAAAAATATGGTATGTAAAGCAAACGAATCATTCTCGTTGGCAAGGTGAAAATGCAAATATTTTCTCATACAGACAAATTTCCCTGATTTGAGTATTTTTACGAAATTCCCTGACTTTTTCAGATTGATAAACCTCCCTAATTTTCCCCTGATTTCCAGATTCTGTAGGCACCCTGTTTATGTAAGGACTTCAAAGGCAAATTTGGAACTTTTCGAAGCTATGAACAGATGAAACTTTCTTCATGTGAAATATTAATTGTACATGAGATTTCCTTCAGTTGGCACTTTTGTGCTTTTCATAAAAAGGAAAAGTCTTATTTTGTTATTAAAAAAATCTACTCTCGTTTAATAATTAAGGAAATAAAAAGCAGTTTAAAAAACTTATTTTTTCCCCCTTTATAAACCATGGTTTCTGACACGTTAATTTAAATTTCTTTTGGCCTCAATTTTTAATTAAATAATGACATTTAAAAAAAAAATCAATTCAAGTGTAATTATTACGGATAAAAACTAATAGTCTCATACATTTATGTAAAAGAAAAAAAAATTAGAGATTACAAATTTAAACACAACTTTTAAATTTGTGTGATGTAGTTTATAAAATTTAGGCTTTCAAACATGCAATTTTGGGCAATTGTTTGCGCTGTTTCGCTTCAGATTTTCTTTAAATCCCCATAACTGACAAAACGTATACTTTTCAAACAAAATATTTTATACAACTACATTTGGGCATAAACTGAACTCGTATACCAACTGGTTACTATGCAGCCACAACTTTTTGGTTGTTTTTTCTCTCCTATTTTGAATGGGATGACCTTATTTGAATTTCGTGTTTTAACTTATATGCAGAAATTCATTCATTTAAAACGATTTGGTAATACTCTTGGGGAAAAAAAAAAAAAAAGCTTCAGATAATTCTGAAGCTTTTTTAATTCAAAAAATAACTCAATATATGAGTAAAAATGAGAATCATTAAATATATTCTATATAGACTGGGAGGTGGCAGTACAGACCATCACCTTATCGACTTCACTGCTGAAATTTCAGAGTGAGTTAAAACTTGATTAGCATATTAAAACGCAATCGATCTACCAAGTCCTATCTTGGTGGAAAACACCTGAAAACTCGACTTTAGCAGTTGACTCGTAGGTTTACCATTGTGTTTTCCTGCACCCAGCCCTCCCTGTTTTCATACCTTTGGGTGCAGGAAAATACAATGGTAAACCTACGAGTCAACCGCTAGAATCGAGTTTTCAGGTGTTTTCCACCCAGATAGGACTTGGCAGACCGATTGCGTTTTAATATGCCGAATCGAGTTGTAACTCATTCCGGAATTTCAGCCGTGAACTCGATGAGGTGGATGGTCGGTGCTGCCACATTGCATAAATTTGAAATTCGTTATGCCGTATAAGTTAACATCTATAAAGAACGACAAATAACATTTAAGTAAAATTTAAAATGATGCCCTTAAATTATACCAAAATGTTTGCTTTATAGTATTTTAAACAAGATTTGCTTACTGTTTGATTAATTTATTGGTAGATAAACTTTCAAGTTAAGTGCAGGTAAATGACAAACTGTCTCGATTAAATACTCTTTAGTAAAAAAAAGAGTTAAATAATATTCTTATAAAAATAATGTAGAGTAGACCGGGGCTAGTTGGCCATAGGGGCATGTTGGCCCAGTCGCGATATTTTTAAAACTTTGCGTTAGGTGACATTGTCAATCCAGCCAAGTATGCGTTGCTTCGCTTTCCTCCTCCAACATAAGTCCCATTGAAGTCGGAGCGTTCGTTAAAAAATTATTGAGAATTTTCAAAATTTTGCAAAGGTGAGTAAATTTCCTCTCTTATAAATAATCGTTTTTTATTTGTTTGTAGATTACATTTTAGATTTTGATATATAATAAGTCAGAAAAAGAATTGTTCGTAGTTATTGTAGGGCATGTTTTTTTATTGAAGTACTTTCAGAATAATTCCTTACAGTCATGAAAAACAAAAATGGCGATACGGGGTTAGTTGGCCCATTTGGTACGGGGTATTGGAATTTTGATAGTTTTAATGAATTATTTTAATAAACATCTATTATTATTTTAATTTATTATTAATTAATGATAAGGAATTTTTTATTAATTGAATTACTGGTTATTCCAGTCAATCTTAAAAAAAAAAAAATGAAGTTATATTGTTTATCTCCTGCCCAAATTAAATCAGCTGCTCCTGTTGTACAAAAACATTTATAACTTTTATAATTATAGAAAAATCCCTGTTGGCTTGGCCTACAGGTGCTGGTAGATTTCGAAGTTAAGTACTAATTTCACCAAGAATTTAACGGATTAAGGAAAACGATTTTTTTCTTATACAACCTCCCCCCCTCCCACAAACACACACTTTTTTGTTTTTAATTTCTTTTTGTTGTAAGAGTTGCTCCTATCAAAAGCTTGTCAATAGAAAAGTTGTAGATAATATTAAGAGAATTTATGATAACTTTAACTGAATTTGATATCTTGTGAATTGACGAATTTTTTTCTTCTGAAAACCCTATTTTTTGCACTCCTTGAAGCCATTTTTAATTATATAAAAATCTGCCATGCATAATTTTTTGGCCCTTTTCATAGAAGTTTTGAAAATTTTAAACTGATTGGATATGTTATCGTGTCCATAGAAAAGTAAATATATATATATAGAGAGAGATAGATAAAGTTTTGAACAGGGGGTGGTTTTGGGCTCTAGGGGTCATAATCGGAATTTTTTAAAAACTTTTGCAGATCTACACCAACATATGGGAGATTGCAATAGGTAGTATTTCTTACGAAATCTACCTAAAAGTTCGGCCTCCTAGTGTTACATACTACCTCTAAAAATAACAAATCGAACTATCAAAATCTACCCGACTCTGATATTTCTCAATTATTAATAAAATCCACTTGTTCCCCCGTCCAGAGAAGAGTTTGCTACAAATAATGCTTTAATAACATCACATTTTAAGAAGTGAAAACCTCTTACCTGGGTAGTTATTCTTTGAAACTAAATAATCCTTTCTTTTTCTTCATAATCCATAAAAAGGGCAGTTTCAGGAAACGATTTTTTAATTATAAAAAAATATTTTTTCCTTTAAGAGACATGTTGTCCCTTCCACAGACGGAATAGAACTACACTTCCTGAACCGTTAATAAAGATCAGCAGTTCAAACAAAAAATATAAACAAAATGATATCATCCAACATAATTATATCAAGCACATTGCCATATCCTAACTTATTAGATTATCTAAATCTCATTATACCAATAATAAATCATGAATCATATATATATTTCATGATAAACTTTTTTTTATATACTTGATTAGGAATTAAAGTTTTATATAAAGGAAAATTATTTCAAAGAAGCTGGCAATACCCAAAGCATCATGAAGCAATATTACTGACAGAAATTTGAAGGGAATGATGCGTTAGAAAAACATACTAAACGAAAGAAAATAATTATTGCACTTAACAGATCCCTTAATACATTTTATTTATCATTTGTTGTTTATAATAAATCATCTAATTAAGGATGAATGATTTCTTAAATTAGTGTACCCCAAGATTTACGGTGTTTTAACACCTAGCATGTCTTTTTTTAAATGTATTACTGTTCCGTAATGTATTAAAGACATTTTCTATGAGAAAATAAATGCAATTTTTAAAGCAATTTTTGGTCGAAGTTAATAATATGAATAACTCACAGTTTTAATATTTAAAATTTTAATTTAGGAGGCTACATTGTGTTTTCGTTCGCAAGAAATAAAAATTAAAATTTGGTAAAATTTTGATCATTTCTTAAACTTCTTAACTTCAGAACATTAAAAAGTGACGTGGGCCAACTTACCCGCTATCGGGGCAGGTTGGCCCAAGCGACTTTGTGTCAATTTGAGCTTCTAAACTAATACTTATAGTTAGTATTTTCAATTTTTACTATTATGATTTCTTCCTGAAAGTACACTGATAGTAATAACATAAAGAGAAATTTAAAATTTTGAATTGTAACTAAAAAAAAATATATATATATTAGAAGAAAAAGCGCGCCAACTAGCCCCGGTCTACCCCCCCCTACTGTTTTTCAACATAGAAAATTGCACATATAATAAGAATAAGAGTTTTGAGACCTCTTAAATTAGTCTGTTTTTCACAATTTGACGTTTATTGCTTTTATACTGCTACTGATCATTGCATTACAGAAATATATCCTTAAAATTTTTTATCTTAGGCTTTATAAGCCGATGGGGCATAGAGTACGCAGTCCATGTCATTATGTATGTCCAAACCGTCCCTGTCTTTAAGGGTTAATATCTCGGCTAATTACCAACGATTTTTTCCGAAATTCATGATCAACACTACTTTCATACTTCTGCTACGATAGATACCTCCAAAGCTGCTCAGCAATTTTGCTGAATGCCCGTAAACCGAAATTTGCGTGTAACGGAAAAATGTGATTTTCTCAAAAACTATGTGACCTAGGGTAATCGCTATAATTTTCCTGCAAGGTTTAAATTAACGTCTACTACCTCTATTTTTTTCACAATTTTAGTTTCAGTAAATTCGGAATTAGATGGGGGGGGGGGGCATATTTTTGCACTACATTTTCGGCCATAACTTTGAAAATATAATACCTAAAATTAAATGAAATATATTTTTGAGTTGAGCGTTACGAAAGCTTTCAAACGATACCCCACACGATATACAAAGAAAAGATTTTTTTTTCAAGTAACTTAATTAGCCCCTCTACATTTTCCCTAAATATATTTATGAATATTTATTAACCTGTAAATATGTGGGTCTTTATTAAATTACCGATTTATTAAATTACCGTATTAAATTATCCTTATTAAATTACCGTCTTTATTATTACCGATAATGAAAGTCTTTATTACTTTCCCCAATTTGAACTTTCCGCGTTCCATAGTTTAGGAGTAAAAGGGCTGTGACAGACAGACACAGGAGTGATCTTATAATGGTTCCGTTTATACTTTTTAAGTACGGAACCCTAAAAATTAGACTACAGGATGAGTTTGCATAGTGGATATTATCAAATCTGATAAACAAACTTTCTTTTACCTTAAGCTTAAATACACGTTCCGTTCTAACGGTTAAATACACGTTCTGCTCTATCTTAAGAGTGGTAAAATTAATTAATCTGAAAATTGCCGTCCATCCATTCAAAATTTCATATATGTTTTGCTTTTGTTTTTTTAATCTGCTTTATGAAAATGTGTAAAGATGGTTAATATTAAAAATATTTTTGGCAAAATTATTACCTGGTCGAGAAATGAAGTCACATCATAAACATGATCACAGATGATAACCCAACAGTCGTTGCAATGACAATGCTCAGATACTTCTGACAGGGTGTATAGCTTTTCTTTCGCATCCTTGGGCTCCTGTAGAAGCCTTTGAAGCATCGTTGATACTATTCCTTTCATTTTTTCTTCCTATAAATGACGATATTGCAGACAGGAATCTCTACACTACTCAACTAGAACTGTGGCTCTAACTTGAAAACAAATTGTTAGTTTTAAATTTATTTCTTATAATGCAATCTAATCTCTTTTCAATACAAAAATTTAATGATAATTCTTGATTTATAATTCTCAATCAAATATTCAAGAAAATACGATAATGAAGTTACCACTCAAGAAATAATGTTAAAGCACATCCTTTGAAATAGCATGTTAAAATTCCTCTTTAATAGCTCTTGTATAAACGAAGATATAAAATGAGTTTTATACGAATAGAAATGATTGATAAGCTCTTTTATATGTATAATAAATCTTTAGAAATAACAGCAGTCATTTTAAAATTTTGTAATCAGATGAAATTTTTGTGAGCAATATTTTAATTTCATATAAGTTTTTTATACATGAGTTTAGATTACAAAATCAATATAGCTTTATAAAATGAACTATTTTAATACGATATAAAGTGATATTTGTTTTTTCCAGTAAATTTGTTTTCGTGTATTACAGCAGCTCTTCTTCAGAATTCTTTTCAAAAACCTATAAAGAAGAAAAAGATTTTAATCGTCAATAAATTTTATGATATTACCAAAAAATTGTTAATACAGCATATAATACATGAGGCTAAAATGCAACGGAAAAGTAAGTTTTAATAGATGTCATGGGTATCCGTATTTGGTATTAGTTACTTTTAATTAAATTGCTTGCCCTTACAGAAGTCAACTTTCATACCGTCGCTATTATTGTCAGAGAAGATACATATGAGAACGGCTAAAAATAATATAAACTAATAATGTAAACGAAAAATAACTTATATTTCAGTTACAATGGCGTGCGACCCGAACAACAGGATGTTCGGGTGGAAGTTTGCTCAAAACTGAAGGCGATATTATAGGAAGATGGGGTGAATTCCCTAACGTGAAGAAACACTTTCGTGGAAAGTGTTTTTCATTAATGGTATTAATGAAGACGGCGGAGGCGATTTTGAGGGACTTATCCTGTAAAAAAAAAAATCTGTATTTTACAACAAAAGGTGCTGGCATCCCCAGCTGCCAACACAGTTGCTGTAAAATTTACAACCTACCCCAGTAGCAGAAATTTTGGTGCCCATCTGCAGCAAACCAAAATTTATCTGCGACCCAACAATGTTGAACCAGGCTACTATTATAAATAATTATAGTAACCCATAAAACAAGCAAAAATTGCACTTTACAAAGAAAATGTAAAACAATTCTTAAAACAAAGTAAATTTTTAGTGAATTTTTAAAGCCCAGTATTGATTTTTAAGCTGGTAGATTAATCTGCAAGGTCTAAAATCTGCAGCGCTGCTGCCGCGCTACAGTTCCTGCTACGGGGCAAGCTACTGTCTTTAAGAATACTGTAAAATTTCTCAAGTCTAACGAAAATCGCCTTGCTATTGGCTGCGTTTTGCACGTGACAAAAAAAAAAAAAAAAAAAAAAAATTCGATTTTTACTTGACTTGTTTCTTGAATTCGTTTTCACAGCATCGGAGCTTGAAAAATGACAAAATAAAACGCAGTAAAAATCACTGCAGTTTACAACAAATGGTGCTGTCTTTGAAAGTGCTGCAAAATTTCAAGCGTAGAGTTGTTTGCTCTCGCGTTGTTTGCACGTGACAGAAAAAAATTCAATTTTTACTTCACTTGTTTGAATTTGATTTCTCAGCACCGGCGTTTGAAAAATTACAGCATAAAATGAAGGAAAAATCAAAATTTTTTTACAGTGTATTTAAAAAAATTGGTTCCCAGCATGTCTTTGAAGTGTGAAAAAATGTGGGACAAGGACAAGTGCATTGCACTGAATATGAACTACTTTGAAAAGCACCATTAAAAATTGGACGGTGAGTGTGGATATGTTGATATATATATATATATAAAAATTATTCTTTATTGAACAGCGTATATGCCCTTTTAAATATCGATTTAGTTTTTCCAAACTTTGATTTCAAGAAATCAAGTGAAAACAGGGGTCTGTCCAGACTTTTCTCACAGGGTCCTGTTTTTGTGAAATTGAAGTTTTTCTTATATTTGTGAAAATTCTATTCAGAATTTTGTGAATTTGAAATTATCGTTATATTCATGTTCTATCCTTCATATACAAAAAAAGCTAAGTAATATGTTATTTTAATGAATTCAGCTTTTTTTTTACAAGTCAGATTTTATTTTTAAATGATTAAATTTGTGAAAGGTTCAATTTAAAGGTGAGAAAATTTTGTAAAAGGTCTATAAGAAAGAATTTTGTGAAGGGTCCTGTTTTGGTATGAAAAGTTTTGTGACGGGTCCTGCTTTAAAATGAAAAATTGTGAAGGGTCCTATAAGGACCTAAATTTTTCCTAAACAGATCCCTGGAAAGTAACCTGTATCTGAATATAATTTAAAGAATTCTCTGAATATAATTAAAAATATATCTTAATATAAATTAATAAATTTGAAAAATTTGAAGGCAAAAATTTATCGTTTTCTTAAAAATACTGAAAATACTAAAAAACAATTTTTCTAAACGCAGTAACTCGGCATCGAATGTTTATTTTCTGATGGTGAAAAGAGTATATTAGGTAATGAAAAATTACCTAATTAAATTTCTCCGATGGTTAACATGTAATTTTGCGATCGGCAACGAACGGTGAAACGTGTTTTAAAGAACTTACAAGTGTTTCATTCTACATCTATCTCAACACATTACAAGATAAGATCCCCCGAACACCTGAATTAATTTGAGTGCGTCATTTGACTCATCCAATGGCGCAAAACATCTTGCTTGGCTGAGAAACATCATTTCTAAAGAGCACAAACATAAAAGTATATTTCACATGGTTAAAATAGTTCAAGTTCTTTGCTTCGATTTAAAATTTTCTTTCTGTCAAACGTACACTGAATAAAACTTTAAGAACAACAACGAACGAAAAAAATCCAAGAAAGATATGTGATAGACGCGATGAATCAATTTAGAAAAATTTCCTGAAATTTTGGCAAAAACTTAACCACCTTCATTAAATCGCCATTAATCTAAGTAAAAGACATTTTGTTGGGTGATTATTACATCAATATCGTGTAATGCTTCATTAAAGGTGAGCAGCTTTTAGCTTTCTCAGAATTCCGAATGGAGGTCACCCTGACCGTTGCCAACTCTCTGGAGCTTAAATATAACAGCACTCAGGAGAATCGAATCTTAGGATCTTTGCCAAGTCTACCATAGAAGAACAATCCTAGTGTCAAGTGGTTTAAAGAAGAAACAATAGGCAAAAAACAAGGAGCGTTCGGGGTGCAAGAAATTTCTGTTCAAGAATAGAAATAGCACGTGAGCCGCGGCGTTTAAAGTTAGCCCGTTTCTGAAGGGAAAGAGTTTGTTCTTTACCAGCTCTAAGTTCGCTGTTTATCGTGAGAAAAGTAACATAGATCCAGTTTCAGGTCTTTTCCTGAAAAATGTATCAAGGTCTCACTGAAAAAAAAATATATATAATTGTATGTTTGGGTTTGGTATACTACGATGATTTGAAGGTCAAAACGACAAAGAAACAAACAGCGCAAAACAACAACATGGCTTGTTGCTAGGATCATTTAGATATCGCCATGAAAAAAACAATCTAAAAAATTAAACTTGAGCGAAATGTTTGATACACTGTTTTTAAGATCCCCCCTTTCACTTTCCATTCCATTTTTAAGTGCGTTCGTAATTATATAAATACGTAGCACCTATAGTCGTCGCTCAGTCCGTCTGTCTGTCCGCATATAACAGAGCAAACCCAACCCAACCGAATGGTCGGAAATTTTAAATATATAATTGTTGAATAATGTCATTTCAAATTTTATGAAAATTGGGTGTATAGTTTAATGACAGGGACAGTCAAAAGTTTTCAGTTACAGGACGGCCAATGGGAAAAAAATTATTGCAAGTGCATTTTAATGATGTTACAGACTATGCACTTATGAAGTGAAAAAAAGTATACATTCAGTAAAATATGGGGTGCAAATTTTTTTTTTATAAAACTAGTTATAGTACGAACGCACCTCATTTGCCACGCTTGACGAACAATTTCCAACTTGTTTTTAAAAAAACGCCTCGGTAATCTGTATCTTAGATATCAGAGCATTTCAAAACGTGACACGACAAATACTTTCACAGATATCTATAATACTATTTAAACATTTAAATGTAAATTTGAGCTGTTATTTATTATATTTTTTTTCAATCTAAGGATTTTAGTACGTAAGTGTTTCTTAATCTTAAAAAAATAAATGAGAATGAATACTTTAAATTGAAGGTCAATTTAGGTGGGTTATGCATAAATGATGTATACATACTGATATGTCGCGTACATATATCCTCGTGCAGGCTCGCCTTTACTTTTAATGCCTAATTTGATGAAAAAAAATGAGAAAAAGGTATTAACCCTTTATCTATTGACGGTACTTCCAAGTACCATTAAAATAACTTGTTATAAAATTCATTCAATACATTGATTAGTAGTAATACAGTTTAGAATGTGTTATAGATGCATTACTTTATCTTGTTCCAAAACCATTATGGGTGACACAAAACAAAAATATTTTTAAAAGGATGATTTATTTTGCCTTTGCATCTTTTCAGCTTTCTTGGCGTTTGGGGAGGGGAGGGGGATTTTTCAATTCGGAAATGTTTCTATATTTCTATTGTAAGAACATTATACTTGTACATTTCTTAATTCTACAAAATACTAAGAAAAATATTTAAAATAAAAGATTTGAGTGATGTTATAAATAGTGCACAAAATCCCTATATATGGAAATTTAATGAATCCTAAATCCTTCAAACCTTCTAAAATTTATTAAATGATTATATAAATCTCCTAATGTAGCTTAAACAATTTACGAAAAATGCTTTAGAAGATAAAATTTTCGTGAATTCATAATTCAGTAGATAAAGGGTTAAGCAATTTTTATTCTATTTGATACTTAATAGTTTTAGTTAATGTACCGGTGCTCCAAAAATCAGAAATTACTAACAATTCAATGTGCTGTCCGTCCGCAGCACATCTGTCAGACAAGGCACAACACTATGGTATGGCGGGCACATACTATTGACGGATGGCATTTTTCAATGTTGGTAATGATGACAATTTCAAGCATTCTTTCTTGCTCAAACATTTGAATTTATTCAAGCATTCTTTTTTGATTTCATCATAAAATCCGGCTTCTTTACCATCCGTTCGGTGCAAACCGCGTCTTTTTTTTTTTTTTATTCGTTTACGAATTATTAATTATTAAAGTTGTTCCTGACTTTTGGATTGCCCGGTATGTAATATTTACGAAATTCCATTTCATGGTTTCGCTTATTGAAATAGAAAATGGTCACCCAGTGATTTTTTAGACAGCGGGGTCGACGTAATGGGATGGGAAATTCCAGACATTGGAAAAGTAATAAGAAAATATCCAAATATCCTTCTGTCACCAACTATTACAAAAATGCAAAGGATCATACGAACAAAAATTATTAAAAAATCAGGGTTCGTTGATTTAAATCAGCTTAATTTTAATCACGATTTAAATCAATTGATTAAAAAAAAAATATATAGAGGAGAAGCATCATTTGAAGAAAATATATTTTACTCATTTTATTTAAACATTTGGGCTGGCAATAGTCGAAACTTATTAAGCAAGTGAAAGTCATATTGGCAAGAAATAATACATTAATAGAAGTGACAGTCATTCTGTAGCCTTTGAACAATCAAGTATCAAACTTCAATTTGGATACAGCCCCTAAAATAGGCTCTTTTAAAATAATCTCTCTTAAATGAATCGTACGAATTTCATGAAAATTTGTTTTTAGGCTGATTGAAGAGTAGAAATCATTAATGGTGTCAAGCTTGGGTATTGAAAAACAAAAACAAAATTTGGGTTCATTTTTATAGGTAGATGGCCCGCTAAGCAAATTTTATATACATCATTTAAAAGTAGACTTTATTCCCAATAGGTTGGACCCAGTCACTTTTTTCTACAATGATTTGTTGCAGAGTTAGTAGGGTGCGTTTACTTTTTTTTCCGCGACTGTACATCATATTACTATTAACCCTTTATCTACGGCATTATGATCTACTGCAAATTTTTTCATGTAATATTTTTTTTTCAGTTACTAGGGGGCTCTGCCCCCTACGAGCTACGCTCGTCAACCCCCTTTCAGACACCGCACACTCTAACAGCACGCTAATTTGATCGGCTTTAAAAAGATTTCGGAAGATTGAATTATAATTTGAATCTGACGTAATTTTCTCCAAACTTTTCTTTCTCTTTTTAAAATTCACGTAAAAATACTTTAGTTAGAAATGAAATATTATGATCATCTTAAAATATCAAATAAATGTCTCGTGCAATTTTTTAATTTAAACTGTTTTGCAATATTATTTCTTGTTCATTTTACGTAATAAGTGTAATGTGACGTTGAATTCTCCTATTTAAGACTTCTAACGCATGTTAATGAATTTATTATTTTACGATATTCTTTCTCTCTTAAAATTCGCGTGTGAATATAGTTTTTATGACGTAATTTTCAATGAGTACCTGCTTTTTATATTTTCTGTTTATAATAGTCACGTGTAAAATAAATTTTTAATTTGAAGCAAACATTATTTGCGCTGTTTATACAGTTGGCAACAGTTTAAATTAATACAATTTTCTAAAATACGTAAAAAATATCTCTCGAAATGCTGAAAATTTGAATTTAAAATAGAAATAAAACCTCAAAAAATGAGTGAAATTAAAAAACTTAATGCAATCTGCACACCGGGAAATTCTGACGCATAAAATGATCTAAAAATGATTAAATTCCTATGTACAGTTTTTGCTCCTATAAAACTTTTTTAATGGAACGATTTTGTCCAACTTTGGCATTAAATATCTCTTAAAATAATTCTTCGATTTGAAAACTGTCTGCATCAGCGTGTTTATCAAACATTTTTCTATAATACTACCGATTTTCATATTTTTGTATGTAACAGTTTTTTTAATATTAACGAAAAAAGGCCATGCTTAAGCATCAAATTGGATGTCGATCTGCCGGGAATATCAACGCAGATTTTCATTGGTCCATTTCCAAATCAAAACTTTTTTTTATATATATAGAAGGACTACAATGAAAATTAAAGGATAAATATTAAAAAAAAATACTCACCAGTGAGAAATTTAGTTATTTAGAGGTAATTAAAGTGGTACTTTAAAGTGCCGTCAGTACACTATGACTAAACTATCGTAACAAAAAAACTACACAGTATTTCAACTGGCACCAGAAAATATTTTCAATTTAATAAATATGTCAAATATAGGCTTTTTCTTATCTATAATAATAAGGAAAGAAGTTTGTGTGTGAGTGTGTCAACGGTGTTCTGAAGGGACCGCTGCAAGTAGAGCTACAAAATTTGGGAGAAAAGGTACGTCTATATATGAAGTTTTGCACCTCGAAACCCGATTTTCGATTTTGTGATTAGATTTTTTTTTAAATTTAATTTTTTATGCGCTTTTTTAAGTTTCGAGGCGCTTTTTCCACATCAGTGAAAAGAATGCGGTTTCTTTCTTTAACCCAATATAGTAAATTTTGTTCTCTTTTCAAAAAAGTTTATTCGGCATTCGTACAGCGATTTTTGAGTTTTTAGCGCATTTTTTATGCGATTACTGAACAGCAGTTAATGAATCTTCATACCTATAAGGGGTGTTACCGTAGGGGGGGGGGGGGGGCACAGTTCTGTCGCCAAATACCGCCAAGTTTGTCGCCAACTTCGCGATATCTCTAATATTTGGCCAATTTCCCATAGACTTTCATTGTAAACCAATTACTTGCTTACAGAAAATCAACAAATTGAGATTTTTTAATGCAACAAAAACTAATATTAACTTAAGGGGTTATATTAATTATATTTAAGGGAATCCAGGTAAATTAAATCTATAATAATAAGGAAAGAAGTTTGTCTGTGAGTGTGTCGACGATGTTCTGAAGAGACAGCTGCACGTAGAGCTACAAAATTTGGGGAAAAGGTCCGTCTACATATGAAGTTTTGCAACTCGAAGCCCGATATTCGATTTTTTTTTAAATTTAATTTTTTATGCGTTTTTTAAGTTTCGAGGCGATTTTCCCACATTAGTGAAAAGAATACGGTTTCTTTCTTTTAACCCAATATAGTAAATTTTGTTCTCTTTTCAAAAAAGTTTATTCGGAATTCGTACAGCGATTTTTGAATTTTTAGTGAATTTTTTATGCGATTATTGAACAGCATTTATGCATCTTCATACCTATAAGAGGGTTGTCATAGGGGGGGAGGGGACACAGTTCTGTCGCCGAACACCGCCAAGTTTGTCGCCAACTTGGCGATATATCGCCAAATTTGGCGACCAAAATTAGTCGCCAAAAGTGCAACTTGGCGATATCTCTAATATTTCTCCAAATTCCCATAGACTTCATCTCATTAAAGAACTTTAAACCACCGGAATGAAATTTACGTTTGATTTATCTATAATAATAAGGAAAGAAGTTTATGCGTGAGTGTGTCGACGGTGTTCTGAAGGGACCGCTGCACCTAGAGCTACAAAATTTGGGAAAAAGGTCCGTTTATATATGAAGTTTTGCAACTCAAAGCCCGATATTCGATTTTTTTATTACATTTTTTTAGATCGCGATATGTTATTGTGATTTTCAGAGCTTTTTCGCAATTCGAGCTGTTTTTTGCCGTATCCAGGCAAAGCCGGGCAAGTTAGCTAGTTTACAAATAAATCATTTGACAATTTCCGGTGCTAATCATTTATTTCAACACTTCAGAATTGAAAATGCTTTGCTCCTGAAAGGGTGGAAAAAACCTATTTTTTTTTTTAGGTTTCGATCTTGTTAGCAGTTCTTTAGCTATGCGACGTCCATATTCCAGGGACAACATGTAAAGCAGATGAAAGCGATGGATAACTACACAGACGAAACGTAAACAAGAAGTTTTTCTCCAACACCCAGTGTGCTGACGGTACTTATAAGTACCACCGAGTAATTCAAGTGTTAAATCAAATACATACACCGTTCACCGCTAGTCAAATTGTATTCTAAGATCATAATGAACACATTAAAAAAAAAAATCCAACACTTATCTTATATCTTTTACTGTGTTTGCAGCAATGAAAAGACGATCGTGACAATCTGTACAAAATGTCGGCACAAAACACACCGACTGCTTCAAAGATAGCCTCAATCCGCTCTAAAATAACAAACCTAGAACTACTGCTGCCATGTATTCGGATAAAGTGGAGTTAAAAGAGCGTTTTTTGCAAAGTACCATTAGAATATTAGTAATATTCACCATGGTATAAAAGTTTGAAGTGAGTGGTACGAATAAGTACCGTCAGTAGATAAAGGGTTAATATCTCATTCCACTGAGTTGTTATAAATGCAACAGCTAGTAAAATTGACATGGAAGGGAAATTTTATATTGCTTTAACTGATTGAAGCGAATGGAAAATTTTTGCTTCCTAGCCAAACAAGGAAAATTACATACGAATGAAGTTGAACAAAGCTAAGACAAAAGGTAAAATGGAAATTACGTAAGATTTTAAGAATATGTAATACGCTGCATTTAAATTTAATGAATATATGTTGCAAAAGCGCATAAAATGCATTAAGTATATCGTAAAATTATTTAAAGAGATGATAGTTATGAAGATTTGAACGGGTTCATACAAAAGTTGAGCTAACAGCTGGCGCTGAATGAAATTTTTCATTTTCAACAGGTGGAACTAGTAATATCTTGATATACCTGCCAACCTTTTCGTTTCTTCCATGTAAAAAAAAAACGCATTTTGGAACAAATTTTATTTAACAAAGGAAGTCAAATAAGTACCCCATATATCAAAATATATTCTATTAAATAAATTTTCTGGATTTATTTGATTGGGGAGGGGGCGAATGTTTGCAATTATGAACCTAGATCAAAAGCTACAATGCTGGTTCCTCCGCCTCCGAGTTATTCAATTGCATGAATCATTTTCTGAAATTAATTTTTATACCAAACAAGAAAACGAAAAGCTCCGGTTATAGAAAAGATTAAAATTAAACTCTATGGATAATTCCTGAATGCCTGTCATAGGTTTTTAATAAGCACTTTTTAAAATAAAACTAGACACTTACTTTTACTTAAAATGATAATGTTTTAAAGATTCGATTTCAGCAGATTTAATTTATCTACCTTTTATTTGCTAATAAGAGGCAAAAAGAGCTGCGACTTATTTTTACAAATGTTGACAATCCTTAGATTATAAAGCAATTTTTTTTTTTTTATAATAAAGATAGTGCATTTAAGAAAGCTTAAATTTGTTTTACAATGAAAACCAGATATAAAATAATATCTTATTTTAAATGGTGCAATAAGATATACAGGTAAGTAGAAAATAATGCATTTTCGGAATGCTGAAGCAGAAGGAGTTCAACATCTTGGATCGTAAAAGAAACAAATGTCTGTAGGGAAAAAATATTTCACAATAAGATAAAAGTAGAAAAGGCTTATTAACAAATGATTATGTATCGTCTGTTTGTGGCGCACACTTTTGGAATAAAAAAGAAATGTGTGCATTTATAGAAGAAATTTGATTAAAATATTTCATTGGACATTGAAATATGTATACAAGATCATTTATTATTTTAACGAAATCATACTGATTGTAAAAGATACCATGCGATTTCGAAATTTTGAAAACAAAAAGCTCCTAGGTCGGGAATCGAACGCTGAACCTGTTGGTTTGATTTGCCAATGCTCTTCCAATGGAACTTCTCCCCTGGAACGACAAACGGACCAACATAATTCACTTAGACAAACTTCTGCGATGTAGACAGCTTAATGGATTAAACCATAGGTAAAGACTCCATTAAACGATGGGAACGTATATACACGTTATTTTAATGCAATCAGGCTAATTGGCAAATACAGTAAAAGCGACCACGTGAAGTTGCAATAAAAATGGGTCGCTCCGAGAGGTGGTCTCTTCATGGAGGTCCTGTTTAAATCTACATTTTAATTGCTGAAAAAGAAGGTAACAATGTTACTAAAATATATTTTTTACATTAGAAAAAAATATGAAAATTTAAGCATCAAAACAAAAGTTAATGACATAAGTTAATGACTGCGGAGTTTAAAAAATCACAACATTGACATTTGTTGTGATTAAGGTTTTATCTTTTATAACTTTTATTTCCAAGTACTTTCGAAGTTCAGTCAATAAATGCAATTTTCTTTTGGACGGGAACCAATAATGACGATTTCATTCATTTATCTATTTCTTTGAGAGTTTCCTGACAGAATAGGGCACGGGAGTTTATGGACTCATTCTTAGTGTGTCATCACAGTTAAATTCATTGCCTAAAAAGGAACAAAGGGGTTTTAACACTTAAAAGTTACCAGAATAAAATATTTAAAAAAATTTTAAACTTAGTTTAGAAGTTTGATGAATAATGCGCTCTCCAGAATTATTTTTCTAATAAAACCTTCAAGCGACCTGGAAAAACGGAATTTGTTTCATTTTCTTCCAAGAAATGGGTCGCTCATGGAGGGAGTTCCACTGGGATGGTCTCTGAATGGAGGTAAAATGAGTATTGAGCCCGTGGGAATAAATTTCGTTCCATGAAAAAAGGGTCGTTCAGGGAGGTAGTCGCTTAATGGAGGTGGTCGCGCAGGGACGTTTCCCTGTATATCATACGACTTCGAAATTTTAGCAACTGATTGAAAAAAGATCCAGCCCGGTAATCAAACATTGAACCGTTTGGTTTAAATTGCCAATACTCTTCCAATGGAGCTACTGGCTGCCAGAAGCTTGATGAGTGAATTGTGTCGGCCGGTTGTCGTTCTAGGTAAAAGAGCATTGGCAATTTGAATCAAGGAGGGTCTGGGTTCGATTCTTGGCCTGGACACTTTTTCATTCAGTTTTCAAAATTTCAAAATCGTATTAATACGAGAATTAGATCATAAGGTGCCCGATTGGTAGTTAGAAAAACAGACATGCCATCACGTGATCACAAAATGGAATCCGAACTATCGGAAAAACTGGCATTTTCAAACAAAGAAAAAAAATATAATCAAAACTAGAGCAACCCTTTAAAATTTATGCTAATCATTATAATATATAAGGAGAAATTCATGTAATTGAGTTGTAAACTTCTAAGTTTTGAAATCGATTTAAAATATTAATGCAATGGAAAAAATTTCTCCCCTTGCAAGATCTTGAACATTTATTTGTAGATAAGATGCTCTGTTTTCTTGATTTTTGATTTTGGTATTAAAAGTTAAAAGGTTATTTCCCTTTGTTTCTTGGGTATTATTTCCGACTAGACTAGATTATTTTTATTGTTTAAATGAGCATCCACTACGAGACTTTCAGATCTTTGGAAGGTCTGAATAGTTTAAATGGGGACGAAAAAAATGTGAAACAAAGCCACCCTTATCTAATTGTGTGAAGATTTAAACAGAATCACTGAACCCAATCCAACAATATATATCAGACTTTAATGCATTTTTAAATGTCACAAACTATTCGTTGGGGGCCGCCGTAGTACTTACCCATCATGGATATGCGTAATATAAAATATGAAAATAAAAGGCGCGTAAACTATTTATAAAACGCGTTGCAATTCCAAAATAAAATTTAAACGTATATTTGAATATTTTTAATACATAGTAATGCTCTATTAGCGGGTACTACTTGATTATCCCGTCGACCCATTGCGACACATTATATAAATCGCCAAATTATACAAATTGGCATAATTTTCATTTTAAATAACGAAAGAACAAATAAATTAGTAAAAAATTAATAAAAATACCAATAAAAACGTCGAATTTGACGCAATCACTTGACGCAACAAACACGTATAACGTGTTGAATGTCAAGTGAATGTGACATTTACGATAAGCCATTATTGGCATTTAATCTTATAGTTTGGCGACAATTTTTGGGTCGACGGGATAATCAAGTAGTACCGAATTGCATAAAAGAAACATCTTCATAACTCCAAAAATTATGATCTATTAATTAACAGTTTATTGCGTCGTATAAAGCGTCCTATTTCCAATTAAAATACATCTTTGAATTGAAATTCGAATGAAATACAGGGTCGGGAAAAATCGAAGAGTGTGGAAAACAGGATTACAACATCTCGGCAACTCATGACCCGATTGACTTCATTCTTTATGCGAAATTTATGTTTTTTATTGTCTTTTATAGTCACTCCTTCAAATAAAACATTTCGAAAATTTTTATAGACCTTTTATCAGAACGAATATCACGAGAGTCCGAAAAAAAGAACTCCGGATCATCGAGGTTACTGATATTTAATAGGCTTCTTCCCATTTCTACATACTTAGTACATATCCAATTTCAAGTCTATCTCAATTTGTTCGGGAGATAGAGCGTTTACAGACACAGACAGATAGGCGGCAATTTTTTTTCTCCTAAAAATATGTTTTTCGGAATCTCCAGCGTCAAACGTGTAAATCAATGTAAAAATTTTTCTTTCGATTTTTAAAACGATTACAAGACTTGTACTATAAGACCCTATACTACGTATGATGGGTAAGTAAAACTGATAAATTCTTTGATTAGAGCGGGAATATTAGGTCGATTAAACAACAATGTTGGAATTCCTTTATTTCATATAATCTCACTAAGTATTACATGGAATTTATATAAAAAGTATTTTAAGTAGTTATAGACAAAAAACGGTATTGAAAAAATGTTTCCGGATATTTGGTAGTTAAATGGTTGGACCAAAAATTCAAATATTTTATACAGTCATGAACAATGTAGTAAAGTGTCGAGACTTGACACCCTAGAATGGTTTAGTATTGAAATGAAAGTTAACATTGTAGAATTGGGAAAATTGAAATAAAATTCAATACTACCAATAATTTTACAAAGATTATTTTGTTCATCTAATAAAACTTTAAGCGGACAGTTTTACTTTTTCAACAATTTTGTTTATTTGAAAAAATATAGTTGAAATGGGGAACTCAAGTACATTTTGAAAAGGAATTAACTGCATATTTAATTAGTTTTTTTTTTTAAATGAGTTTTTTAAAATCCTTTCCACTTTTTCAAATTGATATTTTTGCCCATTTTTTAAAAAAGATTTTCAAATGTAATACACAAGATTGCGCATGGATTTTTAAATACATCTAATATTACATTTAATGCAATTTTTTTACTGTTATATACATCTGATATATATACATCTTCATACATTTATTTTAAAAAAAACCTGAAGGCTAATTCCATGCGCAGATTATATAAAACGTGTATAAAAGACGTATATAAAAAAAACATGCACAAAAGTTTAAATCTATCTAAAATACAAAGAAAGCGTTAGCATTTTTTAAACATGAAAGTGAAGAAAATAGGAACATGGAGAAAAAGCCATTTAAAGTTTTAATTTGTATGCGTAATTGCGCTGGGTGTATTAACAAAATTTATATTTCGCGATATAATGGCCATATGGGTAAAATTGAGTTGTCAAAATATTCACAATTAAACAGGCTTTCATTTAATATTTAAGAACAAAAATCAATTTTTTGATCAATTTTGAGGTAAACCGTCCCCTTAAGTGTCTCTGAAATACGAAATAAAGCACTTTTTATATTTATAAATTAAAGTGGAAGCTATTTATTCAGAATAACACTGTGTGCATGCTTAAATATAAAGAAGTTACACAATATTCTTTTTGAAGATCACCAAACTGATTTTCCATTAACTTATATAGCTATTTATTTTTCGAATGACAAAAAAAAAAAAAAAAAAAAAAAAAAATGATACATCGAAATATGTCGTTACAAATAAAGAGTAATGAAAAATTATTGTAATGAGTAATTTAAAATCATAGATTATTTGTTGCTTCAAAACAATCAAATGAAACATTAAAAACAAATTTATTCAACAGAAATAGATTATAAATTTACATAGCTATTTATTTTAAAATAATGTAAGAAAAAAAAATAATACAACAAAATGTATTGTTATAAATAAAGAATAACGGAAAAGTTTCAGGGGAAATTTTAATATTGTAATAAGTAATGTAAAATCATCAATGTGTTTGGATCATTTGTTGCATCGAAAACATCGAATAAAATATTAAAGGCAGTTTTATTCATTCGGTCAGATAGTAAACTAGATTTCTATGGTCATCAAGATTTCTCAGAGTGGCTCACGCGAAAAGGTTTTAAGGTATACGCGACGAGTGCGTGGCGCAGATTATTGAGTAAATAAAAAGGTTTTTCATCCTCTCATCGTCTGTTTTAAAACAGAAAATAAAAACACTAGATGTTGAAGATGATCTGTGACTCAATCTAAAAGAAAATCAATTAATGCAAGGATAAACAAGCACACCCGTCACATGAAACATCTTGCTATGTGTAAAGTATACATTATATGTAAAATTAAAGTTATGTTTATTTGTATTCATTTGTTGTTTTCCTTTTTGCTAGTATTTTTCTGTTCATGACACTTACAAAAATAGAGGTTCACCACGCGCGCTTGATTCTTCAATAGGTATGCAAGGCATGAAAGTTTGAGAACCACTGCTCTATATCATTCTAATATTTTTTATTTAATTACTGTACTTGTACTATTCTCTGCATTGTGTCTATTCTCGAGTTTTTATTAAAATCGGTACTCCATTTCATGTAGCGCCCCTTTTGAGTATTCAAAGCCAAAATTAAACCACTATTTATATTACTAACATCCAATAAAAAATTTGGTATATTTTTACGCAATAGAAACTGAGATACATGTTCATGTAAAAAACTATAGCATAACAACATTTTCTGTTAAGTTATTAAAAATGAAAATTTAAACAGCATAGTTTTTCATAATGAAGCGTTTTAGATATTATGTTTAATGTCATTCTTTTCAATAGATACCTAGATATACCTCATATTAAATACACGCTTTAGCAGCGCTATGCACCAAAATCTAATCAGCGCCATCGAATGTTAAGGTCCAACTAAACATGAATTTACGTGGAATTTTGTACATCAGATTTTGAATTACAGCAGCAACATACACACACACACACACCCAAAAAAAAAAAAAAAAAAAAGAAAAAGAGGGGGAAGAAGAAAAAGACAAGACAAGTAGACATCGGTTAAAAAATAGACAAATTTTATTTAGGATATCTCAAAAAGTGTGTAAAAATCTGGAAAGTTGAAAATTTATGAATTCTTATGAATATTGAATATGAATAGAAAAAAATAGAAAAATAGAAAAAAAATTAAGAGAGAAAAGGGGAAATAAGAAGAAGAGGAAGAAAAGAACTTTTACATTTAAATCAGTGGCCAGTTTATTGCATTAAATAAATCTTTAATTCTGTAGTTATTCATATTTTACAATGATTCATATCTCAGAATCAGAAACTCATTTTTTTTTTCTCGTACACCTTAATTCTCGTTACTGAAATATTTCTATGCATGATTTGCGTGCATACATAAATATACATGCTTGTATTTTAGTCAGCATTTTAAATAAAGAATTAATTTTAACTAAACACATTTTCTAATTTTTTTTTAATTTCCTTTAAATTAAAAAAAAGTAGCGATATTATAAAATAAAATACTGAATAGGTTTAAAATTTCATTGATATTCAGGGGTCGATGCAGGCAAAATTTTCGGGCCTATTTAGGGCCCCTTCACAAGATTCCTCTTAATGAAATAGGCCCCTTCACAAAATTCTACACCATAAATATACTCTTCGTTAATTATTTTAATATTGTTAGGTTTTAAAATGTGTAAATTGTGAAGAAAACAAGTCCACCAGAAAGGAAAACTTTAGCAGAAGTTCTTAAAGGTGTTAATAAATGCTTTGTTCAAATTTCAGTAACTGGATTTCATACTCGTTACAAATTGTTACTTTTCACAAAAATAAAGTGAATTTCACAAAAATAAAATTCACAAAAATAACTTTTACTTTTCAAAAAATGGCTCCAAGAAAAAATCACTGATATTTCTTCACGTATAAAGAGGTGTCAACCGAATGCATGGACTCGTAAAGGCTGTAAGTAAAGTAAGTGATTTTTCTCAAGGCAGAAAGAAAGAATGATCGCTTTCCTTCAGTAACTTGAAAGTTTTAATTCGATTAAGTAAGATCTTGAAAGTTTTAATTCGAATTTCTAACAAAATTTCTTTATTTCTAAGTCGCAAACATATCGATATTTTATTTATTGAATCTATTTAATAATTAAAATAGGAAAAAGAAAATGATTAATGCATCGAGATATGCAAATCAAAGATTCTCAGACTCTCAAGTTAAAATGATTCAAAATTAATTATTTACGTTAATGTGGTTTTAAATTTTGAAAAAATATAAATTGTTTTAACTCTTTATGTACTGAATTATGAATTCATGAAAATTTTATCTTCTAAAGCATTTTTCGTGAATTGTTTAAACTACATTAGAAGATGTACATAATCATTTAATAAATTTTAGAAGCATTTGAGAAAGATTGAAGGATTTAGAAGATTGAATTATTATTCCCATTAAATTTGAATTTATAGGGATTGTGTGCAGTATTTATAACTCTACTCAAATGTTTTATTTTAAATGTTTTTGAGATTTAGCAAATGTAGCAATAGAATGTTTTTACAATAGAAATAAGGAAATATTTCCGAATTGAAAAATTCACCTCCCCCCCCTCCTCTCCAACGCTAAGAAAGCTGAAAAGATGCAAAGGCAAAAGAAATCATCCTTTTAAAAATATTTTTGTTTTGTGTCACCCATAATGCTTTTGGAACAAGATAAAGTATCTGTATTTATAACACATCCTAAACTGTATTACAACTAATCGATGCATTAAATGAATTTTATAACAAGTTATTTTAGTGGTACTTATAAGTACCGTCAGTAGATAAAGGGTTAAATCTTAACCATTTTTTAACATTGTTATTTGTTTAGTTCATAATTATTACCATTCTATAAATGAATTTGAATTTAATATAGATGTTTCTTAAACTTTTAGAATAGAATACCTTATTTAATCGTGTGTCATTCGCACTCATGAATAAAGGGCACCATGGTATTTTAAAAGCAAAAAATACGGGAACTTGAGAATTAATGTGTTAAAATACGGAATTATATTTTCCCTCGAACCTAATTGATCATAGATTACTTATTTATATTTCGCCTCCTTATTAAAATATTATAAAATTTTAAATTTCTTCAATGAGTACTTTTTTCATTGTAAACTTTGTTTTAAAATATTTAAATTAGAGCATTGGAAATCCATACCTTAGTTTGCTCAACATTGGAAAATCTCACTTTTCTCATAATAGAGGAAAAGGTCCAAATGCCGGCTACCACTTTTGTTTTCAATCTAGATCGTACAATTTTGAAAATTAATAAAATAAAAAGTGACAGCAGGGTACCTTGACACGTCTTACACCTGTTTAGAGAAAAAAAATCAGTTTAAAAGGCGTTTTCTGTTTATAAGAAGTAAAATTCCGAAAGTCTTCAAATTTTGAGTTTTTAAAATGGGGTCTAAATACCGGCTACCTAAGTTTTTTTTTACAAAAAATCACACATATAGAATTAATGACAATTATTAAGCAATAAGAGTATTATTTTAATAAATTGTATCGATTAATAACATTTCTTATGCACAGAAAAAATACGCAATTTTTAATAATTATGGTATTTTTGTCAAATTTCGAAAATTCTTTTCGACTATCTCTCACAGTCTTCTCATTCTGTTTCTAATTTTTTTTTTTTTTTTTTTTTTAACACGTTAAAAAACAAAGCTTGCTGATTGAAATGAGAATTATTTTATTTGAAAAAATCAAAAGCATAATATCACTCTCTGCGTCGGTATACTCCCTGTCAACCCACATATCGCATTCTTAACACTGAACATAGAGTCCCCTCCCCCATTCTTGTCCACAGAGAAAGCACCCACGCAGAAGACACAAATTTATCATCTTCTGTTGGATATTTTCCTTTTTCACTTTTTTAGCCCTCTCTCTGCGTAATTGTTTTATCAAAGTAGCTTCAAAAATTGCGTATTTAACCCCTTCGCGACGAGCGTCTTTCAAGAATTTTTATTCTTTTGTCACCGGTTTTTCAAAACAAAAGTTTTTGTCTAATTTAACCGGGAAAATGCTCCGATTAAATAAGGCATAATTAACAATAAAAAAAATAAGTGGTGGGAATAATCAAGGAGGGTTAATTAGACGGAAAAAATGCATCCCCAAGGAAATCTCGGGTTGCCGAAATTTTGCTACTTTTACGATGCCCAATTGAAATCTCGGGTTGCGCAGCGAGAGAGTTAAAATCAAATTTCTGGCTCTTTCGCCTGGTTTACTCCGTCATTTTTTTTCTTTCTCTTCACATTTCTTACAGGCAATTTTGTAGTGTCCAACAGCTCTTTTTTGGAAAGCGATCTGGTAACCAGTGTCGGTCCTGAAGAATTACGGCCATGGCTGCTTTTTTCATATTGCGAAATGGGAAGGGGACTATTTCTGAACCATTTAAATTAATTTATTAATTATGGAACTATTTAATTTATCCCCCCACCCCCCCTTCAAGCAGAGCTACCGAGCTATACAGGCTATCCGGTATTTAGACCACTCTAGGTAGCCGGTATTCGGACCACTGCTATGTTTAAGTTAAAACCGGTATTACTCATTCATATAATAAAATACCAATACTGTGCGCTTGGCAATTGAGAGCTAAATATGTCTAGAAAATAACTTAATCAACAACTCAAGCCAAAATACGATCAGTATATTTTTAAAAAAAATGAGAAATACATGTCTGAAAAACTCTTGATGTACCAGATTACGTAGATTCGATACTTTTGCATTTACTATTTGTAAATGAGACAGGCTTCAGCGACGTACTTTTCGTAACTTTCTTCTCTCAATAAAAGTTACAAACTCTGTCTATCACCGCTAGGCTGGGCTGCGCCCAGTTCTCAGAACACCTAGTAGCCGGTATTTGGACCTTCTCCTCTATTAAAAAATTACGGCTCGTAACAGTGCAATTATTTCACTTATTTTACTTACTACTTCTGTATTCGTATAATTTCAATGCAACATTTACGTGTTGCATTCCGGTACAATGTAAGCCTCTGTGGTTTCATATTAGACCGGGAGGAGGCAGCACAGACAATCGCCTCATCGAGTTCACGGCTGAAATTTTAGAATGAGTTAAAACTCGAATTGCATATTAAAATGCAATTGGTCCTATCTTGGTGGAAAACACCCGATTTTAGCGGTTGACTCGTACGTTTACCATTGAATTTTCCTGTATGAAAACATGGAGTAGGGGAGCAGGAAAACCCCAACTGGAAACCTTCGAGTCAACCGCTAAAATCGGATGTTAAGGTGTTTTCCACCAAGACAGGATTTGGCACACCAATTGCATTTTAATATGCAATTCGAGTTTTAACTCATTCTAAAATTTCAGCCGTGAACTCGATGAGGTGATTGTCTGAGCTGCCGCCTCCGGGTCTCTATAGCTGCTGAAAATATTTCGTGTATAATGCGCATGCCCATTTTAGGCCTTAAATTTTGAAAAAAAAAGAGTGCGCATTATACAAGAGTAGTGGCGCTAATTTATAGGGGCCGTGAGGCGCGAGCCACCCAATACCTTTATCTCTCCGCCCACTCAATTTCAATTGATTTAATTCGTTATCCATCTATTTACTTATTTAACCGCTGAAATGGAATTTGGTTTTATTGACGTTCTCAAAATAATTATGCTTGGAAAATAATAATGGCATCAATTATACTTACAGGAGCACTGAAAGCCCCTCAGCAGATATTTTACTGTCTTGAATAAAGCAATTAGGTGATTAAACTGTATATTTTTCTTGCCATTTAGTTTTCTTTACTTTCAGTATTTGGCAGTTTATATTATTTATAATCAGGCAGAAAGAAAATTTTTTTAAATTTTAGAAAGAAATTGGGTCCTTTAAAGGACCCTTTACAAAATTTTTCATCTCAAAACAGGACCCTTCGCAAAATTTTTCATCTCAAAACAGAACCCTTCGCAAAATTTTTCATCTCAAAACAGAACCCTTCGCAAAATTTTTCATCTCAAAACAGAACCCTTCGCAAAATTTTTCATCTCAAAACAGAACCCTTCGCAAAATTTTTCATCTCAAAACAGAACCCTTCGCAAAATTTTTCATCTCAAAACAGAACCCTTCCCAAAATTTTTCATCTCAAAACAGGACCATTCACAAAATTCTTTGTCTTAAAGATAAGCTTTTTAGAAATTTTTTCCACCTTTAATACTTTCGCTGCTGATCCCGCGCTAGCGCGTGATGACATCAAACGCGCTGGCGCGGGATCGGCAGCGAAAGTGATCAGAAATTTTAAATTGATACCGGAAATGTCGAAGGAAGATATTTGAGTTTATGTTATCGCTAAATGTCTTATTAAATACAGCGTAAATTACTATTCTTTATTTCTGGTATGAACACTAAATTTCTGGATAAAAATGGAGGTCAAACTGGCAAATCTGTATGGTGGCACTCAACGTGTTAAACTAAACCTTTCACAAATTTAATCATTTAAAAGTAAAATTTGTCCTGTCCTTTTTACACATGAAGAAACTATATCTATTTTACATAAATATATCTTCTTAAAAATGTATAAAAATGAAATACGAAATGAAAAACGATCATTTCAAATTCACAAAATTATGACTAGATTTTTCACAAATGTAAAAAAGCTGTTCAAAATTTCACAAAAACAGGACCCTGAGAGTAAAGTCTAGACAGACCCCTGATAATAAATATTAATGTATTTATAAGGAAGAACTCATGAAATATAATAAAAATGAAATTTAGTAAATTATAATAATTTTATATTTTACTTACAAGGAGACGGCAAGGGTGTGGGGTATTCAAATCAAAGTAAGGTTATGTGTGTAATCAGTACTGAGTAAGAGAACTCGTATGACCAAGCCGTAGCGCGCACTACTTAGTAGTTATTGAAAAAAAAAAAAAAAAAAGAACTTTATTCCTTTCGTGTGTGTTCACGCACGGAACGCACCTTTCAGAGACAGGAGAAAACTCTGTTCGTAAAATGGTGAAATAATTGACTGACACCGGAATTTTAAGCAAATTTCTCAGAGAATATAAACTCGCTATTTCCCTCGTTCATTAGAAAAGCAAAGTTTTAAAATATTCCTGATGCCATTTGTCAGTTTTGGAATTAAGATTAGGTGGCATAACAAATTATCATATAGTAATAAAAGAAAAAAAATTCCAACTTAATTTTTTTTATCAATAGCTACTGAGTAGTGCGCGCTACGATTTGGTCATCTGAGTTTTCTTACTGAGTACTAGTTACACACAAAACTTTGCTTTGATTTGTATACCCCACACCCTTGCCGTCTCCTTGTTAGAAAAAAAAAAAAAAGCTTCGAATTATCATCTTCAGTCATTCACTCTTCCCCGCTTCTGTCTCTACACACAGGCGCACTAAGGGGGGGGGGGGGGGGGGAAATTGTATGTGTTATTTTACTAAAAAAATTTTGAGCACATCCAATATTTAAAAAAAAATTGGCGCTACTGTACAAGAGTAAGTACGGTAATTAATCAGACATAACGGACCAAAAGGAAAACAATCATTAGTAATTATTATGATAATTTTATATTTAACAGCGACTTAAGGCAATTTATAGCAGTAATATTATTGGCAAAATCCTTACTTTAATAATTTCAAGGTCCCTATATGTTAGAATAGTTACTAAAAACGTTTGCAAAAAATTATAGAAGCTAGGGATGCACTGAATATTCGGTATTCGGCCATACTGCCGAATATTCTGCTAGGTCGAACATCAAACTATTCGGTATGCCAAATATTCGGTTTGGCCTAATATCGAAATATTCGGCTAAATGAATACTTAACAGACGTTTTAAAAAGATATTTTTAAAAAACAACTACTATTTTTAACTGCCAATTATGATTAGAATAATTAGAAATAGAATTATATTAAATAAAAGAGAATGCTTTTACATTTTTTTATTTGCTACTTGAAAAGTATCACGTAAGAAAATGAACCAATCATGATAATTTTAGTCCCTTCCTATGACAAACAGTATGACTAAAACTTTTCTTCCAATTCTTTCAAATTTTCACTTTGATTTTAAAATATTTGTTTTAGATTATAAGAATTTTTCTTTCATTTGTTTTAATTTAGAGAGGAGTCTTAAATTTTAAGTTTTATCGATTAAAGACGCTTTAAACTTTTATCCTCTTCTTAAACAACAATTCAAAGCATAGATTTCTTTTTTAATGTAAAATGTACTTGTAAACAGACATTGTTTATCAATATGAAAGTATGCATGTTAAATATTATGTAAAATTGTTTTGAAATTTAACTTTTTAACACTTTCAAACTCTGAAATTTAAAAGTATTCGGCAAGCCGAATATTCGATATTCGGCATACCTGGTGGCCGAATATTCGGATTCGGCCCAAATCACTATTTGGTGCATCCCTAATAGAAACCAACAAAGATTCCGGCAATGAATTGAATTTTTTAGCCTTCTCTAAAACTACGAAATTATTTGTAATTTAAGGCTACCATCATCATCATCAGCAGCATATATATTAAAACGTAAACCTGATTCCGTAAGTTTAGTCAAAAAAATTCACGCATTTGCGCATGCGTGAAGTTAAATTTACTAGATCTTCCATTTAGGTGAAAAAAAGAGCAAGTCTGGTTAGCAGAGTGGTCTAAAGCACCAGTTTAAAGCTCTGAACGACGACGCAGGTTCGAACCCAATGCCTGGCAAAATGATTTCTGTACCATTTTTGGCGATAATTCATTTCGATAATGACATTTTATTAGGAGGAGAAGTTATATGATTGATTTTTTTATTACTATTATTTGAATGGTTTATCATTAAATAAAATTTAACACTCAAAAATATTTTGAAAAAAATAATAATTTTATATTTAAAATATTTAACCTCAAATATTTTGCATATAATTATAAATTAAATTGAGTTGATCTACAACTTTTGTTTTCTGACCATTATCAAGAATATATAGGTGTGTGAGTCAATAAGAAAAGTTTGCCATTCTTTTCCTTAAAAATAAATAAATAAATAAAACGGAAAGAAAGGAAAATATTCATATAAGAACTATAAAATAAATTATCTTGATATCCATGGTTTAATGTTTAAAAAATGAAGAAAAATTATAATAAAATTCAAGTAATAAAAAATACATATTATAAATTGTTAGTTGCATCAAGTTTCAAAATTAGGCTTTTAGAGAATGAGACTGGTATAAATAAAAATCATGGCAGCTTTTAAAGGTCGTGTAGTTAAAAAAAATAAAAATAGATATTATTTAAAAAAAAAAAAAATGAGACCGTAGTAAGTAAAAATAAATGCCCTGCCCAGTATTTTTTGGTAAATTTCTGATAAAAGGCAAGCATAATTGGTTGTAAATTATAAAGTTATTTCACTTCATTCAATAGCACCCTCTGACAGCACCCTCTAGCTCGCCTTCAAGAAACAGGAATCACTTATGCAATATAAAAATTTGTCACGATTTCAATAATTTAAAAGCAACTAATTAAAACTTCACGAATTTTTCTAATGGAACATTCAAGTTATTTACCGTCAAATCTTGACGGGTACTATCTAGTTCAGTTTAATTTTGTAAAAAAGAATGTTTAAATTTAATTAATATTTATCTGAAAAAGTATTTAAGAATTATAATTATGTAACTGAAAAAAAGGGGGGAAACGAGACGAAATGTGCAATGCGCACCACGCTAATTGAGAAACAGAATGGAAAAGAGAAAGCGTGCCAACGTCAATAGGTTTCAATATTCCCGAAACTGTCGCAACAAGAGAAGCACTTGTTTAATTGAACGTCATCGGAGTCAGTAGCTTTGTATAGTGAGAGAGACGACCGCACCGAAGAAGAAACAAAAACGTGCCCTCGTCCCCTCCTTTATCTGCGACAAGGCCGGAGAGAGCCTTAAAATAGGTCCAAAGTGCAGCGTAAGGTTTTCTTTCCTCTGCTGGGAAGGATTTTGGGCCAACAGGGCACGAAGATTTTGAGAAGTGCTAGTTCGAGATCAGCCGTCACTGAACGAGCAATAGAGTTAATCAATCCCTCCGAAACTTAAAAATCCGAAACCAGCCAGGATGGTGGATGTCTCTTGCCGCTGGCGAAAGCCTCTTCTTCTCATGTACAACGACAACTACAGATACGGTACCGGACTTTACCAACCCGTCGTCAGCTCCTTGGACCGTCCCAGAGAATATACAATCTACCCACAGTACCTTCCACGTACACCAGCACCTCTACCAAAAGTTTCCCTGGCTGAGCACGATCTGTATGCCCCTATTTCCTTCGGCTACGGCAGGAATCTCCTCAAGCCCAGGACTGCAGAGGTACCCACAAAAAACAGAATCTCAAGCAGGTATTTTCCCACATACCACGGTATGGACATCCCATTTTAAATACTAACTCGATTTTAACAACGGATTGGTTCGGCAGAGCGATCGTTTTGGACTGTTCTCGGCTGGCAGGGCCCTAAAGGTGAACCGTCCCTTCAAATTTTCAAGATATGTTCTTTTCATGTAGCATGTTCCTCCAAGATTTCTTGTTAGATCTACCAGCATGTTCTACTAATAGTGAGAACCATCCCATAGTTTTCCAGAACACAAACTTTGACCATCTGTTTCTCTTTGAACCCTTACTTTTTCCGTGTCCTTAAAAGAAGTCGTCAAGTTCCTGATATCTGTGAATGATTGGTTTGTGCCTGTTTGTGACTGTCTGTGGCTGTATTTTATAACGACTCTTTAACAGTGAACTTTTTTAATTTCTTTTTTCTGTTTTTGAACTGAAAACAGTCATCTATTCGCGTTCATGACCTTTGTAAACACCCAAAATGTCTGTGAAGATTTGCAAGACCTGATGAGTATTTTTAATGTCTGATTAACCATTTTATTTATTTATCTATTTTTAAAGCAGTCGTCTTTCAAAGTTTGTATTTATAATATAGGGGAATACATAATTTAATGAGAAAGACCAAAAAGTTATTCAAAAACAAATTTTAAATAAATTTTTTTCTAATAAATATGTATGTATTTTTTTATTTTTACTCAGGTATTCCGAGTTTTCTTTCTTTTCAATTCCGAGATATTTATTTTTGCGAAAAATATTTGTAAGACTTTTTTATTTTAAGTTTACGATATATGTTTTTATTGCATTTGTGTGATTGAAATGCTTTTGTTGTTAATCGTAAGTTATTTTTTTACGATGTCGAAAAATAGAGAAATATAAAATTATGCATTAAAAATAGTTTTATAAATCAAATGCTTATTGATTGATTTTAATGTACTTAAATGATCTACCGATACTAACAAAAATAATGTTAATAGCAAGTACACTTAATATAAATGTTTCGTATTTTTTGCTTTAAATAGTGTGAATTTTGCCTAATATTACATAAGAAAAGAAGTCCAAAATAAAAATTTCTTCACAAAATTGATATTTTCAAATCATAACGAAGACCAACATATATCTAGATTTTTGGAAGGATGACTATTAAGCTATATTTTTAATTACATATTCTATACATAAAACATAAAAACAAAAATTAAAAGAAATCGCATACATTTTTTTTTAAAAAGGGAGGGGGGGGGGGGGGTTGCATGCGCATGTTGATAATTTTAGTCTTTTCTGTGATATATATTTAACGTTTTATTTATTTATTTATGAATAAATTCAGGGGCAAATAATTGTTTTTCGGTAACGCTAAATTCATACCAGAATTTTCGAAAATTTTTATTTGAAAATAAGAAAATGCAATTTTAGAGCTTTGTTTTTCACCAACTTCATAAAAATAAAACTTTGTTTTAAAAAAATATATTTTGTACAAATCTTAAACTTAAGTAATATAAAAATTAGATTAAACTTAAATAATATAAAAAATATCCCATTGCCCTTGAATGAGATAAAGAATTTTTTTTTAAATTATTTTCAGAAAAGTTCTTTATTAAGATTAAATTCCGATTTCTATTATTATTTGGTTGGCTATTTTTTAATTATTTTTTAAGTAGTCACTTAAATTAGATTAATTTATACTATTTTATGAGACACAGATAGCAAATGTCATTTTTATAACTTTTTAATGATAAAAATCAGGGACCATGCTTAATAAAAGATAATATATATATAGTAAGGTAAGTAGCTTATTTTAAATGAAAATGTGAAGAAAGTTTGAAAATATTTTCAGACGATTTTTCTTTGAGTACAGAAGTTTAAAAGAGCCTACAGAAGTTTAAAAGTATATTTTTCTATCAATATCTGTAATTGAAGATTGGAAATTAATATAAAAATAGAAAAAAAAATGAAGGGGGCTTAAACTAGCAATAAATTGTGATAAATATGCAAATAAATCGAAAATACGTTAATGATTTATATTTACTCACATCTGTTGATATGTATCTGTATGTCTATGTTTACATCTATATCAATCTATAAGTTTTTTGAAGATGAAAACTAATTATACCAATATTATTGGACAAGATAATGAAAGTTTGAGAAAATTAAATATTTCTTTAAAATAATAAAACGAATTATTTTGCAATGTTTAGATGTTATTTTAACATAGAAAATATTTTTAAATAAGTTTGATATATTTAAATATATGTTGGTTCTCATATTTATTCATTAGAAAAAGTAATTTGAATAAATATCTGAAAATATGAACTACTTTATTATATTATATTTTATTTTGAAAATTTTAAATTGTTTGCAGTCAATTTATCTTTGCTACGATATAAATTTTGTTTATGAAATTGAGTCATACACTATTAAAAACAAACAAGTGATTCGAATCCAAATATTGACCTAATAAAATAGGTAATCAGTAAATATTAAAGAAGCATTTTGTAAAATATAAATTATGCTTTCTGATTTTCCATACAAATCTTTTTAGTCCTATAACGCTAGTTTATAAATAATGTAAATAATATATATATATATATATATATATATATATATATATATATAACCATTAATTAAACATAACCTACCACCATTAAAAACAGCAATATTATGAATTAAAGCTGTAAATATTAAAAAAAAAAATAATTTAATTTATTATAAGAATTATGGAAGAAAAAATATATATATATATATATATGAAAATCTACAAATTTCATTACATTTATAAGTTCCATTGTTGTCAAATTGTTCCTTCTATACCAAATCGTCCACGATTAACTGTAAATTTATAAATTAAACTTTTTAATTTTTCATCTACTAAATAAAAAAGATTAAAACATCAAAACAGATTTTTAAAAAAAATGGTACGAGAGGCAAGTATGAGAATTTTTTTTTTTTTTAAGTACGAGATTTAAAGTCTTATTTAAGTGGTTGCCATCATATGAATTTACACGAACGAAAAATTTATTTGCTGTATAATACAATAGTTTGTAAAAATGTGTTTTTTCTTTTCTTTTTGTAGTACTGATAACACTTTAAAGTAATAGATCATTTATTTTATTTATTTTAAGGAAACTTAATATTTTAGTTTTTTATTTCTATATTTTAAAATTTACTTTGGTTATTGCTGGAGTTATTTTGCGCAATGTTTTCTCAAATCATTCCCGTTTTCCGAAATAATTTGAAACGATTAAATATAATAAATTAATTATTCTTTGGAACCATTGTCTTTCTTGAGCTCTTTATTTTATGCATCAAAATACTTTATTTTTAAAGTCAAGTTTTCAAAAAACTACTTTCAAAAGTATATTAAAGTATTATACTTTTATTTATATTCTAGATTGCATTACTCTTTTCTTTTTTATTTTTTGACAATATTTTTATTTTATTTTTTACTATTTTTGTTTTTAAATGTGTAATATGATTTAAAGTAATTAAAACAACGTGTTTTAATGGTTAAAAAAAATTTAAGTTTTTTAAAACCTATTTTTACATATTACTAAGTAAATGCTAAAATATAATTAATTTAGTATAAAAAATTGTTATTTTTAAACTACTCAAATTTTCAAGTAGTTTAATTTTTAATAGAAAGTTTGAAATACTACACCTATTTTATTAAAATTTTTGCTTCAACTTTTAAAAGTTTCAGCTATAGTATAATCAACAAATTTAAAGACTGAATTTTGTTTACCAGAAAATAATTTGAATGATAGCACAATCTTATTCTAAAGAGAAGAAAACATTTTGAACGATAACGCTTTTTTTTTTTTATGAACAATTTACATAGTGAAAAATACTTAATAATCACACATTTAATTTTTCATACAAATAGTTTGCAAGATATTGCAAATAATATTTAAATAACTTACGTGTGTAAAATGATATTCAACTAGAAAAAAAATCATGAACATTTCCAAAGTCTTAGTATTTTTAAACTAACAACTAAGTAGAAGAAAAAGGAAAGGAACCTACAAAGCTGAGAAAAGCTTGTTTAAAGATTTCGTTTACGATTGCAAACAGTTGATAAATGTTTCTAAAAACAGTTGCAGCTCACATTATAAAGGAGTTACAACTCTGAAAGATTGCTGTAATGTCATACGGTATATAGATTATCTTATTAAAAAATCTCAATATAGACATTTTCACAAAATTTTGAAAAAATATTCGGAACCGAGTCCTTTTAAGATGAATCAAAACCAGAAAAATTATATTTTTTCGAGTTTATTAAGGTATTATTAAGGTAAGTTTAAGGTAACCTCCTCGCCCAATCCATCTTCCCGGAAAATGGTCATTCAAAGAAGTACGAACGATGGTCCAATTCCTTGGCCACCCAGATCACCTGATAGAACGCCGCTGGACTTTTTCCTTTGGGGATTTGTAAAGGACAATGTTTACAGGAGGAGAGTGTCGAACATTGATGACTTAAAAGTCAGAATTACAACCGCAATAGCTTCTGTGGATGCGACACCTGGCGTGAAATTGACTGTCGACTTGATATTCTCCGTGCGACGAAGGGGGCACACGTGGAAGTTCATTGACAAGGGTCATGAAACTTTTTGAGTCTATCTAACCATTTATGTTATTAATTTTAATCTATCTTTATTATTTTATGAGTTATTAAACATCAAAATGGGTCCGGGACTTTATAAACACCCTGTAGATTGGTAGAGTAAACTCGATTTTTTAAATTTTGGATAAGGCAAGTTTTGAAACTCATATCGAAAATAAACTAATTGCTGGATTATTTCCCTATAAAAAGGGAAAATAATTTTAACTGATTTCTCGCTTTATCTTCAGACTAGAATATTGTGAAAATTTTAAAGACAGCTTTTATTGACAGTTATTAGTTAACATTTTAACAGATCACTGAATATTAATTTATATATAACAATTTCATCAATAAACCGCAACTCTTCACTGAGAGCTATTTCATTTTTCATTGATTTTTGAAGCATTACTTGTGTACTGCAATTTGTGCAGCAAATTTCCAGGGGGAACCGTCATCATGAGTTAGAAAACCGTAAAACATATAGAGTTAAAACTATCTGAACGATTATGATCTCCGGTGTAATTCATACATGCAGTCTATGCATAAATACGATAAAATTTAAGCTATACCAAAAGTTTTCCTTCAAATTCTTCTATTGTGAGCTATCAGCAATTCGTGCTAGATTTTATTGCCCGACATAAATTGATTTCTTTTTCTCACTCCTGAACGTCGGAATTTGGTTCAGTGCCATCTATGTCATAGCTGGATAACAGATGGTAGAAAGTCGGCTTATGACAATTTGCCAGTAAGATAATACCTTGACAGCGTATTTTTATAACAAGTACATTGTGAAAACAGTTGCTCTTCTTGCTTCTATTTTACGCCACATTTCCAAAAAGATAACACCATCAAATTATGTAGCATTTAGATAGTGCATGCAAGTTTTTTTTTTTTTTTTTTTTTTTTTTTTTTAAAGCGATAGAGTTGCCTGTTGAATCAATCGTCAAAAAATGTCGGAACAGTTGTGATTTTAAAAACATCAGGACAAATGCGTTCCGTACCGTTATATTTCCGCTACAATGCGTTGATTTTACGTTAATTTATAGAAATTAATGAGTTTTTCGTGTAATAAATCGACATATATTTAAAAATGAGTGATTTTCGGATTTTTTCCTTTATATGTGTTATTTGGTCCTTCCTGTCGAATTTTAAGGTTCCAGATAAACTGGAAGTATCTTGCAGGTTTCGAGAGTAAAAACTATAGGGTACTCCCGGCTTATTGAAATTTGGCACGAAAAAAGGGTCTTATAGAAAATATAAAAGGAAATAATCCGAAAATCGATTTATTACGTGATTTTCCATAATCGGGCTTTCCGAAGGAGACTATAAGGGTTCCTTTTTTTCCTTTTGAGATCCCTAAAAGCAACATGATTATTGTTGTAGATTTGGTTTCTGGAAGGTTCCCATTCCTCATTAATTTTTAAAAAAATGATTGGACACTGGACACTTCAATTATATTTGCCTGCAAAAGGTAGTTAAACTGCTATGCATGGTTTTTGATCCTATAAAACTAACTCTTTTGAACTCTTAACTTAAATAGGGCATAAAATAATTATTTGATTAAAAGACTGTATGCATGAGAGTGTTTATCATACATTTTCGGATTATTTCCTTTATGTTCTATAATACCCTTTTTTCGTGCCAAATTTCAAGGCTCTAGATAAACCAGGAGTACCCTATAGTTTTTACTCTCGAAACCTGTAATAATGATTGCTTTATTCTATCATTGTTCTATGATTGTATTTGTTAAGAAAATGAGTTTGTTATATCTATTGTGTGTTTAAAGTTATAGGTAAGTACAGGGTGTCCCAAAGACACACCCAAATTCTAAAATGTAATAATTCATTAACTATAATAAACATAAAAAGGTGAAATGAATGATACGCGTATAATAAAAATAAATTTTATCTACAGTACTTAACATAATAGTTTTACTTTTCAGTACTAGATGGCGTTGTACTACCTTAATCTTTTAGGGAACGCTAAAATAACATGTAATTCTACATTGAAAGTCACCCAGTCAATCTATTCTGTTTAGTTATTAAGGTTGTTCTTAACTGCTCTGACACAACAAGCGCAAAACGTTTTGACACATTTACAAATTCATTTTTTAAAGGAAATATAAAATTGGAAAGCCTGGCCATGGAAGCGATTATGAATTGAACTGTTTTTTACATTTTTTGATCAGTCAATTACCTATTCAGTTATAAGCCATTTGGATCACGTGACAAACACGTTTTTAGCCCGCTCTTGGGTGCTCTTTCTTCGCGCGGAAATTCGGTTCAAAAAGCCCACTTTGACACTCTTTTCTGGAAGATCTATTGCGTTTGCAAAAAACAAAAGGAAAAAACAGCTCAATTACATAGTTTCTGAACAACACCACCAGCTCGTTTCATGCATTTTCGAACAAAAATAAATTAAAACTTATGTCAGGGAGTTGCCCTTTTCGATTTGAGAACAGCCTTAACATGAAAAGAAAAAATTCGTTTTGAAAATTTGAAGTTAGTATATGCACCTCTACAATTAAATACATCACAACTATTTATTGATTAAAATTGCAATTATTTTTTTAATTATTGCATACAAAACCTGAGAGTTAGTTGCCTTATTAGCGTGCCATTTCCTTATTGTATTTAATGAATTATTAAATTTTAAAACTCGGATGCTCTTTTGGAGAAATCTTGTGCCAGCATGTAATTCTATCTTAAAAAAAGTAGCTAATGCTGCCGTAATTGAATTTATTGTGACTCCGGGCTTATATTAAGAAAAGTATTGCATATAAAAACATGAAACTACCAATTTAAGAGAAATGTATGATAAACATGCATAGAGTTTTTTTAATCAAAGAATTATTTTAAGCACTATTTAAGTTAAAATAGTTCAAAAGAGTTAAAGTTTTATAGGATCAAAAACCATGCATAGCAGTTTAACTATCTTTTGCCAGCACATATATTGATGTGTCCAGTGTCCAATCATTTTTTTTTTTTTTTTTTTTTACTTATTTAATCTTAAATTTTTGTTATTTTTATTTTCCATTATCTCAATAGGTTTATTTCTTTTTCAAAAAAGTATTATTTTACCTATTGTTGCCACATATATTTCCGAACATCTTTCTTTCTATTGAAAAACATATATACACGCGTATATTAACTCATTAAAGCCTGTTGGCAAGAAAACTTGCCAAGTAAAGCGAACAAAATTTTTAAATTTGAATATCAGTATTTTAGTTTGGAAATTTTCATAGTATTTTAGTTTGGAAATTTTCATATTATTTAATCTCAGATTTTGAGTGATTAAATAAATCCAAATTACAAAGTGGCAAAAACTGGTGTCGAAGAATTAAAAGAAGTATAAAGGAGGCTCGTTGTTAATGGACTAAGAGAGTCAGGAAAATTTAAATTATTACGTTCAGAAAACCTTAATTAGGTGAAAAGTAAGTCATATTTAAAACGATATATTCAAAACGTCCTATTTAATAGTTTTTCTTATAGCGTATATCCCCCTGAGACCCAGGCAAAATATAATGCATATATATTTTTTTAAATATGAGTTTTTTTCAACAAATAGGCATCAAAAATGATGTTTTTAAAGAAATTAATAAATTTAGATTTTTTAATTTTGTTTTACAGCACATCCATCTAAATGGATGTTCAGGCCATAACTCGCTTTAAAATAATTTTAAAAATGATAAAAGTATGGGAAAGAATAGAATTTATTATAAAGAACATAAGGCAAGTATTAACATTTGCTATTAAAATTGCAAATAGTTTAACAAATTAAAATAACATAAAAACGAAACTTACCAGCAGAACGTAGAATTCCAACTTGACTCATTAATTACGCCATTTTGTAAACAAAATAGTGACCGTTGCCAAAATCCAAAAGCTGAATATTGATTTTTGATCCATACATTACCATGCCAAACTGGTTTTAGATTGCTACAATGAAATTTAACGCAATAGAAGGTGAAAGCAAAACATCTATTTAAATGGATGCCAGGTCTCAGGAGGATATATATATATATATATAAACTTTTCTTCTAGACGTTATTATAAAAGTTTGAGAGGGAGAGACATTTTTTAGGTAATCACTTTATAAAAGCTGGATTTCAAATGTGTGTCTTAATCACCTAATAAGGCGTCAGCTGTCGCGACAGTAATGGGTGCGGTCTTGGGAACCGAAAAATACCCCTAGCCAAATGAATGGCAACCAGATTACCAGTGTTGTACTCGTAAAAACCAGGGGGTATACGCTAGAATTATGAAGTTCATGGCTAGAGTATACGCTATAGCTTTATTTAAGAAACAGAGGGTATACGGAACTTCTTTAAAAAATCCAGAAGGTATACAGCGTCCCTCCACTATACCCCTACTCAGGGTTCTCGCCATTGCACCAAATCGCGACAAAATTCTTCCTTTGGCGAGTAAACCAACAGTCAAATTCGCCAAATTGCGAGTGCTCAGTTTGTGTGCGTGGTGTGCCAATATAGTCGAGATTCTTAGGCGCGTTACTGAACAATTAATGTCGCTTTACATGTTCAATCGCACCCTGCCATTGCTCTATTTAGAGAGAGATACTGACTCAACACCAATTTAGTTTAACAACAGGCAAAGACACGGAAAGGATTATGCGATAGGTATTTCTCTATTGTCAGTTAATCACTATCTATGCTCCAGAGTCGCGGCAGTGAAAACGCAAACAAAATTACTCGCATTAACACGCTGAATGTCAAGTCTATTCTGTCGGTCTTTCCGTTTAAGCCACGAAATGAGACTCCCGTTACAGAATCTATAAGTGTCGGTCACCGATGACTGACGCGGCCTAAACGGAAAGATCAGTATCAGTCACCGGTAATTGACGTGGCATTCAACCTAAAGCGCCAAATAGAGAAAAAATTTGCTGGAATGCGGTGTTGAAATTACCCTTTTACCATACTATTTATTAAATGTAGGCAAAGTATCATTGACCTGTCAATTTTTTTCACTCGGTTACGAGTCGAAATCTCAGACATTTTTAGTGTATATTTTCACAACGGTAAATCAAAGATTGCTGTATTTAATTTTTGTTTAGACGTGCTAAAAGAATGGCTGAAACATTTACACATTTAGAATGTACTTATTTTTAATAGTTTCAGCAGCGAATACTCTAATTTCTATTGTATAAGCAATTACAAAAACTTAGGTTATTTTAGAACATATTGCAAAAAAGGGGATACAATAAAGGGTTAACGATGGATTTTTCAGTGTTTCAAGCCGAATCTATTTTGCTAACATTTCTGTTCATTTGGCTGCTGTTTTTTATTTCTTATTCGCCAAATCGCTAATGTTGGTCAAAAGCCAGCGAGAACAATGCCCCTACTACTATACCCTCCACTACACCCCTACAGATTACACTGTAAAAAAAAAATCTATCGAATTGACAGGAAAAACTGTCAATTTTGGCGCCGGTGGAAAACCGTTTAATTTACGGAAAAAAGCTTTAATTATTAATTAAAACAGTTTTTTATGTAAAAAATACAGATTTTTTTCTGCAAAAATTACGAAATTCAGTTTCTTTTACAGAAAAAAACTTTTCCTTCAAGACAGTTTTTTTTCTGTAAAAAATACAATTCTGTTCTGTAAAAATTACAGATTTTTTTTTACAGTGTACAGAAGATCGTCACGGGTCGTGATAATATTCCATCTTCCGTAATCGGGTAAACGTTTTAAAACAAAGCAAATTAGCGTGTTTTTGTAGCTTGCGGTGTGTGGATGGGGGGCTGGCGAGCGTAGCTCGTAGGCGGTGGAGTACCTTGGTGTTATAAAATGTACCTAAGAATATGATAGATGCATGTATGTAAAACGTACGCATGAAAGCAAGACAACTTATGCACGCAAGAGTATTAAAATAAGAAGTTCTGCTTGCCCTCTGCCCATGCAGGGGAAAGTGAAATAAAAGATTAATGTTGAATGCATCATGTAACAAAAAGCTATAATTTAATTTTTAAAAGTAACTTTCTCTTTTAATTTTTAATTGATATAAAGTTATTTTATGTATAATAGCGATATTTTATGGACTTCAAATCCGTTAAGTATGTGAATAATAAATGTATAATCCTATCTGAATATCGCTTCGCTACAAACATAAAATGAAAAGAAAGAAAACAAAATTGTAAAAATAAAAAGTATTTTTAGACACTGATAATGATATCGATATCATTAGGGGCGGGGAGGAGAGTTTGAGGTATGATATCGTAAAGGGAAGGGGATGGGGGGGTCCAAAATTACCATAAATTTGATAACGTTATATATGTACAAAACAACTCGATATAAAGCACTGATTTCGGCTGGTTTGTAAGCCCTCAGATCTTCCTATGGATATGCCCCTGATTTGATTTTTGACCTTGACCTTGCATAACCTCAATTTATCAAAATGAAATAGTTATGGGGGAAGGGGGACTGTTAAAATTAAATTAGGTTAAAAGCGTAGAATTTCTTTTTACCCGGCTGAAAAGAAGGGTTATGTGTTTCACGCGTATCTGTGTATGTGGATTTCTTTATACCCTCGAAACATCCCAACGACTGGATGAATTTTAACAAATGAGGTCTATCAACTCGTCTTAACGGTCTGATGATTATAGGCTAGGTTTTGTTTTTATAAATTCAAAATGGCGCTAGAGACGAAAAGAAAAATTTACGCACCCTATTGAGTGGCCCATCATTAGATAGGTCTTGCAAAATGAAGACTGTTTCATTGACTATTTTAGTCAGAAGCTCCGTTAAAATATTATACAACCTGGAAGTTGTGTAGGTAGGCTCTCTAGTAGGCTAATTTGAACAAGATATATGTAGCGAGAGTGCGAGCTAATAGTAGGAATTGAAAAAAAATAGTTTCACATTGATGAGAAATAATTAGTTCGCTTTTTACGCAGTCGAGTTTTGATTTTTTAAATTTAATTGTTTATTAATTTTGTGCCTAACAGATATCTCTGTAATTCGATAATACATTACATCGAGACGTATGATGAAAAGCAGTCACTAAAAGTACACTAACATTTCAACAGCATTTAGACAGTAAAAATATTAAGGAAAATTTGTAGCCAAGGTATGAGTTTCAAATCATACGTTGGCTCCATTTATTTTATTTTATTTTTTATCTTCATAATGTGCATTATCTATTGTTTTTTGCTGGTGTCATACTCTTTTATCCACCTGTTAAAAAACTAATGAAATATAATGGAATAAACTAAACGATACTATAAATCATAATTAACCAAAATAAATTTGACGCAAGTATAAAAATATTTAATCTTAAATACGTAAATTATCACATTTAATGCTAACTAAAAGTAAAACCAAGACAGTGAAAAATGTCGAAGTCGGGAATCGAATCAGGATACTTGGAATAACACTGCAATGCTCTATCATTTGAGCTACAAGGACGATACCCAGCCTGGCATCTCTCACTCACATATGTCGGTTGGAGCGTTATTCAAAGAATCCGGGTTCGATTCCCGGCTTGGATATTTTACAATCTGTTGGTTTTATGCTGAGTTAGCAATGCGATGATTCACGTATTTAATATTAAAAAAATTCGGGTGTGATTTCCAGGGTTCATACGGGTCCCGTTATTTTCCGGGTAAAATATCAGTATTTTTTAAATTAAATAAATAAATAGTTCAAACACGCGAAATTTCGCCTTATTTAAGGAGAGATAAGAAAATGCTGGTATCGGAGAATTTCCAGGACCCGTACGAAACCTGATTTCACTGCTGAAAAATTGAAAAATTAATTTAAACTATACATAAAAATATTTTAAAGTTTTCTTTTTAAATACATGACATTTGATCACATGTTTGCATTTTATCTACATAAATTTGCATATATTTTAAAACATTTTGCAATCGTGATTTTTATTTTGAATGTATTTGAAAATATATTAAGGCAACGACCTTAAGTTTATTACTAAAATGGAAAATAACGAATAAAATTCTGTGGTATTTCCGATATTGAATTACTCTATATAATGTACTTTTGTGAAAACCGCATTTAAATTATAGTATGCGTTACATATTAGTTACATTGTAAATTTAATTAGAACTCTTAGCATGAAAAATTTTCAAAATGACTTTTGAAAGGAATTCCATCGTGATTTATATACAATAATAATAATAATAATAAAAATGATTTTCTAAATAGTAATTTCTGTTGTTTTTAACACAATTGCGAGCAAGTAATTTTGTTTCTGTAACATTAGTCACACGTAAGAAATTTTCAACAATTTTGTTTGAAAATAAATGAATGCATTTTTTCCCCCTTTAAGATATAAAAGGGAATATTATTGAAAAATTCTGGTACAAATTTTGATTAAAATTAAGTGGTATAAATTATGTACAGGTCTCTTCAAGGAATTAATATATGAGCTATTTTTCTTTTTACTGAAAGCCGTCTTTAAAAATAAATTATCTAGAAAAAAAAGAAAAAAATACATCAATTTTCTTGAAAACAAAAAATTTTGGAGTTTCGACAATTAATAATTTTTATTTAAGGTGTTCACATATTTTGATCAACTGTTTCTTTTTTAAATTTTATATATAAAAAAAGAATGACACAGCTTGAGGGCAGAAAATTTAAATTTACTATATTTAATTATTTTGAATAAATTATCTGGTTATTTTAATTTTTAAATTAAACAGTTAATCAAATATACTGCTGATTTACATTTGGTGAAAATATATAGTTATAAAACTTAATCTGTATATGACATTTCTCATTTGTATATTAAAACATACATTTGTACAGTCGTGGAAGATAAAAAGTAAACACCCCTACTAACTCTCCAACAAATTATCGTAGAAGAAATTCACTGGTACCATACGAAGTGTTGGAAATAAAGTTTACTTTTAAATGATGCATATAAACTTTGCCGTCTATATATCAAAACAAAACCCAAACTTTTTTTTTTTTTCAATAGCAGCACCCAAGTTTGACAGCATAAATAAATTGTACACCCTTCAATTTGTCTAAATCCAAATTTTCCTGAAATTCGTACGATTCATTTCAGAGAAATTATTTTAAAATTAGCCTATTTTAGGGGATGTATCCAAATTGAAGTTCGGTAATGGATTGTTGAAATGCTACAGAATGACAAAGTTACTTCTATTAATGTATTACAGTAGAGCGCCGATTATCGGAACTCGTATTAACCGAACTTCCAATTATCCGAACAGCCTATTTCTCTCCAAAAATTTTGAAAACCGAACAACCAATTATCCAAACACCCTATTCCTCTAATTTTCGGGAAAAGTTTCGGGTAAAGTTTTTACCACCTAATATTACATCTGTAATCCAAACATGGATCAGTGTGTGATAGAGACATTCAAGCGATTTATAGGAAGCAAATGTTAAGAATGATCCTTTTATCAGAAGAAACAGAAGAGCCTGATTCTCAAGATACTATAAAAATTGATTTGAAAGATTGTTGTACAATGGCTGGTGATTCCTGGGATCTGGTAAAACCCTCAACATTAAAAAAGGCTTGGAATAAAATTTTAAATAAAAAAAAAAGTGATAGTGGATCAGAAATTGAGGAATGTAAAATAATAAAGGAGATGGGAAGAATCCTAAGGTATGAAGAAAATGAAATTAACGAGTTGTTAAATAGTGACGTACATGACCCTGGATATCAGATTATAAATGATGAGATTCAACATGTAAAAGAAAACGAATGCTCTGAAAACTACCCAAGCCCATCACTTAATTTAGCCTTTGAATGTTTAGAAACAGCTACGAAATGGCTCGAACGGCAGAAGAATGCTGATCCCATTCAACTAACGTATTTAAGAAGAATGTGAGATAGGACAGCATTGGAAAGAACGTCTTCTTTGAAGCAAGCAACAATCGGAAGCTTTTTTGCTTAAATTATAATCTCAGGAGTTCAGAAAAAGAGAAAAAGAAAATTTTAAATGATGAAAAAGTAAAACTAAAAAACAGTTTTTAAACACGCTAGCACTAACTGGTGCTGCCAGTCCTAAGCCTGGATAAAGTGTGAAGGTTTTAGTATAGTCAGAGACATCCCTTAAATTGTCTGTCCATTTATCCGAACTAGGGTTGGTCCCGACTTGTTCGGATAATCGGCGCTCTACTGTATTTCTTGCCTTAATATGTTTTGACTATTGCAACCCAAATGTGAAAATGAATGAAATAGTGTAATTTTTTTTTCTCCAAATCATGCTTTTCTGCACATCCTAGGCGGTTTCTTAAAACAACCAACTTTATGTTTTTAGGGTTCCGTAGTTAAAAAGAAAAAACGGAACCGTTATAAGATCACTCCTGTGTCTGTCACAGCCATTTTACTCGTAAACTATGGAACGTGGAGAGTTCTGGTACAACATAGTAGTTGGACATACACAAGGACAGGGGAGGCGTACCCTATGCCTAGTTAACAACTTTTAATGATATATATGTGTAATGTCCAGTAGCAGTGTAAAAGCAATAAACGTCAAAGTGTTAAAAACAGACTAATTTAAGAGGTCTCAAGACTCTTAAAATTGGAAAAAATGAAAAAAAAAAAAAGACCATTTTCAACATTTAATGTCTTAAAATGTATATAATTTTAAAACACAATTTTTATTGGGATGAAAGATATAAGTATGTTCTTTCATTTCATGTATTTAAAAAATTGCAAGATCCAGATTTAGTAATTATAGGGGCTCGAAACTGTTGGACATTTGGACTCGCACTTGACCGTTTTTTTAAGCATAATTAGAAAGCTACTTGAAAGAAAAAATTGAAATTTCGGATTCGCATAATAGCCCAGTGGTAGAGGAGGGGGAAAAGGCCGAATTCGGAATTAAGGGAAAGCTGGAAATTGTTTTAATCCATTTAGTTTAGGTCTAGAATGAATAAACATTTAACACGAAACTGAGGGGACCCACATTTTTTTTCGTCTTAAAAAAATTTCGCGTTAAGATTTTTTTTTAAAAGAACAAAACTCTTAAACATTTTCGACGTCGTCAAATTTTATTTCGATTTCCTCTTAAACTACTAATAAGTTGCAACTATTAGGATAAAAAGCAAGTAAACAAAATATTGTTTTGGAGGGATAAAATCAGATCTTTTTTTGAAGTGTCTTTTTTCATCATTCTGAGATCTAGCTTGTTTGAATCAAATAAGCAAAGCTGTCTCTAAATCTTCGTGCTTAGTAGCTCTCATACGTTTTCTCTCAGGCTTAAACATACTGCTTTCGAACATTAACATAATGGGATCTCTGTTTTTTATTATTGTTGATAATGTGAAATTGGCAATGCAAAACTTTTTGCAGATTTCTGTTTCATTAACTGCATGAAGCAGCTTCATCTTCATTTGAAGCGAAATAGCAGTTTGTTTTCGCACCGATTTCTCAGCCATTGTGCTCATAAAACATAAGCTAATTTATAAAAATCACTAAATTCACTGATTTTCACCCAAAATTCAATGGTTTTTACACAAAATTCACCAATTTTAACACAAACTTACTAGCTCGAAAGCGAATTTTTTTCATGTTAACCGACTTCGTTAAAAGAATAAAATGTATTAAATTGCATCGTTTACTGTCCGGACCGCTATATCATTTCGTGTTAATCGATTTTTGATGTTAAGCGTTTTCGTGTTAAACGTATTTCACTGTACTAAGTTTTCACCCTCGTGTAGGTGAGCGTTAGAAAATATGTACAGATTTAGAGTCAAAGTCAATACAAATGCTGTAGAGCTTAAAATTCTGAATAAAATGAGTACCCACACTTAATATTTTTGTTGAATATTAAGCTCAGAATTCTACTTCAAAGTTTAGCCTAAATCGCTAATCAAGAGCTTGAAGCCAGGAGAGACCAAGTTATCACTCCACCCTGCTTCTAATTTTTTTTTTTTAAATATATATATACATTTTTTTAAAAGCATTTATGATGTTTTTGTAATTATTTTAGCTCATTATTTTGGATATTTTGAGAATTACGGTTTAACCTCTTGAATACGGGAGCAGTGGTAGGGGATGAAAAAAGGGGCGAATTCGGAATTAATTTGGCGGAAAGCTATAAATTGTTTTAATTCCTTCGACATAGATCAGAAATTAACGTACTAAGTTTCCCTCTCCTGCTACGTAGGCTTTTGGCGCTACGAACAAATTAATAACTTAAAAAGTGCATTTTTTCATGATTTTTAGCACATTTAAAAAATGATTCGTATATGATGGGAAATATTGTTTATTATTTCAGATATTATATTTGAAATATGGGTAGTATTTAATATGACGTATAAAGTAACAGTGCGGTGTGTATTAAAGTTAAGCAGATTGAAAATTAAGTGCGATGATTCGAGGAGAGGGGGGGATCGAACAAGAGGTCCGTAATCAAGAATCAGAACCGTAATCAGAACCGTAATTCTCAAAATATCCAAAATAATGACCTAAAATAATTACAAAAACATTGTAAATGCTTCAAAAAACATGTATATAAAAATTGGAAGCAGGGTGGACTGATAACTTGGTCTCTCCTGGCTTCAAACTGTTGATTAGCGATTAAGGCAAATTTTTGAAATTGCAACCTTAATATTGTACAAAAATATTAATGTGAGTACTCATTTTATTCAGAATTTTAGGCTTTACAACATATCTATTGACGATGTTTTTGATAGAGTTAGCTGTTTTGAGATATTGTTAAGTTAACCTGGCTTCAAGCTCTTGATTAGCAAATAAGGCAAATTTTTGAAACAGAATTGCAACCTTAATTATGAACAAAAATATTAATGTGGGTACTCATTTTATTCAGAATTTTAGGCTTTACAGCATATCTATTGACGATGTTTTTGATAGAGTTAGCTGTTTTGAGATATTGTTAAGTTAACCTGGCTTCAAGCTCTTGATTAGCGAATAAGGCAAATTTTTGAAACAGAATTGCAACCTTAATTATGAACAAAAATATTAATGTGGGTACTCATTTTATTAAGAATTTTAAGCTCTACAACAGTTGTACTGACAATTTTTTGATAGAGTTGTTAGCTGTTTTGAGATATTGTTAAGGTAACTTGGTCTCTCCCGGCTTCAAGCTCTTGATTTGAAAAATTTTGAAATAGAATTGCGACCTTAATGTTGAACAAAAATATGGGTACTTATTTTATTCAGAATTTTAAGCTCTATAACATTTGTACATTTGACTTTTTTTTTTTATATATAGAGTTAGCTGTTTTGAGATATTGTTAAGGTAGTAATTAGGAAAAACGCGTTTTTCGAAAATAAATATGTACATATTTTCTAACATTCACCAAGTACGAGTTAGAAAACATAGTACGTTCATTTTAGACCTAAACCTGAAGGGATTAAAACAATTTCCCGTTTTCCCCTAATTCTGAGTTCAACCCCTTGACCACGAGGTTAAAACTTTGAAGTAGAATTATGACCTTTATGTTCAACAAAAATATTAAGTGTAGGTACTCATTTTACTCAGAATTTTAAGCTCTACAACACTTGCATTGACAATGTTTTTGATAGAATTAGTTATTTTGAGATATTATGGTATTTAAAAAAAAGTGACTAAATCTATACATATTTTCTAACACTCACGGGGAAAACGTAGCATATTCATTCTAGACCTAAACTGGAGGGATTAAAACAATTTCCAGCTTTCCCCTAATTCCGACTTCGACCACATAACCACTGGGCTATAAAGCAGGGCAAATATAAATCCATCAAAAAAATTGAAAGTTGCAATCCATAATTTTTTCGAATATTAATTACATAATTCATATTATAAAAATTACAAATTCAATGTTTTTATGTTTGGTATTTTTAGTATTATAGCCATACAAAAAATTAGCACATTAGGATTACAATTTCAGAAGATATTAATAAAAATATGAAAATAAGATTAGAAGCTATAAATTTTGAATGTTTCTAATTCAAAAACTTACCATCCAAATGACTTGAAATTTCGTATCTAGGTATAGTTGGAAACGAAGATTTTAAATATAGTGTCAAAAGGGGGTGTCGCCATTGAAAAAAAAAGTTTGAGCTGGTTTTGATTTGTAGATGGCTTCCTAAGCAAATTTTATATATATATATCATTTAAAAGTAGACTTTATTCTCAATCTTTTGGTACCAGTCACTTTCTTCAACAATTTGTTGCAGTTAGTAGGGGGTGTTTACTGTTTTTCCCACGACTGTATTTAACTTTAAGAGTTTATTTTAAAACTCAATAGCTTAATTCAGACTTGTTATTTTCTATACCTCGACCTTGTTACCATGCAAGTCTTTCAAAAATACATATTCTTTAAAAACCGAGTTTTAGCAACAGCAAAGCACTTAGAAAGATTCATATAGAGTCAGTTACCTTTATTTCGCCAGTACATACATTTTTCGTGAATCAGTTACTGTGTAATCAAATGCGTTATCACGATTATATGAATATCTATAATGATTTTGAAGATAAAGATTTTGAAATTAAGCGTGAAAAGAAAGTCACGCACGGTATTTTAGAAAGTGCGTGTAGTAATCTCTTTGGCTGAGATATCTTTATCAAGGTTCATTCAGGATAACAATCTAAAAGATTATTTTTCACAGATTAAAAAAAAATTATATAAATATATATATCAAACCATTAGATCAGAAAAAAACATGATAGAATTTTCTTCCTTGAATACCTACTGATTTTATATGCCAGTTATAAAATTGTTTTGAGTAATTTTAAGGCTGTATTCAAATTTTCTGAGACATTTTCAGACTCATTTTTAAAAGTAAAAACATGAAACTTGTTGAGGTGATTTTTGAAGAGATGTTTAAGAGGTCGTGTGATTTCATTTTCCGCTTAATTCATTAGAATTTGATTTTAAACAATTATTTTCTCAGTATGACCGTTTTTTTCATTCCCTGATCTCCCGCTTCGGAAAATTCGGTTCAAAACGCCCACTTTGACAGCAATTTTTACAATATTTTCTGCATTTATCAAAAACATCGAGAAGCACGGCAAATTATGTAGTTTATAAATAAGAGTATTTCCCAGTTTCATGCGTTTGAGAGCAAAAATGAATTTAAAAATGAATCAAAATAAGCAGTTTGAATTGGAATACACCCTTAAGGGAAGAAATCACCTGCAGCCGCTCGATATTGCTGATTTTAACACAATATTAAAAAAATTTTGGAGCTGTCAATATTTCTTCAAATTAAACGATTTTTTCAGAGTAAATTGTGCAAATCTTTGTTTATGTATACTTTTTAAATATTTTTAATGAAAAATAATTAGAATTCAGTTTAATGAAGGATTTAAGGACCCTTTAAGGATTTTCAAAATGGTGATTTGGCATACATGTGTTGCGCACAGGATCATAAAAAAATACATTCGATCTATCTACTTAATATTACATACATATATATTCATAAAGTTAAAATAGTGCACAACCTAAAATAATCAAGTTTAATAAAATAATCAAGTTTCCAGACGAAACTTTTTTCAGGCAATTAAACCCTAAAATACAAAATTTATGGTAAAATTTCAATGAAAATTCAAAAAATAAATAAATACGGGGTTATTCTAAATGGACACATTTTCAAAAAATTGTATTTATTAAAGTACAAATCCAAAATGAACAATCTTTATACCAATGAAAAGAGGAAGTTTCAAAGTTTTTTTTAAGACATTACGTTTGCTGCATCCAGGGCCCGACTTACAAGTTTCTGTGCCCAGTTCACTTTCAATTTTTCGTGCCCCCTTGATTGATTTACTGATACTAGTTTTTTTTTTTTTTTTTTTTAACATGTTACACACTTACTTGAAAAGTGTTAACTCAAATAAAATAATTAAGTTTTCCAGAAAATTAAAAAACGATTCCAGGAATAAAATTTTTTTTTCTCTTTATTTAAATGAGTTTTTAACCATATATTGAGATATATTTTTGTCATTTCATAGTATTAATATCTCAAATATCACATTTTTTCCCAATTTTATTTTTTTAATGGGAATTTAGATGAAATTATAAAAAATTTCGTGCCCAGGGCATGGGGCCCCGGGTGCCCGTGCTATAGTCAGGGCCTGCAAACATCTACGCGATAGCCAAACTAGATGACTCCTGTGGAGCACGAGGTTTTCTGCGTTCTTGGGTTCGCAAGAAGCGAGTCGCAAATTGCAGTGCAGCAGTCAATTGGTACCAAATTCCGTATTAAACCACCAACTAGAAAAAGCATTTGCCGATGTTATGAGTAATTTCGACAGACTGGAAGTTTGTGTAAAGGAAAAAGCACAGGCCGGCCGCGTGTGTCAGAAGATGATGTCAGACGGATTGAAGAAAGTTTTGTTCGAAACGGTGGACACATTGAGCATTTATAATGTCTTTAAAAAACTTTGAAACTTCCTATTTTCATTGGTATAATAAAGGTTGCTGATTTTGGTTTTGCACTTTAAAAAATACAATTTTTTGAAAATGGGTCCATCCTTTAGAATAACCCTGTATATTACAGGTACTTACTTAAAAATAGGTTGAGATTATGAATACAGGGAAACCTCCTACAACGGTCACTCCGAACAACGGTAACCTCGAGTACCGATCATGCTTTAGTGCTACCGTATCTCATTCATAGAAATAACATTACACTAAACCTCCGAACAACGAATTCCGAACGGCCACACCACAACATTTGTTTCATTTTTACGTTGTTTCAACTACAACTGAGATTGAAAAGAATGTGAAGGTGGATTTTATTATTTGACGTCCTTACAATTTCTCAATTAGTCTCCAGCAGTTGTCACATTTTTAAACAGTTGTCAGTTTTGTTAATTTTGACTGCAATTCTGTACTTAAATTGAAATGTAATTACAGATTTCTGTAAATCAGGAATTCGAAAGTACAGGAATAGTCATATATGATGATGAGTTAAATGATATTTTAAATAGCGCCGGAATGATCATGAAAGTTAGAGAGTACATAAATGTAGATAATGATTTGACAGTTTTTCTACTTTTAATACCATAGAAGAACTGATAGAAAGCAAGGTCAATGAGAATAAAAGTGATGGCGGAAATGAAGCGATAGATAATATGACGGAACTATCACAAAACTGCAGCGTAAAATGATATTCCGATGTTCTTTTTAGCTTCAGATTAAAAATTGCGTTCACTCAAAATGATAACGAATTGTACAAAATATATGTGGAAATAATTATGAATTTAGAGAAAGAGATATGCTTTAAAAAATAATTACGAATAAGTGATTTCATTAGTGTGAAATAGTATGTATTTTTTAACTGTAAAAATAAAATAATTTTGGGCCGTTATTTTGATGTAATTTAATTTTGAACTTTTAAAATGTGGAACCTCTGAATAACGGCAACCTCCATAGTACGGTCATTTTATCGTACTCACAGTGGTGGCCGTTATTCAGAGGTTTTACTGTATATATACACAATAATACTAAGTTTCTGTGTTAATTTTGGAAATAGGATGCTCGCAATGTCAAAAATATCCGTTTTGAGAAAAATGACTTTAAAGTTCAAATTTACCTTCATCTGGATATGTATAGTTATACATATTTTATAAAACCTTTTCAAATTAGAGTATGTCATACTTTTTTGTTGTTGTTGTTAAGTTTAGGTAGCATGTTATTCTTTAATAATAGACAAAAAATTTCTGTTTTAAAGTGATCTCCCCCCCTCCCCCTCTTTTAACACGTTGACTGCCATGCTACGAGTATACTCGTAGCTTTAATATTCGTGGCTTTAATTTATTACTTTCTCACCATTATTTTAAAATAAAAAAATAAATTGCCTTATTTATTGGCAGAAATTTCGCTGTATTAGTAAAGCGAAATTTACCTTTCAGAATTTGTAGTGGCAAAGGACTTTCAAGAAGAAATTTGAAAATTCTTACTTTTTGCGACAGTGAACGTCTTAAGGCAACATTAATACAAAATAGGTAATAAAATGTAAAGATCTTTAGAAAATCGGTTCTTTGTTATTTTGCATGTGCACGCCCCCCCCCCCCCCCCCAAAAAAAAGAAAACTTTAAGTACTACTTTATATTTCTTTTTTGGGAATGGAAAAACAGGGAATAATTACAACATACATAGTAAAATAAACAAAGACAAATGTTTCTTAAGCTATACGAAAATATAATAAAATCACAAACAAAACTATACAATAACCCCTTTCTGAGTGACACCCACGATTCCGAGAAAACTTTCTGTACCTTTAAAAACTCCCAAAACCAGTTTTCGAGGTTTAAAAAAGCATTTATAAAAACAGTTTTTTTTTTTGCTACAACTGATTTTCGGAAAACAAGTTTTCTCATACCGGAATATTTGTTATTAGGCTGCTATTCACTATACAATTAATAATTAAACATTTTCAGCTGCATAACTGAATAGTTGCATGCAATAGCAAGAGAATATTAGTTTTAATGTAAATGTTAACTATTAATGTGTCATGCTCATCGTCAGAGACCTCAAGGAACCCTAGGCTTGACTATTTTAGAGACCCTTTTTCAAAGCAACATTTTTCAGTATTTTAAACCGAAAGACGAGTGCAGGCAAACATTGAAATTTGATAAAATTCAAAATGTAATAATTTGGTAAGTTTTGGTCGTAAAAGAACCATTCCTAGACAGAGGGCGACATTTTTCTAAATTATTCTATGTAGGGATCTTATAAAAAATATAAAGTTTCGTATTTTAATGTGTATACAGCTTCTTATATCCATATCTAAAAGCTTTACTTGATTTGTAACTTTTTGGAATTAGAAGTATGTTTCTATAATCTGCGAGTTGAGATAATAGATGAGACATCTATTTTGACTATTCAGTATAATAATTCTGAGTACATTTTTAAAATATTTTGCATACTTTTTCTTTCAGAATTGATAAATTAAAAAATTGTAAATAAATAAAAAAATTAATGCATTTAATGACAATGCAATTAATGTCACTCCCTATATGGGATGTCTCATTTCAAAAGAACTTTTTTAGTTTAACAATGAACTTTTAGTATAAAAAAAGATAAAAACATTTCATGGGCGAGCACAAACCAATGAGGTTAACATTGCTTCTAGCAGCAAATACAAGTGGAGGCTTAAAGATCAAATAAATGTTGACTTACCAGGCAGAGAATCCCCAAGCATTCAAGCAGTTCAACGTTCTGCTGAAGTCTAACAACAAAGTCTGGTGGGTCACAAGAGAAAAATTTACAGTTTGGATTCGCGAAATGTTTGAATCAATTGTCAAAATCTATTTTGAGCGAAACCACAGGACTCTGAAAGACCCCTGGACTGGAATGAACTTGGTCGTCCAACGGGCCAGTGTTGCCATATCAATTTTGGAAAAGTAGCACAAAAATATCCAAAAGTAGTCCAAGGTGGAAAAAAAGTAGCGCCATCTATAGAGCAGTTCATACCACGTGATTTTTACCTTGAACAATGAATAAGCTGTAGGACACAGGGGTAGAAAAAGCGTTTGATAGGCGTAGACTTTATCAAGAGGATTTTTCCTTCTCCCAAAGCTGTATCTCTGATTCAATCCCAGGATAAACGGTAGCATGACGTTGGAGCGCCTGGATCCACACATTTTATTAAGCTGAATAGGTACCCACTTCAGTATTGACAAGTAAAGATAGATAAGAATAGGTGAAGGGTAAAGATAATCTCAGGAAAAATCTTAATTAAATCTTCGCTACCTTATTACACTATTGGGTGACTTTTTCTTAAAAAAAGGTGTGAAGAATTTTCTGATTGAAGAAATTACTCATAAAGAAATTTAAAATATATTTTGTAAACAATTCTTGGAATTTCTGAAAATTTTTTGCAGATCTACGCCGATCATAACCCTTTGAATTCAAAACCACCCCAGTTCAAAGCTACATATATATCGCTTTTTTATGGGCACGATAACTTCCAAAATTTTACACAAGTCTTTTCCAAATTAATACCTCAAATCGGGATGCAGACAAAAACCCTACGGACAAAAAACCCACTGGACAAAAGCTCCACCGGACAAGAACCCCTCTCCGCTGAATAAAAAGTCTATTTTCCCTAGTCTATTTTACAGAAAGGATCTCGAAAATTTAAAAATATTTCAAGCCTAATCCAGGCTTCGTTAATATGGCTTTTATAATATAATTATTCAGTCCTCCCTCCTCGTGTGAAAATCAGAAGTTATAAGTTACGTGATAAATATTTTATATTTCTTAAAATACACATATATTTTAACGTCTGAATTAAAATATTGCTTAGACTAAATATAAAACATTAGGCAGACTTGAATACATTTTTAAAAAATTAAATTTAAAAAAATGTATCATTCTAATGTTTCATATTTAGTTTAAATTTTATAGCTCGTTTCTACAAGTATTAGTATTTTTAAGATTACTAGGAGATCGTACCCGGGCTTCCCGGGTTAAAGAATATAGGTGAAAACATTTTTTTAAATTGAAAACTAATAATTTTTTTTTTTATATGCAATAAATTTTTTAGATTGACCACTTATTAAAAAAGGATTTCACATATGGAAAATACGAATTATACAATCAAATAAATTTTTTAAATTTATCAAAAGCGATATTTTCTTATTAGCCACATGCTAAGAGTTATTTGCCTAGATTTTGCTACTTATGGCATCCTTTTATATTCTGATAATTTCAGAGCTTATACATGTCTGGTAAATTTGTGTTTTATTTATGTTATTTTATTTATTTATTCATAGGGAAGTCTTTTTTTAATGGCTATTAGCCGTAAGAAAATGATGAACTCTTTATTTTGTTTTAAGGGCAAACGGATTAATCTTATGTAATCGAGCTCAGCGCGATATAGATAAATTAAAAAATATTTCATGCTTTAAAATTGTTTTTTAAATCATAGACAATCAGTAAACTGAGATGAATTTTGCAAACAAATTCCATTTGAAAAAAAAAATCCCATTTGGTGATCTAAAAATTTAAATTGTACGATTAAAAATATGATAGATTTGTGTTTTTTTTAATATTATTCCTTTATTTGTTTATAAAGAAGTATTAATTTCGTTAATTTGTCTTTCACAAATATGTTAGATTGGTGGGTTTTTTAATATTATTCTTTTATTTGTTTATAAAAGAAATATTAATTTCGTAAATTTGTCTTTCACAAATATGTCAGATTGGTGGGTTTTTAATATCATTCTTTTATTAAAAGGAAGTATTAATTTCGTTATGCAAAAATAGTCAGAAACAAATGCTGAAAAATGTTTGTTGCTTTATATGCAAAATGTTTATTATTATTATTATGTATTGAAACCGGCACGTGATAAGATAAACTTTTAAAAAATCATGCTTAAAAATTATTTTAGAAAATATAATACATCAGTCAATGAATACATTTTTTAAACAAATTTCATTTGAAAGTAATTTCTTTTCCTTATGCGACGAAAACTGAAAATGTACGATGGTCAGAAGATTAAAAAATTGCAGTAGGGAAAATTTCAAGACCGAAATTTGATCGTGAAGTGTTGCCATTCGCAAAATGACGTCAGCGTTACGCACAGATACGTTTGTTCGTTATAATATGGATACTTAATCAGTAAAATATAATAAAGATCAGTTATTAGGATGTGGTTATCAATTGAGGCTCTTATACTTGGATTTCCGGAATGAAAACAGCAATTTTCACCTTCTCAAACTTTGCATACGCACTCCTCATATACATATTCATCATTTTTAAAAAATTCATATTTTGTTTGATCATTTAAAAATCATTTTAACTCAAAACTTGAAGTCACGATTATCAGCAACATCTTTTATGTGAACAGACGCACTCTTTACTTGAGATTATAATCACAATTCCGGAGAGTAGAAATTTCCGTAATTTATGTTTTTTAGACGCATTTGTGTTAAAATGTTTTGCTTTATCTAAGAAAATGATCGTTTTCTTTTAAATATGACTTCATTTTCACTTAAATAAGCATTTCGCCTAGTGTCTGAAACTTAGTATCAGTACACATGCAGAAGGAAAAACAATATGCGTATGTTTTCAAAAGCAGTATGCCATTTTCCGTTATTATGCCCCTAATATAATATTCTACTCCTAATGGGATTTTGAGTCACTAAACCCTATACAATAATTTTTATCAACAAATTTCAATTTTTATCAGAAAATAGCATGAATAAAGTTTAAAATACCTCATTATTTCTCTCTTGTCTGCAATAATGAAAGTTATCTAATTTTCATCATTTTGAAGAAATTTCATAAAATGCTTTTAAAATTAAAATATAAAAGTGGGGATATTAAAAAAAAAACAAAAAAAAACAGATAGTGCGATCACATCTACAAAAGAAGAGCTTTCAGTTAAAAAAAAATATTAGTAAAATTGATTCAGCAGAACGTTCAGGGCAGATGACTAAAAAACACACTTTTGTTTTAAATATATAGATTATATAAAATTATGAAAAATTAAATTAAGCAAATTATGTTATTTTGATAAAATTATAGTAGAATGTCCTAAAGATAGCATTAAAATTTTATTATTCGAGAGAATTCAGGAAACGGAACGGAAAAAACTTCAGGAACACGATATTATTTTAAACCACGAATGTTTTGTTTGCTTGTCTAACTCGGCGAAGCAAATCCATCCAGGTGAGAATCATCAATTTCTGTAATATAAATCGCTATTATTTGCATGTCACCTCTCTTTTACAAAGACACTCTAAATTTTTGTAAAACATTGCATTTTATCAGTGTGTTATTTCGATTACATTATTTTCAAAAGTGAAGCATTTTCACCTGTGAAGAATTTCAAAGCAGCTGGGCTGTGAAAATGACTACTTCTACAAAACATAATTCAGGTTTAAGAATTAAAATACACGCTTTTTTATAAAATAATGTCATCTGCGTCCGCTAAAGCAATTCACTTTTACAATCCAATCTTAAACTTCGTCTATAGAAAAGTGTACATATGACGTCATTATCACGGAATAACAGACAATATTCTTGACATAGCCCCTATTTTAATTTCAACTTTTTTTTCAGGTTTTATGAGAAAATGGCAACAAAAAGATACAGTATCTACTATTTTCGACTATTTTCCGTTTACTTTCAATGACTTTCACTAGAAATGAGGTACTTTTGTTGCCACGATAAGAAAAATGGTATTAAAAACTAAAAATAAATTAATATCTCAAAAATAAATTGAGATACAGCTTTCAAATAAATTGCATTTAAAAGAGCATTTTTTTCCTTATACGACGGTGTAAAAATTTAAAATGTGCGATGTTTAGAAGTTTAAAAATTTGCAGTGGAGAAAATTGCAAAACCAAAATTTTATTTCAAATTTCAAAGTGTTGCCATTCGCAAAATGACGTATGCGTTACGCACAGATATGTTTGTCCTTTATAATATAGATTTTTTTCCTTATACGACGGTGTAAAAATTTAAAATGTGCGATGTAAAATTTGCAGTGGAGAAAATTGCAAAACCAAAATTTTATTTCAAATTTCAAAGTGTTGCCATTCCCAAAATGACGTATGCGTTACGCACAGATATGTTTGTCCTTTATAATATAGATACGGGTTTTTGTTTTCAAAACTGTAATGATAGTTTTAATTTGTACCCTTCCCATTCTCCGAGGAGGGAGTATACAATATACAAGCTATCACAGCCTTTGAGGCACAATTTTAAGAGATGCAGATTTTTAGTAAATAACATCAGATAAGGATGGTTTTTAAACATTTATTTCGACATTCCTGCTACTCTGTGGAGGGGGGGGGGGAATGTACTTCAATGAAATATTGAAGCAATGAAATATTGTTAAATGCAAAGTATCAGAATATAAACTTCAGATGAGAATAATTTTTTTTGTAATTCGGTCACTCCTGTCGCCCTGGTGGAGACATGTATCTCGGAAGTTAAAATTTCTCTTCAACTATGTTGAAAAGTATTAAAATTATAAGTAAATTGAGGTCAGTTTTATTAACTGCTTTTTGATAGCCAAAGTCTTTTTTATTTCCTCGTTCAATAATGAGAAATGTTTTAACAATGTTACAAAATATCTTTCATTTCTACATGTATGATTTTTTTCAGAATTCCCTATCGATTTTCAAAAATTGGATCAGCAATCAAAATTTTTCTTTAGGACTTTGAATTGCAGAAGATTACAGCTTTGATGTAACTTTTACATAACTATTGAAAGATTTGTTATCAAGTTTTCTATAATTTAATTACACCTTGAGTTATAAGCGAATGAGTACTCATGACGGCAGTTCTTTTTCCTTTTCCGCTCTGTCACTTTGAAAATTTAGTTTAAAAAGTCAACTTTGACAGCGCTTTTTGGTTGGTTGTATGGGGTTTTATGGCGCAAAGTCCCTATAGGGACATGCTGCGCCAAACAGCGCTCTTTGGAAGATCTACGACCTTTACCCCAAAATGCAATAACTGATCGATAGCATATTTTTTGAATAAGAGCACCATCCCATTTCAAGCGTTCGAGAACAAAAACGAATTAAAAAATGTGTCATAAAGTAAGCAGTTTGGATTTAAGAGCTCTTGAGTCAAAGAAATTTGATTAAAACATCATTGTTGACGGTATAATCTCAAACATGTTTTACATGAAAGAAAAATTAAATAAATTGTGTTACTCTCAGGATCCTCCAGATGTATGTCCGAAAATTTTATGCATGTACAAATGGAAAATATTGTACTATTACTGTACTATGTTCTATTATTGTATTGGTATTAATGGTGTACCTTAGATAATAGTTTCTATAGCTTTTCTCAATTATGTGTGGGAATCAATATTAATTTCTTATATTCCACCAGTTGTTAAAACTTTTCTCCTCCCGCGTTTTAATCAAACAAACCCAAACAAATATGACTGAATGTAATATCTTGTGATATTGTTATTCTTTTTAGAAAAATCATTTCTGAACTTTTATCGCATAGTTTGAACGTTATTTAATAAGAAATATTAAAATAAAATAGTTCTGGAAATCATTATTTTCTAAGTGTATAATATTATATATATATACCGGGTGTCCCAAAAATGACTGATGGATTTTAAAACTGAATAATTTGCAAACGGTTACAGATATCTAAAAAACTTTTGCAGGAGGGTTATGTAAGATGCCAGGAGTTTTTATGCTGCAATTCCCAATTTTAGTTAAAAATAGCAGCGACAGATGGCGCTGCAAGCAATATGTGCTAAATCCAGGCTCGATTTTTCGGCCTCTCTCTTATTCCATGCGAAAAAAGGAGATTAAAATGTTTTGAATGGATCCCGAAGTACCAAAAATCTGGAATTAGAACCTATTTCTTGCAGCGCCATCTATTGCTTAAAATTCGAACTAAAATTAAGAATCACAGTAAGAAAACTTCTGACATCCTACATAACCCTCCTGCAAGAATTTTTTAAATATCTTCTTTTTTAAAAAATCACCGTTTGCAAGTTATTGAATTTTAAAATCCATCAGTCAGTTTTGGGACACCCGGTATATACACCGGGTGTTTCAAAAGATCTATGGGTCGGAAAGACATGCTGTTTGCAGATAAATATTCAGCGTGGTACAGGATTTTGTATAGCACCAACAAATTTTTTTTTAATAATCTCGACAACAGAGGGCGCTACTGTCATTAATTCCATGGAATCATTCCATATTGCTTACACTGCGTAAGATTTGGATACAAAAAATTGCACATGCAGTATTCGCTAATTCTTTTTTATGCAAATCTTGCGCTGTGTGAGCAATATGGAATTATTCCATGGAATTATCAGCAGTAGCGCCCTCTATTGTCGAGATTTTGAACTAATTTTTGTTGGTGTCATACAAAATCCCGTACCACGATAAATATTTATCTACAAACCGCATGTTTCTCCGACCCATATACCTTTTTTTACTGCGTTTTACTTTCGCACCAAATTTTTGAAACACCCGGTGTATACATATATATATGAGGACATCAGAAGTCAAGGGGTACAAGTGACAAAATTTCTAATTGGAGTAAATGGAGTTCAAAGATAGTGGACGTTAAAGTTGAACACCAATAATAATTGACTGAATTGAAACATTAAACTGCTGCTTGTTTCACAGTTGTCTTTGAACTCTTATTTCAAAAATGTGAAAAACGTACAGTGCCATTTTCTTTAAATTTATAATTAATCAATATTGATCATTATTCGGCAAAAGTGGTTGATCTCTAAAATGCAGCACATAATTAGAAAATCCCTTATATTTCTTTACCTGGAAAGAAAAAACCATATTTCCAGGTCGTCTGTGCACTTAGTTCAATTTTTTCAATTTTGTCCTTATACCGCTTGGCTTCTGGGGTCCTCATATATACTATTTATATATATTGTAACTATAGATGTAAAATTTTCTTATTTTTTTTTTTTAATTGTGGATAAAGAAATCATTTTTGCTTTCTATTTTTCTTTCTGAAACAAATCTGAGTAAAAAAAGGATTAAGGGGGAAAACGATAACAGTCCATTTTTGTGAAATTTGAGGTGAAGTTTCATTTGATAGCCTGAATGGATGGCGTACTATCATTTCGTAATCTTGGGTCTAGGAATAAAATTAAAATAATCCTTTGAAAATGTGGTTAGATAGGTCGATACACAGCTGAAGATAGGATATCCACACCTGTAAAAAATCTAGTTGGATGTGCCAATCCCAAAACTTTCTTCTATCTCATATATTTTAATATTTCAAAATATTGTTACAGATGTCAATATTTCATTTTTATTATTTCAATACTGTATCAACTTTGACTTTTATCTTAAATTTCTGCTTCAGTCAATTAATCGGAGTAAAAACGAGTTAATCTCGATCAGGATATTTATTAAAATCACGAATAGTCGCGAATAGTCACCTTATCAGGATGGGAAGTTCCCTTCAATTCACAAGCCACTGGGGTAAAATAGAACTAGAAAAAATTAAGAAGATTACACAAAAATCGCTATTACAGCGCCGCCTTCCGGTTGAATTTTTCCACATTCAGGGAGGACCTTCTTGCCATGGCCAAAAACATACACAAAAAATTTGGTTCAATTCTATGCATAACTTCATACATTTTTTGAAGGTACAATATTGAAAATGGCACAAAAGTCGCTATTACAGCGCCCCTTCCGGCGGAATTTTTCCAAATTCAGGGAGGACCTTCTTGCCATGACCAAAAACATACACAAAAAATTTGGTTCAATTCTATGCATAACTCCATACCCTTTTCGATGGTACAACATTCAAAATGGCACAAAAATCGTTATTACAGCGCCCCTATCGGCGGTTTTTTCCCAAATTAAGGAAGGACCTGCTTGCTATAGCTAAGAACTTAAAAAAAAATCCTTCCGGCCAGTGCCGGGAGGAAGAGGTAGCTTTCAAATTCCTTATTTTAAAAAGGCCAACTTATATTATTCAAACACACGAAGCTCAATTTAGTGGAAACCGAATATAGGAGATTCAATACTAATTTTTATCAATACTAGGGGGCTCTGCCCCCTACGAGCTACGCTCGTCAACCCCCGTTCAGACACCGCAGACTCTAACAGCACGCTAATTTGATCGCCTTTAAAAAGATTTCGGAAGATTGAATTATAATTTGAATCTGACAATTATAATCTGACGTAATTTTCACCAAACTTTTCTTTCTCTTTTTGATATTCACGTCAAAATACTTTTGTTAGAAATGAAATATTATGATCATCTTAAAATGTCAAGTAAATGTCTCGCGCAATTTTAAAATTAAAACTGTTTTGTAATATTATTTTTTGTTCATTTTACGTAATAAGTGTAATATGACGTAAATTCTCCTATTTAAGACGCATGTTACTGAATTTATTATTTTACAATATTCTTTCTCATTTAAAATTCCCGTGTAACTATAGTTTTTATGACGTAATTTTCAATGAGTTCCTGCTTTTTATATTTTTTGTTTATAATAGTCACGTGTAAAATAAATTTTTAATTTGAAGCAAACATCACTGTTTGCGCTGTTTATACAGTTGGCAACCGTTTAAATTAATACAATTTTCTAAAATTTGTAAAAAATATCTCTCGAAATGCTGAAAATTTGAATTTAAAATACAAATAAAACCTCGAAAAATTATCCAAATTAAAAAACTAACTGCAATCTGCACACCGGGAAATTCTGACGCATAAAATGATCTAAAAATAATTAAATTCCTATGTACAGTTTTTGCTCCTATAAAACTTTTTTAATGGAACGATTTTGTTCAACTTTGGCATTAAATATCTCTTAAAATAATTCTTCGAGTTGAAAACTGTCTGCATCAGCGTGTTTATCAAACATTTTTCTATAATACTACCGATTTTCATATTTTTGTATGCAACAGTTTTTTTTAATATTAACGAAGAAAGACCTCCGGTCACAAAAAATTCAAAACCGGCGGTGGCGGCGGTGACAGCGGTAGTTACTTTTTTTTTAGAATAGAGAGACTAAATCATTATGAATGAGAATTTCGCGAAATTAGTCATCTTTATCCAAGCTGCTTTTATTTAAAGTAACTTATATTTGGCTGAGATGTTGATGTATACTATCCACATGCCTTCTTACATGGAAATAGGCGAATACGTGTGTTATCGCGTGACAAATACAAGATCGTTTCAAAATGTTAGCCATACTAGAAATTCAAAGTGCTACTAGAAATTCAACCATTTTTTAAGATATAAACAAAAGAACAAACTTTCAGAAACAAAATCTGCTCCGGAATCTTTGTATCAAGGCCAAACACATAAAAAAATCTTTTTCATTTTCCAATTTTTTAATACCTTATTTTAAATTTTAAATTTAATTTTTTTTTAATGGCAACCCTTTTTAAACAAGATGGCGAATGAAGCTGGCCAACGAACTCGATCGAGACATTGGTATGTACTATGTACAGACAAAGTAACATCCAAATCGGTTCATAAATACGCCTGTTATCACGTGACAAAAATCAGGTTGTTTTAAAATGTCAGCCACAATAGAAATTCAAAATGCTATAACTCCGCCATTTTTTTAGATATAGACGAAACAAAAACTGTTCCGGAATCTTTGTATTAAGGTCAAACACATACAAAAAAAAAATCGTTTTCATTTTCTAATTTTTTGGTATCTCATTTTAAATTTTCAAAGTTTTTTTAAATGGCCGCCATTTTGAAACAAGATGGCGAATGAAGCTGGCCAACGCACTCAGTCGAGATATTTGTATGTACTATGTACACGCCAAGGTACATCCAAATCGGTTCATAAATACGCCTGTTATCACGTGACAAATATCAGGACGTTTCAAAATGTCAGCCATGCTAGAAATTCAAAATGCTATAACTCAGCCATTTTTTAAGATATAGCCGAAACAAAAACTGCTCCGGAATCTTTGTATAAACGTCAAATACATAAGAAAAAAATATTTTTCCATTTTCAATTTTTTGGTACCACATTTCAAATTTAAATTTTTAAATGGCCGCCATTTTGAAACAAAATGGCGGATAAAGCTGGCCAACGAACTCGGTCGAGACATTGGTGTATGTACTATGTACATACCGAATTACATCCAAATCGGTTCATAAATTCGAGAGTTACAGTATGACAAAGGTCAGATATATATATATATATATATATATATATGTATATATATATATATCAATTTTGAACGGAGTGTGGTTTCGGTGTCTGGGGGTCATGATCGATGAAAATGTACCAAAATATTTTGAAATCGCTTTTCTCCGAATGGCTGCAATAGGTAGCTTTTTGTAATGAAAGCTACCTAAAAATTGATTCAATTCTATGCATAACTTCATACGCTTTTTGATGGTACAATGACGGACAGACAGAAATTTTGCATAAACATGTTTTTCGGGATATCTGACCCCTAAAACGTGTAAATCTGTTTAAAACCGGAAGTCGAAAAAAAAATTCGATTACAATACTTTCTTCTATTGATGATAGAAGAAAGTAATAACTCGAAATAACTAGTTTATATCTATCATCATTTTCCCTTCGAACCATGTATCCCAATTTTGCAATATTTCTCTTAAACAGTATTAAAACCAGCTTAATGAAACTACTTAATAAATTATTTAGAAAACTATAAAATCGAATAGCATTTTCATTTTCTTTCTTTTTTTTTTTTTTTTTTTTTTTTTTTTTTGTAAAGGCAGGAGATCTTTTAGGGAAAAACTCGACCCGGTAGCTCGAGAAAGGAGAGACACTTGTTATCACGTGACGAGAATCAATTATAACTCGATAAGAAATTTATTTATCAAAAAATGGAAAACGCTATTCAATTCCAAATCTTTTCAATAACCAGGCCTGCCAATTTTATTCCTTTGCGTTTAAAAAGGAAGCTTCGGGTTGTTGAGCAGAGAATTTGAGAACGTGCCTTCATGCAACCAGTATTCAAATTTTACATTTCTTTAAAGGCCGGTATTATTTTATAATATAACATTTTTATGATTAAAATATAATTTTCATTTTTAGAAAATCTGTATCTATATACATATGTGTGTGTGCATAATTTAATTTTGATGTAAGCTTAAGTTTTCTGTTTTGGTTTTTTAAAAATTGGAAACTAATAATTCAAAGATTGATTCAGAGATAATGATTTTAAATGTAAAAGTAATTGAAAATATGGAAAGAAAGTTAGAATAAAGCTGCATTCTTGCATATTTACTTGATTCAATTATATTTTGAACAGAAAATTGCTTACTTTTTCTCCGAGGGATATTCATATGCATTTAAAAAAATAATAAAAATTACTCAGGTTTAGGATCTTAAGCTAAGAAAAAGGCAGAATCGAAATGTATAGAGATAATTTTAAAAATGTGTTATTAAAAAAAAAAAAATCTAATATCATATTTCAACACTCTGTTTCGATCTGATAATTATAAGAAAAGTGGAAATTTAGCCATATAAATTGAATAAATGAAAATTATAATTTGTAGGTACTATATTAAATTCCTAAGGTATCAAACATACTGTTTAATTTATGCATGAGAGAAAATGTGAAAAATGTTACTTGAGATGAATAGCATGAAAATTTATACCAAGAACGTAAAAAAATATACAAATTAAAAGCTGATTGCAGATATCGTGAAATTCTAAAGCTGTCATTTAATAAAATTTTCAATTTTCACAATAACATAAGAAGTAGTCTTAACAGTATTTCAAACGAAAATCCAATTTCAATAATAATAATAATAATAATGCTTAAAAAGCGTAAAGGCCAACATAGTGAAAAAGATTCCAAGCTGGGACTCGAATAGTATAGCAGTATAGCGCACTGACATTCTACCGACTAAACCACATGGAACGATACACAGCCTGGAACTTCTCACTATTACATATTGGCAAGGCTACAAATGCAGCACAAGATGGAATATTTTCCGTGAGCCACCGACATGGGGCAAACACGAAATTTAATTAAATCCAGCATCGATTTTTTTTTTCTTTTAATTTGATCTAAATTTGAAATATTGTATGCAAGGCGAAAATTTTTCTCTCTGGAAAATTTCCCAGTATTAATACAGTCTTAACAGTTTTAGCGAAAAACTTTACCGATATCAATATATGTTTCAACATAATTTTTCAAACTTTTCCCTAATTACTTAACCTATAGAACAGACAACCGCAGTCTTTAAATCCCCCCGTATTAAAAGTATTGTAAAATAAGAAAAAAAATATCGAAAACTGATGTTATAAATTGGTAAGAAAACTGAAAATTTTATATTGGATTCTTTAGGCAAAAATGTGCATGTGCAAGGGAAAAAAAAAAAAAAAGAGAGGGAGAGAGAAATATTTCTGATTCTAGAAAATCACAAACGACTTATATACTGAAATATAATATAATATATAAAGCTTTACGAAAATAAAACGAAAGACTCTGTCGAGTTATCCACTATACCGAAAAGCTTTCTTTTATCATCAGAAACATCAGAGTACATTTGAAAGTGCTTTTATTAACACGAAACATCTATTTTTTAGATGCTATTGATTCTCAAATAAACATTTTAATGTTTAAAACACAAACATGCTAAATTAACAGCATTAATATTGATATTAAAATTAACATTACATTGTTTGCCTTACATGTATAAATTCTAAATTACATTTAGTGCACTAAAGGATGTTATCACACTAAAAATAATAAGATATACAAGATTACGATATATATATAATTATATATATATATATATAAACACTTATTCATATTTTTTGAAGCCTTACAAAGCAGTTTAGACCATTTCCGATTTATTTCGGAGGAAGCTTCTGAATCCCCTTCCCCTAATGTTTTGAAAAGAACAGCATTTCTTCATGTTGTTGATTCTTCTCATTCTTTTATCTTGATTTCGGGACTAACTGAAATGACATTCTGCATAAATTTAGCGCATATATTTAGATTACTTCTGAAATGCATTAGAGAATAATCTAATGGTTTTCAAAAAGGTTCACAGAAATTGCACAAGATAATTTCAAGGCATTTGTTAAAATTCACTTTACAATAGCACAGTTATTTTTCTCTTCGAAATTTAGCTACTGTTTATAAAAAGAAAAATATTTGATCAAAGGAAACACAAAAGTACCTATTTAAGTAACTTTTCAACTTTACAAAATCGTTCTTTATTAACAGAAAGTACGTTATTTTCGGCAGCATTTTAATTTGTATTCCATCAGACAGATGTTTAATAATGAAAAAAAAAAAAAAAAGTCTTTATAACTTCTTCTCAAACATTTTGAAATCTATTTAATTGAATTTTTAAACAGCTCCGGGCTTATCTTCCTAAACATAATGGACATTTATTTTAATACATTTAAATATTTATTTTTAATCAGAGATTACTTACAGATCGCAAAACATATTTTGAAATGTCTTTTTCTTTCATTCTCACGCTGACTGACAGTGGTTATATCACCAAAATCCAGTTTAACATCTTTAAAATCCGAATTAACTTTTTTCTGACACATTCCCAAATTCAGGTTTGTTCACAAACACATATGGTATTGGCAGGTGCTCTTATTAGGAAACTATAAAGTATAGCTGCCGATTCACGGTCGCCAGTCGCCACGTGGCGACTAAAATTTTTGCTTTGGCGACTAATTTTCGGCGTCAGAGGCGCCGTCCTTTGGCGAATTTCCCGTTTTTTCACGTACTCCAGTAAAATTACACCAAAAGAGGCGTCTTCCTGGAAAGTTTTGGAGAAGTTTTTTTCTCTTTCTTCCTTTATGTTTTTTGGGGCGCTGAACACGATTTTAAACTTTGCCACCTCGTATCTGGTCTGCTTAAAAAGTTATAAGCGAAAAAACATGAAAAATTGGGGTTTTTCGGGTTTTTCATTGTAGTCGCTAGAGGGTTAAACTTTTTTGAAACAAATGCTGCACCAAATTAAAATAGAGAAAATTTCCTACATTTTTCATATGCAGTGTTTTTTCTAAGATGAATACTTTTGGCAATACGAGCAAAAAGAATTTTAGCGATACATTCAAATTCCATCATCGAAGACCGGAAACGCAATGCAATCACAATGCAACCATTTCAATCACTAATTTGAAGCTTTTTAGTTAACTGTAGTGGCATTTCGAATATCTTAACACTTGCTTACTAAGCCTTTTATATATTTATTAACAAAATAAATTGAAATCGGGTAATTAAAAAAATATATAGAATGCAAACACTCCGAACATATGAGAGCACCAATTTTTATTTTCCTACCAATCTGATTATAACTATTACATGATTATAACTGTACAATTATAACTATTATAAGTTTAATATAATAACATAAGTGGAAGATTGTAAACAGGAAAAAAGAGAAATGCAGAGTTTTCTCCCATTAATGTCGTTTTGGTAGCTTTCAAAGACCTGGTTGATGTTCTTCGAAAGGAGGCTCGTCGCTATCTTGATTTCTCAGGTTGGGTCTTCATTTGTCTTACAATATCCAAGAGAATTGACTTGTCAACCTCTATTTACAAGTCATTTTCGGCGATAAAGGAGCTGAGATTCTCACAATGGCCATCGCAGTTCAAACGAAGGAGCGAACAAAACAAACCTGCATTCCAATAGCCATACTTTTCACTGCAGTTTGTTTTGCATTTGCAGGATTTTTTTCGCAGAACAGCTTCTGGTGCGTGAGTTTGACAGATGGTGTAGTGCTTCTCTTGGTTTAATTTCAGCCCCATTCCTTAGTTTTTTTACAATTACTTAGCCATAGCTGTACTGGTGGTAAACTGTTAAACATGTATAGAGTTTGTTGTTTGTTTGTTGCACAATGTTTCTTTCTAAGATGAATAGTTTTGGTAATACGAGTAAAAAGGATTTTAGCGATATATTCAGATTCCATAATCGGATGTCGAAAACGTTTAATGTAATATTTTTGTGAATGCAAAACGAGTGGATGGGTGTCCTTGAAACACCCCATGGCGCCACGCACATGATATTACAAGAAGCCCTTTCTCTTATTCTCCTCTCTATTAGGGCCTTTTTGACTCGTGTTGAAATTGAAAGCTCAGCTCACAGTTTGTTTCTAGACGTCTCGACGGTCGGTTATGCATTTGCTTTAATGTATGTGCAGTGTGCATTTAATTAAAAATTATGTGTTTTCAAACGATTCTGTGAGACGTGAAGGCAGAGAAGCGTTTTATCTGTTACACGGAGTTAATGGGCGGAACTAAAGTAACAGAAGTGAAATCAAAAGGTGAATACTATCCTTCAGTCAAAACAGTTAAATCACGCCTTCTAAACAAGTGTAAAGAAGATATTGTTATATCAACCACTACAAACAAGGTAACTGTTCTTTGCTTCAAGAAAACTTGTCATAAGATTTGAGTGATGTTTGATATCAACAACGATGGTCATCTCCCCAGGAAGAATGAAGGCGTATTGTTCAGATTACGGGGAGAACAGTAGCTGAAGATATTCGGTCTCAGGTTTACAAATCTACTCAATATCCTTCTCCAGATGTGTTTTGAAAGAGAATGAGTTTCTCATTACAGAAACCATAAAGATTTTCATAGAAACATTATTTTTAAGAAAAAGAAAAGAACACCTTAAAAAATAATAGAACAGGAGTACTGCACTAGCTCACAGTACTGTCGTACTGTCGTACTGCTGTACGACAAAGTTTTTTTTTAAAGACGGCTGCAAATATAGCGTCGCTTCCTCCAACAGAAGATGCAGCTTGATACACATATTTAAGAGTTTATCACCAGTACAGCTATGGCTAAGTAGCTGTGAAAAAGCTAAGGAATGGGCCTGCAATAAAACCAAGAGAAGCACCACACCAATAAAAACTGCCAAACTCACGCACCAGAAGCTGTTCTGCGAAAAAAATCCTGCAAATTCAAAACAAATTGCATTGGAAAGTGTGGCTATAGCAATGCAGGTTTGTTTTGTTCGCTCCTTCGTTTGAACTGCGATGGCCATTGTGATAATCTCAGCTCCATCACCAAAAATGATTTGGAAATAGAGGTTGACAAGCCAATTCTCTGGGATATTTTAAGCCAAATGAAGACACAACCTGAACAAACAAGATAATGATGAGCCTCCCTTCGAAGAACATCAACCAGACCTTTCAAAGCTACCAAAACGACATTAATGGGAGAAAACTCTGCATTTCTCTTTTTTCCTGTTTACAATTTTCCACTTATGTTATTATATTAAACTTATAATAGTTATGATTGCACAATTATAATCGTGTAATGGTCATAATAAGATTGGTAGGAAAATAAAAATTGGTGCTCTCATCTGTTCGGAGTGTTTGTGATTTATATTTTTCTTAATTACTTGATTTCAATTTATTTTGTTAATAAATCTATAAAAGGCTTAAAACTTAGTAAGCAAATGTTAACATATTCGAAATGCAACTACAATTAACTAAAAAGCTTCAAATTGGTGATTGAAATGGATGCATTGTGATTGTATTGCATTTTCGTCCTCCGATGATGGAATTTGAATATATCGCTAAAATTCTTTTTGCTGGTATTGCCATAAGTATTGATCTAAAAAAACAACAACATTGTATATGAAAAATGTAGGAAATTTTCTCTAGTTTAATTTGGTGCAGCAGTTTTTTCAAAAAAGTTTAACCCTCTAGCAACTACAATCGAAAACCTGAAAAAACCCCGTTTTTTCATGGTTTTTCGCTTATAACTTTTTAAGCCGTCGAGATACGAGGTGGCAAAATTTAAAATCGTGTGCAGCACACCCAAAAACAGAAAAGAAGAAACAGAAAAAACTTCTCCAAAACTTTGCAAGCGAAATTCTAGATTGACTGGACTAACGATCCTCTGACGAAAATCGCGTTTTTCCCGCGATCCTCGAAAATCGCGTTTTTTCTGCAACCTGTTGGCGAAACTCGCGAATTTTCTGCAATCTGTTGACGAAAGTCAACATAAAATTAGTGTTTTTTTCGTGATCTTTTGACGAAGTTGATGATTTTTCTGCGAAGATCGCCGAAATTCGCATTTTCATCGCGATTCTTTGACGAAATTCGCGTTTTTTCGAGATTCTTTGAAGAAATTTGCATCGTTTCTGAGACGATTGACGAAATTTGCGTTTTTCCGCGATCCGTTAACGAAATTCGCTTTTTTCGCGATCTTTTGACAAAATTTAGCGGATTTTTTTGCGATCCTTTGACAAAATTCGCGTTTTTTTCTGCTGACGATTGACAAAATTGATCTTTTCGGCGACCATTTGACAAAATTCTCAATATTTTTTTTATGTCCGAATTTTCGGAAAATTCGGAACAGAATCACCCGATGGGCGTCCGAATCACGTCTGTAATAAAAAAAAATTTAAAGATAATTTTTCTTGTGTGTTCTTGAAAAACACTGTATTTTGATTTTTATAGTGCAAAATAATCTCACACATTCACAATTTTTTTATATATGTATACTCTTGTATGACAAAATAAAAATGAGAAATATTTTTTTCTAATATTCCCCACTACCATGATTGCTTAGCTTATCCTTATAGATATACATATTTTTTTAAACCTCTATCTTGCACAACTTCATCTTCTGACTGTACATCGCTTAAAATTTATATTATACTTAATTTATATCCAAATTAAAAGAATTGTGTGTATAAATGAAATACACACATTTGATGTAATTAGTCCGCATGTGAAGATTATTTTTCACTTTAAGTTCTTGATTCTTTTCCCCATATAAACGCCATTGCTTTTATGTATTTCTTTCACAATGTGGCGACTGGATTATTTGGGTTTAGGAGACACTTGCTCCTTAAACATTTTGGCAAATCTGATCCTGTACTATAAAGTCGAACAATTTTTTTATTTTTTGATAAAAGTAGAAAAGACGGTTAAGGTTGACGTTTTGAATAGAGTTTCTGTACGCGGCAGCCCGATAAAGCTCACAACGGGAAAACACTTGCTTGTAATTCTCAACACTGAAGATGTATTTCTCAAAAAAAAAAAAAAAAAAAAAAAAAAGTAAATAAAATAAAAAATCTATGCCGACATAGTCATGCCACGTTTACAAAATAATTCGTGAAGTTTCTAGTTGTAGAACGGGCAATTTTTATATCTTTAGGCAATAACTTTATATCATAAATTTTAATTTAAAGGATCTATGAAGAAACATTTAAATTTTTGCTGCGTGTTACCTAAATTGTGGGCCAAATCTCAAAATTTTGACTATATATGAATATATTTATAAATATATTAATATATATGAATATTTTTATGAATATTTTATAATATTATGTAATATAAATTTTGACCATATAAATATTTGAATATTTTCGGTTATCCCTTCCCCCTTAACTCTGCCCTCTCCTACATTATAAAGGTCAAGATTAAAAATTTTTACTTTTTAAAAATCTTCATTTGTTTGTCCATTTTTTCAACTTTTTAAAATCTTTGTATGTCAAGTATTGTTCCGTTTAATTTTAAGTCTCCCCCCCCCCCTCTCCTTCTCACCCCAAAGGTTAACCTTGGTCAAAGTTTCCATAAATATAAATGTCGCTATTCTTAAGCTGCCGATGTAGCGAATTGAAAAAAAAACAGATACACGTGCTTCACTCTAATCATAGAATCGGTTTTCTATAACTGAATATATACGCACCTCAGTAACTAACATATCTCAATTTTAAGTTCAATGAAGTAATTATAATTATTTTTATTTTTACCGTTCACCTTTTTACTGTTGTCGCTTTTACCGTTGAACTTTTTACCGCACACCTCTTCTGCCATATGCGCATATAATCAAGGCCATCTTGATATAACTGAGATATTGTATGTAGGACATTGAGAAAGCTCTTATATAATCCGCTGCTGGAGTAACCAGGCACGAAGTATGTTTGAAACGACACTTATCGTGTTTACTAGTAAAGAAAACAGAAAGAATATTATCCGCCTGTTTCGTTGATAAGAAGTTCTGTTTGCTCTCTGCCCATGCAGGAGCAAGCGGATGAAAACGTTATTAGTGATGAATGCATTATATAATAAAAAGCTATTATTAAATTCTTTTAAAAAGTAACTATCTCTTTTAAATTTTAATTGATATAAAGTTATTTCCTATATAATAGCGATATTTTATTGCTTTGTTCTTCTTTGAATCCGTTAAGCAGGTAAATAAGAAATGTAAACACTATCTGAATATCCCACAAACATTTAAAATGAAAAAGAAAGAAAAAAATTGTAAAAATAAAAAGAATTTTTAGACACTGATAATGTTATCAATATGATTAGGGGAGGGAAGGAAAGCTTGAGGAATGATCACGTATTATATCGCAAAGGGAGGAGGGGTCCAAAATTACCATAAAGTTGATAACGTTATATATGTTCAGCCCCTTTTCAGCCAGGTGCCTTTAGTCTAAGAGCAACGTCAAAAAACACGTCATTTTATCAAGGCTCATTTTTCTATATGTTCTTCCGTTTTATGGTGTAGTACGTTTGCGGGCGGTCTGGCAGTCAGGAGACGGTGCGTTTACCTGCGGGAAAAGGGGTTGTGCAGGTCAAAAAACTTCAAAATGACGTCATTTATCAAGGCTCCTTTTTCAATATGTTCTTCCGATTTATGGTGTAGTACGTTTGCGAGCGGTCTGACAGTCAGGAGACGTTGTGTTTACGTGCTGCAAAAGGGGTTATGCAGGTCAAAAAACTTCAAAATGACGTCATTTTATCAAGGCTCCTTTTTCTATATGTTCTTCCGTTTTAAGATGTAGTATGTTCGTCGGCGGTCTGGCAGTCGGGAGACGTTGCTTTTACCTGCGGGAGAAGGGGTTATGCAGGTCAAAAAACTTCAAAATTGCGTCATTTTAGCAGGATTTTTGTTTATAACATCTGTTTCTACTATTTCTGATATTAATCCATTATTGCCAAACATTACCAATGTCGCTAAGACCCTGCCAGATCCACATTTATAGGTAACATATTACTCTTTGGTTAACAGACAGCCTATTATTAATTTTCCTGACACAAATTTGGTTGCAAAGTTAATGCCAGACGGCTTTAAATATGGCAACGAAAGTGCCTGTTTCAAGAGTGTTTTACCGTTTAAAAATTATAAGTTATCTTTACGTCATTTTATCAAGCTTAAAAATAACAAGATATCACTCTTAGGCTAGCAGACAACCTATAATTAATTTGCCAGACGCAAATTAGGTTGCAAAGTTAATGCCAAACGGCTTTAAATATGGCAACGAAAGTGCCTGTTTCAAAGGTGTTTTATAGTTTAAAAATTACAATTACATAAATTTACATTAATTACATAAAATTAAACTTTTTTTCGACATATATATACAGTAAACTCTCTGTAAGGCGGACCCTGCGCAAGACGGAAATCTGTCTAATTCGGAAAGATTTTCAAGTCCCTGCAGATCCATAGACATAGAATAAAATTTGTCTAAGGCGGAATATTGTCTACTCCGGAACATTTTCTCGGTCCCGATCGATTCCGCCTTAGACAGAGTTTACTGTATATATATATATATATATATATATTTTTACAAAGAAACGATTGTTGCTATGGTAACAATTAAGGGTTGACTGTCATTAAATGAAGCCAAGTCCCTACAAAAGATGCCATTTCTTGAAACAGGCACTTTCGTTGCCATATTTAAAGCCGTCTGGCATTAACTTTGCAACCAAATTTGTGTCTTGAAAATTAATTATAGGTTGTCTGCTAGCCAAAAAGTAATATCTTGTTATTTTTGAGCTTGATAAAATGACGTAAAGATGACTCTTAATTTTTAAACTATAAACCACTCTTGAAAAAGGCACTTTCGTTGCCATATTTAAAGCCGTCTCTCATTAACTTTGCAACCAAAATTATTTATGGGTTGTCTGATAACCAAAGAGTAATATGTTAACTATAAATGTGGATCTGGCAGCGCCTTAGCAACATTGGCAACATCTGGCAATAATGGATTAATATCACAAATAGTTTGTAGAAACAGATGTTATAAACAAAAAACAAATGACTTAATTTTGATGTTTTTTCACCTGCATAACCCCTTCTTCCGCAGGTAAACGCTACATCTCCCTTCAGCAAGACCGCCCGCAAACGTACTACACCATAAAACGGAAGAACATATAGAAAAATGGGCCTTGATAAAATGACGTAATTTTGAAGTTTTTTGACCTGCATAACCCCTTTTCCCGCAGGTAAACGCAACGTCTCTTGACTGCCAGACCGCTCGCAAGCGTACTACACCATAAATCGGAAAAACATATAGAAAAATGAGCCTTCATAAAATCAGGTGACATATAGACTTAGACAACTTGGAATAGGGGATGCTCTTTCACCATGACCCTAATTTTCTTTCTAAAGGATAATTCAAATAGTAAATTCATTAGTAAATTTTGTTTTCTGGGATTTTTGAAGTTTTACTTAATTTTTTATGTATTTTTCGGCATTTTTTCGCGTTCCGCAGTGATTTTTGGACAATTTTTTTACTGAAACGGAAAAAAACTCTCCGATATTGTTTTGAACTGCGGTGATTAAAGTAAAGTTGACTTTTTAAAAAAAATGCTGTAATAGTTGCGGTCATATGAAAAACTTGTCAATATAAAAGTTGTAGATAATATTAAGAAGATTTATAATAAATTTAAGTGGATTTGATATCTTGTGAATGGGCGAAGTGATGATTTTTTCTTCTTAAAGTCCTATTTTTTGCGCTCTTTGAGCCCATTTTTAATGATATAAAAAATGTATCATACATAAATTTTTGGCCCTTTTCCTAGAACTAATAATATCTTTAAGCTGATTCGATATGTATCATAATTAAGTTACGGGTTTTTATCTGTTTTCACAAAACCCCTTCTCATTTCCACCCCCTTGATCCAATTTTGCCCATTAACGAACATGACCGAGATTTTCTGCCTCTTGATTTTATGTATCAGTTTGAAAGAGATTTATGCAAAATTATGGAAGTTATCGTGTCCGTAAAAAAGTGATATCTATATATAGATAGATAGATACATAAAGTTTTGAACTGTGGATGGTTTTGAGATCTAGGGGTCATGATCGGCGTAGATCTACAAAATTTTTTCAGAAATTCTAACATAGGAGAGCATGTAATATGTAGTATTTCTTATGAAATCTTACCTAATACATGTTTTCTTAATAAAATTTATTATGCTGTTTGTTACAACTTGCTGAGTAATCGCTTTTCCTGTCACACTGTGTCACACTTTGTGACTACCCACACCCCTCCTCTTGAAGTATGACGTAATTAATTGATGGCGCCTAATATATTTTTTATATAAAAGAAGATGATTTAAAATAGCAGAACAAGTGGGAAAGCCAACTATCTTAATGAGTTCTTAATTTTATAATCGATTTGCCCAGAAATACAGTTTTCCTTTAATAAATCCTGAGAATTCTCGTCGTCTTGCCTGTCTCAACAGAATGAAACTTTATATCATAAATCGGCAGTCCTGGTTTAATGTTCCCATGAATATGTAAATAGGTGTGTATTTTTATCAGCGGAAGAAACTCTAAAAAGACGTCAGATAACTTTCAATCTGCATTAAAAAAATGATAGAGTGAAACTCTACACGGCTGGTATCCGAGGAAATAGAAATACATTTTCTTTATTTATTCATCTTGTTAGTGTTGCTGGCCATTTTCCAATGAGTCTTCACTATTTAAATGTGTATTAATAAATGGGCGTAAATTGAGAATGTGTATCGTAAAGTAAAAAAGAAAAAAATTCATTTCTATAAATAATTCAATGTTGTAAAAATTGAAAAATATCAAATGGAAAAGAAGCATTATTGTTAATAAAGGAAACAAGACTGCTTCCATTAGTAAGTATTTTAAAATAATATTTTTTATGTGTATGACTTGTTTCTTTATGTCCTGCGCGATAGCATGATATAATGTTCTTAAAATGCATGGTACGAGACTACCCAATTGTGTTAAGTTAAATTGTGTAACCTAATAACACATTTTAATAATTCCGTTTTTAATATGCATGGAAATTTTTTGAATATATATATTTTTATATTTTTTAAAGGGATATATTTATCCTATGAGCATGTAAAAATTTTCGTTAACGTACAAAATTAAAGTTTTTACAGATGTCCATACGCAAGGGAAAATGCTCGCTTTTTTACATTTAAAAATTGTGTACTAGATTTATTTTATTTTGTGTGTTTTATTAAAAAATTGTATACTTTTAGATTGCTTTTAATGTTTTGTGTTAATATTTCAAATTTAGTAGTAGCTGTAAAAAGCTGTGTCATTTAATTTCTTAGATTCAACTCGCATCTATGATACATATTTTAAAATTTCTTACATTAATCGTACATGTAACCTTAATATTATGACGTAGTGCACACTAGAGATGAGAAATATAGTTAATTTTGGTTAACATGGTTCCATCATTTCTTTCTTGCACAGGTAACAGGTTCCAACAACCTGTTATTTTTGTAACATATAGGTAACTAATCGTTGTATATGATGTCAACGGATGTTTTAATTAGAAGGCATTTAAACAAAATGCTTGAAATAATTTTGGGACGTAAGTATAGACGCTGTTTTTCATTGAAATGAATCCACACCATTAAATTAGGTTAAAATCTTAAATTCTGCAAGACAAAAATTGATCTAGTTATGACACTATGAATTTCATGCATTTTCAGTGTTTTTTGGCACATTTTTCCATTTACTGTGAAAATTCATAAAATTCAAAGTATCATAAATCGGTAAGTTTTGGTCATCAAATCATTAAGAATCAAATTTTACCGTTTTGCTTCTAGAACATGGAGGAACATTTTCTAAATAAACTTATGATGGGACCCAGGCATTGTATAAAATTTGGAATTTCTTAACTAGTATTTAAAAATTTATTATTTTAACTATTTATCTACTGACGGTACTTATAAGTACCATTAAAATAACTTGTTATTTATAATTTTTAACTTTTGATTCTGTACTCCATTTTATACTTTTGTGTAAAATAATACAGAGGGTGTCCTATAACGAACTGACTGTTTTTAAAATGCAATGGCAAGTACACAATGACAGATGTAATTGTTGATTGAGTAGATTAGAATATGAAGTCCTGATTTTCTTTAATACGGCTTCCGATATTAGTTTCAAATTTCACGCATAGGCATTGCTTTGTTGTCTCAAACTGTTAGAATTCTCAAACTAACATATATAGATGGACCAGAGTTAGCTCAGTTTTTGTACCTTTCATTCTGTTCAGCTGTTGAAACGCTAGAAAAATGATTTGCGTTTTGAAATTTCAACATTATTTTGAGTATCATTACAATTATAGGCAGCGCAGTGCCATCTATCGGTACTATTTGGAACTAAAGCAAGGTAGCGTATTAAAGAATTTCCCACATTACTCTCCTGCAAGAATAATTCGAATAAGGAAAAGCCATGTTTACAAACAAACACTTCAAACAATCTACCAACTACATTTTTGCTTTAACGATCATTGCAGGAATCAAAATGGAGAAATTGACCAATCGCACCACAGAGCTGTTAGTCGCAGACCAATCAGATCACCTGAATTCTTGTGTACAGTAAGAGTCGTAAATACGGACAGGAGATTACTGTGGAACCACGGTAATTTTTCCCACAGTGACGTCAGCTCCCTTTTCTTTATAGCTGTCACCATTTATTTGTTATTAAATAATATTGACAATAATAACTAGTATGTGGCAATCCCAAAACTTTCTTCTATCTCATACATGTTAATATTTCCTGAAAAATGATGCATATCAATGTTGATTTACACCAAAATCTAATCAGCAACAATTTATGTCAAGTTGCAGCTGAATCTGAAATTTGTTGAAAATCCGTGCATTAGTATTTGGGGTAAAACTATTGCGAAAATCGTAAAAAGTCTACATAGCAGCGCCACCTATTAGTCGATTTACTCCAAAAACTAATCAGGACCAGTTTATATCAGGTACTAACTGAATCTGAAGTTTAATAAAAATTCATGCGTTAGTCCTTGAGATACAGTTATTGCGGAAATCGTGAAAAATGCAGCCTAGCAGCGCCACCTGTTGGGTGTTTACACTAAAAACTAAACAGCACTCATTTATATCAGGGACTCACTGAATCTGAAGTTTTATAAAAATCCGTGCATTAGTTTTTGAGATATAGCTGTTTCGGAAATCGTGAAAACGCAGCCTAGCAGCGCCATCTGCTGGGCGATTTACACCAAAAAGTAAACAGCACCAGTTTATATCAGGGACTAATTGAATCTAAAGTTTTGTTAAATTCCGTTCACTAGTTCTTGAGATAGAGCTATTGCGATAATTATGAATAATGCCACATAGCAGCGTCACCTGTTGGGCGATTTACACTAAAAAGTAATCAGCACCAAATTAACAAGTAAGTAATCTGAAGTTTTGTAGGATTCCGTGCATTAGTTCTTGAGATATATCTATTTCGGAAATTGTGAAAAATGCAGCATAGCAGCGCCATCTGTTGGGAGATTTACACCAAAAAGTAATCAGCCCCCGTTTATATCAGAGACTAACTGAATCTAAAGTTTTGTTGAATTCCGTTCATTAGTTCTTGAGAGAGAGCTCCCACAAAATTTGTGTCACACACACAGACAGACATTTTGTAAAAACATGTTATTATGGTTCTCTGACCCCTAAAACGTGTCAATCCGTCTAAAACTAGAATTCGAAAATTTTTATGAACCCAATAATCTTGTAAAGATAGAAGAAAGTAAAAATCAGTCCAGTTTCGGACACCCTTTATTTATTTGTGGTGGCACATTATTTTACACAGAGCATCTACAGGAATGAAAAGCAGGTTTTGTCCAAAACATTATAAAATAGATATTATCAGCTGGTTTGGGAATTGTTACAGTTATTGCTTTTAGCATAGCTATAAGATCTAAAAGTATCTTGAAGGAAACGTATCCTTAAGCATATTTTATAATTATATTTTTATACAAAATATAGAGATAGTATATCAACAATATTAGTGCTATATTTAGAAACGTAACAGTTTATATTTTTATTTAAAAAAAATTCAATTAAAATTGAAATACTTTTTGTTTTACAGAAAGCCTACTGAGGGATGACATTTACAGAAACCATTCTTTTTTAATAAAAGCACAGGTAAGTAATGACCATTTTTTTTAATTTCTAAAGCAACATTAAGGTATAACTATAAATATACACTGTAATTGAGGCTGTCTATTATAAAAATCGTTTTTTCAAGAAAAATGTACTTCATTAATTCCATAAAAGTCTCACATTTTTTCATTTTTAAATAATAATAAAAGTTATTGAATATTTCAAATGAAACTCAAATTTCAAATTAATTGCTTAAAAGGCGCAAAGGCCATCCCAGTGAAAAAGATTCCATGCCGGGACTCGAACCCGAGCCATCGGTATAGCGCATTGACATTCTACCGATTATACCCACATGGAACGATACCCAGCGTGAACTTCTCACTATTACAGGTTGACAAACAACTACAACCAGTTGGATACAAACGCAGCACAAGATGGAATATTTTTCCGTGAGCCACCGACATGGGGCAAACACGAAACATAATTAAATCCAGCATCGAATGAAACTATATTAATACTTGAAAAATTTTTTTTCGTTCCATGGGGTTTAGTCGGTAGAATGTCAGTGCGCTATACTGATGCCCCGGGTTCGAGTCCCGGCATGGAAATTTTTTCACTTAGTTGGCCTTTGCGCCTTTTAAGCAATTAATTTGAAATTTGATTTTCATTTGAAATATTGTTTGTAAGGCGAATGTTTCTCTCTGGAAAAATTTCCAAGTATTAATAAAGTTATTCAAACTTAAAACAATTTTGCAGTTCACACAGGATTTGTTTTAAAATATTAAAATATTATATAAAAATTACCAAATAAAATTATAGCTCATTAAAATTCAAATGCACTTTCCCAATTTCTAAACTGAAATATCTCGATGCACTGTTTAGTAATGACGAAAAACCGAATTCCCAAAAGCAAGAACATTATGGAATTTACTACCATTGTCTTAACTCTTTCGCTACTGGTGTCCTTGATCAAGGAGAAACGTTTTATAATTTTTTTTTTAGGACGTAAAATTTAATTTAAAATAATTTTAAAAACTTTCTCTGTATTTATAATAATTTCCCTACCCAAAGCATAAATATTTAGAAGAGAATAATTTTCAAAAGAATCTTCATCGAGAAATTTTTTATTCAAGATGAATACTCTTTTGAGATGGATACTTTTAAAAATCATATAGCTACTTTTGATATAATTTGATTTCAGAAATAGCTAAATATATTTGGTATTTTATTAACACTAGAAAGACGCGAGCGGTTATTTGGACCGCTGCCAAATGAATATATTTCGACTCGAACCAGAAATTTCTTTATAAAACTAGTTTAAAAGATACAAAGAAATAAAACTTGTTAAATAAATAAGTTAATAATTTAAAATAAAAATTCTGGTGTAAAATATTTTTATAGAATTTGAGTTAAATTTCCCGTCTTTCTAGTGTTAAGAAAAGTCGAAAATTCAATTTAAAGTTATCGCGATAGTTCTAAGTATTTATAATTTTGTTATAGGTTTATTTTAAAACGTTTGTCCATTCTCTAATAAAAAGATTTTTCAAACAAGTATTGTTAATTAGATTATTTAAAAATGCATAAATAAGATATTTAATAAAGATATTTAATAAGATAAGATATTTAATAATATTTAATAAGATATTTAATAAGATAGTTAATAAAAAATATTTAAAATACATCAGAAAAACATAGAACGTTTTCAACCATGACAAGGCCGTCATCAGTAGGATTTAAATGTTGTTATTATTTTCTTTGCGCTTATTCGAGAATTGTCCAGAAGAAAACATTGTCATTTAAATTTAAATGTTGTAAGTCAGATGATATGCCAGATAAAATTATTCAAATTTTCAACAAAACGAGCTTTCATCTATTATGCAGCCAATATCTCCATACTCCATGGATATCGTATGACAGCGCATCGTTACAAGCTGTACCTTTATTAGTAATTGTTTCAATTGATTCTCTATTCTCTTATGATAGCTTCCTGGTCATTATTTGTACGAAAGATAATTTTTGACTTATTAAAATCTACTTTTATAGGTTTAGTTTGAGCCAATCTTGATAATGCGGTATGGGATCTATTTAATCTGAGATCTTGATTTATTAAAATCTACTTTTACAGGTTAAATACTAAAATTGATCCTGTCCAAGCAATCAATAGATCCGGAGTACACATTAAACCTTCCCCTAAAGATAGTAAAGATTTTATTTATGTTGGTATGACGAAGAGAAATTTCGGAATATAATTAAAGAACATGAAGCAGGTCTCAGATTAAATAGACCCCATACCGCATTATCAAGATTAGCTCAAATTCAACCTATAAAAGTAGATTTTAATAAGTCAAAAATTATCTTTCGTACAAATAATGACCAGGAAGCCATCATAAGAGAATCCATTGAAATAATTTCTAATAAAGATACAGCTTGTAACGATGCGCTGTCATACGATATCCATGGTGTATGGAGATATTGGCTGCATAATAGATGAAAGCTCGTTTTGTTGAAAGTTTGAAAAACTTTATTTGGCATCTCATCTGACGTCAACATTTAAATTACAATGTTTTCTTCTGGACAATTCTCGAATATGCGCAAAGAAAATAATAACAACATTTAAATCTTACTGATGACGTACTTGTGATGGTTTAAACGGTTCTGTGTATTTTTTGTGATGTATTTTAAGATATTTTTAATTTGTATTTTAAATATCTTTATATTGTATGCATGCGCCTGAAAGTAATTTTTGTACAATTATTTGTGCTTTTACATGTATTTTAATTATTTAACTCAAGGTGAATAGATCACTCGAATTTTAACTTTCATTTATAGCTTATTTTAGCTTACTAAGAGCATGATTAACAATGTGTGAAAACATCATAATCTGTACTTAATTTTTTAAATCTCGGTACTGGTAGAGTTAACGGTACCCAAAAAAACTGCTTTAGTTTTACATCTTGTAGTACAAACTAGAGGTCTGCACGGATCGAGATTTTTAGATCTGGTCGCCCGGTAGAAAAACTAAAATTTCGGTCCGAGAAAAATTCAAGGAAACAGGCCACCTATTAAAAGAAAAAAACAGAACGCCAAACAAACACAAAAGCTCATTGTGAATATTCAAAAGAAAGTGATATATGAATGGTAGGGGAGACCGGGGATAGTAGGCGCAGTTTTTAGTTATTGATTTTTATTAATTTTTTGTTTAAGTTTTTTTATGAAACTAATGGGGTAGGATACCTTTAAACCTACAAAATTTTCGAATTTTTTTTTAACACATATTTTGATTCCGTAATCATTTCTGAACAATATGCAAAACACCGCATTAAAATATTCCCATTAGTTTACTAATTATGGCAGTTTTATTAAGAAGATATATTAAGACTACATAGGTTAATTAAACTTTGCGTTGCGTTTATTCAAAATGATGAATTTTGATACTGCGCACAGTGTTAAAAAACTATGCATGGCAATCAAAAGAAATTTTTAAAACATATTCATTTCTGTATTATCTACAATTTAAAACCAGAAAAATGTAATATTTAATTTTTTTTCTGTTTTTTTACTTTGAAAATATTTTTTTAAGTGAATTTTTTTTCTGTTAATTTTTTAATTTTGTCAATATTTTTTTCAAATATTCTGGTTTTAGTATAAAGGTAGCTCTATTATGTATGAATTTCGACCAAAATGTTCTCTTTGTATGCATATTTTCAGATTTTATCATGCGCGCAAGATTTTTTTCTCTTATTATCATATATTTTTTAACTTATCATTTCAATATTTATTTATGAATTTACACGTATATATATACATATTTAAATATAAATTTAAATATGAGATTTATATTTAAATGAAGTTTGATTTTTATTTTTGACTTATTACACAAGTTTAGAAGCTTGGAACATAGTGATATTTCTTACTTTTTTGACGTGTTCAAAGGTATCCTACCCCCTTCTGTACTTTTGAAGAACAGGAATTGGGCTATAAATACCCGGAGTTTTGAGTTTGTAGTTTATGTTTAGCGGAAGCCTAAAGTAAAAGGAAAATTGTGCGCCAACCTACCCCGTCACGGGGCAAGTTGCCTATACCAATTGGGTAAGTTGGCACACACTCTTTATAAAAATTTAAAGGAAATTCAAATAAGACAGGCAGTTAAGAGAAATCAATTTCATTTTTACCATTAAATTTAAACAAAGGCGTTATTGCCGTACAATGTAAATTCTAAATTATACAGACATAAAAATAATGAATAAAACATTAACATTGAGTAACTTCTATCCTACTCGATATCATCATCAGAGTTACAGTTATCATAAATAAAAAATCGAGTGTCTCCGTTTGGGCAAGCCTCGTGTGGACAAAATCTTGCATTGCAACCACTTTTCCCGGTGTTTGCTGTTTTTCAAACTACCAGCACACACCAGACACCGAGCTAACTTGCCCCGTGTCCAATGCGCCGACTAGCCCCATAATAAATTTCTTCACGAAAGGGACACGCAAACATCTAAGCATAAATAATCCAAGTAAATCACATATGAGGTAGATACAGTTCATCATACACTAAGGAAAACTGCACAGGTTAAATCGCAATTATTAAGATAAGTATTAGAAATTAGAAAAAGAATAAAGCAACACAAAATTACTTATGAGAGCAAAAAGCAGAAAAATCGTAATAAATGTCCACTGCACGTAGGTAACGCTGCAAAACTACAATGAGGATTGTAAAAAGGAAGACAAAAGGTACTCTGTGACTGGTTGCGCAATCTATCCACAAACAGGCAATTTATGAGGGCTGCGCCTACTTACCCCTGTAGCCAACTATTCCCGGTCTCCCGTATGTGTAGCAAATTGGTACGATCGTAACCACATAGCCAGTCGAAGTAGCGTCACCTTAACGTCACAAGTGCCAAAATCACTACGGTGAAGCAAAATGTGACATAATACGTTCCATTCATCTCATTATTAATCTCAAGTGACCGTCATTTAATGACTCCACTGCGAAGACAACGTGACGTTTGCCAGTCTAGAGGCACATTACAATGAAGCCACCTTGTGAAAGTTATTTGGAGACTCCATTGCGAAGTGACTATGAACGTTGCATTGTGACGAATCGCGAAATAGCGTCATAATACTGTCGCTTTCAAGTAACTGAGACTCTACTGTGAAGTCACCATGAGCGTTGTTTTCTAGAGTCATCAGATTTCTTGGATATTTTTATGGCACATTTGGGCTCATAACAAAGCAACTATCATAGTGACTTCACAATGGAGTATCAGAATGATGATCACACGAGAGTCGCAAGGTGATGCTTGTGACGTCAGAGTAATGTGATCGACTCCTGAGCTGTTAGGCTAATACCTATTTGCTATACCTGCCACTTACATCACTTCCTTTTGAATACATGTAATTAACTTTAGTTTTCGAAAATTAGAATTTTATGTTTGTCTCTTAATTTTTGGATATCAGTGTGTTTATACTTCTAAGCTGCTTTTCTGTACAACAATAAATGGATTGTTTTTGAAAAACATTTAAAAATCGCTGAAACTGTAAGTCAGAAATAGAAAGAAATTCAACTTTCGCAACGTATATGATATAGAAAAAACATGTCTGCGACGTAATAACAACGATGGAAACGACCTGAGCAATTTTGCTTTTATCGAAAATTTATTAACTTCAAAACATTGCAGAATCTTTACAGCGTTGAATGGTGAGGGTGGGGGGGGGGAACCTTAGAAGGCAATTTGTTTTAAAGTTGTACATCAATTTATCGATTTTGTATGGTTTTTAAAATATTTTTCAAGTATGATTTTTTATTGCGTCTCTATTGCGTGCAACGCGAATATAGAAGATTAATCCGTTCGCACTTAAAACAATATAAATAGGTTAGACTTTGTTACCGGATAGTAATTTATAACGAAATTAACGCTTTATCAAGAAATAAAATATAAATTTAAATGTCATATAATCGAACAACGCATTTAAACACTGAAATAATCAGAATCAAACGGGTTGCTGTTTGTAATGTAATCGTTGGCGATTTCTTCGGCTTCGCTGGCATGCGGCTAATACGAAAGTATCCTTTTCAATAAATTTTAAAATTTCCTTTTAATACACAACAGATATTAACGCGTCGAATGGCCGAGTGTGATTGTGGTTGAGGGGGTTCGGGGCTCAAAATTCTATTTTTTTTTAATTTATAGAGATTTTGTTACGAAATTTTTTTTCTGAAATATGTTTTAATATAATAAGAATATTGCATGCAAAAAAATCTGAAAAATTTTAAACATTTTTTTTTAATTTAAATTTAAAAATTTTAAATGGATTTAATTTTTGAATATATCTCTCTGGAAGTACTGTATAACTCTGGAAGTACTGACTCGATTTACAAAGCTTTTACACTTTTGTGTACAGAAAATGTGTCATTTTAATGTGTCTTTAGGATTTCTTAAAATATTGATTATGAATGTTATAAAAACTTTTTGAGTAATAAAATGAAGTTTTTTATGAGTGAGTTTTGCATTCATGAGCCTATTTTTACAGTGGCCACTCAAAATTAAAAATCCTGAAGACAATTTGTTGGAAATAGAGCCTAAAATCTCTGTTGAAAATTTCATACCTATATCTTGCAAGGAACTTCAGATATATTCTTTAAAAGTTGACAAATCGTGAAAAAATTCATTCTGAGATGAATGGAGTTAAAGTTCTCGTCAGCGGCCAGCTGATGCATCGCTTCTCAAGGCAAAAGGTGTTCTATCTCTGGATCTAATGAAGATAAAAGCATGCGGTTTGCGGTATTGAACGCTAAATACTCAGTATTTTTTTTTAAAGACAATAAAAAAATGTATTTTTTTTGAGAATTTTTAGCCACGGGCCCCCTTAAACGTTCCCACAACATTCGCATAGCAACAAGTAGATACAGCATTTACCCACGAGAAGTAACGACCACAGTTTAGAATTAAATTGCTGATGTATATTTTCGCATCTCTGGGCCTGTGAACAAGTTAATAGGAAAAACCTCAGAAATCATTTCGACGTGGAAGAGATCAGACGGATCTTAAATAGTAACCAAGAAATATTAAACTCCTGTTATTCATGAACTATTGCCTTGGTCTTCCTTTACATTAATGTAATGTTTTTTATTGTAATGCTCATTTAATTGAAACAAAATTTTCTTTTCCTTTACAGATTAGAGCGAAAACGTAAAATTTGCTGTTCATCTTCAGTACTGTTCCAGACTCTGTTTCTTTCTGTTCCCCTGTGACGTCGTCTCACTTTTGTAAGTACTGGGCGAGTCCATTCACTGTACAGAATGTAACCACCACCTCGACTCTGTACTTTTACATCAACCAATAAAGTCATCTCTCTTTCTGTGGCTACTCGTTTTGTATTTATTCCAATCAGTTAAAAAAATAAACATCTTTTTTTGAAAAAGAAAAAATATTCTGCAATCCTACTGTTTTAAATAGATATGTGTGGAAATAAATCCCAGTTAGCATTTTTAATTTGCAGAAAATTTGCAGCAGTCTTGCTTTGAAAACCTGCAAAGTTGCAGCAAGCTCAGCAAGACTGAAAGCTCATAACAAGACTACAGCAAGATAACGCACGCGCCGAAGTCACCACACTTTGAACTAGCAGCTAACGTATCGTGCAAGTTAAATTCCTGCTGTATCAAATTTATTGCAAATTAACGGCAAACAAGTAATCAAAAATACTGCAAAGTAGTAATCTTTCCATGCCCCTCTATCTGTTTACAACTTTTACACTATAAGTTTAACCCTTTCGGAGGGGTCCACAGACCTAATCAGGTGTATTGATGCGAACACATCGTCAGAAGGTGCAAGCATCGTTTTCATCACCATAAAAATGTCAAGGTAATATTTGTACTTTTCAATACGACCCTTTTTTGGTATTTGATAAGTATAGCGTTTAGAAAAAGCGATGCCAACCGAATAAAATTTCTGCAGTTTCTGCGTATGTGCTGATTGTCTACTCTCTCAACAGAAGAATTTTGTGCTTTCATCACTTTCGTGAATTAAAGACAGTCTTGCCATCAGTTTCACAACAAACTACTCATGCAAGTAGGAGATGGTATACCTTGCGGGAAATTTGCTGCGAATTTCTCAATTCAAATTTGTCACGGCAAGATAATGTCAGAAAAAATCAAACTTGCTGCTAATGTTCATGCTATCTGGGAATGTTCATGCTATCATTCATCTGTGTACAAGCCTTGCATTAACATATAAGCAAACACAAACTCAAAATCTCAAATGTAAATGTTCATTGGTTAAGGATAAAGGGGGAAAAGGTGTCTAGTCCCCTCCCCTTAATTTATATAAATGGGTTTTTCATGCAGAAATATTCGATTTGCTCCAAATTTGGTATACCGGTTTATTGTGTTAAGGAGCTTCCCTGATTAGATTTTGAAGCTCATTATTTAAGTATAAAGGGGGTAAAGGGGGGCTACCCCCCTTAATTTAGATAAATCGGTTTTTCATGATGTATTATTCGATTTGCTCCAAATTTGGTATACCGGTTTATTAAGTTAAGGAGCTGCCATGATTAGATTTGGAGGTTAATTAGTTGCATACAAAGGGAGGAAAGGGGGGGCTATCCCCCCCGTAATTTAGATAAATGGGCTTTTCATGCAGAAATATGCGATTTGCTATACATTTGGTATACCGGTTAATTATGTTAAGCAGCTTCCCTTTTTACATTTGGAAGATCATTATTATCTATAAAGGGGGGAAATGGGGGCAATTGCCTCTCCCCTTAATTTAGATAAATGCGTTATTCATGTAGAATTATTCGATTAGATCAAATTTTGTATACTGGTTTATTATGTTAAGGAGATGGCTTGATTAGATTTGGAGGTTCATTAGTTAAGTATAAAGGGAGGAAAGGGGGGGGGGGCTAGCCCCCCCCCCTAATTTAGGTAAATGCGTTTTTAATGCAAAATTATTTGATTTGCTCCAAATTTGGTATACAGGTTTATTATGTTAAGGAGCTTCCCTGATTAGATTTGGTGGTTCATTAGTTAAGTATAAAGGGAGGAAAGGGGGGCTAGACCCCCTCCCTTTATTTAGATAAATGGGTTTTTTCTTGCAGAGTTATTCGATTTGCTCCAAATTTCGTATACCGGTTTATTATGTTAAGGAGCTGCCTTGATTAGATTTGGAGATTTATTGGTTAAGTATAAAGGAGGGACAGGGGCTAGTGTCCCCTTAACTTAGATAAATGGGTTTTTCATACAGAATTATTCGATTTGCTTCAAATTTGATATACAGTTTATTACGATACGGCTTCCTTCATTTGATTTGGAGGTTCATTGGTTAAGTATAAAAGAGGGGAAGGGGGGGGCAATTGCACCTCCCCTTAATTTAGATAAATGGGTTTTCATGCAGAATTATCTAATTTAGTTTAATTTTTTTTCTAGGTTCATTCTAATAAGGAGCTTTTCTGATTAGATTTGAAAGTTCATTGGTTCAGCATAAAGAGAGAAATGGGGAAGCTAATACTCCCCCTTAATTTAGTGAAATGGTTTTCTCATGCAGAATTATCTGATTTGCTTCAAATTTGGTATACCAGTTTATTAAGTTAAGTAGCTTCCCTGATTAGATTTGGAGGTTCTTTGGTTAAGTAGAAAGGGGGGCAACGGGGACTAATCCCTTCATTTATTTTTCGAGGGGCATTATTCTTTGAAATAAGAGTATAATATACAATTAGTATGAATAGCCTGTGAGCTCAATGCCATCAGTTTAACTGGGCAATTTTCTTTTTATTAGGTTTATTAACGCATAACCCTACCCAAACCCGAAAAATAAATTACAACAGACCGTACCCCGATCCGAGCAAGACAAAATAATTTCAGTCTACATGCAACCCGACCCGAATATGAGAGTTCCATTTGAAAAAAACCCGAAATCCCGAACCAAATCTGATGACCAACAAAAATATTCCAAATATCCATAACCGGATCCGAACAAGACAAATTAGTTTCCGTGGACGCGCAACGCTACCAGAACCTAAAAATTCCATTCAAAGTCAACCTGAAACCCGTCCCGAACTAAATCTTAACCGACAAAAATATTCCAAAGAACTATAACCCGATACGAGCCAGACAAAATAATCTCCGTCCACCGGCAACCCGATCCGAACCTGAAAGTTCTAAATGAACTCAATCCAAAACCGGGTTGTGGTCGGTTTTCGGGTTGACTTCAAATGGAACCTTCAAGTTCGGATCCGGTTGAAAAAAAATTAAACTAAATTAGATAATTCTGCATGAAAACCCATATATATAAATTAAGGGGAGGGGCAATTGCCCCCTTTCTCCCTTTTTATACTTAACCAATGAACCTCCAAATCAAATGAAGGAAGCCATATCGTAATAAACTGGTATATAAAATTTGAAGAAAATCATATAATTCTATACGAAAAACACATTTATCTAAATTAAGGGGACACTAGCCCCTGTCCCTCCTTTATACTTAACTAATGAACCTCCAAATCTAATCAGGGAAGCTCCTTAACATAATAAACCGGTATACGAAATTTGGAGCAGATCGAATAACTCTGCATGAAAAACCCATTTATCTAAATTAAGTGTGGAGGGGGGGGGGGGGTATCTCCCCTTTCCTACCTTTATACTTAACTAATGAACCTCCAAATCTAACCGGGGAAGCTCCTTAACATAATAAACCGGTATACGAAATTTGGAGCAAATCGAATAACTCTGCATGAAAAACCCATTTATCTAAATTAAGGGGGGTCTAGCCCCCCTTTCCTCCCTTTATACTTAACTAATGAACCTCCAAATCTAATCAGGGAAGCTCCTTAACATAATAAATCGGTATACGAAATTTGGAGCAGATCGAATAACTCTGCATGAAAAACCGATTTATCTAATTTAAGGGGGGTAGCCCCCCTTTCCCCCCTTTATACTCAAATAATGAGCTTCCAAATCTAATCAGGGAAGCTCCTTAACACAATAAACCGGTATACCAAATTTGGAGCAAATCGAATATTTCTACATGAAAAACCGATTTATATAAATTAAGGGGGGGGGTAGCCCCCTTTCCCCCCTTTATCCTTAACCAATGAACCCCAAAAACTAATGAGGGAAGCACCTCATCAAAATGAACATAGAAAAAATTTTTTTGCAGCAAATCGGATATTTCTATCAAGAGTTATCGCGTTACGTACATACGTACGAACGTACGTACACACGTACATACAGAATCGGCGGGAACATAAGCTCTCAGGCTTTGATAGCCTGTCAGCTGAAAATATCACCCTGATCGGATAATAAGTGGTCATTTTTCGATTAGCCTAACGCTTTCTAGGCTCTTTGCAATAAGCCTGAACAATATCAGGCTAATCGGAAAAGGGAGATGGATTCTCCAATTAGCCCGGCTCTTTGCAAAGAGCTGGATTTCTCAATTAGCCTACGACATATATATAAAACTATTGCATATAAAAATATGTAAAATGGTCTTATTATAGAGAAGTGTATGATAAACACGCTGAAGCAGACAGTTTTTAATCGTAAGAATTATTTTAAGCGCTATTTAATGTTGAAGTAGGACAAAATAGTTCGCTTTAATAAATTTTTATAGAATCAAAAATGCATAGCAATTTAACTATCTTTTTCAGGTACATACTAGACTTGATTGCGCTTACTTAAAAAAAAAGAAAAAAATCCCACTGAAGATACTTCTTATGTGGATATGCATAATTATGTAAAAATTTGATGTAGAATATCTTTATAACCTTAGTTAAACAACTCCGAATTTTCCATTATTTCGCGAAATATCACTTTGTTCGCTAAGTAATAAATCCTTTTATATATAGAAAAGTAACGATTCGGAAATAGATCAAAAGATTTGGAAACAGACCGATGAAAATCTGCGTAGATATCACGAAACGCATCTGACTGGTCAGAGCTTTCTGTCTTTTCTTAGCGGGAATCGTGCTTGGCGAAAACCATGAAAGTAGAGAATTTAGATAGCACGGGCGTGGAAAGGGAAGAATCTTCTGCATTTTGATAGACATCTGTTTTTTTTTTTTTTTTGGGGGGGGGGGGGGGGTCGACGGCAAAAGGAATTTTTACAGAAAGAAGATAATTTCCATTAACTAATGAGAAAGGGGGAGGGGGGGTTCATCTGCGTTTGAAATCTAAAAATTGAATGCATAGAAAATAAGGGATCGAGAAGCGATCCCGAATGGAAACGCGAAACAATTACGTTTCGCGTTGGCTAGAAAATAGGGATTGATTCGCAATACCGAAGGGAATTGCGAAACGATTACGCGGAGGGTTGGTGAGCGTAGCGAGCAGGGGGGCTGAGGCCTCCCTCCCTGGTTTTCTAAAATAAAATGAAATAAAGACCGTTTTACAAGTTTAATGTAATTGTAAACTATCATTTAGAAGAGACATGGCTATAAAAAGCTTTGTACTAAAGAAATACAGTAAACTCTGTCTAAGGCGGAATCAGTCGGGACTGAGAAAATTTTCCGTGGTAGACAATATTCCGGCTTATGCAAAAGAGCTTCCTCCCCCTCTAAAAAATGCGCAAATCGTATATTTTTTATAAGTTCGTAACTTTTAGTAATGTTCTTTGAAACGAAATTTTTAATGAAATTAGATTATTAAATTTATTGTTTTTAATAATTTCGAAACACATTATTTCAACACAAAAATAAATATTACTAATAAGAAATTGCTCTAATTCTGAAATTTAATGAAAATCATTTAATTTAATCAATACTTTATATTTCACATGGTAGTTTAAAACATAAAAAAAAATAATCCTTTATCGATGTTTGTTTTTCTTTCGGTTTACCATTCATTCTACACTAACGCGTAAGTCTGTTATTATCGGCATTATTTTTTTTTAATTTCTCTAAACAAGAAAAATAATTTCGAGGTACTTCTCAAGCCGTCCTGTTTGAATTGCACCGCTGTCTTCAACGTTCTCAGAAGCGTGGTCATCCTCATTTGCTTTCCTAAGACAACGATTAATCTTTTGAGGCGGCATTTCTGAGCAAAGTTTGGCAATCCATTTAACAGCATCGAAAACACTGATGTTTTGTTTTTTTTTTTTTTTCGTCAGGTCGGTGACTGAAGAACAATCATCAAAAGACTCAATGATCGACGCAACAGATATCTTTTGTAGTAGGTTTCAGCATTTTAATAACTCATTGATCCATTAGTTGTGTCACTACAGTAGTATCTGTCGGAAAAAAATCGTAAATTTATATTCAACAGTTTGATGTCGGCATGACAAGGTACATTATCGAGGAACAAATTTCATTTTTTAGTTTCTTCAATCATTCGTCTATTGAAATCCTTAAACCACCCCTCCATTAACCCTCCGTCTACCAGACGGGTCCATTGGACCCGACAGGTACATACAAAATATTCATTCAAACCAGAAATTTCTTTAAAATAAACTAAGTATATAAACCAGACAAAAATAAGGTAAATAAATAAGTTAAATAGTTTTAAATAAAAATTCTGGTGTAGAACGTTCTATTAAAACTTGAATAAAATTCCCGGTAGATCTAGGGTTAAAACAATCGACAACCAGTATTTTTTCTGAGATCTCCAGGTCATAGGCAGTTTAACCATATTCACATTCTTGAAACATAACGTCGTTTTCAATTTCCAAATCACTAACTTTTTTTATATCATTTTTTAGTTTCTTCAATCATTCGTCTATTGAAATCCTTAAACCACCCCTCCATTAAAACAATCGACAACCAGTATTTTTTCTGAGATCTCCAGGTCATAGGCAGTTTAACCATATTTACATTCTTGAAACATAACGTCGTTTTCAATTTCCAAATCACTAACTTTTTTTATAAACTGCCCTACAAATTCGCAAAAAGCGAACAGTGACACGCTCGTTGGAGGTTTTACCTCAGCGGCATTAGCTTCCTTTTTTTACAAGGGACTTATTTGGCACACACGATAAAATAGTACAGTCTCATCGCAATGATATATGTCCTTCTCTTGATACCTTTCAATCAGTAGATGAAAGTTTCCTTTCCCTTAACGAATTTCATGCTGTGGGACATCTTTCGGGTGTCAGCAAGCATGCTTCATGGCAATGTTGTCTAGATTATGCAAACTCATTAACCATTTACGGGAAGCTTTAAAATCCATTTTACCTATTTTTTCGCAATATAGTCCAGATATCCACAAAATTTTCACTCTAGCAATCGAAAAACATTCAAAAGTTAATGCATTAATGTCTTCATCTTTCACAGCACATTTCCTCTTTCTATTGGATGTTTTCAACTCTTTCTTTTTAAGCATCATAAATTTGAGTTTTACCATAATTAAACCTAATACAAAGATCTCCCACAGAATAATTATTTTTCTTTTAATTTGGTAACTTCGACTTTATCCTGCAGCGATTGAGTATTGAGTTTAGATTTTGAAGCCACTTTTACGATGCACTTACTAATATCCTTAGACAAGATAAAACGACGAAGAACAAATAACCCGTGCAATGATCGAGTTTTCTGAACACGCGATTTATTGGAATGAAGCATACGTCAATCGAATAGCGTTTTATGTTTTCGATAAAAAGGTTGGATCTTGAGTTGTAATAAACTGCTCGACGATGACGATCTTTCACTGATTGTCTTGACTCGAAAATCGGTTGAAAACTGAAATTCTGAAAGTCTTTAAAGATAAATGAGAAATGCTATTCAATTTCTTAGTACTGCTGTAATACTTGCAAATTTGAAGTTTACACTCAAACACGCACAGGCAAAATAACTTCGGGAATGAGACAGTAAGTAATCACTTTGAATTTGAGTACAACCTTAAAGCATAATATATTGTACTTAGAAAATACTTATTTTCATAAATGTGCATCCTTTCTAATAATAATAACTTTTACATGCAAATTTATATAGGAAAAATGATTATTTCATTTTTTAAATGCAAGAATTCGTTAAAATTTAAGCAGTTTCTAGTTATTTAAATTAACTTTTTTAAACTATTACGGAATTTAATTAAAATTTTCGGCATTGAATATATGACGTATGTATATCGGTTTTAAAGTTTCATAAACGGAATACTTTTCATGTTTAAAATATCCTTTTTTCCGCCTTATGCAAAATTTTAGTTTTGGTGGGACCTTAAAAATATTTCCGTTTCCGCGTTAGACAGATTCCGTCTTATGCAACAAGAATTAATGTTATTTTCTATGGGTTCGCCGGGACGTAAAAAATTTTCCGCGGTAGACAGATTTCCGGCTTGCACAGAGTGCACCTTAGACAGAATTTACTGTATGTTTTATTTAATTTCATTTAAAATAATATTTCATTTCAGTGTAAAAGCATAGGAAAATGAAAATTTCAATGCATAGCGAGTCGGGTGTGGCAATCCCAAAACTTTCTTCTATCTGATACACGTTAATACATAAAATTTAGCTATCACAGTGCCAAAATTAAATGAATATCTATGCCCATCACGAGGATTCTAAAAGTATAGGTTCGTTGTATTGTCTGAATTTAAAAATGAGATATTAAGCATCGCATTTTTCAAACAAATCATTGAATTTCGGCTCCTACCCTCTGAATGTCTGCAACCAAAATTCCTAACCAAAAGAGCATAAAAGCGACACCTGTTGGGCAGTATACACCCAAGCGTATAAAGGATGCATTTATGTAAAAGTGTAACAGAATATGAAGTTTAATTAAATGCCGCGCATTAGTTTTTGAGATGGAGCTATTGCTAAAATCATGAAAAATGCAGCATAGTAGCGCCGCCTGTTGAGCGATGTACATCAAAACCTAGTCAGCAACAACTTATATCATTGTCTAACTGAATCTAAAGTTTGATGAAAATCCGTCCATTAGTTCTTGAGATTCGGCTATTGCGAGAATCGTGAATAATACAGCATAGCAGCGCCACCTGCTGGACGATTTATACCAAAAACTAATCAGCACCCATTTATATTAAGGTTTAACTGAATCTGAAGTTTTATTAAGTTCCGTACATTAGCAAATAAATAAATAGAATGCTAAATTCATCTTTAAAAAGTTGAACTTAAAATTACACTATGTGCAAATTCCTTAAAAAGATGAAAAAAATATATTTGCATTCTCTGACGAAGGCTATGTAATAGTTGAAAGTACTGATATTAAAGTAATTTAATATTTTTTTTAAATTTTTCATCCTTTAAGTAATTTGCACATAGTGTAATTTTAAGTTCCGTACATTAGTTCTTGAGATAAAGCGGGCACAAAATTTTTGGCACAGACAGACATTTTCTAAAAATAGTCAAATCGTGTTCAGGACCTTTTAAAACGTATAAATCCGTTGAAAATTTTCACGAATAAACACTTTCTTCTTGAAAAGATACAAAAAGACCTCTACAACGTATAAATCCGACGAAAACCGGAAATCGAAATTTTTCACGAATCCAATACTGTCTTCTTGTAAAAAAAGAAGAAAATAAAAAAGCAAAAAGAGAGATTTTGGAATAGAAATTATATGTCTGTAACCATGTTCATTTTTACTTCCTTCTATCTTTAAAAGAAGAAAGTATTGGATTCATGAAAAATGTCAACTTCTGGTTTTCGACGGATTTAAAAGCTTTAGAATGTTCCGAACATGATTTGACCGTTTTTAGAAAATGTCTGTCTGTGAATCTGTCTGTCTGTACGTGACAAAAATTTTGTAGGCGCTCTATCTCAAGAACTAATGCAAGGAATTTAATAAAACTTTAGATTCAGTTAAACCTTGATATAAATGGATGCTGATTAGTTTTTGGTGTAAATCGCTCAACAGGTGGCGCTGCTATATGCTGCAATTTTCACGATTTTCTCGACAGCTCTATCTCAAAAACTAATGCACGGAATTAAACTTAATATTCTGTTATACTTTCACAATAGATCCTTATTAGGATTGGGGTGCTCACTATCGCTTTTATGCTCTTGTTGCATATAAACCGGAAGCCGGCAGCACAGACACATGGTTCGTACGGATACCGTTATTTCTCCAGGAAAACTACCAGTATTTTTAATAGAAAAAGAAATCTAGGTTAAACGCGCAAAATTTCGCCCTCTTTTAAGAAGAGATTTTCTATAAGATAATAGTGGTGCCGAAAATTTTTCTGGTCTGCAAAATTCAAGAAGGCGTACGAACCATGAGGCAACTACCTCATTGAGTTGGAAGTTGAAATTCCAGAATTAGCTAAAATTCGATTACCGAATTAAAACGCAATCGGTCTATCAAGTCGTGTGTTGGTGGAAAACACCTGAAAACCCGATTTTACCGGTTGACTCGTAGGTTTAACATTGTGTTTTCCTACTCCCAGTCCTCCCTGTTTTCATACCTTTGGGTGCAGGAAAACAAAATGGTAAACCTACGAGTCGACCGCCAAAATCGGGTTTTTAAGTGTTTTCCACCCAGATAGGACTTGGCAGACCGATTGCGTTTTAATTCGGTAATCGAGTTTTAGCTAATTCTGGAATTTCAACTTCCAACTCAATGAGGTAGTTGTCTGTGCTGCCAGCTCCTGGTCTGATATGCTCTTGTTATGCTCTTGTAGAGGTTTGTAATTTTGGATGCAGACATGCAAGTGGATGGGTGCCAAAATTCAATGATTTGTTAGGGAGTTGCGGTGCTTTCTATTTCCTTTTAGGTAGATTTCGTATGAAATACTACCTATAACGTTCTACCCTTTCTAGACACGATAACTTCCACAATTCTGCACAAATCTCTTCCAAACTGATACCTAAAATCAAGGGGCATAAAATCTCGGTCAAGTTCGTGAATGGGCAAAATCGGACCAAGGGGGTGGAAATAGGGAGGGGTTTTGTGAAAACCGAAAAAACCCGTAACTTCTTAATTTTTGTACATATCAAATCAGTTTAAAGTTTTCATTACTTCTAAAAATTGGGCCAAAAATTTATGTATCACAAATTTTTGATAAAATTAAAAATGGGCTCAAGGGGCGCAAAAATAGGGGTTTTGGGAGGAAAAAAATCATAACTTCGTCAGTTCTAAAGATATCAAATCCAATTAATTTTATTATAAATCTCCTTAATATTATCTACAACATTTATATTCACAAGTTTTTGATAGGACTAATTCGTACCACAAAAAATAAATAAATAAATAAATAAAAATAAAAACGGAAACAAAAAGGAGAAGTTGAAGAAGAAAAAATCCATAATTTCGTCAATTAACAAGATATAAAATCCGCATGAATTTATTATATATCTTCTTAATATTATCTACAACATTTACAATGACAAGTTTTTGATAGGACCCATTTTTACAGCAAAAACATGTTAAAAATACATAGCGGTTGAAGAAAAAAAATCATCGTATTAATGGTGTATTCAATCCAAACTGCTTATTTTCTGACTCATTTTTAAATTCATTTTTGCTCTCAAACGCATCCATTTGGTAGATTCTCTTATTCAGAAACTATATAATGTACCGTAATGATCTATTTTTTGATAGAGGCGGAATATACTTCAAAAAATAATGTCAAAGTGGGCATTTTGAACCGAATTTCCCGAAGCGATTGTGTTAGAAACGAAAAATATTGTCCTACTGAGAAAATAATTGTTTATAAATCAAGTTTTAATTAATTGAACGAAAAATAAAAACACAGGTCGCTTATAAATCTCTTCAAAAATCACGTCAGCAAGTCTCATATTTTTTCTATTAAAAATGAATCTGAAAATGTGCCAGAAAATTTCGAGTTGTTGAGCATGAAAAAGTATTTTTTGAATACCGCCTTAACATGATTGTGATAAAACCAGTTCTTATTTAAAAATGAAATAAAAACTCGTCAAAAGCGGCCAAATAAAATTGTTAAAGTGGATTTATCGCTAATCATGATACTATTTTTTGTTGGTGAAATTAGTATGCTTCACTTCGAAATCTACCTCCGCCTGTAGGCCGGGCCGGCAGGGATTTTTTTAATGCACGCAATTCAACTCACCAGAATCCTCATCGATTGTCATTAAGTTTGGCACTGATAGCGAATTTTGAAGTACAACACGTATGAGATAGAAAAAAGTTTTGGGATTGGCACATCCGACTAGTTTACAAATGCTGTCATTCGAGTGTTAGTGCAATACGAAGGAATAAATGTGTAACACAGATTTGAATCAGTAAGAAAGCGATTGAATTATTTGGACATTTTCCACAAAACTACTCTTCAGAAAATTCCTCGGATTTCACATATACGTTGACGTGTTTGGAATATTCATGTTTTAATTATTCATAACAGGAATTAATTTTGTCTTTACTTTTGTAAATTCACCAATCACAGTTTTTTCTTCTATATATTCTCTGAATAATATGCTGACGATATTCCGTATATTTACTCCGATATGCTACGATACGTTACAAGAAGAAAAATAAAATAACATCTTAATAATTCAGATCGACTCTTCATCTTAATAATTCAGCACTAACTGGTGCTGCTAGTACTAAGCTTAGATAACGTGTGAAGGTTTTAGTATAGTCAGAAACATCCATTAAATTGTCTGCCCATTTATCCGAACTAGGGTCGGTCCCAACTGGTTCGGATAATCAGCGTTCTACTGTAATCTTAACTTGATTTTATTATTTAAACGTACATAAACTACAGTGAAACCTCCCTGGGCGACATCTTCATTAGGTGACCACCTCCCTGAACAACCACTTTTAATGGAACGAAATTTATTCCCATAGGCTCAATACTAACTTTACCTCTATTCAGAGGCATATTTTAATTTGAGGGGTAAAAAGAAACATTGGCAACATACTTCTAGAAACGCAAAAATAATGAATTAACAAACGCAGTAAATAATATTTTTCATAAAAAAAGAGTTTAAAATTTTTTTAATATAATACATGTGATGTTTATAATTAATGTAAATGTATTAATTAAATTGTATTAATTGAAAATGCGAGGACTAAGAAAGCTTTTTAAAAAAGTTAGATATTATAATTTTTAAGACTGTCATTCTTTAAGGGTGTATTCCAATCCAAACTGCTTATTTTCGGATTCATTTTTTAATTCATTTTTGCTCTCAAGCGCATCCAACTGGGAAATTCTCTTATTTAGAAACTACGTAATGTGCCGTACTTCTCGATTTTTTGATAAATGCAGAAAATATTGTAAAAAAAAATGCTGTCAAAGTGGGCGTTTTGGACCGAATTTTCCGAAGCGGGAGATCTGGGAATGAAAAAAAAGGGTCATACTGAGAAAATAATTGTTTAACAATCAAATTCTAATGAATTGAGTTGAAAAGGAAATCACACGGCCTCTTATACATCTCTTCAAAAATCACCTCAGCAAGTTTCATGTTGTTACTTTTAAAAATGAGTCTGAAAATGTCTCAGAAAATTTCGAGCTGTTGAGGGTGGACATTTATTTTTCGAATACACCTTTAAACGAAAAATGAATGTTTACCATTTTTTTACTGTGCTCAAAAAAATCATAAACACTTTTAAAATTATAAACACTTCAATTAAAACTACAAATACCTTAATTGAAAAATAAATTTTTGCATTATAAGAACGTTTAATAATTTTAAATTGAAGCAAAAATTTAATTTCAAAATTAATATTTATTATAAGAAAGAAAAGAAAAAAACATTATTAGAAAAAAAAAATATCCATTTAGTCATATTAAATAATGAAATTATTAAAAAATTATTAAATAACGATAAAAAAGATAAAAGTATGATTTGCAAAATTTAAATAAAAAAATCTCTAAACACTGAAAATTAACACTGAAATCGTGATGTAAAAGCATGTCTAGTTAAAATAAGAGTTTAATTTAGGTAATTTAAAAAAAAAACCTACATTTAAACACTTGAAATTTCACTCATAGACATTGGCTATAATTTTTTTTTTTTTTGTAACGTTCTATTTCTAATAAATTTGATAATTAACATGAAATTAATTTGAAATTAAATTAACATTTCTGATATTATATTATTCAGATAAATTACAAACATTTCTATACTATTATTAGCAGAAATAACAAAATTAAATTTAAAAAATCAAAAAACCCGCCGAACTAATTATTTCTTATCAATGTGAAACTATTTTTTTATATTGCTTACCTATTTTTTTTAACTTGTATTTATGACTTTTAAGATGTGTTTAATTGTTAGTTCCTATCTATAAACACTGTTTTGATGAGGCCTATAGATGCCTATGAAGGTTAGAGTTGCAATCAAGCTAGAGATCCTACCTACACAACTTCCAGGTTGTGTAATATTTAAACGGAGCTTCTGACTCTAAAATGTCAATAAAACATCGCCTGCATTTTGAAAGACCTAAACAATAATATGCAACTCAATAGAGTGCGTAATTTTTTTTTTTGTCTCTACTGTTATTTTGAATTTTACGGCCGCCATTTTGTATTTATAAAAACAAAACCTAGCCTATCACCATCGGGTGGTTAGGACGAATCGATAGAGACCTGATTCATTAAAATCCATCCAGTCGTTGGGATGTTTCGAGGGTATAAAGAAATCCACATACCCAGACACGCGTGAAACACATAACCCTTCTTGGCAGTCGGGTAAAAAGAAGTGAATTCTTCAAGAGCCCAATGCTTTCCAATGTAGCGATTTTCCAATGTTTTCTCAAACACCTGGTTTTTTAAAGCCTCGAACCCAAAGCAAGAAAGGGGTCCATTACCGTCCCAGATATCATTGCATAGTTACTGTGAACTGTCTGTGAGAGCGCTTGATCAAAAGATGACTAAAAGGCTGGATTAACTTATAGGATACCGTTTTTATACTAGTATTTTTAAACGTGGTTTTTGTATAATTAAAATTCACTTATTCTGAAGTTTCTAGCTATAGCAGAAGGGCTTCGGAAGAAACAAAATTTCATTTGTATCTGTTGGTAAATCGAAAGTTACAAGTTAAACTGTGAAAATCGAAATAGGCACACCGGTCTGTGAAGTCGTTAACATTATTTAACCCCTTTGCGGTCGCATGTCTGCTCTCAGCCACCCCAGCTTTTTTACCGTTCCAGTCGTTTGCCTTTTGTCAGCGACCGAAACAAAGAACCCTTACTGATCTCATCAGCAAATAAATAAATAGAATGCTAAATTCATCTTTTAAAAGTTAAATTTAAAATTACACCATGTGCAAAATACTTAAAAAATGACAAAGTTTTAAAAAAAAAATGTTAAATTACATTAATACTTCTTTCTACTTTCATCTAAAAACATAGCCTTCGTCAGATAATACCAAAAAAAAACCTGTTATATGGGGCATTCTCACAATCTTTTGACTTCCGGGAATAAAAATCTGGCGAAATTAAACTTGCTAAAAGAACATTTTAAACTTATAGACGAATGCCTTAATGATTCAAAATAAAGGAAAAAGGGTCAGCAGCGAAAACTTTTTTATTTAACTGGGATTTAAGTTAAACTTGCGAGTTTAATTTTCCTTACCATTTTACCCCTCGAACTTTCTATTTTCTTCTAATTTTTTTCCTATAATGAATTTACATAGTACCCACAGTACATTCAAATAAGAAATAATAACAGTGTAATATTTTTAGTGCAAAATTTTGGTATAACATTGTCTTAAAGGGATCGTAAAGAAGGGACGGTAAGGTAAAAAAAGGGAACGGTATAGAGAAAAAGGGACAAAATGGGAGTAAAAGGAACGGTAAGGAAAATGACCACCTATTTTAGGCAAAGCCTGTTAAGACTCAGTGGTAGCCACAATGTTCCTTGACTTTTAGAAACAGTTATTTACGTTGGATTAAATAGTAATAAAAAAAATTAATCTACCTCGAAAAGTGCAGGAATAAACCTTCCGGACGGTAAGACTACTCATAAAGCCCCGATGCTTGAAATGGATATTTAAATGCTGATTTAAATTCTGCAGTCAATTTCCTGTCAAAGAATTTTAGACATTCTTTCTCTAGCATACTTCTGCTTGAAAAAAACTTGAAAAAAATTCTGTGGCTGCATCTGAAGTGATTTTCTGTATAATTTTAGAAGAGGGACGGTAAGGAATCTAAAACCCAGGGACAGAGGTAAAAAAATAATAACAACCCTGAAAATGTGTGCAGGTTAATTTTTTGCTACCTATTTATATAAAACAGTAGTTCCAGTTTCGGAAAAAAATAACATCGAATTACTTTTATTGAAACAATTTTATACAGACAGCTCCAAACTTAAAAATCGGCATCAGGGACATGGGGCGGTATAGGAGTTTTCCTGGTATTTGGACCCCCAATATCATCACAAACTTATTTATCTCGTTAATATTGTTAAGGTATGGGGTGTTCCCCAGTATATGAAATAAAAAAAAACTCTCGAGAACATGTACTAAAATAAAAATTATTATTCAGAGACATAAAAGTGAAAAGATTGTGAGAATGCCCAATATAAGACGCTAATAACAGCATCTGACGAAGGCTATTGAAAGTACTAAGAAGTATTAAAGTAATTTAACATTTTTAAATAATATTTTTGTCATCTTTTAAGTATTTTGCACATAGTGTAATTTTACGCTTAACCTTACTGATCTTATATTATATTAAGTCGACAACCTTAAGAGATACGTAGAATTCAAAATAATATTTTTACAAATTGTGTTTAGGTATCATTAGAAATTTTCGCATCTTAAAATATTTTTTAAATGATACTCTAAAATGGCAAAAAGAAAGTGACCGAAATAATAAGTGTACCGCGAAATGGAAAGTAGTTAGTTTAAAAAAGATAAGATATAAGATATAAAGAGTCAAGATTGTTCTGTAGGTTCAAACAAAAAAATGAAGAGCTGTTTATTGGAGACTGTTTTGAAAGAGACCACACAGTGGGAGAACTACAAAATAGAATTGTTACATATAATTAAAGCATATTGTTATGTTACCTCTATCTAAAGTTCAACAAGTTGGAAATTGCTCGTCAAACGTAGCAAATGAGGTGTACTAAACTAGTTTTATAATAATTTTTTGCACCGCATAGTGTAGTTAATGTATATTTGAGTGCACTTCGCAAGTGCATATCTATTTCATTCTGTTAGAAAGGCTGTAACATCATTAAAATGCACTTGAAATAATTTTCCCATTAACCTTAATGTAACGGAAAACTTTTGACTGTCCCTGTCATTAAACTGTGCATCCGATTTCCATAAAATTTGTAATGACTCGACAAGATTTTGCAACAATTATATATTTAAAATTTCAGACCATTCAGAAGGCTGTAACATCATTAAAATGCACTTGCAATAATCTTTTCCCATTGGCCGTCGTGTAACGGAAAACTTTTGACTGTCCCTGTCATTAAACTATACACCCAATTTTCATAAAATTTGAAATGACTCGACAAAATTATTCAACAATTATATATTTAAAATTTCAGACCCTTCGGTTGGGTAGTTTTTGCTCTGTTATATGCGGACGGACAGACAGACGGGCAGACGGACGGACTGAACGACTATAGGTGCTACGTATTTATATAATTACGAACGCACCTAAAACGATAAGGTATAAAGGGTCAAGCTTGTTCTGCAGGTTCAAACAGAAAAATGAAGAGCTGTTTATTGGAAACTACTTTGAAAGAGATAACACGGTGGAGAACTACAAAATAGAATTTTTACATAAAATTAAAACATATTGTTGTGTTACCTCTATCTAAAGTTTAAAAAAGAATGAATACATTTTGTTTCTCCTTTCTAATCTTGTCTATTATGTAGTGCTGCTCGTTCAACGAAAATGAATTCCGACCAGCATGACACCTATGTATAAACTCAACACGACCGCAAAGGGTCAAAAGTTAATCAGAGAAATTACATAATGCTTAGAAGACTTCTTAAATAAGAACACATTTAATTGTACCTGCATAATAAATAAAGAGGATAGAAATATTTCACTTGATTGAAAATGGATTATAAAATACACTTAAGAAAGTAAAAGAATTATATGTTAACCTGTTTAAAAAGCACGACAGGCATAACAGCCATTCGTTTCAGTTACCAAGTTCATAGACTGAATCTACAATTGGAGCTTCCTGCAATCTGATGAACAGGCACTTCAGTTGCCCACGAATGACAAACGGGGTCCATTTATACCTATCTCTCTATCTTATAGGCAAGCTTACTGGAAAATTGTTTGGATGCAAAATAATTTTGATATTATAACACTGATAGGCAACGAGAGAGATTTATCTGGGGGATATAAGAGATTTTTCTGGGGATTTATTATCACTCTCTCAGATGGTTATAATGACGAAAATTACGAAAGAATTACCAGCAAAAGCCGATAAATTCAAGGTAGCAAATGTATCCTTCTTTGCTTATTTATTAAATTACATAAATAATGACAGACCATCTGATATGTATTTTAACATTCTAAGATAATCTTTTCCTGATATGTTTCCATTATCTTCAAGACATGGGAATGCGATGCCATAAGCAACAAAATTGGATCGCGATTTGTCCGTTCTCTCGTACGACACGTGTGTTTTATCCTTGAATTTCTTAAACGGTGACTCCTTCAAATAGGCATGTCATCGAGCACTTGAAAACTAAATAGCATTATAGATTACTTTGTATCAATGTGTGTATCAATATGTGTTACTGGAATAATAAACATTTCCGCTCCATAAAGTTAAATGATTTTGGTTTAATTTAAAGCCAAGAATTAATTAGCCCCTTCGCGATGGCCGTCTTTTACAGAATTTTTAATCTTTTATCATCAATTTTTTAAAACAGAAATTTTTGGCTAGATGAATCGGAAAAATACCCAGATCAAGTAAGACAAATTTACAATAAAAAATAACTGATGGGAATAATCACGGAATCTGGGCACCTTATCCGTCACGCATACGTGACGCTCGCGTCCCCAAGGGGTTATTATTATAATTTGCGCGAATGGTTACATACATCGGGATTTCTCAGTCAATCACATTTCTCAGGAAGTCACCTGCTTTATTTGTAATCTGGAGTTCTTTTTTGATCAGGATGATTGTAAATAGTGTTGCCGTGTGTCCCGATTTTCCGAAGCTCCAAAACGTGCCCCGATAACCACTGCGTGGGACGCCAAAAAACTCGTCCCGATAACCACTGCGTGGGGCGCCACAAGCTCCGATTTTCCAGGATGCACAAATTCCTTTAAATTTTTTTAACCCATGCCATTCGTTAGACTGCATCGAGTGGAACTTAATACAGTTAAACCTTTGAAGACAGAACCCATCTATAACGAAAAATTTTTATAATACCTTCTAAAGGAATACCGTACAAATCTACCTTCGTAAACGAAAACCTGTTTGGAACGCAATATTTTGTAGAGGCTAGCGATTGAGTTTTTACCTGATTTACAGTACATTGTTCAGTAAACCCTGTGTAAACGAACCTGTTTATAACGGAATTCTGCTTTAAAATTATTGGAATTCTGTTTCAGTTCCTACACTGTTAAAAATCTGCAGTAAAATGTCCAGTTATTCGACCGGGTACATATGGGTAATTTAACTGTATTCCCCAACCATAACATGAGCAATAATATGGACAGAATAATGATAAATTACTGTTACATAATCGTTTTCTATAAAAACAGTCGAAGGACTGGACGGTTTACGGCAGATTTTTAACAGTGTATAGTGATTCCGCTTTCACATGTTTTATTGCATAAGTTTAATTGTTTTTATTTAGTATAATATAACCTGCTAAGAAGAAATCACAATTCAGAGGAGTCAATTCCGTTTTAAAAAGGTTTCCGTCTTATCAAGTGCAATTGTATGGTATTTCTTCCTTAGGGTAAATGGATTTTTTACGTTTAAAACAGGATTCCGTTATAGACACAACGTGTTTTCATAAGGTATACTGTGGTTTTATGTCCCGATTTAGAAGGCCTCTGTCCTGCTTTTTGTGACATTACTGGACCTGGCTACAGTGTCTAGAAGTATATAGTGTGGAAATCAACAAGCCAAAACGTATCCCAAAAAATACATTTACACCAGAGGGAGCTAGGATCGAGACTCTTGATACGAATAAATAGAAATCCAGTGTGTTTTTGCATATTTACGATGCAATTTAAACTACGAGAAACTTGTTTTTGAAAGATACATTTTGCGGAAGACAGAATTAAAACGGATTTATGTTGTCATACGCAATACTTTAAGAATGAACGAAAATTTAGTCATATGTTAGTTCTTAAGTATGAAACGTCGGATTTGAAATCGGCTTTTTATTTAGGCATTCTGAATTCCCACCAGAAAATTTTGAATATCAATTTTTTTTCATTTTATTTGTCTATTTTATTTATCTGTCATCTTATACAATAAAAACAACTATTAAAACATCCTGGTGAGAATTAAGAATTTTAAAACAAAAAAAAAACTGCTTTCAAATCGGACGTTTCATAATATTCTAATATTCCTAATATTTTAAAAACATTTCGTACCACTGATTTCTAGACGCCGTCACCAACGCTTAGTGTTTACACTTTCAAGCAATCAATTCGATGGCAGCGCCGCCTAAGAAAATGTAGCTTTTTGGATACATTCTGCGGCCTACGCGGTTTCCACAATATATATTTCTGGACCTTGTAACCTGGCAACACTAATAAATTCCTCGTAAATTCATCCGTACGTGGGACACCTAAAACTGTAGCATCGCCCATTCAACCTCCCACCTCCAGCCCGCAGTTTTGAAAATACAGATGGATGTTCACACTCCATGAAAACGATTTTCACAGTTAATTTCTAGCCCAAAATTCCGTATTTTTTGCTTGAAGTTTTGGCTCTGTTTCATAGTGTTTTGTCTCTTGGTTATAGCTCTGGCTCAAAATTTCCATGACCATAGAATTTTCTTAGTACAATCTTGTGAATTTGTTCCCACATCTATTGGACAGCTTTCCATTTTTTTTTTCACTATTCGTGAATGGCGTCTTCCTCATGCTCGTTTGCGCTCTTTACAGAAATTTTAATCTTTTATTACTGGTCATTCCGAAAAGAAATTTTTGTCTAATGGAATTGCAAAAATGCCATGATTGAATAAGATAATTTTCAAGGATTCTCAGCATCTTATACATCACGTATACGTGACACTCGTCGAAAAGAGACGAGACTAACAAGCACCTGTTCAGACACATGCACCTTAAAGCATGTAGACACAGATCTGTGCGAAGCGGAAGAGGGAGACGAAGTGGGCGGTCATCCCGGGCACGGAAATTGAAGGGGCACCAAATTTATGCTACCAGTATCGTTTTATTTCCTTTCTTTCTTTCTTTTTCTTTTTTTTTTTTTTTGTAAATATATATATATATATACAGTAAATTCCAGACTATCCGGCCTAGTAAAAAGTTGAAAGTACTACTAGCAGTTGTAGGTGGCCGAGACAGGCAGGTTACCGCCGTGGGAAAGTGCTGACTCACGACAGGAAGGAGCAAGAAGGGATTGCAAAATGCAATAGCAGCGAATTCGAAACATAGTAAGTGTAAGGTCTTGGAACATTGTTTTTGACCATAAAGGAGGACATAAACCCGTATGGGAATTTGAAGTGGAAGATGAGAACGATAAGCTTCTTTCGTTGCTGAAAAATACACCATGCTCTTACGATACCAATGCAGAGGACATTACAGAATGGATGACAAATGACGAAGTTAATGAATCAACTGACAACGATACTGTAGAAATGGTGACAGAGTGAGAAGTAACATAAGAAAAACAGGAGGAGGATTGCAGGAAAAATCTCATCCCACATTCGTAAGGGGTCAAGACGATTGAGGCAGCACTGCAGTACGTTAGTCAGCAGGTCGAAGCGACGCCAGCTGATATCATCTGCTTGCGTAAATGGAGGGAGATTGCTTCGCGGAAGAGGGCTAACAGGGAGAAGCAAAAAAAAAAAAAAAAAACGCTTTTTCAAAAAGTAAAAACTATAAGTTTTGACTCTTTTATCGTATGCATATTATTTATAAATAAACAATAGAATAAGATTTACTCATTTTTTTACGAATTAGTTTTGCGTTAATGTTTTGCTTATTCTAAAACTGTATGTACTGTATAATATGAAATGTATCTTAAAATGTGTGTAACATATGTTTCTAATATCATGGCGAAGGGAGGGGGGGAGGAGTAAGCATTTATAGAGCTCCAGCCTATCCGGCTTTTTCGTTATCCGGCCTACCCTTCCGTCACATTAGGCCGGACAGTCGGGAGTTTACTGTACTATATTAAGGTAATTTTTTTCCCAATGAAAGTACGCACATTTTTCGTTTCAATATTATTGCATCGTCCCTCACCCCACACCCATAAACAAATTTCTGACTAAGGAATTCTTCCTTGTTAAAACTTGCTATAGATCTTTGTCTTAGTCTCTTTTGTTAACCTTCTCTTTTCTGAGACTGGAATTTTCTTTCTGTGCTTGGGACAAAAACATACACTCTCAAAATAGCATGTGGTTTCCAAAAGGTTTGCAAACTGTTATACTGTACTTTTAGATACATTTTTCCCACGCTGTTTTCCGAAATTCTCTTTGCCAAAATGTAACTCAACTTAAGTGGCTGTAACAAAAGAATGCTTTTTTTTTCTTTTTTTTTCTTTTGTCATTCAATGGAAGAAAAGATTAAAACAAAATGGATTCGGCAATGTAAAGAAAAGTTTCGAGAGCGATTCATGATTGCTGCTGGAATTATTTTTGAGGATAAATTTAAGCTAAAAAAAAGTATCTTAGTAAAGCTAAAGTAAATTCACTCTATTATAAGCACACTATTTTAAAACGCATTTTTGAAGAACAAGTACCAGTTTTATAGTGAAAAGATACCAATAAAGTCGAGCTTTATATTATAGACAAAGCTTCCAGTCATAAGTTCCAAGCACGCTTGCCAGGAAAATACTAGAACTTCATTTCGAATACCACTATTTTCCTAGAAAAATATTCCCCTTATTTAATTACAGAAATTTTCTGATTAAATCAGATACTATGCGAAAATAATTGTATTCGAAATAAGCGTTAGCGTTTTCCGGCTAACCCTGCTTCTAAGTCAACTACCGCTTACTTAACACGCTGGTGTTGCGTTCACGCAACTGTCAAAATAAATGCACATATTTAAGTTATTTACATACCCACCACTATTTTTGAATTAAAAAAATGGCCTTACTTAAGGACATAAAATTTTTAGATCATATAAAGCGAAAATTATCTTTCAGAGTTTGTGATGGCAAAGATTCAGAGTTTGTGATGGCGTTCTGCTAAAAAGGGGAAAATTTCAACTTTATAGTTTTGGCGGTTAATGGGTTAACGGAGAAAAAATCTCAAATGAAAATAAAATGTATTCTATGTGAAAACTATTCGGATGTGCCAATCTCAAAACTTTCTTTTATCGCATATACGTTAATACTTCAAATTTCGCTATCACGGTGCCAAAAAATGGCAATCTATGCCCACCATGAGGATTCTAAAGATATGAAATTCCGTGCATTAGTTCTTGAGGTATTACTATAGTTAAAATCGTATAAATCCTACAAAATGCAGCATATTAGCGCCACCTATTGGTTGATTTACACTAAAACCTAATCAGCAACAACTTATGTCAGTGTCTAACTGAATCTGAAGTTAAATCAAAATCCGTGCATTAGTTTTTGAGATAGAGCTATTGCAAAAATCGTGAAAAATCCAGCATAGCAGTGCCACCTATTGGGCGATTGGCATCAAAACCTTATCAGCATCGATATTTACCAAGGTATACCTGAATCTGAAGTTTGATGGAAATTCGTGCATCAGTTCTTGAGATAGAGCTATTGCGGAAATCGTGCAAAATGCAGCATAGCAGCGCCATCTGTTGAGCGATTTACACCCTAACGTAATCAGCATCAATGTATGATAGGGACTAACTGAACATATTTTTTTATTAAATTCCGTGCATTAGTTCTTGAGCTAGAGAGCCTACAAAATTTGTGTTACATACATACAGACAGACAGATTTTTTGTATAAACATGTTTTTCGGGTTGATTCCTCAAAAATGTATGGCCACCATCATAAAATGAGTTGTTAAGTCGCAACACATTGCCTCTTTAGTTGCAGGAAAAGGAACTTTTTAAACAATATATTTTGACTTATGTTCGACAACTCTGTGTAATTATGTGTCTGATTAAATGAATGAGCTCCATTCCTCCAGAGGATATTCCATGAGCAAGAGTCATCAAACGTCATTCATGCAAGAAATTTTAGCGCAGTCACCCGTAGAATTTTTCCCAGGTTCTCGTTACAACACCGAACTTGACTCCAAAATATCATTAACATGTAAAATGGTGACCCACGCAACATTTCTCACTAAATTCAAACTTTAGTAACCCATTAACCACCCAAACAATAAAGTAGGGCCTTCAACTTTTTGCTGAAAGTCGTTTGCAACAAATTCCGCTTAATTCAATCGCTTAATTTTTTGTCATTAAATAATTGTCATTCGATAAGAAAATTTTCTTAATTTTCAAAATAGTGGTAGCTTGGTAGTTAATATTTCATATGCCTCATTTTAACGTTGTTTCAACGCAACATCAGCGGTTAATGGCTTAAAACACCACTTTGCAAAAGACCATAGAGAAGTTATCATTTTTTTAACAATTTGGCCTCCATGATCATATGATCTCAGACGACATAATTTAAGATTGTCGGTGTTTTTTTAAAGTGTCAGACAATTTCTGAAATGGAGGAAGTATTAGGGGATCTGCCACCCCTACTGGTGCTCTTTTTTTTTTATCGACCCACACATCTACGCTGTGCAGGGGAAAATATGCTTTAAGAATGGAATGCCCGATTGAAAACAATGAACAATTCAGCAAGAAAACGTATCGTAGTTTTTGGTTATTTTTATTATATTATACACTCAAATCTTTGAAAGTTATATTAGTAATGCTATTTCTACCGGCGTCAAATGACATCTTTTTAACCCTTTATCTACTGACGGTACTTATAAGTACCACTGAAATAACTTGTTATAAAATTCATTTAATACATCGATTATTTGTAATACAGTTTAGAATGAGTTATAGATACATTACTTTATCTTGTTCCAAAAGCATTATGGGTCGCACAAAATAAAAATATTTTTAAAAGGAGGATTTTTTTTTGCCTCTGCACCTTTTCAGCTTTCTTGTCGTTGGGGGGTAGGGAGGGATTTTTCAATTCGGAAATATTTCCATATTTCTATTGTAAGAGCATTGTATTTGAACAGTTCCTAATTCTACAAAATACTAATAAAAAATACTTAAAATAAAGGATTTGAGTGGGGTTATCAATAGCGCACAAAATCTCTATTAATTCAAATTTAATGAATCCTTCTAAAATCCATATAAAATTTATTAAATGATTATGTAAATCTTCTAATGTAGTTTAAACAATTTACGAAAAAGGCTGTAGAAGATAAAATTTTCATGAATTCATAATTTGTTTTGATTTATGTTTATTTTGTTCGTAGTTTTTGAATGTAATAAGCATAAAAAAAGTCTTCAATGTATTAAAAAGGATTTTGTAATTGTTTCAATTTAAAAATTACAAATGAAAAACCATAAATCGAAGTAATTTTAAAGATGTCATTTGACACCGGTAGAAATAGTGTTAATAGGATGACAAGTTTTAAAAAATGACTTTAAGCAGTTAAAATTTGTTAGTCATTATAAACAGCTAAGTTTTCAATCCCTATTAAAAATATTTTCATCTCTAAATAACTGCAACTAATCGCTTGAAATTTAACTAAGGTAGATTTTTAGGTAGTTTTCATTACAAAAAGTAAAAAGCTATCTAGTGCAACCGTCTCGTATATATAAACCGATTTGGATGAGATTTATTGTGTGTATAGTACATGCAAATGTCATGTTCGTTGGCCAGCTTCATCTGCCATCTTGTTTCAAAATGGCGGCCATTTAAATATTTAAAACTAAAAAAGTGCAAAAAAAAATTTAGAAATCCAAATTTATTTTATTTTTAAGTGTTAGGCCTTGATACAAGTTTCCGGAGTATTTTTTGTTTCGTCTCTAACTTAAAAAATGCTTGAGATATAGCAGTTTGAAATTCTAGGGCGGTTGACGTTTTGAAATAAGGCAACAATTGAAGAAAATCAGGTATTAATTTATGAATGTTAGAGAACGTTAGCTTCAAATTCTCGCCAAGCTTCGCGATACTTGGCGAAATATTGCCAAATTTGGCGACCCAAACTAAACAATCAGAAATGATGCCAACTTGGCTATAGCTTACTAATTTGGCGCAATTGTCATTCAAATTCAGTATTGACGAATAATGTTTTATCCGTGTTCGTCGCACTTTAGCTTCTTAAAATATGAGTAAAATTTGCAAAATTTTAAAACCAAGAAATAAGGAATTTTTATTGAATCATAATCGAGTTCCAATAATTTTAGCTTCGCGTGTTTGAGCAAAAAATGCTGTATTTTAAAAAACAAGGAACATGAAAGCCATCTTTTCCTCCCGGCACATGCCGAAAAGACTTTTTTTTTATAGTGCTACGAATTATATTTTAATTGAAATATTCTTTTGCAGCCGTCTTTAATTGGGGTTTAAATAGACTGCGGGTGTATGCAGTTGAGGTGGACAAAAACATTTCGTGGTAGGAATCGGATTGCTTCTAAGTGCAGTTTAGAGTTCGAGTAGGATAGATTCCAATACACATATAGCTCTAATGAAAATATTTAAATTTGTACATTAAAGTACTCCGTAAATGGATTCGTAAACGGTAAAGTAAGCTAAAAAAGCGCGCAAGCACATAAGAATGGCGAGAAAAGTCGAAAGGCGTCATATAGTGCCGAATACACCAAACTGAAATAAATTTGATTGCTGAAACCGCAGTAAGTGCGATGACCACAGTGCAATGGAGAAACATTAATTACAAATTCAGATAAACGACGATGCGACGTTCGAGCAAATATGCAGAACAGACGCCGACAACGCGCGCCCGCATACTGCGATCTGTCTGCGCAGCTTCTCAGGAGGCAAGTCTTTGCTGCACTCGAACATCCACCGTACTTCTCGGATCTGGCGCCTACGGACTTCTTTTTGTTTCTCCATCTCAGGGGAACACTGAAATGCACATATTTTGTAGCGCCTTCCATCCAACAACATGTGACATCAAGACATCGATTGATTCCAAATGAAGCCTTTGCTGGTAGTTTCCAACAACTTTCCGAACATTGTCAAAAATGTATTGTGATCCATCCTTTCAGGGAGATTAAATGCTGTTTATTTGCATTTTCTGCTCTCTTCTGGATTTCTGATACTACTCACCGAACTTTTTAGACGCACCTATTACATAAAGGGGTGTCTAAATTTTTGAAAAAACAATTCTCAAATCACACAGCATTTTCTAGAAAGTTTTTCGTATTTTTAATAAATTTTACATAATATTTTAATTTAAGAAATAAATTATATCGAAAAAACATATATCTTAAGAAAGCACTAAAAATTTGTTTCTTGGTATAAAATTTTACATTCATAAAAACTACTAACCGTATTTCTAAAAATATTTTCATTTTTCCATATATCAATTAAACATCATTATGTAATTTCGCTATCCATGCATATAAGCTGAAAATACCTAAAATAACCAAATACTAAAATAAGAAACAAGGATTTACTCCCGAAGGAATTGTTTCATAATTATTCATACAGAAAGACTTTTCTTTCGATTTGCAACAATCTTTGAAATACGATTCGGTGAAGAAAAATAAAATTTTTTGCTGGCATCGTATGGCAGCAGACGATAGGTAGCACTGTTTCATCTAGACGAGTAATGATACTCTTTTACTCTTTTTTTTCCCCTGTAGCATACATATTTAAGCGGAAAGAAGCATTGCTTTTACTTTTAAGTTGAGACGCGAGAAAAATTATAAGCGTTCACTCTGATAATATGTTAATACACTGATTATATAACTTTAAAAGATTTTCTCACACATGAAATTGTTTTGTTAGATCAGTTAATAAACATGCATAGGACAAAAATAGTTAAAACTGATGGTCAGTTATATAACTGCTTGGGAACTGAGATGAGATACCGCACGAGTCAAAGTCAAACAGGTCATAAGTAACATATCCGATTAATTTTCGTTGTAGATAGTTTAGTAAATTCGGATGAAATTACAATTTTACCATTAATGAAGCGTAGAATTGTTGTACTATATTCCTGTGAAAATTCAATTCATTTTTTTAAAGAAAGAAAGAAAAACAATTGAATTTTTATTAATTTTTTTAAATCTCAAAAACTTTTATTGTCACGAGTTGCGATGTCGTTTAAAGTCTGTATATAAACACGTACGTAAACTAGTAATCTAGTCTGCAAGTACACACACACAAGATCATATAAGCATTAAAAAGGAGAAAGAAAACCATAGATTATGAAACACCTCTCAGTTTTGTGAGAAGCTATGAAATCTTTACATTTCGGCATGGTGAAAGATCTGCAAATAAATAAGTTGGTTTCTGCTCTAATAATGTGTTTTATTCGACAAATATCCGCACTCAAAATGCACTGATCACATCTGGCATCACAAAATCAGAGTAACACAATAAACAGGACGTAAATGGCTGAAATTTAAATATCAAACGAGCAAGCAGTTTGCTAACATCAACATGATTTCTGGGGAAAAAAAGCAGGAAGTAGGAACTATACTTTTTTAGAATTTAGTGTCGCTCCCGATGAAAAAAAAAAATCTAATATATAAAAATGAAAATTTGTCTGTCTGTAATGCTATACAAATCCACAGTTTGGAAGCCAGAATTGTGAAATGCTACGTACATGTGTATTAAAACAACACGGCTGAGGCAACTCAAGTAATCCAGAATCGGAATAACTTATAGTTAATTTTTAATTAATAAAAAAACCCAAATTTAACAGCAATTTCCAATCAAATTTAAACATTTTTCGTTATAGCTGTTGCCAACAATTAAAAATCCACACTAAAATTCTTTTCACAACAATTACTTTTCTATTACAAGATTTCCACGTGAAAAAATGAAATAAATGGTTCGACGAATTAAAAAAAAAAGGAATATTATATCATAACTTTTCTACTGCAAGATTTCCACATGAAAAATGAAAATAAAATAAATAGTTTGACGAATTAAAAACGAAAGTGAATGTCACGTCATAATTTTTCTGTTTTATGATTTCCATGTGAAAAATTATAATTATTTAATTAATTTGACGAAATAAAAATGGAATATTACGTCTTATTGGAAATATAAAGGACGTGATGAATATATAACGTCCTATAAGGGTGAAAAAATGCATTGAAGCATGATAAAAGCTCGATTATGGAAATATTGGCGTATTTTAACATTATTGCTCCAATGATGAATGGAAATAAGTTCATTTATAGCTGTATTTGCGTCTGTTATATAAATTTATACATTTTCATATTGGGTTTTCATTTGATTCATGTGTACACCATTTCGACTGTTTTTTTTTTATGTTGTATGTTACATTTTGAAATTGGTTTTCCGAAACAATCATTCTTAAAATTCCGTGCAACGCCGGGTATTTTAGCTAGTATTAAATACAGATAGTACAAAACATATTTCAGTTTTAAGACTTAAAATAAACGCTGAAGGATTCCACATTGGCGATCCAGTCTTAAACAACATCCATAGAAAAGTATGCATTGGACGTCACTATCGCGGAATAATTCACAAGCCCAGCTAAAAGCGATGTCGTCATTCAAGAAACTCGACAAAAAAAAAAAAAAAAAAAAAAACCCCGGGCTATCTAATGATTCATAGGCCTTCATTTGTTTGTAACATTAATATAGATATTGAAAATTAAATATAGTTTATAACAGCTCCACGTTTTTTCTGATATCATTCATTTATATTTTTTTCAAAATTCGGAAAATGTTATGACACACGGATTCATAAAATGACATTCTTCCAGCTTTTTGATAGGAATTAAATAAATGCGGAGAAAAATAGTTCTCACAAATATTCTTTAAAATACATTTTTATAGCAGACGATATTCTAGGCACAGCACGTATTTAATTACAATTTATTTTTTTCAAATATTCCTGTGCCGTCACAAAAGGTAAAATGGCGATTTTTATAGTCTCGAACCGAAAAGAAAAACAAGGTCCGTTTCTTTATTGTCTATCATTTGGAAACAAACGTACCATTTATATGTATCCCCACAAATGAAACCATTTATATTCTTTTAAGTGAAAACGAAATTTTCTGTAATCCAAGGTTTTTCTACATAAGGTTGTTCCATTTGAAGGATAGCCAATCAGAGTAGAGCAGGACTGAAACGTCACGTGGCGGACAAGATCGGAGATCGAACGGCCGTGAGAAAGTAAATAGATGAGTAAAAGAACGGGATATGAAGTAAATAATTTTTTAAAAAAGCAGATCTTCGAAAGTAAATTGAACGAAATTACTTTCCTTAAAATAATTTGTTCAAACACTGATTGGAGTTAATTAAATATAAAATACATAATGGTTAAATAATATCGCGATACATTTGTTTACATTCAAATTCGCGAAAAAAATTAAATTTTTAATGCGTAAAAGTTCAAATGAAAACTTTTAAACAATTGTAAAATAAAATGAATGGATGAATTATATGAATATGACGACACAGCAGTAATAATAAAAAGACTAGAATTATCAAAGAGAATAAATTAAACAAAATTCACACATCAAAACTTTTAGCAATAATCCGTTGTCCGATTACTAGATGTAAGTTTTCAAAAGATTTTGAATCTCACTATGCTTATTCAGGATCAAAATCAATATGATTCAAATATCTGTAACAATATATATACACAGGGCTTAGTTTCTAGCAAAAAAAAAAAAAAAACAAAAAGTACCGGAGCTCTAATATTCTGCAGTAATAACAACAAAGCGTATAACCCCCCCCCCCTCCCCCCACACACGCATATTTATATTTCATGCACTATTTGCAAATTTTAAAGTATTTTCGTCTTTCTGAAAATAAATTTTATATTTTTGACACATCTTTAGGATTAATATATAATAAATGAACAGAGCAAAAACATTAAAATCAGATGTGGGGAATTTTCAGAAAATCCTACTCGTCACGGACTTCTTTGTATTGGTGCGTAGTATTTATAAACTCTGGTCTGTTCTGACTAATATTTAAATATTCACTAAAAATAAAGAAGTACTGGAGCTGCGCTCCTGTGATATTCGGAGCAAATTAAGCACCGCGCGGAGCTAGAAAATTAATCAGAGAGAATATTTTAAAAACACGAACAAAAAGCAGCAAGTAAAAACGGCAGAAACAGTTGTGACTAATTCTGACATTCCTTATCGCCGCGCCGTTCTGAAACCATTGAAAAAAAAAAAAACCCTACACAGAACACACTATGTCGCATACGTAAGCGTTTTGGTAGGAAAGAACGCAAAAGATTTAAGATGGGAGGGAAAGAAATAAAAATTTAGGTTTTGATTTTTTAGAAACACTATTTCCGCTGAACTCCGGAGTGAGTGCCGGTGAATTCAGGTCAATATTTAAATTTCCACTAAAAACAAAGAAGTAGCGGATCTGAGAATCAAACAGAATATATTAACGATAATATCCAACGCAAATTAAGCACTGCTTATAGGCTAAAATACTTCAAATCTACATTAATTTTCATCTTAAATTTCTGCTTCATTTTATTAATCAGAGTAACACGAACATACTATTTAATGAAATAAATATTATCGTTATTCTGTTTGCGAATCCCCGGGTTAGCTGGATACGAAGTGCATGTCGCTACATCAGCAGCCGATGTACAACGGAACTACGAAAAATCGAGAAAATCGCCCAAAAATCGTTATCACAGCGTCCCCCTTCTAAGATTACCCATCCATTTTCAAGTGGGATCTGGCTTCAATAGTCAAAAATATACGTATGAAGTTTGGTTCAAATCTGTGCCTAACTTTGTACGCCTTCCGGTGAAACAATAATGAAAATGGCACAAAAATCGCTATTACAGCGCCCCCTCCCGGCGGAATATCTCCAAATTTAACCTGGACCTGCTGGACATAATAAAAAATACATAACTTCGTATACTTTCCGATGATATAATGAGACATACATGTAAACGGACAGACAGATATTTTGTAAAAACATGTTTTTCGAGATCTCTGACCTTTAAAACGTGTAAATCCGTCGAAAACTGGAAGTCGAACAAAAATTCGACTACAATACTTTCTTCTGTTATAGATAAAAGAAAGTAAAAAAAGATAATGCTAAAGCAAATATTTTATAGAGGAATTTTTTTTTTAAGTAAAAAAAAATCCCAATAACAAAATTTTTAAATTTTTTATACAATTTTTGATTTTTTTTTTTTTTTTTTTTTTTTTTTTTTTTTTTTTTTTTGCGGCGATTTTCCATATGTATAAAAGGAATCCGGCTTTTTTTTGTTTTTTTTTTTTAGCCCACTATAGTATTAAATCTTGTCATTTTTTCAATAAAATTTATTCGCAGTTCGTGCAGAGATTTTCGCATTTTTCTCGAATTTTTTATGCGATTTTTAGAATTTTGTGATTTGTAAAAGGAACTCTGTTACCATCTTTTAGCCGAATATAATAAATTTTCTCCTCTGCGAGTTTTGAACTTTTTTTTCCCACTTCATGGCGATTTGTCTGCATTTGTGAAAGAAATCTGGTTTTAATGTTTTAGTCTAATATTGTAAATGCTGTCCTCTTTTTTTTTTCTTTCATTAAAGTTTATTCTGAATTTCTCGCGATTCTTTTATGCAATTTTTTTAAAGATTTTCGCGTTTTGCAGAAGTTTTTTGACGTTCGTAAAAGGAATTCGGTTTTGAAATTTTAGCTTAATATAGTAAATTTTGTCCTTTGCGATTTTAGTGGGTTTTTTTTTTTTTTTTTTTTTTGCGATTTTCCAGAACAATAATCGCCAGTTATCAAAATGACAAGATTTTGAAGAATTCCGAATTTCGACGTCCGGATTTGAGACTCTGTACTGCATTGTTAAATCTGTATGCGTGTTCTCCCAGAGTTATTATAACACGTTGATATAGTGCATTCACTAGGTTTTTTTCAAAAAGGCTGTTCAAATAATATAATAATTAAAATCATTCACAGAAAAAAAATTCCAACGCAGAACAGCATACAGAATACTATTGAAACGAGCGAAGCGAGGCGAATCTGTCCGCCACATGACGTAATGCGCGAGCAGTTAAGAAATCTTTACAGTTGGCGCATTGCACGAATGGTACCCCCCTGCTGTAATCGTCTGCATGCAGTAAGTACAATGAACAGAATTCCTGTGACGTCACAAAAGGTAAAATGGCGATTTTTATAACCTCAAACCGAAAGGAAGGTAGTTACATTGTGACTCTCATGTGATTGTCATTTTTAGACTCAATTTCAAAGTCATAATAAATGTTGCATTATGATAAATCACCAAATAACATTACATTATAGTCACATGGTGACTTTTCACAAAAGAGCGCAATGGTGACTTCACAGTAGTCTCTCTGTCACCTGAAAGTCATCATGTGACTTTAATGTGACATTATTTGATAACTTATCACAATGCAGCGTTCACGATGACTTTGAAATTGAATCTGAAGATGACAGTCACATGAGAGTCACAATGTAACTACATTGTAAAGTCAGATGGTGACTCGTCACAAAGCAGCAAACGCGGCTTTTTTAATCGCGGCTTTTACTCATCTCTCGATGGAGCGGTCTCACAGACCGCTTCACACTAGTTATATGACAATTTCTGTGACATCAGTTAAAGGTTAATAATAAGAAATGAAACTTATTCTTAACAAAACTACGTAAAATATTTAAAAAAAATAGTAAAACGTTACTTTGAAAAAATCGATAATCAAAAAGTAACAAAATAGTTATCTCACAAAAGTCTTCGCACACTTTAAAAAATCTTTACATATTAGTAAATACTGTAATATTTCGTTAAGTTAGTACTGAATATGATATCCTTTAGTATAAACAACAATTTTTAAACGTCTAGGAATAGATTTCACTAGTTTTTTTTTTTTTTTTTTTTTTTTTTGTAATTTCTGCATCAATGTTCATCCATTCACCGATCATTATACTGTTTTTAGTTAGCTTTTCGTTTTAATGTCGTGTCTTCGTACTCTAACCTCCACTTCTTTTCAAATATACTCTATTGGGTTTCAATCCGTCGATTCAGGTGGTATTTTCAGACTCTATGGACAATTATAGAGACTCCAGAGGCGAACGTTGAGTGCCGTGTGCTTAGAATCGTTATCTTGATAAAAAACAAAGTTGTTTCCAATGCCCAACTTTTGGGCTCATAATTTTAAATTGTATTTTAAAACATTTAAATAAAGTTCATGATTCATTATGTCATCAATAAATACCAAATTACCTAGTCCTGATGCTGCCATGCACTCCCACACAAGGACACCTCCACCACCATGCTTAACTGTTCCAACCAAGTTCTTCGGATTATGTTCTTAATTTTTTCTTCTCCTTACAATTATACGCCCATCGGAATCAACAACGTTAAATTTACTTTCATCTGCAAATAAGACATTATTTCAATACGATTCAGGTTTATTTATCATTGATTTTGCAAAGGAAAGCCTAAGCTTTCTGTTTTTTTCATTAACAAAAAAATTTCTGAACGCCCATTTAATTCAGCTAATATCAGCACTCGTCGAGTAGTTTCAGGTGAAATTGAAGTAGAACATTTTTCATTAAATTCTGTAGCAACTTTTACAGCACTTAAACATGGATTTTTTACAATTTTTCTAATTATAAATCTCTGATTACGTTGTGTTGACTTTGATGGATTTTTTCATGCCTTGTTTTCGGTTCAATTTTCTTCTTTAAAGCGTTTCATCTCATACTGCACCATAGAATGGGTTAAATTAACTAATTTACCACTACTATAATGAAAGATGGTCAATTTTTGAATGCTGGTGTTGTTTTTTACAACTACCAACCATATTTAAATAATAAATAGAATATTACGGACACGGAGAAAGAAAGCAAAAATTAAAGCCAAACGATTTCTTAAATGTCCCCACAATGCAAAAATGAAAATAATACGACAGACGATAATTTTAATTATGAATTTATCCGAAAATGTTTCAGCGTACGAACACTTTTGTGGTGTACTTTTTCTCTGCCTCCTTTCGTTTTCATTTTTATATAAAAAGAAAATCAGTCAATAATAAAAAGAAATGTTGAAAATTATTTAGAATAACACAAAGTTGATGTGGAAAAATATTGGACTTCATATTCGAATTCAATTCCAGGGAAATGCCTTTTTACTATAAATTTCTAAAATGCACGAACACTTTTGGCAACCACTGTACATGTAGTATGGAATTTCCATAGCAAAAATGCTGTAATGAATCTCAATAATTCAGCTTCTGTGGATCGTAGAGGCTTAGTTTTTGAAATTATCCACAAAAATATTAGGTATCAAACTTCATAGTCACCAAAAGTTGCCGAGTTCGTCTCAATCTCTGTTTTACTTAACCCCTTGAGGGGCGGTGGGATATATTTTATCCCATCTACGATTAATGAAGACTTGCACCAGAAAAAAATTACGAAATTTTACTTTTCTAACTTTGGTGGAAAAAAGCCGTAAAATTGCTTTTCCTTATTTTGAAATAAATTTTTTCTAATTTTCCGGTGTGAATTCAGCATTACACAAACGCAATTGCTTGCTGCCCCTGAAGAGGTTAATAGTCATAAATGCTTTAAAAATACAATTAGTATGTTAATTCCGAGACTGAAAGGGTAAAGTTTTAATGGTCAAAGCCATTATTATTTTTTTAATAATATATCCATGTAAAGTAAAAATAATCTTTTAAAAGTATAAATGTTTAATATTTTATATTTTATAAGATAATAAAGCTGCACGAAAAGATTTTATTTGTAAAAATTAAATTTTTCCAAAATTTCCCATTTTTTCAAGGGAAGGGAAAAAAAACCGGTTTCCCTTCACCACTTCAAAATTTCTGGAAATTTTCGATTTCTTTTCCAGACAATTATGAAAATAACATTTTTATGCGATTCATTTGGAATTTTTCAAAAAATGTTGAGGTTTTAAGCGATGATCTTTATTATTTGATCTGTTTTTCTGGAGCTAAATCACACTATTGTGAACAGTGAACAATATGTTCTACATGCGAGTATTTATAGCCAGACAGCATCTCAAAAAGCTTCTTTAGATAAAAATAAACAATTGTTTTCATTGCATTCCGAGCATCTGAAAGCCTAAAGGAAATTTAGTAACGGCAACGGCAAGAATAAAAGCATTGAAAAGAATCATTGCATTTTTGTAAAGCTAACAACACATTACAGGAAGGATTAATGACTAAAACCACACCTGATAAAAAGTACATTTTTTATAAAGGAAATAAAATTCAAATTCTTTAAAAATATTTTTGAAAATATAGTATTGAAGTTAATATTGTATTGAAGTCCTTGCTTTTGAATAAGAAGGTTAAAACTGCTTTGATCGTTGGCGAAAATTCAATGAAAGCTTCAATTTTATATAGATTCAAATTCCTGCAATTCGAATCGTTCAATCTGGAAATACTTACTACATTGCATTTTATGTCCGAAAAATTTGTCTTAATACACTAAATTATTCGTCATTTTTAAACAAAAAATTTCTGTACTCCTAGAAAACATGCTTTTTCCGTTAATTTTTCCCGGAAGTCAAAAAAAGAGGGAAAATTTCTGTTTACTCCTAGCACGCGTGTTGGCTGTATTAGCTGTATTGGCCCTTTATGTACTGAATTATGAATTCATAAAAATTTTATCTTCTAAAGCATTTTTCGTGAATTGTTGAAACTATATTAGAAGATTTGATTTACGTAATCAGTTAATAAATTTCAGGATGATTTTAGAAGGATTGGAGGATTTAGATGGATTCGTTAAATTTGAATTGACGGGGATTTTGTGCACTCTTTATAAACCCACTCAAATCTTTTATTTTAAATAGTTTTCTTAGTAAATAAAGACACATAACCTTCCTTAATGGTACACAAAACACAAACGTTAATAAGCTAAAAGTTAAATTCTACGTTTCGAGACAGCCGTCTTCAGGAAAAATAGGATGGTTAAATGGCTAAAAGTTCAGAGGTGAAGGCTTCCTGTTTGCTTAGTAATTTGTAGAATTAGGAAATGTACATATATAATGTTCTTACAGTAGAAATATAGAAATATTTCCGAATTGAAAACTTCCATCATACTTTTATAAATATTTTTGTTTTGTGTAACCCATAATGCTTTTGGAACAAGATATTGTAATGTATCATACAACTAATCTACGTATTAAATGAATTTTATAACACGTTATTTTAATGGTACTTATAAATACCGTCAGTAGATAAAGGGTTAATACGAAAGTTCGAATTTATTTTTTAAATGCAAAACCGAAAATTCAAACAATTACAATTTCTAATTTATTAAAAAAAAAAAACAAGAATAATGCTTTTTTGCAATTTTTTTTTTTTTTAAGAGTATTAGAAAAATATTAGCATGTAAAATATGTTCTAAACGAACACATTTAAAAAATATATACCAGTTAGTCAAGTAAAAAAAAATTTTATTAAAAACTACAAACATGTCTTCTCGATTTTATTCGAAATGTAATATTCATATTTTACATCTAACAATCAAATTATGCTTCTTAAAAATATGTCTACTATTTAGTAATTTTTATCCTCTATTATTCTGTAAGTGTTAAAACCCAATCATTATTTCATAACGACGAAATGTCCCTGCAATTAAGTATAAATTTCAGAGCTTTCTGCACAAGAACTTTAACAAGCCTTACCAATTCCCCATTTGAAAACAACCCGTATCTTCGTTTTAAACTCGTTGTTTACCAAGTGCTCGCTGACCGAGTGGTTAACATGCTCGGTTCTAGACGCGCGGGCCCAGGTTCAATACCAAGTGGATCCACGGGAGAAAGATAGAAGTATTTTTTTTTAATTTTCTTTTTTCAGTTTACGGAAATTTTATGTCCTAGAACCAAAAAAAAAAAAAAAAAGAAGAAGAAGAAGAAGAAGAAGAAAGAAAGGGAAATTTCTTCAATTCTCGGATATGTGAGGCATTCTCGCAATCTTTTGACTTTTCAGGAATAAATATCTGGTGAAATTAAACTTACTAAAATAACATTTTAAACTTATAGACGAACGTCTTAATGATTCAAAATAAAGAAAAAAGGGTCAGCAGCAAAAAATATTTTATTTAACTGGGGTTTAAGTTAAACTTGCGTGTTTAATTTTCCTTACCGCCCCTTTGACATTTTACCCTTCTAACTTTTTATAGTTTGCTAAATTTTCGCTTATAATGAATTTGCATAGTAGCCATAGAACATTCAAACAAGAAATAATAACATTGTAGTATTTTTAGTACAAAATTTTGGTATAACATTGCCTTAAAGGGGTGTTAGAGAAGGGACGATAAGGAAAAAAAGGGGACGGTATAGGAAAAAAGGGACGGTAAGGGGAAAAAAAGGGATGGTAAGGAAAATTACCACCTATTTTTAGGCAAATCATGTCAAGACTAACTGATAGCTACAATGTTAATTGACTTTTAGCATCAGTTATTTACATTGGATTAGATTTTAAAAAATTATTTACCTCGAAAAGTGCAGGAATAAACCTTGGAGACGGTAAGACTACCCATAAAGCCACAATGCTTGAAATTGATATTTAAATTCTGCAGTAAATTTTCTATCAAATAATTTTAGCCATTCTTTCTTTAGCATACTTCTGCATGAGAAAAAAGTTGAAAAAAATTCTGTGGTTGCATCTGAAGTGATTTTCTGTATAATTTTAGCAAGAGGGACGGTAAGGAATCTGAAACCCAGGGACAGAGTTAAAAAAATAATAACAGCCGTAAACATGTGTGCAGGTTCATTTTTTGGTACCTATTTATATAAAAGAATAGTCCCAGTTTCGCAAAAAAAAATGACATCGAATTACTTTCCTTGAAACAATTTTATGCAGACAGCTCCAAACTTAAAAATCAGCATCAGGGACACGGGACGGTACAGGAACTTCGGGGTCTATTTGGACCCCCCAACATTGTCCAAAACTTATTTATCTAGTTAATATTGTTATGCAGTCATGCAATGGGATGTTTTTCAGTATAAGAAAAAAAAAACAAGGAATATGTACTAAAATAAAAATTATTATTCAGAGACAGAAAAGTCAAAAGATTGTGAGAAAGCCTCATATACCGGTAACAGTGCCGCCAGGAGTATTCCTGTAAATTGGAGAAAGAATTTCTGAGAATGCAATAACCATGATAACCAATTATTTTGAATCTGCTTGATTTTAAATGTTAATTTCCTAAGCATTTATCACCACTTTGTGGAAAAATTTTATGTTAAAGAAGAAAGAGATCAGTCATTTTTAAGTAGGCTTATCGAAAAGCATTTGAATTACATAAAATGTTGCAGGGGAAAAAAGTAGCCGTGTTTTGCAGGCCTATCTTATCTACAATCCGAAAAGTTAAATTCGTTAAAAAAAAATCAGAGATAGCAGATCTCCCAAAAGAATGTTCTTTCGTTAGATTTATGATAAAACCGATCACTAGACGGAACGTCAGAGGACGTTTCTGATTTGAACATCTTTTGTAAATTTTGGCATCTGCTGTATAATATCCTATCTCATTAACATGACAAGATTTTTTATCCATCAAAATGATGTGCATTTATCAGTTAAGGGGAACTTGTGACAAGCAAACGGAAAACAATTACATAAAGCACTTCCTCGTTGGGGGGTGCGAAACCGATAAAAAGCATTTGTCAAAAGAACAACCTTGAAAAATGGTATTTCGAATTAGCCGATTTTAGAATCTGACAAATCCACCACAGCTGGCGGAGCAACGCTGTCTCTTTGGCGGCTGGATGCATCCCAAGTGTCTTAACGCCTTATTCAAGGACTCCGGAAAATCGGAGTAGGTCTCAAAATAAACCAACAAGGACCTGTTCGCGTGGGAAGAATCGCGATTACAAGCTTCATCACCACTTCGCGAGACTTTATTCTATATCACCCCACTCCAAACCATCGGTCGATCCTCGTAAAGCCTCGTAACCTTTAGCAGATCGAACTTTTTTTTTAATTACATTTCGAAAGAAACCGAGAGAGCAGTCAATATGGTTTACCACAGGCCTGTGTCCGACGGTTTGCCCGTGTACGACAGCATCGAAAGAAAGTATCGAACCACGCTGTCCAAAACGAATTTGAGATCGGACAGGGGAGACCTGCGATTGTACACATTCGCCGGATCGCATCTTCACGGAGGGGCACCTGTTGCAGAAAAGCCTATGGCTCAAAGGCTCAGGGGCAACAAAAATGTAGATTTATATGCTCCTCTAGGAGACACCCCATACACCCGTGGAGGCTTCTACGATCATTTGAGGGCTACGACACCCCCACCCAGGCAAAGAGTCCCTCGATCTTCTGGTCTCATGGATGACCCTCTCGAGTACAGTCCAGGAGCGACGAGATTTGCTTCCGATCTCGAATACAAGACCGTGCCGTCGAGGTTCGATTACCTGGAGAGCGAATTGAGAAAGCCCTCCACGAAGACCACTACAACTGTCACCGAAAGATGGGTTCCTCTCACCACGTACATCTATCACACGCCACTCCACAGTTACTATTACAAATCGTCACCCTATATGAGTTACACCTACAGGACCGCCGATGATTTGTACAGCTACAACTACTTAGATGACTACAAAAGATACGCGACCACTACGACTAAGACGACGACCAAGAACATTGATGCCTTAGACTTGAGTACGAGCACAAAGTTCGACTACAGCTCATATGCAGAAAAATGGTAAGTATACACATAATTATGAATTTCCTCAATGTATTCAAAAGATTATAATTATATTTATAACAGTGTTCACGCTTACAAGTTAATTTCGTTTTTGATATGGTTTAACACGTTAAGCGCCACGTCAGTCACTGGTGACCGACACTGAACTTTCCATTTAGAACGCGTTATTCACCGATGACTGACGGTCTAAAATAGGATATAAAACTAAATAAATATATATTGTTTTAAGTAATTACTGAAAATTTATTTAAAATTTACTTACCTTTTATTTATCGCAGGATTATACTTTCTTAAAAATTACTTAAAACATTGTAAATTTTTCAGCCTCAGCGTTAGTCACCGTTTCACTCAACGTGTTAAAAAATTATTTATTTTGATTCTATTTATATGTTATGTAGATCTTTGATTATAGGATTTTCCATTATTTTTTTTAAACTGAAAGAAATTTTAATAATAACAACTTTTCAAGGTGTGAATAATTAGATGTTCATAATGATGATATTTTAGGGCAATAATATGTAATATATATTATATCTTACTATGAATTTTTACCACGCTCACCTGTAAAAAAGCGTATAAGAGACAATATGCCCATTTGTAATGAAAGAAAGAAAGATATTTACATGTATTTTTAGCACAAGAAAACTTGATCATTTGAAAAAATCATTTTCATCGTAAAATTCAATCAAATTTAAAGTAATATTATGACATGTGTCTAAATGGATGAAAATGCGTTAAGTACGATATCTAAAAAGAAATATTTAAGGTATCCACACACCTTCGGAGGTGAGTTTTTTAATTTTTAAAAATTTTTGTTTTATACCAATTTTTTATAATGACATTTAAGTTAAAACTTTGAAAAATATGTAAATATTTTAGCAATTGCACAGAAATAATTTTTTTAAAGTGAAAAATGGCCAAAATTATTCAATAGGGAAAAATTGACATTCCCGCAAAACATGATGGCTCAAAAACAAACCAATGTATTGGCATTTTGTAAATTGCATAATAAAGAGAATATCTTTCTCTAGGACATAGACTATTCGCATTTTAGTAGCATTTTCATCTCAGTTGCTGTGAAAGTACTGATGAATGAAAAATTTGTTGCAACTTTCTCCTTATATACCACTGTAAATATAAAACTAATTAATATATTATAAAAAAATATGTATTTTTTTGCCCTATTTCGGAATATTTCAGTCAATTTTGAAGATATTGTAAAACTCTTACTTCAGTGCACAGGTCAGTGTCACAATAATCTGTCGTACAAAGGAAAATTGAGTTGAATAGAGTGTCTGGTGTAAGCATGAGACTTTGTTTAAAAAAAAATGGCAAAAACTCCCATTTTTTTAGAAGGCTATGAATATATCGCTGGGATTTTGTGTTTTATCCTCATTTTGTATTACAATTGTTGATTATAACAATTCATATAACTATTACAAATATATGTATTTATTCAATATTCTACATTTTTTTTTTAAGCGCTCCGAACGTAGGCAGATACCTGAACTGAAAATAGTTTTAGCGACGTATTTTTAAACTTCAAATCATCCAAAAACGACGGCACACCCAATAACATATCCTGTTTCTTTGCCTAGTTCCACGGGTTAGGACAAGTAACCAGCACTTAGTATTTAATTAAGATGATTTATATAGGTAATTTTAACTATTGTTAAAATGGAATGGCAATTTAATCTACATAATTTATATCCTGCATATCTGAGTAAGTTTCACTTGCAGAATTGTTATTGTAATAAGAGAGCTTAATTATATTTGTTCTTCAACTTTGGACCGAACAAAAACACAACTATTAGAGAAAATTTATCTTTTTTGGCGAATAAAAATTCGATTTAACATGTATGCGTCCGTTTTAGGAAGTTATTATTTTATTCAGACACTCCAAAAGAAAGATTTTTACTTTATGAACTCGCGAAACGTCTGTCATTAAAGAAAACAAAAAAGACAATTCAGAATTTCTGAATAAAAAGATAAATTCCTGAAATGCACGCTTCGGATGTAAATGGGTTACGGAACTAATATATTTTGGATAATGTAATCTAATCTTCGTTATATCAATTTAATACGCCAGCAGTAACTTTTATATGTATTCTTGTAAAACTATAGATAACTTTTAGACAAAAGGATACCAGTAATTAAGGAAATTTTAAACAGGAAACGAAAGTATTTTAAAAAAATCACCGAAATGTTTGCATACTATTACACAAATTATAACCGACAGATATTTAGTGCAATTTTATAAAATAATTTTAATCATAAATATTTGAAATTTTTTCATAAACAATGAATTAAAAGAAATTTTGGGCACAGGCTGTAAAAAGAAAATCTGTCAAATTAACGGAAAAAAAAACTGTCAATTTTGACGTCAGTAAAAAACGTTTAATTTACAGAAAATATCTGTAATTTGTTCATTAAAATGAGTTTCTTTTGTAAAAAATACAGATTTTTTTCTGTAAAATATTTAGATTTTGTAATTTTTATAGAAAAAAATCTGTATTTTTTACAAAAAAAAACAAAACGTTTTAATGAACAGATTACAGATATTTTCTGTACATTTAACGATTTTCCACTCGTTTCTGTTAACATGACAGATTTTTTTTTTTTTTTTTTTTTTTTTTAAGTACAAACGAGTTATCTCATGTAATCGGACTGCACGATACAGGCAGATTTAAAAAAAAAAATTCATGCATGAAAAATCTTTAAAAAACAATTTAAAATTATTAAATTGAGATACAGCTTTCAAACAAATTGCGTTGGAAAGATCAATTTTTTTCTGTAAAAATTACAGGTTTTCATTTAGAGTGTGGATGCTGGAGATTCTAAAACAGAAACGCCATTGAACTGCTTGTTTGACAATAATTGTACATTCCTCTCAGTTTTGCATGATTTCTACGTAAAATTACATTTATGCTGTATTTATTTATGTATTTATTTTTCAATAAATGTGGAAATAAAATTATAGTTTTAGTTTAAATTCCCAAGAGGACACTGAATTATATTCAGCTGAACAATGCATTTCTTCATAATGCATTTGTTTGTCCTCTGATGGGATACATTATTTCGATAAGCATTTAAAAAAGAAATTTTTCAAAACCTATCAAATATAAGCACTTAAAAAGTTTCAGTTAGAAGATTCTTTAATATTTTTTAAAAAGTTTTGATCCTCATCATTATTTTCATCATCATCATCATGAATACCATGTGGTGTACGAATACTAAATGAGTAATAATGATGTCTGTCATTCGTATGATAACTTTACCAATCAGTTTGGTTGTGTTAAAATAATAGTTCATCTACGTATCCATCGTTTATATGGAGTTCCTTTATCTGTGGTTTATTCTGTTGAGCTGTCTACATGACAAACCAGATGTTACTACCAATAAGGATATCTGAGCGAAATAGCCTCGCCGGTCGTCGGCCCAGTTAGCTTAAACGGTAGAGCATTGGCCCTGTAAGCCAAGGATCTGGGTTCGATTCCCAGCCTGGGCATTTTTTCTCTCAGCTGGAAATATTCATTTCGTATGTTACACTTTAAAAAACGGACTAAAATACAGAAATTGTACTGGCAATCGAGACGCCAGTACTATTTCAGTACTTTAACGGAAAATTTTCCGTTTTTCTGGAATTTACGGTTAAAATACGGAAATAGTACTGGCATCTCGATTGCAAGTAGTATAATATCAGTAGTATATTTGCGTATTTTAGTCCGTTTTTTTTTTTTTTTTTTTTTTTTTTTTTTACAGTGTAACTTTACTAATCAGTTTGATTGTGTTAAAATAACAGTTTATAACAGTGCGATACCTTTGAAATACACCACAAACGATTTTTCCCACGTAGTTCTTTTGAGTGTCCCATTCAATGAACCGTAGGTACTACACACTTCATTTTCAATACCCTACTAAACCTTACTAATATACAGTGATACCACCTCCATTAAGCGACCACCTCCATGAACGACCCTTTTTTTCCATAGAACGAAATTGATTCCCATAGGCTCAATACTCATTTTACCTCCATTCAGAGACCTTCCCGGTTGAACTCCCTCCAGGAGCGACCCATTTATTTGAAGAAAATGAAACAAATTCCGTTTTCTTCGGGTCGCTTGAAGAAGGTTTTATTAGAAAAATAATTCCGGAGAGCGCATTATTCATCAAATTTCTAAACTAACTTTAGTTTTTTTCTTTTTTTTTTTTAAATGCCGGTATCTTTTAAGTGTTTAAATCCATTTGTGCCTTTTTAAGCAATGAATTGAACTCGTATGACACATTAAGATTGACGGTCCGTAAACTCCCCTGCCCTATTCTGTCAGAAAACGCTTTAAAAAAAAAAATAGATAAATGAATGAAATCGTTATTATTGGTTCCCGTCCAAAAAAGATTTAAAAAAAATAGCATTTATTGACTGAATTTCGATAGGATTTGGAAACAAAAGTTATAAAAGATAAAACCGTAAAATCAAAGCAAACGTCAATGTATTCATTTTTTAAACTCTGCAGTCATTAACTTATGTCATTAACTTTTGTTTTAATACTTAAATTTTCATAACTTTTCCTAATGTGAAAAATAAATTTTAGTAATATTAATTGTTACCTTTTTTCAACCATTAAAATCTAGATTTGAACAGGACCTCCATGAAGAGACCACCTCTCGGAGCGACCCGTTTTCATTGGAACGGAACGTGGTCGCTTTAGGGAGGTTTTATTGCGTATCTATTTCATGGTAATCGCACTCCATGGGCGCGAGTTAGAACACGGACAGACAAACCCAATTCATAAACACTTTTAAACTTTGTTGGAAAGTGTTAAAAAGATTCAAATAAAATTTCTAGCATACTTTAGTTTTGATTCACAGAACACCTGAGTCCTTTGAACTTGAATCTCTGCTGGAAGTCACGATCCAAATAACAGCTAAATCGAGCGTCGTGATTCAGCTAACTTGTTGACGAGGTCGTCAAGGAGCTTCAAAAGCAGGTGCTTACGTTGTTTTTAAAGATTTACTACGTTAAGCACATTTTTTTCTTTCATCGGAAAGTAATTTCCTGGGGAAAAAACTACTAGGTGAAATAATCAAGAAATACCTGTTTAGAAATGAAAACCAATTCATTTGAGTATTTTGAAATTTTCATTGTCTAAATGCAGGGATCTGTTTAGGAAGAAATTGAGTCCTTTAAAGGACCCTTCACAAAACTTTTCATATCAAAACAGGACCCTTCACAAAATTTTTCAAACCAAAACAGGACCCTTCACAAAATCTTTGTCTTAAAAATAGGCCTTTTACGAACTTTTTCAGCAAAAAACCAAACCTTTCACAAATTTGAATCATTTAAAAGGAAATCTGGCCTGTCACTTTTACATACATAAAGAAAAATATATGTATTTTACATACATATATCTTCTTAAAAACATATAAAAAAGAACCTGAAAAGAACAATCATTTTTAATTCAGAAAATTAGGACTAGATTTTTCACAAATGTAAAAAAAGCTGTTCATAATTTGACAAAAACAGGACCCTGAGAGAAAAGTCTGGACAGACCCCTGGAATGATTATTCGGATAATATTATTTTTCCAATATTAGCACAGAATTAAAATTAAAACGAAGCCTTTCTCTTATGAACATATACGTAACAATTTTATACGGAAGGTGCAATATTTAAATGAGTCGGAAGTTGCACGTCAGACGTGACCCATGAGGCGCGTTCGTGCTATAACTCGTTTTATAAATAGATCTAGGTGCAATAGCGGTTGCACTCTTAAGCAAAAATGCATGAATGCAACATTGATTACGATTTTAAATTCAGTCATAGGGAAGTAATAGGATAATCTCTTCAATAAGAACGTCATCACCATGGCGACCTAGAATCATGACCTATCACAGGATAGCATTGAATTCATGACGTAGGATAGGATTGAATAGAAGGAAGAAAACTTTTATAATAATATCTTTATAAGTTTGGATTCGATTTTCATAAAACTTAAAATGACGATTCAATGATAGATTCAAATTCAAACCATTCGGTTGGGTCAATTTTTTGCAGTTATAGGCAGAGAGACAGACAGACAGACGGACAGGACGACGACTCTAGTTGCTCCGTATTTATATTCGCTCCTAAAATTTAAGGCAATATAAATTTTGAGAAACATTTTTCAAAGCTAATATCCAAAGAGAAGAACAGGAAGTAAAACGTTGAAAATGATAGCTCATAAAATGAAAATGACTTCTATTTTCAAAATATAAATGCGCTTATTAAAAACTTAATATTTAAAACTACGAAATATTTTTAATAGTACATTAAAATTTCTACAATTTAATATTTTCAATTCTTTGAAAATGAGTGTTCACTCCTTTGCTACCACTGTCTCTATACCACAATCTTCGTGGTATATTTCTATTAGAAATGTTTCAGGCGACGTAATACTACGAAGATTTTTTTTATATATGACACGCATGTGACGTATATATGACGTAAATATGACGTGTATATATATGAGCGTTTGGCATATATAGGGTGTATATGTGTCATATGCATGGTGTATACAATATAAGCTTATCTAAATAGAAAAAGAACGTTGATAGAGCCGTTGATAAGCCTACAAGTACGCTTTAAAATTTAAAGTTCTGGCTCTATCAACTTTGTTTTTCTATTTATATCCTATTGCACCAAGTATCATCTTATTAATCACACTATTAAACTTGGCGAAATCGCAATCGCAGAGGTCGCTCTGGCAAGAAAGTACCGAATATTTGCAAGACTTCAGTAATGCACAAGAAAAATAAATGAACGTTCTATTCCTAAGCCATTTTGATTACAATTCTCTCTACATATGAACCAGAGGGTCTCTGTGGCTGAACGGTCAAAGCACCGGTCTGCTAATCGCTTGCGAGCGTAAGAGATTGTGGGTTCGATTCCCGCTGGTTCCATTTGCACACATTCTTTGTGTGGAACTCCCAGGGTGTATTTCTCTAGTGTTGTAATATTTCCTTGTACTATCTAGTCTCCGACTTATAAGCGCGCTCTCATGTCAAGCACACAAGTCGTATGTTTGTTGTTCAATAAATAAATAAATAAATATGTTAGGATGTTTCATATATGTTGTTTTAATATTAATTTGTGATCGTTTTGTACGAAACTTTATATGCATACGTTTTAGAACAAGAGTGAAATTACTCGCTACATTAAAATATGATCACACCACTCTTTACCACTTTTTTTAAACTAACTGCCATAGTTTATCTTCATAAGAATTTTTTGTTTTTTTTCATTTTCTAATAGAATTTCACATTTCCTGTTGCCACAAAAAGAAACTGCGTAAGGACACTATTTTTAACTGCCAATAAAAATTCAGACTCACTCGCCATAGTGTTGCATGCGAAATGGAAGTCATTCTGAGAAAATACAGCGCCCCCTGAGTAAGAAGCCCACGTGCTGACACGAAAATAGCGGCTCTTGTAGGCGGATTATTTTCAGCGTGTGTACGCTCCGTTGAATTTTAATACCAGTATTTTCAAAAATATTTTTTCTTTTATTTAATCTTTAAAAAAAAAAGTAAGCAAAGAATACTTGTAGAAAATACTGGAAAAGGGCCCTATAAAAGCTGAAAAAAAAAGGAAATGCGCCATTTTTGTTTTAGGGCGTAGACCTCGTATTCAAGGAGCGGTGTAAGAAATGTGCATTTTTCGTATATATATATATAAGGAAAATAAATTGACTACAAGTGCGTTAAAACGACGCACTGCCTTCATTCAAATGTATTTGGAGTTAAAATATATACTATAATAGAGACATTTCGTTTTCAAAAAGAGTTTTCACGGGAATGAGGAAAATAAATAATAAAAAATATATTGATAAAAAAATCCCTGCCGGCTCGGGACTACAGGCGGAGGTAGATTTCGAAGTTATGTACTCAATTCACCAACAAAACTTAAATCAAGATTAGAGATAAACCCAGTTCCTTCACTAAGAATGAACTCTAATGGAGCTAAACATCTTGTGAAAATTCTAATATACACACACGCATGTATATGGAATAGGTTTAAAAAATAGCTAAAGCAAATTCAGAGAACCTCAAAGTGTTAAAATATGTTAATATTTCCATAGTCGGGATTTTATCATGTTTTAATACGTTTCTTCAAACTCACATGCGTTACATATTCACCTGCTGAGGTTTATTTTATTTCCAATATACCGCAATTTTTTTTTTTTTTTAATTCGTCAAACCATTTATTTCATTTTGAATTTTCACGCGGAAATCTTGCTCTACAAAACTTATGGCGTAATATTCAATTTGTTTTCAATTCGTCAAACTATTTATTTAATTTAATTTTTCACGTGAAAATCTTACAATAGAAAAAAAGCAATTGTTGTGGTGAGAATTTTATTGCTTTTTTTTAATTGTCGGCAACTGCTATAACGAAAAATATTTATTTTTTCCTGTCATTGTTGTGTAAGAGCTGGTTTTATCAGAATCATGTTAAGACAGTATTCAAAATTTTTAATCCTCCCCTTTTCCCATTCCCTTGTTCCGATTTTGTCCCATTTTCAATCCCCGCCGAGATATTAGCCATCTCAAAGTTGTTGGCGAGTTTGAAGACGATCCGTGCATCATTGCGACTTTTATCGTGCGGACAAAATTTAGTACATACATACATACATATATAAACTTTTTAGGTGGGGGTGGTTTTGGGTTCCTGGGGTCCTATAATGAAAAGTTATGAAGGAATTTTTCAAAAGTCGCAACATGGTAACGGCTGCAATCGGTAGTATTTCTTACGAAATCTACCTAAAAAATGCGATACAGGTAAACCAAGTAAGTAGGATGCACAGAAGAAGAGAGAAAAGAGAAATAAATAAACTAGAAAACAGGAATTCTGCTTTTTCAGAATTTAGTGTCGCCCCCGATGAATATATATATATATATATATATATATATATATATATATAGTAAAAAACATATTTCAGTTTTTAGACTTAAAACACATGCTTTTATTTTATATAAAATGACGTCATTCACATCCGGAGGAAGAATTACTCATTTACGATATAGTCTTTAACAACATCTACAGTAAAGTATGCATAGGACTATCGCTAAATAATACACAAAGCCCCCCAAAAAAGAGATGCCGTCATTCAAGAAACTCGACAAAAAAGATTAAAATAAATAAATAAAATAAAATAAAATAAAATAAAATAAAATAAATAAAACCCGCTATCTCATGATTCACAGGCCTTCATTTGTTTGCAATATTAATATAGATACTTAAAATTAAATACAGTGAAACTCCGATTTAACGTAACCCGTATTTAACGATTTCCCGCATATAACGTCATTTTTAGCTAGTCCCAATTATATATTCCTATACTTGTAATGTTAACCCTTAAATGCCTGATTTTTAAAAAAATCCTTGTAATAATGTTTCTCGGCTTTCATTTTTTAAATAAATCATGGGAAAAATACTTTAAAAAATCATATTTTGTTTTAAGTATGGTTTACGGCTAAAAAACGGTTTGTTGCCAATCGGCAATACTGGTCTTTAATTGAAAAAATAATTTTCCTTTATAAAATTCTAAAATGTTAAACACACAAGAATTTTAGGATCTACAAATAAGAAATAAATTTTACTTTCTCACAGCAGAACAAAATAGGGTATTTTGCAAGCTTCCAAACAAAACAGAATGAACTAGTAGCAACAATTGAAAAAAACAAATCTATCTTTATTCTTAAACAGCACAAGTGTTGTCATCTACATGTTGAAAATGGATTTAATATTATTTTCAGAATGTATTTTATTGGCAACACTAGGCATGATAGCTTCAATATTTTTCTAATAGTATTTTAGAGCCTAAATTGGGTATGTTGCCAAAAAACAACACCAGGCATTTAACAGTTAAAAATCTAGGATTTAACGTTATCATATTGAATTATTTCCCGCTTTTAACATTTATTTTGAGCGGTAAAAATCTCAATGAAATTTTTCTAAAATAGTCGGAATTTCTGATTTAAAAAAAAAAAAAAAAAAAAAAAAAATATCAAAACGTACAAAATTCGGAATCTCTCTATTTTTTCCCTCCTTTCTTACTTAGTGCAGATGCAACATTCTAAAGCCCTCCTCCTTTTCACCCGCACTTTTTTATTTTATTCGATTGTGCCTTCTGCACTACAACGGAGCTGATAGTATTCGTTAGAGATTTTTCATTAGCTTTAGGTTGTATGGCATCAGCAAGAAAGCTACTTTCTTTACTTGAAAAATTGGAAGTTATCGCGAAAGCCCAAAACTACAATTATTATGTTTAATTTGAATTCCGTATTCAAATTTGTAAACAATTTCACAGTAAGTAGATTTAATGGAGCAAAATTGTAAAAAATGAAAAAAACAGGCTAAAAAAAACGTGAAATCGTCACCGTTCAATAAATTTAAAAATTGGAAGCCCTTAGAACTTCCATAACACTGAAAGTATTCTTTCGAAATACTGAAGACCAAGAGAAAAGTTTATATAAAAACTCATATACATTGAGAAAGCGATTTGTGATGCAGCTGTAAAAAACAGGACGCAAAGTAAAATAAAACAATTCTTTAAAACATAATGCAGAAACCTGATGTCTAAATCATTGTAAATCAAGAAATGAAACATATCTTACGTAAATTAGTCTTTATTTTATGGTCAGTGTTTTGTTTTCGTCTTACCCCGATTTAACGTTTTCCCGCATTTAGCGTTATTTCTTTATGGTCCCCTGAATAACGTTAAATCGGGGTTTCACTGTATAGTTTATAATAGATCCCTGTTTTATCAGACATCATTCATTTACATTTTTTTTTCCAAAATAGCACGTATTTTAATTACTTTTTTTTCAGTTGTTACGGGAAAAGGGCAGTAAAAAGATATAATTACTATTTTCCAACTAATTTTCCTTTACTTTCTACAGAAATGGAGTACATGAATTGCCAAAATTAAACTGATGGCGCTAAAAACTACAAAAAAATGAATATAATGGAGATGCAGTTTTCAAACAAATTGCATTTAAAAGTACTTTTTTTTTCAATACGACGGTATAAAAATTGGAAATGTGCGATGCTTAAAAATTAAAAAAATTGCAGTAGAGTATTTAACAGTACAATGATACTTCTGCTTTGTTTTACGGCTGGCTTATACAACATAACGTTATTTTTTGGAGACGGAACATTAATAGTTGGGAGAAAGAAATAGCACACCGGGGGCTAATTAATCTCCTAAATAGGACGCCACTTTCTACGAACCGTTTTCAGTGTAACGTCAAACTGATTCTAAACAAACGGTTGCTGTGGTTTGTTTCCCATTTCGTTTGTATACTAGTTATATCTTGTAGCTAAATGCTTTAAGGGAGTTACATCTCGGCAAAGAGGAAATTGCTGGCCAGCAGCAAGATAGGTGCTGGCAATGAGAAGTGCTGCCTAATGGTCTACCACTGCATGACCACTGCTGGACAGCTTCAGTCAACTTTGCTGTTGGAAATCATCAGATAAAATTCTGGTGGACTTCGTTTTTATCTCATGCGCTGGCCCACCACTACATGGAAGTGCACGAACTTTTGCAGTATTATTGCTGGGAACCCTTACGCTAGGTGGCGTTGCGAATATCGAAGACATTGAGTATTTGAACACAAATCTGAAATGAATATCTTAACTCAATTTAAGCTGTGAAGCTAACTTTTTTTAAAACTGTAAATAATATAGCACCAATGCCACCAAAAAAATAAATAAGTAAATGAATAAATAAATTCTTTATTTCAACGCACTTTTTTTTTTCTCCTTAAATCTGGTTTTACTAAGTTACAAAGGATTTCGGTTTCATAATTTACACAGTTGAGAATCAATAATAATAAAAAAAAAAGCGCATAAAATATATAGGATTTCTGTACAATACAATAATTTCTATACCCGTTTAATGACTGGGAGCGTAAATCACAAAAGAAACAATCTTGAAATAGTGTAACGAGAGCTTGAAAACTACGAGCGGTCGTAGAATACGCTGAAAGTACTTGTTCGTGTCCGATCACGAAAACCAAACAGCATCGAACGCGATTAGTACTTGGGAGGGTGACCGCATGGAAACCGCTGCAAGCTCAGATATTTCTATAGACATTTCTATTATAGACACTTCTACAGATATTTCTATAGCTCTTGGTGAAACTAGCTTATAGAAAAAAGGGCTATAATACTTTGTTTTTTTTATAGAATTCTATAAGAAATTTTTGTAAGGGAAAGTGCAGGGCCAGCAAAGGAATAGCAGTGGGATAGGTGCTAGCACTTCAGGAAAAGTGCCGGATTGAAGTAATGTGATGACATACCAATGCTGCCCTGCTGTTGGCCATCACTGATGGGCATTCCGCACGGACACTTTTGTACTGGTTTAAGTAATGGCACCATTGCACTTTACCGCTGATGGCAGTGCTGGCTGCCATCTTTTTTTCCAGCTCATGGCCCGCTGTTTCTTTGTTTGCTGGGATATGTCCTCAACTTTCAAAAAATCATTTTTTTTTTTCTTTGGCGAAAATGAAATCCTTTTAGTGCGTAGAATTAAGTAAAAAATATTTAAAGTGATATCTCAATTATTTAGAAAGATATGTGCAGAAAAGAATAGATTAGAAATATAAATACTTTAGGTGCAATGGTTAAGATTTTCTACGATTTATATTAAATAGGAAATGAATCATACCAACCTTTGCTTTAGAGTCAGTCCTTTCTCTTTTCAAATGAAACTTCATGACTGACGTTACAACTAAAAGTGCCTGAAAAATGATGTTTTTTCTTCGTGTAATCATTGTAAGTTTAGTTTCTATGAACGAAAATGTAAGTTTCCGTTTGAAATAGAATTTCACTAAATGGGTGGAATTTTTTGCTTTTTTTTTTGCATATTGTCATAGAAATCGTCTACTTTTATGTTAGACGCGCAAAAGAAAACTTGCATTTATAAAGTTGAACGATTTTACTATTATTGCAGCAAAGAAAAGTCATTCTCTTTCTTATTATCTTTTAAACGATCTATGGACTTGAATATACAGAGCTCCGTTATTGTGATCGCCGAATAATAGTAATAATAATAATAATTATAATTATTATTATTATTATTTTATTTATTTATTACCGGGTAGGCTTACATATTGAACACGAGAAAAGTCTAGTGATTCCACTAATTGTACAAAAAGTATATTCCACAAAACCTTAAACTCTTTATACTTATTATTAAATTTTAGTATTTTAAACGGCAACAGGCCGTTTAACAAACGTAGGCCGATTTTTTTTTCTTTTTTTATGCAACATAATAACTAAATAATATAAAAAAAAAAATTAAGTCAATTCCTACTTAGGTCATCAAAGAAAAATTTAATATAATCCCTTAAGCTAATATTAGTTTTTGTTGCATTAAAATATCTCAATTTGTTGATTTTCTATAAGCAAGTAAACCCTACTGGTTTACAATGGAAGTCTATGGGAATTTGGCGAAATATTAGAGATATCGCCAAGTTGGCGTCTCTTGACGCCTCATTTTGCTCGCCAAATTTGGCGATATATCGCCAAGTTGACGATAAACTATGACGAATTTGAAAAAGAGTGAAATTCTAGTTGGATTTTTTGATGGAATTACTTTTTTCTATAATCACAAATATTACAATAGAATAGTCAATAAGACTTATTTGACGTAAAATCTCTGAAAACGGAACCTGATTATGACAGAATCCGGCCTTAAGTGGAAATGACCATTCGAAAAGGTTACAATATAGTTATAATAGATAATATATATTTGCCAAGACGGAAATTTTTCTGAAACATATTTTTATTTATTTATTTATTTTATTTTTTATCCCTTGTGATTCTAACAAAGTAGATTTTATTGTATAATGAACACGCTTACAATTTATTATTATAAAAATTAAAATAGTTCAGAAAAAGACACGCTTTTATAAGTACTCGAATGCACCAATCAAAAAACTTTCTTCTGTTATCTTATTTCTCTATGTTAATGCTTCAAAATTCGCTATCATAGTGCCAAAATTAAATGAAAATCTATGCCCATTATTATGAAATTCCGTGCATTCATTCTTGAGATAGGACTATATTCGTTAAAATCGTGTAAATGTTGAAAAATGCAACATAGTAACGCCACCGTTTGGGTGGTTTACGCCAAAACCTAATCACCAACAACTTAAGTCAACATCTAACTGAATCTGAAATTTGATAAAATTTCATGCATTAGCTCTTGAAATAAAACTATTTCAGAAATCGGGAAAAATGCAGCATAGCAGCGCCACCTGTTGGACGATTCACACCAAAAAATAATCATCTCTAAATTATATCAATGTATCACTGAATCTGAAGTTTTATTAAATTCCGTGCATCAGTTCTTAAGATAGAGCGCCCACAAAGTTTATGTAATACAGACATTTTCTAAAAATAGTCCAATCGTGTTCAGGACCTTCTAAAACGTGTAAATCCGTCGAAAACCGGAAGGCAAATTTTTTCACGAACCTAGTACTTTCTTCTTGTAAAGAAAGAAGAAAATAAAAATCGTGTTTAATTTCATGACTGCGATTAATGTTGCTCCGTATGGGCCCCGATAATGGGAAAAATTATAGTTTTTGTTTATGTTTTTTAAAAAACACGAACTAGTGAATTTATTGAATAATTTTTTTTAAAAAATTCAGTTTTTTTTTAAAGATAGGACAACAGGAAATAAACCTATCTGTTAAAAATTCTAAATTGTTTTCTCGACCTATAATCGCAATTTAATCAATCTTAACCTATTAATTGATTCTATTGAAACAATTTTGCGAAAATAGTTTATTGATCAGTATTGATCTTGATAATGTCACCGATTGTGCATACGAAACATGTTGATCTGTTTTTAAATGCATAGCGATACATGAAACATCATAAGTAAAATGAAAGTCATAGAAAATAGCTCTTCGAACAGTAATGGGTGATAAAGTGTAATTCATCTATATATTGTTTAATGTTGCCCTGTAAAAGAGCTATAAATGTTACATCCCCTATTTTCAGTGGAGAATACGATACAGCAAGCCTTTGTAACGTATACAAATTTCGTTGGGTTTCAAACAACATAGTGACACTAAAATACATTTTGAGTCATATATACACTACTCATAGACAGTCTTGTAATCGAATTCTTTTGTGCGGTCCTGTACATTAACTATGTTATATACGCCCTCTTCAAGAAAAAATGTGTTGTACGTGACAGTAATAATATATTAAAATTATATTACCGTCAGCGTTCTACAAACACTGCATTTAACATATATTCGTATTATTTTCTGTGTCTCTGTAAAATAACTATAAGTGCAATATAACCCTCTTCAGGAAAAAAACATGTTGTACATGACTGTAACATGACTGTAAATTTAGATCACCGTCAAAGTTCTACAAATCCCGCATTCAATATTTATTGGTTTAATCAGCCGTTTCATGAAATCGTTTCATTAGGATTTTATAGATACTAAGAGTTCCAAACCCGTGCTTCCCGGTTTACAAAATATAGATGCAAACCACATTTTTTTAATTGAAAAATCTAATACATTTTTTACATTATATATATTATTTTAGATTTTTTACAAAGAACGCCAAAAATATTTTTTATATGAAAAATAGCAATTATGTACTGAAATAAAGTTTTGAAATATTTTAAAAACGATACTCTCGCATTGGCCTCGTGCCAGGGGTTGACAGCCGGAGAAATTGCCTAACATCGCTAAACCTTCTTCGATTTCATGTCTTATTTGTGTTTTATTTTTATTTGATTATTTTATTTGTTTACTGATGAACTTTTAATTTTGTTATGCGATATGTTCATAAGTCGCAAACAAATGCTGAGATCTTTATATTAAGTACAGTCGTGGAAAAAAAAAAAGTAAACACCCCCTACTAACTCCTCAACGAATTATCGTAGAATAAAGTTACTGGTACCGAACGATTGGAAATAAAGTCTACTTTTAAATCACGTATATAAAATTTGCTTATGGGACCATCTACCTATTAAAACGAGCCATAACTTTGTTTTTTTTTTCAATAGAAGCACACAATTCTGACAGCATAAATGAACTCTACATCCTTCTATTAGCCTAAAAACAAATTTTTATGCAATTCGTACCATAAGTTTCTGAGAAATTATTTATTTTAAAACGAGCGTATTTTAAGGGCTGTATCCAAATTGAAGTTCCATACTTGATTGTTAACCGAGAGAGCCCCCTTCTTGATCAAGGCACCTGAAGCGCCACTGAAGGAGTCAATGAAGCCTGTTAGATTACAGGATAGCAGAATAAATTTCAAAATATCTACTCACTTCTATCCTAGACGGCCCCTTAAACCACCATTTTGCCGTTTTTTAAGCATCATTTGAAAACTACTTGGAAGAAAAATGTGAAATTTTGGATTTTCATAAAGCAGGACTTAATAAATCTAAATACATAAAAAAAATTGCAGGTTGCAATTCATAATTTTTTCGAATATTAATTTCATAATTCATAATTCATATCACAAAATTATAAAAATTGCAAATTCAGCGTATTTATGTTTGGGTATATTAGTATTATTGCTACACAAAAAATGAGCACATTAGGAGCATAATTCCAGGAGATATAAATAAAAATATGAAAATGTAATTTAACATTACAAGCAGTCAATTTTGAATGTTTATAATTCAAAAACTTATCATTCAAATGACTTGAAATTGGGTTTCTAGGCATAGTTTGAACCGAAGATTTGAAATATCTCGTTAAAATTGGGTATTGCCATTGAAAAAAATGAAGTTTGTATTCGTTTTAATAGGTAGATGGCCCCCTAAGAAAATTTTATCTACATCGTTTAAAAGTAGACTTTATTTCTAATCGTTTGGTACCGGTAACTTTCGTCTACCATAATTTGTTGAGGAGTTAGTAGGGGGTGTTTACTTTTTTTTTTTTTTTTTTTCGCGACTGTACAAATGGATTTATCTTTCGTAATTGTCTGTTTGTACGCGATAGAAATAGATATTAAAAAAATCCTGCTTGCAGATTATTTTAAAACACTAAAATAAATGAGTAAATCGCTATACAGTTCCCAAACAAATTACACCAATACAGTTTTCAAACAAATCGTATTTGAAAAACTATTTTTTCCCCTAAAAAAGCGGTACTTCCGAATGAGTCAATAGCCAAAGAAATCGTGGAAGATTTCATTACCGACAGCTATCCTTTTTAATTCTGATCCTTTCAGTTGTTGAAGCGCGTAGTTCGATGACATGTCTCTTAAATTTCTGCTTTATTTATGTTACTTTATAATTTTATTTTATTGATGATGTTTTAACTTCGTTATGGAATATCATCTTGAAACAAATGCTGAACTATTTATATTTTTTTAAGTGATAACGGATTTTTATTTCATAATTGTCCGCACGCGATATAGATTAAAAAAAAAAAAAAAATCATGTTTGAAAATTATTTTTAAGGCCATAAAAAAATGAGTCAATAGCGATACAGTTTTCAAACAAATTGCATTTGTAAGTTGCATTTGATTTCCTATTCGACGGTGTAAAAATTGAAAATAGGCTATGTTTAAAAGTTGCAGTAAAAGCAAAATTGTATCGTCTGCTATTGCCAACATCAAAATGACGTCAGCTTTACGGACGGACACGTTTCTCCTTTATAATATAGACTTTCTAATAAACATAGTAGATTGTATAACAGTGGCGTAAAGAGGGGGGATGTGCGAGAAAATCGCCGAGGCGCAAACAATTTACAGTGAAACGTTCCTATGCGACCACCTCCCTGAACGACCCTTTTTTCGACCCTTTTTCTTGGAACGAAATTGATTCCCATAGGCTCAATACTAATATTACCTCCATTCAGAGACCATCCCAATGGAACTCCCTCCATGAGCGACCCATTTCTTTGAAGAAAATGAAACAAATTCCTTGTTTTCCGGTCGCTTGAAGAAGGTTTTATTAGAAAAATAATTCCGGAGAGCAAGCACATTATTCATCAAACTTCTAAACTAAGTTTAGAATTTTTTTTATCCCGGTAACTTTTAAGTGTTTAAACTCCTTTGTGCCTTTTTAGGCAATGAATTTAACTCCGATGACAAAGTAAGAATGACGGTCGGTCCATAAACCCCCCTGCCCTATTCTGTCGGAAAACTCTCAAAGAAATGGATAAATGAATGAAATCGTCCTTATTTGTCCCTGTCCAAAACAAAATTGCGCATTTATTGACTGAACTTCGAAAGGACTTGGTAATAAAAGTTATAGAAAATAAAACCGTAAAATCAAAGCAAAGGTCCATGTATTTATTTTGTAAACACTGCAGTCATTAACTTATGTAATTAACTTTTGTATGGATACTTAAATTTTCATATTTTTTTCCTACTGTGAAAAATAAATTTTAGTCACATGAATTGTTACCTTTGTTCAACAATTAAAATCTAGATTTAAACAGGACCTCCATGAAGAGGCCACCTCTCGGGGCAACCCATTTTTATTGGAACGGAACGTGGTCGCTTTAGGGAGGTTTTACTGTATATTATAAATTGTTAATTAAAACAGTTTTTTCGAGATTCATGGCTAGTATATCCTTCTCCTTTAAACAATCCTGTGTAAAGTAACGATACACAATACCTCTCTCTACGCTGACGTGTAAAATTGCTTCCTTTTGTTTCTATAGTTTCTAACACAAACGTATATGTGTATATTATTATATGAATAGTACGTATTTTGTAGAAATTATGAATAATATAAACTAAATAATTAAAAGTTAATTTGGTTAAAAAATGAATTAATAAAAAAGAATAGTTACATATAAGTAAATAAAGAAAAATATTTAATGTACAAAAAACTAATTTCATAATTATGATTTATCTTCTAATGTCCCCTTTTATGTGGATACATATAGGGGGACTCCCTGGTAAAATTTGCCCAGGAGTCAATTTTGAGTCGCTCCGCCTCAACTATATCCCAACAAAAAGTTTTCGGTAAAAAAAAAGCGCCAAGTTCTCCTTAATGTTTCGGCCAGAAAAAGTAGTGATATCTGAAGTTCGCACAAGGGCACAAGTTAAAAGCCAAACATCCCAAATCTTTCATTGAAAAGGGCTTCCTGCGACTTGGCCGTTAATGCCTTCTACAGCATTTCAAAATTAATGATTGAAATTTTCGCATTTATGAATTATTTAAATATTAAAATTAATATTAGTATGCAAAGAGGCAAATTCACATAAAGACATTATAAGTAAAAGATTTCTGATAAATACCATTCAATTTCAACAAACAATAGTTTTGATTACAGATCATTTAGTCCACATGTGGTTTAACTGACATTTCGTACGGTCTAAAGCTAAAGTCATTAACGTAAAACCTAAGAAATTAAACAAAATTTACTGTCTTCAAATCTCACAATATGTTACATTATATTATATTGTATAATATTGAAATCTTGTGCATTGACGAAAGAGATTTTTTTCGTTTGAACATTTATTATAGTTTGTTTGCATACATTAAGAGGTATTCGATTTATAAACTGTTAAAAGCTGATACTAATTATGTTTTAGCAATTAGGGAATTTACCTTCTGAATACAAGTATTTTGTTATATTTAACTTCTAAGCATTTAAATAGACTGAAGTGGTTTAAATGCTTTTTTTAATTGTGTATTCTATTTCTGTACTTTGTACCACAAAATGCCTAAAATAATCAAAAAATGTAGTTGTCATGTAGCTTATTTGTACATACTTTAAAATTTGAAAAACCCTCTCGAAGGCATTAACGGCCAAGTCGCAGGAAGCCATTTTCAATGAAAGATTTGGGATGTTTGGCTTTTAACTTGTGCCCTTGTGCGAACTTCAGATATCACTACTTTTTCTGGCCGAAACATTAAGGAGAACTTGGCGCTTTTTTTTTTACCGAAAACTTTTTGTTGGGATATCACTACTTTTTGTATGTTTTTTCTAGTTTTTTTCTAAGTTATATTAATATAAAAAAAAACTTAAATTTCAGTACTTTTATGTTAGCCGGGAGCAAATCTCCTAATTAGCATTTTGTTTTTCCGCCAATAGTAGTTTTCATTTTTCACATGTGTAAATTAGAAACAAAGCTTTGATTTTCAAATAAAATATTTTGGTTTATGTTATTATTTGTTATTTATTTATTTATTTATTTATTTCTATGTTAAATATTCTAATAAATAAAATGAGGGAAATGCATCTATTTTAAATGAGATGACTGAAAAGTTTATATTTTTAAATGAAATTAATGCAATATGAACAATAGAGTTTGGGATAGTATTTGGCTAATTGCCACTTGCGCCCGGCTAGCATAAAAATACCTAAATTTATTTATTGAGCTTTACAAATTCATACTTTATTTCTTTTTATATTAAAGTACTAGCCGCCTCTAGCAAGCAGTTTATACTCTATTAATTGCATGTTAAACGTAGCCTCATGTTACTGTTATTCATAATTTAATTTACTTGCCCATTCTTTCGCCAAGTCGGAAGCTTTTGATAGAGAAATCAAGAACTCTTTACGATCATGGAAGCACATCATATATTTTGTGTTGTTATGTATTTCATTCTTTCAGGACAAATATCTCTTAACTCACTTATGCATGTTTCCTTATCGATTCGTTACGATTCGTTCTCTAATGCGGAATTTTTTAATCGTATTAAGTAATCTTTTCTAATTGGGCTTACTGCCAATTATTGTATTTTAACTGATACGATTGGGTACAAGTGAAATGATTCTTATTAAATCCTTTGATAATATCTGCATTTTCATTAAACCACATTGATGCTAATATATTTTTGTTTCATGCTAACCTTTTCAATAGACTCGATTACGGAAGAATAGAAGGTCTACGGGCTCACTGCTATGGTGCATTTGAAAATCTATCATTCTTCTCATCTAATCGTGTTGAAGAACTAGCCAATTTGCCGTGATTTTAAGTTTTTAGCTAATTTTATTCGAAACATGAAAACTAAAATGTGAGGAACCGGATTATAGAAGATTCCTTCTAACGGTGCATATCGATTAACAGGTTACATATTATAAAATTATAATAATCATAAGGAGAATTGTCAGTTTCGGTGCTTTAATAGTTTCCGTAAATTCTATTTATATAATACCGAAGTTTCAGCAGAGTAGAGATTAACAACATAGTCACAGAAAGTATAATAACAGTACAATATATTAACAATAGCAGTGGCGAAACTATTGGCACTTTGGAAATATCCGTACGTTATATTATTTAACTATTCAGATGATATGAAAAATATAAATAGATGGCTCGCATTAATAATTAACTCATTGAAAAATAGCCACAAACGTCAAATACTCGCCAAGCTGGGTGACATTTAGCGAAGTCACACCAAATTTGGTAATATATCATGTCAATTCTCAAATTTGGTGACAAAAAATGTTTTGTTTGTTCTGACGTCATAATGATGCATATGTATTATTTATTATACACATACCTATAATATGTATGATGGAAATGTATTACGTATTATATGCATATGTATAAAATTCTTTAACATCACTAAAACGCACTTAAAGGAATAGTGTTCTATAAATAGTAGGGATAATTGCCAGATTGACCAGAGTGCTATTGAGATTAAAATTCCGACATTTATAATAGACCGGGAGGCGTCTACACACACCATCACCTCATCGAGTCTACAGCTGAAATATTAGGATTAGTTAAAACTAGATTAGTACATTAAAACGCAACTGGTCTGATAAGCCATATCTTGGTAGAAACAACCTGAAGACCTAATTTTAGTGGGTGACTGATAGGTTTACTATTGTATTTTCCTGCATCCAAAAGTATGGAAACATGGAGGAATGGGTGCAGGAAATCACAATGGAAAATCCTTCGGTTAACCGGTAAAATCGGGTCTGTAGGTGGTTTGCAGAAAGGTATGACTTGGCAGACCAGTTACATTTCAATACACTAATCGATATTTAACTAATCCTAAAATTTCAGCCGTCAACTCGATGAGGTGATGATCTGTGCAGACGCCTCCCGGTCTTTAATAAAATTTGTTTTAAGGAAGTAAAAGATAGAAATATGGACAGATAAACTGAAATATTTGCCTTATTAAGATTTTTGTAAAAGCAAATAAAATTTCATTCAGCTTGAAATCATGTAACACCTTTATAATTTAGGCTAATTTTCTGTAATCGAGTTTTGGCGACCAACATATCTGATTTATAACTATAATCTTTCTTTTACAGATTTAAAATTAACAATAAATTAACAGTAAGTAGGCTAATAATACAATATAATAACATTAGCAGCGGACTTCGGACACCGCATCTGTCGCACATCGTTAAAGACAGCATTATTAGTTACACATTTCATTTAATTAAAAGCAGATTTTTAAACTTTCATATGAGAATTAGGATATTTTTCCACTATAGGGACCTTGGCGTTTTTTAAAAATCTTGGCGCAATTCGGACTTCAGAAACTGATATATGTTGCCAAATGATATAAACAACTATGAAAACAAACCTGATGAACTTTTATGTAATTTATATATGTTATATATATATGTATATACATATAAGCATTTTATTTATACACGTATAAAATATAGTTTTTTATATACAAATTATTTATGTTGGTATACAAAAATAAATAAACGGGTTCCTTACATTAAATAAATTGTATACATATGGAAAAAATTGCTTGTGTATATGACACAGTAGCTAGGTTGCCAGAAAATACGTTTTTATCAAATTTCTTTTCTCGTCAAGGCTATTTTCTCTATTTCGCCAAGGCTACTATATAGGAAACATATCGAATTGCGGTTATATTTTGTTAAATGTTTTATTTTTTTAATATCGTGAATATTTCATAACCTATACTGATTAAAATTTTTAGGTATATTCATTTTTTTCTATTTAACAAACATCTTTGGAAAATCATATATATAAAGTTTTATTCTGTTTGAAATTACGTGACCCCTTCAAAACTCTGTAATCGAGTATTGGCGACCAACATTGGCGCAATTAAATGCGAAGGAACTGTTTACTGCCAAATCAACACCCCCTGTTTTTAGGGTTTAGAGGCGGAAATTCTGTGTTTTCAGATTTTTCTGGTTAATTGTGCTACAGACCCGACTTACTTATGAAATTTCATGATTCTACGACTTTTAGAAGTACCTTAGTTATTTGATGATGCGAAGTGAGTCAGTGACAAAAAAGCGCTTTTTCGGAATTTAATATTTCGAAAACTACTAAATACAGAAACATGAAATCGTGGAATCTTAGTTCAGTTTGATCATACGAACATGTGTATAAAAAAAAAATTTCTATATCTCTCCCTAAAACGACGTCATGAGGGGGTGAAAAGTATGCCGAAATGGTTCAGGAAAAGGTAGCTTACGGCTTGTGCGAACTTGGCGGACGCACTGCCGTGCTCCCAGATACAAACCTTGGCATACGACGTAGTAAATATTACGTAGGCCACGATACGAACAGAAGCAATTTATCTAATACGGATAATCAGAAGCAATATTGGAACTTTTATGTTAGAAGGGTGCAGGTCATAAACTGCCAAATATTGCATTCATTCCATTAAAATATAAACCTTTCACTCATTTCATTTTAAATGTATACATTTAAAATACACGCCTGACACTAATTCATTTAAAATACATACCTCTCACTAATTTCATTTAAAATGCTAAAAAGAAAAAATAATGAGAAACAAGTGGAAAGCAGGAATTCTGCTTTTTCAGAATTTAGTGTCGCCCCACGATGGGTGATTTACCGATTCTAGCTGGCCAAAAGTCGATTTTTAAAAGTTTATACTAGCATAATTTATTTTTTGCCTGTTATAGCTCAATAGTTAGGGCGTTGCACCCTGCTATTGGTTTTGATATAAATATAATTGTATGGTCCATAGACTAGCGCAAAGTTGGTGTTTCTTGGTTGGGAATGAATCAATCAATTTGAGTATAGTTCTTTAATCTGTTACTTGAAGCGGAATAAAATATACTGCTCGATTATGGATTATCAGACAAAATATGGATTTCATTTTATCGGATTTATGTGCATAAAGTTTGCACATATCAGCTGTTATTCATTCAATTCCTACTATTAGCTCACACTCTCCCTATATTTATTTATATATTTATCTTGTTCAAATTTTCAATCGTTAATAAAATACTCATTATTCATCCTATCAAGTTGAAATAAATTTTTTAAAACTTGTACTGAATGACAATGGATGTTAATACAATTTTTTCAAATATTAATTAATTAATTAAATTTTAATTAATTAATTTTAGTTTTGCATGGGAAACAAAATGGCGGCCATTGATTATTGAAGATCAATGAAAGTATTTTCAATAAGGGGTTACCATAGGATCACCCAACCGGAGCACCCACCAAATTTGGCATAGGTTCAACGCTCCGGCGGAAAAAAGGGGTTACCACAGGGGGGGGGGGGAACCCTGTTCTGCCAAATACCGCCAACTTGGCGATATATCGCCCAATTGGGCTGCCAAAATGAGTCGCCAAAAGTGACGCCAACTTGGCGATATCTCTACTATTTCACCAAATTCCCATAGAGTTCCATTGTAAACCTACTTGCTTATAGAAAATCAACAAATTGAGATGTTTTAATGCAACAAAAACTCATATTAGCTTAATATTAAATTTTTCTTTGATGGCCTAAGTAGGAATTGACTTTAAAAACAAAATTTTTATATTACTTGTTTCATATTTAAGGTCGCAAAAAACTCAGTATTTTTTTTTTACAATTTCATATAGAAAAAGTTATATGATAAAGCACGATTAGGCTCAATTTTTGATATGATTAAATAGTTTAGATTATTACCTTTTCGTTCCAATTTAATTTGTCTGCCCCTAGGTGCCCTCCCAGTTTTTAGAATTGTTTTTAGCTTATTAGTCTAATTTTTTTTTTTTTTTTTTTGAAATTTTAGTTCAAGTACCCTTTTCTTTTTATCAAAGACAGCAGAATTTAAGTTAGTCACATAAATAAACTTTTGCACATTATGCAACGGCAACAAGATTTAAAATTCAACGGAAATGTGACTTTGGTTGAAAATATTTTGTTTATAGAGGAAAATTACAATGAACAGCACATGAAGTTTTGTAAGAGCGAAATGCTTAAATTTATAACCAAATTTAGACAAAAATTGCCAGTCGTATGTAGATATTAAATAAAAACTTGTGTGGAAATATAAATTAGAGATGCAACGAATATTCGGCCGAAGCCGAATATTCGGCCCATTCGGCCTGTCTGCCGAAGATTCGGCTTCGGCCGAATATCAAGTTCATTATTCGGCCTTGGCCGAATAATACACTGTAATAAATGTTTTTATATTTACACAGTATAACTTTTTAATTTGACAATTTATATTCATCATATATAATGAAAATTTTATTTGAAATTAACTAACACTTTTTTCCCCATTAACTTTCATACTCCGAATGGGTTTTATCTACCCATTTTTATATAAGAGGCTAATTTAGGAATCATGTTAAAAAAAAATTATGCTGTATCAGTAAGTACAAAAAAAGTATCTGTAATAAGCTAACATAATCTGTTAAATTTAAAATTAATCTATTCAAAATTGTTTTAATACAGCTGTAACAAGCTAATTCAATTTTTTTTTTTTTTTTTTTTTTTTTTTTTAAATTATAATGTGAAGTTTAACATTTAACCCTTGTTACATAAAAAAATATTTCTTTCAATAATATTTTGAATTATACCTATAAAGAACATAAACATATGATTGATTAGATATAGATGTATTATATGTATAAGATATTTAAGTCGTATATGTTGCAATACTTAAAGGCTTTTTTTTTTTTTTTTTTTTTTTTTTTTTGTAAAATACGCTTAAAAGTTAAATATAATTTAAGTGATTTTTTTTAAGTCTGTTACTATTTCTTATTAAATAATGAAAGAAATGTAAATACTAAATTCTTTTAATTAGTATGCATTTACGTTTTAGATATTTTTTTCAAGAATAGCATTGTAATGCCTTAAAAAAATTTAAAATGTTTTCAATAAACGTAGATTGTGATGCAGAAATAATAATTCAGCATTCTCAGGTGATAATCTATTTCTTTTTCTTTTTTATTTCGTAAATGTTACCTGTTTTTGAAAATAATCTCTCACTATATACGGTACTTCCTGGTGCAGAAAGGTACTTTTGGGCTAATTGTGAAAGGTTTGGAAAGTCTTCCGAATTTTTCGCCCACCACTCCAAAGGACACTGTTGTTTTTCTAGTAGTGGCTGGGAAAGAAAATTACTAATTTCTTTTACTCTTCACATTGAAGCGCACTTTCTAAAGAGGCTTCACTGCTGACAGCACAAAAAAAAAAATAATAATAATAAAGATAAATAAAATTTTTTTTAATTGTGAGCTTTATAAAGTCTACAGTGATTTCTTTCCACCATTTTAGAGGATATTCCTTTCACCCTTTCTATCAGTGGTTTTTCTTAAGATATTAAGATTTCTTATTTTATTTCATCTGAAAGCTGAAACTTATGTTTCCTAGTACTTTTAAAAGTTTGTCATTATTTTAAAATGTAACAACAACACATATAATATCTATTAAAATGTAACTAGACAGTAACTGATGAGGAATTTTTGCTAAGAATTTTTTTTTTTTTGGGGGGGGGGGGTTGCTGAATTATATTATTGAGGCAATTTTTAGGCCGAACATGGCCGAATATTTTTTCAGAGTAAAATAATGCTTTAAAAAATTAAAAATTTGTATATAAATAATTTTTTAAAAGAAAACAATACATTTTAAATGTGAAATATACAAGAATTGTGCATATAGTGCATACCATATTTTGTTTTTAGGCAAAAATAAGTTCATTATTCGGCGGCCGAATAGGCCGAATATTCGGCTGCAACTTGGCCGAATATTCGGTATTCGGTTATTCGGCCAAACCACTATTCGTTGCATCACTAATATAAATCACCAAAAATCAACGTTTAAACAACAATAAAATATATTAAGTAATGTGAATAAAACCAGACGTATACGTTTCGTGAGTTTCAGTGTATAAAATCTATGTATAAAAACAATATACGCCCCAGCTACAAGCACAGTGAAAACCCAAATGTAAGTAAACACAGTACCGAAAGACCATTTGTTCTTAAATAAAAATGTTTGAAAGAATTTCATCCTTAAGCTGTGAATTTTCACAGCTGATATGATAGATTTATCATATAATTCACAATATGCTAAAATTTAGAACAGTCAGTGAACGCATAGCACAATTGAAAATTCCCGTCAATAAACGGAAATGTTCTTCAGATGTTTTGTGCAGCCCTGTATATGATTTATAGAATTTATGCACACTAAATAGTATGCAATTTTTATAATTTAAAAAAGTGCTCCACAACTGAAAACGCACTTCCATCAATTATTGTTCATACAGAGAAAAATATAACTGATTTATTTTGTGTGCTCCTGTATATAAAAGATGAATGGCACATCATTTTAAATAGTAAGCATCTTATAGAGCACCTCTGAGATCTATATCAATTTAAATACTTTTGAAATAGTGTAATATGAACAAAATACACCACAAACAATTTTTCTCCATAGACCGTAATGTAACACAATTCTTTTTAGTGTCCCTGTAAATGATCGATAAATGCTATCCATACCCTATTCTGTATCAATCATCATGTAGTGGACTTCATAAATAGGTATATAAATTTCAAAGTGTTTGAAAATATGAAACATCATTAAAAAACCACCGCAAACGATTTTTCCCCATAGGCCGTGATGTAATGAAATACTTTTGACTGTCCCTGTCACGAAATTATGACTGCTACACACACTACATTTTGCAATAACTAACATTCAATAGTGAATATCAATAACATTTTTCAATTTCATGGCGATTAGTCTTAAACAACAACTATAGAAAAGTATGCATATGATGTCACGATAGCGGAATAATACACAAACCCAGCAAAAAGAAATGTCGTAAACTTGACAAAAAAGAATCGTCTATCTAATAATTCATAGGCCTTCATTTAATAGTAACATTAATAGGGATACTTAAAATTAAATATAGTTTATAATAGCTCTATGTTTTATCAGAAATCATTCATTTATATTTTTCAAAATAGCACGTATTTTAATTATTTTTTTTTTCAATTGTTATAACAAAATGGCTACAAAAAGATATAGTAATCTTCTATTTTACTTTTACTTTCTGCAGAAATGGAGTACTTCAGTCGCCACTTTTAGAGAAAGGATATTAAAACTACAAAAATAAAAATTAATATAATCTCAAAAATAAATTGAAATGCTGTTTGTAAACAAATTGCAGTTAAAATACCTTTTTTCCCCTATACGAAGGTGTAAAAATTGAAAATGTGCGACACTTAGAAGTTAAAAAAATTACAGTAGAGATTATCCCGTATAATGATACATTTGGTTTCTTTTTCGGCTGACTTATGTAACGGAACGTTATTTTTTAGGGACGACCCTTTAATTGTTGTTGTCCGAAAGAAATAACATACCGGGGGGGGGGGGGATAATAATACCATGAACCAAAACATTTTATTTCACCGTCAAAGTATTATTTTACTTTTCATACGCGAAAAATAAAAGCTGTTATTGGCGAGAAAAAAATGCTGTTGGCGAGAGTTGTACCCGGCTATCACAAAAACACTGCACATTTTGGTACCACTTGGTTATCCCGTCGGCCAAAAATCTATCGCCAAACTATAAGATTAAATGCCAATAATGGTTGATCGTAATTGTCACACCCACTTGACTTTAAGCAAGTTACACGCGTTTACATCATCAAGTGATTTTTATTTCGACATTTTATTTGTATTTTTATTAATCTTATATTAATTTATTTATTCTTTCGTTATTTAAAATAAAAATTGTGTCAATTTGTATAATTTGGCGAGTGGTTTGGCGAAATTGGCTGACGGAATAACTAAGCAGTACCCAAATTTTTAATAAGTACATAAACAAGGACTCATAAGCTTAATTTTAATAGCTGCTTATATCATTTATTAGCAAATCTCATTTCCTCAATTCCGAATTATGCCAAAGTTCTTTTTTTTTAAGTGCCAAGAGACGGATTTTTGCTGGTCTCCCTGCCGTAATTTTCTCAAAAAAGCCGGGAACAGATGTCATATTCGCCCCATATTGGCGCGATTTTTTTTCGGTTGCCAGTTTGGCGAAAACATCAACAGCATAAACAACATAATCCGGGTTACCACATCAAGCCCTTGGGTGCAAGTTAAGTACCCGTTGCCTATATGATATTGGCGACAGAAAAAAATCGCGCCAATATGGGGCGAATATGACATCTGTACCAAAAGCCGATTATTAAGAATTCCTTGCCTCAATGTGCAATTTAGGATTCCATTTGGCTAAGGGCACAGATGTCATATACGCACCATATCGGCGAGATTTTTTTCTGACGCCAATTTGGCTGAAACTTCAACAGCATAAACAACAATATCCGGGTTGCCATATCAAGCAAAATATCGACACTTTGGCGCCAGTTAAGTACCCATTGCGTATATGACATTGGCGTCAGAAAAAAAATCACGCCAATATGGTGCGTATATGACATCTGTACCAATAAATTTATGAGTTAAAATCATAAACACAACAGAAATACATAACTTCATTAAATATGAGAAAACCTGGGTTAGTAAATAGCTAAACCGATACTTTAAATATCGACATTGTGTAATTATAATAAAATGATCTGTGCGTGTTTACAATAAAAATTGTGTGTGTTTTACAATAAAATTATGTTTTATATGTTAAATAATCTGTTTCATAATAAAATAAAACTAACATGCTATTTTAAGCTGAGCCTAACAGATACTCGAAAACAGGGTTTTCTCGCCAAAATGGTGCAAAAAAAATCATTGCGCCAACTCCGGTGCGTCTGAGACATCTGTGCCCTTATTTTTAACCCTGAAATAGAATTTTCACACACGATTATTTAGAATCACTAATTTCATCCAAAATACAGTTTGGCAATGTTTATGGATCGCCAAGTAGAGACCCTTCTACATCTGTTCGTTTATTTCAAGCCGGTTTTACTTCTTTCGTTTTCATTTTACGATCGCCAAGTTCCTTTTAGTGATGAATTAAATAATAATATACACTAGTGGAATTAAATGACCTTTTCTTTTTTATGTCAGTCGATTAAAAAAATATACGTAGGCAACGAAAATCTTTTATTTTTCTGAATAACTGATACATGTTCAGTTCGAACGCAATAGCTGACTTTGTATTAAATTTTAATTTTTACAAAAACTAAAAATTCGTTTGCAGACTATAAGTTTGACCCATTCGAATGACTGGCATGAAATTTCTGAAAAATGTTTGATATTTTTCAAATCTTTCTTTTGGAGGCAATTTAAATGCAAGCTTTATAGGTTGACATCACACGTTTTCAGTAATATGTATATGGCATAACGTTGAACTTCATGCATAGAAAAAACGAACTCATTTTAAGGTGGAGTTTCGGTAACGCTCCATCTGTCAGAGCTGGTTCTTCGGTGATATTCTGGCTTATCCATTTGAAAAATAGCTGTCAAGTCTATGGGTTCGTCTGGTATGGTACCAAAAATCTTCTCCACATTTGGGGGTTTATAATATTGCTGAATCAGAGCTTGTTTCAAATAAAGACCGGTTGCCCATAAGGGAATTTTTGAATGATCCACTTTAGCCTCATCAAAACTATTTTCATGCATATCAGAAATCTTGTAAGACGCCACATTCTCCTTATTTTTAGGGTCTCTCTTTGAAATTTTTTTCTTAATAATTCCCTTATTAGAATCAATTAGACGACGTTTCTTTTTTCCTGTCTGTGATGAAATTTTGCGTTTAGCAAGACTTTTACCATTGATTTTCAGATTCTTTTTAGGTTTAGAAGAATTAAAACAAGAATAACTGCATCCACAACTTTCATTTTCTGAAGAAGGCATAACACACAAAGTTTCGCAAGATTTTTTATCTTCCCTATCACGATTTAAGTTCTCAGCTTTAGGAGAAATCGGTGTATTATTTAAGTCGTTATTTTGTGCTGAACGGAGAAAATAGGCAGGTTCCTTCAAATCTTCTTTACTCGATATTTCTTCAGATAGAAGTTTAATATCTTCATCTTTTAATTGATATATCTCAGAATCCGATTTGCTCAATCGATCGCTATTTCTTTTGGACTTCTGACCCGTTTGAATAACATCGCTTTCTTCAAGATGAGATAGTGTGCTGCTTATTTTTGAAGAAAATTTTATTGAGAATGTTTTGGAAGAATGTGGCTGCTCAGTGTGCTCGAGTTCTTCAATATCTTTAACATGAATAGCATTTTCGCATGTGGTTATTGGTTTTGCTGTTTTAGACTCCCTGTCATCAATACCACTCGGAAAATCCACAGGTGTTTCCTCGCAAGTTACGACGGAATTGTGTTTCTTCGAAGTTTCTGGATTTTGTCCAACATTACCTAGTAAAGAATTGGGGGCAGCTTTTTTAAGTGACATGTCATGGTAAGAATTACCTACCTTAGATAACTGTTGGCCGCTCTCTTCAGTGTTACGACAGACGTCATTATCTTTTGCCTTACCTTCTTTGCTGTCTTTCGAAGAAGTAGAAGTGGAGGAATGATACTCTCTAGCGTTCCATTGCTGTTGGCTTCGCAATTGAATCCGAAACTTATTTACTTTTTGCCTCAACATTTTTTCATGTTGTTCAAATCGTTGTTTTAGTCTTTGTTCGTTCAGTCGATTTTTTTCCTGTTTTTCTCTCTGAAATCGTTCTCTTCTTTCTTTTGCTTTTTGCACTCTGATTTCCCGGTGCTTCCGTTTTTCCTCTGCCTTGTCTTTTAAGGATTGGCGTGTAGAGTCTGAAATAAATTCCACTGGTGTGGCAGGTCTGCAGATTCGTTTTTTAAATTGTTTTTTGCAGGGTGGAGCAGAATTCGTTTGACATAATTTCTTTGCATTATTTTTTAGAAATTTTCTTTTTTTAAATTCAGGTATTGTATCATCCGATGAAGAGTTATAAGAAAACTTGTGTTTATCCACCTGTTCAGGCGATGTAGGACCTTTATCGATATTTTGGGTTGAGCTTTTGAAATAACTTGAGCTTTCTAAGTTAAAGATCTTATCTGAGAAAATAGTATTTGCATTTTGGTAATTTTTTTGAAAATCTGATAGCAATTTTTTGTCGTTTTTTTCTTTATTGTCATTTTTTCTATTCTTTAAATTTTCTGTTCTGTCACATTTGGTTTCCTGCGATATTTTTTCAAAAATATTTTCATATTGCAAATTGGCTGTACCAGTCAAATTTTCCTCAGAACAACTGTAATTTTTAATTTTGGCTGCATTATTTGATTTGTTTTGTATTGAAAATAATGCTCCATCTGGAACGAGCCTGCAACCCACGTCTGGCATATTATCTTCCGTAAACGTACCACCATTCCTTACTATTTTACTTTTACTATTCAAAATAGTTGAGGGAGTACTAACTTCTGCCTCTTCATTACTATCGCTTAAAATAATAGTACGAGCATTATTTTCTTCACTAGATGTAGAACTTATTACATAAGTTCTATTAAAAATATTTTCTACACTTCTTTCTCTAGATGTGGAACCTGTCACATATGTTCTATTTGTATTATCCAAAGAATTAACTGGTTCATGAAAGGAACCATCAAGAGAAATGCCCTTCTTGCAGTAATTTTTTGTGACAGATCTAGTACGACGTTTTTCATGCAATATATCTTCAAAATCAAAAGCTATTTTGCAATTTTTTGGTGTAATATTTAAAAATTCTTTTACTTTATCAACTTCTGTCACATTATTAATCGGTTTCTGAACATTAGAATCCAATGCTTTTTCAAAGGATTTTTGAGTTGAAGATATTTTATTGTCGTTGTTGCCCGCGGAAGCAACATCATTACATTTTTTGACCATTGTAGTATCACTTTCTCTAATGCTTGATTTTTTTGCTTTATGAATTTTATCATAATTATAAAATTCTTTACCATTAATTTCATACTTCAACATAAAATTCTCTTCAATATCAGACGATGAAACAATAACAACTCCGCTGTCATTAGATTGTGCACTTTGAGTAACTGGACTGAGGGAATTCTTCGCAAGAATATGCGGTTTATTTTCAAATATTACGCCGTCTGAATATCTCAACATATATTTTCCCCTATTCTTTTCTCTCTCTGCCCAGGGAGAACTGTTATATTTTGGAAAATTACCATTCATAATTTGCTGCATTGTGTTTTTTGCATACATAAACTTGTCATCTAAATCTTGGTTAGAAAATGCTTTTTCTATGACTCTGTCAACTTTTTGAGAAAGCCCAAAAAGCTCTTCTAGTATACGATACATTTTGAAATTCAAGAGGTGTAAAAGCACATACACTCCTTTTATTTTTAAAGTACTACTTAAAAATGAATTTATTGCTTGTAACAAAAGAAAATAGGTATTTAACAATAATAAATTTCAGAAATATCAAATCTTACTTCATATATTTGAATCGGGAGAAACCACATAATCATGTAAAGTTATTCCATTTGGTATTCCACTTTGTTTTTATTGTGAGTCAAAGTATTATTCCGTAAAATTCATTTTCCACATAATAATAAAAAGAGTAATAACCACAGAGACATGGTTTTATTTTTAACTAATTTTTTTGTAGTTTAAATCAGCGATCTGCATCAAAATAAAACGACAGTAATAATCTTTAACAAAAAATAAAGATAAATCAAAATATAAGAGCTGTGAGAAATATGGCGAATTTTCAACAAAATATTTCAATATATACATTAAAATAATTTTCCGTTAATTATGACGTCATTGAAAAAAGTTTTTTGTAGTTTTCTGATAAGAAATCAAAAGGTTTCTAATGTCACTTAAAAATTTCTTTATTTGTAGATAAATAAAAATATTTTTAATGTATGCGAAAACGTGGTTATCAGGTTTTGCAAAAAAGTACAAGACTTTTGTATTTGTCGGGATGTTAGTAAATAATTTCAACATATTAAATTTAAACGTCATTATGACGTCATTCTATCGTCAGACGATTTTCGTATGCATTCAAAATCAAACAGCTTCTTACTTATGTAAGATCACTTTTAAAAACTTCTATATTTTTCAGCTTACTCAAAATATTTCTTAAATATAAGTAAATATTAATATAAGTTTATCTTTAGACCTATAAGTTTATGTTCAAAATGAAAGCAAAAATTGAAAGCATGTTGAATTTTCATAAGTATGTGATTTCATAAAACTTTTCAATATCGTATAATAGTATTTATCGCAATAACGGCAATTGGCAAAGCTCACACGCATGGAAGTTACAAATTAAAATGTGCCAAATACATTTTGTGTACTCACTAACATTACGTAAAAATAATAAAATTATTTCTATTAAAAGATTGATAAAACAATAAACATTTTCTTTATTATGCAACTTTAAATGTATTGTTCGTATCTTTCCATATAAATAAATAATTGCTGGTGATTAAAAAAATATATTACGTTTATTTAAATAGATAAAATACAAATACATCCGGCTACGAGAAGTTTTCCTTTTGCAAAAATGGCGTATTGTTTAACAAAAAGTATAGTTCTTCATTCATTGCAAATGAATTGCAGCTAAAGCGTCTAGAAAACAATTATATGCTACACTATGTGTTTTCTATATAAATTATATCTGAAAATAAAACTTTGTACTATTCAATATCTTTTTAGACACTTTAGTATAGCAAAATATATCGAAATGAGATAATTTTCATCGACTTTTTTATATTTCATTTCACTTTGTTCCGAGATTAAAAGCCGTGAAACGAAAGCAGGATCCCTTTTCTATCTCGCTTTCTTTTTTTTAAGTCCTTTTACATAATTACCGGATTTCTTTCCGCCACTGTGATATTTTAAATAAAAAAGAACTGTGACTTTTGCAGATTTCTGCCAGTGGTTGAGTATCAATAACAAATTTTCAGGAATGAATGTTATCAACACAATTCTATATACAGTGACACTTCTTCTAAAGGCCACCTCTATTAAAGGGCCACCTCAATTAAGGGCCAATATTTTTAGGAACGAAAATTTCCTCCATAGACATAATGTTAAATTTACTTCTATTAGGGGCCGCACGTACCCCTCATAAAGGCCATTTTTTTCACATGTGCCTTAAATCCTAAACAGGTGTATTGAATTCCTGAACCAAAAGATAAGAGTTCAGAAAACAACTGCACTTGCAACAAAGAAGGCAGGGGGCGGTGGGGAGGATTTAGTAACACAATGAAGGACCACAAACATTTCCACAAGTCAGACAAACAGGTGTTCCTCACACTTTGTTTGACCTTTCAACCAGTAGGGGTTGGGTTGGAGGGGAAACTTGACCCTTTGTTGTGGGCACACAGAGGATAGCAGGTTATCTAGAAAAACTGATTCCACATTTACTAAAACTGTGAATGCACAATGAAGAACAATTTTTACACCTGTCAGGAAACGCTAACAGAAATAAATAAACTAATATCTCATTCTAATGCATTAATAAATGATGCAAATTTAAGTAATTTGTTCCATACAGTAAAAGAATCATTAGAAACCAAAATTGTCTGCGAAAACATTATGAAAAGTAAACAAACTTGAATAGAAAATTTTTTCAATCATGTATAGAGTTTTAAAATGTTAATAAACAGTTTTTTCACCTATATAGGTTTTGATTTCCTTATTTTAGTTGTTGTTTTTTTGTCACCCCTATTCAAGGACCACCCCTCATAAGGGCCATTTTTCAATGGAACGGTAGGTGGTCCTTACAGAGAGGTTTCACTGTACTAAATACAGTAATAATCGGGCTCTCTCTTAAATAGAACGTCATCACCATGGCAACCCAGAATCGTTACCTATCATGGGATTTTATTGAATTCCTGACGTAGGATTTAATAGACTGAAGAAATTTTTATTAATACCTTTTTTAAGTTTTGATTCGATTTTCATAAAATTGGAAAAGACCCGACAAAATTAAATTTCAAACCATTCGGCTAGGTAGTTTTTGCGCTGACCTATGCGGACAGACGGACGGAACAGACACTGACTCAACGTATTTATGTAATAATGAACGCATCTAAAAAGGCATTATAGTAGTCCCATTGAATATTCAAAACAAATTTTAAACTTCCCAAATCAAAGCTATTTTAAAAGAGAAAGAAATGTGAAAGAAACATTTTCTGTGACCTTTTGCGTAGCCATTAAAATAAGATACATTTTTATCAAAAATTAATTACAATGCCCAGCTCAAAAGATGTGACAACGCTATCAAAAGATACGGCCATGAACTAACTTCCTTGTAAATTCGTATGCTCTTCAGCGTAAATCTCGAGAATAGAATTGTAGAATTACGTAAAGGAGTAATCGATTTCCCTTATTAACTAGAGTGGAAATTTTTATCTGCAACCAACCGACTTATGTAACCGCTTGCAATAATTTAGTATCAAAAAGTGTGATATAGTGTTACATCTTCAATCAAAATGTATCATTTGACATTAATCGAAAATCAGTCTCAGTTAAAATTATTGCTTTAAAAACAATAAAAACAAGTTGGACATTGCTCGTCAAACGTGGCAAATGAGGTGCGTTCGTACTATAACTAGTTTTATAATTATTTTTTGCACCCCATATTGTACTGAATGTATATTTGTTTGCACTCCATAAGTGCATAGTCTGTAACATCATTAAGATGCACTTGCAATAATTTTTACCCATTCCCCGTAATATAACGGAAAACTTTTGACTGTCCCTGTAATTAAACTACACATCCGATTTTCATAAAATTTTAAATTGCTCGCTAAAATATTGCAACAATTATATATTTAAAATTTCAGACCATTCGGAAGTGTGTAACATCATTAAAATACATTTGCAATAATTTTTCCCATTGGTCGTAATGTAAAGAAAAACTTTTGACTGTCCCTGTAATTAAACTATACATCCGATTTTCATAAAATTTGAAATGGCTCGACAAAATTTTGCAACAATCATATATTTAAAATTTCAGCCCATTCGGTTGGGTAGTTTTTGCTCTGTTACATGCGGACGGACGGACAGACGGACGGGCAGACGGACAGACGGACTGAACGACGACTATAGGTGCTACGTATTTATAAAATTACGAACGCACCTAAAAAACGATGAATGTCCATTTCACACGAGAGAAATTTAGCGTTTCTCTGTGATTAAAATTCGAAAACTTATTCTTATGAGTACCTACTTATCGATTCTAACTGTGTAATGTAATTTTATTGCTTCCATAAAATGGAAGTTTGAAGTTATGCTCGAAACTGGAAATTTAGTTTGCCAGGATTGCCACTTCGATCAAACAAAAACGAAGATAATCAAAATTTGCAGTCTGGTTCAACCCATACAAGAAGATATTTTGTGATTTTGTCAATCTGCTCTAATTATAGTGTACTAAAATTGTTTTGCGATCCAATATGGACTCAGTTTTCCATCTCACATGAAAACTGTTTCCTATATTTAGCGAAATTAAACAGCCGATAAAATCAATTTAATTGTACAAAAATTTTCATCTCTGTTCTTCTTTTGCACTTCTAGGCGATGTAACAAGTGTCCTATTTTTTAGCATATAGTCTGAATTATTATTTTTCTTATTTCCTTAAAGGGTAACCTCACTTTGGGCACACTAAAATGTATGGCTTTTTCGGGGATTTTTTAAACAATTTCAAAATTTGTTTAAAAATTAATTTACTCTTGTTATATTACAAAAGTGGTGGCTTGACAGCTGGTGGTCTTGACCGCCGAAAAAAAAAAAAAAAAAGGTGAAGGGATGGGCACGACAACTCATCGTAGACTTAACCTAGAATAATGACAGAAACAAAATTAGTTTTTTTTTTTAATTATTTCAAAAGCTAGTGAAATACGCAGCATGAATAAACAAAATATTTTCCATGAAAAAGTATTCAAGTTCATTTCAAGGGGTCTGACAAACTAAATAATTTTATTTTTTCTTTTAAAACTGCCGAGATTCCAATGATATGGGATAACGTATTACGATTTTAAAACCTAAAGACATTGAAAGGTATCTAAAATTAAAAGATAACATAGGGTTCGTGAATTTCCAGCCTAAGAAATTCTTTGGTACCAGTATTTTCTTATAGAAAATCGCTCCTTAAATAAGACGAAATTTCGCGCGTTTAAAGTAGATTTATTTTTCTATAAAAAATAATACTGATATTTAGCCTTGAAAATAATGGTAACCCGTACGAACACTGGATAAGTTTTATTTAAAAGATAAAATCCGAGTTTTTTTTTATATACGAGTAGAAACAATAGAAAAACCGTAATGCGACAAAGAAAAATGAGCTGTATATTTTAACTGCTATATCAAAATATTTTCATTTTTTCTTGTATTGAAAATGTTAATTTAAATTTTTAATAATTCTTTGAATGACTAATTGTACATTTTACAAAAAATTCTGCCTTTCTATTGAATATATGTTCACCAAATTATACGAAATTCTTTTGAATTATTGCTTGCTTCCCGTCATCACTCCTGTCGCGAACTTGGTACGGTTCTCATTTTATTATTTAATTAGCGGACCTTCACCCCCCCCCCCCTTTCCCTGGTCAGTTTTCCAAACGGATCTCGAAATGAACGAACCTGGCGTTGGGGTTCCACTACTTTAGGCAGAGTACATCTATGCCTGGCTACGCCCTCTAGGTTCCAAATCAAGCAAACCTTGAATTATTGTGTTTTTATTATTTCGGCTCAGATTAAAGTAAAAAATTTCAGCATCGTTATTCGCGTTGAGCCGATTTGGTATTCTTCCAACTTAAATTTAATTATGGCAGTAACAAAATTTACCGGACAGTTCTTTGTCATATCGCGCTTTTAAATGTTTCCCAAGTAAATTGCTCTTTAAAAAAGGCTAAATTACATCTATTTGTAAGTTAAAAAGAATGTAATGTCAAATTTGGTTACCTATCAGTTCACATTTTCAAAGAAAAAAAAAAAAAACACGTGTTTGTCAAGTGCGTTAAAAGTGAAACACCTATAGTCTATCTATTTCATAGAACACAAATATGTGAATTAGTAACGTTCATGTCTTAAAGATGTAAGCAAGAATGTGGTTAAAGTTACAACAATGAAGCTAATTTTTCAATTAAAAGTAAACAATCGCAATTTTATATCTATGTATCTATGGGAATCACTAAAAAATCGCACAAATCTATTTTAAATCATAAAATCCAAAATCGGTCTTCGCAATTCATAAGTACCTATAGAGATACCTTCCTGCAAATCCTGTAGCTCTGCATGCAGCGGTCTATTCAAAACAGAGCGGACACACACACACGCAGATTTCTATTTTTATTATTATAGATGGAATCTGCATAGAGAAAATATACACTACACGTAATACACATTATAAAAAATGATAATTCTAAAACCTACAGATGTCCCTGAAGAAATGTGCCCTGTTCTTTCTTCAAAGAAATTTCAGGGAGAGGGAATTTTTCTCAGCTTTTTATTCTTTTTCAGATGAAATAACGAGTGAAAATTTCTTACTCATGATATGCTAAATGTTCGATCCTTTCTTCAGCTGGCAAAAATTAGACAAAATGAGGCAAGACGGAGCAACCCCTCTTTAGAACACCAAGGTTTGTTTTACTCGATCGAAAAGCTCACTCAATGCATAAAGGCTCTTTTCATTTTTAAAGCTTTGCCTCAAAGATCTTTAACATTTCCATTTTTGAGAACAACTCTTGCAAATTGCACTTTATTATGCTCAGACTGCGCTTATTATGTTTAGATTGCACTTATTATGTTCAAATTGCGGTTATTAGGCTCCAAGCTTAATGCTTATTAATGCTTATAAGAAGCTATATTTACAGGATGGTCATAATTTAAACACTCCTACTTCGACCTCTCTATATACTGAACTACTCAGTGTATGATCTTCAAATTTTGTGGACATGCTATTCAAGACATGGGGAAACGAATTGAGTGAAAAAAATAGTTTCAGAAACCACCGATAGAGGGCGCTGAACAGCGGTCATACGCTGAAAAGATGCATCTCTGCAAACTTTATTTGGAAGTACCCAATGTTCACGTGACAAGGGTCATATCTACGCACGGAATGCTCTCAATAGGGTTTCCTACATGAAGATGTAATATCTGCAGTCTGTGGACAGTTTATTCAACTGCAGATCTTAACGAGTCGACTAGAGTGATACCTTCTTTCAGGTATGGCAAGATTTAAGCCCTCAATAAACAAGATTTTTTTTAGTGTCCCCACAGCAAAAAAATCACACGGATTAAGATCCGGAGAACAAAATGGCCAGGCTGTCAGAAACGCATGACTAATTGCTTTGTCATTACTGAAATGTTGAAGAAGAAATGACATTCCTCCCAGTTTTTATCCTCTTTTATAACCATAACATGGCTACAAACCATGGGTTTAATGGAAAGTTTTGTACTTACAAAGTGAAATTGCAGATAGAATGGCAAGTTAAGCTTATTTACTTTTTCTTCCATGCAGCAGAAATTAAAACGGAAAAAGTTTATTTTCCATATGTTTGGTTCTTTTATTAATTTTTTTTTGTCTTATTTTCCTATTTTCTGCTGTTCAGCGACCTCTATCGGTGTTATTGGAACTAATTTTTTGCATAATCTTTTTCTCCATGTCTTGAATAGTATGTACATAAAATTTGAACCCTTTTCACAGACTCGTTCGATATATAGGGAGATGAGAGTAGGGGTGTTTTAATTATGGACATCCAGTATATATTTTTTTATGTAGTTTAGAGTATTAATATTTTTTTATTAGCTATGAACTTTCAAATTGTTTGAGTTTGGAATCTGACAATTAATTCATTTTTGAAGCATCCGATATTTTTTGCTTTACAGTAGAGCGCAGATTATCCGGACCGGTCGGGACCAAGACCAATCCGGATAATTGGACAACTTTAAAAAAAAGGCTGTGACAGTTTTTTTAGGTAACTTTCCTTCACACTTTAGGCTTAGGCTTGGCAATTGTAGTAATGCACATTTTAGCATATTACAAATGACGTGTTTAAGTTATTTTTTTTAGCTTTTTTAAATTCTATTTTCTACAAAATTGGTATAAAGTTATACATAGAAGTACACATAGAAGTTATTACTTGTATATATATATATATATATACTCTGTACAGTGCATACATTAAAAACAGATTCATTGTGATAGGGAAAATAATTTCTTGATAGTCTTCTGCTATAGAGAAGAGGGATTTTCATGGGAAAGAAAAAATATTCGCGGGACTCTCGCGCATTAGAAGTGAAACTTCTTAGTTTCTAGATACAGTTGATTTTATGCATTGCTTTCTTTGCATTTGTCGGCGGTTTTATTATTTCGGGATAAGAAAATAGTCATTTAAGGGGGTCCGGGACACAAAAATCTCCAAATTTTCTAAAAACATTTTATTGCATTAAAAATTTCTCTGTGTTTTTCTGCTTGAAAGGACGTTTAAATCATGTTTCTATTTTAATTGGAACAGGAAATATGAAATTTTAGGTTTTGATTTGCTTTCAAGCAGTGGTTGTCACAGAAATGACTTCTTGCGAAAATGCGATTTTCTTCATGATGACTTTTTTCATAATTCCTCGTATTTAATTCGTTATAAGTCAAGAACCGTTAAAGATGAAGGGTACAAACTTGGAACATGTCTTTTTTAACTGTTTTACTTTAATTTTGATTCATCTAATTAGAAAAAAATATTCACTTTTGAAAATATGATATATATTTTTAAAAAGTTACACTATTTTTTTTTACTTTAAATTTTTAATTTTTTTTTTAAATTTATATTTTTAAAAATTCTGAATCAAAATTCAAACTTATATATTTCTGTTTATTTAAATTACAAAAAATTGATATTCTGCAAATAATATTTCGAGTTATAAGGATTTTAAATTACCCCACTTTTTAAATGAATTTTAAATATAAATTAAAAAAATATATATATAAGTTTTATCATGTGATTTTGTTTACAAATGACATGGTTAACCATCACAAAAAAAAAAAAAAAAATTTTAATCAAAGGGGGTCCGGGACACAATTTAAATTAATTTTTATTTATCGATTTAATAAATAAAATAATTTAATTTAATATTAATAATTATTATTTAATTAATAATTATTATAATAATAATTATTATAATTATTTAATTTAATAATTTTATTTAATAAATTTTTTGTGATGGTTAACCATATAAACAAAATCATATGATAAATCTTTAAAAAAAAATTACAAAAATTTTTAACGTAAAATTTATTTTAAAAAATGGGGTAATTAAAAATTGTTATAACTCGAAATATTACTTATAGAAATTCAATTTTTTTTTCATTTAAATAAACAGAAATATATAATTTTTAATTTTGATTCAGCATTTTAAAAAATACTAATTAAAAAATTTAAAAATATTTGACAAAAAAAATTACAAAAAAGTGGTGCAACTTAAAAAAAAAATCATAATTTCAAAAGTAAATATTTTTTTCAAACATGCTGAATCAAAATTAAAGTAAAATAATTGAAAAAGGCGTGTTCCAAGTTTGAACCCTTTATCTTTAAAGGTTCTTGACTTATAAGAATTTAAATACGAGAAATGGTGAAAAAATCCATCATTAAGAAAAACGCATTTTCACAAGAAGTCGTTTCCATGACAGCCATTGCTTGAAAGCTAGATTTTGAAAACAAACCAAAAACGAAAAAAATTAATATTTCTTGTTCTAATTAAGACAGAAACATAATTAAAAGTTATTTTAAGCAGGAAAAAACAGAGAATGTTTCAATGAAATAAAATGTTTTTACAAAATTTGAAGATTTTTGTGTCCCGGACCCCCTTAACGGTTAACTGTTATGACATCCAGCCGAATTTGCACTACTGCGTCTAAAGAAGTTTCACTTCAAAAATTTTGGGGGAAGCGGAAAAAAAAGTAGGATCATTGATCGATCCAGTTAATTGGACTATCCGGTTAATCGACGTCCGGATAATCGGCGCTCTACTGTATAAAATTCTCTGCTACTGTATACTTTGCATTTATATTACCATTAAGTCTTCGCTTACTAAGATCCCCTTTCTTACGTTTAATAGATGTCATCGTGAGGAGCAAAAGAAGAACGAGTGCGGGGTACTTCGTGGCAAAACCAGTGACTAAGGAAGAAGACACATAAGTTTATATTTCTTTAAGATACTGTGAAACATAGAAATTCATTTGTCAAATTTTTAACAAATTATAATGAAACATTAGTTACGAATAAAACTTTTAAATAGAAAAAAAAATCTGTGTTATTTTTAATTTAAGATATACAAGATGGCCATAATTCAACTGACAGTACTCAGTTCTGTAGTGCGATCTAATAGAGAGAATGACGTCCAATTTTGTAAGAAGATTAAACCAGACGGGGAACGAAGGATTATGTGAAAAATAGTTCCAAAAGTCACCGCTAGGGGAATATATGGCGCTGTGCAACAGAGAGTTTTAAAAAATGCAGAATCAATACTGAAATAAAATTACCTATTATTTAGCACATTTAACAATTTAAAAAAAAAAGAGAGTTTTAAAAAATGCAAAATCAATACGGAAATAAAATTACCTATTATTTAGCACATTTAACAATTTTTTAAAAAAAAGAGAGTTTTAAAAAATGCAAAATCAATACGGAAATAAAATTACCTATTATTTAGCACATTTAACAATTTTAGTGTTGATTCTGCATTTTTTAAAACTCTCTTTTCAGTTACACAACGCCACATATTCCCCTAGCGGTGACCTTTGGAACTATTTTTTCGCGGAATCCTTCGTTCCCCGTCTTGTTTAATCTTCTTACAAAATTTGGCGTCATTCTCTCAATTAGATCGCACTACAGAACACTCTAAGTACTGTCAGTTTAAGTATGGCCATCTTGTACATGAAATACATATTCAATACATAATAAATAAGGACTTTACGCTGCATACTCAAATGGGAAAACAAAACGATAAGTTGCTATCGAACATACACTTTATTCCGAGATTTTAACCAATGATGTAAAAATTAAAATCATAAAAATAAAAATTATACTCGACGTTTCGGTTTATCTTTAAAACCATCATCAGGAGTTAGGGTTCTTAAATATAAAACGGCAAAAAAATATTTACGTGTTACATTATCGAAGTTATATTCAAACGGAAAGGAATCAGGAATTAACAGAAATTTTCTAAAAACATTTAAGAACCTCAATGACGCCATCTCCCATTCATCAATAAATTAAAACAACATTATTGGAAATATTATGCAAAAAAAAAAAAAAAAAAAAAAAAAAAAGTCCTTTCAAAATACTGATCCAAACATCATCTGTAATGATAATGCTTCATTTTCTGTTCCATATGTTTGGATCAATATTTTGAAATGATTTTGTTTTTTGTTTTTTTGCATAATATTTCCAATGATGTTGTTTTAATTTATTTTTTGATAAGAGACACTGATGTTTTTAAAAATTTTTTATGACGTTTCTGTTAATTCCTCATTTCTTTCACTCTGAATAGTAAATACAGCTTCGATAATGTAACACGTAAATAATTTTTTGCCGTTTTGATTTTAAGAAAATTAACTCCTGGTGATGGTTTTAAAGATAAAAAGAAACGTCGAGTATAATTTTTATTTTTGTTATTTCAATTTTTTGCACATTTGGTTAAAATTTCTGAATATAGCGTAGAATCCAAGATCTTTAGAAATAATTCTTGAAGTTATATTTAATTTTTTCAACAAAGGCTTTCGTCAATTTTTATTAATAAAAAAATAACCAATAAAGAATTGAATATAAAATAGATAACCTTAGATAACCTTACATGAAATCCTGAAAGCTGCTAAAAAATTCTAAATCAAAATTGTTTTTCAAACCTTATTTAAACGCTACAAAGTTCAATATGAAATATTTTCTTATAAACATTATTCATGAACATGTTTTTTATTATGAACTATGCATCAAAATTTTGACTTAAGAGCCCGCACTAGGGACTACCACACACCACAGCGGCCTACTACCACACTAGGGACTAGGGGTTGTCACGGGAAGAAACGAAAAAGCTAATGGGAACGTTATTTTTAAATATCTCGCTTGCCTTTTAATATTCTTAAATGACTTTTTTTGTATAGGATAGCAGTTCTATCTCTAACAGAACTAGTTTTTACTTTTCTAATTTTGGTTATTTTTTTTTATTATATATATTAGAATAGTTTCAATTTCAGAACCGGTTTCGAAAGTGAAAGTAATTTTTTAAAAAATGTAAGCAAAATTAAAAAAGTAAAAACTAGCCCAGTTATAGATCGTCCCCAGCTATCCTATGCAAAAAAAAAAAAAAAAAAAAAAAAAAAAAAAAAAAAAAATCATTCAAAAAATATTAAGATTCAAGCGAGAAATTTGAAAAAACGCCCCCACAGGATTAACATTAGCGTTCTCATTTCTTCGCATGGCTAGTGTAGGCTCTTAATCGGAATTTTTTGCAGAAAAAGCTTTTATATTTAATGAAATGCGTACTGTGTTTTAAGAGATCAGTATATGTTGCCAAGTCTACGGTTTTTTGCACGCCACTATTATCTTAGAGAAAATTATTATGTTCTTTTAAATCGCCCAAATATTTCAATTAAATAAAAGAACATTTTCTGTATTAAAATATTGGTATCCAAAAAGCCGGAGACTAGGCAACTCTGAGTATTTCATCGCAAACTTTTTTGTCCGAATTTTCAAAGTTAGAACTGCTGCTTATCGATCATTCTGTTTGGGATTTCACCGTAAGGTTCAGAGCCAGCATTAAATCTTTAGACCAGAGTAAAGAGTGAAAAGAGTTGTTGCAATGTCATTGTAAGATAGATCTTAGAGCATTGTTTTCTCGTGAGTCACAAAGAATCTCAACCGATTAGGTTACAGAACTCAACAATAAATAAAGGAAAAACTATTTAGAACCTCGGAAACAACTTCCATTCATATAAGAACCCTCCAACTCACTTGGCAAGTTGCACTGTGCCATCTAACCTTGGTATTCTATAATCCTAATGTCGTCTTTCAGACCTCCTAAGACTGAAAGGAGATTCATCAACTGAGAAATATCTTTTCTTTCTTCTTTCAATGTTGAGCTGGAGATCTTAATTTATATTGACAGCGTTAAATTTTCTCTTACTATTAACGAAAGTGAAAACTCCTCTTTTAATAGGCTTCGAAGAGATAAGTATTTTTCTTGACTTTTATGGGTTGAATCAGTATTATGAAAGGCTTAGTCAGTATCGAATTCAGACATTTTTTTTTCCGGAGGGATTTCTACAGCACCCGGGTGGGAAGAAGGGACCATGCGAAGTTCTAAGGGAAATTTCATTTCTACACCATCAATAAGCAAGAGATCCCAAATCTTCCCGGAGAGGGAGGGGGGCTTTCAATGCTCCGTGGTGGGTGGAGGAGATAATGTCCACCTCTGACCACCCCCTAAATTCAACATTGCGTTTAGTTGAATTAGATTATAAGCTCTAGTGAAGACAACTTTAATATCAACATATCTATTTAAATAATAAAATAAAATAAACCCTACAAAAGCAATAGAAAATAGTAGAGTCAACGGGCAAACAATCATAACGCGCTTTCCAAAAACCATTCGAATATTAATCATATTATCTGAAAACTCGTAAGTAAAACAAACCCATAAACTTAACATTGTATCGGTCTCTAAAATGCTAAGATGCAGAGTTTAATTTATAACTTATCTGTACAGTATTGATATTTATAAAAGGAAGAAATGAACAGAAAGAACTAATGTTGTTATTCAAGGAAGTAGGTTTGTTTGGCATAAAAGGAAACAATTACTATCAAACCATTTAAAGTTTAAAAAATAAAATTCAAAAACTGTAACCAGTAAAAATAATGATAATAAAATCAATTCGCTTAAAAAAAAAAAAAAAAACTTTTATCGGCGTTTTGTGTAGTAAAATTTCTCTCACATGGCCACCACATCATTTTCAGTATGTATTAGTTAAAAAAAAAAAAAAAATAGGAATCAACATGATTTAAAATGTAAAGTTTTTCTAGCTCTTTTCTGTCGCTCACTTTGATTAAATATTTTTCCTCTTTTTTCTCCGAAAACAACAAAAAGAAAGATTTATGAAATAAATTTAATTGAAATGTTGGGTGTATTTAATTCACTTACACTTAAAAATTTTTTTTTATAATTACAATTTCTGAATGAACTATTTGCAAGTGAATTAACGGATATATACTAAAGATGAGTTTGAGTCTTTTTGTTTTTTTCGAAGCTTTTCCTGTTACCGAAAACATACAGTACAAAAAAGTTAATAACATTTTAAAATTGTTTCAAGATGAATTTTCTCGTGTAAAAATATCTTCTTATATGGAAATAAATATTAATCAGCAGTATTCAAACATGACAACATTTCGTGATTTTCATGTCCCTAAAAACCTGTTTAAAGTAGCAAATTGGTTATTGATACCCGACCTGGCAGAAACCGTCAAAAGTCACACTCCTTATCGTTTTAAAATAACATTGTACAACTATATCAGATACACATGAGTTCTGTTTTCCAGTCATTAAGGAAAAGGGCTTCAAACAGAAAACAAACAGATCGGTAGGCGTCTGCACAGACTAAGGAAAACACAATGGTAAACCCACGAGTCAACCACTAAAATAGGGTTTTCAGATTTTTTTCCACCAAGATATAATTTGGCAGACCAGTTGCATTTTAATAGGCGAGTCGAGTTCTGTTTAATCCTGGAATTCCAGCCGTCCACTCGATGAGGTGATAGTCTGTGCAGACGCCTCCCGGTCTAAAGGATATACAAGAGCTAGCCCCGGGTCTCGGAGCGGTCTTTTTTAATAGGGAATAAATAAATAAAAAATTATCTCCACTATTTCCTTACGAATATTCTAGTTTTAGATTTATCTTGGAAATGTCGCGGGGGAACCCGGTTCATGGTGAACTTTTTATTGCAATTCTTGTAGCAATCTACCATATATATATTTTTTTCTTTTAATTAGAGGGTGGCTAAACAACTGACTGCTCTGAGGCCTGTAGCCCACGACTTATATACTGACCGTGGCATAAATTGAGAATCAGATAGAATATTTCTTCTTATATCATATCAATAAAAAATAAATTCCTCTTCAAACTGGTTTTTAGAGGATTGTAAAAGACGTTTATTATCTTAGGTTAAATTCTTGTTTCTCAAATAGCCAGTTTTTTCAATTTATGAGCCGGAAGCCTGGTATAGAAATCGAGACCGAGGATGTGTCAGTCCAGGCTCAGACTGATGAACTATTACTTCCTTCCATTAGACATATCATTTGTCATTATGTTACAAATGTCACTGCCAGTCATCTGATGATTTACAAGAGTATCATCATCATCAGCAATTAGACAATTTTCTACCGACTCTTGATCCAACAATTGAGCTTCTGAATATGAAAATTCTTTAGCTTAGTCCTGCAGATCTGTAATAATTTTCTTGTCCTTGGAAATTTTAAAGTCTTCAACTTCATACTCATTCACACCATAAAAAATATTGCAGATGACCACAAATTGTACCCATGGATGAGTGTACATCTGTCTACTGTATCCCATGCTTGATTCAAAATACATCTTTAGTTTTTATTGTTTTTGAAATGAAACAAATTATTTTACAGTTATCATTTTGCTTTCTGGTTTTCGGAGCATTCCGGATACCGGGTTTCTGGATACAGTACAAAGTCTAAAGTCCAGAATCCTCGGGACTTTACCAAGTCCGAACTTCGGATTTTTCCGAACTTTGGATCATCAAAAATATTGCCTTTCCAATAAGAAGAAAAATAAATTTCACTACTTAAAAAGGCAAAATATGATGTTCATATATCAAAAACTGCATATAACAGCTATTAATACTAAGTTAAACAATCATTTTCATCAAATAAATCATAAAAAAACTGTAAAACAAATCATTTATTTAACGGAAGATACAGTTTAAGAACAAATTGGAACTTACTTAACTACTGAACATTCCAGTTAATGTGCGCTGCTTTAATAACTTAGGTTTGTCATTAAGATCATTTTCTTTTATTCTGTACATAGACATGAATCAAGATTCAGTAATAACGCTTCTTTGCTCTAGACCTTTTTTTATCTTTGTTTCGTTTCAACAATTTTGTTTTTTTCATCCTTTCTTGAATACCTACTGCCGCTGAAATGTCCGAACTTTAGACTTTGTACTGTAATGGGTCCCATACTGTACTTTACTTTTAGTGGAGAGCTAATATTTTTTATCAGTCATTTTGTTTTAGTCCGTAAAATAGGGCGAGTTTCTTTGTGTAACGTGGCTATCAAGAGTACACGAGTTCGGAATTGGAGATGAGACGGGATCGAGCTTGTTTTTTATACCAATCTTTGATTTCGGGCTCAAAATGAAAAATTTATTTAATCACAAACTGGAAAAAAGGAAACACAAACTTGCTGTTTGAAAAACAAGAATGCATTCTAAGTTTCTTAAAATAAAATAAAATCATTTTAAATAACTGAATGAATGGAACGGCAAATAATGAAAATATTCCTTGACGATGGTTGCGGTATTGCAGACCGAATATATTCGGAAATTTAAATAAAAGGTATATTCTTAAACTTCTGACATCTGTATTATTATTATTTGTTACCTTTTAAGTAAACGATAAACTTTTTAAAGTTCATATTATGTAGTTTATATCTCAAAATGTTTTAAAATCCTTCAAAAATCAGTTTGAAAGGGAAATGAATTGCTATTGATGGGATATAAGGAAAAATATTCTATCTGAAGCCTTCGGTCGGTCTGTGTTAGTAACATAAAAAAAAAACCCTGCCAGCTCGGTCTACAGGCATAGGTACATTTCGAAGTTAACCGTTTAGTGTTGAAATTTATACGCGTATGGAAATACATAGCTACTGTTTTAGAAAAAAAAAATCATAATTGTAAAAATACATTTTTCTGCTTCAACAAAGTTTTACAATTCATGCCACACTTCCATTGTAATGTATCTCATAAATAAATATTGTCCTATTTTATGCAATAAATATTGTCCTACTTTATCCTCAAGAAATGCGCATGGGGCATTTTAAAATAGGACAATGATTCGTTATTTAAAAAAATTAAATATTGAATAATTTAAAAACTTTTTATTATTTCAACACCAAAATTTGAATATACAGTAGAGCGCCGATTATCCGAACAAGTCGGGACCGAGCCTAGTTCGGATAAGCAAAAGTTCAGATAAACGGACAGACAATTTAAGGATGTTCCGGACTATACTTAAACCTTCACACTTTATCCAGTCTTAGGTCTGGCAGCACCAGTTAGTGCTAGCGTGTTTAAAAACTGTTTTTTTTTTATCATTTAAAATTTTCTTTTTCTCTTTTTATCATTTTCTGAACTCCAGAGATTATAATTTAAGCAAAAAAGCTTTCGATTGTTGCTTTTGCTTCAAAGAAGACGTTCTTTCTAATGCTGCCCTATCTCGAATTCTTCTTAAATACGTTAGTTGAATAGGATCAGAGTTCTTCTGCCGTTCGAGCCATTTCATAGCTGTTTCCAAACATTCAAAGGATTCGTTATGTGATAGACCTGGGTTATTTTCAGAGCATTCGTTTTCATTTCTTCAATTTCTTTTTCATCTTAAATTTCATCCACAATCTCATCATCATTAAAAAAATGTTTTGCGAGAAATAGGCTGTTAGGATAAATGGGAGTTCGGTTAAAAAAAAAATTTTTTTTGAGAGAAATAGGCTGTTCGGATAATTGGAATTTCGGTTAATTGGAGTTCCGATAATCGGCGCTCTACTGTAATTATTTGAGCTTGCCATATTAACATGTCTTCTAATTTTCAAATGAAACCATTGAAAATTGAAGGATTTCATTTTTAATGTCCCCTTAATATAAACGGGCTCTGCCTAAGTATTATCACTGTCCTAGCCCTCGGATATGTAGTTGTCATGAGTTTATTAACTTTCAAATTCCTAAATACAACTTCAGAAAGCACTGATGAAAAACCCAATAAAATCAATACCTAATATTACTTGACATGTTAATATAAAATATAGTTTCATTATAATTTTCGAAACGTCATGTTCACCTAGATATTAAATACAAACACATAAATATACAAAAATCAAAATTATGATTTATCTTACTAAAAAGGTGCTAGAATATATAAAATATGTTTATAAAACATAAAAACCGTCGAAGATGTCAAAAAGTCAACACCAATGCTTTCAACAGATTCAAACAGTCATCATCAGGGTAAAAACACCTTAAAATTCCCCTTCCTTGATGATGACTTTTTGAATCAGTTGAAAGTACCTGGGTGTCGACTTTTTAATAACTTCGATGGTTTTTATGTTTTTAAAACCTATTTTATGTATTTTGGCACCTTTTAGTAAGATAAATCATAATTTTGATTTTTGTATATTTATGTGCTTTTAATTGACATGCTCAAACTTTTAGTAGAAAAAACGTTTAGTTGTGCCTTATTTCTATTTATGACGTCGCTCAAGCAATTTCTTTAAATAAAATGTTTCAACTTTCTCGCCTCACGACAGGAAGCGTATTATTAACTTTTTCTATTAAGCTGTGAAATTCTGTGATGCTGGAACGCTACCAACTACTTGAAAAGAAAGAAAGAGGTTCAAAAATATATTTAAGGACTCGGAAAATTTTACGACATTTACCATTGTCTTTTAAAAGATGTGACATTTATTTCCACGTATTAAAATAATGTAGAACCTACGTGCGTACCTAGTAACCTAACTACGTTACATAAACTAAAATTATTTACGTTACTGAGTTTATTTTTAGAAGAAAACACTTGGTATGGTATTGTGCAAAGAGAGAAAAGAGTATTTATTTAAATGAAGAAGAATTTATAAAAATAAAACGGCAATTAGGTTTTCATGATGCCGTACTATTTGCGTATTTTGCTTTCAGAAATTATTTTGAACTCAATTTAATAAATGATGTATTCAAATTTTGTGACAATTGAGTACACTACTATCGACTTTTTAATAACTTCGACGGTTTTTATGTTTTTAAAACCTATTTTATGTATTTTGGCACCTTTTAGTAAGATAAATCATAATTTTGATTTTTGTATATTTATGTGCTTTTAATTGACATGCTCAAACTTTTAGTAGAAAAAACGTTTAGTTGTGCCTTATTTCTATTTATGACGTCGCTCAAGCAATTTCTTTAAATAAAATGTTTCAACTTTCTCGCCTCACGACAGGAAGCGTATTATTAACTTTTTCTATTAAGCTGTGAAATTCTGTGATGCTGGAACGCTACCAACTACTTGAAAAGAAAGAAAGAGGTTCAAAAATATATTTAAGGACCCGGAAAATTTTACGACATTTACCATTGTCTTTTAAAAGATGTGACATTTATTTCCACGTATTAAAATAATGTAGAACCTACGTGCGTACCTAGTAACCTAACTACGTTACATAAACTAAAATTATTTACGTTACTGAGTTTATTTTTAGAAGAAAACACTTGGTATGGTATTGTGCAAAGAGAGAAAAGAGTATTTATTTAAATGAAGAAGAATTTATAAAAATAAAACGGCAATTAGGTTTTCATGATGCCGTACTATTTGCGTATTTTGCTTTCAGAAATTATTTTGAACTCAATTTAATAAATGATGTATTCAAATTTTGTGAAAACTGAGTACACTACTATCGACGCTATTCACAAGTTTTTAAAATGAAAACAGAAACTTTATTTAATAAATGAACATGAAACTGGAAGCCAAACTGTAACAGATTAAAATGCAGTTTAAAACACATTCTGCAAATACTCTGTTACAGTTAGAAATTAAGAAATCAAAAATTTAAATTAAAATACAATTCCCAACATATTCTGGTACAATGTATCTTTTACTCAGTTTTTCTTAACTTTATGTTTTACATAAAATTAAAATTTATCTTTTCATCAGCAGATTGCACTTTGGCGTCAAAGTGCAATCTCAAGTTTAATGATTAAACTATCTAAACTCCGCTCCTCCCCCTCCGTTACAGCAATCAACTGCCATTTGTGGTAACACTCCCGCTAGTTACTTTACATTATTGTTGAAAACAGAGTTTCTTTGTTGATAGATAGAAAAGGTACATGATTGAAAATTATTTAAAAGTCGTTTAAGAATACCAAAAATAACATAAAAATGTTGCAACAACATATTTTAAAATAAAAAATAATGTGTTTCGAATTTAGCAAAATTTTGATATTAATAGAAATAATTTTATTTTAGGCACTCGTTTTCATTTTAACACTAAAGCTACCGCGAGGGGTCACATGACCCTTTTTGAATTTCTTAAACTAAAACATTACGAAATTTCTTTATATTTCACGACTTTTATTAAAATATAGGATCATATTATTCCTTAAAATGACTATCTCCGAACTACTTTTTTTGCATAGAAAAAAATATTTTAGGCTACCGCAAGGAGTCATTTGACCCCTGAATAAATTTATGTTAAATCATAAAGATATAAATGTTTTATTTTGTAAGAACATTAGTAAATTACGTTTTTTTTTTTTTTTTTTTTTGCTATTACATCATTTATTCTTCTGTATTACATACTATATGTTAATCCATTCTGGCGCGGAGTCATTCTGTTTATAAACTGGTGAAATAATGGACTGACACCAGAATTTATAAACGAATTTATTAGAAAATATGGTGTCTTTTTTTTTTTTTTTTTTTTTTTTTTTTAAGGACACCGCCCTCGAAAGGGTTAATGTGTGATGGTACAATTAGAAATTGACTTTATAGTCCAAGAGCTGTTAAGCATTTTAGGGAAGGTATTTGAGGCACCCTGAAAATTTGTGCAACACTTCTTTTGTAATGGCTGAATACAAAATCGAATGTCTGGCTGAAGGATCGTGGCCCCAAAACTGTGCCAGACACGTGTCAAGTGCCGTTTTTTTTGACTACCCAAAAAAGGTATTTGAGGCACGCTAAGATTGAGACAGAATAATATTTATACTTAGAAAAAAATATATTGAAAACGACAGACACTTTAGTCGGCCCAAAAACTGTGCCAGACACGTGTCAAGTGCCATTTTTTGACTACCCAAAAAAAGTATTTGAGGCACGCTGAGATTGAGACAGAATAATATTTATGCTTAGAAAAAAATATTTTGAAAATGACAGACACTTTAGTCGGCACAAAAACTGTGCCAGACACGTGTCAAGTGCCATTTTTTGTCTGGCACAGTTTTTGGGCCACGATCCTTCAGCCAGACATTCGATTTTGTATTCAGGCATTACAAAAGAAGTGCTGCACAAATTTTCAGGGTGCCTCAAATACGTACTCAAAAATGTTCAACAGCTCTCTTACTATTACTCCGAGTGAGATTCTACTTTGAACATTTCAGGTTATATCGAGAACGAATAATCTTAAAACTATGTGGTGAACATAAAACAAATTTGCACACTATTTGTTTATTAAATTTTCGAATTTCTTGAAATAATTAATTTTTCTTAAAAATTTTGCGTAATTAGTTTTTTTTTTTTTTTTTTTTTTTTTTTTTTACTATAATAAATAAACAATTTGTTATAATTATTTGAAAAAAAAATGCTTTATTCATACACTAAAGTGTATCAACTGGTATATTTTTTGAAAAACATCGTAAAATAGATAACTTTTTATATTGGGGTCATTTCACCCTTTCCGGTAGGAATAGGTATAAAAAAAATATCGGTACGTTTAGTGTTAAAATCTTATTTTGGTAATAAAATCTTTTTAAAGTTTTTTTTTCAAGAGTTCGATTGCATGTCTACTCCTTTAACCGTTTATGCCCAGACGGTATTTTAAAGTACCATTGAAATAACTCGTTATAAAATTCATTTAATACATCGGTTATTAGTAATACAGATTAGAATGAGTTATAGATACTTTACTTTATCTTGTTACCCGGCTGAAAAGAAGAGTTATGTGTTTCACGCGTATCTGGGTATGTGGATTTCTTTATACCCTCGAAACATCCCAACGGCTGGATGGATTTTAATGAATGAGGTCTCTATCAATTCGTCTTAATCGTCCGATGGTTATAGGATAGGTATTGTTTTTATAAATTTAAAATAACGGTCGTGAAATACAAAATGGCGGTACAGAATAAGTGAATTTTAATTATACAAAAATCACGTTTAAAAATACTAGTATAAAAACGGTATCCTATAAGTTAATCCAGCCTTTTAGTCATCTTTTGATCAAGCGCTCTAATAGACAGTTCACAGTAACTATGCAATGATTTCTGGGGCGGTAATGGACCCCTTTCTTGCTTTGGGTTCGAGGCTTTAAAAAACCAGGTGTTTGAGAAAACATTGGAAAGCATTGGGCTCTAGAAGAATTCACTTCTTTTTACCCGACTGCCAAGAAGGGTTGTGTGTTTTACGCGTATCTGGGTATGTGTATATCTTTATACCCTCGAAACATCCCAACGGCTGGATGGATTTTAATGAATCAGGTCTCTATCGATTTGTCCTAACCACCCGATGGTGATAGGCTAGGTTTTGTTTTTATAAATTCAAAATGGCGGTCGTAAAATACAAAATGACCGAAGAGACGAAAAAAAATTGTTACGCACCCTATTGAGTGGCCTATCATTGGATAGGCCTTTCAAAATGAAAACGATGTTCCATTGACTATTTTACAGTCAGAAGCTCCGTTTAAATAGGACACAACCTGGAAGTTGTGTAGGTAGGATGTCTAGCTTGACTGCAACTCTAACCATCATAGACATCTACAGGCCTCATCAAAACAGTGTTTATAGATAGGAACTAACCATTAAACGCAACTTAAAAGTCATCAATACCAGTAAATAAAAAAAAAATAGATATGTAATATAAAAAAAATTGTTTCACATTGATGAGAAATAATTAATGAGTTCCCTTTTTACGCAGTCGGGTTTTTTGATTTTTTAAACTTAATTTAAAAATATTTTTGAAAGGATGATTTCTTTTTCATTTGCTTCTTTTCAGCTTTCTTGACGTTGAAAGATTGTGGGGGAAAAGTTTCAGTTAGGAAATATATATATATATATATATTTCTATTATTCTAATTATTTTAAATAAAAGATTTGGGTGGAGTTATAGATATTGCGCAAAATCCCTATAAATACAAATTTAATTAATTAATTTTAATTGGCAAAAACCTTCTAAAGTTTAATAAATGATTGTGTATATCTTCTAATGTAGTTTCAAAAATTCACGAAAAAAGCTTTAGAAAAGGAAATTTTCGTGAATTCATAATTTGGGTTATAAAGGGTTAACATACAGTCAATCAAAATAAAGTTAACTTCTCAAATTGTCAATATTGCTGGAAGTGTTTTAAACTACAATTGTGACTTTTTGTTTAGGTTTTACTGATTGTTTTGCGGTCAGTTTTCATTGTGAAATAACAGGAAAAAATTTCGAAATATTTTCTAAAAAACCTAAAACAATTACCGTGAAACCTCCTTGTGCGATCTCCTCTTTGAACGACCATTTTTTCATGGAACGAAATTTATTCCCATAGGTTCAATACTCATTTTACCTTCATTGAGAGACCCTCCCAGTTGAATTCCCTCCATGAGCGACACATTTATTTGAAGAAAATGAAACAAATTCCGATTTTTCCGGGTCGCTTGAAGAAGGTTTTATTAGAAAAATAATTCCGGAAAGCGCATTATTCATCAAACTTCTAAACTAAGTTTAGAACTTTTTATTATTCCGGTAACTTTTAAGTGTTTAAACCCCTTTGTGCCTTTTTAGGCAATGAATTTAACTCGGATGACACATTAAGAATGACGGTCCATAAACCCACCTGCCCTATTCTGTCAGGAAACTCTCAAAGAAATAGATAAATGAATGAAATCGTCATTAACATTAATGTCCGAAAAAAAAATTGCATTTATTGACTGAACTTCGAAAGGACTTGAAAATAAAAGTTATAAAAGATAAAACAGTAAAATCAAAGCAAACGTCAATGTTTTCATTTTTTAAACTCTGCAGTAATAAATGTATGTCATTAACTTTTGTTTTGATACTTAAATTTTTATATTTTTTCCTAATGTGAAAAATAAATTTCAGTAACGTTAATTGTTACCTTTTTTCAACAATTAAAAGCTAGATTTAAACATGAGCTCCATTAAGAGACCACCTCTCGGAGCGACCATTTTTTATTGGAATGGAACGTGGTCGCTTTAGGGAGGTTTTACTGTAATTTCTTTTGAAGCCTATCAAGCATTAGCACAAAATTTTGAGGAAAAAAAGTGAGCTACCTATTGAACTAGAATCCAAAATAAATACTCATAAAACCTTGAAAGAAAAAAATGTAATATGAATATCATGATTAAATACTTGATCCGTTTTCAGTGTGATTATCTTTAATTTATTCAGTCACATCAGTCGATGAGAAAACTTCATCTTATTCAAATAAAATCACAAAAAAAATTCCCTCCGGTAATACAATATTTTTCTCAAATTCTCGTTATGGTGTCAATTTGAAATGCAAATTGAAAAGAACTATAACGGTAAATTAAAAGCTGTTAAAAGAAAAAAATTGATACTTTGGAATAAAATATTCAACTGAATAGTTTCTTCGTCAAAGGGTGAAGTTAGCTAGCTTGCATCAAATAGGACGTGATTGCTTATTCGGAAAATATTTCTTTTTATAAAGTACAAACAAGCTGCCGCTTTTATTGTACAATAGACTCTCTCAAATATGCAGCCCTAAAATCCACAAACGCCTAAAATCCACACATCGTTGCAGATGTAATCAATGAAATTTAAAGTTAAGATGTAGGTGAAAAATTCAAGATTTATTTTACTTTATATCATTCTGTGCTTATTTTAATAAATAATTCTTATTAACATGAATGAATTCATGTTTTCTCATGAAGAAAGTATAAATTTATTTCTTAAAAAAATCAAAATAGCACTGATATCAGTGGTAGTCGAGATCTTTTTACCAAATTATCATTTATGTATTAATCAAGCTTTTTTTTTTTGTTATTAAGTCTGGCTAAACATTAAAAAAAATCGTTATTTTAAAATTTTTATGTAAATTTTTATGTAAATTAGTGTACCTTGATGAAGTGAGTATCATTTAATAATTCAAGAAAAAAATAATATCTTCATTATACATTATTAAATATTTATTTGATCTTTACTTTTAACATTTGAATCATTTTTTAAATTTTGTTAATCTTTATAATTTTATTTTATTACTTTGCTTAATTATTACCTTATTTTACTTTATTATAAGCGTTTATAATAATTTTCAGTGCATTATTATATTCAAATTACTCTTTAAAAAAAACTATGACCAGAAATCCGCAAAATTCTAAAATCTGCAAAACCTCTGGTCCCAAGCTATGTGGATTTGATAGGAATCTACTGTAATAATTTTTAATGCAACAGATATCTAATATTCTAACTTTTCAAAATTCACAAAATCATTCATAAAAAATATTTTACGTTTTCTATGGTATTTTGCTTGTCTGCGTCTAACAATAAAAATCATAGAAAAAAAAATGATCAAGAATAACGTAAAAATCATTCTTGTAATGTTTTCAAAAAATCGTAAATTTTAACAAAAGTAAAATATTGATCTGTAATAGGCTTTATCGGTCGAATTTTTACGATGTACGATGGTTCGTGGTAATTAAGAGCATATACAGGGCTGCCACAGGCGTCTATTTTTTATTTCTAACTGGTACCACTTTCTCAAAACAGAAATCTTTAACAAACACTTTGACAAGATTTGCGGGAGAAATATACTTCAAAATTTATATTAGAAAAATACTGGTGCGAAAAGAATAGAAAAATTGTCACCGGTGCCGGCCCTGCATATGGGAACGTCTATTGTTACTCTTGTGAGCATCAGAGCAAATTTCATAAATACTTCCAATAATTTTATTACAAAATATATTTAGGATAAATTGGACGCAACCACTTTAAAACACGTGTGTTCTACTGAACTTAACCATATACAATTTGTAAGAAAAAGCATTTTACTTGTCTATATAATAAATCAAATTTTGACAAGTAAAATGCTTTTTGTTACAAATTAGATATGTTTTATGTTAGAACGAGACAATGGTATTTAACTGGTTGTATCTATTTTATGCAACTTATGTTTTGTAATAAATTATTGGAAGTATTTATGAAAATTTGCTCTGAATGTCACAAGCGTAACAAATGGACGTACCCATATTCTATTCATAACAAATGAAACTTTGATTTACAGTATTACAGTTAAATGAACATTTAACTACTCATGATATACGTTCGAGTTAAATATTAGCAGAAAATTATTCATCTTATATTTATATAAAACAATAAAACCAAGTCTTCAAATAGATGACTGGACCTGAATAAAAGTATTGTTACATGCAGATTACCGTTATAGATAAGGTCAAGGAAAATTCGCTTGTGCACATTGTAAATTAAAGTATTAATAGTATGTAGATTTCACAGTTGTTTAATATTTTACAATAACCGTAATATTGAAAATTAATTTATTTTTAATAATTAATGATAAAAAAGTTATTATTAAAAAAATATAAAATCAGTTACTTCAACTTCGATAAATTGGCTTGCGAATTATATAATTTTAGACATAATTATTGTATAATTGTTATGGTAAAACTAATATAACTTTAAATAAGACGTTCTGTTTACCACCTGCGCCATTTTGGCCACTTTCTTTCCTTGTAGCGTAGCTAAATGTCTAAAGTCACAAGCGATTTAAAAATTAACAGGCGAATGGTGATAGCTATTAAAGTTATTTTTGAAAAAGAATAATGTATAAAGTCAGGAATTTCGTCACTATGCTACCTTTTAGTTCCAAAAATCCCCAATGGGTGGCGCTGTACTATATAAACCTATAAAAATGCTCAAAATAACCTTGAGATTATAAACGCAAGCCATTTAACGGCTGAACAGAATGAAAGTTATAAACTGAGTTACTTTTGGTTTAATTTTATTCGCTGAAAAAATTACAACTCGTATAATATCTTTACCAATTACTGTGAAATACGTTTAACACGAAAACGCTTAGCATGAAAAATCGGTTAACACGAAATGATATAGCGGTCCGGATAGTATAATACATTTTACATTTAATTTTACATACATTTTTCAATTTAATACATTTTCTCCTTTTAACACGAAGCAAAAATCGTTTAACACAAAAAAAATTCGTTTTTGATCTAGTTAGCTTGCGTTAAAATTGGTGAATTTTGTGTTAAAACTACTGTATTTTGGATGAAAATCATTGAATTTCGTGTTTTTTTGTAAATTAGTTTAAGTTTTATGAGAACAATGGCTGAAAAATCGGTGCGAAAACAAACTGCTCTTTCGCTTCAAATGTAGATGAAACTGCTTAATGCAGCTGATGAAAAAGAAAGACGAAAACAGAAATCCTGCAAAGAGTTTGGCATTGCCAATTCTACTTTATCAACGATAATAAAAAACAGGGGTCCCATTACGTAAAGTTTGAACGCAGTATGTTTAAGGCAGAGGGAAAACGTATCAGAACCGCTAAGCACGAAGAATTAGAGACAGCTTTGCTTATTTGATTCAAACAAGCTAGATCTCAGAATGCTCAAATAGACACTTCAAAAAAAGATATCTGATTTTTTTTCCAAAAAAACAATATTTTTTTTTTTACTTGCTTTTTATCCTAATGAATAAATTTAATCATTTAAATTCAAATCAATTAAATTTAGTAATTTAAAGAAATCCTACTAGTAGTTTAACAGGAAATCGAAATAAAATTTGACGACGTCGAAAATATTTGTGAGTTTTGTTCTTTTTTTTACGATTCTTTTAACGCGAAATTCTTTAAACACGAAAAAAAATTTCGGCCCCCGTAATTTCGTGTGAAACGTATTTCACTGTACTATGATTGTGTTAAAATAATAAAAGTGTCCTTACATATCCAAAGCTTATTGAAGCTTCTTTACCAGCTGTTCATTCTTTCGATCTGTTCCACATAAAGATACCAGATATCTTTGCCAAAAAAGGTTGTCTGGGAGAAAGCTGTCCGACGGATTTGTCCAAGATAGCTTAGTTGGTAAAGCGTTATCAGCTTAAGCTAAGGTACTGGGTTCAAATCCCGGCCTGGTCACCTTTTTCACTCAGTTAGAAATATTAAAACTCGTATGATTTCTTTATCCATCACTATTATTGTGTTAAAATTAATTAAATGGATAATTAGGATAGCCTGTATACTCCAGTGTATAGAAGACAATATGCCAAACCGCTCTTTGGAAAACGTCTTCAATTCGATTACTGTCGATGATTATTTTTTCTTTTTTTTTTTTTTTTTTTTTAAGAAAACAATTGTAGTGTTGTTTGTTGTTTTATAAATTTATTTTTTTTAAAAGGCTTCTTCAAAAGCTTTTATTTGTCTTCCTCCTGGAAAATAAATAGTAGTAGATAACCTGGTTTTCACGAAACATTTTTTTTTTTTTTACAAAATTATGAATTTTCGTAATCGTAAAAAAATATCTAGTTACAATTTAGAAAATATATCAATATATTGTAATTAATTTGGCAGAAAATGCTTTTTACATACATCTTAAACTTGAATAATAAAGACAACAATGTATTTCAAATGTGTTTATCGCATATTTGAAATGTTACATGCGTTTAAACTTTTATTTCAAAATTCTAACTGTATCCAAGGAACAATCTCGAAACTTTTTCTTTTTTAAACGCTCAATTTTTTGTAATAAAGTTCTCATAAAAAAAAATGGAGAAAATGTTTTTAAAAATTGGAACGCATGCAGCATTTAAGGTTTGTCAAATATATGGTATAAAACGTTTCTTTGAAAGATTTCTTGTTGAATAATCTACCGGGTGTCCTAAAAAGGACTGACTGATTTTAAAATTCAATAACTCGCGAACGGTGACAGATATTTAAGAAATTCTTGCAGGAGGGTTCTGCATGAGGTCAAAAGTTTTTTTTACAGTGATTTTTGATTTTAGTTCTAATTACAAAAAATAGATGGCGCTGCGATCAATTGACTCTAAATTCAGGCTCGATTTTTGGTATTTCGGAACCCCCTCAATATATTTTAATCTCCTTTTTCCGTTTGGAAGAAGAGAAAGGCCAAAAAACCGAGCCTGTATTTAGCGCCTATTGCTTACAGCGCCATCTATGTTTTGAAATTCGAACTAAAATCAAAAATCACTGTAAAAAAACTTTTGACCTCATGCATAACCCTCCTGTAAGAATTGTTTTAATATCTGTCACCGTTTCAAAGTTATTGAATTTTAAAATCAATCAATCCTTTTTAGGACACCCGGTATATTACAGAGCAAAAACAAGCCCGTGAGCAAGGCTGACGTCATATTGATAATGACAACGACCTGAGTCATTTAAGTATTGCGCGGCAGCGCAATACTTATTCATTTCCAGTGTCACTTCTCAATGTTAATTTAATATAGAAAAGCCTATGGAGATGATAACTTTTTCATATTTTCTTCCCACCTTTTTGTCCCTGATGCCACTCATTTTTAATTCTTAGCTAATTCTAATAATATTATAAATTCAAAGTGTAAAAACATTTGCCTGACGTCAGGGTCAAAACGAATCATAAAATGCCTTTGCATATAGGTGGATTATAATCTGGAGTGTAACATAGACTAATTTTTATTTACATTATTCAAATATTTTTCTTAATAATTCCAAATTTCGCTTTTTTCATTGAGAATCAACAGACATTTTCTAATAAAATTTAACTTTTTTTCCTTCATTGTTGTAAATAATTCAAAAGCCGTAATAATAATTTGCCTATATTTAGTTGAATGATTTTCACGTGAAACATGAAACTGAAGAAACTGAAATAGTTTTTTTTTAATAATTAAAAAGAAGATGAAAATGGCGTCATAGTGGAAATAAAAGACATTTTCAAGCAGATTTTTTTTTAAGTTCAGATTGTAATTTTTTGACCAAACTACAGCAACCTGCATTACTGCACTGGTGAAACATTTTGAATTATACATAGGTAAATTGCATCACAAACTGTGATGCGATATCGCACAAATCAAATCCTTATGATGATATACCCTCCATTAATTTTGAAATGTGTTCGTCTGAATTCAGTAGTTATTAAAAAAACTTGACATATTAAACAAAAACCTAATTTGCAGAACAAATTAAAAAAGCAAAATTTATTTCCTAAATTGTTTAAGACCGAGAAGGGGCAGATATTAAGATATTTCATTCAATTCGTTCTACATTTAATGTTAAATTTTTGTAACAAATAAGTTAAATCAATTGAACATTAAAAAATAAAAATGAAATTCATGCAATATAATACTTTAAACACCTATATACTTAGATTCCGTTCAAATGAAATCGAAATAAATCTTAGACTTTTTCCATTTTTAAGTTGTAAATATTTGTACTGCAGATTTTGCATTATGTTTATGACGATTGTACATAATATGGTAAGATACATGCAAAATATAAAACTTTAAAAAAAGTCTAAGATTTATTTAGATTTCATTTGAACGGAATCTAAGTATATAGGTGTTTAAAGTATTATATTGTATGAATTTCATTTTCATTTTTTAATGTTCAATTGATTTAATTTATTTGTTACAAAAATTTAACATTAAATGTAGAACGAATTGAATGAAATATCTTAATATCTGCCCCTTCTCGGTCTTAAACAATTTAGGAAATAAATTTTGCTTTTTTAATTTGTTCTGCAAATTAGGTTTTTGTTTAATCAATATAGCTTTCTTGCAAATCTATTAACTTCGAATAGCGAAAAAAAATGCATTTTCAAGTGCAATTTGTTGGAAAGCTATATCCTAATTTTCTAATTTTCATTGTCTTAAAATAATTTTCAAGCCTTTTTTTTAAATCTATATCACGTGCATCCCGATTAAGGAAAATGCACTGAAAACAATGTAAATAGTTCAGCAGTTGTTTCTGTCTAATATTTCTCAATGAAAAACAGTCGCCCAAAAATTAATAAATCACAATTTTAACAGATATATAATCGAAACAACACTGAAATAATCAGAATCAAAAAGGGCTGCAATTTCATGCGCTATTAACTCCTTTTATGCTGTTAATACGACGCTATCATTGGCTTCATTCTAGTTTGTACCACTTATTGAGTGTAAAAAGCTGAATTTTTTAAAGTTGCATAATTCATTTTTAGTTGCATAATTCATTTCAAGGCTTTATAAAATGAATCAAATTAAATTTCAAAAAGTAGTAATAGATAGTTTCAATTTCATTTGACAACAATGAATACCACAATAAGCGAATAAGTTATACCCGTAGATAGAAAATTAATAGCTTCTAAAAGAGCTCAACAGAAGCTTGCCAGCCACTTTCTATGTTGCAATAAATTGCAAACCTAATCTGTGCATTGAAAAAATAATTTTTCTTCCTTATTGAAATTAAAGATCACACCATCAGTATCATTGTGAAGATAAGGACATTTGGTCTTAATTGTACAAAGTGTCATTGAACAGCGTCAAGATTTGCAATAGGGACTGTGTAAGAATTTCTTGAACATTTAAGGGGCCTCGGGACTCTTAAGATTGGAAAAAATGGAAAAAAGAGACCATTTTCAGCATTTAATATATTTTTAAAACACAATTTATATTGAGATATAAGTACGTTCTTTCATTTTATGTATTTAAAAAGTTGCAAGATGCAGAATTAGCATTTACAGGGGGCTCCAAACTGTCAGATATTTGACGAGCAGAAAATTGGTATAACAACTTACGCGCACGATTAGAAAATAACACTACAACTAGAATTGCAACTAGAATGAACCTTTTGGAGCCTACTTATACTTCAGATTGTAATAATTACACTGAACCTAAATAAATTTGTGTTTTAATACGAAATTGTATTTAGCTAATACAAAATTTTAAAAATTTCAACATCATAATCACCTAAAAAAATAATTTTTTGAACGATAAAAAAATAATTTTTAGGTTCAGTTTATACATATTAACATGAAACGTATGTGTTGAAAATTTTATGAAAAAATATTCAGAAGTTTTTGAGATATCCTGCGCGTTATGATCAAAAACGTCATTTGGACAAAAATGACATCAAAGTTTAGGAAACGCCGCTTCAGCTATTGAGCGGGTATAATTCTAAAAGCCATAACTTCTGCTCTAATGAGAATTTCAAGGAAACAATTATATTAAAATGTTCAGAAAATATAGGAGTTGAACATCTAAAAAAATTTAAATTTCGAGAATTTTGAAGCTTTATGAGTCCTGAGACTCCTTAAGAACAGAAATAAGAAATATTTAACCCGGCAGGAGGGGCGCGGGGTGTTTTGACACCCATCACATTCGAAATATTCGTCTGCTGTCGGTGAGTGCTTTTAATTTATTGTTTATTTATTTTTTAATTAATTATAATTTAACATTTCAGTTATCGTTTTTCACGAGAAAGAGTGTAATTATCATGAATTTCACTAACAGACAGAATTCTAAAGATCTTATTTATGCCATTTAATATGTTTGGGATCTGCTGACACCCCAAGCCCGTTCTCGTGTTACTTTTCACGCCGCGCGTCCTGCCGGGTTAAAAATACTCAGATACTCAAAAGTTTTAAAGCCAAGCTACATTTAAATTTTAAAAAGAATCACATACTAAGTAAATAAATAAATAGAAATGCTTAATTCATCTTTAGAAGTTAAACTTAAACTTACACTATGTGCAAAATTACTTAAAAGATGACACAGTATTTAAAAAATTTTAAATTATTTTAATACCTTAGTACTTTCAACTATAAAAACATAGTCTTCTTCAGTTTTCTTCAGTCTTCAACTTAGTTTTCCGGATCTATAAATTAACTTCCACTTTCACTCCTTTCTTCACCATCTACATGGATTTTGAAAATTAGGCGTCAATAACTGTTGTATTTCTTATATTCCTCTGAAGAAGACTATGTTTTTATAGTTGAAAGTACTAAGGTATTAAAATAATTTAACATTTTTAAATACTGTGTCATCTTTTAAGTAATTTTGCACATAGTGTAAGTTTAAAAATCACATACTGTTGCAAGTTTCTATATATGTGTGTTTTTTTCACATGCCTCGGAAAATAAACTATATTTTGTTCTTTCCTTGTTCAGTTCTAAAATCCAGAGCCAGCTGGATGAGGTGAACCGATGGATGTCTGAGGCTGAAACAAAGATCAAGAACGAAGTGGTGACCTCCCGAAACAAGCTCCAGACCGACTTGGCGGAGGTGGCCATGATTGTCGAAGACACCGCCAAGTACAACGATGAAATACACAACGCCATTAGGAAGCAAGCTAAACGAATTTCGGTACGGTCAAAAATTGCCTGATTTCCTGTCTGTACGGACGATTTATTTTGATGTTCTGTTTACAGTTACTTTTAAAAGAAAAATCTATCTATACACTAAAAAAAAAAAAAAAATCTCTCAAATTAACAGAAAAAAAGTCAATTTTTCGCCAGTGCAAAACCGTTTAATTTACAGAAAATATCTGTAATTTTTCATTAAAACAGTTGCTTCCTGTGAAATATATATTTTTTTCGGTAGAATATATAGATTTTTCCGTAAAAATGACAAAATCTACATTTTTTACAAAAAAAAAACAAAAAAAAAACCTTTTTTTTCTTTAAAACAGTTTTTTCTGTTAAAATTACGTTTTTTTTTTTTTTTTTTTTTTTTTTTTTTTTTTTTTTTTACAGTGTACTAATATTATAAAGAAGAAATGTTTGTTTATTTGTAAGGGATACCTCTAGAATTACCGAACCGACTTTAACCTCTTCGGTCCCTGGGTCCCCATACTGCAGTTCTTTTTCTTATAAAAAATAAAATGTACGATTTTTTTTTTACATTTTCCCATCGCTTCTTAATAGCTGAATGTTTTTAGCATTCAAAGCAAACGAATAAATGGCAGCATCTAAGCTGATTCCCACATAAAATAAATGTTATTTTTCATCTGAATTTGAAAAATGTCTAAAAATGCCCAAAAGACAGTAGGACCCAGAAAGTGAGAAATTTTCATAAGTATTTAACTTAAATCTTTTTCAATAAAACAATTTGAGGATTTGTAGATTATTGACTTGTTTAAAGCTCTTAAATTTGTGATTGCGTTCATTTAGGTGAATGGTCATTAAATGAATGTTTTTAAGGGTTGTGTAGTTTTAGATCCCTATTTTTGAACCTAAATGACAAAGCGCCTAAAAGATCCATTTCAGTAAAGACATTTTTTCTGTCATTTACGATGTCATTTTGTTTGGAAGAAATCAATGAATAAGCATTTGTATTATTATTTCAGCTTCGGAACCGAAGAGGTTAAGTTGGTATATCCCTACTCAGAAAAGGATGCATGAGTGATGAGCGTTCTCAAAGTGCATTGCTGTACTGCTTGCATTGCTCTTTCGTATTGCTGTGGCTAGAAACTTTAAATTTGGCATGGTGGTTACTTTAAAAATGTAAATGGTCGCTGAAAATGGTTTCTAAAATAATCGAAATTGAAAAGGGTGAAATGAACAGAAAGCGTTCTAAAAACATTCGAAATTATTTATTTGGAATTGTTTGGCCTGTAAACTTCAAATTTGGCGTGGCTGTTATATTTAAGACATAAATGTTCACACAGAACAGTTTATAAAAAATTTGAAATTTAAAAGGGTGTAAGTACAAAAAAGTTCTAAAATTGCTATTTCTGTGATACTGTTGGGGTTTGAAACTTGAATTTTGGCATGATAGTTACTGTTAAGATGTAAATTCTCTCTAAAAACTATTTCTAAATAAAGGGAAATGAAAAAGATGAAATGAGTGGGAAACATTTTAAATAACGACTTTGGAATTATTAGGGATAGAAACTTGAAATTTGACATGACTGTTACTGAAAATGTTTTGGCAGTTAATGAAAATATTCCCCTATGAAGGCTGCGAATGCGAACCGAAAGTACTCGGGAATTTAAGTAAAATGTATATTTCAAACTTTTAACATCGGTATTATCATTTGTCACTTTTTAAGTAAACAGAGAACTTTTAATATTCATATTGTGTAGTTTGTGATTGGATGAAGGTGGAATATTGCATTTCATCTCATGATTTTATTTACAAACTTGCTTTTTGAAGACATGAACTTTATGTTTGAATTTTCAGTACGCTTCACTTTGAAAATGAGAAATCTTATTTTTAGTAGGCCTATTTACTTTTCCATGAAAATTCTCATAGCTTTAAAAAAAATAAAAATAAAAGTGGCCAGTTAAACTGATGGCATTGAGCTCACAGTCTATTCACACTAATTCTATATTATTACTCTTACTTCGAATAATAATGCCTTTCAAAAAATAAATTAAGGGGGTGTTAGCCCCCCCCTCCCTGTTTCACATCTTTATACTTAACCAATGATCCTCCAAATCTCATCAGGCAAGCACTTTATCAGAATAAACCGGTATATCAAATTTGAAGCAAGTCGGATAGAAAAACCCTTTTATCTAAGTTAAGGGGGTATTAGCCCCCCGTTCCCCCTTTAGACTTAAACAATGAACCTCCAAATCTAATCAGGGAAGCGCTTTATCAGAATTAACCGGTATACCAAAATGAAAGCAAATCTGATAATTCTGCATGAAAAACCCATTTATCTAAGTTAAGGGATGGATTAGCCCCCCGTAACCCCCTTTATACTTAACCAATGAGCCCCCAAAACTAATCAGGAAAGCGCCTTATGAGAATGAACCTAGAATTTTTTTAAAAAGTAAATCGAATATTTCTATCAAGAGTTATCGCGTTACGTACGTACATGCATACAGAACCTGCGGGCACATTAGCTCTCAGGCTTTGATTAGTCTATGAGCTAAAAACTTAAAAAGAAATTAAAAAAATAAATAAAGTTTTCAATTGTACCTCACAGTTTTCTGTCAAATGGTTCATAACACGTTAAATTAGGAAATCACATTATATTTCATTTATAATCTGTTGGTGAGTAATACAAGATTTTTCATAATTTGCATAATTGTATGAAACATTACGTAGAAAAGCAGCTTAAAAAAGTGTAATGACTCTTTCTTTATTTCAGACGATGAGTCATCAGTACGAAGATATCAATAGGAACATAGCCGATATTCTCGACACTCTCGACAGATCGAAAGCACGATGCCAAACACTGCAGTCCGAAGTCAGCTCCATGAAGTCCTCTCTTGATACGGTACGTCTCGAGAGCTGCATTTGCAAGGGTGACAATGCTCGCCCAGAAAGCGTGCTTCTATGTGGTACTATTTAACTGCATACATCCAACGGGATATCGTTATTACAATCTTAAATTTGAAAATCTGATTTTTTCACAATTTATAAAACAATGTAAGGAACGAAAGAGATGAAAAAAATTTGAACAAAATGCTCGTTTTACAGTCAATTATTTTATTTTATTTTGCCCAATAAACGTAAACTTTGCAAATTATAGTATGGAAAATATCTTTCAAGAATAGAAAGATAAAATTAATATTTTATTTCTCTATATAAAAGTAATAAAAAATAAATGTAATACAGGGGATTTAGGTTAGAAGATCAGTTTCAACTGACGTCACGACCCACCAACCTACTTGACAATCTTTGTTTGCCTTCCGGTTTTTCTCCACTTTGATTGGTTAAACGATAATATTGGCTAAAAAATCGATGATTTTGGTTGGTTAGCGAAAATTAGTGGTCACATGGTCACGTGGCTGAAACTGATCTATTGGGACACACCGGTTCTGCACGATATGTCGCAATAAAGTGATTGACCCAATTATCAGAAGTAAATTCAATGATATATATTTTTTGTACATTGTTTTATAAACTGCATAGTTTTAACTGAAAATAAAGGTTTTAAATGAAAATAAGAGTCAATGTTCCCGGGTAGCAAATCACTATTGATTATATTGTAGCCCAATATTGCATTTATCAAAAATGCTCCCAATGAAATATTAACATTGTCTTCATACAGAAAATATTTTCAATGAAATACTACTACTGAAGAAATATTGACTTTACATTAATAGTATTATTAATAATGAAATGACAAAATATTTCTTGCCAGTATTGGTGCATTAGTAGCACCAATATTGGTACCAAAGTTGAGACACTATTTCGTGCCGATATTTCTAATATTGATTAAGATATAGCTAAGTACAAACAATACTGGGTGAATATTGTTTCTCTATTAGAGTTTATTTTTTGTAAATTAAAAGTAAAGTTGAATTTTGAATTTTTCAGTATTATTAATTTATGATAAAAACTGTATTTTAAATATTTCAATAACGCCATCATTAAGAGAGATCATTAAAATTAAATTCTATGATTTGAACAATTATTGCCATAATACATTTTATTAGCAACTTTCTTTAAGTTTTTATGTTTGCATGTGTCCAACGGATTGTAATTTAACTTTATCATAAACTATCAAAAACTATATCATTATTTAATTTCTTCGCATATTCAGATCTTGAAATGCTAAAGGGCAAATTGTTTTTGCTGTACGTTAACAAAAGAGTTAAAATGAATTTGAAAAAAAATGCTTGTTTTACAGTTAATTATTTTATTTTGCCCAAAAAACATAAACTTTTCAAATTAGTATAAAAAAAATATATATATATCGTTCAAGGAAAAAAAAAAGGATAAAATGAGGATTTTATCTCTCTATATAAAAATAATTAAAAACAAGTAATATAAAAATTTTGTTTTTAAAGTCAATTCCTACTTAGGTCACCAACGAAAAATTTAATATAATCCCTTAAGCTAATATTAGTTTTTGTTGCATTAAAATATCTCAATTTGTTGATTTTCTATAAGCAAGTAGGTTTACAATGGAAGTCTATGGGAATTTGGCGAAATATTAGAGATATCGCCAAGTTGGCGTCACTTTTGACGACTCATTTTGATCGCCAAATTTGGCGACAAACTTGGCGGTATTTGGCGGTATTTGGCGACAGAACAGGGTCCCCCTTATGGTAACCCCCCTTATAGATATGAAGATGCATTAAATGCTGTTCAATAACCAATGGCCGCCATTTTGTCTCCCCTGTAAAACTAAAATTAATGAATTAAAATTGAATGAATGAATTAATATTTGAAAAATCTGTATTAATATCCATTGTGATCCAGTACAAGTTTAAAAAAATTTATTTCAACTTGATAGGATGAATAATAAGTATTTTATTAACGATTGAAAATTTGAACAAGATATATAAATAAATAAATAAATAAATATAGGGAGAGTGTGAACTAATAGTAGAAATGGAATAAATATAATACAGTGGATTCCGGTTAGTTGGGACACAATGGTTCTGCACGATTTGTCCCAATAAAGTAACTGTTCCAATTATCAGAAGTAAATTCAATGATTGTATATATATATATTTTTTTTTTAGCTAGACATTTCGTGCCGATCAAACGGTGTCCCAAATAACCGGAATCTTACATGCGAAGCATCACCTTATGACCGGTGATTATAGTAAGAATGCCACTTTTAGTGCAATCATGTTTTTTTTTTCTTTTATTTCGTTCTTTGATTTTATTTCATTATCAAATCTTTAAGGAAAACTAAAATGTGTAATTATGTAATATAATAAAGATAAAAAATTAAAAGATTCTCTCTACATGGAAAAAAAAGGGTATTTAATAAATAAAATAATAATAATAATAAATATAAAAAAAGCTAATATTTTCCCACATTATAGAAAATAGGCTAAAAGAAAAAAGTTGAAAAAAATTAAATTTGTCTGTTTTCTACTTTTGAAATGACCCCTTCTCATCGGAATAAGAATTCTATACTCTAATTAAAAATATTAAATTATTGGTATTTATACATTATTATGACATTCATATTATTATACATTATTTACACACATTTTACATATATTATTTATACATTTATTATGCATTCTGTTTCTTATTCTATATTTTTGAAGAAAATTTAGATTCATACTATTTATATGCATTCACTTTCTAATTCTACAGGTGACTACGACTAAGAGAACAATATTCGAGTATTAAAGACAGCATAAGGCTTGCTTGGACTATTTCTACTTAATAAATATAGTAAGTATAATAATGGTTCAAACGTAAAATGTACTCTTAAATAATTCCAAATTTTGTTCAAAGCAATTAATTACAGAAGTGATTACAATCTCCAACCCACCATGAGGCACAAAATAAATTTCGTCAAAGGAACCTTCCACAAGCAATTAGCTATAAAAAATATATATGTTTTAACATTTCAATAAAATGAATGTCTTCTATCATACATATTTACGTTTTTTGACAAAATTAGCTTTTAAATAATTCCCCTTTTCTGCGTCAAATATTTAGAATATAAATGGAAAAAAAAATTAATTTAGAACTTTCATTTTTATCATCTCAATCACATCCCAGAAATTTGAAAAAAGAATAAAAATTTAAAGTACTTTTGAAAGATTTTTTTTTCTTTACAGACTAATAAAACAGTATAGTAAAAGTTCAACTATCCGAATATCAGTCATCAGGATAACCAAATATCCCGATTAATATCAGGATATATAAAAAAAATTGCATATAAGGGTAACTAAACTTATAAAATGGTATGTATTCTTCGTAAAATTAAAATCGCCTCGAAATTTCGATTTAAACCAACGTTAAAATTTAAGTGGATATTTAGATAGTTTCAGAGTTGGACTACGGCTTAACCTTGTTGTACACGTTGAACTAATTGTAAATGTAAATACCATATTTTTATTTTGTGTAAGTGATATAATAATGAAGGAATTTACGTTATAAAATCGAATATTAAACAAAACAGAGGTTTCTGGGCAACGTATACTTTATTCATAAGTTTTTCAAGATGATGTAAAAATGAAATCACATCAATAAAATAAAACTCAACATTTCGGTTTAACCCCTTCGAGACCATGGGTGCATGCATGCACCTTCAAAAGGTGCTTATAACACTTGTGTCTACACCAAGAAAATATGAAGAAATTTGATATGAAGAAAAATAAAATTTGCCTTATTTAAACAAAATATTTCTGTGATTAATGAAGTAAAGTTAACTCTTTAACAAAAGGCGGTGCCAACTGAATAAAATTCGAGTAAAAGATGCTGGTCCGGAATGATTAATCATCAAAGTCATCTTTAGGGATAAAATTTTCCAAAAAACACAATTCGACAGGAAACAATCTACATGCTACATCGTCAATAGTTATATTCATACTATAGATTGAATATGATTTTGACGATGTAGCATAGGCGTAACCAGGGGGGGGGGGGTGCCCTGGGTGCCCGGGCACCCCCCCCCCCCCCCGTTTCCGTAGACTCGAGCACAATTAAAAAAAATCAAAATCTACAAAAAGAAAAAGTGAAAGCAGAGTTCAATTAGTTTAGTCCAGAAAACTAAACGGCTAAGTTTTGAAATGTGATAAAAAAAAAAACCACGTTTTTTTTTCTTTCTTTCTTTCTTTTTTTAAAAAAAAAAAAAAAAAAAAAAAAAAAAAAGAAAAGAAAATTATGTTGTTTATCTTTTTTTACACTAGAATATTTGCAAGAATCTGTATTAGTCATAGTAATTCAAAAAGGTGGCTTTATAATCCCACTTTAACGTCCTTTGTCTGTGGGAGATGTTTTTAACGCCGTTCATTCTATTGCATGTTTCTGCAATTTCATGAGAAATTAACGCAAGTTCTTGACGAGGATAGAAACTATTTGTCTCTTTGCTTTGGTAGTTTAAAGTCAAGAAAGAAGTTTAAAAAAAAATTGAAAGGGGATGCAAATGTGAAACGATAATTCCAAATTTCGATTAGCCGAGCTAAAGGGGGGGGGGGGAGGGACGCATACCCTGCCTCCTTTGTAAATGAAAAATAATAGCACAGAAAATTCAAATTAATCTGCAGGTTGGTTGGTTGGTTGAATTTAGTGTTTCGTGGCCATTTTTTGACATTCTTGAAAGGAATATGGTTGCAGTCTTTCAAGTCAATATAGTAATTTTTTTTCCTCTGAAAATTTGTATACGATTTTTAGAGTTTTTTCTCGTTTCGCGCCGTTCTTTTGAAAGCAGGAAAAGGAACCCCGTTTCAAACTTTTAGCCCAGTTCAGTAAATTTTGACAAATTCGCGATTTTATTCTGTGATCATTTCATGATATTTACAATTTTCCCCCAAAATCGTGTGACGAAATTCACGTCTTTCTACGCGATTTTTTGTCGAAATCCGCACTTTTCACCACTTACCTTTGACAAAATTTGTGTTTTTTACCGCTATCCTTTGACGAAATTCGCATTTTTTACCGCAATATTTTGGCGAAATTGGCATTTCTTTAGCAAGCAATCCTTCGATGAAATTCGCGTTTTCTTTCCACGATCTTTTGATGAAATTCGGCTTTTCTTTCCGTAATCTTTTGACGAAATTTGCGCTTTCTTTCTGCAATCCGTTGACGAAATTCTCGTTTTTACCGCGATCCTTTGACGAAATTTATTTTCTGTTGCGACCGATTGACGAAACTGATATTTTTACAGGGAGATCATTTGTCGAAATTCGGGATAGTATTGCGCGACCATTCGGAAAAATTCTCGATATCTGTCCGTACCAAATTTACAGAATTCTCTACTCTTTTCCGCAACATTTTGACGAAATTTGAAAAAAAATTTCGTCAATCCTTTATCGAAATTCGTAATTTTTTTGCGCAATCTTTAAACGAAATTGGCGATTACTTTCTGCACTCTTTTATCAAAATTTCCGATATTTTTCCACCATCGTTTGAAGAAATTCTCAATTTTTTCCGGGACTGATTCACGAATTGATTTTGAGAAATTCCATAAAAGAAATAAAAATCGCGGGCCCAATTTTTTAAAAAATACTTACGGAAGAATCACAGGTCTGTGAAAGAATTTGAAGGGGGAAATACTGCACAGCATTTTTTATTATGAGAGACTTTCCTTTTCTGTGCACAAATCGCACGATCCCGCGCGTTATTTCAAACCCTGTCCATGAAAGAAAACTTCATTACTAAAGAAGTGGTTGGTTTTTTTTAAACGAACATAGAATTAAACAAATGTAGGATTTGGGGGTAGGGGGGGGGGGGGCTGCCTTCGGCAACGTACTCCTGAGCAAGCTACGACCTCTTCTGTCTCGAAACTTGCGTTAAACTTGAATTACTGCGTTTTTTATTTCGAGCAAAATTAAATTTTCAGCTTTCTTATAAGTGCTAATTTGACATTATTCCAATTAGAATTTAATCACGGCAATTGCAAAAATTACCAGAGAGTTTTTTCTGTTTCAAAAAATGTCAAAAAATAGCCTCAAAGCACGAAAACCCCCGCTAGAAAGTGCATTAAAAATTCGGAAAAGATTATAAAACCACACGGAACGAAATTAACTAATTGGGTAAAAGATTTAAACCGGATTCGTTTTAGAAATGTCAAAAAAAAAAAAAAAAAGTTACCGCGAAATGCGAAAAAACCCCCTCTAAAGATAACATTAAAAAACTGTTAAAATTTGAAAAATCCCTGTAAGAATCTCGAAAACACTTTATTGAAAAGAAGACAAAGTTTACTGGGTAAAATATTGAAATCGGATTCTATTTTACTTATTTGAAAAAATTGCCGCAAAATACGAAAAAATCCGCATAAAAAATTAATTGAAAAATTCCACACATTGTCTTCCATATGCATGAGTTCAGGCATACAGGTCCTGTCAAATCTTACGGGTGCAGGCTGCATTGTTTTTTCAGAGCTCAGCGCGCGCGCGCGTACACACACAGAGAGAGACATACAAGCACCTATCTTTATTATTACAGTCGCATCATGATAGTATAATTTTTATCATCCTGATAAAATTTAGTGTATACTATCATGACCTGCTTTACCTAATATATTCCACACACTCTGGGGTAAAAAACCTGAATTACCGTAATTTACGGCCTATAATCTGCGGATCAAACAATTAGGTTCAGACCCAGAAATCTTGTTTCATAAAACGTAACTTATTAAATCGCGATAAATATTTAACTTAAATAATGAAATAAAATTTCTGGGTCGAAACATGATTGTTTGAGCCTGTTGTGGCTTAAATCTATTTAGTTTTGTTGAGTTGGCAACAGCTCAAAAGTTTCAGTTTTTGTTTTGTAAAAATAAAAGATGTTCGACGAATAAATAAGTGGGATTTGTGAATCATTTTAAATATATTTAATCGTAAGATTTATAATATCTGAAAATACGGATATAGTTTAAACATTGATGTTAAAAGCAGCGCCCCAACAAACTGGTGACCCGTGAAGCTCAAAAATGTCTAAAAGTGAATCGCCGAACAGTAATGATCCTTCGGTGAAAGAAACGCCGGAACTAAACAAGGTGAGCATAAAAATTCCTCCATTTTGGACTGATAGACCAGAAATATGGTTTTTTCAAGTTGAAGCACAATTTAAAATTAATGATATTACTAAGGAAGAGACAAAATTTAATTATTTAGTTGCTCAACTTGAATCTAAATACGTAGAGAATGTATGGGATATAATAAATAGCGACAGTTTAACCAAATATTCCGATTCCAAAGCTAGGTTGCTACATTTATTTAGAGAAAGCGAAAACGTGCGAATTAAGCGATTGATAACCGGAATTGAACTAGGAAATATGAAACCTAGTCAGCTCCTTCAAAAGCTAAGAACTATAGCTACTTCTGACGTTTCTGAAAACCTAATTAAAACACTTTGGCTTGAAAAATTGCCCGACGGCATAAAAAATATATTGCTGGTCAGCGAAGAAAACTTAGAAAAATTAGCTGTAATGGCAGATAAAATCAGTGATATGAATTCAAAACCTGAAATTTTTTCTACAAATAATAAATCTGATATTAATGATAATGCGGGATCTCACGTTAATAATGAACTTGTAAATCGAATTGCTTCTCTCGAACAGCAAATTTCGCAACTGTGCGTTTCACGAAACTCCAGAGCTAATTCTCGAAATAAGGAATACCGTTCTGACTCGCGAAGCAGATCTCGTAAGCGCTACAATCCTAATGGCAAACTGTGTTATTTTCATTTCCGTTTCGGCAATCGTTGTTTTCCTGATAAATGCACCCAGCTTTGTGCATGGAATAAAAAGACCGATTCTAAACAGGAAAACTAAGATCTGCAGTAGATGTAGCGACAGATTCCACTGCAGATAGATTTTCGGATTGTCGCAAATTTCGCTTATTTGTTAGAGATAAAACATCGAAAGTGCGTTTCTTGGTGGACAGCGGTGCAGATGTTAGTATTTTACCAGCTTCTTCTCAAGATAAACAATCCGTTGATTACAAACTATATGCTGCAAATGGCACAGAAATTGAAACGTATGGTATAAAGATGCTAACACTTGATTTAGGACTTAGGCGAGAATTCCAATTTCCTTTTATTGTTGCTAAGATAAATAAAGGTATTTTGGGCGCTGATTTTCTAAATAAATTTAACTTGTTAATTGATTTACATAAGAAAAAACTAATTGATGGAGTAACTCAACTAAGTATTAATGGCGAAGTTGCTTCCATCAGTGAAGATAGTAATATCGGCACAGTAAGTAATTCCACTAAATTTTATACTCTGTTAAGGCAATATCCTGAAATAACCAAACCAAATTTATTTTTATCAAGTGTAAAACATAATGTTAAACACCATATTATTACAAAAGGTCAACCTGTCCATTCTAAAGCAAGACAGTTAGATCATCAACGACTTGCAATAGCGAAACAAGAATTCCAATTTATGCTCAATAATAATATAATCAGGCCTTCTAGTTCTCAATGGTCAAGCCCTCTTCATATGGTTCCGAAAAAAGATGGCACTTTTCGCCCATGTGGAGATTACAGACAATTAAATGCAAAAACTATTCCTGATAGATACCCTATTCCGCGAATCGAAGATTTTCATCACATTTTGAGAGATACAACTATCTATTCTAAACTTGATTTATTTAAAGCCTACTACCAAGTTCCCATTGCCGAAGAAGATAGGTGTAAAACTGCAGTTATCACGCCATTCGGCTTGTATGAATTTAATGTGATGAGTTACGGCTTGAAAAACGCACCAGCAACGTTCCAAAGATTTGTACATGAAGTTTTTTCAGGTCTAGATTTTGTTTTCACCTATTTAGATGATATTCTTATTGCATCTACTAGTGAAGAAGAACACAAAAATCACCTCAAGTTAGTGTTTGAAAGATTAAATGATTACGGTCTTCGAATAAACGTTTCCAAATCAATCATGGGAGCACAAGAAATAGAATTTTTGGGATATTTAATTACTCCTCAAGGCTCACGTCCTTTACCTGACAAGGTTCAAGCCATTCTTAACTATCAACTTCCAACAACTATTCATGAACTTAGAACATTTCTTGGCATGATTAATTTTTATCGTCGATATCTAAAAGATGCATCTAAAAACCAATCTCTTTTACATGATTACCTCAAGGGAGCAAGAAAGAAAGATAGAAGAAAAATTCCTTGGACAGATGAAGCGAAAAAACAGTTCCAACAATGCAAAGATGATTTAGCCAATACTGCACTCTTATCATTTCCGAATTCTGAACTACCTCTGTCACTATGTACAGACGCTTCAGATTCAGCAATTGGAGCAGTACTTCAACAATATGAAGATAAAGGATGGAAACCTATCGCATTTTATTCTAAGAAACTAAATGATGCACAAAAGAACTACAGTACTTACGATAGAGAATTACTTGGTATTTATCTCTCTATCAAATATTTCAAGCATTTATTAGAAGGAAGAAAATTCACGATATATACAGACCACAAACCCATAACCTTTGCATTCCTACAAAAACCTGAGAAAGCATCTCCTCGCCAACTTCGTCACTTACACTACATTTCACAATTTTCAACTGATATCCAACATATTAAAGGTCAAGAAAATATCATTGCTGATACACTATCTAGAGTTGAAGAAATTTCTTTGATCGATTATGATAAAATAGCTGATGAGCAAGGTCAAGATGGAGAATTCCGAAACTTGAAGACATCCAAAACTTCCCTGAAATTCAAGCAGTATCCGCTACCTTCTGGAAAGTCTTTGTGGTGTGAAACTTCAACAAGTAATATAAGACCATATATTCCTAAATCCTATCGCATGAAAATATTTCATCAAATGCATGGAATGTCTCATCCTGGGGTTAAATCATCTGTAAAACTCCTGACATCAAAATTTATCTGGTCAAACATCCGAAAAGATGTACAGCTATGGACCCGGTCATGTATGGCCTGCCAAAAGAGCAAAATCAGTCGACATACCAAATCAAGCTTCGGTGAATTTCAACCTCCATCGGAAAGGTTCAGTGATGTTCATATTGACCTGATAGGACCTTTACCACCATCAAACGGTAATATCTACTGCCTGACCTGCATAGATCGGTATACTAACTGGATGGAAGTGATTCCGCTGAACAACATTTCAGCCGACACAGTTGCTAAAGCATTTTACGGTAATTGGATTTCTAGATTTGGAACTCCATATCGACTCGTCACAGATCGTGGTTCACAGTTTGGATCAGAGCTTTTAAACATCCTGACAAAAATGTGTGGGATAAAATTGCAGCACACGACTGCCTACCACCCCCAAGCCAATGGAAAAGTCGAACGATTACACAGAACTCTAAAGACCGCACTAATGGCACACAATAATGTAGCCTGGAGTGAAACACTGCCAACTGTTCTTCTTGGTCTACGCACTGCCATGCAAGAAGATTCTGCACATACTATAGCCCAGATGGTCTATGGACAAAACATACGTTTACCTGGAGAATTTTTCCATGAAAGTACAATTCCTACACCACCTGATAATTTTGCCAAACAACTTCAAAAAGTGATGGAAGAAGTCGGACCAAGAACTGTGTCAAAAAAGTATGTACAAAAAATATTTGTTCCTAAAGATTTAAAAACCACGTCACATGTGTTTGTTCGCAAAGACAGAGTTAAAAAGCAACTGGAACCCCCATACGAAGGTCCATTTCCAGTCGTTGATAGAAACGAAAAATATTTCACGCTCAAAATCAAAGACAAAACTGTAACTGTCTCTATTGATAGGTTAAAGCCTGCATACTTCTTGCAAACACCAGACTTTGCTACAAAGCAACCAATACAGAAAATACAACCTGCAAAAGCACCACATGACTCTCATATTCAAGACCAAAAACTTCCTGAAAAACAGTCACGTTCGGGACGAACGATTAAACTTCCTGTGAGATTTCGAGACTAGCACATACATATTTTTTTTAAGTAATGTTCAAATTTTAGTGCATTGTTATTTTTGTAATTAACATTTTTTGTATATATTGTAACGTAACTTCGTTACTGGGAGGAGAGTACTGTTGTGGCTTAAATCTATTTAGTTTTGTTGAGTTGGCAACAGCTCAAAAGTTTCAGTTTTTGTTTTGTAAAAATAAAAGATGTTCGACGAATAAATAAGTGGGATTTGTGAATCATTTTAAATATATTTAATCGTAAGATTTATAATATCTGAAAATACGGATATAGTTTAAACATTGATGTTAAAAGCAGCGCCCCAACAAGCCGCGGATTATAGGCAGGAAATTACGCTATTAATGAATATTATAATTCTTTATAATATTCAAAATTTCATCTACAAGAGTTTGACTGAGATAATTTTAGACCTCATGCAATGTTCCCCTGTGCCTATAGAAGTTTCCAGCATGGCCTTTTTAAATCTTTATAAGAAGTTAGGGTGCCAAAAGGTTTTACAGTTGTGACCACACTTAGTCACTGTCTTATATCACTACTGCAAGGACATTTACATATCTTTTTATACCATTAGATTTAGTTGTCTTGAACCCCTTCTCAACCCTCTTCATGCAAACAAAAATCGCGTTTGAGCCCTTTTTAAAAGAAATACCACACAATTACACCTTCTAAGATGGAAAACTGCCTAAAACGAAAATTCGATCGGTTTTATGGGATTCGTTTTAGCAGGTTTTACTATATAAGATATTGTTTGTATCCAACATGTTCAGGTTAAAAAGTCTGGGCACCCCCCCCCCCCGTTCAAAAGGCTGGTTACGCCTATGTGTAGCATGTCGATTGTTTCCTGCCGATTTGTGTTTGTTGGAGAATTTTGTCCCTCAAGATTGTTTTGAAGATTAAACCGAAACGTTGAGTTTTATTTTATTTGTGTAATTTCATTTTTACATCTTCTTTAAATTTACGAATAAAGTATACGGTGGATAGCAACCTCTATTTTGTTTAGTAAAAGTGATCTCTTATTAAAAGGTGTGCTTAATGTAAAGTGACTACTTTTTTATTAAGCAGAAACGATTACGGATATTTTTTCCCCCTTAACCTAAACTTTTTTTATAGTTTCTCCAATTTTCTTGATTTCTTCATTCCGTGTTATGTCCGGAACACATTTGTCCGGATAATTGGTATTTCGCTGTATTTAAAAACATAGGTGTATATTTCATTTTTATGTGTTAAATTTTTCCAAAAGTATAACTATTTCAGCTGTTGGGGGAAAATGTTTGCTGCTTCCATTCTTCTAAAATCCTTTATCGCCCAGTTCTTTTATATTTTTAGCCATTTGTTTTTTCTGAGGAGTAACACTGGCGCTAAGCCATGAAACAAGAGAAGAAATGCGGCGTGTCACCTTTTATAAAGAATTATTCTTGTATTAATAAATATTGAATGGGTTGACATTCGAAATGTTTCCATATACATTAAATTAGCTTTAAAAATAGTAAATGTATGTTTTATAGCCATAACTCTGAAATCATTTTCATGGGCTTCATAAAAATTTCAGGTATTTTGATACATATACCAAACAGCCCATTTAAGAAGGTTTTTTAATTACTAACATGTTTAGAACATGTTTAATTAGGTCATTCTTCAATTATGTACGAATTTTGAGTCAAAATTTTTCCTTTCTCGAAATTTTTACGATTCCACGATTTTAGACTGTGGCTAAATCTGTGCCTTACCAAGAACGTAACTGCAACGGTCACACAAATAGATACCCAGTTTGTTATATATTTATATACAGGGTGTCCGGTCTCAACGGTGTCCAATGGCTAATTTCTAAACCGTTAGCCATAGACATATAGTTCCAATTACAAAAATGTTTTAAATCAGGTAAAGAAATATTTTAAAAGCGATTTGGATCAATAGAAATATTTCTTAAAAAATTACGAAATTTAAATTTTTATACGGTCCCCCGTTCCTATAAGTTATATTTAATAAAATTTTCCTTTTACACTGACAAGTAATACAAAAAAAGTCCCGTTGTTCTACGATTAAAATTGGCCGAGTAATACCTGTTTAAAGTTGGAGCATATTTTTTGCTGCATATTGGGGGTCATTCACAAATTTAGTCGAAATATGATTTCGTCAGATATATTAAAAAATGGTTGAGAGTAAAATTAACATTGCAATATAAATTTGAAATTTTTAGTCATTCTGACATATTAATGCAAAATATACAATTTGTAATAAACATGTAAGAAGAAAGAAAATAACAGAATTTTTGTTAAATAAAATTATGCTAAATTAACAGCCTCAATTCTTTACAAAATGATGCGTATTTTAAAATATTAAGACTACACTAGCCAGCAAAAGTTGGATTATTTCATGTTTTTTAGCTTTTGATAATTGATTCTTATGTATTCTATACCGTTGAATCCGGAATTGACCTTAATTTTTAGCCATCACATCAGGATTTTTCGCAAATTGTAAATTTCAAAGTTAAAAAGTTCAAAGTTAAAATTTAATCTCCTCCCCCATCTCATCACAAAAATATCGAATAAATTATTGAATAAAATAAAATAAAATAAGTTTTACATATGTTTTATAGTATGAGATTTTCGCTATATTTTAACTTACACATTTGCAAAAAAATTCTAACGTGATGGTTAAAAATGAAAGTCATTTTCAGATTTAGTGCTAAAAAATACGTTAAAATCAATTATCAAAAGTTAAAAATACAACCATCTCTTCTACTTTATAGTATGCGATTTTTGTTATTCTTTAAATTCGACAATTTATGATTTGCGAAATATCCTGACATGATAGTTAAAAATTAAGGCAATTTTCGGATTCAGCGTTAAAAAAATACATAAAAGTTAAAAAAACCCAACAATCTCCGTCTTGTATTATCTAATCTAAAACTTTTTCTTAAACTTCTTGACGGTAATCTATCCGAAATTTTTTGTGTTATCCTGTAAAATAAGTATAAATGGTAACCATCAAAAATCATAATAATATTAGGTTGTTATCGGATTTGCGCCAGTATGTAAAATGTAATCTCGATCGGATATTTGAAAGTGGGTTAAAGTTCGAATACAAATTTTGAACTGAAAAAACATACATAAAATCGTTGAAGTAACATAAAAACTTATTAAAATAACATAATTTTATTAAAAGAAATCATAAAAAAAACAGTCTCAAATCCTGACAAAATAAAACATATCTTATTTCAGCCAATCTGAAACTTAATAAATGTTAACTTAATCGTAATACTTGTACGATTTTTTTCAAAGCGCCAGATACACATGAAATGAGATCTTCGAATACTTTAAGCACTTGGAATGTGACCCCTCAAAGCCAAGCCGAACTCATTTGTTTTCAGAGCAGAAAAGTGGCATAACTCATGCATTTTTAAAATTTGGTAACTCGCACAATTTTAGCGTTATATGAATGGGACTTTTTTTGTCTTACTTGTCAGTGTAATAGGAAAATTTTACTAAATATAACTTATAGGACCGGGAGACCGTATAAAAAATTTAAATTTCGTAATTTTTTAAGAAATGTTTTTATTGACCCAAATCGCTTTTAAAATATTTCTTTACCTGATTTAAAGCATTTTTCTAATTGGAACTATATCTCTATGACTAACGGTTTAGGAATTAGCCATTGGACACCCTCTATATATATTTTTTTAAATGATGACAGGGCATTAAAAAAAGGAATGATCTTCCGATCATTTACCATGAAAAATCTATTTTAAGTAAAATTACTCTATATGTCTATATGATATTATATAATCTTCTGAAATTAAAATAAAAAACATTTCATAGAAAAAAAAATATAAGAAAAATTTAATTGGTATTTACATATTTCGAATCACTCGTTTCACTGTTTGATTAGATCCTATAAACATATTTCGCATCAGAAATTTTACTGGGATTCAAAATTTAACTAAATGCAAAAGAAATATCCTAGCTTTTTGTCTTATTATATAAAAGTAATAAAAATAAAACTGCCTTAAAACGTGACTTTTTTTTTACCCCGTGGCTCTCGTCACCTCGTTAGTGCTTAGACTGCCCTACCCTGGCGACTGTTAGTATCTGAATGAGTGCTAACTTCATTTTTTTCAATTTTCAATGTTATCAATTTTCTTTTCGCATTTTCTCAGTAGTTTATACATAACTACAGCTATACTCTCTTTACTATAACATAAGTTAGCCTTTTTAGTAGTGTTTATCAGTGTAACCTTTTATATATAGCCTTCTTATTTCTCCTTAAGCTTAACTTTTATTTAAAAAAATTAATTATGCTCTTTTTACTATTTTAAAATTCTTTAACGTTAATTTTAACCTCATAAGTAGTTTTAAAACTACAGTTATATTTTTACCCGATGTCTTACTTTATAGCAAGACATTTTATCTATAGACTGGACGTGAAGTTGGCTGCAACTAGGAAGCCTCTCGATGCTGCTCCACTGTTCAGCACTAAGTTACTCAATAAAAATTCTCGTTTGAATTATAATTCATATGAGATGCGTTAACTTCAGACCCGTAGCAAAATATATTCAATATTTATACAATTTATTTATCTATTTTCATATACAGATCGAAGTCAATTGTTGTTTAAAACAATAATAATATATAAATAAATAAAATGTTTATGCATATAAAAATCCATATGTAAGCAAGGAAAATTTGTTCAGTAGGTTTGTTTTCATAGCTGTTTATATTTTTTGGCAAAATCTCACTTTCTGAAGCCTGAATTGCAACAAATAGTGGAAAAGTACCAAATTCAGACCCCTTTTAGGTGCGTTCGTAATTATATAAATAAATACGTAGCACCTATAGTCGTCGTTCAGTCCGTCTGTCCGTCCGTCCGCATATAACAGAGCAAAAACTACCCAACCGAATGGTCTGAAATTTCAAATATACAATTGTTGCAAAATTGTGTCGAGTCCTTTCCAATTTTATGAAAATCGGATGTAGAGTTGAATGACAGGGACAGTCAAAAGTTTTCCGTTACAGGAAGGCCCATGGTAAAAAAAAAGGATTTCAAGAGCATTTTAAGGATGGGACAGCCTTTCGAACAGAATGAAATGGATAGTCACTGATGAAGTGCACTAAAATAGACATTCAGTACACTATGCGGTGCAAAAAATATTTATAAAACGAGTTAGAGTACGAACGCACCTCATTTGCCACGTTTGACGAGCGATTTCCAACTTATTTTGTATTATTTTCATTATAGCATTTCAAACGTTTATTTATTTATTTTGACTAGTCTATCTATATTATAAAGGACAAACATATCTGTGCGTAACGCATACGTCATTCTGCGAATGGCAACACTTTGAAATTTTAAATGAAATTTTGGTTTTGCAATCTTCGCAATAGCAAATTTTTAAACTTCTAAACATCCAACATTTTAAATTTTTACACCGTTCTATACAGAAAAAAAATGTACTTTTAAATGCAATTTGTTTGAAAGCTGTATCTCAATTTATTTTTGAGATATTAATTTTTTTATAGTTTTTAATGCCAATTTTCTAATCGTGGCAACTGAAGTACTTCATTTCTGTTAAAAGTGGTTTAATTATCTTTATTGATTATATTCTTACTGATGCCATTTTCTCATTACATTAAAAAATATCTTTTTGAAAAATATGAACAGAAAATGACGTTACGCTTTAAAAAAGACACAATTTCCGTGATGACGCTGTTATATTTCACTATTTTTTCATTCCGCTGATATTGAGTTTGAGACAATAGCCAAAATATTTCAGCGACTGAAAATGACGCCATATTTAAAAGAAAACGTTAATGTTATTTGATAAAACGAGATATTTTTCTTTGAATACGTCTAAAAGTTATAAAATTCTGGAATTTTTACGCGCAGATACAGAGATTATACTAAGACCTCAAATCTCGAGTGGGAATTTTAACATGGAAAGTTGTAATAGTTGACAAACGTGACATCAATTTTGGAAATATATTTATTAATAACCTATTGTGCGTTAAAATGTTTTTAAATGGTTAATATGTGAAACGTGGACAATGACTTGATTCGGTTTATATTTAAAGGGGGGGGGGGGGGATTCTATGATTATGTCAAGATGAAATTATTTTTGCTGATTTTTCATTCCATTAAACCAAGCATTAATTGATAACTTTATCAAAATTGCTTATCTCGATTATATGTTACTGATTACGTATATGAATAAAGTTTAATTTTTCATAATTTTAACAGTTTAAGTTTAAGAAAAAAGTATTTTGTTAATCTTAGGTTAAAATATGTCTTTGCAGAGTTAAACGAACAAGTGTAAGATGGATTTTTTATTGTAATTATTGTTGTCAATGTATTACAAATTTGATGCAACAGTTTCTTAACATACATTTTCTTTCGTCGAAATTCGACGGGGTCTACCTCGTATATATAATAATACAAATAGTTTTTATCAGTTTCTTAAAAAATATATTCTTTTTTCATATTTGACGTGAACTTTTTTCATATTTGACCTAAAATTATGGTAACAGTTCCAACTGTGATTTCATTGCATTCATATTTCTACTTAAAAGAGATAAAACTAGTCTCCATTTTTTTTTCAGGTAGATATTAAGACAGCGCTGCTTAAAGCTATTAACTCTAGCCCCTATCAAGGCTGTGGAGCGACTGCCTATGACTCTGTGATTTTTCTGTGCACTGCCGCATTTGTTTGTGATTTTTCTGTGCACTGCCGCATTTGTTTTTAAGCGCTTTTGATCTCATGTGTCCTCAATCAAACCCAAATTATCCTGCTTGCGCATATGAAGATTTCTCGCGAGAACAATTTTGGGGAAAAACTGGTGTTTTAAAATGACCCTTGAGTAGTTATGTTATAGTTCAATTGTTGCCTTGACTTTAATGTATTATTTTTGAAAACGAATCAAACTTCTGATCTCTTTAAGGGTATTGGCGAGTCAGATCTCCCATTCCACTCTGCAATGTTAAACCTATGGGCACAGAATGCAGTGGTATCTTTCAAATATCTCCTAAAATATATGCTTGATTTAATATTTTATGTTTTAAAATTTTAGCTAAGCTGATGAACTGTGGATAAGATTTTAATACTTCGAATAAAATTAAGCATGTATTTTAGAAATAGGTTAACAGCTCAAAAATAAACAGACATCCTTTATGAAAAGAATATAGAAAAAAGAACTTATAAATACTAATTTCCTTTTTAAAATTAAGAATGCATTTCACGGCCATAGCTTTAACATTACCGAGAGGGGTTTGAAGTATCGCTGACCAACACCCTTAAGTCACGTGTCTTGGGAGAACTCGTTCATATGCGTCATTTCACTTTGTGTGTTTCATTCATCAGCCCATGTGAAAAAGAAAACTTGTAAATTTATTCGATATGGATCATTATTTTTGTGCGTATTGCTATTATTTGAATTCAAAATATTTATTTTCTGAGTTATTTTATGGCGAGGTGAAACTTATTGTAATTGTGTTCAGTGTTTATTGCAATAAAGCTTTTTTGTGTGAAGGTTGTCATTTATTCATTACATATTTAAACCATCTCTATAATAATAGCCTGAGTCATGTGATTGTCATCAACAGTTCCGGGTTGACCGCTTCACTTTTTGTATGCCAAGCGGCTAATTTGGGAATTTAATGTTAACCGGGAGCAGGTGATAAATCGCCAAATATTGTTCATTCGCCAAATATTGTAAATATCACGTAATAAGTATTATAATAGTCCATTTCATGCGACTGTCATAAACAATTTTTTACGTGGTAGCTTAAAACAAAGCTTTGATGTTGAAATTAAATGTCATGGTTTATGGTATTATTTATTACTTTTTTTTTTTTTTAAGCAATAATTGAGAGTCATAAATTTTAAATATTTCAGTTTTAAATTAAAGTTATGCATTTTAAATAAAATGAGTGAAAGTACTATATTTTAAATGAAATACGTAAATATACGACGGGAACAATGTTTGGCGATTTATCACCTGCGCCAGGCTAACATAAAAATACATGATTTGGGTATCAGAATCTTCCGATTTGGCGAAAGATTGAGCAAGTAAATTAGATTATGAATAAAATCAGTGATACAATGCTTAGCATACGTTTAAGGGAGACCAAACTGGTCGCCAAGGGCGGCTAGTTTGCATGAATAATGTTCATAATTCTACACTGTAAAAAAAAATATGTAGCGTTACTCCATGAAATGGGTGGCAGCCTTGCTGCCTCTATCTTATTGAGTAATTTAACCAATATAACTAGTGTTGCGTTACACAAATATGTAATATTACACAAGTTATATAAGTTTAAATGACACCATTATAGAGGATAAAGGGATCCAGGACACAAAAATCTTCAAATTTTGTAAAAACATTTTATTTCATTAAAAATTTCTTCAACTTAAATAGACGTTTAAATCATGTTTCTATCTCAATTAGAGCAAGAAATATTATTTTTTTCGTTTTGGTTTGTTTTCAAAATCTAGCTTTGAAGCAATGGCTGTCATGGAAACGACTTTTTGTAAAAATGAGTTTTTCTTCATGATCTGTTTTTTCATCGTTTCTCGTATTTAAATTCTTATAAGTCAAGAACCGTTAAGGATAAAGCGTTCAAACTTGGAACATGTCTTTTTCAATTGTTTTACTTTAATTTTGACTTAGCAAATTTGAAAAAAATATTTACTTTTGAAAATATGATTTTTTAAAAGTTTTTTTAAGTTTTTTTAATTTTTTTTAATTAATATTTTTTAAATGCTGAATCAAAATTAAAGCTTATGTATTTCTGTTTATTTAAATGGAAAGAAATTGAAATTCTATAAGTAATATTTTGAGTTATAACGATTTTAAATTACCCTACTTTTAAAAAAAATATATTATTATTATTATTATTTAAGTATGAGAAGTTTTATCATATGATTTTATTTACAAATGATATGGTTAACCATCACAAAAAATTTCAGAATTTTAACTCAATAAATAAAAATTATTTTAAAATGTGTCCCGGACCCCCTTAAATTGCTCCATAAAATTTGAGGCAGCATGTTGCCACCCATTTTATGGGGTAATAGTCCAAGAGCCAACAGCAGAAAAACCTACGTTATCAAGAACAAGAAAAAAAAACCTTTATTTTATGGGAGAGTAGAAGTACGGGAATCTAATGATCCATGTCTACCGTAAGGGAAGTGGTGCATAAGCCCAAAATGAATACCACCAGTGGTTGACTCGTAGGTTTACCACTGTGTTTGTCCTACAACTATCCTTCATGTTTTCATACCTTTGTTTGCAGGACAAACACAATGATAAACCTACGAGCACGGCTTAAATTTTAACAAAAAAAAGTACCGGAACCCTAATATTCTGAGGTACCGGTACAACAACCGTACCGTTCCCCCTCCCCCATTTCCACTCTAATCTGCATAATCTCATATTTCTCTAATCTCATATTTCGTACATTATTTGCAAAATTTAAAGCATTTTTTTTCTTTTGCAAAATAAAAATTTTAAATATATATATCAGCATATGCTTAGCTGTCAACTATTCCACTTTTTTAGGTATCACTCCTTCCGAATAGTAATCTTTGACTGCTTTTAATGTTAATTAATTGCAGAATTCTGCGATTAAATATACTAAGGATTATGATTAGGAAATAGTGTTAACATAAAAAAAAGGATAGTTCACAGCTATGTATTTTTAAGAAAAAAATGAATGAATTTTACAGAAATTAGTATTTATATGCTGAAGAATGGAACAATGTTTTGCAATTTCCTATAAAAGGTCCATATTTTAAACTATAATCGATTCCTTCCGCATAGCAATCTTTTATGGTGAGTCCCTGAAAATCAGATTAAATTAAAAATTTGACACTGCCGCCAGTTTAACTAGGAACTTTTCTTTTTAATAATTGACATATACTTTTATTGACTTTAATATAATTGACCATCTACGAATCAAATAAATTTATAGATTTCCTTTTCTGAAAAAGCTTTTCTCCAGTCATGATTTTGTAAGGAAATTTTCAAGTCAAATACTGATGGAATGTATTAAGGATACACAAGCTCCAAAATAGCACAAGAATATTCATTTGAATAGATAAATGCAAGTTTAAAACGTGATATCCACAACCGACGCTGATTGACTGTCTTCGTATCATCTTAGTGCTCTTGTTGAAATACAATAACGTTTTGAAAACTTTCTTTTTCCTTGACCAATGATTCTTATCAGATAGTAAAAGCGATTAAATTAACTGATTGTAACCATTATGCAAAGAGGGGGAGGAAAATTATGTTTATGCTACATTGTGATTACAATGTTTCTTCCTCCTCATTACGATGTCTTCCGCAGTTACGCAAAAATATTACAAGATAAATATTTTTGTAAAACTAAAAGATAAGCGGATTGAATTCAAAATAAGCGAGAACTAGCCAAACGTATTTAATGAATCTTACACCCTTTTCTTTGGAATATTGTAAATTAAGTTAATAATTAGGTAATTTAAATAAATAAGTGAAATGAAAGAAAGAAAAAGTGTCAACCTAAAATATTTCTTGCTTAGTTAATGTATATTTATACCCTTCTATCTAAGAAGGAAATGAAAAAGCATACTTTTTCCCCGTTTTTGATCTATCATATTACAACTCTTTAAATAAACATTCATTAACTTTTACTGGGAAAAAAAATAATGAGATTAATTAAAAAATAATAATTTCCGGTTGTCTAAAAGCTTGTTTTTCCTGTTTACGAGTTTTATTTCTTCTCTAAGATTCATTAAACCATTCAAGGTTTTCGTCAGGAATCTCGAAGAAAAATAATGAATTATTAATTTATTTGGGCATTTACCGTGTTTTGACACCATCATACTAAAGGAATACAAACTTTTTTTTTTTTTTTTTTTTTTTTTTTTTTTGTGAAAATTTATACATTATAAATTTTATTATGACTAAAGTATGTAATGTTGTTTGAGACTGGATTGAGAACAGCATAACAATATGTAAGCAATATGCATAATAAATATTACAGAATATTTTTCTAGATTTTGCTCAAAATACATTACGCTAAATTGCTCTATAATAATCTATCTTAAAAATACAGTGAAATTATTGTAAGTAAACGCATGTATATTTCCTCAATATTTACTTTAAAAATTACTTCTTCAATGTTAATATGTTTTAGTGATAGCGGAATATTATTTGACAACACATAGAGTATTCTGCAGAGGACATCTAAATTTTACTCTATGTTTTTTCGGATTTAGCCAATAAATTATAACTGATACAAAACTTCACCCTGAGACGATAACTTTATTCTTCAATAGAGTCAAAACATTGTTTTAAACTCTAGTGTCGTGAAGGAAATTTTCACCTTGTTATTAATACTAAAAACAGAACTCCGCTTGCGCATGCGTACTATTTTTGTTTTTGTTTTTAAAATGTATTTCTATTCCGTCAATCATCTTTTATCCCTTTGAAAACGAACGCGTGTGTGTTCGAAAGATCTCGGGTTACATTAAATAATATTTTTATATGTTTTTATATGTTTTTGTCACCTTTTAAGTAGTTATAAATATATTATAAACTTTATTCTTATCAAGTGTCTTTTGTCCTCTACGTGCTATCAAATATTAATCTTTAAGAATTATTATTTGACAATAAATAGAAGATTATGCAGAGGGCATCTAAATTTTACACTAATTCTTTTTCAGATTTAGCCATGAAATTATAATTTATACATAACTTAGCCTGAAACGATAATTTTATTTTTATCAAATATGCTTTGTCTATTATATGTTGTCAAATATTATTATTTAAGGATTATTATTTGACAATACATACAGGAGTGTGCAGGGGGCATCTAAATTTTACGCTATTTTTTTTTTTCGGATTTAGCCATTAAATTATAATTTATACAAAACTTCATCCGGAGACGAAATTGTTATTGTTACCAAATGTCTTTTGTCCTCTATGTGTTGTGAAATATTATTATTTAAGGATTATTATTTGACAACACATACGGGATTCTGCACAAGTCATCTAAATCTTGCACTAACATTTTTCAGATTTAGCCATTAAATTATAATTCATACAAAACTTCACCCGGAGACGGTAATATTTAAAATTTAGTACTTAAAAAAGAAAAAAGAAAGAAAGAAAGAAAAACAATACCGGGCAATTCAAGATAGAGTTTATGACGATTTTCTCTGAAATCACTCATGTTAGAAACAAACTTCTAATTACACAATGTGTCAAAAATGTGTCATACAAATAAAGTACATATTTTATATTTTTTTCAAAAGGCTATACATATTGAAATATGAAACTTATTTATTTATAAGGTTTATGGGTTATATCAGTTAGAAACTTTTTCTTCTTGCTCTGACAAGTAAAGCAGCAAAAATCCCATTCTTCCAGTGCCGAAAAGTTACTGAATTTATAATACATTGAAATTATGGAAATTCCGAGCTTACCGGCTCTAAAAACGGACAGGTGGTTTTTATAATGCCAGAAAACTTTGAAAATAAAAAACTAAATGTATCACAACTTGATAGGATTTTTTCCCTAGAAGATTGGTTTTTTCACTGTTTTACTTATTACAGCAAGAAGAAAAAGTTTCTAAATATAACTGATAGAACCCACTGACCGTATAAATAAAGACATTTTGTATTTTAATATATATACATCCCAGTGTAAAAAAAAGAACGGAAAATCATGCATACGGTATAAATTATGTAACACTTTCCAGCACATTCAGAATACTATAACAAAACTTCACAATTAAAATATACATAAAGCACAAATAATTGTACACAAATTACTTTTAGGTTGCATAAATATAAGATAAAGATATTTAAGATATCTCAAAATACATCAGAAAAACCTAGAATGTTTTCAACCATGACAAGGCCGTCTTCAGTAGGATTTAAATGCTGTTATTATTTTCTTTGCGCTTATTTGAGAATTGTCCAGAAGAAAAGAACACCAAAAGAATACCAAAAGATATCCAAAAATATGGTAAAGATTTTATTTATGTTGGTATGACGATGAGAAAACTTCGTGATAGAAATAAAGAACATGAAGCAGATCTCAGATTAAATAGACCCTATACTGCATTATCAAGATTAGCTGAAACTCAACCCATAAAAGTAGATTTTAATAAATCAAAAATTGTCTTTCGTACAAATAATGACCAGGAAGCCATCCTAAGAGAATGAATTGAGATAATTCCTAATACAGATACAGCTTGTAACGATGCACTGTCATACGATATCCATGGTGTATGGAGATATTTGCTACATAATAGATGAAAGCTCGTTCTGTTGAAAATTTTTCTTCTGGACAATTCTCGAATAAGCGCAAAGAAAATAATAACAGCATTTAAATCCTACTGAAGACGGCCTTGTCATGGCTGAAAACGTTCTAGGTTTTTCTGATGTATTTTGAGATATCTTAAATTTGAATTTTAAATATCTTTATATTATATCTATGCACCTGAAAATAAGTTTTGTACAATTATTTGTGCTTTATGTATATTTTAATTATTTAACTCAAGGTGAATAGCACTAGAATTTTAATTTTCATTTACTCAAAACTTCACAGTTTACTAAGGTGAAAGGTGATGTCTAAATGAACAATTTAGAAAATGCATAACGCATTTGTAAACCCGATTTCTGCTTTACCATGAAAAGTCGGAAAATATACGATTTTTTTTTTTTTGTGAAGCTCTCTATAAGATCTATAGATATGTATGTACACTACATACTATGCTAAAAGTGAGTTCAGTTAAAAGCATAAGCCCAGTAGCGTAGTGGTCAGCACGTCGGTCTGACACGCTACAGGTTGCGAGTTCTGCTCCCGGCTGGGCAAGGTTCACACAACCTTTCATCCCTTCGGGACACATGCTGCATAGCACCGCGGGGCCCAGGGTCAAGTAAACGGAGTTGAGCACTGTAGGCCCTGATCCTTCTTGGATCGTACAGCCACAGGTTTAGTTTTTTTTTTTTTTTTTTTTTAGTTAAACGCATAGCACTGTTGAAAATTTCCATTCAGCCTACAAACGGATGCTGTTGAAAACTTTTTTACAGCCCTGTATAGGATCTATAGAATTTATACACACCCAGTAATATTAAAAAAAAATAATTTAATTTAAAACCGCGCACTAGTATTTAAAAAGCACTTCTAGCCATTATTGTTCATAAGCGTCGATCGTTCAGTTATTGTTCATTTTCTTTTGTAGACAAATTTTTTTGTGAGTCCCTGTCAACGAACGATAAATTCTATGCTCAGTAGAGGTCTGCACGGCCCGGGCCCGGCCCGACACATAGAAAAAAATCGTCCCGGCCCGATATAAAAATTAAAAGTTCGGCCCGACTCGGTAAAAACTTAAAAGTTCGGCCCGAAACTGCCCGGAAAAAAAGTTAAAATATCGGCCCGAGCCCGGCCCGGTCCGAGTGAATTTCTAAAAAACATTGATTTTTACGTCGATTTCTTTAAGAATTTGTCTCGTACGAGGAGTTCTGACCAAAAATATTTATTTTAACTTTTTTTTTTTTCATGTTTATAATCTTCATCTTTGTAGATGTGCCGCAGTCTGCGATGTTTATTTTTTTACTGGATCTCTATTTCTTGTATGTAAATGTTTCAGTTACCATTAATACTGTTAATCCCTATTCCATGCATTGAAGTGTTAAAAATCAGAAAAATGCTATACAGTAAATTCTTCTAAGACGGAATTGCATAGAAAAGGAAAAAAAAATGCGTTATAGACAAGTTCCCTTCTTAGCAAGTGTAAATGCATTAAGTATTCTTTTCTTACGTATTAGTATATTAATTTTGCATGGATCAACACGTTTTTCAGTTTAAAACAGAGTTCCGGCATAAGCAGATTCCCTTTCACACGTTTTACTATATTTTAATTGAGCTATATTTTAATAAGCGTAGAACTCTACTATTCTTTAAAAAGAATAAATTTTAATGTTTAAGTGCTCTAATGAGCCTTAGAGTAAGTGTCTCTAATGCTTGCCACGTTCTGTAGTAAGAACCTTGTAGTACGCTTCTGTTATATATATATATATATATATATATCCATTTCAATATGTTTAAAATAGTGTCCTATCATTCAAAATTACCGCAAACGATTTTTCCCCCTAGACCAGTGGTTCCCAAGGTGGGGCGTACGCCCCACAGGGGGGCAATATGACTTTTCAAGGGGGCAATTTCAAATTTCTTAAGAAATGTTCTGCTATTTTTTTTCTAATAAAAGTAGTGTAGTAGTTTAAAAATATAAAGAAAAAATCTAAAGAAACTGAATAAGAATTAATTTTCGAAACATTCCCATTTACAAGTTTAAAATACTGACACTGGAATAATTATTTGAATGTTTTATAAGAAATTTTGACACCTTTTATATATTAAAAAAACATTCTAATTTTTCTGGTTTTAATATTATTTTAGTAAAACACACTTTTCTTTTAACTAATTATTTTTAAAAAACTTGTACATCCATTCATAGTGCCATATGCCCATGTAGGAACTTTTACATGTGAAATTATGTACGGTATATCTAAAATGAACTATTTGGACATGTTTAATCTGAAAAAAGTTGAATTATCTAAATGAGGTACTTCTTTTATGAAATTAATAAATCCCTTGCGCATCACGGAAGGAAATGGGTAGAAAGTAAACTTCTTATGCCTCTTCTACAGACCGCATACACAATATATAAACATAATTCATGACATAAACATTTTAAAATTTAAAATCTGAGAAAACAGGTTGGCCAAATAATAACAACGGGAAAAAGAAAGCCCGCTATCAAAGTAGTATGTTGCGAAAGAAAAATATTTACTTAAAAGGGATAAAAGCGCGAATCCGGAATTGTTACTTGTGGATTAGGTTATCGATGCAGTCTCGGTGATAAATAAATATCACTTGTTCCCAATGAGGTACTAAAATCCATTCTAAAATGTATCCTTTCAATCAGATATACAAAATGTGAGAGGGATTTCAAGGAATTTTACGAAGATAAAAAATCAATTTAAAATTTGAGGTAAGTTGAAAAAAAAGAGAAAAAACTTTTGTAGATGTAAATGCGAAGTATTGTCATGGCCTCATTGCATTCATAGAGTTATGTTAAAAACATACTTGTAATTAAAAAAATATATATGATTTTAATAAATTAAAGAATGTGAAATCACTTATCAGAGTTAATGTTATTTTCGGATCCTTCCGGGAAAATTGAGGTTTATTTTTTATGCTATAAGATTTATATGATGTACAAGGGAGGGGGACATCATTATTTTAGCGATGCTTTGGTGGGGCGCGGTCAAAAAAAGGTTGGGAACCACTGCCCTAGACCGTCCTGTAACGGAATTCTTTTGAGTGTCCTTTTCCATGAACCGTAAACGCTACACACTTCATTTTCAATACCGAACATGCCCTAGGAGAGGGGCGGCGAACCTATGGTACGCGAAAGAATGATTTTGGCACGGTGTTGCTTGTGGCTCTAAATGAATATACAGTGATATTGCACAAAATACACAAACTTAGAGGATCTGATCTTGCCTAAATTGCATTGATTGGAAATTTAAGACTTTTAATTGTGGCCTTTTAAAAGTACTGCATTAGTAAAAGTACCAATGGTAAAATTACGGCAACTTAGAAATTAATTTCAGAACGATTTAGAGAAACTGGCAATAATTTTTCCATCTATGTCCGTGAAGGTCATTGTTTTCGCAAATGAATAATACAATAAATCAAATGAAAAACAGTTGTCAGATAAATTCAGTTCAGTTTGCATTCAGTTGAAATTAACTGAATATGAACCTGATATTGTTTTTCTTCCAAGATATAACACAATTAACCACATAATTTTTAAAATAATTTCTAAAACACAATAGTTTTTATGATTATTACAGATTACAGTGTATAAAAAAAAAAAAAAATCTAAAAAAAGTGATTTTTATTCATGATTTTTTTCAATCCTCTAAATTTGTTTATTAGTTGGCACGTCAAAGGTCATGTAAAATATTTTTGGGGAAAAAAATGGCACGCGGCTATAAAAAGGTTCGCCAACCCTGCCCAATAACATCTATCCATTTCATTTCACTTTCCAACTATGTTGGATAGTGTTAAAAATGTCATACCTAAAAGCTATGTTTTATTTGTATACTTTTTGCAACTGTAAGTAGGGTAAAGTGCCCATATTTCGTCCCCCGAAAAATCCAGTACGCCGAAGCTTAACTTATAACTAAATCAAAATTTATTTCTAAATGAGTAAGTAATTTAATATACATTAAAGTAAGGCACGAAGAAATGTACTAATCATCAGTCGAAGAATAACAGAACGAAACATTAGTCATCCAAACATGAGGAAAAAATTGAAAAAATTGTCATGAAAAAGCATTCCTAATTTCGTCCCCGGACGAAAATAGGAAATTCGGCGTCTTTAACTTATGTATGCGTCTTGGCGAACGAAACTTTCAAGACTGACCCCTTTTACCTTCCGTCCCCTGTTCCTTGCGTCATTAGTTGCGCCAATTTCGCAGAAGCGGAGAAGTTAACGGGGACGAAATTAGGAAAGGGGATGAAATATGGGCCCTTTACCCTATGTTTCTATGTCATCAGTGGTTTAAGAGAGAATTGACAGAAGCTCGACTTTGAATCGCCCAACCTGGATTGCAAAAACTGTTACCTAAATTAAGCTTAGGAAATTCAAATTATAGCTCTTTTGCATGAGATAAGCGACCTATGCATCAGACACATGCTAATGTTCGAAGATTTTGCCCAAATTAAGAGCACCATTATTAGAGAAAATGGCGGTTTTTTTTTTTTTTTTTTTTTTTTTTTTCAGTTGCTTAACCGAATTTGCCTGTAAAATACTATTAATTTTACAATTCCACACCCAATAACTTTCGCATACTAGATTTGCGATAGCGACAACTTTCATATAAATTTTTATCTACATTTCTTGTCGATCCGTCAAATTTTACTGCCCGTAAATCGCTACTTTCATAGAAAGGTATTCCCGTACAAACCTGAGAAAATTTTTACAGTTTATCTTAACTAAAAGTGGAATAATTACCCTATATCATAATAAAGCTAACAAGGGGACCACCAAACAGGATATTCACCGATTTTGGTGGTTTTAAGGTACGTTGTAGAGTTCTTATCCCTAACTATGCTGGTGAAAGGATTTCTTCAAATAGGTCTTAGATTTTTGGAAATTGGGGGTCAAAGTTCATCGTATGTTTCAAATACCTATTAATTTGCCCTTCTCAACGTGGCATTTGTGGTATCAAGGTAGACTGCTCACACGGTGGTCATGGGGCCAGAGTTTAATCCTTCCTTTTTACTTTCTTCTATCTTTACAAAAAGAAAGTATTGGATTCGTAAAAATTTTCGACTTCCGGTTTTCGACGGATTGACACGTTTTAGCGGTCAAAGATTCCGAAAAACATGTTTTTGCAAAATGTCTGTCTATGAGACTGTCCGTCTGTCTGTCTATCTGTATGTGACACAAATTTTGTGGACGCTCTATCTCAAGAACGAATGCACGGAATTTAATAAAAAATATATATTCAAGTAGTCCTTAATATAAATGGATGCTGATTAGTTTTTGGTGTAAATCGCCCAACAGGTGGCGCTGCTATGCTGCATTTTTCGCGATTTCTGCAATAGCTCTATCTCAAGAACTAATGCACGGATTTTCATCAAACTTCAGATTCAGTTATTCCTTGATATGAATGGGTGCTGGTAACGTTTTGGTGTAAATCGCCCAACAGAGGATGCTGCTATGCTGCATTTTGCAACATTTACACGATTTTCGTAATAGCTCTATCTCAATAAATAATGCACGGATTTTCATCAAACTGCAGATTCACTTAATCCTTGACATGAGTTGACGTTTTTTACCTTTGGTGTAAATCTATCAACAGGTGGCGCTGCTATGCTGCATTTTTTTGTGATTTCTGCAATAGCTCTATCTCAAGAACTAATGCTTGAGTTTTCAACAAACTTCAGATGCAGGTATACATGGATATGAATTAGTGCTGTCTATGTTTTGGTGTAAATCGCTCAACAGGTGGCGCTGCTATTCAGAATTTTTCACGGTTTCCACAATAGCTCAATCTCCAGAACTAATGCACGGATTTTCATCAAACTTCAGATTCTGTTAGTCGTTGACATGAATGGACGTTTTATACATTTTGGTGTAAATCGCTCAACAGGTGGCGCTGCTATGCTGCATTTTTTGTGATTTCCTTAACACCTCTATCTCAAGAACTAATGCTAGGATTTTCAACAAACTTCAGATTCCGGTATACCTTGATATGAATTAGTGCTGTTTATGTTTTGTGCAAATCGCTCAACAGGTGGCGCTGTTATGCTGCATTTTTCAGAATTTCCCCTATAGCTCTATCTCAATAACTAATGCACGAATTTTCATCAAATTTCAAATTCAGATATACTTTGATATGAATTGGTGCTAGATTTCTTATACTATTTAAATGATTTAATTGACGTGATTTATATAGATGAAAGTTTTGTGATGGCCACAACATACTAGTTTCTTTTTCAATTAATTTTATATTTTTGATTTCGTGGCGCCGAGGTAGAGCGCTCACACGCTAGCTGGAGGGCCAGCCTTCGATGCTACCTTCTGACCTTTTTTTTTAAAAAATTAATTTTACGTTTTTCTCTTAACTTAACGTCACTTAACAACTTTTAAGCATAGTTATGAAAACTATCAAAGGCAGGAATTTTGCCATAATAAATTATGATAACGTTTTTCTACGTAAAAGCGTTGAAAATACAAGTGTTTTCAACACCATGCACAAACGACGAAAGGCATTAATGCTTGACAGTAAAACCGATGTCTTGATCCATTCCTGCAACTTCACACCACAATCTAACAAACCAGAACAATCATCTTCTGACTGAGAGATATTGAATTCGCTGCCCTTGGACTCACTCTGATTCCATCATAAAATTCAGTTTAACATGCAACATTAACTAACGAAAGCCGACATTACAGAAAATACAAACAAAAATAGTAAGACTTAGAAATAAAATAGTAGGACTTTAGTTGCGTCATTTTCTACCAATTTTCAGAAATACAAAAAAAAAAAAAAAATAATAATAATAAAATAATCGCGGAAGTAATGCGGATTCTCCTTCAAATGATCTATTTTTTTTTCTTAATCGCATGGCATACGACGTCGACCGTATGGGCCATACGTAAAGCATGTGACGTCGACCAAGAAAGGGTTAAAATTGTGTAGCCCTAGTAACTGTGCAAGATTTTATAAAGATTTTCTTACGCGAAAGCGAGAATTCGGTAAGCATTCCTTTGAAATAATTTTCCAGGAAGCGTTCTTTCTACAGTATTTTAGCCGAGGTAGACAGAATCTAACCACACACGTACTACACACTCAGACAACATCTAACACCAAAAAGTTGTAATGTGCTAGATATCTCAGTTAAAAATTATCTTCTATTTGAAGAGATTGTATTAAAAGAAATAAACAAAAATTACCGTCGTTTTAGCACCTTTGGCAAATATCCAAAACCAGTTCGTTATTCTACACTCAGGAATGCTATGCTTTAAATACTTACCTTAACACGTTTGATTCATTTGCATGTAACGAAATTCATGCTCATTTCAAAATTTTATTTTCCTTATTATTCGCGAAGTTTTAATTCAATTTCATGGAATTCTTAAATTTTTTCAAAGAGTGAAACACGTGTTATCATACAACTCCCCTAGCACCATTAAGAATTTTATTGATTAAATGTACAGGATGTTGCCATGGATGAATTCATCTGACAAACTCGGAGGGTTATTAGCAGACATCCAGAGGAACAAAAATTGTAATGGAACGTGGTGTTGCAAACCCCCTATTTAAGCAAAAATACAGGTTTTTCTTCTCTAAATCAACTTGGGTTGTCAGTCATAACTTTCAGAAAACTGAAGTATATTATGATGAAATTTTTAATAGACAATGCTGCTTTTTGTTTTAAATATGCTAACATTAAAAACTTTGCACAAGTTTCCATTATACGCGCTAGCAGTATGCATTTGAAGCTAACCCATTTTGAACTGTGATGGCCAGTTCCTACGGTATCATCGATTACGTGAAAACCCCGTTTTTCCGTAACTTTTCCTGATGCTACCACATTTCATACAAAACAAGGTACATATCGTTGCATTTTCATTGCCATATTTTTGTTTTTCGCAAAATTATTACCGCCAACCTGAGGTCAGTTAGGGTGAAACACCCTCTATTTGTGACTAAATAAATGGTTTGAGACCTCATATTCCATTATAATTTTTGTTCCGTCTTCATGCTCCTAACAACTGTCTGACCTTGTCTGGAACACCCTCTGTAATAAATTTAATAGTAATATCTTCTTTAATGCATGTTTGCATAAAATATCAGTACTTACATACTATGTCGAGGAAAAAGTTTTTCCGACTGATAAAGAGATGTAAATGCCTATTGACGGCTAGTATTACTATTTTTAGAGTAACCTTAATTAATAAAGCATTCTAAATGTGTCAAATTTCATTGAGCTGTTAATTCCTACGGCAAAACTCTTTTTAAATAATTGTCGTATTATTATGTTTGCTATAGGTAAGGTGACCATAAATAGTCTTCAAATTTAGTTCAGGCAGTTTTAACAGATTTAAATTTTAAAAGTTAATAAATTTCGTGGCGTTTTAAAAAAAATGATAAACTGAAAAAGTTACACAGTTGTGACAGCTTTACATTTGAGTTAAAGTTATCAAATTTAGTCACATAACAGGGCACCCATTGGTCCGTTTCTTTAATATCCGTATTTCTAAAGAAAATTTTCCGTGCTAGGCTTTTGCAACATTTGCAACAAAAATTACTTTTCAGGTATTTTTCTGCAAAATTTGTAAGAAAAATCAAAAAAGAAGATTTTTCTTTGAAAAAAAAGAGGTTCCAAAAAACGGACCGAGATGAAGGCCTACATTTGATTACAAGTACCTAATTAATTAGTAATTAATTAATTTATAGTGCAGCTTTTTACAAGTATAAATATCAAGCAAAACAACAGAAATAATATAAAAACTCCGTAGTTAGAAATTTTAAATATATATATGTAAAATTTTGTTACGATAAGTTATTAAAAGTTTTTCATTTCAATTATTAAAATAATTTAATCAGTAATCAGACTGACTATAAAACCGTCGATTGGAATAATTCAAGATTTACTTCTTAAGATGATAATAAAAATTACTATAAATTTAAAGGAATTTATGTTTTAATTTTAAGCTTACTTTTAAATTCTAATTTTTTTTAAATCAAAATCATTTAAACATCAGCCGCGCTGACATGTAACACGGTAATTTATGTTTCAGATTTCTTAAACAACAAAGAAATTGCGTGCATTATTATATTCATTTAAGCTATTTTTTAAAATTAGTAGAATATATGATTTTTTAAAAATGACAATAACAGGATGCGTACAGTTATACTAAAATTTTCGAATAGAATTTTTCGCGTTATTTAATCATTTAAAAATATTACAAATTCTACGAATAATCGCATTATTTTTAATATGAAGAAAAAACATTAGATAAAGATTTCTAATCTCAAACAGTGGTGCCTTGGAAACACTGAGGACTGTACGCACCGTGCAATAAATAATATCCACATTTTATGTAAAATATTAAAAAATCAAAAACAAAATATAGCTTACCGAATGATGGGACCTTCGACTCGAATTCGAACACGGAGTTGAAAATTTCTCTGGAGAAAATAAAAATAAAAAATTCGAGAATAAATGTCTTTTTTAAATCAAATCTATATATAAAACTATTATTTGTAGAACATAGAAAAACGAAAATGAGTTCTAGCTGAAAAAGTTAAATATCCAACAGAAAATTTGGTTTTCACAAGCAGTCAATACTATATCGTTTGGTGAGAACCAAAAATTAAATAAATGTTTAAAAATTTTATGCACCAGAAACAGACGATAAACAAGCATAAAAAATACAGAAATTCATTGATGTCAGAAGTGATATTACCTACAAAATAAAAAGTGATGCAAGATACTGCAGAAATGCTTCAGTCAACGAGATTATGAAAACTGGAGTTAGGAAACTTCTCTAAGAGGCAGGCTAGTGTTATTTATTTACTTCATGTTTTTTAATGCCAGAATCTAAGTTGCGTTGCTAGGAGATATGGCCTTCAAGAAACGCTGACTTGTATTTCTTAGCATCCAGTTCCGACGAATAGGAAAAAAAAAGTTTTTTTTTTTTTGTCCCCTGAATGTTAAGTTCATTGGTAGTCGAATAAAAATTGTTACATAACGCCATCAGATACGCTATAAGGAAGGTGCATCGAATTGCCTCAACTTAGTATGAAACGGCATAATCTAACTTGATAATCACACTGAGATTATGCGATTTTACCGATGATTTGCATGAGTAACAAAATTCGTAGCACGGTGCATTTTGCAGTAAAAAGTAGGTAACGTTTTCAAATTCTCAAACGCTTAAACTTTTAAAACATCACTAAAGCATTGGCAGTGTAATCCAAGGATCTGGGTTCGAGTCCCGGATTAGGAATTTTTTCGCTCAGTTGGAAAAAATTCAACTAGTATCATCACTACTGCATATCAAAATTTTACGAGAAAAGAAATTGTGGTAAATAGGGTTAGGAAAGGTAAGAAAGATAAAAACAAAAACAAAAGCTCGCCCCATAGTATTGTATTGAGTAATGGAATTCATTAAAACCGTAGAATCAACCTTCTAGCTCGATAGTGGTGCCAAAATACAGTGGAACCAGGTTAATGTGACCATCCTTGAAACTGGTCAAATTGGTCATTTACTAGAGTTAGTTACATAGTAAATATCCGGTTCAGCTTCAGATTAGGGAATTTAAGAGTCTTAATTTACATTTTCGAAGCGAGCGACTCGGAACGGAACTAGGCTTGATTTCTCCATGCACTACAATGGTGTTTGAAAACGTTTACTTAAGGGACTTAAAGTTAAGTCACTTAAATCCTGCAAACGCTCGTCACTCATGCAAACGTTTTGAGCTAAATTTTATCTCCTCATCAGTGCGATACCATTCAAATGACCAGAAAACTATATATCATGTTTACAGTTAATAATTACTACGTTGTAAAATAAAAACGGACTAAAATACGGAAATACTGCTGGCAATCGAGACGCCAGTACTATTTCCGTATTTTAACGGAACTTTTTCCCGGTAAATTACAGAAAAATTTCCGTTTTTTTAGCATTTACGGGGGGAAACTTCAGTTAAAATACGGAACTAGTACTGGCGTATTTTAGTCATTTTTTTTACAGTGTAACAGTTAAAATTAAAGGAAGTATAAAACAATATCAAAGCAATGCTGTGTATTCAGGTGGAAGGGCACAGGATTCATTAATCGGCAAAATTTGCTTACAAGTTGTCGAAGAGCCGAGCTCAGTTTTTTTCTAGGGCTCAAAATATACATGATAAGGAATTTTTGAAAGAGAGGAAAAGAAAAAGGAATAATAGTTACAAAGGTAGTATCGGTGAGTGGTAGGCACACACTCCTTGAAATTCCACGCTTTCAGAAATGTACAACGCGACACCTGCGTGCTTTAGAGAAATCACAGGAAAGTCACGGAAAGAGATGCATTTCTATAAGATATAAGTAACGAACGGGCGTTATAGTAGTCCAAATTTATAGGAATAAGATAAAAGGGAGAGAACGGGAAAGCAGAATACGCACGCAATAAATTGCAACTGTTCTGACATCTATATAGCGGTCAGCAGAGATGTTAACGTTTTTAGAAAAAGAAAATGGGCATGATACATATGGATATGCCCAGATGTGTATGGGTTAGTCTTCAGGAATTTAGGCGGGAAAAGAAAATTCACAGGTGCGTAAATGTATGCGCCCCTCTCAAGGCGGAGAAAATAATTAAATGAAGAAATTTAGGAATAGAAAGGAAAGGGGAGCTTAGGCGAATAGAAATATATATATTGTACGAGAACATCCAATAAAATCCAGAGCTACACAGGATTGGATTGAAAAAGGGGAAACAGATTAAAATTAAGAGGGGGGCGAGAGAAAAAAAAGAGGTGAGCAGGAGAGAAGAGGGGATTTGGAAAAATTGATGCTCTTGGGAATAGCAGCAGAAATTTTAGAGTTCTGAAAAGTTTTGAGGCAGAGCGCGAAATTTGGTGAGTGTTGACAATATTGGATGAGGTACTAGTCCCCAGCGCTGAGCATGGATTTAAAAGGTGAGCCGGCTATATGTCTTACTTTACAGTATTCCTTAACGAGGCATTCCTTTTAAAAGAGTTAATACTTAATGTAATATTTTACGTGGCAGGTTATAAATTGTCTTATTTAGTGAATGATTAATAATTTAATGTAGGCGAAATTTCTGAATGTCACAACTACTTAATGTTGATCAAAGTATAATATTTAATAAATGTTTTAATTTTCACAACATAGTGATTCTTTCACATTCTTTGCACTAACTTAAATTCAGTGAGTTCCGACTCACCTGGGCCATAATCGCAATGTGTTCTCAAAGGGCGGAACTAATACTTTCACGCCAAACATCAATTAATAACCATTAATAACAAAGAGTTGTCAGATAGTTGTCGGACAATGTATATTTTTCTATTCGCCTAAGCTCCCCTTTCCTTTCTATTCCTAAATTTCTTCATTTAATTATTTTCTCCGCCTTGAGAGGGGCGCATACATTTACGCACCTGTGAATTTTCTTTTCCCGCCTAAATTCCTGAAGACTAACCCATACACATCTGGGTATATCCATATGTATCATTCACATTTTCTTTTTCTAAAAACGTTAACATCTCTGCTGACCGCTATATAGATGTCAGAACAGTTGCAATTTATTGCGTGCGTATTCTGCTTTCCCGTTCTCTCCCTTTTATCTTATTCCTATAAATTTGGACTACTATAACGCCCGTTCGTTACTTATATCTTATAGAAATGCATCTCTTTCCGTGACTTTCCTGTGATTTCTCTAAAGCATGCAGGTGTCGCGTTGTACATTTCTGAAAGCGTGGAATTTCAAGGAGTGTGTGCCTACCACTCACCGATACTACCTTTGTAACTATTATTCCTTTTTCTTTTCCTCTCTTTCATAAATTCCTTATCATGTATATTTTGAGCCCTAGTAAAAAACTGAGTTCGGCTCTTCGACAAAGTGAACACACCTTCCAGAAAAACTCTACTTTTAAAGTTATTGCAACCGTATCTGATAACTGTCATATTTGCGAAATCTGGAACGTTTGTATTTTTAATTATATTAAATGTATTTATGTAATTTTTACTTGTATGTCTGATGAATTGTGATATATTTTTTATTCTTATATATGTACTAGTTCTAAAATGATTAATAAATAATAATAATAGCAATGCGGTGAAACCCGTCGAATTTCGATGAAAGAAAATGTTTAAAAAAGAACTGTTACATTGATTTGTAATAAACCTACAAAATTAATTGCAATAAAAAATCCATCGAACCTTGGTTAGTCTGACTCTTAAAACAAATATTGCTTTAATCCAAAGTTACAAAACACTATTTCCTTAAACTTCAACTGTTCCAATTTATTGAAAAATTAAACTTTATTCGTATACGTAATAAGTAGAACATAATCAAGATAAGTAAATTGGATGAAATTATCAATTGAGGCTCTTATGTTACGTACTACGGAACGAAAAATCAGCAAATATTACTTTCTAACACAATCATAGAAATTTTTTCTCCATGAAATCTAAGCCTTACGTTTATTCACCACTTTAAAAATATTTTACGCGCAATAGATTATTACTAAATATTTTTCCAAACTTGAAGTTACAATTTTGGATACGAACAATCGTACTCTTGAGTCGAGGTTCTAATCCCAGTTACCGACGAGTAAAAATTCAAGAAATTTAAGTCTTTTTAGACTGATTTGTACTAAAATATTTAGTTTTACAAAAAAAAAAAAAAATTGTCAGTTTTATTTTAAATATGACGTCATTTTCTCTCCTATTTCTATCATTACAATGGAGCATTTCACCTAGCGTCTCATCAGTATCAACGAAACGAAAAAATATTGAAATGTAACAGTTTTATGAGGTAAATGAGTGACGTCATTTTCTGTAAAAATTTTTACCGTTATGTTTAATTGTTATGAGAAAATGCCATCGATAAGGATGTAATCCATAAAAATAAACTCCATTTTCTCTTTTCTCTGCAACAATGGAAGTAATCCAATTGCCACCATTTTAAAGAAATTTCACAAAAAATTTTTTAAATTAAAAATAAAATATAAAAATGGAAATAAATTAAAAAATAACTTGTACGGGCACATTTACACATGAACAGCTTTCATTAAAAATATAATTATCAAAATCGGTTCAGTAAAAAGCTCAGGTCAGACGACTGAAAAAAACAGCACTGTCTTTTAAATACATAGATAATCCAAAAGGAAACAAAGACGATTTTTTTAGATAGCCCGTTTTACAACAAATGAAAATAATAGTAACTTATTAGGAATCGTCCATAATCCTAATCTAAATGATAACAAACGCCACCAGGATGTTTTTTCCCTATGATACACTGCGCTGTTATCATAAACTAAGCGACACCACTTTTTTGCTTGAGTGAAATAATCAACATACATAATACAAAACAATAACATATTATTTCCCTTATAAAAAGCATTATTATTTTTATTTACATGAATAAAGATTATATTAATAGCTAAAGATTATAATACTACTTTTACCTTAAAGATGCAACGGAGAAAAAATAAACTTGTATAAAAGGTTATTTCTAAATACAAAATTGTAAAATGTATAACCTTTTTTAAAATCTAGTTCAAAATGAGCGATTAAAAGTTCCGTCTTTGTTGAATACACCGCAATAGATACATCACAATTAGAAAGTTCACCATTTTTATCCCAATAATTAAAATAAATAAAGGAACCTAATCTTATGATCTGACACATTTCTAAAGAATTTCGTTTTCAGAAATTATCGATAACACCATTCTTAGCGTCTTCGCGTTTTAAAAATGTAGGGTAAAAAAATGAACAGAAACAAGAACCACTGCTTCAGTTAAAAAGCGGATTTCTGGTAGTGTATTTCTAAATATTAAACACAGATATCAGAAAAAAAATTATCATTGTAAAACGTGAGAAAGCATGCACTATTTAAAGCATATTTTCTAACTCGGGGTCATTTGCAATAAAAAACAAAAGCAAGGATTTTTTCTTAATACGTTGGAAATATTACCACATACAGTGTTCGTTGATATATATCAATGGATATCAGCATCAACCGTTTTCTATCCACTGCTGCATGTAGGTCTCCCTCAGGTTTTCCCATTGTTTCCTGTCTAGTGCTTTAGTCATCCAATTAACAGAGGCCACTTTTCTAATTTCGTCACTCCATCTAACTTGAGATCGTCTTCTGGGTCATTTTACATCTCTTGAATACCATCGTACAGTGTTTGTACTCCATCTATTGTCTTATCTTCTTGCAATGTGCCCAGCCCCTTTCCATTTTAGATGTTTAATTCTCTCGATGATGTCGAAAACTTTCGTCTGACTTCTTAACCAGGTTATTATTCTCTTTCTGCCTCTTCTAGTCACGCCTAGAGCCTCTAGAGTTACGGGCCGGAGCATGACCGCCATATTTAGGTACACTTTGGGTACACCCCTGCTTCTTGGCGACTTTAGCGCCTTATTGGCGATTTCAAAATAATTGTTTATCATATAACTATTATTTGAACTAAGTCGATACATCATGCGAGTATGCACAAGAAGGAAAGTTTTTCTATTATAAAGATCGCAAAGTCCTTGAAAATCTTTACATATTTCAAAAATAATTTTTTGTCCTTAAAAATCCTTATTTTTATGCAAAATCTGCAAAAAGTCCTTAGTTTCAAACTCTTATTTCTTAATCAGATGTGAAACTCTTCTGCATTCCAGTGAATTTCCGTTTTTTTTTTAAATAATTCAACTAAATCCTTCTCTTTTCGAAATTTTCTTCGCCCACTTTTGCCCCCCCCCCCCTTCCCCCCGAACAGTGCCCAAAGTATAAAAATCCTTAAAATTCCTTAATATTTAAAAATTTTTCTACTCTATTTATTATTTTATTGTAACAATATGATCATACAAATGTCGTTAAAATTTAATCTAAATTCCTCTATCCCAAAATTTTGCTTCCCTTTCTACCCCCCTTCTCACAATACCCAGTACAGTTTAAAATTTTTAAAACTGCATTTTTTTTAAACTTTGTTTTTGCTCTATTGGTCACTTTATTAAAACAATAAATAAATAACCGATCATATAATTTTTTCCTCCCTCCCCACCGAAATTCATGTCTTCCCTTCTCCCCCCCCACCCCACACCCCCGATGCCAAGCACACAAAATTTAAAGTCTTTAAATATCTTAATTTTTTTTTTGTTCTATGTGTAAATTTTTAGTAAAGCAAATGAATAACAAGTCATCTAATAATCTCTCCCCCCTTTCAAAAAAAATCTGCTTCTTCCCCTTTGTCCCCCCCACCATGTTCATAAAGTTTAAAATCTTTAAAAGTATTCTTTTTTTTCTGCTATTTGTTCCTTTATTGTAATAATAAGTAATTAATCATCTAAAATCCTCCTTCCATCTGATATGACCGCTTCCCCTTTACCTCCCTCTCCCTTATTCCTCGCATAAAAAAATTTAAATCTTTAAACTGTTTAATTTTGATTTTTTTTCTGTATAATTTTAAATATTTAGTAACAATAATTAATAGGTCATCTAATGAACTTATCCCCCCCCCCATAAAATTCTGCTTCTCCCTTAATTTGGCCCCCATAGTCACAAAATTAAAAATCTTCAAACGTTTTTAATTTTTTTAACTTTCTTTGCTCTATTTATTACTTTATTGCAACAACTAGCAAACCCCGCGGCTTTGCTCGCGTAATAGTTGAAATATGCCAAGTGATATTTATATGTCTAATTTTTATTAAAAGGTACTAACTAAATTTTTATTTTATTAAAAGGTAATATTTTATTTTATTAAAAGGTTTTTTTCATTAAAAGGTACTTATTACTTTTAGGAATAATTCAAAAATTACTATTTAAAACACAGTTTGATTAAACATCATTATGACACTGCATTAGGCAGAAATGGGACTTAAATTAATAAAACGAAATAAAACTAAATAAATGATAATTTAGAAAATATTTTGAAACTTTTATGCTCAATTAATACGCTCATTTCAGTATTCATTTGAAGTTTTGAATTTTTTAGAAACCATCTTCTTACATCTTAAAATTAACTATCATGTCAAATTCCAAGTCCTCTCAACAAAAAAAGCTATGTTGAAATAGGAACTGTCACCATTTATTTGCCAGCATTAATTTTGAAATCGGTTTGTTATTTCCTAATATTCCATAGAAACGTAATTTAGAAAGCTTTTAAAGGCCTTTTTTAGAACGTTTGTTGTTCCTGTGAACCCCAGGTGGTAGAATCATCGGCATAAAATATAGCCTGTGTAGGATCAGAGACTGTTACCATTGATTCGCAACTATTACTTTTATAATCGGTTTATATTCCCTGAAATTGCATAGAAATCGTAATTTAGGACTTTTTTATAATGCTTTTCGCACCTCCCCTTCGCTTCACCCCTTTTTAATTCGAATTTATTTTTGACAGTCCTTCTAGGCCATTCATATTTTATAAGTAACTACCATGCCATATTTAAAGTTTCTAGCCTTTTCAGTATCACATAAATCGCAATTTAGAAAGTTTTTAGCTCCTGCAAGCCTCTGGTGGTAGTGGCACAGAGATAAAATATAGCTTATGTTTGAGCAGGTTCTATCACCAAGAATTTGTCAGCATTATTTTTTTAATCGGTTTAGTATTTGATAAGATTGCATAAAAATTGTAATTTATAACGCTTTTCGGTCACTTCATCTTTTTAAATTTGGAATTTTCTTTCGACTGTTCTTAGACAGCAGTTGTATCTTGTAAGTAAATACCATGACATACTTCAAAGTGTTAGAGTTGTGCAAAAAACGCAAATTAGAACATGTTTTGTTTTTGCAACCCTCAGATGGCAGTGACAGCAACATAAAATATAACCTATGTTATAGCAGGGACTGTCACCATTGATTTGCAACCATTACTTCTGAAATAGGTTTGGTATTTCCTGAGATTGAGTAGAAATCGCAATTTAGACCGTTTTTAGAACGCTTTTCGCGCATTTTCACACCTTTTTAAATTTCTAATTTTTTCGAAACTGTTCTTAAAGATCATTTATATCTAATAAATATGTACCTTGCCTAATTTTAAGTTGCTAGCCGTACCGATTACAAAAATCGAAATTTAGAACGCTTTTTTGCTCCTGCAACGTTTAGGTGATAGTGATACCAACATAAAATAGCGTCTATGTTAGAGAAGAGGCTGTCAGCATCAATTTTCTACCATTACTTTTGAAATCAGTTTGATTCTTCCTGAGATATTACTGACAAATCGGCATTTAGAACGTTTTTAGAACGCTTTTCGCGCATTTTGCTCCTGCATCTCCTCTGGGGTAGTGGAAACAGATATAACATAGAGCCTATCTTGGAGCAAGATCTATCACCATCATTTTTACACCATTATATTTGAAATAGGTTCAGTACTTCCTGAGATTGCATAGAAATCGCAATTCAGAACATTTTTTACAACGCTTTTTCCGCATTTTGACTCCTTTTTAAATTTCGAATTTTTTAGATATCTTATAACGAACTACCATTCCAAATTTCACGATTCTAGGCCGTAACGCAAAAACCGCAATTTAGAACGTTTTTCTCCTGCACCCCTTTGGGGTAGTGGCACCGACATAAAACATAGTCTATGATGGAGCAAGGGTTGTCACCATCATTTTGACCCCTTTACTTTTTAAATCGGTTTGGTATTTCCTGAGATTGTGTGGAAACCACCATGTAGAATGTTTTTTAGAACACTTTTCGCGCATTTTCACCCCTTTTAAATTTCGAATTGTTTAAGAACTGTTCTTAGAAATCCTTTATATCTAATAAGTAGCTAATATTTCAAATTTCATATTTCTAGGCCTTTCAGTAACGCAAAAATCGCATTTTTAGAACGTTTTTTGCTCCTGCACCCCCTTTCGGGTAGTGGCACCGACATAAAACATAGCCTATGTTGGAGCAAGGGTTCTCACCGTCATTTTGACACCATTATTTTTTAAATCGGTTTGGTATTTCCTGAGATTGTGTAGAAACCATCATTTAGAACGTTTTTTAGAACGCTTTTCGCGCATTTTCATCCCTTTTAAATTTCGAATTGTTTAAGAACTATTCTTAGAAATCCTTTATATCTAATAAGTAGCTAATATTTCAAATTTCATATTTCTAGGCCCTTTAGTAACACATAAATCGCATTTTTAGAACGTTTTTTGCTCCTGCACCCCCTTTGGGGTAGTGGCTCCGACATAAAATATAGCCTATCTTGGAGCAAGTGTCGACACCATCATATTGACACCAATATTTTTTAAATCGGTTTGATATTTCCTGAGATTATGTAGAAACTACCATTTAGAACGTTTTCTAGAACGCTTTTTGTGTATTTTCACCCCTTTTAAATTTCGAATTGTTTATGAACTGTTCTTAGGCATCATTTATATCTTATAAGTAACTAATATTCCAAATTTCATATTTCTAGGCCCTTCAGTAAGGCAAAAATCGCATTTTTAGAACGTTTTATCTGCACCCCATTTGGGGTAGTGACACGGTCATAAAATATAGCCTGTCTTGGAGCAAGCGTCGTCCCCATCATTTTGACACCAATATTTTTTAAATCGGTTTGGTATTTCCTGAGATTATGTAGAAACTACCATATAGAACCTTTTTTAGAACGCTTTTTGTGTATTTTCACTCTTTTTAAATTTCGAATTATTTATGAACTGTCCTTAGACATCATTTATATCTTATAAGTAACTAATATTCCAAATTTCATATTTCTAGGCCCTTCAGTAACGCAAAAATCGCATTTTTAGAACGTTGTTTGCTCCTGCACCCCCTTTAGGGTAATAGTACCGACACAAAATATAGCGTATGTTCTAAGTTGGACTAACACCATCATTTTGATACCATTACTTTTGAAATCGGTTCGGTAGCTCCAGAGATTACCTCTAACAAACAAACAAACTTTACTTCTTTGTAATATTAGCATAGATAACAATAAATAATCATTTAACATCCTCCCACCACCTGAAATTACCTCTACCCCGGTCTTTCCTACCATGCAAAACTTAGTCTTCAAAACTGTAATTTTTCTTGTCGATAAATATTTAATCAATCTCTTTCTCACCCCTCCCCCCGTCCGCCACAAAAATAAATAAATAAATAAAATTACCCTTTCCCCATCTTCCTAAACTTACAAAGTTTAAAATCTTTTAAACTTTAAAATTTTCCTCCAACACCAGTGTTTTCAATGGATAAAACGGTAACATTTCAGGCAAAGACATCATGTTTTTCTAATTTTATTATTATTATTTTGGGTAATTGGTAGAGATGCGACACAACGAAAAAGAACAAAAACCGGTCGTCACGTGACCACAATTGCTTATAACTCGATAAATAATTCATTAAAAATGGAAATCTCATTTTGATTCAAAATCGCTTCAGTAATCAGAGCTGCTGGTTTTATGTCTTTACGTTTAAAAAATGATTAAAAAAATGCGTCATAAAGTTATTTTGGATAACTGGTAGAGCTTTTAACTCAAATTCCCGAACACCAACAAAATTGCAGATTATTTCATGAACAAGTATTTACTTGTTGCGTACTTAGCTGTTAACTGAAATTTGCCATTTATATCTCTCCTTTTTACATTAACTCTCTGTTTATATTAATAATTATGGTTAATTTATGAAACCCTCCTAAAATATTTTAAATATAAAAAAATAAGCAAATTATTCCGTATTATAAATTTCTGAATCTGAAAAATAATAGTAATAATAATAATTTAAAAAAATAATAATAAAAAGTAAGAAAACTCTGTTTCTCTCCAACACACGAAGTTCAAAATTGTCTTTTTTCAATTTTTTGCTCTATTTGGGACTTTGTAGTGACAAAAAATATATAATTAATGGGATTAATAAGAAAATAAATAATTCAAAATCTCGTAAATATTGATTAATAACTCTGAAAAGTTAGCAAAATAAATAATTATTGTCTCTTATGTATAATTATACACGTATGTAAATGTCATATAAATAAATAATTAAATTTAAAAAGAATCGTAATCATCAATCATTTTTACACGTTTTAACTGGCTTTTAAATTTGGCGCTTTCATAAATCCCGCCATTTATCTCGACGACAGTTGATTATCCACTTTTTTTTGTGTGTTTTCTTCCGGAAATTTGAACATCATGTGTCCTTTTCTGGAATGGTTTGGACAATTCATTGCGAAGCAACCTCCCATCATAAATTTCGTAACTAATTATAACGCGTAATTAATAAAAAAAAATAACTGTCAAAATATAGCACCGTTGCTCTGAGTTTACATAGACGCTAATGGGCGCTGGGTACATGTGACAAACCCATAGGCACATCCATGGCGGATGCTTCAGCTCGTGTCTCTAGTAGCCCTAGTTATGCCTAGCATACATCTTTCCATACTTCGCTGTGTTGTTTGTGATATTTGTACCATCCGTGTTGTTACCGCCCATGTTTCCGAACCATAAGTTAGTGCAGGCAAAACACCTTTCTTTGTAAACAAAGAGGTAACTCTTCAGAATAATAGTGTTCTTCCCCAAAAGCACTCCATCCATACCGTATTCTTCTATAGATTTCACTCATGATATTATTGTCCGATGATATTTCCTGTCCAAGGTACACATAACTGTGCACTTCCTTAATATATCGTGATATATATCCGATATTTATTTTCAAAATATCCAGATGTTTGATACCTTCGATATTTTCATATATTTGATATTTTATTTTCAAAATAACAAGATGCTTGATATTTTCTGTATTTTTCTATGTTTGATATTTATTTTTAAAAAACTACTGTGCAAGATATTTTTGATATTTTCATTCAGAACAATTGTAAATGAAATTTTCAACTGTTATTGACTGTATCATTCTGTAGATTGACTTTTGTTTTTGGCAGTGACTTTTTAGGCGCGTTCGTAATTATATAAATACGTAGCACCTAGAGTCGTCGTTCAGTCCGTCCGTCTGTCTGTCCGCATATAACAGAGCAAAAACTACCCAACCGAAGGGTCTGAAATTTTAAATATATGATGGTTACAAAATTTTGTCGAGTCATTTCAAATTTTATGAAAATCGGATGTAGAGTTGTATGACAGGGACAGTCAAAAGTTTTCCGTTGCATGACGGCCAATGGGAAAAAATTATTGCAAGTGCATTTTAATGATGTTACAGCCTTCCGAAAGGTCTGAAATTTTAAACATATAATTGTTGCAAAATTGTGTCGAGTCACTTCAAATTTTATATAAATCGGATGTGTAGTTTAATGGCAGGGACAGTCAAAAGTTTTCCGTTCCATTAAGGCCAATGGGAAAAAATTATTTCATGTGCATTTTAATGATGTTACCGTTTTTCGAACAGAATGAAATGGATAGGCACTTATGAACTGCATTAAAAAATACATTCATTGCAATATGCGGTGCAAAAAATATTTATAAAACTAGTTATAGTACGAACGCACCTCACTTGCCACGTTTGACGAGCAATTTCCAACTTGTTTTTTTTTTTTGTTGTTGTTGTTGTTTTTCCAAAGAAGAGGAATATCTTTTACAATCTTTAGATGTGAAGCTTTCATTTTTAAATGTAGAACTAATAATTATGTGATACATTATTAATTCAGAACAGCCATTGAAAGATAAATTGCCTAATTTAGATAATCCGTTACATACAGCTTCCTAAGAAAATAATCTTTTCTTGTTTTGGTTTAGTTGAGTTTAAACTGTGCGATGTTTAAAAAGAAAAAAGACAAGCTTAAATTTATTGTAAAATTTTTCAATTAAACAGAACTATTTTGTATTTTAAATTTTGTTTTATAAATTTCTGATTTTTTTAATACTAAATCCTATAGTTTTTTTTTTCTAAGTATATAAAGCAAATTGTTTCTGTTTTCACTTACTAGTTCATATTCAGTTTATTATAAGTGAAAAAACAAAAACAGGAAAAGAAAAATGCATTTTTAGAATATTGTTTTATTAATTTTTCATATTAAGTGTAATATGTTTCAGTTTTTAATTTATATTATGGTTGAAATTATTTATTATCGGCAGTAATTTGACTATTTTGAAAATATCGGATATTTTTTAAATTTTCGAAAATATCATGATATTTACGACCCCTAACCGCATATAAGCGTAAATATTGAAAACTTTAAGACTGCTTGAATATAAGGAACTGAAATAAAGTGGGTGTTACCATTTAATAAAACAAAGAATGTTGGCATACATTTTTTAGTATGTAGACAATTCTTATGCAAAAAATGCATTCATATCGGAAAGAAAAATCGTGCTTTCAGCATAGATTATAAAACACTTTCCAACACAGAATAGCGTAGCAAAACTTCACAGATTAATAAGGTCAAAGATTACATCTAACTAAAAAAGTAGGAAAATGCATAACATATTTGAAAACCCAATTTCAGAAATTAACATCAATAATCGGAAAAGTAATTAAAATTCTTCTATAAAGCCCTGTATAGGATCTATAAATTTCTATATATCTTATATAGTATACTAAAATTTATTTCAATTACGAAACGCATTGCGATTGAAAATTCCCCTTTTGGAATTTTCGTCAATCAAAGGAAATGGCCTCGAATTATTTTGTGCAGGCCTGTTGTAGAATTTAAGCACGTCAGGTAACATGCAAAAGAATAGTTATAGATCGGGGGGCGACAGCACAGGCAATCACCTCATCGAGTTCACGGCTGAAATTCCAGGCTAAAACTCGATTCGCATATTAAAACGCAATTTGGTCTTGGTGGAAAACACCTGAAGACCTGATTTTAGCGGTTGACTCGTAGGTTTGCCATTGTGTTTTCCTGCACCCAGTCCTCCGTATTTTCATACCTTTGGGTGCAGGAAAACATAATGGTAAACCTACGAGTCAACCGCTAAAATCAAGTTTTCACGTGTTTTCCGCCAAGATAGGACTTGGCAGATCGATTGCGTTTTAATATGCGAATCAATCGAGATTCTGGAATTTCAGCCGTGAACTCGATGAGGTGATTGTCTGTGCTGCCACCTCTCGGTCTATTAAATTTTAAAACGCCTACCACAACTTAAAACGCACCTGATTACTCGTAGAGAGTACTGTAATTGAATTCTTTTGTGTGCCCCTGTAACTGCACGTTAAACAAAATCCCCGCCACATCCTACACTAAACACCTTGTGCTGCACTCCAGTGCTTTATATCAGTCTCAATATATTTGAAAAAGGTTTTAAATCATTAAAATACATTACCATATTTATATTAAATAATGTGCAAACGATTTTTACCCATACACCCAAATGTAACGGAATTCCCTGTGTGTCCCTGTAAACTCCCGTAGAATGTCCCTGTAAACGAACTACAAAAGTTACACACTTCATTTTCAATGCAGAACACGCCATAGTAAACCTCAATAACATATATCAATTGCATGGCAATCCGAGAATACCTACTTAAGTTAGAGTACGGAAAGACAGACCGTCATAAACACTTTTCAACTATGTTGAAAAATGTTAAAAAGACATTATTCCCAGTCCAATGGTATCTTTCATTTCTCCTACAACAACAAACTGCTCTCAAAATAGCAGATGGGGGCGATACGTTTTTTTCCTCACAATGTACCTACCGGGTGTCCTGTCTGATTTAAAAATTCAATTACTTGTAACTGGTGATAGCTGTTTGAAAAAATATGGTAAGAGAGTAATACGTGATGGCAAGAGATTTTTTTACTGTGATTTCTGGTTTTCATTTCAATTACTAGCGATAGAGGGCACTGCGAGCAATAGGCACTAAGTCCAAGCCCGATTTTTGGTTTCTCTCTTCTCTCAGTATTGTGTAGAGCAAAGGAGCTTAAATATATGGAGTGGCCACCTAAGAACAAAATTGTATTGGCGACTGAGATCCACTCCATATCCATATGCAATTTTAGTAGCGGTTTTTTACTGTCTTTCAATTACACTGGTCAACAAATTTGAACTTTTACTCTGTCCTAAAACAGAAATTAGTTGTTTTTATGCGGTTTTTTGTGCTGATTCCGAATCTAGTTTTAGATTGACTCCAGCATGTCAAGTTTGAGAGATATTTGCATATTTCAATTTATGCAAATTTAGTCAATTTTATACAATTATTTGAAAATTTAAGGTATAAAGCAATGTCAGACAGGGTTTTTTATTTTATGTTATGATTACTACCTAATTTACTTCACAAAAACGTTGTTTCTGAGATTATACTGACATGTGACTGTGAAATATCGTACCTAATTTGCATATTTTTCATGTTTTTCTAATAATGTTTCTTGACGTTCAAATATTTCTGCCGCACAAGTACGCTAATATGTTTCTAAACCAGTTTTTTGAGCTGATTTCAAATCTTGTATCTGTTTTCTTCTATCACGTCTAGTTTTTGAAAAAAAGTGAAATTTTAGCTTTTGGTCAAAAAAGCCAGAAATAGCTTTTTATGATACTTTGTATGATAAACTTCAATTAGTTAGGATAGATTCTACTACTTATTTTTTTTTATTATATAAATTTTTGTTTATGTCTCTGATATGAATCTGACCTGTTCACCTTCTTCTCAATGAATTACACACCCCTAAAAAGTATCTTATTTCAAACCTGTGTTAATGCCGTGCAAAAGTAGAAATTCATCTTGCTCAAAAACTAGACATGACATAAGAAAACAGACTGCAGATTTGAAATCAGCATAAAAATCTAGTCTAGAGAAACAAGACGTCAATTCTGTGGCAACTATTTTAAAGTTGATAGTGATGTAAACATTACACCATTGAAAAATATGCAAATTAGGTTTAATAACTGATAAATAAATGTTAAGAATATGCAAATCGTGACATTTATCTGAAGCAAATAGTCAAGTAGTCATTATCTAGAAAACGTAATTAGATGTGACATATATTGTATCTAAAATTTGCATAAAATAGCACAAAAAAGCTTAAATTTGTATATATTTAAATATGCAAATTTTTCAAAATCTGGACCACCTAGAGATAAATGGAAAGCATATTCGGAATCAGCGCCAAAAACTGATCTAGAATCAACTAATTTTAGTTCTAGGACAAAACCACTGTTGTACAGTGATATCCGTTTCATTTCGGTGATCCGCCACCCCGTCGGTCCCATGAGTGACGGATAATTGGAAGTTTACTGTATTACTCATACAATGAAGTTTCAACATAAATATTTATTCAGCCTAAATCTTTCGATGAATTATCCATTATCTTCAGGTGAAATGCTATATTGTCATCGAATATCTAGAAAATCCATCATGTACGCACCATTTTAGTCTTTTATCACCATGACTTAATGAGAGAATAAGATTATAATTTACAACATATTTTGTTTTGTTTTTTTTCCGCTCACATTAAAGCGCGTTTTACTGGACGGACGAAACAGCCTTCATCTTGTAACATCACCTTGAAATTTCATCGGCTATCAAACTACGGCGAACAAATCCGGAAGAGAGCAGACGATATTATACAAACAACAATGATGGAATTTGATTATCTGAAGTTTCAACAAAAAAGGGATATTAAAAGTCCATGTGTTAGCCATTTTTTATAAATGTACAAAAATTTTACTACCGTGAGAAAAATAGGAAATTGTTTTTAAAATAAATGTCTAAATGGCGTTTTTACTGGTATACATTAGTATAAAAATGTTATATATAATATGAAAAATAGTGCATTAAAGTGTCTGCCTACATTAAAATGGCCGTTTTGGCGAAAATTTTCAATTAAAAAAAAAAAAAAAATATTTTATTTGAATGAGCAATCTTTTGCGATTCCAAATCTGTTTTAAATTTAGTCCTACCATTACTAGAAGAGGAGTTATGGCTAATTTAATAAACAGGAAGTAAAAGAAAATCTATCTTTAGTTTCATTTTTAATGAATGCCGATCCTTGTCTGGATAATTTTCGAATTGTCTCATCAGTTCTTTGCAAAAATTAAGAAAAAATTACTGACCAATTATTACAAAAATTACATATTCATATGCAGAAAAAATTTCTACGTATGTTAAAGGGTTTTCAATTCGATATCTCAAATACTTTTCTTAATTTTTGCAAATTAGTGAAAATTAAAAAATTCCATAGTCTGCGATTTGAAAGAAAATCAGGTGTTTTACTTTAAGATAAAAAAGATCGCATCAAACTGAGCATGCGCGGGCATGCTTCCGATTTTCAGAAAAAAAATACGTTTTCGATGAATTTTTAATTAATAACTCAGCTAATTATCAGAAATTTAAAATTCTGAGTCTCAGGTGCACCAGGAGAGATCTTGGACTACCTTCATCCAAATTGTCAGTCTTGTACGTGCCGTAGATTTTCCTAGCCATCGCACACACTCACACAGAAAGAAACTTTCTTTTATTAGTATAGATATGGTAAAATTACACGAAACTTTATAAATTTTTAAGGAATTTTCTTTCATTTGATGCATATTTTTTATAAATAGTTGCAAATCAACTGCCAAGTGAATGAGAAAAAAATAATAAAATAGTACAAATAACCTTTAACTGATGTTACCGGTCTCACAGACCGGTGCTTTTTCCAATTTTCATAGTTTAACTTGCAAATTTCAGTTTATCTACAAACACTACTCAAATTTTTATTCGTTTGGAACTTTAATACTAACACCAGAGATTTTTGAATAGGTGAATTTTAATTATAACACTCCTGCACAAAAAGTTTAGTACAAAGATAACATCCTATGAGTTAATCGCGACTTTTATTCAGCTTTCGATGGAGCGGTCTCACATACCGCTTCACACTAGTTATGTGACAATTTTTATGACATCAGTTAAAGGTTAATTTGTAATTAGCTGCAAATTTTTATCAAACAACGTGTTTTAACGAAATGCGAATGTCAGAAGCCGGTTCAAAAATCTTTCGAATGAAAACTCATTCAAGATTCCACGTTTTGAAAACGTATAGAAAAAGGGATGTTTAGAACAGAAATAATATATATTACACTAGTCTGCATGATATCATATGATTAAAAACCAATGACTGCCTTTAATGCATTTTTTTATGCTGATTACAAAACTGTTCTTAGTTTTCTTGTATCACGTATAGTTTGTTTGCAATCGACCCGAGTTGATTGCGAAGATTCATTGCTGAGTTCAAGCACTCATCACACACGAAAAATTAAAAGCTGCAATTTTCGTTGGTCCTCAAATCAAAAAACTGAAGAAGGACAAGGATTTTGAAAAAAAAAAAAAAAAAAAAAACGATGAATGAGACAGAAAAAGACGCATGGACCGCTTTTAAAGGTATTATCGGAAACTTTCAAGGGAATAAGAAAGATCCAAATTACAGGAATGTTGTTGAAACACTGCTGGAAAATTTCAAGAAGTTAGGCTGTAATATGAGTGTAAAAATGCACTTCTGCATTCCCATATCGACTACTTTCCAGAAAATCTAGGACATTACATGGAAGAGTATAAGGGCGGTTGGAATGTAAATGTGATGGCAGACTACTGTTGGATGTTGGAGAGGGACATAAACGAAGAAGGAAGATCTGCAAGAAAGCCGAAAAGAAGAAAGTTTATTTAATTGAACACTGTTTGCTTTTCGTTTTATTAAAGAAATTTCGTGAACTTATAAGGGCGTTTTTTTTACAGTATTTTCAACGTGTTTAATGAAATACTTTGTATGAAATTGTGATACATTTTTGATTGCATTCATTAAAATATTGAAAACACAACTTCTTATTTTTTGTAAAATCCTGACGTGATAGATAAAAATAGAGGTTATTTTTGGAATCAGCATCAAAAACTGATTCAGAAAAACTTGTTCATAAGAAATCATCTGACAAAAAGTTTAAAAATGCAGGCTAGTGTTATCCATGTGATACGCATAAAATAAAAGCAGGTCAAATTGATAACTCACTCCTCTTTTTTAAACCGGTTAGGAAACGGAAGTAGGCTATCAGGAAATAAGAGGGTAGAAGATAATTAAAAATGCAAACACTGCTTATCTAAATTTTAATCTACGCGAGAGCTGAAAAAATTTATTTTTTTTTTCTTTCTAATTTCAGGACAGATTTTAAAATGAATATCCGCTTTGAAAAATCTGAACTAGAAAACAGGAATTCTGCTTTTTCAGAATTTAGTGTCGCCCCGATGAAATATATATTCAGTCGGCTCTCGTTAATTCGAACTCGTCGGGACCACAAGACATGTTCGAATTAACCGGAGTTCGAGTTATCGAAAAGTATGAGAGGAAAACATGTGTAAAAGGGTACTATTTCAAAGGAAGTAATATTATAGTATATTTCAAATTTATTTCGGCTGTTATTGTTACAATACGACTTAATATTAAATTCAAAGATAAATCTACATAAACTAATTAATAATATTAAAATAATACAAATAAAACATAATAATTAATAATACAGTATAAAACAACTGCATTTTAAAATTTTTATTAATTGTACTATAATTTTCTTACATGAAATTAGATGAATATGTAAGAAATTATGACCACTATGAAAGAAATTATCAATTGGTGTTTGCTTAGTCCTATTCATTTTTTACTTTTTAGCCAGTTTTTCTATTTGTAACAAACAGTCCATGACGGTTGCGTCAGGATAAATGTATGCAAACACTCAATTGATTGTGCATTTGACTTTTCTGTGGGTAAGGAAAGCACTTGGGACATATTAACAGAATCGCCAGAATCCAATTCCATCTCCTCATTGCATTTTTCGTGAATTGTTTCAGCAATTTCTTCCACAGTTAAGGATCCAGACACTTCTAAACTATTGACAGGTGCTACATACCCTATGAACGTAATATCACACTGAAACTTTTTAGAAAAGTTTGAAAATTCTACTTCTTCAAAAGGTCTGTCGTTTTCGTCATTTGCATTACAGCCACATTTTTTAGATGGATGGATAAATCCGGCATGTCGAAAACATTTTTTCTATTGTTTCAGGTTATATGGCGTCCCACGCCACATATAAATTGTTGATGGTCGCTTATGTCGTAGCTTTCTTTAAGATCAATCGAAAATAAAATTTGCCCTAGAACCCTTTTACGATAATGATTTTTTTAATTTTGAATTATACCTTAGTCCATCAGTTGCAGTTGTGCTGTAGTATTAGGGGTAAATATTCAATCTTTATATAGCTCAGTGTTGGTAGTTTACAATGACTCTGAACATTATCTAGAAGCAATAGAATTTCTCTGTTTTGAGGAGAAAAATTTTTATCTAGTTCTTTTAACCAACTGATGCAGATTTCACGCGTGATCAAGGCTTTGGCATTTGCCACATAATCAACAGGCAGTGTTTTAACTCCTTTGAAGTAACGTGGCTTAGTTGATTTACCAATAACTAACAACTTTAACTTCTCACTTTCATCCATATTGGCACATAGTTTTAATTAAATAGTTTAAACTTTTATCTTTTGAACGATGTGTCACACATGTTTATCAGTGGCGTGGCGTGAAAATTTTCGGTGGTCATCGCAATTATTTAAGTTTGTGGTGAAAAATTATTAACTCTAAAATTCAATGGTTGAATGTTCAAAAAAGAAACTTTAAATCTTACCTTCACTTATACATGAACTCCAAATGTTCTGCTAAAACTGGATCGTAGAGTTTTAAAAGCTTATTAAGAGTTTTAAAATATTGCTTGGTCATCGCCGCATCCAGCGATGACCGGACGCCACGCCACTTATGTTTATATATATAAGAAAAAGTGTTGGATTTTTTCATTCTTTCTAAAAGCACTTCACAGCAGTGGGCTACTTTTTTAAAATTCAGATTTCTTGATTGGCACCACTTTTCTGAAGTAGTAAAATTCCCTTAGTTTTCGCCTTAGTTAATACGTCATTAAACAAGGCGAATTTTACGATTTCAAAAAAGTGGTACCAATCAAGAAATCAGAATTTAAAAAAGTAACCCACTGGCAACACTGCTTCACAGCTTTAATTGACTTTTTCTCAAAACTTGGTTTTTTCATGTTTGTGTTCCTTTTTTTTTCAATATCTATTAAACTTAAGAACTCTTTTTTTTTTAATTATTATTATGTTATAGTGCACAGGGATTTAATGATTTGTTGAGAATTATTTATTTTAGGCCTTTAAATCTTACTAAAAATGCTAATTTAAAAATGACTTTGTAAATAATTAATAATTAATTTTCAGTTTCACTTAGAAAGAAAATGGTCTGTTAAAATACGTAAAGCATGTTATTCAAACTACTCTAAAAAGTCTAGAGTCACTACTTTCTGAATTATATCACCCTTTCTGAGAAAAAAGTACATAAAGTTGGTGTATGGTCAAGACAGAATTTTCCCGGTCATCTTGTGCGCATTCAGGAAGATAATATTTTTTCAAATAATACCGAAAGTGTTTCTTATAAGTTGATTAAAGGATTTTTTTATGTTAGCTTAAGCTTAATAATCTAAAAATATAAATAATGTATAACATCATCCCTTAAATCTCTTCATTCACTGTTATTTAATGAAATAGCTAAAGTGCACACTCCTGCACCACATTGCCCTATGTCTTCATAACTTCTGAAACCTAAAGGCTGTTTTCCTAGAAAATGTGAACTTGACCTATCTAGACTTAAATATCTATACTGAATAAACATTGCAGAGAGCATTTCCTGTAGGCACAGTCTAACGTAATTTTACCAAATCTATCTTTTCGCAATGATTCTTCAATAAAGATGTTTTCACGGTACTGAGTGATAAGAGAAATCTGTTGACTTAGTGAATTGCACATCTGATTATCAAAATGGGATCATCTCATAATCAATTGTCATTATTTTTTTTTAAAAAATCTCAAAACATAGTTCGATCTCGTAACATCTGATAAATACTGAACTTGAGATCGAGATTTCAAATTTACGCAAAACGATATCTCATCGTATTTTTTTTTCTTACTTACATCTTTTACTTTTACTTTTTCTTTTCTTTTCTTTATTTTTTAACGCTTTCCAACATAGTTAAAAAGTGTTTATGGCTATGGTTACTCCTCCGTTTGTGAATGCTCTCACTCCCGTATACTCGGATTGTCATGTCTCTGATTCCATATAAATTATTGAGGTTTACTGTGACATTTTCGCTGTTGAAAATGAAGTGTGTAGCATTTATAGTTCGTTTACACAGACATTAAAAAAAATCCTTTACATTATGGTTCATGGTGAAAAATCGTTTCCGATGTATTTTAATCAGAGATCGACAGAAAATTCGTTTTCGGTCCAAAATCTGAGTTTCGTCAAACATTCGGCAGGACCGAAACCATCTGTATTCCAAAAATCTCGTTTCGTCCTTCGGAAATTTTCAACATGACTCTTTGATTTGTGCTGTATCGGCTCCAATGAGACACTCTTTGTGGATTGATTTTGAACTTCGCTGTTTACAATTACACTGGTCAACAAATTTGAACTTTTGCTCTGTCCTAAAACAGAAATTATTTGTTTTTTATGCGGTTTTTTGTGCTGATTCCGAATCTAGTTTAAGATTGACTCTAGCAAGTCAAGTTTGAGATGTATTTGCATATTTCAATTTATGCAAATTTGGTAAATTTTATACAATTATTTGCAAATTTAAGGTATAAAGCAATATCAGACAGGGTTTTTTGTTTTATGTTGTGATTACTACCTAACTTACTTCACAAAAACGTTATTTCTAACATTATATTGACATGTGACTGTGAAATAGTGTACCTAATTTGCATATTTTTCATGTTTTTCTAATAATGTTTCTTGACGTTCAAATATTTCTGCCGCACGAGTACGCTAATATGTTTCTAAACCAGTTTTTGAGCAGATTTCAAATCTTGTATCTGTTTTCTTGTATCACGTCTAGTTTTTGAAAAAAGTGAAATTTTAGTTTTTGGTCAAAAAAGCCAGAAATAGCTTTTTATGATACTTTGTATGATAAACTTCCACTAGTTAGGATAGATTCTACTTATTTTTTTTTTCGATTATATAAATTTTGTTTATGTCTCTGATATGAATATGACTCTGTTCACCTTCTTGTCAATAAATTACACACCCCTAAAAAGCATCTTATATCAAACCTGTGTTAATGCCGTGCAAAAGCAGAAATTCATCTTACTCAAAAACTAGACATGACATAAGAAAACAGACTGCAGATTTGAAATCAGCATAAAAATCTAGTCTAGAAAAACATTACGTTAATTCTGTGGCAACTGGCAACTATTTTAAAGTTGATAGTGATGTAAACATTAACAGCATTGAAAAATATGCAAATTAGGCTTAATAACTGATAAATAAATGTTAAGAATATGCAAATCGTGACATTTATCTGAAGCAAATAGTCAAGTAGTCATTATCTAGAAAACGTAATTAGATGTGACATATATTGTATCTAAAATGTGCATACAATAGCACAAAAAAGCTTAAATTTGCGTAAATTTAAATATGCAAATTTCTCAAAACTTGGACCACCTAGAGATAAACGGAAAGCATATTCGGAATCAGCGCCAAAAACTGATCTAGAATCAACTAATTTTAGTTCTAGGACAAAACCACTGTTGTACAGTGTTATCAGTCATCACTGACTCAATACGTGAGTGAAAATTATAAAGCAAGCAATGCATACATGACTAAACTTTGAAGACGCTTTTCACGTGCTCGTTAATAGAAAAAGTAATAGATTTTTTTTAGTTTGAAACCGCAGAAGTGTTTCGAATACTCTCTGAAAAAGTTCTAGTGCAACAGATGATCAAGTACAAAGATCATTCTAAAAGATAAATCGAGGTATGTGTACCTAAAATATTTTTAATGAGATGAAATTCCTATAATTAGAAAATCATTCTGGGGGTCGTTGATGAATTAATTCCATCTTATTTTATATGAAAATGAAAAGTTTTGGTCCGAGGTACAGAGAGTCAACTTGGCCACACGTATAATTAATTAATCATTATGTATATTTAACAAACACGTATAATTAATTAATAATTATATATATTTATATATGTATTAATTACTTTAAAAAAAATTTAGGACATTTTCGTTTTTGTTTTCAGTCGAAAATAGGAAGATTACTGAAATTCGGTTTCGGTCTTAAAAATCTGTTTCAGATTTAATGTTATTACGGTACTTCAAACACAGTGAAATTGAGATGTATCACTGCGGTGGACTACGACACGCTCACTCTAGAGTACAGAGTCAATAGCATTTGCAGTTCTTTTACAGAGAAGTACAAAAGAATTCCATCCATTATGATAAATGGGTAAAAATAATTTGCAGGGTATTTCAACGATCGTACACTATTTTCAACACAATGAATTAATTCGCATCACTGAGGTGAAGTAAAACATATTTTCTACAGATTAAGGAGTGCATAGCACTTATTGTTCCTTTACAGAGACGCACAGAAGAACGATAATAACTGGAAGTGCGTTTTCATCTGTGGTATGCATTTTTAAACTGAACTAAATTTTAGTATATTACATTTTGGTCGTGTAGCCATTCTATCGATTATATACACGTCTGCACGACAGAATTCCAACATAGTCCTACATTATCAGATAGCACTTGTTAAAATGTATTTTTGCTGTGCTATCTGTTTCTTAAATTGTTTATTTTAACCCTTTAAGACCTGGCCTACACAATTGTGCAGGTTATCCTAAAGAAAAAGAAAAAGCATTTTCCTCTTTTTTGTGTGATTTAAAGTCGAGCCTGCATCCACGGAATTGCGTGGATCCTCCCTTGTCATAACCTGACATTGGGTATTTTTAAAAATATTTTTTCAATCAAATACACTATATTGCCAAAGGTGACTGGCCACTTGCGATTTTATACGTTTTGTTAAATATCTAGAAAAATACATGAGGAATTATCCTAAAACTCCAGTTGTGTAAACAGAATAGTATAGGTCATGGATTTCCGTGAGGATTTTTTCCCGAAACCCCATAGGGGACTGTCAACAAATTGAAAGAGAACGGTTCTCTCAACAAATTGAGAGAGAGATCTTTTGGATAACTTTGTAAAAACTAATGTAGCAAAAGCATTCAAACTATAGATTATGATTAAGTGGCTTATTATAATAATTTGTGTTCATTTTTATGAGGATAGCATGTATACGCGAAGAGAAATTAAAGTTTTTATAAAAAGAGTCCCAAATTTTGTCAAGTTTTTTGCTCATAATTTGCAGAGTTCTTAATATAAAAAAAAAGTTCTTTTCAGAAAATAGGACAAACAACATTGTACACAATACCCTGAAATCAGAATTAAAAAATAATAAAAATTGTATAAAAAATCAGCACGTTTACTAAATAATGATTCACTGCGCATGCCCGAATGTAATTAAAATATAATTTGCATATTGTGTTAGCTAAATGTATCGAGCAACTTTTGTGAAAGTCTCAAAAACATAATTAAAATAATAAAACTTTGTAAAAAAATCACCATAAAATAAAACAAAACACAGGACGCGTTTCGAGCTAAAAACATAACAGCTCGTCATCAGCTACAACACACGTGTCCGCAAGCGAACAAGATCAAAAATGAACTGAAGGTAAAGAATGTTGCAAAGAATCCGACAGATGGCGCTAGCTGAAAGAGGCACATGTAGAAGAGAAAGCTGTTGCCAAAAAGATAGAAGAGGAATTGAAATAAAAGAATTAAAATAAAATAAAAGAAGTAAATTCAAAAAATATAAATAATAATAATAAAGAAAGAAATAAAGAAAGAAAACAAGGGAAAAAAAAGATTTTTTTTCCTTTTCTCTTTTTCCTCTCCTTTTTCTTTCTTTCTTTTTTTTTTCTTTTTTTTATACAAAATAAAAAGGAAAAGAATTACAAAAGCAATTTCCACGCTGGGGATAGGAAAGGAGATGATGGGAGATCATTGACAAGATTAGCAGAATTTTTAGAAATAAAATATGCTTCATGAAAATCCAAGTGAGAGGGAGAGGCAGGGGAAGAAATAATTTTGGCCATGGAGAAATTGAAACAATGACTGGAAGACCAGCAGTGAGAAGCAATCGAAGATTTAGAGATTTCTTGATTTGCAATATACCTCTGATGCTCGCCTATTCTGAATTTTAAAGCTCTCTTTGTTTGACCAATATAACCTAAATTGCAAGAGCAAGGAATAAAATAAACACCCCACCGGTTGGTTCTCAGTAGGAACAGGATCTTTCAGAGAAGAGAATTTAATTTTATTCATAGGTTTGAAGATAACTTTAAAATTAAAACGAGAAAGGATTTTAGCAATTTTGAAACAGAGAAGAGAATAAAAGGGCAGAACTATTATAGAATTAAAATTAGGAGGATTATTTGAATCAGAAAAAGGACGTTTAGGCTTATTAAATTTATACAAAGCTTTATCAATCAAAGAGGGATTATAACCACGAGCAAGGGCGAGAGATTTGAGATAATTAATTTCATTATTCAGAGCAGAAGAGTCAGAACAAATGCGTAACGCCCTAAAAACAAAAGTATAAAAGGACGCCACTTTTTGTTGAGGAGGATAATTTGAAAGAGCATGAGGAGGAAGAGAGACAGCGAAAGGTTTTCTATAAACGGAGGTAGAGAACCGATCTGGGTGTTTTGAAACCAAGACGTCAAGGAAAGGAAGAGAATTGTTCTCTTCGACCTCGAGAGTAAATTGAATACAAGGATCAACAGAATTAACAAGAGAAAGGAGATTAGAAAGATCCAGGTCAGAGGGATTAAAATGAAAGTGTCATCAACATACCTAAACCAGAAAGGAAATTTATATAAACTGAAGAGTTTTTCTTCAACAAAATGCATATAAATATCACATAAAAGAGGAGACAATGGATTGCCCATGGCCAAACCCTCAGTTTGAGAATAGAAAGAATTATTAAACTGAAAAGCAGTTTGCCTGACACAAACACTAACTAAATGCAGGATTTCATCAATCTCAATGGAAGAGTAATGAAATTCGCGCAGCCTTCTTTCCAAACAATCAATTGCCCCTTGAACAGGCACGTTAGTGAAAAGGGATTTAACATCTAAGGAAACCATTAAATTATTGCAAGGAGAAAGGCGTTTAATTTTATCAACAAAGTCATAAGAGTTTTTCACGGTGTGAAAGTTAGTGAAAGATAAAGGAGCGAGTAATTTAGAAAGGAACTTGGCAAGTTTGTAAGAAGCAGTACCAATATTGGAAACGATAGGGCGAAAGGAAAGGGTAGGTTTATGAACCTTAGGAAGAGCATAGAAACGAACACAATTAGCGATAGAAGGGGTGACAAAACGTTTGGTGTTATCATTAAGAAAGACAGAATTCTTAATGACATGCTTGATATCAGATAAATGCTTAGTAGAAGGATCTTTTTTTAATTTGGAATATGGACCAGAGTTTAACAAAGATTCAACGTGGGAAATATAATCAGATTTATTGAGAAGAACTGTTTGACCGCCTTTATCAGCCTTAGTAATAAGAAGGTTAGGAACGGAATTAAGTTCACTGAGAGCAGATTTCTGAGAAGAAGAAAGATTAGACTTTTTAAAAGATTTATTAGAAGAAATGACATTAGCCAAAAGGTAGCAAAGAGAACCAAGTTGACCAGAAGAAATTTTACTGTTTTTGAAAGAATGTTCAATGGGAGCAATTAAGTTCGGAATAGAAGGCTTAGAAATGCACGAAAAATTCAAGCCAAGTGAGAGAACATTACCCTGAGAATCAGTAAGAGAATGGGAAGATAAATTGACAACATAATTTTGCTCAAGAGGAGAAATACTAGGAGCAGAAGAATTAGAAGTCAGAAGAGAAGAAAACTTTTTTTCCAAAATAGCATTGTGACATCTAGATTTGAAATCGACGTAAGCAAAAATCCGTTTCTCAAGGAAAGGGAAATAAATTACAATTTTACTTAACTGTAAATGCAAAGAATATAATTAATATTCGATGCAAGAAAGAGAGTAACGAACATCATGAATAATGGCTCTAAGAATAGCAAACTTACTCCTAGTTAAGGCATTTTGAACACGAATGGAAGAAGGAAGCTTGAAAATAATATTAATGAACTTAATTATTTATTTATTTATTATTATTATTTATATTTTTTGAATTTACTTCTTTTATTTTATTTTAATTCTTTTATTTCAATTTCTCTTCTATCTTTTTGGCAACACCTTTCTCTTCTACATGTGCCTCTTTCAGCTAGCGCCATCTGTCGGATTCTTTGCAACATTCTTTACCTTCAATTCATTTTTGACCTTGTTCGCTTGCGGACACGTGTGTTGTAGCTGATGACGACGACGAGCTGTTATGTTTTTAGCTCGAAACGCGTCCTGTGTATTGTTTTATTTTATGGTGATTTTTTTACAAAGTTTTATTATTTTAATTACTTCAAATCGCCAGTTTTCGGTGCTGTTTCGCTCTCAAAAACATAGTTTAAAAAATCTGAAAATTATCGTTGATAGAATAAGCTCAAAATCCATTATTCCCAAACGGAAACAAAAAGATGAGGGGCTGTATCCAAAGACAGTAGTGCGTGCAATATTGTGTATGCTGTTTTGACACTCATCAATGGATATATGGATACAGCCCTCATCTTTTTGTTTCATTTTGGGAACAACGGATTTTGAGCTTACTCTATCAACGATAATTTTCTGAATTTTCAAGCTATGATTTTGAGACTTTTACAAAAGTTGCTCTATATATTTAGCTAACACATTATGCCCATTATATTTTGATTGTGTTCGGGCATGCGCAGTGAAACATTATTTATTAAACCTGCTCATTTTCCCCACAATTTTTACTATATTTTAATTCTGATTTCAAGGTATTGTGTACAATGTTGTTTGTCATATTTTCTGAAAGAACTTTTTATTATATTAAGAATTTTGCAAATTATAAGCAAAAAAATCTTGGCAAAATTTGAGACCGTTTTTATGAAAACCTGAATTTCTTTTCGAGTATACATGCTATCCCCATAAAAATGAACACAAATTAATATAATAAGCCACTTAATCATGATCTACATTTTGAACGCTTTTGCTACCTTAGTTTTGACAGGGTTATCCAAAAGATATTCGTTCTTTTTCAATTAGTCCCCTATGGGGTTTCGGGAAAAAAATCCTCGCGGAAATAGATGACCTATACTGTACTGTTTACACACCTGGAGTTTCAGGTTAATTCCTCATGTATTTTTCTAGATATTTAACAAAACGTCTAAAATCGCAAATGGCCGGTCACCTTTGGCCATATAGTGTGGCATCCTATTAATTAGGGGAAGCTACCAAAACTTTTCATTTCTACCAAAAACCTTCCAGTCTTAAAGGGCTTAAATCTTAGTATTTTTTAATTAACTCCCTTAATATTACCCTGAAACCACACATACATACACAAAAGAATGTGGACATTTGGTGTACACTGGTTTGTTTGTTGAAATACAAACAACTCGTTTTTAAAGCTTTCAATTAAATTATTGCTTTTATGTTTCAATTTTTATACAAGGGTGTAAAATATACATTTTAAAGGAAAACTAGTCGGATGTGGCAATCCCAAAACTTTCTTCTATCTCATACATGTTAATACTTCCTGAAAGATGAAGCCGGTTAGGTGAATTACACCAGAATCTAATCAGCAACAACCTATGTCAACTTCTTACTGAATCTGAAATTTCGTGAAAATCCGTGCATTAGTTTTTGAGTAGAGCTGTGGCAGAAATTGTAAAAAATTCTGCATAGCAGCGCCACCTGTTGGGCGATATATACAAAAACCTAATAAGCAACAGCTTAAGTCAACTTGATAGCTGAATCTGAAGTTTGATTAAAATCCGTGCATCCCTTCTTGAGAAAAAACTATTATGGGAATCAGAAAAAATGCAGCATAGCAGTGCCACCTGTTGGGCGATTTACACCAAGACGTAGTCAGCGCCAACTCATATCAAGGACTAACTGAATCTAATGTTTGATGAAAATCCACGCATTAGTTCTTGAGATAGAGACATTGCGGAAATCAGGAAAAATGATATATAGCAGCGCCACTTGCTGAGCCATTTACACCAAAACATAGTGAACATCAACTCATATCAAGGACCAACTGAATCTGCAGTTTCATGAAAATCCGTGCATTAGTTCTTGAGATAGAGCCATTGCGGAAATCGTAAAAAATGCAGCATAACAGCGCCACCTGTTGAGCTATTTGCACCAAAAACTAATCAGCACCGATTTATATCAGGGACTCACTGAATAAAAAAAATTATTAAATTCCGTGCATTCGTTCTTGAGATAGAGCGCCCACAAAATTTGTGCCACACACAGACAGACAGACTCACAGGCATACTCACAGACAGATATTTTGTAAAAACATGTTTTTCGTGATCTCCGCCCCCTAAAACGTGTCAATCCGTCGAAAACCGGAATTCGAAAATTTTGCCGAATCCAATACTTTTTTCTTGTAAAGTTAGAAGAATGATGATATAAAATGACTAAAGTTAAAATGTTATTGCTAAAAAATAGTATTTAATACGATCATACTTTATGCTTAATGACATACATTTTTAGTTTAATTGGTTGCAGAACATAAAAGTTGATACAAAATCTAAATACATTTAGAAATAGTTGAAAATTTATTGCATTGGTATGGGTTGATTGTTGGCCTGATGTTATTTTACAAGTCATCCATCTATTTTAAGTTTTAACAAGTAACATAATCTTTATTTGTTAGTCAAAGAAATGGCACAGTCATGTCTCAGTAAACCTTATTAAAGTATACATATTTCGCAGAATTTCAACCAACATAATGATACTAAAATGCATTTTGAGTAACTACTGCCCACAGACGGTAGCGTAGTCGAATTCTTTTGTGCGGCCTTGTACAATAACTATAAACGAAATATACATCCTCTTCAAGAAAAATCATGCTGTAGATGCCTGTAACAACATACTAAAATTACATTATCGTCAGAGTTCTACAAACCTTGCATTTAACATATATTCGTTTCATATTTTCAAATTATTTTGGGTTTGTAAAAGAACTATACAGGCCCTCTTCAAGAAAAAAACTTACGGTAGATGGCAGCAACAACATACTAAAATTACATTAGCGCCAGCATTCTAAAGCCTCATATTTAACATATATTCGATTGTACGGCCCTGTAAAATTACTATAAAGGGTACATGCATCGTCTGCAAGAAAAAATACACTATAGTAACATGCTGTGTAACAACACGCTAAAATGACAGTTCCATATTCGAATTCTTTTGTGCGACCTGTAAAATTACTATACAAGCTATATGCACCCTTATCAAGAAAAACATACTGTAGGGGGCTGTTACAGCATGCTAAAATTGCATTACCGTCAGCGTTCCTTCCATTTAACATATATTAGAATTCTTTTGTGTGTCCCCGTAAAATAACTATGCATTCTATATACACGCAGTTCAATAAAAAAGTTAGTTTATGTGACAATAACAACATACTAAAATTACTTTACTGTCAGCGTTTTACAAACTCCACATTTAACATAATATTCGTTTAATCAGTATTTAATTAGTCGTTTCATAAAATCACTCCATTAGGATTTTATGTATATATAGTACATTCACAATTTTCGTTGATAATTTGTAATGGTTTATAATACGGTATATATATATATAATGTACCCGTGATCAAGTGAAATACCTTATAAGCTTCCGGCTTCATTCATCCATTTTATCTTTTGTATGTTTATGTTATGGCTTTTTCTGATTCAACATTATTTAGCTGTATTTATTATCTATTGTCTTTAATCGGACTTTATCAAAAATTGGGTTGTTTTTATCATATGTTTCATATAGATTTATTGCCAGCAATATGCTAGTGAATTAGTTGCATTTAATAAAATTCTGTATTACTAGTTACATGTTCCTTCTTTATTCTGTAAAATGCCTGTGTTATGAATATTTGCTAAATTATAAATTTAATTTCAATTATTGGAAATCGATGACGATTTGTTATATATTATGGTTTTATATATATATATATATATATATATATATATATTTTTTTAATATAAAAATTTTATAAATGTATAAATTTGTGAACATGAAAAGTTCAAGGAAAATTGGTTTCATCCATATCCTTAACTAAGAATAGGCAGCCATTTTTAAATATTTTTCGAATTCATTCTTTCAAAAGTAGCAAAATAACCTTCCGTGAAACTGAAAGATAAAATAGTTAAAAGCAAATATTGATAGTTTACTGATATATTTTTTAAAACTAAGATCAATATCATCAAAGTAAACGTTTCAAACTTATTGTAGATTAATTTTTTTGTGCATGCATTCTCTCAGTTTATCTTCAGAATTTATTATAGGTACCATGTTCTGAAGAAGAATGTAATGTTATTGGATAGAAATTCAATAAGAAATTTCTGACTAAAATGAGCCTATAGCCCATTATCGTGCAAATTATAATGAGAAGAGACAATAGCAAATGTTGATCTAAAACGGTATCGCTCGAACTTTCGTGTATTGTTATAATAAGTAAAAATAGAGTCAACAGGACACAGCGTCAAAGCAAAATGCGTTGCAATCAATAAAAAGCAAGAATTGTTTGATAGAAAATTTAAGGTAAGCACCGAAAAAAAGAGCAAGCTGATAAAAAAACTATATGTTTATGAAAAGTATTTGGTGTGAATTAAAGTTTAATGAAAACTTTTCCCATCTAGTGTCTTTAATACTGCCGCTTTAAAATAGCTTTGAATCCGTACTACTGTGTTGTGTTTGACCTCCTGACTGAAGAATACTTCAGTAACATAGGGTTCCATTTCAAATCAGAAGACTAGTAACATTAAAAAAAGTATGTTATACAACCTCTAAATAATTACGTTTCACTATGAAGAAACCAGCTTATTATATTAAATAAAATAATTTGTGGGAGAACATCCTTTAGAAAAAAAATATAAAACTGGATCAACAGAAGCATTTTATAACAAACATTCTGAGGTTTTGAAGATTTAGATGTAGAACACACGTTATGAAGTACATTCAATGAAGAGTGTGTATGATGTTATTACATGTTTAAAATACATGTTGTCATGACTCAAATGGTATTTATATTTGCTTAGTTAAATTAGTAAACTCTAAAGATTTATTTGTGACAACAAACCTGATAAAAAAAAAAGTTTTCAAGAAAGGTATTTGCTCTGAGTATTTGCTCTAGAAAAGGATATGGGTTTCATATTGTAGTTTTAAAAGGAGTCATCGTTTTAAACCTACAAAAAATCGATTTTTTGTTTTCTATATTTTTTCTAATTTATATAATTCTTAATTAAATAAAACAAAGGGTATGCAAATATTCCAGTTAAGAACCGGGTTCATTTTAAATTGATAACGTGCACTTCAACACCAACTTTAATTGATTTTTAAATTTCTTAAAACTGTGTGTTGAGTAACTGTGAAAAAAAGTATTTGCAGACCGATGATTTATTTTGCATAGGTATGTATAAAGTGATATTCTTACAATTTCTACCAACTTTTGTGCCTATTAAAAGAAGTAAATTTTATCTGTTGTGATTGGAAGACATTTTGAATGTTATAGTAATTATGCTTTAAAAATACAACTTTCTGGAATGAAATTATTTTTCATATAAGCTAACAAAATTAGGTGTAGTTTTGTATCTAATGTATTTACTTTAATGAAAACCCAAAATGAAAACTGAAAATTAGATTTTGCGGTTGTAAGGCTGAATTGAATTACAATTTTATTTTTTCAATACTTGTGGAATATTATCAGTGCCTTTAATTATTCAGTAATATTAAAATCGATATTAAAGTTTATAATGCTGGTATATACTAATCAGCCTGTAAAAAAATAATTCTGAAGCGTTGGTTTTAATTGAATAAACCAGAAGAAAACTGTGACATTTGAAATATAGGTATATTTTAAAACTTTAGTTTTACAGAACTGATGGTTTTCCTTAAAACAGGTATAGAACCACATTCTTGCACTACGTTTGAACTATTACGACCAATATAAAAAAATGCTTCAACAACTGATGATTTCATTTTAAATCAAATACCTATATTATAATTTTAAGTTTTGCATTTTAAATAATTACTTTTTGATGAAAAGAATACCTTATTATATTAAATGAATAAACACACGAAATAAAATCAATTATAAAGAGGCACAAAACTGGTTAAAGAAAAGCGTTTTATAATACATCTTCTGTATTTTTCTCAAATATAGATGTACGGCACGCTATTAACTGCATTCAGTAAGGAATGTGTTTGATTTGTGATGTGACGTATATATATTTACTATTGCAATGATATTCAATTCTATATTATTTGATTAAATTTGTGAAGTACAGACATTTAACATTTGTACGGAGTATAAAAATATTATCCGTACTTGTTAATAAATGTTAAACTATCATAACTGCAAATTTATAAAACTGAACAAACTTTATGGCACTAAACTGGTTTAATTTCCTAGCACATGTGGATTCTTTGCATATTAACCACAATATATCTCTAACAATGCAGCTTCGTAGATTTTACAATCAAGCAAATTTTGATTATCTTTTAATGGCAGTAAGCAGTTATCAACAAGAATACTCATAATATCAGTATTAAAACATTCCACTTATACTTAAGTAGGTATAAAAATAAAAATACGTTTAAATATATAGAAGGAATTATTATTTACACTTAACATTACATTTCTATTGCAGTAGTCGAATCAACAAGCAGTATAGATGTTCATCCTTAATGTACTGATGTTTTAAATGAAAATATAATAAGGGAAATTCGTTATTATCAATGTAGGAACAAAATAATATCTCAAAGGTTTTTAATTTTCATGCATAAATTTTCAGATTACGCATATCAAAATAAAGAGTCATTCACAGTATTTTTGAAACAATTACATAAAATTACTTAAAGATTTACAAAAATGTCCTTTCTTCATCGGATGTGTTACTTTTCAATTGGCCCAATTTATCAGAATACAGAAAACATTTATAAAAGAATAAATCAGACAAAATGCAATATCAGTCACTCTGGAGAGAGGCCGTGAAAATACATTTCGTTAATGAATGTGTTACCTTCATATAGAGCGAAATTTTTAAAGAACTTTTGAAGGAATAAATCCAACCATTTTTTTTTACTTTTGAAGGAATAATTCCAACAAGATACAATATCAATCAGTCTGAATTGAAGTCATAAAAATATGTTCCGTTAATGAATTTATTTACTTTTATGCAGCGAAAATTTCAAATAATACACTTTTGAAAGAATAAATCCAATAAGATATACAATATCAATCAGTATGAAAAGAAGCCGTGAAAATACATTTCGTTAATGAATGTGTTACCTTTATGCAGCGAAAATTTTAAAGAACTTTTGAAGGAATAAATACAACTTTTTTTTTTTTTTTTTTTTGAAAGAATAAATCCAACAAGATACGATATCAGATACAATATCAATCAGTATGAAAAGAAGCCGTGAAAATACATTTCGTTAATAAATGTGTTACCTTTATGCAGCGAAAATTTTAAAGAACTTTTGAAGGAATAAATCCAACCATTTTTTTTTACTTTTGAAGGAATAAATCCAACAAGATACAATATCAATCAGTCTGAATTGAAGCCATAAAAATATATTCCGTTAATGAATGTATTTACTTTTATGCAGCGAAAATTTCAAATAATACACTTTTGAAAGAATAAATCCAATGAGATATACAGTATCAATCAGTATGAAAAGAAGCCGTGAAAATACATTTCGTTAATGAATGTGTTACCTTTATGCAGCGAAAATTTTAAAGAACTTTTGAAGCAATAAATCCAACTATATATATATTTTTTTTACTTTTGAAGGAATAAATCCAACTATATTTTTTTTTTTTTACTTTTGAAGGAAAAAATCCAACAAGATACAATATCTGTCAGTCTGAAGACAAGCCGTGAAGGATATTCGTTAATGAACGTGTTACCTTTATGCAGCGAAAATTTAAAATAAATACACTTTTGAAGGAATAAATCCAACAAGGTGGAAAATCCGTCGGGTAGCCTGAGAAAAACTATGAAAATACATCACTCAAAATGATTAGTAAAGAAATTTTCCAAAATTCTTCAATATACCCTCTGACACAAGTGGTACGTACCAAATCTATCGTACGAAAAATCTGGTGGATATCCGTTCTGATAATCGGAATTTTCGGATGCGTTTATCAAATAACAGCATTTTTGCTGTTGTACTTGCAATATCCAGTAGTGGTGAATTTAAAGGTTGAAAACAAATTTATTTTAGACTTTCCTGCAGTCACAGTTTGTAATCTGAACAGAATAAAAAAGGATTTTTCAAAATGCGTAAAAATGAATTTATCATTTAATGAATGTTTGGAAGTACTGTCACGGGAATCTGAAAACAGACCAGAAAAAGAAGCAGTTGGAATAATATCAGAACGTCGGAGTTCGGCATCCTGTTCCAAACAGTTTAGCGGTCAAAGAGAGCAGAACATGGAAGACATGGTGGACTTTTTAACAAAGTACATGGTGTTAAAGTATGAAGATCGAAAAATGTTCAGTTATGACTTACAAGAGCTTATAGCTTATTGCTTTTTTAGTAGCATTCCTTGTAGAGAGGAAGATTTTACTTATTTTCAGAGCTTACAGTATGGCAACTGTTTTACGTTTAATAAGAAAAAAAATAATTCCGATGTTCTAAAAGTACCTATTATTGCTGAAAAAACAGAACTGGAAATAATTTTAGACCTGAATATTCTTTCATACCTTGATGTTACACCACATCTTGGAGCTCGAATAGTTATCCATGATCCCAGCGAAGATCCTAATCTGGAAGAAGGGGGGATAAATGTAAGTCCAGGATTTGAGACATCAGTTCAGATAAAACAAGTATGTCATAAAAGGCTTAAGGCCCCCTATACTGACAAGTGTATTGATTACGAGAACAATCCAGAAATTCCAGGGAAAAATCAGAAAGAATGCGGGCAAATCTGTATTCAGAAACAAAACTTAGTTAATTGTTCCTGTGTGGATCCGACCCTCTTCGCCTTAAATGATCAGATACAATGCAATATGTCAAATTTCACCGATGCTTGCTGTTTAGACAATGTTGTTGATCACATAGCAGTTCATGGTTTACCTTGTGAATGTCCACCACCTTGCTTCATAATGAGTTATAGAAAAAAGCTATCAGTTTCTAAATGGCCTTCACCATCGTTTAAATGCAGTTTCTGCAGAGATAGATCTTTAGTTTCCAGCACAATGGCTAGTGTTAAAATTCTGTATTCTACCTTTGATCGAGATACTTATGAACAAAACCCTATGTTTCAAAATTCTCAACTTTACAGCAACATAGGAAGCCTAATAAATTTGTGGCTGGGCTTATCCTTACTTATCATATTTGAAATAACTGAAATACTCACTAATTTATTTTCCTATTATTATAAACGAAATTCGTAATAGAATATATTTTCCGTATTTAACCCTTTATGTAGGGGAGAGGGGGGTACCTTTGAACTGGGGGCACCTTTGAACACTCTAAATATTTTCCTTTAAATAAATTACATTTTAAAAATAAAAATATGGCAGCACATTACTATTGCTTCAATGTAACAAGAATACAAAGCTTTACTATTTTGAATGCACACTACTGTCTAAGCAAGATATGTATATTTTGCTTTCTTGAATCTAAACTTAACAAAATAAAGTTGTAAGCTTTTTGTTGATAATCTTGTATCGCTAAAATTATAATTCACAATTTAATATCTAAATAAAGGTGTTAGCTTTAACTTATAAGGTTTGTTTTATTCAAATTCTCGAACCTAATTGAGTAAATAGTTGTAATGCTAAACTCCATGTGATGGGCACCGTTGAACAATTAAAACTATGAAGTAAAGAGTTATAGATGTATCTAAATAATATTATTGTTGAAAAAATTTTTAAGTATGAAAATTAAGATATTAATTAAGTGTTACTATACTTAATATGAAAGTTGTACTGATGCAGGACTTCAACTACAGGCAAATTCAGGACACACAACAATAATACATGATTTAGCAGATTTGTCTAACAAACCCAATACTGTTTCATTTATAATGGTAAACATTATTTCTGGATTACATAAAACAGGGTTTTATCCATTTTCTATAACAATTTGAATGCAAATGGTTTCATTTTAGTTCAGTTTCATGCAAAAAGAACTCTTCATTAAGTCGGCCAGATTAAAATGCTTAATGTCAGGTTTCTTTGTAAAAAAAAAAAAAAAAAAAAAAAAAAAACATAAGATATATTTTCCAGAGGCATCAGATATCAATTTGGTGGATTTTAAGGATATTATATATAAAAAAGTTGCCACAATTAAACATAATTGGAGGGATCCTCAGTTCTGTCTCAACAAGTGCTTTGATGGATATAAATTTGGTTAAATAATAAACAAATAGTAATTTCAGTTAAATGTAATTGTGTAATTTTATTCTTATTATTTTATATTTTGGAAAGATACGCAGTTTTTAATAAAAACTGTCAATATTTTCATATTTTGTTTATTTGTTCAAAGGTGCCCCTAGCTTGTTCAAAGGTACCCCTACATGGGGCAGGTTTGAACAGAAAACTTTCAGCTTTTTAAAGGCCTCACAACATATTTAATTTATCTGAAAAACTGTAATTTTTTTATTTCATGTGATGCAGAATTACATTCTTTCTCTCACGAAATAATTAAAATTCAATAAATATAATTCAAGTAAGAAATATGTCGATTTAAAAAAAAAAAAATGTTCAAAGGTGCCCCCCTCTCCCCTACTGAATTATGAATTCATGAAAATTTTTATCTTCTAAAGCCTTTTTCGTGAATTTTTGAAACTACATTAGCAGATTTACATAATCATTTAATGCATTTTAGAAGAATTTTAGAAGGATTGAAGGATTTCGGAGGATTACTTAAATTTGAATTTATAGGGATTTTGTGCAATATTTATAACCCAACTCAAATCTTTTATTTTAAATATTTTTCTCAGTATTTTGCAGAATTAGGAAATATACTAATATAATGTACTTACAATAGAAATAAAGAAATATTTTCGAATTAAAAATTCCCCCCCCCCTTCTCAACGTCAAGAAAGCAGAAAAGATGCAAAGGCAAAAGAAATAATCCTTTTAAAAATATTTTTGTTTTGTGTAACCAATAATGCTTCTGGAACAAGATAAAGTAATATATCTATAACTCATTCTAAATTGTATTACTACTAATCGATGTATTAAATGAATTTTATAACAAGTTATTTTAATGGTACTTATAAGTAACATCAGCAGATAAAGGGTTAATGTAACTTAATGATGTTTTCATTATTTTCAATTATTTATTATTATCATACGTTTTAACAGAAATAAAATACTTTTGTTAAGTAGACAACTACAACTGAAACAATCGTTTCAACAAATTACATAAGTCACAGTTTCAAAAATTGTGTGCGATTATGCATTTAATAAATTGAAGACCCCAGAAGTCAAGGGGTATAAGTGACAAAATTGAAAAAAATTGAACTAAGTGCACAGACGACCTGGAAATATGCTTTTTTCTTTTCAGGTAAAGAAATATAAGTGATTTTCTAATTATGTGTTGTGTTTTAGAGATCAACCACTTTTGCCGAATAATGATCAGCACTGATTAATTATAAATTTAAAGAAAATCGCACTCCACTTTTTTTCACATTTATTGAAATAAGAGTTCAAAGACCACTGTGAAACAAGCAGCAGTTTCCTATTTCAATTCAGGCCATTATTATTGATGTTCAACTTTAACGTCCATTATCTTTGAACTCAATTTACTCCGAATCGAAATTTTGTCACTTGTACCCCTTGGCTTCTGATGTCCTCAATTAATAATGCCTAAAATCCCGCGGGCAACCAAAGGCGCACATGAAATGTTGAAAGTCCTGCTGTACAAACTTTAAATGCTGCTGAATAGTTTGCAAAATCCGTGAGCATTTATCTCCCCTATTTCATGGATCATAACGTTCTGTAATGATAACAGGACTTGGTGGACACCCTGTACCATTATCTTAACATGTTATATCTTAAGGGGGATCTTCTACATTAGGAGACCACAAAAAAGCACTTTCTTATAATTTTTTTTGTAAGAAAACTGCATGATGGATCTTTTTGAAATTTTAACAGTTTATTGTACATATCTTAAGGTATACACAAGAAATTTTGTATTAGATTTCGTCGCTTCTACTAGTTATAAAGTTCTACTCTAAGTTATGTTCAACTGCTTTGGAAAAATTCGTCTGGACGGTGGGCATGATAGCGCTTTGTAGAATTATCTGAAATACAAAAATATTTTTTTTTTTCGTAAACTTCGTGAGTATAGCTTCTAGTTAAATTGAAGGAACCCATAAATTTATTTAAAAAAAGTTATGTAATGGCTGATTTTAAAAAAAAAAAGTTAAAAAATTCGTTCTTATTTGTTAACAACTTTTTTTTAATAATTTTAGTAAAAGCTTTAATTCATATCAAAGGCAATTAAATAAGCTTTAATTTTTAAAAAAATCAAGACGATCCATTGAGTAATTTTTTTTTAAATCTTGCCCACCGTGTCAAAAAATGTGGTTGAACCTATTTGTTTATAACTTAGAGTAGAAGCAACAAAATCTAATAAAAAAATTCTTGTGTATAGCTTAAGATATGTACAATAAACTGTTAAAAATTCAAAAAGATCCATCATGTAGTTTTCTTACAAAAAAAATCATAAAAAAGTACTTTTTTTTCCTTCTTTTAATGAAGAAGGTCCCCTTAATGTCAACAACTAGAGAAGCCAACTGAAATTTAGATGCTGAACAAAACTTAGAACAAAAAACGTGAACATTCAAATATAGTTAGGGGGAAATCCGCCAGTAAGGAATCTTTCTTGTTTCAATCACTATTACAAAATTTTATAAAACTAAAAGTTTAGGAATTAGATAGTGATTAACGTCAAGTGGCATCCTCTTTATATACGAATGCGTATATTTTTCACAATTTTAAGAAACGTCATTATTTTCAGAAATAATTAAAAGTTTACGCCCTATTTATGTTACCTTCATTTATATTTTAGTTTTATTAATTAAATAAAGTATTATTTTCAGTTGTTTCTATGAAATTAAAAGAAAACAGATAGAAGCTTATGAATTGATAATATAAATACAAGATCATATGTTTGCGTGATAGTTTTCTGTTACTCATTTACTGGAATCAAGAGAATGAAGCATACACTATTTATGACACATTAAAAAATAATAAGTGGAGGGAAAAGCTTTGCCACGCCTCGCATTGTTTGCATTCATATTATAATTTTGCACTAGTACACTGACACTCTGTAAACATTCACCACGGAAGATAGCAGTTAGCTATGTTCTCTAATAAAGCTTTCCAAGTAAATAAGTTAAAGAACGTTTAAATGATATAACTTCTAAGATTAGCATTACAACCTAAATTATTTCAAAAGTCAGACAAAACCGCTAGCAAGTGATTTCTGTGAGATTTCAAAAATGTATTAAATTTATCAACGAAATCTGTGCGGGCAAGAAATGTAACCAATTGAATTGAAAAGTGTAATACAGAAAGAGCTGACATTGAAATTGATGTTTTTAAAACCTTGTCTGAGAGGTAAGGATGAATTAAAAGATGTATTTAAAGATTTAATATGTAAACTGCAATATACTTTGAAAAAGTAACAAATGTAAGAAGCTCTGAATAAATATCGTAAAAGATATTGTCACTTTTAGATCAAAGCAGATTATTAAAAGTAATTGTTTCTACCAGACAGAAATTTAAATTTTTTATTACGTCATAAGAAGAAATAAGAATTAAAATTAAATTCATGTGGATGAAACAAAACTTTTTTTACTTAGCTAATATAGTCTGACATATATGGTAAGAAACAAAAGATATTTATGTGTTTTGGTATAAATTTAAATTTTATCTTGATCTAACTAGGGAATTATACATGAACATTTATTATTCTATGTAAGATCTAACTAGTTGAGAAAACTTTCATTTAATCTTGGAAACTAACGCCTGTTCTTTAAAAATGGAAGTAAGTAAAACGGAATAGTAGAAACTAATTTAGATACAGAACGAATTAATTATATATAGATGAAGCATTCTTGTGCTTTAATAATATAAACCGTGGAAGATATATAGTTAGAAGTTGAAATTGTGCTTCGTTTCAAATTTTAATTTTATCTAGTTCTAGTTACTTTGGTACACATTCATATTATCTTCGAAACTATATTCGTTTTTCTAAAGTGAAACAAACAGAAACAAATTACCACAAACGACTCATTTAGATATAGAATGTTTACATAGATAGAGCATTCTTATTCCTTAATATTAATGTTCGTAGAAGACAATACGATAATAAATATATATATATATATTTATGTTTTGTAAAAAAAATTAATTTTAGTCAGTTCTAGTTAGTTTAATAGACATTCGTATTATGTTCTTCTAAATTAGAAGAAAACGAATTAATAGAAGTGACAACAAATATTAATATAGAATGTTTAACGAATTAATTTCATGTGAATGAAGCATTCATATGACTTAGTAGTTTGAGAAAGTCTATGTAATAAAAAAACAGTAAACATTTATGCTTCGGACTAAATTTTATTTTTAATTAATTCTAATTGATCTTCTGAGTTATATTATCTTAGATATTATCGTCTGTTCTTTAAAAATGGAAGCAAATAGAAACGAACCAACAGAAACAACTCATTTGGATACCTGTAAGAAACCGAAAGGTAGAGGAAGCAGTCCCTATAAAGCTAGAGTTACCTTTCAACTCGGTTCAGAAGATGATGAAACAAGCACTCATTCATACGATGATAAATATGAGTTAGAGCTATCAGAAATGAAAGGCAGAGATCTTTTTAAAAGAGGTGTGTCTAAAATCATGCAAGACACAGACTTGAAAGATGAATTAACAAAAGATTTACCCAAAGAGGATAATGATGATGTTAATAAAGATCTTGCATCCGTTACAAAGTACCTGCTGAAGAAATCGTCGATTTACGCAGTTTCGCAGGTGGGTCATGCTGAATCGCCTTATCGTAAGATATTATGGATTATTGTGTTAACAGCTGGATTATTTGGCTGCGGCTATGAAATATATCGTTTCCTTGTTTTATATTTCCAGTATCCCGTAGTCGTTAATTTGCAAGTAGAAAATGAACGATCTCTTGAGTTTCCAGCAGTCACTATATGTAATCTGAACAGAATGCGGAAGAAATATGAAATTTGCCTGGAACGTGACACATTTACCACAAACTGCTCATTTTCGCAAGGTGGTGGTGCATCCGACATTGCGATTTCGGAAAGAATAAACAAGGCCTCTTGTTTGGGCGATTTAAATGTTATCACAGACATAAACTTCCGTAACAGAATTGCTTTTACAGCAAAATATTCCCAACTGGATTTTTCAAGCCGCCAACGCTTTGGACATCAATTCAAAGATTTGATTCGAAGTTGTTCCTTTAATGGTGAACCCTGCACTTGGGATTATTTCTCATATTTTCAAAGTTTAAAATACGGCAACTGCTATTCATTCAACAGATTTTCCATTGAAGGCGATATAGTTTTAAAAACATCATCTGTCGGTATCATGAGTGGGTTAGAACTGACGCTGAATTTCGACCCAGAGAATTATTTGCCAGTTACTTCAAGCGTTGGTGCCAGAATAATCATTCATGATCCCCGTGACGATCCTTCTCCTGAAGAAGAAGGAATGAATATCAGCCCTGGTTTCGAAACTACTTTAGCCATGAAGCAGAGAAGTGTTAGCAGACTCCCAACTCCTTACAAAGATCATTGCGTTCACTACGGGGAAGATAAAGCGGTAAGAGGAAATAATAGAAATGAGTGTGTCAAATTCTGCATACAAGAAGATAACTATGCACGTTGTTCATGCATTGATCCAGCTTTGCCTTTCTTCAAAAAGTACAGACATTGTAATATGACAGATACCAACGAAACTTGCTGTCTTAATTCTGCTTTCAGCCGCATGGCTATTGATGGATTGCCTTGTAACTGTCCATTACCTTGCTTTTCAACTGCTTACGATGTGCGACTGTCAAGTGCTCTTTGGCCATCTGAATCTAATTACCTTGATTCTTTTTGCGATGAATGTTCAGCTGAGAAACAATCTGCCAAAGAGGGTAAGCAATTTTTCCAAGATCTGCGGCAAAAAGAAGCACGGCTTAAGATATACTATTCCTCTTTAGAACGAACCATTTATGAACAAAAGGCAATGTTTCAAGATTCTGAACTGTACAGTCACTTGGGAGGACAGTTGGGTTTGTGGCTCGGTTTGTCAATCGTAGCCGGTTTTGAATTGGTAGAAAATATGATTTATATATGCAAATACTGTGCTACCTTAATACGCAGTTCAGAAAACAAATAAGTGAAAACTCCTGTTTACCAAATAAACATTAAAGTTAAATGTGCAGCTAGTTGTGAATATTATGTAATGTGCTTATGGCAAAAAAAAAATGTGTGAGCTTTTTTTTTTGATAAACATTTAAACTGTTAACTTTATTAATGATAGATAATGATTATTATTGCCTTTATAAATCATCAAGGACGATTATTATTGACTGGAAAACCTGGCCAATGAGATTGAAATGTCTCTCACCTTTTGAATTTTCCTCTAAAATTTCTTAATGTCCACTATTTTATTTCAGGATTCTTTTTAAAAAAAAGTTATAGTCCGGATAGTATACATAAAACCCATCTCTTAGAAAGAGATCGTGGGGAGGGGAAGTGGTATGAAAACAGGGAGGTCTGGGAGCAGGAAAACACAATGATGAACCTACGAGTCAAACGCTAAAATCGGGTTTTCAGGTGTTTTCCACCGAGATAGGACTTGGCAGACCCATTGCGTTTTAATATGCGAATTGAGTTTTAACTCATTCTGGAATTCCAGCCATGAACTCGATGGGTAGATTGTCTGTGCTAACGCCTCCCGATCTATTAGCTTCTCGGAAATTCGCTAATGCGTCAGTGCCGACTTCTATCAATGTCTCGATATTAATCCCTTAATATTTTTGCTTAAGGAACATTGAGTACCGTGGGAAGGTTCCTTTTTTAGTAAAGTTCTATTCGTGCAACAACCTGCACTTTTGCGAGCTGCAGCGCCCCTACATGCTAATTGTGCCGAATAAAATGTTTTAAAACATTGTTAATAGATGGTATTTGATTTCTGGCAAACCTCAAGTACAACATACATGTAAAACGAGATTAAAATGAGTGAAAGATGTGAAAGGAAATTCCAGAAAATGAGTTATTGTCAACTGAAATGTGGGTTGTACAACAGGAAGGTAGGTAGCAGTAGAGGGAGGAGTTTATAAGCAGATAATCACAATTACGTTCTTTAAATAGTTACTTATACTATTGATATATAAATATTTTTGCATCTTATAATGAAAAACTGTAATTTAAATTTCATTGTAAATTTCACTGTAAAATCAGGAATATTTAGACTTTATACCAAACGAAATTTCTTATGTTTTAGTTACACCCTCGATAGGTAAATATTCCCATTTAACAACATTTATTACTTCAATTAAAATTATAACAGTTTAACATTTTAATTAATTATACTACTTTTGCATCTTAGAATGAAAAATATTTTTAATAACGTTTACTCCTAGTTATAAATATCCAATCCTTTAAAACTTGTCATTACACTACAGTTATTTATTTTAAAAAAGCATTTTTTTATATCAAAATAATTATTTTAATGAATATTTTGTTAATTCGCTTCTGGGCCTAGCCCCCGATATGCTATTTCTTTCGGCCAGCAATTAAAGTGTCGTCTCTAAAAAATTACGTTCCTTTACAGAAGCCAGTCGTAAAATAAAGCAGATGCATCATTGTACACCGTAAAAAAAAAAAAAAAAAAAAAAAAAAAAAAAAAAAATACGACCAGTTTTCCTTAGGAATCGGAAAAAAAGTTGTCCTTATCGTACCGGAAAATTTTCCAACCCAGGTCGGAATAAAATCCGTAAAATACCGTTTTATTGACTAGTTCCTTTTTTTTTTACGGATTTTATTCCGAGCTGGGTCGGAAAATATTCCGGTACGATAAGGGCAACTATTTTTCAAATTCCTACAGGAAAACTGGTCGGATTTTTTTTTACAGTGTACTGTTAAATACCGATAACCTCTATTGCAATTTTTAAACTTCTAAGCATCGCACATTGTTAATTTTTATACCGCCGTATTGGGAAAAAAAGTACTTTTACCTGCAATTTGTTTGAAAACTGCATCGCAATTTATTTTTGACACATTTTTTTTTTTTTTTTTTGTAGTATTTAGCGTCATTTCTTTAATTTTGGCAACCTCCATTTCTGTAGAAAGTAAAGGAAAAACAATTGGAAAATAGTAATTTTATCTTTTTGTTGCCATTTTCTCATAACTGAAAAAAAAAATGTAATTAGAATACGTGCTATTTTGAAAAAATATAAATGAATGATTTTTAATAAAATATGGATTATAATGCTATTATAAACTATATTTAATTTTAAGTATCTATATTAATGTTACAAACAAATGAAGGCCTATGAATTATTAGATAGCCAGTTTTTTATGTCGAGTTTCTTGTATGATGTCATCGGTTTTTGGTGGATTTGTCCATTATTCAGCGATAGTGACGCCCCTATGCATATTTTTCTGTAAATGTTGTTTAAAGACTGGATCGTAAATGTGGAATTCTTCAGGGGATGCGAATGACTGCATTTTATATAAAATAAAGTGAAAAACTTAAATATGTTTTGTTCTATCGATATTTATAAACATGTATATATATAGTGAGCAAAAAAAGTATTTGCACGCAGACGATTTTTCGCATAAGTAACCATAGAAAGCAAATTTGATACTATTCTCTTAATTATTCATTTATTTAAATAAGAAGAAAATAAAAATAACTACCCATTTTCCTTAAACAGTAATATTACACATTTTATAAAATAAATTAATATTTTCTCATACCTAAAAAGTATTTGCACAAGAAGCATTTACTGTTAAAAAAGGCATTAAATGTGAACATTATGCAAATGTTTAGCATATCAGTCCTGCAGTACATTAGCCCCGCACTTTAAAGTCACGTAATATTAATATTAACTGGTCAGTTGATATTAACACGTAATATTAACTGGAGCAGGGATTCTGGGGAGTTTTGTTCTAATGGCGCCGAAAACGTGTGAACTGTCTGTTGCTACCCTTATATTTCTTCACAATTCTGGATTAAGTTACCGAGGAATACGTAAAAAATTAAATCTAAACTTTTCTAGTGTTCGTTATGTAATTAAGAAGAAAAAAGAAACTGGTTCGACAATAAAAAAGCCGTGAACTGAGCGTCCAAGAAAGCTAAATACCAGGCAAAGGACAGCCATCATAAAAGAATCTTCAAAAAACCCTTTTCTAAGTGCTCGAGAATTGGCTGTTGATGTCACTTCAACGTCGGGAACAATAGTTACACCACAATCAATTAGAAATAGTCTTCATGATGCAAATATTCGAGGAAGAGCCCCTCGAAAAAAACCATTTATTAGTGAAACAAATAAGGTGAAAAGACTTGAATTTGCAAAAGCTTATGTCAGCAAACCACTACAGTTTTGGAAAACTGTTATTTTTTCCGATGAAAGCAAGTTCAATATTTTTGGCTCAGATGGTAAGAAAACTGTATGGCGAAAGCCAAATACTTCTCTTCAAATTAAAAACTTGAAACCAACTGTAAAACATGGCGGTGGTCATGTAAGGATTTGGGGATGCATGTCTTTTAACGGAGTTGGCGAAATGACCTTTATTGAAGGCAATATGAATGCTAAACAATATATTAATATATTGCGAGATCATTTCTCTAATAGTGCTCTGAAATTAGGAATTCCTAATTCATATTATTTCCAACAGGATAACGATCCGAAACAAACTGCATATATTACGAGGTTATGGTTGCTTTATAATGTAAAAAATCAATTGAAAACGCCACCACAATCACCAGACCTCAATCCGATTGAAAATTTATGGCATATTTTGGATGTGAAAATAGGGAAAAAGAAAATTTCTAACAAATCAGAACTTAAGCAAGCTCTTAGGGAAGAATGGCTACAAATCAGCAGTGAAACATGTCATAAATTAATAGAATCAATGCCCAGACGATTACAAGCTGTAATTGAAGCAAAGGGCATGCATACTAAATATTAGCACTGTTTTTAACTCATAAATAATTTCTTTAGTTCTATTTTTATTGCTAGTGTACGAATATTTTTTTGGCAGTACAAATGTTACTTTTTTATGTTTTCATATTTTAAATATAATTATTAAGTCAGATATTAAATATGTTTATTTTTTTTGTAAAAGTGTTGGTATTTTTAATTCTTAGTTGCTTTTTATTTATTTATACATATGCTACAACAAGTTTACCCGGTGTGCAAATACTTTTTTTGCTCACTGTATATATATATATTATATATATATATTTTTTTTTCATCGGGGGGCGATACTCAATTCTGAAAAAGTAGAATTCCTGTTTTCTAGTTTTTTTTTTTTTAAAGACAAACTTAAATTTCTCACTATCCGAAGAAAAAAGACGATCTACTTCTGTATAAAACAATTTACATCATAACATTAAAAAATATATTAAGAAACTTTTCAAAGTTTTTCTTTAAAATGTAATCTTTCATTTATTTACAGTTCATTTTCTTAATTCCCAAAAGAATTTTTTTAACTAGGAAATTTCTGAATAAACTCATTTTTTACTGCAAAGTAAATTCAAATATTTAATTACGTGAATTTTTATTCACATTGCTAACAAGGCGTAAAACCAACTGAGTGAAAAAGTATCCAGGCCAGGGTTCGAACCTGGGTCTTTGGTTGAGCGCACCAATGCTCTACCAACTAAGCCACCTGGAACGACACATACGAGGATGTATTAATAAGTTTTTGCCCTCACATAGAAATAATTGAGTGAAATTTATGAAATTGCTACAGTGTACGAGTCCTTTTCTATACAGTCACCGTGCACAGTAACACATTTCTGCAAACGGTATTCAAAAAGAGGGGGGAGGATGTATGCCAGGAGGCGCGGTAGTAGACCCAAAGGGGGGCATTATTCTAACTTTTGCCGACCCCCGCATGTGACATAGTGTTGAAAAGGCCTGTAAACACTTATTCATGCTATGCACCTCCCCCCAAATTTGCCCTCCGCGAGGCACGTTTCTAAATTTTGCGGACATCATTAATACCCCCGCAAATTTGTGGGGAGGGGATCGAGAGTGCATAACATGAATAAGTGGTCACAGGCCTTTCTAACACTATGTCGCATGTGGGGGTCGGCAAAAGTTAGAAAAATGCTCCCTTTGGGTCTACTATCGCACCTCCTGGAATACATCCTCCCCCCCTCTCTTTGAAATACCGTTTGCAGAAATGTGTTACTGTGTACGGTGACTCTATAGAAAAGGACGAATACAATGTAGCAATTTCATACATTTCACTCAATTATTTCTATGTGAGGGCATGATACACACTCGTATAGTCTAGCACCCTTCACTCTTAAATGTTGGTAAGGCTGCAAACCCCAGCACAAGATGAAATAACTCCATGAACCACAACCCTGCAGCAAACATGAATCCAAATTAATACAGCATCGATAATATATATTTAATAATTTTTAAATGATTTTTTAAAATTATTAAATAAATTCAAATACGTTATATAAAATTAAAAAAGGCATTTTTTTCTTTCATTACCCAAATAATTAAAATATATATATACTAGTATTAAAAAATGCTCTGACGAGCACCAAAAAAGGCTAATATGTTTTTAAGTATGAAAAAGGGTTTGACAAGTGCTTCTAATTGAGCATGAAAAAAGACAAGGGATCCCTTCTTGGTTGCAGCTCACTGTCAATGCCAATTTTGAAAAAGTCATATTTGCGCTTTTTCCATTTAAAATAAATTCGCGGTACTTTAGTTAATCTTTCCGTCGTGCTTTACATATTAACTGCACTGTTGTACCGCGCATGCGTCTGCAATGCAACTTTGTACAGTGCACTGTGTACCATTATTTCTCTATAAATTATACTACACTGTACATTCCTATTATGCTTTTGATTTTTGAACCTCAGAGCACACTCACACTGTGCGTTTGTACTTCCGTATTAAAGGTGTATGCGTCTAATGTTCGTTTATAATTTACATGCATTGCTGTACTGCATAGTACATTTACAGCCACAGCCACTTGCATATAATTTCAACAATCAATGAATGCATTACACTGCTATGCATGCACATGTGGAATTGTTTCTGTGCAGAGTGCTGCAACAGTCTGCACTACAAATCAGTTTTCTGTACAGTTCTACACGGCAGGCATGCTTGGTTGGCCCTGCATGAGTGTGATACGCTGCAGGAACTAAGGTTTTTGGTACTATGTCGCCTTACATTCATGTTTAATCAGGCTGTGTCTTTACTGGCTGTGTCTTTATACTACACATTTTTATCATAACTGTGACTGATTTTTTTTTTCTTTTTTTTATGAAAAAAGCGCAAATATGATTTTTTCAAAATTGGCATTGACAGTGAGCTGCAGCCAAGAAGGGACCCCTTGTCCTTTTTCATGCTCAATTAGAAGCACTTGTCAAACCCTTTTTCATACTTAAAAACATATTAGCCTTTTTTGGTGCTCGTCAGAGCATTTTTTAATACTAGTCATTTAAATTTTTTGATAATTATATATTGAATATAAATAAACCTGAGTTGCTTTCAGATATTCCAATACTTTTTTCTTATTTCGCCCAATAATGCACTATTTAACCAAGTAATGTACACTGTTTTAAGAGGTTCAAGGTTTTTTAATCAAATTCACGTTATTTTTATTCATAATTTAATTTACTTGGGCTCCCTTAAATATAATTATATAATTCCTTAAACTGATACAGTAAACTCTGTCTAAGGCGGAATCGGTCGGGACTGAGAAAAATTTCCGTGGTAGACAATATTCCGACTTATGCAAAAGAGTTTCCTCCCACTCCAAAAAATGCGCAAATCGTATATTTTTTTTACGTTCGTAACTTTTAGTAATGTTCTTTAAAACGAAATTTTTAATGAAATAAGATTATTAAATTTATTGTTTTTAATAATTTCGAAACACATTATTTGAACACAAAAATAAATATTACCAATAAGAAATTGCTCTAATTCGAAAATTTAATGAAAATCATTTAATTTAATCAATACAATTACATACTTTATATTTCGCATGTTAGTTTAAAATATAAAAAAAAAAATCCTTTATCGATGTTTGTTTTTATTTCCGTTTACCATGCATTCTACACTAACGCGTAGGGTAGTAATTATCGGTATTATTATTTTTTTTTTAATTTCTCTGAACAAGAAAAATAATTTCGAGGTGCCTAATACTTCTCAAGCCGAACTGTTTGAATTGCACCGCTGTCTTCAACCTTTTCAGAAGCGTGGTCATCCTCATTTGCTTTCCTAAGACAACGGTGAGTCTTTTGAGGCGGCTTGTATTTAGTTGTTGGTTGTATTTATGACGGCCAGTTATTTGCACGAGGGATATAGGCCCAGGGGGGAGTGCCCTTCGTGGGGGTCTTTCTAAGGGAACCTAACCCGTATTAACGCTTGGAAATCCAAGTTTCGAAGAAAACCACGAAAACTCCGAACGATTAGGCCGACGGGCGCTATTGGGATCGAACCCAGCACCTCCCGTCTATACCAGCTTCGAGAGCAGAACCTCTCAGCCACTGGTGGGGCTTTTTCAGGGGGCATTTCTGAGCAAAGTTTGGAAATCCATTTAACAGCATCAAAAACACTGATGTTTTTTTTTTTTTTTTTTTTTTTTTTTGGCAGTTAACTTCGGGAATGAGACAGTAAGCTATCACTTTGAATTTGAGAGCAACCTTAAAAGGCATAATATACTGTACGTAGAAAATACTTATTTTCATAAATGTGCATCTTTCTAATAATAATAATTTTTACATGCAAATTTATATAGGAAAAATGATTATTTCATTTTTTAAATGCAAGAATTTGTTAAAATGTAAGCAGTTTCTAGTTATTTAAATTAACTTTTTTAAACTATTACGGAATTTAAATAAAATTATCGGCATTCAGTATATGACGTATGTATATCGGTTTTTAAAGCTTCATAAACGGAATGCTTTTCATGTTTAAAATATCCTTTTCTTCCGCCTTATGCAAAATTTTGCTTTTGATGGGACCTTAAAAACATTTCCGTTCCCGCGTTAGAAAGATTCCGGTTATGCAACAAGAATTAATGTTATTTTCTATGGGTTCGCCGGGACTTGAAAAATTTTCCGCGGTAGACAGATTTCCGGCTTGCACAGAGTCCGCCTTAGACAGAATTTACTGTATTAGTTTTTGTTGCATTAAAATATCTCAATTTGTTGATTCTCTCTAAACATGTAAACCCTATTTGTTCACAATGGACGTCTATAGGAATTTGGCGATATATCGCCAAGTTGGTGACAAACTTGGCGGTATTTGACGACAGAACAGGGTCCCGCCTATGGTAACCCCCCTTATAGGTATGGAGATGCATTAAATGCTGTTCTATAACCAATGAGATGCATTTCATTCAAGCGTTGCCATTAAACAATTAACAAACAATAGCTATTTCTGTGACACATACGATAGCGTAATATATATATATATATTATCGTAGAAATCGAACGTTTAGGCCACATCGTATTGTTTAGCTAGACCGGTTATACTAACATCATCCTCATGTTTTGCTACAATTTCTTTTATTGAACAGCAGTTCGCTTAAGTTTCTTACTACTGCTATCACTAAGCACTTTTTCCTTCTTAGAAGCCACAATGAGAGCTAAAATTAGCGCAAACTTGAGTAAAAGTAAAACAAAAGTTAATTTTTTTTTACAGTAATAAAGGTACACAAAGCATTCTGATATGCACATCTTACTCCAAACTCGACTAATAACAAGAATTATGTGAGGGTTGCCAATTGAACTATTCGGCAGCCTTGGTCGTGAACCATTGGTCGTGATATTGCACACCAACCGAGCCAAATTTTGATCACCGAAGTTGGACACAAACCGAACTGGTCATAAACAGAGGCGGTCGTGAACCGATGTTCCACTTATATTTTGACCTATAAGTTTTCAAATATGGCATTATTTATATATTCAATGGCGATAATCATTAAGCATCTTGGCGATTTTGGCGATGAAACTCACCGATTTCAAAGTAACGTTCCAAAGTGTACTTGAACCGCCACAGATGTCATATACGCATCACGTTGACGCGATATTTTTCTGACGCCAATGTCATATATTCACCGGGTACTTAACTGGCGCCAAAGTTTTGTTATTTTGCTTGATATGGTAACCCGGATGTTGTTGTTTATTTATTAATAAATTGTTTATTTTCTTTTTTAAAATTATATAAATTGTTTTGTTCTATTGTTATTAATTAAACTTTTTTAAATTTCGCCAAATTGGCGTCAGAAAAAATATCGCGCCAACGTGGTGCGTATATGACATCTGTACCATACTTGGTACAACTTGATTATCCTGTCGACCAAAAAATTATCGCCAAACTATAAGATTAAATGACAATAATGGATGATAGTAAATGTTACATTCACTTGACATTAAACACGATACACGTGTTTGTTACGTCATCAAGTGATTTTTAATTCAAGTTTTGGCACAGATGCCATATACGCTCCATATTGGCGCAATTTTTTTTACGCCAATGTCATATACTTACCAGGTACTTAACTGGCGCCAAAGTGTCGTTATTTTGCACGGATATAGATGATATATTAACGAGGTTTTCGCCAAATTGGCGTCGGAAAAAATCGCGCCAATATGGAGCGTATATGACATCTGTGCCCAAGTTTTTATTAGTATTTTTATTAATTTTTTACTAATTTATTTATTCTACCGTTATTTAAAATAAAAATTATGTCAGTTTGTATCATTTGGCGAACAGTTTGGCGAAATTGGTCGAAGGAATAATCAAGTAGTACCGTATATTTTTGCTGTACATTTTCGATAATATCTCAAGCAAAAGTATCTAAAGTTAAACGAAACCCTAATTATTTAAGGCACATATGTCATATACACAACGGGTTTGGCTCGTTTTTTTTCTGACGCCAACTTGACGAAAACCTCGTTTTCGAATAACAGTTAGATACATATTTTTAAATTACTTTCTATTATTTTAAAATTGAAATAACAATAAATAATGAAAAGTATAATTAATAACTATAGAACAAAACAATTTATATAATTTTAAAAAATAAAATAAAAATAAATAAAAAAATAATAAATAAACAACAATAACTCAGTTACCGTACCATGCAAAATGACGCCATTAACGCGCCAGTTATGTAGTCTGGTGCGTATATGGCATCTCTTCCTTATTTAAAATAGATGGAAGGCTATTTTGTAAGGTATGCTTAGTATGTGAAGTATTTATATTACTGCATACTTATCGCTTGTGTAAGTCAGGATGTTATGATGATAATTAAAAAAAAAACTTACATTTAGCTCCTGAACAGAAGCTTGGGATTTACCCTGTTTTTTTTCCCCTATCAACTCGTTTGTGCTCCTTTGTGTCTATTACTCCAGTTCAAAATAATTATCAAGAAAGTTTATACATATATTTATGAAAATTATGCATTATCTGCTTAGGTTGACGTCGGTTTCAAAAATACAAAAATTTATCAGTTGAATTTCAGTTTTTATTGACTTATAAAAACAAAAGTACACGTGTTATCCTTTTTTTTAAAATTATTGTACTGCTTTTTAGGGAGTGGCAACACGGAAGAAATTATTGAATTAGAAAATTAAAAAATGAAAAGGAGAGATTACTATAATTTTATGGAGACATTATAAAAGACAAATTTGATTTTCTCAGCGACCGTCAAACATACAAAGATGAGAAAAAAAATCTATTTTAAGTCTGAACAAGAGGATCAAAATAAAACAAAAACTAAGTTAATCCACCGACTGGAACGTTAGCTACACTATGTTGAATTTTGTGTCTTCATTTTTTCGTTTAAGGTTAAATAAAAAACTACTCAAAGCTACAGTAATTTTTTTAATGGTATCAGTTTATTCATCTCGTCGAGTTCTATCGTTCAAAAGAAAAATCATTGTCGTATGTCAACTGGTTCGCCAGAAATTTAAGAAAGTCGTTTGAATTTTCTATTTCTTAATCATATTATAGCTTAACGCTGCCGCGTTTGCTATGATATGACCTTTAATAAACTTGATTTTAAATTTCTCTCTATTCTAAAAAAAAGTAACTACCGCTGTCACCGCCGCCGCCGGTTTTGATTTTTTTGTGACCGGAGGCCTTTCTTCGTTAATATTAACAAAAATAATGCATACAAAAATATGAAAATCGGTGGTTTTATACAGAAATGTTTGATAAACACGCTGATGCAGACAGTTTTCAAATCGAAGAATTATTGTAAGAGTTATTTAATGCTAAAGTTGGACAAAATCGTTCCACTAAAAAAGTTTTATAGCAGCAAAAACTATACATGGCAGTGTAATCATTTTTAGATCATTTTATGCGTTAGAATTTGCCGGAGTGCAGATTGCATTAATTTTTTTATTTTGACTCATTTTTTCAGGTTTTATTTATATTTTAAATTCAAATTTTCAGCATTTCTAGAGATATTTTTTACAGATTTCAGAAAATTGTACTAATTTAAACTGTTGCCAACTGTATAAAAAGCGCAAGCAATAATGTTTGCTTCAAATTAAAAATTTATTTACACGTGACTATTATAAACAGGAAAAAAACTTTCAAATTAGAATTAAATAATTGCGTATAAAAAGCAGGATCTTATTAAAAATTACGTCATAAAAAGTATACACGTGAATTTTAAAAGAGAAAGGATATTGTAAAATAATAAATTCATTAACATGCGTTAGAAGTCTTAGGAGAAATTACGTCATATTTACGTCACATTATAGTTATCACATAAAATGAACACAAAATAATATTGCAAAAAAGTTTAAATTTAGAAATTGCGCTAGACATTTATTTGATATTTTGAGAATGAATTTAAAATGTCTCATTTAAAAGAACTTTCTTTTCGCTTTGTTAAGAAATACCAGGAGACAAAGACTCTCTTTACTTAATTCCTTTTATATTAGCTTATTTTGAAATGTTGTTACACGTGTATACGTCATCAAGTTATTTTTAATTCGACGCTTTATTTATGTTTTTATTAATGTTGTACGAATTTATTTGTTCTTTCGTTATTTAAAATAAAAATTATATCAATTTGTATAATTTGGCGAGTAATTTGGCGATTTATATAATTTGGCGAAATTGGTCGACAGCATAATCAAGTAGTACCGCAGCGGATTTGGCGTTAAAATTCCCCAATCAAAGAGAAATGAATAGAAATTCGTTTATAGGGAGATCGCCACTGTTTTTTAAATTATAATTCAATCTTTCGAAATCTTTTGAAAGCCGATCAAATTAGCGTGCATTTAGCATCTGCGGTGTCTGGACGGGGGTTGGCGAGCGTAGCTCGTAGGGGGCCGAGCCCCCTAGTTGGATATATTTTTTTAACAATTCAAAATCTTTTCAGAACAGATTAACCTTTATTGTTTTCTTTTCTTTTTTTTTTGGGGGGGGGGGGGGATGTCGACAGTTATTCTAATTTTAAACACACAAATTAAAAATTTAAAAAATGCAAAATTCATACGCTAGTTTTTAAAAAATGATATTTTTATAATTTTTAAACGAGTTTTTAAACAAGTGGGTAAGTGTGATCATAGATCGCACAAAGGGTTTCGTTTAATATTCCTTTCAAAACACTTTCTTTCAAAACGTCCAATACATTTATCGCCATGGAATACCTTCTAAATTTTGGCAAACACATCCTAAACTATGTTAAAGTTTCAAACATATTCGCCTTGTTATATTTCCTAATTTTGTTCGCCCCCCCCCCCCAAAATGCTACGATACATCACATGACGGGTATCTGCCAAATTTAGAAAAGTGCCCCACTTGGGGGGGAGTGGGCAGATGGTCACCATGATTTTTGACGCGGCCTGATTTTAAAAATTTATGTTATGTTTTATAAGCCATATTAAAGTTTCAAACAGATCGTCCAGTTATATTTCCTAATTTTGTTCGCGCACCTCCCTCAACCCCCCCCCCTCCTCGAAATGCGACGCGCCCTTCTTCTTTATAATTTATTATCGTGTGTTATAAAGTATCTTAAAGTTTAATACAGATTGAATTGTTAGATTTCCTACTTTAAATGAAATCGCGGTCTGTTAATTCCACATTCCACCACCAGGGAGCGCACTGTATTCTTAACAAAAGCGTATCTGAACGAAACTCCTTTACACAACCCATTAGTAGATATGTTACTCGAGGGGGTGGCGGTCTTCAGCAAGAATTTAAGATAATTGTTGAAATTACTGTTCGGAAATAGTGGTAATTTAACTTTTGACATATTTATATTTAATAAGTATAAGTAGCATGTATGTGAGAACTCCATCAAAAAACGCACCTGAAACGGTATGAAACAAAAAAGAAATATTTTGCCCCTCCCCCTCTCCCCACCTTCCCGAAATTTCACGCGCCATTTTTTATAAACTTTTTCTAATGTGTTATAAACTATCGTAAAATTTCAAACAGATCGCCTTGTTATATTTCCTAATTTTAACAAAAATGTTAGTTCTACATTCCACCACCAGGGAGCGCACTCTATTCTTAACAAAACTGTATCGGAAGGAAACTCTGTTAAACAACCTATAAGTAGATATGTTACTCGAGGTGGTGGCGGTCTTAATAAGAAATTAAGATATTTGCTGAAATTACTATTAGGAAATAGTGGTAACTAAACTTTAGACAATTTTATATTAAATAAGTAGCATATATCTCAGGACTCCCTCAAAAAGTCACCTAAAGCGGTCAGAAACGCTAATTTTTTAAATAGAAATCTAGCGCCCCCCCCCCTCCCCGGAATTTCGCGTGTCATTCTTTCTTACACTTTATCTTATGTGTTATAAAATATCTTAAAGTTTCAAACAGATCGACTTGTTAGATTTCCTAATTTTAACAAAACCGCGTTATGTTAGTTCCACATTCCACCACCAGGGAGCGCACTCTATTCTTAACAAAACTGTATCGGAAGGAAACTCCGTTAAACAACCTATAAGTAGATATGTTACTCGAGGTGGTGGCGGTCTTAATAAGAAATTAAGATATTTGCTGAAATTACTATTAGGAAATAGTGGTAACTAAACTTTAGACAATTTTATATTAAATAAGTAGCATATATCTCAGGACTCCCTCAAAAAGTCACCTAAAGCGGTCAGAAACGCTAATTTTTTAAATAGAAATCTAGCGCCCCCCCTCCCTCCCCGGAATTTCGCGTGTCATTCTTTCTTACACTTTATCTTATGTGTTATAAAATATCTTAAAGTTTCAAACAGATCGACTTGTTAGATTTCCTAATTTTAACAAAATCGCGTTATGTTAGTTCCACATTCCACCACCAGGGAATGCACTCTATTCTTAACAAAAGCCTATCTGAACGAAACTCCTTTACGCAATCTTTCCGTAGATAGATGGGTCGGGATGGTGGCGGTCTTAAACAAGAATTTAAAATATTTCCTGCGGTAACAAACGCTAAGATTTTAAAAATAATTCTAGCTCCCCACCCCCCTCCTCGAAATATCACACTCCATTCTTTTTTACACTTTTTTCTATGTGTTATAAACTATCTAAAAGTTTCAAACAGACTGAGTGGCGGTCTTAACCAATAATTCAAAATATTTCCTGAAATTACTATTAGAAAATAGTGGTATGAAGTAAACTTTCTGATGATGAATGAGTTATACTTATCTCATATCGCTGTTCAAAAAGCCCAGGCAAATTATTAGATTTCCGAATTTAAGTTAATTCGTGGTTAAATAAGCGCATCTCTTCAATTTAATCGACGCATTTGATAGGAATAAACCGATTAATTAAATAATAATTAATATTTCAGCTTGTAATTAAGATAGGACTTAGATATGGGTATCAATGAAATCAGCGAGAAATTTGACATCGGGATGCCAAAAAATTTAATATTTAAAAAGTTAAAATTTCGTATTAAAATATGCTATTATGGAAAACCGCAGCGTCCTCATGTCTACCTGCTTTCCCGCCGAATTGAAATCTTTTTATTTCCTTGTCTTTCCAATTAAAGAAATTAAATTTTTATCGATCGATTTTTAGTGGATATTTTAACTTATACATATCGCAGAAATGTGAACTTTATACCAAATGAAAGTAGATTTTTTTCTGCGTCTGTCTATTCCATTTACAAATTTCTCGGACCAATATTTTCTGATATACGATTTCGCTTTAAAATCTCCACTTCATTTTTCGGCTTAATTTCCTCCGTGGTAACCGTGCATTCGGCTGATTTTACTGGCAACCCTTAGGAGAAACACGGATGATTTCGAGAAAGTCCGTTTGAATTTGCGTTAAAAAGGTGGATTGGTTAATTTTAGAAGTTAATTAGCCCGTAATTCGGTTAATTATTAACTTTTTCAAAATTTTATGATTTGTTGTTTGATGTGAGGTGTTCAGTTATAAGTACCCAAAATTTCAAGTCTCTAACATGTATAGTTTCTGAGAACGGGCTCTGTGACGGACAGACGGACAGACAGACAGACAGACAGAGGAGCGAGACGAATAGGGTTTCGTGAGATGAACGAAACCCTAAAAATGATATGTTTTATAATTTTTAAACGAGTTTTTAAAATTATTAAATAAATCCAAATACATTATATAAAATTTAAAAACGCTATTTTTCTCTTTCATTATTCATATAATTAAAAAAAATTATGACCTTTAATAAACTTGATTTTAATTTTTGTATATGATATTTTTTTAATCTCAGATTTTTCATTTTGTGGTTATAATAACTCTTTACATTAGGGATGCACAACCTGTGGCCCGCGGGCCAAAAGTGGCCCGCGAATTCGTCAATTACTAAGTGGAAAAAATTATCATGAATTTCGTCAATTTGCCGCAGGAAAATTGAAAATTTCGTCAGTCAGTTAACAATCGCAAATTTCGTTGATCGGGTGCGGAAAAATAACGAATTTTGTCAATGAAGTTCAAAAAAAGCGCGAATTTAGTTGATCGGACACAAAAAATCGCTAATTTCGTCGATCAAGCATGCACGGAAAAATCGCGAAATTTGTCAATGAAGCGCGGAAAAATTCTAAATTTCGCGGATCGGGCACGAAAAAATCGCGTTAATTTTGTTGGTCGGGCACGGAAAAAGTGCGAATTATGTCAATTAGGCGAAGGAAAATACCAAATTTCGCTGATCGGGCAAGAGAAAATCGTTAATTTTGTAGATGATGCGCGGGAATTTTGCAAATTTTGTTTATGATACGCGGAAAATTTTCAACTTTTGTTGATCGGTTGCAGAAAAATCGTGAGTTTTGTCAGTCGCGAGAAAAGATCAATTTCTTAAATTTGCCGCCAGAAAAAATTGCAAATTTCGTCAGTCAGTTGAGAATCACGAATTTCGTCGATCGGGTGCGGAAAAATTGTGAATTTTGTCGATTAGGAGCGGAAAATTAAAAAAAAATCGATCGGCTGCTGAAAAATCGCGTATTTCATATGGTTATCAAGAATTTCGTCAATTTGCCGCGGGAGAAATTACTAATTTCTTTGTATGGGCGCGGAAAAATTACAAATTTCGTCGATCAGGCACGGAAGAATCGCAAATTTCGTTGGTCGGGACGAAAAAAGTCGTAAATTTTGTCGATGAGGCGCTGAAAAATCGCAAATTTTGTTGATCAGGCACGGAAAAATGCGAATTTTCTCGCTGATGCGTGGAAAATTTGAAAATTTCGTTGGTAGGCTGCAGAAAATCGCGAGTTTCGTCAGTTTATCGTGAGAAAAAATCGTGAATTTCGTCAATTTGCCGTGGAAAAAAATCTCAAATTTCTTTGATCGGGCGCGGAAAAACCTCAAATTCCGTTGACCGGGCGCGGAAAAATCTCAAATTTCGTTGATCGAGCGCGGAAAAATCTCAAATTTCGTCGATCGGGCACGAAAAAATTTCGAGTGTTGTTGATCGGGGTACGAAAATCGCGAATTTCGTTGATCGGGATGAAAAAATCGCGAATTTTGTCTGTCAGGCACGGAAAAATCTCAAATTTCGTTGATCAGGCACGAAAAAATCGCGAACTTTCTAGCAGATGCGTGGAAAAATTGAAAATTTCGTTGACCGGCTGCGGAAAAATCGCGAGTTTCGTCACTTTATCGTGAAAAAATTGCGAATTTCGTCAATTTGCCGCGGGGAAAATTGCAAATTTCGTCAGAGTCAGTTAAGAATCGCGAATCTCGTTGATCAGGCACAGAAAGATGATCGGAAAAATTGCGAATTTTGTCCACTGGCTTCGAAAAAATTGCTAATTTTGTCGATCGGGTGCGGAAAAATCGCAAATTTCGTTGATTAGGTACGGAAAAAATGAAAAATTCGTTGATCGGCTCCTCCTCTCCCCTTCGTTCATAAAGTTAACATTTTTTTTTTCGGCACTAGCCATTTTCATGCCTATGTTTGTTTTTTAGTACTTTTAATAAAACAAAATTTACTCCCCCAAATAAAGTCAAAGATTACTATCACACATTCTAAATAATCCTTGCTATATCTCTATGTTATATATACAAACGTAAACTGTTGATATATCCTTGCCAACTAAATTGAATATCTTGACTGGGTAGGGGAACCTTGAATAGTACCCCCCCCCCCCTTCCCCTGAAACCACATTTTTTATCTGATTATAGGCCACAGATTACCTCCCCGAAATGGAATTCTCTCCATGTTACTGATGTGGCCCTCGACTACCCAGAAATTTTTGTAAGTGGCCCTTCTCTTAAAAAGGTTGTGCACCCCTACTTTACATAATAACCTTTCTTTTTTTAACAATTCAAAATCTTTTCAGAACAGATTAACCTCTATTGTTTTATTTTCATATATATATGTTTTTTTTTCTTGTTTTTTTTTGGGGGGGGGGGGGGGCGACAGTTACTCTAATTGCAAACACACAAATAAAAAAATTAAAAAATGCAAAATTCATATGCTAGTTTTTAAAAAATTATATTTTAAAAAATTATTAGGATAAAAGGAGATTTTCAATAGAAAAAAAAAAATAAATAAATAAAATAGCATATTTTGATTTTACGTAACACATTTCAATCTACTGCACTCTGAAAAATAGGAGTTTATTCATGTAATTATGTTTAAACATAGCAAAATTTTTTGTTCTACAGAAATGCAAATTTTCATTTTCTTTTTCATTAAATTCATAAAAATGTAAAATTTCACAGTTAAAATTATATATATATATGTGTGTGTGTGTGCAAAAACATATACAGTAAACCCTCGATTTAATGGACTAATTGGGACTAAGATGTGTCCGTTAAATCGCAAAGTACTATTTATAATATTATTTTGTTATAATTATAGTACATATATGTATATTATTACGTACTTGTAATTACATATTTTGTTATAATTATAGTACATATATATATATTATTACGTACTTGTAAGTACATATATTATTACAGTGTAAATTACATATATATATAATATATATATACAATATATGTATATACATAAATATATATTGTATATACATATATACTACTGTATATGTATATATAAACACAATACATTAATTTTAATAATACAATATTAGTAATGAAATACAAACGAATTAACACATATGCAACTCTTATGCATGCATAGAACTAAAAGCATATCACATGGCCGCATAGGTCGCCAGCATCATTGCGCATGCTTAGAACGAAAACCACGCTGCAGTGAGAATCAAAGCGTGCGCTTTCGGCGTTTCGTGTTCTTTCCCTTTTTTTAAGGTTTCGTTCATTTGATCACGAGACATTGTGTCGCCACAGATATAATAAATATTTTTTTTATTTTACCGAGAAATCGCTTTTTAAAAATAGTAAAAAGAAATGCTTTGTCGTTGTTCATTGCTTGATTTTTTACATATAAAAGCTTAAAAGAGGGTTGCGTGTTGATTCTCAAGTAGGAGAGGGGGGCAGTAATCCTTTTTTTTTTTTTTTTTTTCCCCGAAGCGTGTTTCATTGTTTCATAAGCTGTTTTATCATGGAGGCTTCCAGTAAATAATAGTGATAAATAAATATTTGACATTTGTCAAATATAAAAATTTGAAATACGGGCTACTTTTCTATCCATTATGGTAATTATTAACACAGTATAGAACCACATATCAAGAATGGTTGGGGTCAGATGTATTCCGGATAACTGGTTGGGCATTAAAGCAACATCCATTTGATCAGATTGGTAGAATATATGTGGCTGTGGCACTGATTTTGGTTTCAAATTGACCGCTGGATTACGCAAACTAAGATTCAGTCCAAAGAAAATCAAAAGTTAATTGGAGATTGAAAGAAGACAATTTATGGCTCCTCAGATTTTCATTTTTTAGTGCCAAAACGAAATTCTTTCCAAATTTCGCGAATAGCCGCCAGTTGTTGTTGTTAAACACAATTAACCTGTTTTAAACTATCAGTTTTGAGTTTCTATTCATAAAACCTTAATGTAATCATAATGTAACTTTATAACAAACAATCATATCGACTTGTGAATAGCGTCAGTTGATTCAGAATTTTAAAATATCAGCTAAAGCAGAAGATTTAGCACTAAAAGTGTACATTTTTGGGAGAATAGCCCATAGAACATCAGTGCCTGTAAGAGTAAAAGCAACTCTGCACATGGTTTATCAAAAACAGACAGCTCCACCTCATAAAGGGAGCTTCTAATCAACTGATCTTTAAAGTTGTGTGTTGCAGAAAGAAAATTGCTGTGTTTGGTGTAGTTTTCTTTACCGCCATACACAGACCATTTTTTTTTAATATCTCAAACTTATAATGAATGTTTAACAAAGGCTTTTATTATAATAAAAATTATGACAATAATTCTATATACATTTTTATAATTTTACATTTCTACCATCAGAAACAGTTTTTAAAGATTACATAATGGAAAATAACGGTACTTCTTTATTATCCTGTCAACCATTTTCCATAAATAAAAAAAAACTATTGTCTTTCTATTCGCCAAACTACACCTCACAATAAACCAATGGAAGAATGTTTGCCATTGGAATCTAAAAAAAATACAAGAAATTTGGAAAAGCCTCACTCACTAAAGTACCGTCAACTTTGTCCCACTTTTACCTGCTTTTACTCATATTTCCATTATTAAAAAATATTACATGTGATTTTTCAACGTCGAAATGGAGTTGTAAATAATTAACATGAAACAATGAAGCAAACTGTATGATTTTAAAGAGAAATTTTTTAATTTTTGAACTATTTTTAAAGTTTTGGAACAACATCTGGAACAACAGCCCTTGCTGGGGGCTACTTGGATCCATTCACTTAGTTTCATTTAAAATGAATACGTTTCATATGTAAATGAATACATTTTTATGGAAACCCCCTTGAAATAGCATTTGCTAATAAATTAACACTGCAAACTCAATAAACAGGTTTTTTTTTTTTTTTTTTTTTTTTTTTTTTTTTTTAACACTAGGGGGCTCGGCCCCCTACGAGCTACGCTCGCCAACCCCCGTCCAGACACCGCAGACTCTAAATGCACGCTAATTTGATCGGCTTTAAAAAGATTTCGAAAGATTGAATTGTAATTTTAAAAACAGTGGCGATCTCCCTATAAACGAATTTCTATTAATTTCTCTTTGATTGGGGAATTTTAACGCCAAATCCGCTGCGGTACTACTTGATTATCCTGTCGACCAATTTCACCAAATTATATAAATCGCCAAATTATACAAATTGATATAATTTTTATTTTAAATAACGAAAGAACAAATAAATTCGTACAACATTAATAAAAACGCAAATAAAACGTCGAAATAAAAATAACTTGATGACGTATACACGTGTAACAACATTTCAAAATAGCTAATATAAAAGGAATTAAGTAAAGAGAGTCTTTGTCTCCTGGTATTTTTTAACAAAGCGAAAAGAAAGTTCTTTTAAATGAGACATTTTAAATTAATTCTGAAAATATCAAATAAATGTCTAGCGCAATTTCTAAATTTAAACTTTTTTGCAATATTATTTTGTGTTCATTTTATGTAATAACTATAATGTGACGTAAATATGACGTAATTTCTCCTAAGACTTCTAACGCATGTTAATGAATTTATTATTTTACAATATCCTTTCTCTTTTAAAATTCACGTGTATACTTTTTATGACGTAATTTTTAATATGTTCCTGCTTTTTATACGTAATCATTTAATTCTAATTTGAAAGTTTTTTTTCTGTTTATAATAGTCACGTGTAAATAAATTTTTAATTTGAAGCAAACATTATTGCTTGCGCTTTTTATACAGTTGGCAACAGTTTAAATTAGTATTTAAATTTAGTAGTTTAGTATTTACTAGTTTAAATTAGTAAATTTTCTGAAATCTGTAAAAAAATATCTCTAGAAATGCTGAAAATTTGAATTTAAAATAGATATAAAACCTCGAAAAATGAGTCAAATTAAAAAAATAAATCAATTCTGCACACCGGGAAATTATGACGTATAAAATGAACTAAAAATTATTAAATTCCAATGTATAGTTTTTGCTCCTATAAAACTTTTTTAGTGGAGCGATTTTGTCCAACTTTAGCATTAAATATCTCTTAAAATAATTCTTCTATTTGAAAACTGTCTGCATCAGCGTGTTTATCAAACATTTCTGTATAAAACCACCGATTGTCATATTTTTGTATGCATTATTTTTCTTAATATTAACGAAGAAAGACCTCCGGTCACAAAAAATTCAAAACCGGCGGCGGCGGTGGTGACAGCGGTAGTTACTTTCTTTTAGAATAGAGAGATTTTAACACAATAAACCAATTGTTAATATTAAAGATATGAGAAACAGTTTTTGTCATGTTATCCTCAGCAACTGGAACAAAAACAATTAATGTAACACTTACAAAAAATTTTACTTAAAACATGTTTTAAAAGATTTGGTTGTATAAAAGCCATTTCTAAGTAATTGGGTCTATTTTTGAACCAAAAAAGACCTGGCATAAAGTAGCCCCCGAAATACTAGTTTTCATGTTAACTTTATGAAAACGTAAACATTTCCTGTCAAAATAAAAAGGTAGAGGAAAAACTATGTCACACATGGGTTACAGGTTACTAAAGGTAATATTTTGACACTTACTTTATTTGTAGCTCTTTTCCAGATTGTTCCACTATAGAAAGTTTGGAGAGTTAAAATTTACACACAAAAACAGTTATTTACAAACACACCCAATGGTGCCACTAAAAAAATTTAAATTACCCCCAAACTATTCAAATAGCCCCTACAGTGGGGTATAAAATATTTTTCAAGGGCAAAAACTCCAAATTATCTTGTATTGTTTGTTCAATACAAAGAATAAAAACTTTTTTTATGGCAAGGACCAAAGTAGCCCGGGATGACGGTACCAACTATCAGTAACTTTAAACAATAAAATTTACAATATATGAATGAAAAAAAAAAAAAAAATCTTGGATATATTATATACAGTAAACTTCCAATTATCCACCACCCCTCCTTTCCCACCTTTTTTTTTTATCAGAAACAAACAAGGAAAATTCAAATGTCCATAAACCTGAGTGACACAGTGTTATTTTGAGTAAAATGTTTGCCTGATGTTAGAAACAGCAACTAGAAAATATTTTTGCAGATGAAATCACAGACTGGCTCAATTGCGACAAGAATGATATTAAGAAAGAGAAACAATGTATAAAGACAAAAATATAAATATATATAAAAAGCATACAGCTGTTTCGAAACCTCTAAGGTTTCATCACCAGTGCTTAAAAATCAATGGTAAAATTAAAACTCTGGATAAAAAAGGGGGGGGGGGGGGACAGAGAGCCAGAAAGGTATATTTTAAGCTCTGTTGTCAACAGTGAAATGCGACATACGGCTGACAAACAGCCACGGAATCGATCTCACGTGCACACACAGGGATAAAAATCGAAATCGCCCAATTGCTCCGGAAGAGTTCAAACAGAGAAGAGAAAAGGGGGGGGGGGAGCGAAGAGAACGAATTATAGAAAATTAAGCAATATCTTTGAAAAATTAGGCGTACTGGACAAATCGTTAACTATCAATAAAGAATGATATTGGTTTCGAAGAATTAACAGATCACGATATTATTCAAAATGTTTTGAATCCAAAGAAACCTCAAGTGGATGAGTGTGATAAATCGGGAATGATCCTCCAGGAGTCAGTCATGCAGACTATGCTGTCTAAATGCATTAATTGGTTTGAGGTGCAAGAGGAAGCAGATGCAATCCAAGCACTATTTTGAAGTGGAATTTGTAATCTTGCTGCAGTAAAAGCAAAAGCAAAATGCAAACAAAAAAGTATAATGGATTACTTTGGATGAAAACAGGTACTACCTATTTATTCCATAAAAATCGAAATTTGTCTGACAAACAGGTTTCTTGCTTTCTGTTATGCTTTTTATTGATGAAAGTACATAACAAATAAAAATAAAATCTTTTAATTATTCTTATTTATAAATTAACATACATAAATGTAATTTTATTTACAGACTTGTACGGTCTTTCGATTATCTGTCTATTTTGATTCTCCGCCACACCATTGGTCTTGTGAATGACGGATAATCTGAAGTTTACTCTACTTACATTATTTTTCTTAATTATGCCTCTCAGCTGGTAGATAAATATCAGTTGAAACTCATCTATTGCACATAACTATGCATCGCAACATATTTTCAATGCTTTTCTCTTTTAATATCACAGCCTTTCCATTTAAGAGCATAATTGTTACTTTAATTAACAAAATGTCTAATAAATCAGTAAAAGATCATCAAAAATATAGATACACATCAAATTAAAAATCACTTGATGACATAATATATCTGGCATCAAGTGAATGTCATGCATTTTTTACATTAAATCCTAAAGTTTGGCAAGGGTTTTTCATTGAAAGGGGTCACCAGAATAATGGACAAGTAAATACAGTAGAATCACAGAAATCCGAGGTAATTGGGGCCGACACCACCTTGGATTACTGAAATCTCAGACTTTCTGAAAAAGTAGAAAATTCTTACCCATTATAATTTTACTCAATTAGGATGACAAAGAATGTAGTACATACATTTATTCCTTTTGTAATGATATACAGGTTACTTTAAAATAAAAAAAAAAATCAATTTTTTGCTACATATTACTTCTCTTTTTAGTTGCAATATCTAGCCAACTCTTAAAAAGCATAACATCAGCAGGGGTGGCTTTATTTTGCTGTTCTAGATATCGCTCACGTGCAAGAAAAGTGACAATCTCGCAAAAATTCATTTTGCGTTTTATTCCACCAATAGGTCTGTCATAGATGTGTCTTGCTACACAAAAAGTTTCATAAGTGTAGTTATATGAAAAATAACTTTGTTATGCTATAGGTCCATTGGTGACCACAGAGAAGGATTGTGTGGGGAGGTAAAATGACCCAACCCTCCAAACCTCATACTATATCTTCATTCTTAAGGTTCTTATGCTTTTATGCACTTTTTTACTCCCCTTTTTACTACTTTTTTACTCAATGCAGAGCTAAGTCCTATGATTTCCTGTTACAGTAAAATCATGTGAATTTTCTTTTGCCTCTCTTGTGAAATTTACTTTTGTCGAGATGTGTCACTTTTCTTGTGAGTGAATGATATTTTAAAACCAGTTCTAAAGATGCAGAACCTTCACTATGAAAGATTTTTTTTTTTCAAATGGCAGAGAGTTTTTTTTTTTTTTTTTTTTATCATTACTTTCCTCCTTATCTTTTATCATTTCTACAATAGTCGATTCAATAATTTCTAGCATTTCATTACTGTTTAGACATTCTTAAACGTCACCTGCATTAGAATTTTCACAGCCATGTACTTCCTTCACCAAATCTTTCAAAACAATGTTTTCACCATCGTTGTCATTAAGATTCTCAATGGATGTTACCGCTTTAGGTAAAAATTTCAACCACGATTTATTCAGTGTGGTAGATTGAATTTCTTCCCAAGAATCAGCTATCCAGTAAACAATATCTCTCATGTTGACACTCTTCAAAACGTTCTCAATACTTTCATCACCAGATTGCACTAAATGTTCCAAAAAACGACGTCAATATCTTTTTTTTTAATTCTCCAATACACACTGATACAGTGGCTGTATAAAGCTTGTAATATTGGGAGGGGGAAATACAGCCACAAAGTAACGGCATTCTTTCGGGCAAGGAAAAAAAAATAGAAATTTTTTATTTTTGACGCCTTGAATTATGCAGATCCTCAGAGTTCTGAGACTCTACTGTAGCTAAAATCATATTATCCATTTAATACTACTGTTTATTTAATGCAAATTTAAAGCTCAAAATCTTGAGAAAATGATGCAAAAATGAAATAGCATTAAAATAAATCCTATAGCTAAAAATAAAATAACACAGCATGTATACATAAAAATTTATTAAATCAATATAACAGCTGCAAAATATACATAACAGAAATTCTTGAATTGTATATTGCATACCCTATGGACAAAATATAAGATGATTTATTAGACTATACAAGATTATAATCAATATATATATGATGTATGATTTACATTTTGGAAGCAAAAATGTTTTCAGGCACTTAAGTAGGATTTAACCTCTTTCACAAATGACTTCAACAACCTAAGAAAATAAAAAGAATTGAATCAATAAAATGGAAAATGAAGGCCTATTCTCCAACAAATAAGATTTCATAATAACAAATTATATAGGATTACATCAAGCGAGAAAAATTTTAATTTCAAAGAATTCTCTTTCAATTGCAATTCTGATGAAAATAGCTAAATTCAAATTAATCTAAATGAATAAAAAAGAAAAAAAAAAAACAATATTTTTAAAAGACAAAGAAATAATCAGTGAAATTTCCCTATCCTAAACTATAGATAAGAGGAAAATTAAATTACTTATCAAACAAAAGTCACATATTGTTATATCTTTAATACTATGTTTGCAATATCTTAAATAAGACTTCGCATGATTTTTCAGGATGCTTGCAATATAAGATCTATCCTCCCCCCTCAACAAAAAGCCTATGTCACTTTCTTAGAACAATAATTTTCTAAGACAATACTGACATACCGACGCAAAATTCATGGAGTGTGGCGTTCTGCCCACCCAAGGCCCTTTTACTTTCTTTCCAATGCTGACCACTTTCTGACACTTGACCGGGCCAAAAAGAAAAAAAAGTTGAATATTGAAACTGGACAAATTTAAAAAAGAGATTTATCCAATTAAAGGCATAGAAAAGTGGGAAGGGTTGGGCTCAAAGCAACAAAACCATCAGACGGCCGTCGCAGCTTTGAGCTTAATAAATACTGAGAATACTGTCTTAAAAAATACATGCAATCATGATGAATTCTTCAAACAATGTATGTTTAATTTATTGTAATGAATTTTAAATCATTATTTTTTAAAGAAAATTTGTGCATTTATGAATGAAAATCACTTCATGAATAGGTCAGAAAGTAGCCAAGTTTTGTTTGAAAACAGGCATAAATAAAAGGCAAAAATCTCCTTTTCCCCTCTTCTTTTGTTTCCATTTTATGAATGAATAAAGATAGCATCATTTTCTCAGGTGGCAGTATTTGATTTTTTTTTAGATTTGGGCCTCAATCTTATAAGTGCTCATTTAAGGAGAACTACAGGATTAGCCTAAAGGATTCATGGGACTTCAAAACACTGCGTATTGAGAGGTATATGACATACAAAGATGGACATGACACGATGCATACACTCACCAAGTTTAAAAGCATGCACACTAGAAGGCAGTCCTGTGGTGTCACTGTACAAGATGGCAGTCTGAGTGATGTTCCTATGTTCCCATTGCCCATCTTGGTTACAGTGCTCGAAATGAGCAGTCATTAGTTGTCAAATGCAATGAAACAATGGAATTCGATGACTACAAAATTATTCTTGGTTGTCAAATAGGGTGCCTACTTTTTTGTAACGTTTATTTAGCAGTTAGCAAAAAATAAATAAATAAATAAAATAAACCAGTGCACCTTTTGATTTCATGTTAAGAGATTCAAATGCAGATACATTATGTGTTTTTAAACACTAAATTCAATTGTTATTATCAACATTTGGAAGGAATTTTGTTTTTGATTTGCTACCAAGTTTTAATTTTGTTTTTCATGGTTAAATGTATTTTTTTTTTTTTTATTATTTCTAAATATAGTAATAATTAAAATTGCTTTATATCAATTTTTACAGTTTCTTCAATTATTGCAGATTAAGAACTTCAACAATTAATAAAAACAAGTATTCGTGCTTTTCTAAAAAGTAGCATAAAATATTACAATAATGTTAAAAATGAATTTTACAGATTGCAATTAAAATTTTTAATTTGACGCCTAAGATATTTACAGTAGTTGTCATTTGACGCCTACCTATTATTTCCCAATTTTCATCACTGCTTGGTCACCAGATCTCACACCATGTGATTTCTGTATGTGGAGTTATGTGCAGGACAAAATGTATGTACCCCCCAATGCCAACAACGCTGCAAACATTGCAGGAATGCATCACTGCTGCTGTGGCTGACATTGACAGAAACATGCTATTGAACATGTAGACAGAACTGATTATCGTTGGGTTATGTGCCAGATGACTAAGGTTGCACACACTGAACATTTGTAGTGTGTACCAGAAATGTGATGAGTGTATGTATCTTTTCACATATCACCCGTCTTTGTACATCATACACTTGTAAATAAACAGTCTTTTGAAACCTGGTGAATCAAGCTAACCCTGTATATTGCTGAATAGGAAGGATTAAAACCAATGATTCAATAAGAAATGATGTCACAAAGAAGTCAGTGTGGGATTCAGTGTTTTATAATGATGAACCAAAAGAAGATTACACAGCTGTATTTGAATAAACCTAATTTTTTTTTTTTTTTTTTTTTTTTTTTTACATGAATAAATGTAGATTGTTTTAAATTAATCCATGAATAATTATAGATTTTTATAATTGAATAAATGTAAATTATTTTGCATGAAAAAGAGATCCACTATAAACAAGATCCATTGAACCTTTAAGAGCAAAATTTAGTAAGACTTCATCTTATTTTTAGAAAAACACAGTAGATACTAACATAATGTTTCTCACATACAAGCTATTCTCAATGTGTTGATTGATAATCAGTGACAGTAAAATGTAGATACGAAAAGTTTCCTTCTATTCTAAAATAAACGGTCAAGTGCAAGTATTACTCACACTCAGAGGGTTCTGTACAATAAATATGTGAATTATTAACTGTATTATTAAAAAATCGTTACTAAAAGAAAAATAAGATTTTGTAAAAAACTATACAACATAGAGCTGTATATACACTAGAAAAGTATGAATGGGTATACCGTAAAATTCAAAGAGATATGAAGCCTACATAATATCAAATATTGCTATTCTGTATAACTATTATTTAAATCTTCTGTTTATGATGAACTTAATTCGGCACTGACAATAAAAGTAGTGCCTATTTAGACTCCATTTGGCATTTCACAAAACTAAATTCAGCGTAGTAATAATCTTTACAGTGTAGCTAAAACAAAACCCTTGTTCGAAGTTTAAACTTGGCATTTTGCTATGCACGCTTCGAAAGGAGGTTGCAAAGTAGTAACGCCATCTTGGTGCATGCCATGTTTTTCCAGATAAGTTTTTAATTAACCTTTAAAGATATGGGAGTCGTATTGAGAGATCTACTCTATGCAAGCTAGTCACAAATCCCATAGTATTTATTAGATTAAATCTAATTAAATGAGTTTGTTTTTAACAATTTGATGTTTATTGCTTTTATACTGCTACTGGATGCATCATTAAAAGTTGTTATCTAGGCTTTAAAAGGCCGATGGTACATAGAGTACACCACCTATGTCATTATGTATGTCCAAATCATCCGTGTCTTTAAGAGTTAATATCTCGGCTAATTACCAACAATTTTTTCAAAAATCATTATCAACAATGCTTTTACACTTCTGCTACGATAGGTAACTTCAGTGCTCCTCAACAACTTTGGTGAATGCCTGCAAATCGAAATTTGTGTGTAACAGAAAAATGCGCTTTTCTCAAAAACTATGTGACCTAGGGTAATCACTATAATTTTTCTGCAATGTTTAAATTAACGTCCACTACTTCTAATTTTTTCATAATTTTAGTTTCAGTAGATTCGTAAATAGATGGAGGGGGGGGGGGGCATATTTTTGCACAACATTTTCGACGATATCTCTGAAAATATATTACCTAAAATTAAAAGAAATGTATTTTTGAGTTCAGTGTTATGAAAGCTTTCACACGATTTCTAACATGGTATACAAAGAGAAGATTTGTTTTTTCAAATAACTTAATTAGCCCCTCTACATTTTTCCTAATATTTGTAAATGTTTAATAATCTGTAAAAAATGCTCAATAGTTTTTATTACTTGCCCCAATTTGAGCTTTCAACGTTCCATAGTTTACGAGTAAAAGGGCTGAGACAGACACAGGAATGATCTTATAATGGTTCTATTTTTACTTTCTAAGTATGGAACCCTAAAAAAGTAACTAATGTTGTCGCTGTCATAGTTGAACTTATTGTGACCATTTCACTTTCTTGGCTTATAATGCAAAAACCGTTACATATAAAAATATGCAAAATGGTAGTTTTATAGAGAAATGTATGATAAATATGTTGAAGAAGACAGTTTTAAAAATGAAAAATTACTTTAAGCACCATTTAATGTTGATATCAGTCAAGATAGTTCAGCTACATAAGTTTTATGGGTCAAAAACTATGCATATCAGTTTAACCATACTCCGGAGGGACATATGTGACTAGATTACGGTGTGCAATGAATGTCCAATCATTTCTTAAATTTGTCCAATTTTTTAAGGTATTTTTAAAATTTTTTATTCAAATTTTATTATTTGAATAAAAATTTAAATTGCATTTTGAAACAACCATTTTTTAACACTTTCTAACATAGTTGAAAAATGTTTGTGAATTTGGTTTGTCTGCTCCTTTTCTACTCATATAAATATAATCAGATTGCCATGTAATTTATATTTGTTATGGATGTTTACCACTGCATGTTCGGTATGGAAATGAAGTGTGTATCATTTATTAGTAGGGCAAGGTAGTTTGCCTCCAAAGCCGTGTTTTACAAAATGGAGAATATAAACATGAAATAAGCTAATTGCTAATTAAAAAACTTGAAGCTCCCTACTTGCACCCATTCTTATACAAGACAATTTTTTTAAATATCAAAATGAAAAGTAACACAGAAATTCAACAAATAAGGAATATTAAAAATCCCAAAGGAAGCTTCCATTGGCATTTTTCAAGGGGTAAGGGGGGGGGGGTGATGTTTTGCCCATTCAATCCATGATTTAAAATAACTTTTAAGGCCATGAATGTAAAAAGAAAAACAGAAATAAAAGTTGTCTTCCACAGAGAGTTAAGGGAAGCACTCCCTCCTTCCTCCCCTGACAAAAATCCTTTATTCCTTTTTATCTTAATGTTTGATTATTTTAAGTCACCTGAGAAGAGTATATATATATATATACAGTACAGAACCATTTATCCAGAATGCTTGGGGTCAGATGTATTCCAGATAACTGGTTTTTCCGGTTAACTGGTTGTGCATGAAAGCAGTATCCATTTGATAAGTTTTGAGGAATATGTGTGGCTGTGGAATTATTTCTGATATTAAATTATTAGATTACTTGGATTAAAAATCAATGCAAGAAAGATCAAAAGTTAACCAGAGTTCAAAAGAAGGTAATTTATGAGAATCCCTTAGGAAATAAAATTCTTCTGTTTCCTCTGCATAAAAATTAAAACATCTAAAATACAACTAAATATGTTTTCATTTCAAATACTAGATGTTGTCATCAAATTATACAATTGTTGCAAGCAAAGCCTATGTCAAACTGGCAGTGTGCGACACCTTTTTCTGCAAAGATTCTGAAATCAGTCTATCAGAAATATCATTCCGGATAACTGGTTTTCCAGTTAACTGGTTTCCGGATAAATGGTTCCATACTGTGTATATATATATATATATATATAAATATTACCGACTACAAACAAAAACTGTGAATTTATGAATAAAATGACATTAACAAATACAATTCTCCCCAACACACTTAACATAGATTCCAAAAACATAGTAATATATATATATATATATTTTTTCAAAATCACCAAAGAAAATTTAGCTAATGAAATTTGAAAATCCAGGGAGGGACAACTGCCCTCCCCTAACAGGTGCTGTAGCAATAAATTTAGGTGGAATTTCTTTTACATTTTCGCTACATGTTAATGAAGGATTCTTGAAAACAGAACAATTATTTAATTGAAACAACAAAATTTATATTTTAAATCTAAAATTTCTTTAATATTTGTAATTTTGAAAGATCACTTACACTGTGTTCCATCAAAACTGGATCCAAGCATCTGTTTATCGTGCTGCTCATTATTTCATCCAGAAGAACATGGACTAAACTGGAAAGAAAAATAAAGAAAATTTTACTATGCAGATAAAAACCGGATATACAGTTAAATCATTAACAAATCAAACCCTCCAGCCTTCAATATAGAGAGTGGTAGAAGTTGTTTGAGAACATCATTTCTCTTCGCAACCATTCCCCTCAATCGCTGACTCTACAGAACTAAATTAGCTGTTGCAAGTGTCAAATCATTTTTGATTTTGCATACTATAAGTAGTATTGTCATAACAACTTAATCTTTATTTTTAATTATTCATAGTAGTCATCTAATTCATAATAAATATTATGCTTATCAAGGATTATTTTATTTTGTGAGAACTATTTATTTGTCTTGCCATTAGAAATTCATGGAGAAGAGAATTATTTATTATTTTTATAGTCGTTTGATGCAGATTCAAAATTGTTAAAAATCAGTTCATCAATGTTAAATTTATAAATACTGTATTCCACAAGATATTTTTTATTTGAAAAATGATTTTTTTTTCAGTTTATTTTTATACTTTTCATACTTTTTCAGTTTATATCTGAGTAAATACTGCTGCTGTTTTATTCATAAAATAATACTGCATAAATTATACATATGTGTATTACATGAAATTCATGTTACGTAAAAGCTTACGGAATGCATTACTTACGTAAATCAGGGGATGCCTGTATATTACAGTTTGAAATTGACCCCCCCCCCCCCTTTGATAAGATTAGATAAACAGAAGAAAAATATCGATGTTCCTTCAATATCTGACAGTAATTAAAAACTATAAATTAATTATTAGAACTTCCATGCATTGCAATTTTACTACATTAAACTAATTATTTTTTTCAGTAATTTAATTTCAAAAAATAATATCAGTAACTACTGTAAATACCTCCTTTTAATAATTAATTTTCAATAACTGACATTGATTGATTTAGAATAATTGGCATTAGAAAGAATACATCCTGCTTATTAAAATATCTTTTTTTAGCAAAATACTATTCCAATATGTAAGTAGGCTCATTTCTAGTAAATATATGATTAACAAAAAGGAAATCTTTAAGGTAAGCAGAACTAATTTTATAAAGTACTAAAAATTAATAAATTAATGCTGTATGAAATTCGAATAAATTTGAAAAATGGGATAATAAACAGAAAGCTAATGATCTATTCACTTCATAAATTCCCTTACAACTTAAAAGTTAGTGTGGATAACACACATATAATCTAAATCAACATAAAAAAAAAAGCTGTGTAAAGAAAATAAATGTGTTTTGCATGCAACGAACTTGAAAAGAAATGGTTTTTATCAACATGACTTTCAGATATATGTATATCAAGTAATCATATATAATTTATTCATAAAACTTAATACAGTTCTTTGTTAAAAATCAATATACTATATAAATAGAAAAATAAACAATACCCTTAAAGTATTTTCTATTTTTATATCTTAATTCAAACATAAATTCAAAAAGAAGCTATTTCATATAACATGAAAAATAAAATTATTAAAATTACATTAGTATTAACAAAAAGTCATGGGTGGTGGCAAGGGAGGGAGCAAAAGAAGAACGTTCCCTCTTCCTGGATTTTGAAATTTAACAACATAACCATTTTTATCTCAAGCCTTTTTTTTTAATTTTTGAAAATCTTGTCCCACCCTAAATTTGTTTGGAAAAAAAGAACACTGTAAAATTCCACTATGTGCAAACTACTTAAAAGATGAGACAATATTTTTTTAAAAAGATGTTAAATTACTTTAATTTCCTTAGTACTTTCAACTATAAAAACATAGCCTTCATCAGAGAAATACAAAAAATACTACTGTTATTAAATATTTATATACATTTATACAGGGTGCAAAGGAAAGTCCCCTTAACCTGAAAATACAGACCTGAAAATACCTGCGAATGGAGAGAGCTACAGCTATGCAAGTGAAGTAAATAGTAAAGCGACTATGCCCGATTTAATGCAAATGACAGCAGTGCCTCTAGTGGCGAAATTTGGAAGATAGCCATTGCAAATAAAAAACGAAAAGAGATAGAGCAAAATTTCCAATTAGAAAGTTTTAGAGCATCAATTAATTAGTACGAAATGACATTTGGTTTACATGGATAAGATAAATCTTCGCCTATATACCCAAAAATGTCCAAAATCGATGCACTCTATTTTGTGTAAACGTTTGAATGGAATAGCCAGAAGTATAAAAAATACGCACAATTTATTGTATAAATACATACTTATCTCAATAAAGTTCGATAACATCACACAAAAAAAAAACCAAAAAGACAAACTGTCTCACAGTGATAAAAAGTTAATATTCAGTATGTTCGAAAAGTTCTCCATTGCTCACAATACACATTTGTATTCGTGAGAGTAAATGCACATTTCTCAGCATGGAATGTTCTATTGCGAGCCTCTTCAATACGACAACATAGATTTAACATTTAACCCTTTCAAAGGTGGTGACTAGACGGTCTAGCCACCTAATTTTAATTTTAAAACTGACAAATGACACAAAGAATATTTTTTAAAATTTTTGCTTTTGTATTCAAAGTGCAAATTAGCGGGTTTTTATTTTCTAAGAAATTTGTTTGAATATTCCGGTGTCACTCAATTATTTCGTCATTTTACAAACAGAATTCTTCTGTCCCTGAAAGGATTAAACTAAAATTTTAAATACATCAGAAATTAAATTTTTACAGACATTACAGTGCAGTACAATGTCACAATTTGCAATTGTGTACTGTTACATTTCCGAAATGTGAATATGCAAAGTAAAGTCGTCGCTCATCGATTTCGGACATTTTTGGATATATAAGTGATGATTTATCTTATCCGTGTGAACCAAATGTCATTTTGTGCAAATTAATTGCTGCTCTAAAACTTCTTAATTGGAAATTTTGCTCTATCTCTTTTCATTCTGTCGTTTGCATTAGGTCAAGCGTAGTCGCTTTACTATACTGTTACCTTACTTGCATAGCTGGAACTCTCTCCGTTCGCAAGTATTTTCGGGTTAAAGGGACTTTCCTTTGCACCCTGTCTATACAAATACTTATATATAAATATATACTCTTTTAAATATTGTCTTATCTTTTAAGTAGTTTGCACATAGTGTAAGTTTAACTTTTTAAAAGATGAATTAAGCATTTCTATTTATTTATTTACTGTAAAATTCATTCATTCCAAGTGATTTAAAGTGATTAAACACTAGAAAAAAGAACTGAGGATTTTTCAACAGGGGAATCTGCTTCACTGAAACCACCAATGAAAGACAACATTTAGTTATGTTTTTCCTTTATATTTATGTATTTAAAAATTGTCTTAAACAGAACAGTCAACCTGACAAAAAATATATATATATTATTTTAACATTCCATTTTGTAAGAAAAAAAAGTCTATAGAAATTTAGTCAGGGCAGAAAACATATAGGAGTAATTTTATTGTTCCTACCAATATCTGCAAACAATAATCTTTTGGCTGTATTTCTTATCCTATGCAATAGACACAGGTCCTGATTATGACAAACCAAGGCCCTGGGCAAACATACATCTGAGAGATCCAGAGAAAGAGATCTGCATGGACAGTAGGGTGTAAAAAAATCATGATTTTTTTAAAAAATCAAAAAAATCGGATTTTTTTTATTTAAATCAGATTTTTTTTATTTAAATCGGATTTTTATGATTTTTTCCCCAGCGTTCAAATACTGAATAGCTACCGAGAGTTTTAGGTTTCTAAAACAGTTAAACCACTAATTGCTAACATAATCTATGTTTTTACACTTTAATTAATAAATTATAATTATTAGTTAGTAATTACAGAAATTATAAAAACTGCAAATTAGTAGTTTCATTAATTAGTATCATTATTGTTTTTGCACTATTTCATGAGGAAATATATAAGTAATGTGTTTAGTAATGATATAAGAAAAAATGAATAATTTTTAGTATGATAAATAAAATGTCCTTAATTTTTAATAATTTTATGAATCACAAATTGAAAAATACAATTAAATAACAACATGTTTGAATGATATCCTGTTTTCTCTATTATTTTTGCAAGATCTTGGGCACACGAATTTAGGAATACTGTTGAATGAGGAAGTTTTTTACAAGAAACCTCTGGCACAACTACAGGTGAATTTAACTTTTTTAAGGAAAGGTGCATTTTGCCAATTTCAAAAGGGGCAGGGTGAAAAAAAAATAGCCTGGGAGAAACAGTAAGTAATTACAGAATTAATAAAAAATGCAAATGAGTAAATTCATTAGTTAGTAGCACAAATAACAAAACTAACAAATATTATTTGCAACTCGTTTTGTATTTGTACTTATTAAAATTACTGTTAATCACCAAAATCTAAACTTACACATATATATGTGTATGCTAACCAAAAAAATTATGAAAATGAATTAAACCCATCCATACACACATAAAGAATAAATATAAGGATATATCTGAAATTCTCAAAATATTTAAATAACAGCATTATTATGTCTCAGTAGGGGATTATTAGCTTTCAATGGTTCATTTTTGTTTTCTTTTTAAGAAAAGTTTTGGTGCCTTTTCAATCCCTAATTAATTTTTTTTATTTAGTATATATGAATTACAAAGTAAAAAAAAAAAAAAAAAAAAAAAAAAAAAAAAAAAAAAAAAAAAACATTTAATTCAACCTACACCGAAGAAGCTCTTGCTGTGCTTTAACATTTTTATACCAATTAGCTCTTTTTCTCTTATATCCATTCATTTACAATTTAGCTTTTGAGCAGATGTCACTCTTTTATTCTTCTTTAACTCAAGATTGCTATTAATTTATTATTACAAAAGTAGAACGAGAAACTAAGACACTGACTATTTATTCTTTTACATGCAGAATTTTATTGCACCTGCTATGTTTATTTTATATAAAATAATGCATAAATTCATTACATAAAGGAAATTATCACATTACAAATTATATTAGATTTAAATATTATTTTTAAATGAAACTGTTTTATGTTGGATAAAAACAATGCTTTTTACAAATTTAACTGTTTTTAATTTTTTACAATACTCAAGAATTAAGCTTAGAAACAATTATTTAGAGCTCTTTTTTTGTTTATTCATAAGTCAAAATACCTGTAGAAACTTTCAAATTATGTTCATCTTAGATTTTAATACTTATTTTTTTTTTTTTTTTTTTTTTTTTTTGACATTTCAAACATTTAGAATTTTTTTTTATTTTAATCAGTGATTTAAAAAAAAAATCGGTTGATTAAAATCACGATTTTAATCGCTGATTTAAATCAACTGATTAAAATTGTTGCACCCTAATGGACAGTAATGTGCATATGCATAAAAACATGCATAATAGTATATACATAAAAATTTTATTTTTGCTTTGAGGCACATAAAAAAATTACTTGTTACTTTTTTTTTTGTTCTTGCTGTTATTTTTGCTGTTGTTGTTTACAGAATTATATAGACAATGTACACATTTGCAAACAGTCCAATTTTCTTGCTTAATGCACACATCAATTGACCCGAGTCTGAATACAATGTCATGTGCAGATTATTGGATTTCTGCCAGCTTTTGAGATGCGCTATGAAATGGATTTTGGCAGTCACGAGTTTCTGAAAACAGAAACTTCCCTCAATTCTACCAAAATAACTACACCAATCAGAAATCAATAGTTCCATTATCAGATATATTAAAAGTAGCCGTCAGCCAAAAGAACTTTAATTTTTACCAATAACAGTAAAAAATTAAAACTATTTTCAATGAAGATTAGTGGTACTTTTTAAAAACTAAATTCATATTACGAAAATTAGTGCTACTTTTTAAAAACTAAATTCATATTTTGTATGATTGAAAAATATCAGTATTAAAATTTAAATATAAATAAATGAAGAATGTTTGAAATTTTAAAATTTATGGATTTGGACAGTGTTCCTGGGCAAGCTCAGTTTGCCCATGAATTAATATGGGACTGGAAATACACCAAGAAGATAATTGTTTTGAAACAGTGGTAAGAACAATAAAATATCTCTTATATGTTTCAAGCCCTGTTTTTATACTTTTAATTATTTCTTATTCATTGCATTTCACATTGTAGTGTTTTTACATTGATATGTTTAAAAATTTTCTTGCACAGGGATATTTAGATAAAGAATTCTTCATTTAGTTTATTCAAATTTATATTCCTCATTTTTAAAAATGCAGTCTTGATGGCACACCTCAAACACTTCTTCAAAACATTTTGCTTCTCCCTGGATTTTGTTCTGCCAACACCCAGAAAAAAGGTAATTGCGTAAATAGAAATTAGTGCAACATTTACTTTTCATCAGCAACAAAATGCCACAGGTACAACTGTAAATAATGGATATCAACTTGGACTTGCTGCACACCAAATTTACTGAAGGTTCTTAACCTCACACATTCTAAAAATGTCTGCAAAAATACAACAAAACAAAGTAAACTTAAAACAGATCTTAGCATAACACACAGCATTTATATAATTAATCTGCAATTACGCAACAACATAAATACTAAATTTACTATTTAACAACTTTTTTTTTTTTTTTTAAGTTAGTATGTATACAAGCTATATGGGTGTGTGTTTCAGAAAATTTGACTTTTGAAAACTGCAGTAGTAATAATTTCACAATTCAAATACAGTAGAGTGCCAATTATCGGAACAGCGTATTTCTCTTGAAAAATTTTTTTAGTCAAACTTCCATTTATCCGAACAGCCCATTTCTCTCAATTTTTTTTTTTTTTTTTTTTATGATGATGATGAGATTGTGGATGAGATTTAAGATGAAAAAGAAATTGAAGAAATGAAAATGAATGCTCTGAAAAGGACCCAGATCCATCCTATAACAAAGTCTTTAAATGTTTGGAGCTATGAAATGGCTCTAACGGCAGAAGAACTCTGATTCTACTCAACTAACGTATTTAAGAAGAATTCGAGATAAGTCAGCATTGGAAGGAACGTCTTCTTTGAAGCAAGCAACAATTGAAAGCTTTTTTGCTTAAATTATAATCTCTGGAATTCAGAAAATGATAAAAAGAGGGAAAAAAAAAATTTTTTAATGATAAAAATGCAAAAAAAGAAAAAAAAAAGTTTTTAAACACACTAGCACTAACTGGTGCTGGTCGTCTTAAGCCTGGATAAAGTGTGAAGGTTTTAGTATAGTCAGGAACATCCCTTAAATTGTCTGTCCATTTATCCGAACTTTTTCTTATCCGAACTAGCGTTGGTCCCGACTTGTTTGTATAATTGGTGCTCTACGCTACAGTTGAACTCAGTTATAGCAAGCTCAAATGTAACGAGAACTCAATTTTAATGAGAATTTAATGAGAAAGTGATTGGTCCAATATTACATATGTCTGTGTTTCTTACATAGTAAGAAATTTCACTATGACAAATAACCCTCGGATACGGCAAGAAAAATAAACTGGCAGACACTTCTTTTTTTAAATCCAAAAATAATCAATAAATGATAAGGATAATTTTTTTTTCATTATATTTTTTAGAGTTCTTTAATTAAAAAGTAAAAATGGAACCATTATAAGATCACTCGTGTGTCTGTCTGTCCATCACAGCCATTTTTTCGTAAACTATGGAACATGGAAAGTTCAAATTTGGCAGAAGTAATAAAGGCTATTGACCCATTTATTTATAGATTATTAACCATTCACAAATACATTTAGAAACTAGTCGTTGGGGGCCACCGTAATACTTACCCATCATGGATATACATAATATAAAATATGAAAATAAAACATGTGATACATGCTAAGCATTGTATCATATTACTTTTATTCATAATTTAATTTACTTGGACTCCCTTATATATAATTAATATAATCCCTTAAGCTAATAATACTTTTTGTTGCATTAAAATGTCTCAATTTGTTGATTTTCTGTAAGCAAATAAACACTATTCGTTTACAATGGAAGTCTATGGGAATTTGGCATGACTTTTGGCGACTCATTTTGGTCACCAAATTTGGTGATATACCGCCAAGTTGGCGACAAACTTGGCGGTATTTGGCAACAGAACAGGGACCCCCTATGGTAACCCCCCTTATAGGTATGGAGATGCATTAAATACTTGACATTTACGATAAACCACTATTGGCATTTAATCTTATAGTTTGGCGATAGTTTTTGGTCGGTGGGATAATACCAAATTGCGTAAAAGAAACATCCTTATAACTCAAAAAATTATAATCATATTAACTAACAGTTTACTGCGTCGAATGAAGCGTCTCATTTCCAATTAAAATATATCTTTGAATTGAAATTTGAATGAAATATAGGATCATGAAAAATCGAAGTGTGTGAAAAATAGGATTACAAATATCTTGGCAACTAACTATCCGATCGACTTCATTCATTATGCAAAATTTATGTTTTTTTATTATCTTTTATATTCACTCCTTCAAATAAACAATTTCGAAAATTTTTGTATACCTTTTATCAGAACAAATATTTCAAGAGTCCGAAAAAATAATTCCGGATAATCGAGGTTACTGATATTCAGTAGGCTTCTTCCCATTCTTACTCCCTAAGTACACACCAAATTTCAAGTCTCTATCTCAATTTTTTAGGGAGATAGAGCATTTACAGAGACAGACACACACACACACACACACACACGCACACATACAGACGGATGGCAAATTTTTTTTTCTAAAAATATGTTTTTCAGAATTTCCAGTGTCTGAAACGTGTAAATCCGTCAAAAAAAATTTTTGATTTTCAAAACGATTACAAGACTTACCCTATACTACGTATGATGGGTAAGTAAAAATGTAGCTGAGCTATTTAAGTTACTTGAAAAAAAAAACTTTTCTTTTATATCGCGTGGGATCATATGAAAGCTCTCATAACGCTAAACTCAAAAATACATTTGATTTAATTTTAGGCAATATATTTTCACAGATATCATAGAAAATGTATGCAAAAATATGTTCAACACAATTATTGACAATGTATTCACTAATATCCCCATGCAATGTGCCATTATCCATTCATTTTTTAGTCATCATAAACAGATTAGGATAAGATTTAAAAAAAGCTATACAGAATAGCAATATTTGATACTATTTGGGGGTTCGTATCTCTCTCTGAACTTTCATGGTATATCCATCTCACCATATCTTTTCTAGTATATAAAGAAAACAAGCCTCCCAACCTTACTTGTATAGTTTTTTACAAAGTCTTATTATTCTATTAGAAATGATTTTTTATAATATTACAGTTACTAATTAATATATTTATTGTGCAAGTAATACTCACACTTGACCGATTACTTATTATTCATTTACTTAAGAAAATAAAAGTTCAGCTGTTTTTATGATGTAATTAAACTTTCATGCATTATCTTAATTCTATACAGAAAAAGCAAATAGAGTGTCTTATTGTGAGAACTTGGTTATAACGAACAAAGCCATAAGTGCCTTCATCCTCATTATAACAGAGTTTCACTTTATTCATCCATATTTTTCAATAAATAAATAAGTACAAATTATGAATTTTACATTTAAGCATGCAAAAGCATACAGTGCATTTTATATATATATATACAGCTTGCATCCTATAAGTTATCTTTAGAAATGCTTTCTCTATGCTCTGACAAATCAAACAGTAAAAATTCCATTCTTCTATGACCAAAAACTTACTGTGTTACGACACTTTGAATTTTATATAAGTACAAACTTTTCCAGCATTAAAAATGAACATGTAATTTTTTTGTGGTGGAAAGCTTTAAAAGTTCATAAAATTCAAAGTATCATAACCTGGTGAGTTTGGTTGTAAAAGAGTAGAATTTTTACTTGTGAAAGCATAGAGAAAATGTCTCTAAATATAGCTTATAGGATATACTATACATATAAAAAATCGTATTTTAATATGCATAAATGCAAAATAAATGCCACATCTAAAAGCTGTACTTTATTCGTAAACTTTTTGTAAATGGAAGAATTTTTCTATCATTAACAGTTTAAGAGATCAATTTTTGAATTACCCAATATATAAATAAATTTATATATGATACTTGTTTACTGTCTTATTCAAGACTTACATAAGTATATGTAAAAAAACATTTCCCTTTTTATACCACTCTATGAAAATCTCTATTGATGATTTTACTTGCATCATTTAGAAACAAATGCACACATTGCATACAATTATTACTAAATACATTTATTTACCTAAGATACAAAAATGCTTCTTTTAGAAATAATTTTTAAACTTATAATAAAAAACAACACTGCTATGATTATTAGATTATCAAACTGATTATTAAATTTAAAATATTATATTATATTAAGGTTGGTTACCTTTAAACTTATCTTTATGATTCCTGTCATGACAGAAACCTTAGAAAATTCCACTGCACTGAATATTTCAATTTTCTCTGAAAATAATTTTTGGATGTTGCTCATTAAACTGTTATCAATGGTGCTGAAAGTAAACGTTTATAAAAGTAAAATGACCATTAAGACAGAAAATTGCAGTCAAGTAATTAAAATATAAATAAAAACAATTTTAAAAAGAAGCACTATGAAAAAGACAGTTGATTTTAAAATTAAAAGCATTTGTATTAAAACAAATAATTTTTTATATTTTATACAGTGGTCAGAACTGAATTTCCTTTTAATGTGTTGATGAGCCTGATCAAATCTGCTGCCCTTTCAAAAATACTGATAAAGAAACACACTAGCTTCATTAAATACATATTTTAGACATAAAAATTGTTGCATAAAGGATAAACAGTTAAGAATCCTTTCAATAGCATAAAATTCATGTGAATATTTCACCTCCTGAAGAATAAAACAAATTCTGCTAGCTTTTGCTGCATAGTAGAGACTGTGTTCTGTGTTTTTGTGCTTATCTAAGACATGTCAGACTTCTACAATAAAATCTAACCAATAAAATAAAGTTTTCATTATTTGGGAGTCCAACTATTTCATTTTTGTGAGATCACATGGCAATTATTGTTCACTAATAATCATCACCACCTGAAGAAACTTCCCTCAATAGGTTCCTTCCACATATGTTTTTGACACTAAATGCAATTCAATTTTCAATTTAAAATTTTGCAAGCTTTATAAAGCAAATAATATTATAAAAATATCACTATTTTTGTTGTTGTTGTTGTTGTCTCTTGTTGTCCATGTCGAAACCTAGCTCTGACAGTGACTGCTTATATAAATCGGCTGTTTTTAAGAACCAAACTTTTAAAAACAAAACAGGAAGCTTAATTTTTCTTATTATTAAATTAAAATAAACTTTGGTTGAACCAACTCCAATGCACAAATACAATTAATTTAAATGGAAATTATTGCAAAGATTAAAAAATATATATAAGGATAAATATAGAAATAGCAACTGTATCTTGTTCTAGATACCTTGCAGCATACGCATTATACTTAGATCGGTGTGACCTGTTGGTGCTGGGATAAGTACGCCTGCTAGAATCGCTACTTCTTTCGTGTCTTATGCCTTCCTCGTATAACTGTCCCACTTCGGAATCCACAGAAGTCACGTCCTCTACAACTCTTTTCATCACAGCCCTCACATTTCTCGGTTCAATAGCGTTCAACCAATCTCTTGTTTCAACACTCTTACGAAGCATCTATAAAGGACAAATATATCTGTATTATTATCTGTATCCTGTATATTATGTATATGACTGTTTTAAATGACTTATTTCCATATTAAATATACCACTCATGATGAGCCAACAAATGAAAATCTCAAAAAGTTTGTTAATTAACATCAATTTAATGAAAAAAATACACCATAAGGAAAAACACAAAGTTTAACATGGTTGCTGGTATGAAGAAATCTAGAGTGGGGCAAGATTTTGGAAGGGATGAGCCTGTAATCTGAAGTCCAGAATGTATAGTTTATGTTCTAACAAATTATGAGACAATAGATAAAGGTATTTACGTAAGTGTCATGCGCAAGACACTTTGTTCATTTTTCATGGAACAATGCAATAAGATTTGAATAAATTATATCGTCATAGGTTATCAATAACAAGGAAGCGTCTGATTAGAAATGATACACATTCTTCTGAGATGAAACAAAAGAGAGAAATAAAATATCCTTATAAAGATATGTAAGGCATACTTATATACATTTGCAAAAAGCATTTAACTTTTAGCAGTCCATTTCGTAGTCTCTTATCTTTATTTAACACAGTTTTTGTGAAAAATTGTTTTAACTTATCCATAAATGAAAATATATATATATTAATAATAAAATAGTTAGCTATTATATTATAGTTACCTTTCTATAGATGCAAAAAGCAAAATGCATAGAAAGCCTATGATTTTTAAAAAAATTTATTTACAGTAAAAAGTTATAAATGACAATGAAAAAGCCATTTATGCAATCTGAAAAATAAAATGAATGATAAAATTCTTTTGCAGGTAATAAATATTAAAATTTTAAAATATAGTGGTCTATTTCAGCAGATAAGCAGTAAATTATGCCAAGTATTGTCAACATTCATGTATGATATACCATTCTAGTGATTTTAAACAAGCAATTTCAATATGGATTTTAAGTAATAATACTTAAATTGGTAAGCAATATTAAAAAACAATAGTAACTGAAAAAGGGCAATGAAAATAGACAGAAGAGGTAAAAATGTGCTTTAATATATTTATATGAATTATATATAAATTATTATAAAGGATATACATTCGCCTTCAACATGAATGTGCTTTCGGAAGAAAAAAAAAACTAACATATAATTTGGTTCCATAATTAATGAAAGTTTTGGGGGAAAAAAATAAAAATTAGAATAACATGTCTTTTTCTGTTTATTGTGTCCACAGAAATTGTAAAAAAAAGTTCCCTGATTTTTTCCCCATTCCCGCGACTATCTTTATCAGACTTCCCAGAATTCCATTATTAACAATATACATACAGTATTTTTTTCATGTATGCTACTTCCTCGTGTAACAGACTTATCCAGCTTGCTAATATCTGATTTGGGAGAATAAACAAGAGAAAAGCATAAGAATTGCCTAATATTCATAAAGTATTGGTTAATAGTTTTATAAATCCGAACTCAAACTTTAGTGCAACAACTTCATAGAGGGGCCAATGGATATAGGGTGACCAGAAAATTTGCTCATTTTCTGAAAAATGTTCAATTCTAAGACATATCTACATCCGACGGGATAGCTAATTGGATTAAGCTGGCCATCTGGTCAGATTATGCTAACGTATCACTTAAAATTTTCAAAAATGGGTAAATTGCCTTACACATAAGCGCTATCCACAGAAAATGAGAACATCCGATCACCTTAATTTGTGTTAAACATCAAAAATTCATACCACATACATCTTTTTAAAAATATTGGGAAACACGAATCAGCATGTGAAAAAATATGGTATAAAAAATACAGGAATCAGTCTCTTGGCAAGGTGAAAACGCAAATATTTCTGCATACAGATAAATTTCCCTGATTTTTGAGAATTTTTATAAAGTTTCCTGACTTTTCCGGATTGATAAACCTCCCTGATTTTTCCATGATTCCCTGATTTCCAGATTCTGTCCAACAAAATACAATTTAAAATGTACATGAATGATTTTATGTCAAAGCATAAAAAAAATAAAACCAACCTCATTTATACGACCGTTTAAAATTTATATGAATTATTAAATTCTTCTTTTATATGAATGTGTTTTGGGCAAATGAAGACGAAACTAACATATATTTTTATTTATTCATACAATCTTTTGAAGGTACTGGAAAAGGAAAAATAGAATAAAATACCTGTCTTCCTCTCTTTTTACATAACACCACTGTTCTTAAATCACCCTGCTCCCACAAAATGTCTCAGTAGTTTATTTTGTATGCATTATGCAATATTTTATTTATTTTTAAGAGACAAAAGGACATCTTACACATTTCTAAAATATTTTAAAATACAAGATTTGCATATGTAAATATGAGCTGTAAATGGTAAAATAAAGTTGTAATAAAACAAACCTGAGAAATATTTAATCCCTGGACTTTTACAAAATGATTCAAAAGTATCTGAAATTAAATAAATATATTTTAACAGGAAGTTCTATTAAAACATACAGATAACTATAATATAGTGAAGAAAAATTATTTTCAATGTGAAGCATGCTTTTAATGTTAAAACATCTTAAAAGTATATAGTACTTTTTCATTTTAAAAAGAAGCATGGAAATGCTTCTTTTTTATATAATAGACTGAATAAATAAATATTTATTTAAATAAATATTTTATAGTGTATTTTGAGTGATGTAGCAATTAAAAAAACTATGAGAGGAGTTTAAGTAGTCATTTTTAAATAAAGCAAACACTTAGAATTATCGATAATTAATAAAATATTTGAAAGAATAATTGACCATTCAAATTAATTATGCCATTATCATAAAATTAGCACTTTAATTATTTAAAATAGAAGATTTAGGGTGCTGAAAACACAGGGTTGATCACTTTTCATATAATAAAAATTTTCCAGAGAAAATAAACAGTCTTAAAGTATCAGTGCATGTGATTGATTTTCCCATTAAAATTCTTAAGATTTAAGTCTCCTGAAACTACTTGAAACCTTATCTGCAATATGACTAAGAAGAAAGAAATGAAACTGTAGATTTAAATATTAAAAGTTTCAAAATATTAAATATAATGAATTCAAAATAAAAATGTGGCTTGCAGAGCTGATGATGAGTCCCTTATTTTCAGATTTATTAGTAAGAAAAACAAATATTTATAATGCTTCTTTATATACAGAATTTTCTTTTCTTTCCTTTCTTTATTTTTTTCAGAGATGGATTATCAAACATTGTACATAGAAAATAAGAGTTTTTAGAATAGTTCATGTGAATAAAAAAATTGTCTTTATTTGAATAGGAAGGGGGGGGGGGGGATAGAAAAGTAAAATTTTATGTACCTGAGCAGATGTTTTTGCTTCTGAACATAAATCAGAAAGCGAAGTTAATCCTTCTCCACTTTCAATTCCAAAGCTTTCATCAATTAATGATACCTACAAAAATAAAGAATGAATGACTGAAAACTCATTACTAACATTGCTTTATAAAAGTGCAAAGACACTACAGAAACTATTAATAGTTAGCTTCTCTATACTGAAAAAATAGATTAACAATAATAAAAGAATGATTATTATTCATGGGTGCTAGTAGAACAAAATCAAGGAAAGATCAATATTTTGAAGCAGGTCATTTTCAATGCCCTGTTTTTGTAGCGAAACTAAGAATTTTTTGTCAGAATACCCAGTACAAGAAAGTTTTTTATACATATGATTGTAAAAAACAATACTATGGCAGCCACTTTCGAAAAGTAGGCTCCACAATTTAAATAATGGACACATTGCTTCAAGTAGACACACCATTCTAGGATTTAATTTGATAACCTTTAATATATGACAATAAAGCTACATAGTTGACTCATTAAACATAGCTATGTTCAATTATATACACATGTACAAATTTATAAATAGTAGAAGAAATCCTGTTTGGTTTATCATCATTCTGCATGGAAAAAAAACAACATGTGTACTTTCACAGCACCTTCTTACTGAGTCTCAAGAAGTACCTCACGCTCTTTTCTATGACAGCACGTAATCATGGGAAATGAGGGAATGCCAGTTAGTGCTGCCACCTTTCGTAATAATCTTTAAATATATACATGTTACAATACAGAAAAGTAATATTAAAAATCCAAAAAAGAAGCTTCTACCTTTTTTTTTTTTTTTGTAACGAAGAATTGAAACAGTTTACTGTCTTTTTGTCAGAGAAGAAGGAGGCTTTTAGAAACACCAGTAAAAAAATCTTTAGGTGTTTTTTTTTTGTGTGTGTCTGTTTAATTATTTTAGGTCTTTTGATAAGTATATATTTCTTTTTCATTTTCAAAAATTATCATAGAAAAGAAAAATTGGCTAATGAAATTTGAAAATTTAGGAAGGGGCAATTGCTTTCACTTGCAGGCACCCATGTTACTATTATTAGAATCAAGAAAATAAAACAGAAAATCACATACTGAATGCAAATATTGACCATTTTCTTGCTTGTTAACTGTTTAATTCACATAAATATATACATACATACTTTGTTTCAGCTTTTTTTTTTTTTTTTTTTCGAAATGAGTTAAATTTATTTCAATCTCATTTAAAAATTAGAAATGCCACCAATGTCTTACAAACTCCAATGCATTTTATGTTCTTTTAGAAGGCTGTTAATCAATTTAAAATTTTCATACTATTTGTAGCACAGTTTAAAACATACATTTCATAATCATATTAAATTAATTTTATGATTCTATTTTAATTTACTGTTGTTTATTTGAGTATTTTAAATTTGTTTTCATTCTGATACTACACATTTTCAATTCATTATTTTAGACTTATTGAATGAAAAAAAAAAATCATATTAAAAATTAAGCAAACAAATGAAGTTATTATTACAAAAAATTAACTTGAATCAAAAGTATCTAACTAAAATACTACAAGTTTTCATGCACTTTTAAAGTGTTATTAAAATTTAAAAAATGAATAAAATTATAAATTTATTACTTTTCAAATTATAGACATATTTTTTTTAGATTACATTATATACTAGCCGCCGTTGGCGACCAGTTTGGTCTCCCTTAAATGTATGCTAACCATTGTATCATGTTACTTTTATTCATAATTAATTTACTCGCCCAATTCTTCTTAAAATTAGAAGATTCTGATAGAGAAATCATGAACGCGGTTTTTTTATGTTAGCCAGGTGCAGGTGAAAAATCACCAAACATTGCTCCTGTTGCATTTTTTCGTATTTCATTAATTTCATTTAAAATATAATCCTTTCAGCCATTTTATTTAAAATACATAACTTTAATTTAAAACCGGAACATTTAAAATTCATGACTTTCACTTATTTCTTAAAAAACATAAACCATGACATTTAATTTCAATATCAAAGCTTTATTTTAATTTACCGCACGAAAAATAATAATGCTAACTGGCGAGTTAAAAAATGCTATTGGCAAGATTTGGACACAGCTAACATAAAAGTACCAAGAATTCTTTGCGATCATGGCAACTTTTATGTAGTTTTGTTCAAAAAAATAATTTTGATTAAAAATGGTTGCCTTGCATATGAAAAGCGCAATGGTCAGACCATAACTGTTTATGACAGTCGCATGACTTGGACTGTTGGAACATAGATGAAATGATGACTATGGAACAATATTTGGCGATTTATCCCCTGCGCTAGCCAATATTAAAATACCAAAAAGGCCACCTAGAATATAAAAAAGCGAAGTGGTCAGCCTAGAATTGTTGATGACAACCACATGACTTGGGCTATTATTATAGAGATTAGAAGACATGTCTGGCATTGCCTGTTTTAACCAAGGGATTCTTGGCTCTAGGTAAAATGAACAAAAACGTAATTTTCTAAAAATGTGATGAACACAATAAAGAAGCTCTGCACATTCACAATAAAATAAAATAAAATAAAAAAAATCAGAAAAAATACGTTTTCACACAGTTATAATAAAATCTGCATCCAAGTGGCAAAATATTTACTGAATATACAAAATATTTCATATGACTTGAAAATAAAGCCTTTACTTTATTAATTAAAGACATAAATTTCAGAAGAGCAAGATGCCTCTACTGATTAAAAAAACATCCTTTTTAAATGGAGATTTATATTTTCATTCATAAAAATTAAATTTACAATATTTACATGAAAATGATGTCATTTGCTTTTTATTTTTTTAGCTTGTATGGATCCTAATTTGAATATGCATTATTTTATTTCTATCAAAATATATATATATTTAGTAATCTTTTTTTTTTCTGTAATTGAAATGTGCTTATTTATTATAGAAGATATTTTAGTTCCAAATGCATTTAAATTTAAATTTTATATATGAAAAATGTGCATTATAGCTCAGAATGGTGTCAATTACAAATGTGAAAATATAGTGAGCAAGTGTGAATTCTTATTGTATTATAAAAGTATTGCCCATACACAATTTCTCTTTGTGGTAGCAGAAAAGAAAAAAATACATTTTAAAATTAAAAAATATATATTTGGGAAAGAAAAGTTATGAGAGGTGGTTGAAAAAAGAGATAATGAATGCCCTGATAAATTTGTAAAGTAGCCAGTAATTTTACCAAGGTTTCTAAAACATATATACCTCAAGCTTCAGGCAGTCGGTCAAAAAATGTAGATTTGTATGAGGAACATACACTTTGACTTTTATATACAGGGTGTCCGGTCTCAACGGTGTCTAATGGCTAATTTCTAAACCGTTAGTCATAGACATATAGTTCCAATTACAAAAATGTTTAAAATCAGGTAAACAAATATTTTAAAAGCGATTTGGGCCAATTAAAAACATTTCTTAAAAAATTACGAAATTTAAATTTTTATACGGTCCCCCGGTCCTATAAGTTATATTTAGTAAAATTTTCCATTTACACTAACAAGTAATACACAAAAAGTCCCGTTATTCTACGATTAAAATTGACCGAGTAATAGCTCTTTAAAGTTGGAGCATATTTTTTTCTGCAAATTGGGGGTCATTCACAAATTTAGTCGAAATATAAGTTCATCAGATATATTAAAAAATGATCGATAGTAAAATTAACATTGCAATATAAAATTGAAGTCTTTAATTATTCTGACATATTAATGCAAAATATACAATTTGTAATAAACATTTAAGAAGAAAGAAAAAACAGAATTTTTGTTAAATAAAATGATGCTAAATTAACAGCCTCAATTCTTTACAAAATGATACGTATTTTAAAATACTATTAGATTATATTAGCCAGCAAAAGTTGAGTTATGTCATGTTTTTTAGCTTTTGATAATTGATTCTTTTCTATTCTGTACCGCTGAATCTGAAAATGACCTTCATTTTTAACCATCACATCAGGATTGTTCAAAAATTCCAAAGTTGAAAAGTTTAAAGTTAAAATTGAGTCTCCTCCCTCATCTCATCGGACCACTCAGCTATTTAGCTGTAAGAATCCCAGGATAAGCAAAAATATCGAATAAATTATTGAATAAAATAAAATAAAATAAAACAAAACAAAAAAAGTTTTACATATGTTTTATAGTAAGAGATTTTCGCTATATTTTAAATTACACATTTACGATTTGCAAAAAAATTGTAACGTGACGGTTAAAAATGAAAGTCATTTTCAGATTCAGTGCTTAAAAGTACGTAAAAATCAATTATCAAAAGTTAAAAATCACAACCATCTCCTCTACTTTATAGTATCCTATTTTTGTTATTCTTTAACTTTTACAATTTATGATTTGTGAAATATCCTAACATGATGGTTAAAAATTAATGTAATTTTCGGATTCAGTGCTAAAAATACATAAAAGTAAAAAAAAAACTAACAATCACAGTCTTGTATTATCTAATCTAAAACTTTATCTTCTTGGCGGTAATCTATCCGAAATTCTTTGTCTTATCCTGCAAAATAAGTATAAATGGTAACCACCAAAAATCATAATAATATTAGATTGTTATTGGATTTGCGCCAGTATGTAAAATGTAATCTCGATCGGACATTTAAATGTCAGTTAAAGTTCGAGTACAAATTTTGAACTGGAAAAGCATACGTTGAAGTAACATAAAAACTTATAAAAATAACATAATTTTTGTTAAAAGAAATCATAAGAGAAACAGTCTCAAATCCTGACAAAATAAAACATATGTTATTTTAGCCAATTTGAGACTTAATCATAATATACTTGTAGGCTTTTTTTTTCAAAGCGCAGACACACATGAAGTAAGATCTTCGTTTACTTTAAACACTTGGTATATGATCCCTCAAAGCCAAGCCGAACTCATTTGTTTTCAAAGCAGAAAAGTGGCATAAGTCATGCATTTTTAAAGTTTTATAACTCGCTCAATTTTAGTGTTATATGAATGGGACTTTTTTTGTCTTAGTTGTCAGTGTAATAGGAAAATTTTACTAAATATAACTTATAGGACCGGGGACCGTATAAAAATTTAAATTTCGTAATTTTTTAAGAAATGTTTTTATTGACCCAAATCGCTTTTAAAATATTTCTTTATCTGATTTAAAACATTTTTGTAATTGGAACTATATGTCTATGACTAACAGTTTAGGAATTAGCCATTGGACACCGTTGAGATCGGACACCCTGTATATAGATTTACACTGATCTACATAATAAAAAAAAACTGGTTGGCAATATTTGCACGCAGGATTTCATGGAAACCGCTGTGCGAAGATCTAAAAATTTTGGCACAAGGGTACTTTAGAACATCTTATTAATTAAAAAATTTTAAAGACTGGCTCTTAATTTTCTAATCAGGTTTTTTTTTTGTGTGAATTTTATTAACTGTCCTATGATACCAGTTCTCAGTATCGATTTAGATTAAAGAGAAAAACTTCACATGATGAAACATAAGCAAGAAATAAGGATTTTGCGAAAAATCCTTTTCAAACACTGATCTGCAATACAGTAGCAAATTATTTCTTAATATTAGTTAAGTCTTTTTAAATTAAAGTTCTCAAGATGGTGAATTCTGATAATATGTGCAAGATACAAAAGACTTTTTTGAAATTCAGCTCCCTACTTTTTCAAAGACCAAAAACATACTTTGGGAACTTAAAAAAAAAACACAATGGTAAATCTCGGGGCAAAAACACACGATATGAAGAAAGATTTAAAAGTTTGACCAGAAGCACAACACACCCCACCATAATGGTTGGTAACTCTTAGATTATCCAAATTTCAAAAAGAAGGCCACATAACAGAAAGAAGATAAAGCCATTTTTGAAATATGAAGTCGGCAAATTTAGCCCTTAACTAATATATACTTCAAACTACATTTAACGATCGGGGAATTATTTAGAAAGAAATCCGAAGAATATAGAAATTAACATATGCATATGTAATTCAGAAAAACATATCAAATGGAAGAAATGTCTAAATAAAGCGTTACTGATGATATATAACACATGTATGAATAAACCAAATAATGAAAGAACAAAGTTACATATATTGATATAAAATTCAATACAAAGGAAAGAATTTAACACCACCATAAATTTTTTAGTGACATTTTATGATGTTAAAAAGTTTTTCCTTTCATATTTAAACAATGAATGATAAAATAATAGCAATAAAGTTACCATGTGAGAAACATGTGTCTGCTCTAAGTTTAAGCAAAATCTTGACAGCAATAGAATTAACTGAGGTGGCACAGAGCTTTTTTCATTATTCATACAAAACTCCTAAAAGAAAAATAAACATCTTTATTTAATCATTTTTTTAAATTTTACAAATACATGTAGTATCTTTGTTAATATATATACAAGAGATCTGCACAGGCTGAATTTTCAGGCTTGAACAAAAACTCTCTAGGACCAGCCTGTTTATATTTTCACAGTTCATGGCCTGATCCGTACAAAAATCAGTAAAAACCAGCCTCTGCAAAAATCAATTAAATCAGGCCCGTCACAACTCAATTTTACAACAAATTCTAATTTTTCTTAAGGATGTTCTCAAATCGAAAAGGGCAACTTTCTGACATAAGTTTTAATTTATTTTTGTTCGAAAATGCATGAAACTAGCTGGTGTTATTGTTCAGAAACTATGTCATCGAGCTGTTTTTTCCATTTTTTTGCAAACGCAATAGAACTTTCAAAAAATAATGTCAAAGTGGGCGTTTTGAACTGAATTCCTGCACGAAGGGAGAAAGAGCACTCAAGAGCGGGCGAAAAACGGGTTTGTCACGTGACCGATTTCACTTATAACTCAATAAGTAATTGATTGATCAAAAAATGGAAAAAACAGTTCTATTCTAAATTGCTTCCATGGCCAGGCATTCCAATTTTATATCTTTCCATTAAAAAATGAATTTGTAAATGTGTCAGAACGTTTTGCGCTTGTTGAGCAGAGCAGTTAAGAACAGCCTTAACTTATAATTAAGATTCTTTTAAAGAATACTGCATACATATTTATGTGAAAATTTTATACTACATTTTAGATTACTATGTTTTTGCAAGGCAGAAAATACACAATAGCAACATCAATGATTACTTAGATTCTACTATAACATTCAAATAAAGATTCATTAAAAAATTATGTAGTTTGGAATAAAAAGAAAAAAGAGGGTTAAAACATTATACCTTTTGAAGCAGTATAATAAAAAGTAGATTTCTGAAAATATTTCTCTGTAATTTATTAAGGTATATTTCCAAAGTTGAAGTTCATTATTGCTATCATAATTTTTACGAAGAATATTAACTGCCCGACACATCCTGGGAACAATTAAGTCCAGTTCCAGCCCGGCTTGACTACGTAGGGAAAAAAGTTGTAAGCTTGATCTCAGTCCGGCCTGAGCCTGCTGAAAAAATTAAGCCTGGGCTCAGACACGATGCAACTGTCCGATCCCAATCTTTACACTGGACATGTTACTTCTGCATTAATGCTGTCAAACTAGCATCAGCTTGTGCAACACATTTATATTTATTCTCTCAAAAGTCATATCAATTGAAAACGGTTCATATTTTATCAACTTCATTAAAATTTTTATATTAGGCTGGCTTCATTTTTTTATTGGCCAAGCAGGCTCATTTAATTTTTCTGTCGACCCGGCCTGGCCCACTAAAAATTTGTCTTCATTCTGCCAGCCTGGCCTGTTTGAAAGTTTGCCTTTATATTGCTACCATGGTCCGGTATTGCTGCCATGCTCAAAATATACATGCAGACCTGTATGTATAGAGTAAAAGAAAATTACTCACACTATAAAGTCAGTTATTGTTATAGCTCACAAATAAGTTTCAAAGTCATGCTTATTAAAAATTAATATGATAAATTTGATTACAATAAACTAATTCACTTGTATCATCATCCCACTGAAAGTGTCACAAATGTTACATCACATGGGGTGATGGTTTAACAAGGTTTCACTGTAATATCAATCAGACATTATATACACTTTTACCATTAAATTTCTTGCGATTAAAAAAAACTGAACATAGCAAAAATACATAAATTCAACGAAGCAGCTACTATTATAAAATTCCTTCCCACAATCCTACAACTTTTCTTTATACTTCAGAAACTTCTAAAAATTGGCTATTCTGAAATTATGTTTGATTCTGCCACCAAAACTCATAAGGGTTAAATATCTTCATGGTATCAATACAGTGTTAGAAATTTTTTTTATAAGTTTCATTTCTCCCTGCAATATTTCAATAAATATAATAAACAATATAACAATAAAGTTATAAGAAATGTGTAAAATTAACAGAAAAAAGTACAAATAATCAAACTTCTTTTGAAAAGTCTTGAAACAACAGCATACTATAGTTATTCTGCCTATTTGATTTTTCTTTGCCTTTGTTTTTATCTATCACATAATGCCTTTTATAATTTCAAAATATATTAAAAAATCAGATAGTGGGACCTATACTAGTGATGCAAATGTTGTTTGGTCAATTTTATCAGCTTATAAGGGTATCCATCCTTTTCTCTTCTTTTAAACAGCTACTGACTATACAATACTCTTTTAAATAGTAAACTGCTTATAATTTTAAAGTTATTTACATTTCTCCGGTATACATAAAATTGCAATACAGTACAGAACTATTTATCTGGACTGGTTGGGGTCAGATGTATTCTGGATAACTGGTTTTTCCGGTTAACTGGTTGGGCATTAAAGCAGCATCCATTTGATAAGTTTTGTGGAATACTGTATATCTGGTTGTGACATTATTTCTAATTTTAAATTATATCTGGTTGTGGCATTATTTCTGATTTTAAATTACCGTATATACTCGCGTATAAGTCGACCCCCTAACTTTCGAATGCAAATTCTGGAAAAAATCAAAAACCCGCGTATAAGTCGACCCCTAACTTTTTACTTCAATTTTACACAAAATCAAATCAAAGATTTCACTTGAAAATGCGAAAAGGTAGTAAGAAAACCAAAACAAATCATTGAAATTTTTTTAAATGATAAATTATTGTTATTTGTATATTTTATGTATTACTTTTTTATTCATACACATAAAAAGCCATAATTTTGCAGTATTCGAAGTTTTTGGTTTTTCTTTTTTAACTGACTCGCGTATAAGTCGACCCCCCAAATTTGCTTACCGAAAATTGTCAGAAATTCCTCGACTTATACGCGAGTATATACAGTATTAGATTACTTGGATTAAAAATCAGATGCAAGAAAGATCAAAAGTTAACCAGAGTTTGAAAGGAAGTAATTTATGGTAATCCCTTGGGAACAAAAATTCTTCTGTTTCCTCTGCATAAAAATTAAAACATCTAAAATACAACTAAATATGTTTCCATTTCAAATATTAGATGTTGACATCAAATTATACAATTATTTCAAGCAATGCATATGTCAAACTGGCAGTGTATGACACTTTTTTTCTGCAGAGATTCTGAAATAAGTCTATTAAAAATATCATTCCAGATAACTGGTTTTCTGGTTAACTGGTTTCTGGATAAATGGTTCCATACTGTAGAAATATTGCATAGTTTATCTCTACATTAGAACTCTAAAGTAAAAAAAATAAGGGTTGGAGAATGCTAAAATTATACTCGGAAAATACTTGACTTTCTTTGATTATATTGAAATGTTTGAATTGGACATTAGATTTGGATTTTTTTTTCCCCATAAAATGAGACAAAGTATTTTAACCCTGTATCTACTGGGGATACTTTTAAGTACCAGTAAAGAAAATTTAACATAAAATTTATTTAATCCATCTATTACTAAAAGTAGATTTTACTTTTCATACAAAATACTTTGAAACAATCGAAGATAAATATTTTTTAAAGGGGTTATTTTCTCAACCACTTACAAAGGTGTAGCTTTTCTCTTATTAAAAATATGTTACATAAAACAATTTTGACTGCAAAAACCTTTCCACTTAAAGATAGGACACAATAAATTTATTTATATTGTTTTTATAAAGAATCGTAAGATTTTCTTAACAGTATTTTTCGTTAATTAATCCAATTATACTTGTAAAATATTTTAGAAAAAGAGCTATGACTATTGATTTATTAAATCTGTTTTCATGAAAAATCTTATCTAAATTTCCTATTAATGTAATATAAGTTTCTTATATATGTCTAGACATTAAGGAAGATAATTACTGATGCAGAACAATTTTTAGATTCATAATTCCATGCTTAAAGGGTTAAAAACAGTGATATTTTTCCATACCTGACATGTTGAATTTATATGTTTGAGGAAGGCAACTAGAACTCCTTCTCTGACAAAGACTCTACAAAATTGCTGCTTAAACTGTATTTTCATGTTGAAGGTTATGTCAGATTGAATAAAACACTGTAAAATAAAAACAACCTTAAAACAGCAAATAATAAAAGTTATTTATTCATAAATATATAAAATGTGGCACAATTTATAATAATGCTATAGATATCTATTATTATAGAGTGAAAAAAATCTAAAAAAGCAGTTACTATGACGTTTACTCATGATGTGAAATTAGGCCTCAATTATAGCATTTTTTTTAAATGACATTTTTCAATTTTTGTACCTTTACAAAATTATAACACAACCAAAAAACTTTAAACCAGGCTTTCAGTTAAAACCACACAATTGCTACTGGGTAAAAACTGCAGTTGTCACACACTTCTATTACCATAGAAAAGGATTTTTCATATTTCATTCAGAAATTATAGGAATTTTTGTTTTTTTATTTTTAATAATATGATATCAGACCATGGTGAAGTACCTCAATTATTCAATACTAGCTGACCCGCCCGGCATTGCCCAGGGCCTGTTATAATAACCTTAAACAAAACTTAAGTTTGTATGATTTTATATCTTTTGAATAAACCTAATTTCGGGGGCTCCATTGTCTTTGGCAGCGTCGACTGTGTTCCCAACAAACCTGGATCACCATTACCCAAGGCAGCATGTACCAGAAGTGCTCTGCTCATGCTGGAGATAATTGAAAACAAAGTTCAGTGAGCCAAATATCATAGTAATCAAGCTCATAGAACCCGGAAAAAGAATGCACCATTAATGTTCGAAAATGTTGGTAACTGAAGTCTAAGATAAAATTTCATATGCAGAAAGTAGCTGAATTATAATCTAAGTAGAATGAACTAAATCCTATTGTAATTAGGCCCTTAGAACTTGAGGAAAGAATGCACCCCAAAACAGTGGAAGGTGCCTCTTCCCCTTCTGTAAATTTCATGAATTAATTTTAACATTAACACGATATTTAATAAACGGATGAAAATGGTGTTAAAACATGGTGGTAGCTGAGGTATAAATAAGGACCGCACCCTCGGGCCCAGGGTCTTAACTGAAATGCAGTTAGGTATAAGAAAATATTTTAGTAGTTTTAAAATAACTGGAGGACACTAAAACTATGTCAAAGAAAATGGAAAATGATTTTTCATATTTCATTCAGAAATTATAGAGCATTTTGTTTTGTTTTTATTTTTAATAATATGATACCAGACCATGGTGAAGTACCTTAATTATTCAATATTATTTAAGAATTAGAAATATTCATGCAGAAAATTTTGCATTCATTTTTTTAAATAACAATTTAGGAAAAATTTTTAAATGTTTGATATTAAAAGATAATTAAACAAGAAAAACAAATCCTGTGTCACATGGAAATATAATAATGGAATCTCAATTTTTTGATGTGGAAAGGGAGATTATAAATGTGAGTTGTGGTTAGACTCATGCTAGCAACAAGATGCCTCAGCATTTTCCCATGAAAGACCTATGACGTAAAGCCCAACCCAAACGCACGTATTTGCTGAGATATAACTTTTACTAAACAAGCCTGAGAACAGACTGAGATGAAAGTGTAGAGAAAGGATTTGGTTTTTGAATGGGAAAGACGCCCCGCTCGTGTCTCTCGATAATAGCGGCCGTAGTGTCGGCCCGATGTCTGTTATTCCCCCAAGTCCCCTTAACTTTAAATTGTAAATAGTATAGTTATTTTATGTAACCTAGATTCATTAAACTATTATTTACCTTAACAGCCAGATTTATTATATAACATGGGGGTCGGCCTGTTTGAATCCCACATGAATTAAAAAATAAAATACCCCTAGGCTACTTACTTACCGATCTACGTTCAGAATCGAAGAACTTTTTCATCCCATTATCAACTTTTGCTTTCAGCTGATGTGATTCATCTAATTGAGACATCTGTTGCTGTGGTTCAACGTTCCTTTTTATTTTTATTTTTACAAGATAGTCACCGTGTTGCAAGAAATGAATCTCTGGCTGCAAATATATTTTTTTTTCTACTGATCATTAGTTGGATCGACACATATATCGTGGCAGAGAAAATTTTTTAATTGGATAACTCCTTCCAAGTAAGTTTTTTTTTTCTCTTTCCTCTCTTGCTTTTGAAATGGAATTACAAGAAATAGAATTTATTAAAAGCCAGTTGAAATCGGCCAAAACTGATAAGATTAAACTACTGCATGAATTTATATTTTCTTGCGATAAAAATCGCCAAAATAGAGCGAATCTTCGGAAATTTAATGGATTTTCCTTTACCGACAAAAGCAATATATATCAAAATAAACTGAAAGAAATTTTGGATGATTATGATCAGCTACAATTAATTACTATCGCTAATATCTTATCCATTGATATCCATGGATCAGCGGAAGATATCGCACAGCACATTTTAGTCGCACTAATGGATATTTCAGCTTTTAAAGACACATTTATCACAGTTTCCGCATCGGACACAAACTTTGATGATAGCCACAATAGTAGTGGAAGCACTGGTTTAACTTCCCCTTTGGGAGTACAGCCAGACCAGGCAGGTGTACGTACACTGTACACACTCTGCGTCCAAACAGACAATTTCTTTCCATGATATTGATCATTTAATTACACCGTTTAGTGGTGATAGAACTGAAAACGTTCAAACGTGGTTTCTGAGATTTGAATCTTTAGCCCAGTCATTTCAACTGTCTGACATACAGAAATTTGTGTTTGCTGAGCGGGAATTAAAAAGTTTAGCGTTATTTTATGTACACAGTGAAAATAACATTTCTTCATATACATCCTTAAAAGCAGCATTGCTTTGCGAATTTGGACAATCAACTTCGTCTGCCCATATTCATCAATTATAAGCTGCCAGAGGCTGCTGCCCAAACGAAAAACTATTTGAATATTTTTTGAAAATGAAAGAAATAGCACAAAGAGAAAACATCGATGATATATCTTTAATTCACTATATAATTAATGGGACTAACGATACACCACATAATAAAGCAATATTATATGGAATCTCTGAATTAGCAGAGTTTAAGAAAAAACTTTTAATCTATGAAGAAGTCTGTGGTTCGGTTACACATTTCAAACCTAAGGCGACACATGCCCCTTTGCAGGGACCCGGAACTGGAGCTGGAGCCCGGAGCCGGAGCTGTGTTTTCCCTGGAGCTGGAGCCGGAGCTCTAAATTTCCCCCAGCTCCAGGGCTCCTTTAGTTTTTAATATTCTTTTAAATCTTTTTTTTTTTTCAGTCTTTGAAATTTCTAGGCTTAAAATATTTTAATTACATCATTATTCAGTATTTTAATTATATCATTATTTAGGTTTTTATTATTATTATTATTATTATTATTATTAGAGAAGGAAACCTTCTCAAAACATGGTAACACTACTTTACTTCTACTTTCTACTTGAATTAAGTGACATCACTATTCGAAAACAAATATGGCCGCCTGTTGTTTACATGTGTAGTTGTACAATTTTGGCTGTTTGAAAAGTGCAGAAGAAATTTAAGATTTTTGTGTTTAAAATTGCACCAAACTTTCTATTTTAAAAGCAAAAGCTAAAAGATGTCATACTTTCTGAACAAGCATTTGAAGTTTGATGAGAAGAAAAAAGCATTTTGTCAGATCTTTAATGAAGGTAGAAAGTATTTGTGAGCAAAAAATTAAACATGTAAATTAAAATCTGCAACTCAAAAGCGCGAAGTCGGAGCCGAGTTGGAGCCGGAGCCACAGTATTTTCTCTGAGAGCGGAGCTGGAGCATCAAAAATTGTTCGGCTCCGGGTCACTGCCCCTTTGGGTACCCAGAAATCCTTTCCCAGCAAAAAACCTCAAAAAATTACTTGCTTTTCCTGTGGGGCCAGGGGCCATAAATCTACAGATTGTACGCGTAAAGGACAAGGTCCTAAGTGTTTTAATTGTTCTCGTTATGGCCACATATCATTAAATTGCACAGCCCGCGGTTCAATGCCAAAGACAGCAACCGCACTCAGCCCCCCTTCTTAAGCTGCCGCTGCCAGAAAAGACATACAAGTTCACATGGTCGAGCTAACTCGCCCCCAACAACACATGCAAAAAGTAGTCTGAATTGCAGACATGGAAGTGCATTCCCTCGTTGATACCGGAATTCAGGTGACCCTCCTCCGTGAGGACATTTCCGTCTGCTCGGGTCCCCACCTCTGACACCAGTACCCCTACGGCTCTCCGGGTTCGGCAACGGTAACGTTCAGCCAAAAGGTTCTTTTTCTACAGATATCGATATCGACAAATCCATTTTTTCTACCACTGTTTATGTTATTGATTTCGCTCACATGTCGCACCCTGTTATCCTCAGAACAGACATCATATGCCAAGGCACACTAACATGTAACAAGACTGGCATTACTTTGTCGAAACAACCCACGGCATATATTTTTATTAACTTTATCAATATTTGCGATGACATGTCCGAAGTCGATTTAACTCATATCACCGACAGAACGTGTCGTGAAGAAGTGGCTGAACTGATTGAAAATTATCGCCCCATAAAATCGAAATCTACCGATTTAAAAATGCCCATAGTATTGTCTGACGACCAACCAGTTTACCAACAGCCGCGACGAATGTCCATGGCTGAAAAAAAGATTGTCAGCAACCAAATTAAACAATGGCTACAGGACGGCATAATAAAACCTTCTTGTAGCGAGCCCAGTACGCAAGCCCAGTAGTATTAGCTAACAAAAAGGATAACTCTATGCAATTATGTATCGATTTTCGTAAGCTAAATAAAAAAATTATAAAGGATAGGTTCCCTCTACCCCTTATTGATGATATTCTTGACCAGTTACAACAAGTGCAGGTCTTTACATCTCTCAACCTAAAAAATAGGTTTTTCCATCTCGATGTGGACCCACAGAGCACTAAATACACAGGTTTTATTACACACGATGGACAATTCGAGTTTTTAAAAGTCCCTTTCGGACTCACGTCCAGCCCCGCAACATTCTCAAGATATCTAGACTGTGTTTTTCGCGAATTACTACTAGAAGGTGTGTTGATTTTATATATGGACGACCTCATCATCCCCGCTCGTACCGAAGCCGAGGGTCTTGAAAAACTCAAACGAGTGTTAGAAACTGCTGCTGATTACGGACTCGATATTAATTTTTAAAAATGTCAGTTTCTGCAATGAAAAATTGAATTTTTGGGCCACGTCATTGAAAATAATACTATAGCGCCCTCCCCAATGAAAATTAAGGCCGTCCAACATTTTCCAGAACCCGAAAACGTTAAACAGTTGCAATCACTCCTAGGTTTAACAGGATATTTTCGGAAGTTTATTCCCAAGTATGCCTCTATCGCACGGCCCCTGAGCGATCTCTTGCGAAAAACATCAACTTTCGAATTTGAACTGGCGCAGAGGGAAGCGCTGTACACGTTACGTAATCTACTCACAAGTGCTCCAGTTTTACACATTTTTATACCGGGTTCGGACCTCGAAGTGCACACTGACACCAATAAAATGGGCTTCAGCGCAGTTCTCATGCAGAAATCCACCGACGGACACTTCCATCCGGTTCAATATATGAGCAAAAAAACATCACCACAGGATGAAAAGTTAAGTAGCTACGAATTAGAAGTATTGGCAGTCATCGAAGCTCTCAAAAAATTCCGCGTCTACCTCCACGGCACTCGATTCCGTGTCATTACCGACTGTCAAGCATTTCAAAAAACTCTCGACAAAAAGGATCTTACGCCAAAAATTGCGCGTTGGGCTCTATTCCTCCAGGAATTCGATTTTGAAACAAAACATAGACCGGCGACGAAAATGAATCACGTGGACGCGCTAATCAGATACCCAGTTATGCACATTACATACGATGAACTGACACTAAAAATCATGAAAGCCCAAGAAAATGATCCCTTTATTTCCAGCATTAAAACAGCAGCGTCGGAAGTACCAGTAGCCGACTTCACGGTGCGCAACAACATTTTGTATAAACTCCAATAGGATCGAGATTTATTAGTGATTCCAGACGCAATGCAAATTAGCATACTCCAAGATATACACACTAAAGGACACTATTCTGCTAAAAAGACAGAAGAAATTGCATCCCAGAATTTTTTCATTCCTAACCTACCAGAGTTGACACACACAGTCATAACAAACTGCGTTCCATGCATTTTAACTTCGCGAAAGTTGGGAAAACAGGAAGGTTTTTTTGCACTCGATCCCTAAAAGTGACAAGCCGCTCAACACTTACCATTGTGATTTTTTAGGCCCATTACATTCCACAAACAAAAATTATAATCACCTCATTACAGTAGTGGATGCTTTCACTAAATTTTTTTGGTTATATCCAGTCAAATCTGTGGCGGCGCAAGATGCACTAGATAAACTTAAATTACAACAAATTACATTTGGAAATCCCCAAAGAATAATCAGGGATAAAGGACCCGCATTCACTTCTTCAGAATTTAAAAGGTATTGCGAACAAGAAAATATAGACCACCATCCCATTACTACCAGAGTAATGCGTGGAAATGGACAAATCGAAAGACAGCATAAAATGCTTATCTCTATTCTGGCGAAATTATCTTTAGATGATCCAACAAAATGGTACAAACACGTACCAGCGGTACAAAGGATAATAAATAGCACAACTTCATCTGTAACGAAATTCTCCCGGTTCGAGTTGTTAACGGGTGTCAAGATGAAAAATAAAGACGACTTAATGATAAAACAACTCTTGGAAACGGAACATGTCGAATTACACATGGATCATAAACAAATGTTACAGCATAGTGCAAAAGCCAACATTTTAAAACATCAGGAACTCAGCCGTGCCCAATATAATAAGAAAAGAAATCCCCCCACAGTATACAAGGTCAATGATCTAGTAGCAATACAACGTACACAGTTTGGAACTGGGTTAAAACTTCAACCTAAATATTTTGGACCATATAAGGTTATGGCCGTGAACCCTAATAAAAGGTATGCAGTTACAAAAATAGGAAACCATGAAGGTCTCATTATCACAACGACATCCGCTGATCACATGAAACAGTGGCCTTCAATTCAAACAGTTGTGCAGTCCATGCTGCGATTTTTTTTTCACATGGCAAATCCATTTATTTTCTTAGACTGCAAAACAGTGCTTTTTTTTTTAGTTTTGCAGAAACATTTTTTATTAAAACAGCAAAACAGTGATTTTTTTTTAGTTTTGCAGAAACATTTTTTATTAAAACAGCAAAACAGTGATTTTTTTGTAGTTTTGCTTAAAACTTTTTATTAAACGTGCAAAACAGTGATTCTTTTTTTTAGTTTTGCATAAAACTTCTTCCTAGACTGCCAAGCAGTGACTCTTTTTTCATTTTACATAAAACACTTTTGACTACTCAGAACTGTTGCCAGCAATATTATTGTTTTATTATTATGTATATGTTTTTATATATTTGAATTTTTTTCCCTGTATTTTTATAACTTTATATGTTATATGTTATATGTATAAGTATATTATTATTATGTGCCCCCCCCCCCTTGCATATTTTTTTTACAGAAGTAATAGCTAGCTGTCAAAAAAAAAAAAACCCTTTTGGTGGGAAATCCTTTTTTTTTTTTTTTTGCTTAGACGAGGCAAACTTTTTTTTATTTTTTCTTCCCGAATGACGTCAGGATAAAGATGGTTTTTTTACGAAATTCTACCTAAGATGAGGCAGATTTTAGTATGTTTTCTTGATGATAATATAATGGGCAGATGGCCTTACAGATTATATTTTTTCATCCCTGATGATGGCACATGAGAAAGACGGTCTCATGACGCAAATTGACGATATCCTGAGATTTTTTTTATTCTTTTGCTTTCTTTTTTTTTTTTTTTTGGAGATATCCCACGGCAGCTCAGCATAAATTTACATAAAATTTAGACTTAAATTTTTTTTTACTTAGCTCGATTTTCTTAATTATTTAATGACAGGTTTTTTTTCCTTTGGATTTTAATTATTTTTTTGGTTTTTTAATGTATCTTGTTGCTTATTTAATACGCTGTCGAGGACGACAAGTGATCGGAATGGCCGAGTTAGAGTTGTGGTTAAAGACTCATGCTAGAAACAAGATGCCTCAGCATTTTCCCATAAAAGACCTATGACGTAAAGCCCAACCCAAACGCAAGTATTTGCTGAGATATAACTTTTACTAAACAAGCCTGAGAACAGACTGAGATGAAAGTGTAGAGAAAGGATTTGGTTTTTGAACGGGAAAGACGCCCCGTTCGAGTCTCTCGATAATAGCATCCGTAGTGTCGGCCTGATGTCTGTTATTCCCCCAAGTCCCCTTAACTTTAAATTGTAAATAGTATAGTTATTTTATGTAACCTAGATTCATTAAACTATTATTTACCTTAACAGCCAGATTTATTATATAACATAAATAGACGAGTCTGCTGCAAATATTGATCCATCACAGAATATTGATCACCAGAAACAACAAATGATGAGTGTCTGCAGAAAAAAAACCAATGAGGGGCAAGATTTTAGAACAGTCCTCTGCCTAGGTTGCCTTTTTAAAATAGAGGATATTGCCTTATACTTTGCCTTCATATACTTATGCCTTTATATTGGCCTTATACATTGTACTCACTATGCACAAAAATCTGAACATTTTCTTTTATAGCAACAATAGGGCATGGAATGCAAAAATCAGTTTTGGAATTTTGTAGTAAAAGTAACATTTTGTTCAGTTTAACCCTCTACCTACCAGATGGATTCACAGGTACATTAAAAATGATTTTTTCCGTCAAAAAAAAAAAAAAAAAAAAAAATCTGTAAACATGTGAAAAAGTCATGTATTTAAAAAGGCCACATATTTACAGAATTTTCAGGCCTTTTTTTTTCATGAGAAAAATTATTTTGAATGTACCTGTCGGGTCCATTGGACCCGTCTGGTAGGCGGAGGGTTAAAAATGAATAACATTAATAACAAATAAATATTTTGGTAAGTATTTTAAACAAATATTTTTGGCAACGCAACAACAAAAATATTTAGAAGAAATAATTTATTTACTTCCAGAAAACAAGTAAATTGTTTTATCTATATGTTTATTATACAATCAATTTCAATATATATTTTTTAAAGTGCACAGTTTTATAAATGAAATTAATAAGTAAATTAAACAACTTATGATCAGTGACTTTTGAAACTTAAGTAGAATAGTTAACAATTTTTACTGATATTTGATAAAAAGTACTTTATGATTGTGGCTCAAGAAATTCCATAGCATACATAAATCAAAAACAATCATTAAAAACAGGTCACACGAAGGAAGTGGCAGTAATATAGAGATTAACGTCTTAGATAAGTTTCCTTAATTTTCTAACAAGAGCCGAAATTAAAAGTATTTAGATACAAAATTTATTTCATTTAAGGATTACTTATAACTTTAATAGCATTGCATACTAAAAGTTTACAACCCATAAAATGCTTGTTATGTACATATAATGTACCAATAAACAAGTTTAAAATTTTTATTGATATTAATAAAACTCAGACCAGCAGATATATTTTGAGAAAAGAAATATTACTAATGGAATATAAGAGATACTTCCTTAGCGATCTCCAAGGATGAACAGCTAAGCAATCAAGATGAGTTATCGAATTATGTTGTAAAGCCTACCAAATATTTGCAGTACTAAAGAAACAGCATATGTTTATATATCATCACAATGCTTTTCTATTAATGTTCCAGAACCTATTTAGTGTTCTATGGTTTTTTTAAATCTCTTGTTTTTTTAATAGGATGTTAGCAAATAAGAAATGTCACTGGTAACCATCGCCCTAGTAACATAAACCACAACTATGGGGATAACGTATAATTACAGGGTTGCCACTCTAATCTTGAAAAAAAATTCCCTGTGTTTTCCCTATACTACAATGTATGGTACTTTTCGGTTAGCCGGGTGCCAATGTTATATATACATATATATAAATGTATGTATATATACCTATATACATATATGTGTATATAAACATATATATAAATGTATGTATATATACCTATATACAGGGCTTAATTTCTAACAAAAAAAGTACCGGAGCCCTAATATTCTGCATTACTAAAGCTGTAGCGTTGCCCCCCCCCCCCCCCCTCTCCATCACCACTCCAATCCGCAGATTTATATTTCGTACATTGTTTGCAAAATTTAACCACCTTTTTTTTTTTTTTCTTTAGGAAAATAGAAATTTTTAATTTATCTGCCTGCATATACTTAAGAGGCTACTTCAGTCAAACGAAAAGACGCGTTCACTAATGCTAATCCTATGGAAGAAAATTTTAAAGATATCTCGTTTGCATTTCAGTATTTTTAAACATTCTTTTTTCATTGGCTAGCTGAGATCGATCTGTACAAAGGGCGTTTTTCACTTTTTCGATTTTGTTTACGGATATTTTTAATGAAGGCACTTTCATTTTCAGAACCGGTTTCGAAAGTGAAAGCATCCCCTTGAAAAAAATCTGAAACCAAAATCGAAAAAGTAAAAAACGGCCTGCATACAGATTGATCTCAGCTATCCAATGAAAAAAAAATTCATTTAAAAATACTGAAATGCGACTGAGATATGTTTATAAATTTCTTCCATAGGATTAGCATTAGCGAACGCGTCTTTTCGTTTGATTGAAGTAGCCTCTCAACTATTAACTATTCCACTTTTTAATTTATCACTCCCTCCGAATACAGTCGAACCTCGTTAACGCGAACACGCAAGGGGAAGCTTTTTATGTCCGTGTTATCCGAACTTAAATACATTACATACAACAGGACGGGGCAATCGGAAACTGTTCGTGCTAAAAGTAATTTGCGTTAAGCGTGCTTTTGTTAACGAGGTTTGACTGTAGAAATCTTTTCCTAATTTTAATGTTAATTAATTGCACAATTCTGCAATTAAATAAAGTAAGGAAATAGCTGAAGTATATTCGGAAATAGTGCTAACACAAGAAAGAAATTGTTCGCAGCTTTGCATATATATGTATATGTATATAATGAATGAACAACTAGAAAAATCATTTATAAAAAAAAATTGCAGAAAATCTTACGCCCCGTTTCCTCTCACATCTCCTGCGTGTGCGACACGTGAAAACCCACACTGCACGCTCTCTCCCCTCAAAGGGCAAGATGGGTGGTGTCGGGCTGTCAAGTGAAGGAAGGGGAGCTTTCTTCTTTGGATTAACGCATTCGATTAATCTGCAGGGATATAGGGGCATCCATTTTGTAGCCTGGTGAAGTATAGAATTTTAAAAAAGGTTTTTTTTTTTTTCTCTTTTTTGTTGAGAACTTTTATCAATTTTGCATAAAATCCCTTAAATTCAAATTTAATGAATCCTTCTAAATCCTCCAATCTTTCTAAAATCCTTCTAAAATGCATTAAATGATTATGTAAATTTTCTAATGTAGTTTAAACAATTCACGAAAAATGCTTTAGAAGATAAAATTTTCATGAATTCATAATTCAGTACATAAAGGGTTAGCGTATATATAGTTATTTACAAAGAAAAAAGTGTATAAGAAAAAACAAATTCTCAGAAAGATTACAGAATAAGTTCCTCTTATTGGATAAGCCTACATAGTACTAACAGTTGAATTGGCGATTGGCGCATATTTATTGTACATTTGCGCATAAGTGTACTTGATACATAAATTAAAGCACCCACTTCCCCTCCGTCCAGGCAACAAAATGGATGCTTATACGGATCATCGCTAAGGAAATCCACCATTTCAAAGAAAGGATTTTAGTTTTTCTCCCCCTGCAAGGTCGGGGAGAATGATGAATGGCTTTCTTATTGTGTGATTTGACCCAGTGCTACGTGGGCTTGAACCGTGCGACACACTACGTCACATATAAGTGTTTTGACAGAAAATAAAGCGGAAACTTGGAGATGGTAGGGAAAGGAAAAAGTAATTTAGGCTTCGGTTTTTCAGAATCGATATTGAACTGGGCTCCGAAGCCCTAAATATATGAGCTCCGGTGAATTCCGACCCATATTTAAATATTTACCAAAGACAGAGAAGTACCGGAGCTGGGCTCCTGTGGGCTGCGGCGCAAATTAAGCCCTGCCTATATACATATATATAAATGTATGTATATATACCTATATACATATATGTGTATATATATATATGTATAAATGTATATTTACATATATGTATGTATATAAATGTGTATATATAAACACTGGCGCCCGGCTAACTGAAAAGTACCCTATGTGTTTAGTACTATGCTGAGTATGCAAAAATATATGCATGTATGTATACTAGTTAAGTTAGTCATCTTATAATTTACCATTACTTAATTAATTGACCAAACAGAATATATGATATAAGCAAATGAAAAAACTCTTATTATTAATACATAAATAATAATAAAAACAGTAAAGCAATATTCAAATAGAATATGTAAAAACTTTGTATCGAATAATTTAAAGAATCTTACCTAAAAAGCAATTATCTTGAACATAATATCATAAAAATTGCAGAAAAAAATAAAAAGTTTGCAAAAGCAATTTTATGTCCAAATAAGAAATAGCTTCTTTAAAATTTTCAGGGTTCCTGAGCTGAAGTCTGACTTAAAAATACAGAATTCCAGTATCAAGATACCACTCTATTTGTTGAACCACACCAATACCGTATTAGTAAATCCATTTGACACTTTTGAGAAATACGATTTAATGCTTCATCAAAGCACATGACATATTTTTTGTTCTTCACAGACTTTTGAACAGAAATTTGGAAAAAGGGAGCTAATCAATAACAAATCAAATAGGATGTTTTTGTACGTCCTAAAATACATTTTTTAGCAATGTCACTACTGTCTGGAAACATATGACAAAATATCTCAGATACATTGTTGAACGAATTAAATAAAGAATGTGATCCAACAAGCTTCATCGCCCACAAAATTTCGGCTTTTAATGTATTTTCCTGTATTACAAAATGGGATAGACATTTTTTATTTTCATTAGTAACAGACGCCAATGTTTCTGAAAAAACCAAACTGTTGTGTTCTTTCTTAACACTTTCTTTGGGTACAAAATCAAACATTGAAGTTGATTGTGAAGTTAGTATTTTATTCTTTGCATGACTTGTAAAAGCTTGCTTTCCCATGTTGCACAGGCTGAAAATTCTCTTGCAAAGTTTACAATATGCAGCAAATGGATTTTTTGGAACTTCTGCAATCCAACCAAAAAAAATCAGTATTATATTTTATATATATATATAATTATATATATATATATTATATATAAGTCAGTATTATTTATATGTGAATCCTTCCAATCCGTATTAAATACGAACTTTGAAAAACTCATTATAACAATTTTAATTGATTATATCGCACTTCTTATTCTCTTATTAAGTCAAATAAAACACAAACTAAAAGAAAACGGAACTCCAACATTCATGAATCAAGCACGCACTGGTTGTATCAATTGTTTTGTTTTGGCAGTACAAGGTGCACACACGATTAAACGGCTTTGCTCTGAAGGGAAAAAAAGAAGAGAAAGAACATTACGCGCAGTCGCTGACAGATGGGATAAGCACAGCTGCTTTGTGGATTCAGCCATATGCAAGAAAAGGGGGTGTACGTAGAAATGTGCTTTTACGAAGTTTCGTTGAAAATGAATTTTCACACGTTCAAACACATTTTTCGTGTGTTTACCATATTATACTAATGTTTCTGAAAAAATTTCTTCAGTTTTGAAATCATTTAACATAGGTGTTTTTTATAAACCATTAAATAAATTAAGTTCCTTCCTGAATAGCCACAAGTTCAAATATGAAAAAGAAAAATTAAGCGGCGTTGTGTACAAGATTCCATGCAATGATTGTGATAATGTTTACATAGGTGAAACCGGCAGATCCATGGAAATTCGTCTTAAAGAGCACATCGGTGCATTTAAAAAAGGTAAATTAAATTCCAGGTTAGTGCAACATGCACTTGACAAGGATCACACCCCCTCCATCACATATTCTTCAATTTTGAGAAGTAATTGCATAGACTATTATTATAGAATTTTTATGGAGGGATGGTTTACTAAATTGCATCTATTAACCCCGAATGAATCAAGTCCTGTTCCAAATGAATATTTTGTTTTCTTAAATCATTGACTTTAACTTTGACTGGGTCCGGTGTATGCACGTTGTTTTGTTGTAAGTTGATTCGAATACTGATGAGGCTATGCGGTACATAGCGAAACGTTTATTTTATAGTGTATAATTTTATATGATTTTATCTCATTTTAATTGTTTTGTATGTTTTTAATAATTGTATTAAAGTCTGTCTACTGTTTCCTATTTAAATTTTCACACCGCTTTTCCCCCTTTTTTTTCTTGCGGAGCGAATTTTTTTTAAAGCCGCGAAAAAATAATTTCTGTTTGAAAATACCAAAAAAAAAAAAAAAAAAAAAAAAATCCTGTGTTTTCCAGATTTTTTAGGAAATTGTCAAAATTCCCTGCATTTTCCCTGTTTTTTGGAGGGGAATTTATAATTCCCTGTGTTTTCCCAGTGGTGTGGCAACCCTGAATTAGTACAAATGTTATAAAAAAATGCTTTTGGTGAATTATATTTTTATTTATTTTTTAGTCAATATGGCTCTGTGATATTGCATGTGATATCATACAGATTATTAAAAATATTCTTTAGAAATATCATATTAATTAATGTTATGCTATTTTGTTTTTGTATTAGATGTTCAAATTGCACGAACTTGACAACAACCTTACAAGGAGAGGGTCCGAGGTTGATCTCACTGAATGCGATACCGTCATAAAGCGCAATAACCAAGGGGTCTTGAGAAAATCAGTCGTAAAGTTTAAGCCACAGTTTATAATCCGATAAATTTCCTGTTTTGGAAAGCGGCTCCGTGGCATAGCGATAGCATGCTGGATTTGAGTTTTTTCTATCCGGGTTCGATCCCGGCTCAGACTTGTTTTTCAGAACGAAAATTTTTATCAATCATTTTTTAATCGCAATTGAAAAAATATGTATAATAATTGAAATTTACGAAAAATATGAATTAAATGTATGTTTTGTAGCATATAAGTGTTTTTTTTAGTACGAAATTTTGCATGTTTAAATATATAATGAAAAAAAACCCACATATTTATATGTCTATAGACCAGAAATTTTTTGTTGTTATTTAAAATTATTTACAGTTATTTCAATGAATAATCTACTATTTTTCACACAGAAATAAATTAAAACATGTGATATAGATGCATAAATAATTATATTACTTTAATTTTGTTTCTATATGAAAGTATTTCGAATATTTCATGATTTTTTTAATAGGCTTTTTTATATTCTAAATATGACTTTTTTTATTTCAGATTTTTGGTTTTGTAAATATTACCTACGTAATAACTATTTTCAGCAGTTCAATATCTTTTTAGAACTTATTTTTAAGCACAAAGACAGTTATTCTAGCTATAATCATAAGCACCCAAGATTTTAAAAATTCAAAAGTTAAAAAGCTAGTTGGTAAAAAATGATACATTTATTTCACTCTGAAAAGTAGTACCTTATTTATGTAAATAACAGTAAATAAATTTTAAAATGAGCTTAATTTTATGGTCTATGAAAGTTCCAATTAACTTTTTTTTAAATTTGTTATTATTATTATTTATTTATCGTTAGTTTTCATTAAATAAATTAACATGCAAAGATTCGCACCTAAAATTGTATTTAAATAATTAAACTGATTTATATAAAAATATTAAACAAGAAAAAAAAGAGATTTCCGAAAGAAATTACTACGTAGACACTTATTCTAATTAAAAATAAAGAATCCCAGACTTTAAAAAATCATATTAAAAATATAAAAGCGTATTTTGAATAAACCATAAAATATTTCAATGAGGAAACAAAATGAAAATAATATATTTGTTCACTTATTTTAATTTATTTCTCTGTTAAAAATTGTAGATATTCATTGAAATAACTGTAAATAATTTTCAATAACAAAAAATAATTTTTGGTCTATAGACATATAAATATGCGGGTTTCTTTTTTTTCATTATATATTTAAACATGCAAAATTGCGTAGTTAAAAAAGCACTTATATGCTACAAAACATACATTTAATTCATATTTTTCGTAAATTTAAATTATTATACATATTTTTTCAATTGCGGTTCGAAAGTGATAGATAAAAATTTTCGTTTTGAAAAACAAGTCCGAGCCGGGATCAAACCCGGGTAGAAAAAACTCAAATCCAGCATGCTACCGTTATGACACGAAGCCGCTTGCCAAAGCAGGAAATTTATCTGATTATAAACTGTGGCTGAAACTTTGCGACTGATTTTCTCAAGACCCCCTGGGGGTTGCGCTTTATGGCGGTCATATATTTATATACTAACTATACTCTATCGAAACACAAATATTCATCGCATTCGGTGAGACCAACCTCGGACCCTCTCCTTGTTAGTGAAATTGTAACTATGATCTTGGCATAATCGTAAGTTCAGAGGCTCTTATGATAAGGAAGTACTGAAAATTGTTCATAATTTTTATTGAAATTAAGGAAATCAGAAGATATATTTATTTTGAGAAAAAACATATTACTATTAATAGAATGTTCATACCTGAAGCTCTGCCTGCACTTCTTTCACGCTATTTTTCGTCTTTATTTCAAATTCATTAAGGAGATCTGCGAGTCCATTGGCTCCATCAGGACTTACAGTTCGAGGGGCCACAACACTTCGCCTCATATCAATCATGGATGCAGAAAAACATTCCTTTAATCTTTGCAAATAAAAATTGCAACAGTCTTCAGCCGCTTTAGCCACAATTTCTATGCTCTTCCTAGAAAATTTTACTCCATTCAGCTTTTTACATAGGAAAATAAGTAAAATAAATAAATAAATATGTGGAGAAATACAAAATATCCAAATTTATCTTTTGAGTTTTAGAACAAATGAAACTTCCAGAGAAAGAAAGAGCCAATGTATTTTTTTACGGATGCCTTTACAAAAATTAAAAAAACCACTAACACTGCAAGTTCATGAAGAAAAAGGATCAGTGATTTCGAAAAAGATTAAAAAAAATCTATAAAGAAGAATTCCCTGGTATTATTAATAGAACAAACATTTATACAGATTTTGGAGATATCTGGTTAATTCAAAACATATGGACCTTTGGAGGCTGATGGCAAACCTTTTGATAACACATTTATTAAAATCCATTCACCCATTCCCATTTTAGGGGAATCACATTAGGGAGGGAGGGGGGTCTGACACTTGATTCGTAAGATATCTCTGGGGGAGGAGAGGGGTTTGTCTTTTGATATTGTTATCATTTTTGCGATTGTCAAGTGCAATTGAATATGATCTTCTTTTTCAATGATAATATTTTTAATATATAATTTCTCTACTGGATCCAGTATTTATTTTTCAGAAAGTGTACGTCAATAAAATTCATTTAAAGTTTATTTATCTTGGATTATTTATAATCCATTATACACGTTTCTTGAAGTGAGTAATCTTCATATTTATTTATATTATCTCAATCTTCAAATTTTTTATTTTATATATTTTAAAATATCTTTGGCCAGCTTTAAGTAGAAATAATTTAACACTATAACTGGTATTTGGCTAATACTTTTCTAAATGGTTTTAAATTAATAGTTAAATAATACTTTGATAATAATTTTTGAAATTCAAATATCTCATTTAACTTGAACGTAATTCCATCTGGCCACTATAGGCAACTGGCACTGGCTGTAGTGTGATTTTGGGTTCATAAATTGGAGATGTTCTGATTTGATTTCCTTGTATATTGTTACATTTTCAATATTTCAGATTATTAATTTATCGTCTGCATTATTTCTCTATTTCAATTTAAATATCTAAGTACAAAAACAACTTTTAAAAATGTATTAAGTAAATAAATAAAAAGCATTTTAAATAATTTATATTCCGTTAATAACCTTATAATTAATAATTATTCAAAGTAATAAATATTATAATATGCAATTAAATATAATTCTAATAATGTACGGATCTTCTAGAATATAAACATTACGGAATATCGTTCGTTAAAGTAACTTACAATGCTTCTCTAATAATCGCTAACTTCCGAAAATACAAATTAAAAAAATTATTTAATATTAATTATTTTATTCCCAAACTATTTTTATTGGATGCTACTATTTATTTCTAAGCGATTGCCAAAATTTCATTAATTTTAAACAGTAATTTAGCGAGATATCCGCATTACAATATTTAATCACTTCTGTCAGTTTTAAAAGACGTGCAATCCATTTTTTTTCCCGACGCAGTTAAGACATTTTTCTTTTGTGTTTCTTCCTCACAGGAAAGAGCGTCGTGACGTCACTCTATCCTCCATCTTGTTTCAGTATCAGGAGGCGATATCTCTGGGACTCAGGAATGCAACTTCAATTACGATATAAATCGTTATCGATATGACTCAGAAACGTGCGTGCCGATCGTTCATTGGTTTAATTTGAGTTCAGCGTCGGCCCAACGATCTTTTGGGGGGCCATGTGCACTTTGTCTCTCTCACTTTGTAAAAATGTAGCGTTGTATTCACACGTACATTTGAGGCTTTGGCCTCAGACGGAAAAATTTTGCCTGAGTAAGATGTACCCTCCTTTTTTAAGAAGACAGATTTCCTTTTTTCCTGAGAAGAGTTTTCAACGTCCTGACTATATCTGCAAGTGCCCCATCTTCAGTTTTAAGTGAAAGATGATTTAATAATTTAATTATTAATGTACTAGAGTTTGACAAGGATCTCTCTAGAATAAAAATTTTGGAGCTTCTAGCGGATATATCAGCAGGCTGACATCGTTCCTGCAAACGTTCTTCTCCCGTTCACAATATATGCTATACCGAGCTTCACCGGCAACGTGCCATTATTTACCTATTCCCACATACTTTCGTAAATCTTCAATAGTGGATTAATATCAAGAGAAAGTATGACTTGGAATATGTACTTCATAATTTCTAATGTCATCAACGTGCTTCAATATTTCACAGAGTCCAGTTTTGCACCCAAATAAAACTATAACTTCCCTTAATAGACTGAAAAGAACTTTAAATATAACGAATAACTATAAGCGGCATCAGTAATACAAAACCTATAAAATAATTGGACTGAAATGACTTTGAATGCAACATCAACTATCTTAAATTTTTGAATTTGAATAAGTGTTCATAAGTTTTTACTAATCAAATAGATAATTTGTCAATATCCATTTCATTGAAGGTTTATCTTAATAATTTTCATAACACTTTTAGATGTTGTTTTCCTGGCCAGGTATAAAATAAGATGTTTAGTTTTGTGCTACAATAAAATATTATTTATTCATCTTGGTATCTTCACTTCAATAATGGGTGAGTCCTTTTACTTTTTATTTTTCAGCCTCCGCTCCAGATATTTTTAATGGCAACATTTTCTAAATTAATTAATTTGAATATTTAACTTTAATTCTTAATATTTTCTTGGTTGCCAATTCATATATTATTTTTCAGACAACCTCTACGGCGATCACGGCCACTATTTTACATATATAAAAATTTAAAATTTTTTATGGATTTCTAATTTTATTTAACATTCCAATTTATGTGACCCAGAGTCACAGTACAGAAATGATACATGCCATGTTTACCAGTAAAAAATAGGGAAGAATCCTGTTTTGTTTATAAGTTCTGCTTATTCCCATTCAGGGAATACATTATTACTGTTGAATGCATTATGTAACAAAAAACTATTATTCAATATTTTTAAATAGTGAGTATTTCTTTTAAGTGTTTTTTTATATTAAGTTATTTCATGTATTATAGTGATATTTTATTAACTTCTTCTCTTTATTTAGATCAGTACGGTATGCAAATAATAAATGTATAACTATACCTGTATATTATTGTAAACATATAAAAAAGAAGAAAAAAAGGATTTAAATAAAAGGAATTTTTAGACACTGATAACAATATCATTAGGAGGAGGGGGGGGGGGGGGGGGGGTCGAGGAATGATAACGTATGATATCGTAAGGAGGGGAGGGTGTCCAAAATTGCCAAAAAGTTGATACGTTATATATGTACAGCCCCTTATCAGTAAATAAAGAATTTTATATTGTCCATGATGAAAAACATTACCCTTATTTTTTTTATACAACCAAGTAAAAAAGAAATGCAGTTTGATGGCTCAAAAATTGTATTTACAGTTGGTCAAAATAAATAACGTTGATTAAATATTACTAACATTACATTACAGAAGATTATGTATGTTATTAACAGAACATTGTGTGTGTTATATTTGTTATTTGTTTCTGCTCATTTTCTGTCAAAAATGAATTCAGGTTAAATAAAGTATGATTATTTGTTCGGTGACAGATTATTTTTATGGGATAGGGTCTTTATCATAGACAGGAAGATACAAAAATTATTTCCCAAAATAATAAATACAAGCTCACAAACATATGGCCATAATCTATACTACACACTCACATTTGAAAATTTAGGAAAAAATTTTGATGTTATTCAAATGAGCATAACATATAAAACTGCAATTAATATTAAGAAATGTTTGTCTAAAACAAACACAATACTTAAAGAAAATATTATTGAGTTAACTAAATATATAAATATAATTTTCAAATAAGGAATTGAGTTAGAGAAAAATAAAATACTAACACAGTGAAGTCCATATGAGGCAGTAGTTTATTCATTGTTTGTATCCTTCGATAAAATCTGTCTAATGCTCTAACAAGAATAACTGTATCACAAGTTGTTTTCTAAAATAAAATATATATATTTTTAATAAAATAACTTATATTAAAAGCACATAAACATACGCAAATACATTACATATATGAATACACAGATAATACATTTTAACTACATCATAAATGCAAAAAGGACATACTTCCTGAAAAATTCTAATTTCAATAAATTTGAAATACTGTTGCATTAAGTCAGTAACAAATGCTTCCAACTTCTTTAGAGGGATACTTGTACTTCTGGAAAAGAAGAGTAGTTTATTCAACATAAATGTAAGTCATTCGAAAAATTACTATTCCTTTAACTGAGATTTAGATTGTTCTGTGCCGTAATTTTCAGCCTATAATCCACAACCACAATTTTTAGCCCTTATAAAAAAATTCCAGCAGATAATCCACAGATTATATGCTAGACTTTACGAGGATTACTCATTGTTTTCAACTTTGCAAAATACTACTAATAAACCACCTCCTGATTTATTTAGTTGCTCTATTTAAATGATAATTGCAATAAAATAATTGAAAAAAAAAACAACTATAAAATAATTACAAATTAAAAAATACTAATACTCTTTTTTCATTGAATCTTATATCTAAAACGTAGACTGTCTTGTGAATACAGATAATTCTATAATAATTGCTGTTTATAAATCATCTTCCGCTTTTATAATAACATTCAGTTTAAATTCTGTAGTGTTAAATAACTCATTTTCTATTAGACATAATAATGAAATTTTCGAAAAAGATGAGTTGAGGAACGCTTTGTTCTTCATAAAAACATGTTGCCAAAAATCTAAAAATATATAACATAATAAACGGAAGCCACTCCCACTAGCACATTCACGTCATATGTGAACGAATCACGAGCAACTACGCGAACAATCGATAGCAGACAATCCTGTGATAGTTGTTTACATTTTTATTTTATGACTGCCGGTAGAAACTGGGTATCTGACATGAACTTCTGCTTAAAAAAATTTCAGCAGATAATCCGCACTTAAAATTTTTGAGTTTTTTTAACAGATAATCTGTGGATTATAGGCCGAAAATTATGGTACATATATATTATCTGTGCAAAGAAAATAAACCGTACCAACAATGATTAATGTAACTCTTTTTTTTTTAGATTGTAATTGCATGTATGTAAATTAAATTACTGTTTTGTAATGTATAGCAAATTACTGTTTTGTATTGCTTTTATATCATTTACCATTTTAAACAACTCTTTTGAACACAATTTCCTATTGATAAACACAAAAATAAAACACAATAGGCAACAATTTAGGGCTATCCACTTTCCTGATATGGATAATGTGTAAGCACCAATTTTTCTTTTTTCATAATCTCAAACAACAGTCATGTTAGGGAACTTTAACATTCAAAATTTAAGATAATTAAAATAAATGAATGTTCTGTATGTAAAGATATCATTAGAATTGCTTTTTTTAAGATTTCATATGGTTAAATATGAAAAGTCATAAAGACCATTTTGGTATATTAAACAATGAATGATAGCCCTTGCTCGATGTCAAAACTTGCTGCAAATTATGTTACTGTGCTGCAAATTGTGTTACTGTGCTGCAAATTGTGTTACTGTTTATTAAAAAATAACAACTAATGCCTGGCAAAAACATGTTTTTTAGACATCAGCTGACCACAAAACAAAATATCAATTTTTCTTTTTTTGTTTTTGTTTTATCAAGTTTCAATCAAAACTGAAATCTCTCTCTCTCCGAAGTAAATTTTGAGCCAAATACTATATAAGTGCTATTTAAGTATATGTGAGATATACAAACAATTAACAATGTTAAAATCAATTGTAAATACATATTTAACTTTTGTTATTAAGAGCCCACTGCAGTCACGGGAAGAATGGAAAACGGTAAGGTTAAATCTATGGGGATGTTATTTTCATATATCTTGCTTGAATTTTAATATTTTAAAATTATTCTTTTTGCATAGGATAGCTAAGGACGATCTATAACCAGGCTAGTTTTTACTTTTTTGATTTAAGCTATAGTTTTTTTTAAATATTAGGATAGTTTCAATTTTAGAACTGGTTCCAACCAGTTCTGAATGTGAAAGTATTTTTTTTTAAATAAAAAAAAAAATATTAAAAAAATTAAAAATATTAAAAAAATATAAAACCAAAATCGTAAAAGTAAAAACTAGCCCGGTTGAAGATTGTCCTCGGCTATCCTATGCAAAAGAATCATTCAAAAATATGAAAATCAAAGTGAGATATTTGAAAATAACGTGCCCATAGACTTAGCATTAACGTTCGAGTTTTTACGTGTGACTAATGAGGCCTCTTAACACTAGAATTTCCGACACCAACCAAATGATTTAATGCCGATTCAAACCAGAAATGTCTTCATAAAATTAATTAAATATAAACCACACTACACAGAACTAAGTTAATTAAATAAGGTAAATAGTTTTGAATAAATATTCTGGTGTAAAATGTTTTTATCCAAGTGAGTAAAATTTACAGCCATTCTAGTGTTAATGAATACTTTTCACTAAGTGATTTTATTAACATTGAACATTTGTTACTATTACTAAGCCTTGCAATGTTACAAGCACAGTTCACATCTGTAAGCAACGGGTACACAAAAACATCCAAAAGCAATAGGATGCCAGATTATTGTTCTGTACTAAAGGTTATTTTCATCAAAATTGGATCTTTCAACAGTAATTCAGATTTTGTATCAAAGCCTACTGTAAACAAAACTGAAATGTCAACCAAGCACTACTGACAATATTACAAGTCCATTATAATGAAGTTTATAGTTACTCCATGTTTATGGAATTTAAATCGTTCACATCATACTCTTGTACAAGTAAGAAACCCAAGGTTCGTACAATATTTTATTAAACACAGAGGTGAGGGTGCTGGGCAAGTGAGTTACATAGGCGGTGTCAAGCAGGCAAGTGAGAGGGAGGCAGATACATTACATTTCTTCTGACTTATATTCTCGCCAAATAAATCGCCAAACAAGGTTACTAGTCATTTTTTCTGATAGGGAGATCTTCATATAAAGCGTGGCGTGTTATCGCCTTTATTCTTGAATTCAATTCAAAATCCCATAAGAATTTTATACTGCGGTTTATAGACACAACATATGGTACTTGGATTGAAAATCTCTATACCAAAAAGGATATGATTTAAGGTTTTTGTTAAGCTTGCATTTCTCTCGGCGAATATGGTCTGTGATCCACAGCCATATATATGGTCATGAAAATGGGACTGATAGCATGCATTGAAACTAAGTTCGCATCTGGTTTTACAACGGTTCATTTGGAAGGGGTTTTAAAACTATAGCGAATTTTAAAGAAAGGGATTGTATAATTTAATAATCATAGCTTTCTTTATTTCTGAGTGCTTTCAAGATTTTTAAAAGGGGTTATGTTAAAGGTTTCATAAGATTTCTTCTATTGATTTAAATGGAGCTGGAGGTAAGACTAAAAATAAACTAGGGAAAAATTAAAAATTAAAAGGATGAAAGAGGAGATTATTTTAATATATAATTTTGATATTATATCCATAAAACTTTTTTTTTTAAATGTTGGTAGCAGGGTGTTAAAACAACGCAATTTAAAGAACTAATGAATGATATCAATATAAATCAAAATAAATATATCATCAGGGGTCGATCCAGACAAAATTTGGGGCCTATTTACGGCCTTTTCACAAAAATCTATTTAATAAAATAGGACCCTTCATAAAAATGAACTTAATAAAACAGGCCCCTTCTCATAATTCCTTTTTAATAAAATAGGCCTCTACGTAACATTCTTTTTCATAAAAATTGTTTTAAAATGTGTAATTTGTAAATAAAACTAGGTCACGAAAAATTATAACTTTAACAAGGTGATTTAAAGAATGTTTTTGTTCATAAATTCTTGGTTTGAATTTGAGTAAATGGATTTCAACTTTCGTTACAAATTAAAAAACATATTAAAATTCACAAAAATAACTTCTACTTTTCACAAAATGGGCCCCAAGAATAAAAACCTGCATCGACCCCTGATCATTGAAGCCAGAAAAAATTACACAGTTTATTTTTCTTGCATATTCTAACATAGTTGAAAAATGTTTATGACATGGGTTGGTTTGTCTGTCCATCTAACCTTGCTCTAACTCTCAAAATATACTCTGATTGCCCTGTAATTTTTATATATTACTGTTTACTAAAGCATGAATGTATTGAAAATGAAGTGTGTAGCATTTATAGTTTGTTGACAGGGACCAGTCAAAAGTATTCCATCGCATTACGGTAAATGGGAGAAACTAGTTTCAGGTGAATTTTAATGATGATACACCATTTCAAAGATAATGAAATTGTTATCCCTTTCTGAGGTCACTAAAACATGCTTTCGGTAGAATATAGGGTGCAAAGCATTTATTATACTTTTACAGGGTCACAAAAAAGAATTCCGTTACTTAATGGTCCACAGGAAAAAATCGTTTGCAGAGCATTTTAATGATATTAAACTATTTCAAACATAATGAAATTTATATGAATTACTCAGGGGCATTATAAGTTGCTTACTGAAAATAATGCAATGGTATGCATTGAATTTATCTTATTTTTGAGGCCAAACTTGATTGTATATCACTAAGCACTGCCAACTTTGGAGACAATATGATAAGCAAATACAGTATGTGTGTATCAGTGGTGTAGTCGTAAAAAAAACCGAGGGTATGCGCTCTAAGCAGAGGGTATACGCTCAAGGCAGATCGTATACCCTAGGCTGTATATACTATAGCTTTCTCTAGAAACAGAGGGTATACGTTGTTCCTTAAAAAAATCCAGAAGGTATACGGCGTATACCCCCGTATACCCTCCACTACATCCCTGGTGTGTATGTGTAAGTGTGTGTGTGTAGTGGAGGGGAGGGGCCTACTGATGGTAAGTACATATCACAATGAAATATAATATATTTCCAAATGTTTTTTTGTGTATTTAATATCAGATGTAGAGTAACATCATGATGTCACATTGGAAGTGCGACATATGCTTCTGGTTCTTTAGGTTTGAATAGTAACATATTTTTAAAAAAATGTGTATTATTGAATTGATTTTGAGAATATCCTGAAAAAAATACTGGGATGAAATTTAACACTAATTTATACCTTTTTAACATTATATTTTTATGTGTTAATTATTTCACTGTGTGTGCATTTTAGTACTAAGCTTTTGCATAAATGTTTCACAACTTTTACCTTTTTCTAGGTATATAGTTTTCAATTGTGTAATAATTTTATTTTAAGTTCAAAAGGAAAATATGAGTTTTATTGCTATATTAAATATATATGAAATGATAATAAGAGAGATTACCCATTATAAACATATTAATGTTTGTGAAATGCATTTAATAAAATAGAAGTTGATTGACATGTTTATTTTTAGATAAGTACTTAAAACTATAAATCACCATAAACTATCATTATGACAATTATTGGGCTCATAAAATCAATCTAGAGTTAAATTAAACATTAAATCTTAAAAACCTATAAATCATAATTTACTTTTCCAAGTATGATAGTTGATTATATTTAGGCTATAAATTTCAATTAAAAACCTGTAAATCAAAATTTACTTTTCCAAGTATGATAGTTGATTATATTTAGGCTATAAATTTCAATTACTTTTCCCCAAAATTGACATATATATATATATATATATATATATATATATATATACAGTATAGGATCCGTTATCCGGAATCCTTGGGATCTGAGGCATTCCGGATAATGGGTTTTTCCGTAATTCGGAACACTACCACAAATATTTTCTAATGTACATAAATATGAAATACTGGTTAGCATAAATAATATTAAAAATACTGTATTACACATTTGTTGAATTAATTCAATAAAACACAATTAAGGAAAAGTTTAATTAATTTTTATTTACAAAAAAAAAAAAAAAAAAGGTTAAGTAATAATTTTAAATTATAATAAAACTTACAAATGAACAAGATCAAAAATAAAATTTAGTTTTGGGGTTCAGATGCAGATGCTTGGGAATTAGTTTTTTGGAAAAATCCTTTTAAAGTTGGCTGCTTGTAACGTTTCTCTTTTACAATCTGGTCTTGAATTTTATATAAGGACATTGTTTGTTGTTCATGGAAATAACTTATTTTGTTCCATGCCTTGAATTAATTGTTGAGTGTACAATATCATTTGTTCATTAGATATTTTTTCTACCTCCCCATTCTTGTCATCATCATCACTACGATCATCAGATACATCTTTAGTCATCATTTCACAAATTTTACTGTATGTCATCTGATGACTAAGGGGAGCATTATTGCCTATATTGAAACAAACTTGAACTGCATCTTCATCCAATAATTGGTGAGGGAGGGAGGGGAATATATTAAAAGTTCACTTTTTATTCATTTTTGTTTTGTTTACGAATTTATCGCATGGAAAGCGGACAGAAAAATATAAGAGGCAAAATTATCAACACTTAAAATGCAGATTTCTGCAAATTCACGGGGATAAAGAAATGCATAATTACTGTAATATTCCATTAACCCGCCCTCCCCTATTTTGTAAACAAATTTGATATTTAAAAAAATCCCACGAAAGCACCCACCCCCTCTTTCCAAAAAAAAAAAAAAAAAAAAAAAAAAAATTGTACGAAGCGCTGTACCACCTTTCTGTCTTATCCGATTCCGAATCTCTGCTTTTCTACTGTTCGATGGGCGCAGCTGAAAACGGTAAAATGAACGTTTCTCTCATTCTCCTAATTGGCCGAATTGTAGGTGCGCCTTTAGATGACGTCAAAGGTCGGAGCTTGCCAACAGATTTTCGATCGCGGAAAACGCATTCAAATTCTAAGTGATGTTTCGAAAATATTTTTTTTCAAAAGGTTAAAATTAAAATTTTTTTATAATAAATTTTAGCGTTTGAAGCAGAAAAATACGAAATTTAAGAATATGTAGTTAGTTTTCCCATATTTCTAAAGGTTACGCTGATGCGAAGTCATAAAAATGATCAAAAAGAGAACTTATGTCCGATGATTGCGTACATTCAATTCTTATCTTCACGGGAGCGTCATAAGTGGGATCGTAGGGAGAGCACGCTTTTAAGTTCGCGCTTTTTAAGTTCTGTTTAATTATCTCGGTTAACAAAAAAAGAAAAATCTGAATATCAGGGCAGGCTTTGGATTATTCTTATAAACGTTTTCGGATTTCAACAGGCGGTAGATTTCGATAGCCACTTATAATCCCTGTTAGCGGCCTCTCCGATTACTTTACGATTTTTTGCCGCGTTTGGGTGGGGGGGGGGGGGGTGAGGAAATTAATGGGATATTACGGTACCTTGAGGTGTATGAGAAAAAGTTTAAAATATTTAAAATATCGATTTATAAAGCATGTTAACTCTTCAATAAAATATGAAAAAAAAAAATGCAAATTTTTATGAAATGAAAGTTTTTACCAAGTTTCGGATCATTTAGCGTTCCAGTTTTTAGAGCGTTCCGAATATCAGGACGCCGGATAATAGATCCTATACTGTATATATATATATATTAGGCTAACACAGAATGCTTAACATGTTTGGAAAACTTGTCAGGATTAGCAACTCTAACAGTATTTTAGTCTCACATCTGATAAAGATATGTTCACTGGTTACTACAAAGATCTTAATGATAAGTTCTTAAGCTACAGATGAAATTGATAAGCATAAAAAATGCTACTCAAAAACATATGCATAAGAAAATGCAAATATCTATATATATGAGTAATATGCAAATATCTATATATAATTGTATATTTCTCTTATGTGACATGAAAATGAGGCTGAATTTATAGCTTGCCATTTCGCAACAACCACAGCAGCGATTCTCAGTTGTTAATATATGGTCATGTGACCCGAGCCATTCAGCAAATCAAAATTCAGAGATAATCTCTTTTTAACGACAGATCGCTTGATCGATGTATGAATAGGAATGCAATTGGTTCATTTTACGATGATCCATACATTCAGCAAATCAGCTTTCTGATCAAGGTTGTCTTTCAGACACAGAAGAAAACATTTTGTTTATAATTCATTAGCATCATACATAGCACGTCCTTATTTTTTTTTCAAAGAGTTATAAGTGAATTTAAGCCCTACTGTGTAATATTATAAGCCAAAAAAATGTATTTTTATTTGCATTTGCAATGAAGTTTTCCATTACTTTTTTATACATTAAAAATTTGTAAATTCCATATGTTAAAATGATTTATGATAATATTCATACTGGCTAGAGTTGATGCAAATATTGGCAAGCGAGCTGGGATCATGTAGTGGTCCCAATGTGAACTGTGTTGCCATTCACGGGGTTTAGCAAGTGTTAGCGATTAGGGGGCTAAGACCCCTAGTTATGCAAGAAACAAAAAAATTATAAAAACATACACAAAACTACAAATCTCTGGAATATTTTAAATAAATACTTTGTTCATTAAAATGTTTATATATGATAAAAATGCACCTTGTTCACTTTGCACTTTAAACTAACATACAGGCAAAGATATTTTATTTTAATGCAAATGGTTAAAAGAGACTGGTAAATAAGAAATTTTTAAGAAAAGCATAAAAAATGACATACATAGCAAAATTTTTATGTAAAAATATAATTCCTTTCTCAATCCTCCAATTCAAATTAGCATTTGCCACTAGATGACAATGTATATCTTCCCCAATACTTTGTGAATTCCACAAAATCAATTAAATAAACATGTTTTAAACCAGAAATTTTACTTAAATAAAAACCATAAAGAAAATACACATCTTACTAAATACTTTTGAGGTTCAAAACGTGTCTATTCGACTGTGGACATACCACAGTAATGCAGAAAATATCGGCTATAGTAATACCACAAAATTTAATAATCATAGGTTTCTTTATTTCTGAGTGCTTTCAAGATTTTTATTGTCTAATCTAATGTGAGGTGATATAAGCAGAACACAATAAACAAATAAAATTTAATATACATACCTTTCATTATCACTGACAGACTGCCGCAAAAACAATTCCCAATAAGAAGCAATAACAAGTGACGTATTACTCAGAAAATTATTATAACTGAAATCAATGAATTCTAAAATATCCTAAAAAAGATACATTCAATTAATATAAAATCACAGAAAATCGCTAAGTTAAATTATCACTATATAAATATAAACAGAGAAATATAATTTATACACTATTGAAAGAGCTGATTTAAAATCATGCAAAAGTGAAAGTGATGCACAAGTGAGAGGTTCTCAAACTTTAATTCTTTATATTCTTTATATTATACACGGTTCACACATGAAAAAAAATAAAACATGATTTGTAGATGCTAACTAAAATTTTAAATATGATAATCTGAAAAGTAGTTAAAAAATAATAAAAAAGATTTGAAATCTACACGCTTTTTCTATTAGATCATGAAATAGTTGTGAATGTATCTGTATTTTTTTTTTTTTTAATTCAGTGCTTTAAAATATATACTGAAATATTAGTCAAAATGCCAGTTTTTGAAAATTTATATCTCATGAAGGGAAAGGTAACAGTATACATTTTTCATAGGTGTTATTACTACTTTTAAGCATATCCAGAAAAAAAACAGGCTGGTATTTATTTCTCTCCTGAATTACAACCATTTAAAATTTTCAAAAATTAGAATTTACAAAACTTGTAATTCAAAAGGGGACAGGTCTGTAAGTAACCCGATAGTGGTAACTAACTACATAAGCAGGTAAGGCCACCTTCCACTTGTCCCCAAAATAGAAAGCACTTATACTGAATCTGAAAAATCCCCATCTTTTTATCATATAATCATATTATATGATAGAAAGTGCAAAGTAGCCTTACCTGAATGTACAGGTACCACAACCAGGTTACTGACAGATCAATTTTTGTAGACGCATTATCTTGTTTTTCCAACATTTTCTTTTCTGTTACTTTTTTGAAAAATGTTAATGACCTCAGTTATACAGGGTGAATCTAAACTCTTGGGTAAAACTTTAAGGGGTGATAGTAAGCATCAAGACAAACAATATTAAATAGGAAACTAAGGGTCCCAAACGTCTTCCAAAGGAGATAGGCACCATTAAAGTTTAGAGTCCAAAATTTCTTGACATTTTAAAGAATTGTATTTTCTTGAAAATAAATTTTAAAGATAAAGTTCAAAAAATGCTGATAGAGGGTGCTTTAGACTTTGGAGTAAAGAACAACTATTTTTAACGGTAAAAAATAATTGCTCATTACTCCAAAGTCTAAAGCATCCTCTATCGGCATTTTTTATCTTTAAAATTTACTTTCAAGAAAATACTGACATTAAGAATAGTTTTAGCGAAAACTGCAAACGAATTGATCAATTTTTCTATTTTTTATAATCATTTAAAATTTTGGACCCTAAACTTTAATGGCACCTATCTCCTTCGGAAGACGTTTGAGACCCTTAGCTTCCTATTTAATAGTCTGTCTTGATGTTTAGTATCACCCCTTAAAGTTTTGCACAAGAATTTAGATTCACCCTGTATTGCATTTGATTGTATTCCAATGGATGCAATATAATGAGGAGGCACTTTGTTACTTAATTCATGTCTTCAATTTTGGGTGTAGATTGAATTATTTTTTTTAAATCTGAAAATAGCGAAGTAGAGACTACTTTTGAAAAGTAGTTTGTAGTGGTAACTTTTTAAAACAAGTGGTTGTAGCTAACTACATTTTAGATAAAATAATTGTAGTTCTTAGTATGCTACAAAAAAAAAAGTTATTTTTTCTGACCACTGCTCTCAAACCTTTGATTATAACACAAAAGTACAGTGGATCCTAGAAATATTTTTCTAAATTAACATAGAAAAAATATTTAATAAAATGTTTCTTGTTTCTAATGGTGCTTTTTATTTGTGGCTGGCTGTTCTTTGTCTAATTTCAAAACTCCACATCTCATATATCAGAAGGAATGACATAAAATTACTTACAGAGTATAGAAAGTATATACAGTACATTAAGACTCTAATCTGCACAGGCCGGGACCAAGGGATTAGCAAATTATAGAATTTTGTGGATTATAGGTCATTTCTCTGTGTACATTCTAATATTTGGAATTTATCATCAAATATAGTAATATTCACACTGCAAATAAATAACAAGAAATAAAAGTAAATGATTTTTTTATTTGAAAAAAACTATATTGAATATTCGAAATACCTTTAAATACAAAATTAATAGAAAACATTTCTATTTATTTTAATCTATCAAACATTGCAGTGATAGTGGTTTGCTTTATAGTTTTTGCTCTGTTATTTAATCTTGAAGCTTTTAAGAGTCAGGATTACTTGATCAGTAACAAAAGCTTGTTTTTCTAAAAACTACGATATTTATCTCCCAGAGCAAACACCTCTTCAAAAGCAATTTTATCTTTTATATAGCTAACAAATGCATTGAAAATATAGCAGTCTAACAGTTATTTATAAAATACATAAAACATTTCCTTCTAATGAATGCAAAATCCATTAAAAATTTCTTAATAAATTCATCAGATCAATCTTTTTTTTATGGCTAAAGTGTACAATATCTTCCTTCAAGAAAGATTTAAACTGTTTGTTTACATCTGAAATATAGTGTGAATTATAGGTATTTGTGGATTATAGAGTTGCAGATTAGAGGAAATCGACTGTAGTGATCTCTTTCCTTGCCAAAACTCATATGAATACTACTACCTACTTTGTGTTTGAAGTTGTCAAAATGCTGATTTTTTTTAGTTTGTAAAAGTTTAAATGGTTATAATTCAAGAGAGAAAAAAGATAACTACCTGCTTTTTTTTGTGTGTGTTTGTGTGGACATGTTTAGAAGTGGTAATAACACATAAAAAACCTGTATACGGCAATCTCTTTCCCTTCATGAGCTATAATTTTTCAAAAACTCACATTCTGACTAATATTTCAGTATATTTTAAAGTACTCTATTAAAAAATATCTATAATCCACAACAGTTACATGATATAATAGGAAAAAGTGCATAGATTTCAGATCTTTTTTAATTTTTTGTTTATCTCTATTAGTTCAAAAAAATATGCAAGATTTTATAAACTTTAAATTTTGTAAAAACATATAAAATCACTGTTTTCGAACTGCTCCAAATAAAAATATTTTTAAGATAGAAATTTTTTTTAATGGAATTTAGCTTCTTTCCATATAGGTTTAAAGTATGTAAAACATCAAAGATTGTGTAGTGACTAAAAAAAATTGCTGAAATTATTTGGGCTGACCCATTGATAAGATGCATTCAGCAATGAATTTTAATATTCATTTTACTTGTAATAAAAAATTGCTCTATAAATAATAAAATAAAGTTTATATTTTGAAAATATTATATTATTTTACTTATTTTTGGTCTCAAGATTTAATAAAGTAAGCGGAATGTGAATATTGAAATTTTGTACTGTGGATGGAACACAGCAAATCATGATACAACTTATGACAGCACAATGCTGACAAAGGTTTTTTTTTAATAACAAAAAATAAAGTCAATACAATTTTTAAAATAAACAAGAAATACACTATACAGCATGGAAGTAGCAGACAGACCAAAAAACGAGAAGTCTCTTGTAAAAATCTGCAGAATATATAATTCATATCTTTTATTTTCTATTCCAGTTTAACTACTAAAAGTTTGAAAATTTTTAAAGGGTTACTTTTAAAAAAGTAGACAGAGGATTAAATAAAAAAAGGTATAAAACCAGAATTCACAGAAGATTTTCATTCCTATAAAATAATATAAATTTTTAATCACCATAGGTTTGTCTTCTTCAGAAACACTTGCTTCTACTGAGAGATTAGTTTTATTTGCCAAGACAGCAGACTCCAATTCAAGTAAATCATTATCTAGTCTCTCTTTTGCACTGAAAACGGGCAGATAATTAAATACACACGCCTTAGCATATAATATATAGACACTTTTAAAACCTTACTAATAAATAACCAGAATTTATTATATATAGGGTGATCAATTTAAAAGATTACTTGTTGTTTTTTCTTATTACCCTGAAATCTGACGAATGTGGCAACTATTCTAACACTGAAGTACAATTGTTTGAACCTTGTTTAAGTGTGGGAGACAATTTCCAACACTGTTGGACTGTTACAACTTTATTTGTGAGGTAAAACAGAAATAGAAATGCACAATATTACTTAATCCTGTGATTATATTTGAAAAACATAATTTAATTAACTTTTTTTACATTATCATTCCTTACAGCAAATGTTGAAAATGTTCGCCATAATTTTGAATGCAAACATGAACTTTGTTTAACCAAGTTGTTTTGACACACTTCGCAACATTGTTGGTGTTATTGGCGAGATTTCTTCAGTTATGATTTGTTTTAATACAATGATGTTTGCAGGACTTCTCTGGAAAACTCTATCTTTGAGATAACCTCACATAAAAAAATCTAATTGGGTGAGGTATGGTGAGGGTGACCTTGGTGGTCAGAGACCTATTGAAATTAATGAGTTTTCAAAAATAAAATAACTAAAAATGTTGAAAGAAGCAGACAATTTACTCAAATCATTTGCACAGATTCGGATTAAAAATTACTAATAATGTTCACGCGAATTTATGTTTAAAAAACAAGTCTTCGCATTTAGAAAGGGAAAAAAACAGTACCCACACATTTAATATAGACATATTAAATAAGTCTTGCTACATATATTATAGATTTGGATAATACAAAAAACAAACGGGTATCCTTTTAAATTGATCACCCTGTATAATTTAAGGAATCACACAAATGACAGTTGTTCTGTGAATTTTTTCACAATAGTAAAATGCAAAAATTATCACATAAATTACTATGAAAACAAAATCACTACCTTCCAAATTAAATTAGTATCTCTCTATTCTGGAAAAAAGTTAATATCCCTGCCACTGCTGCTGTAATTGAAATTACTATAACGTTTTAACTTTTTCAACTTATCCTACAAAAACTAATGCACATAAAAACATGAAAGTTGGTAGATTTATAGAGAAAGTATGATAAACATGCTGAAGTAGACAGTTTTAAATCAAAGAATATTTTAAGTGCAATTTAATTTAATGTTGAAACCAGTCAAGGTAGTTCAGTTACATAAGTTTTATAGGATCAAAAACTAGGTATAGCAATTCAACTATCTTTTGCAGACATATACATGACTAGATTGTACATTGCGCAATCACTATAAAAATTTGACAATTTTTTTTTCAGTTTTTTTTTTTTTTCAAATTTTTATAATCAAAATTTCATTATCTGAATAGAGATTTAATTCCTATTTTGAAATAGCCAATTTTATTAACTGTTGCCAGAGTTTTAAAAGACCAAATAATAATATTTCCAAATACTATATATTCAATTGAATTATATATATTTACATGCGAATTTTGAAATGAAATAAAACCAGTGTTGAATTCAGGGGGTGTCCTGGAGGGGACATTCCCTTCTGGAGCAATGAGATGTCCGCCTGGAAGATTGGGGATTTTAATATTTTCTATGCTCAAAAAGTACAACTTCCTCCTGGAATTCTATAATGTCCACCCCCCCCCCCCCCACCCCAGAGAAACAGAAATCCCTTACGGAGAAAAGTGTCTGAATTCAACACTGAATTAAACATTAAAATAATTAAATTATTACAAGTGAAAAGCATTTAAGGTGAAAATTAAGGGGAATTATTTTATGAAGTCCTGTAAAAAATACAATCATTCTCATAAAGACTATTTTCAAAATGAAACTGTTGAGCACTTTAAAGAATATTTAAATTTCTAATAGTCATTTCTATGAAAGTTAGAACATAGATAAACAAATCAAAAAAGTTACAAAAATTTTCCTTTATTTGGAAACTTTAAAATCAAATGTGAACAACATATTTCATTAACTTTCAGTGTAATAAAAATAACGCTAACAACAACAATAGTGTCTTACTGTTTAAGAAATTCCTCACAGAGAGCTTCAGTGGGTTCATCTAGCTGCAAAAGCAAGTCCACACACTCAGCTAACATTTTTGGTGATGCCTAATAAAAATAAAGTAAAACCATGAACACACTACTAATGTTACATTTAAATTAGATTTATTTAATTTATAGATGCATTGAATCATTTGAATTTTTTATTATGTTCACAATTCTTACGTGTTTAAAAGTATATTTTATAAAAGTAGCTATACAAAAATATGCTATAAAAAATTATTTATGATTTAAGGGAACTATTTGTAATTGTAATTTAATAAGGAATATTTTCAATAAATAAAAAGACACACAAATTATCTACTAACAGGAGAAACTGCACATTATTTAAATTATAACAAGGGTTATTATCACCAATTTGTATGCTTCATATACTCTTTCTTTTTAATAATTATAACTATATACATTCCATACAAGTATACCTAATAAATCATAAGAATACATTTTATTATTAAAAAATTCCTACGCCCCTTAAAAAATTAAAATATATAACTTTTTTTCAATAAATGTAAAAACATCTTATAAAAGAGATTCTTTAAAAAATTCTAAAAGAAGAAAAACTTTCACAGAAACTAAACACAAATTTCATCCTTATATAAACTTATAAGAAAATTGATAGAAAAAGAGAGGAAAAAAGACATTCTGCATTCATCCCCCCCTTCTCCCCCATGCACATACAAATATACACATGCCTAGAATGGAAGGGGGGAAGGGTAGGAATCCAATATACAACACTGCAATTTCATCTGAAGAAACTGTAGCTGAATTTCATTGTTCTAGATTCCTCAGTGTCCACACAACATATCCTGTTACATACTGCCAACCTATGCACACACAGACAAACTTGTATCTCATTACAGATGACAGCAAGTCAGTGGATCTTTAACTCACTCTTTTTACTTCAGATTTTTTTTTTTTTTTTTAAAGCTATTCACATTTTTCTCTTCTCATTCTTTTCAAATATCCAAAAGTCAGACAAAATAGTTGACTGGTGCTTCAATATTATTATTTTATGTGTGCCTATATATGTTAAATAAAATGCAATAACTTTGCAGAAAAAAAAAAATGTAAGTACTTTTCTTTTTTCTTACATTTTTGTGTAAAATGTTATGCTTATAAAAATCATTGCATAAAAACTTAAACTTTATTGTCTGTGAAAGTTGTTAAGTAAAATAAACTAACTTTGATTTAAAACAGCAGAAAACATGCAAGCAATTTTTTCCCCTTGAATATATTTTTTTTTATTTGTTATTTTTATAAAGATTTGAAAATCACTCAATAAAAAAACTTTAATATTTATTACCTAGGAAAATTGTTAAATAAAATAAACTAACTTTGATTTAAAACAGCAGAAAACATGAAAGTATAGACATTTTTAATTTCCTTAGAAAATTGTTTTTCTTAGAAAAATTTTAAATTATTGTATAAAAGCTTAACCTTTACTATCTAGAAATCCCTCGATAAAAAAACTTTCATATTTATTATCTAGGAAAATTGTTAAATAAAATAAACTAACTTTGATTTAAAACAGCAGAAAAAATAAGTTTTTTTCTTTTAAATTTACTTAAAAAAATTGTTATTCTTTGAAAAAATTGAAAATCTAAAATCATTGAATAAAAAAAAACTTTATTTTATTATTATTATTTTTTTTTTATATAAGAAAATTGTTAAATAAAATAAACTAACTTTGATTTAAAACATCAGAAAAAATAAAAGTAACTTAAAAAAAAAATTCCTTAAAAAATTGTTACTCTTAGAAAAAATTGAAATTTATTGCATACAAGCTTAACATTTACTATCTAGGAAAGTTCAACTTACATCTTTAGATTTGAATTGTTCTCTTAATTTTACTTTAAGTTGATTCACCAACACATCACAGTCTTTTTGTATTCCGTGGAAAGATGGCATATGTTCATACTGATGAAGAACTTTTTGTGCTTTTAAATAATACCTAGATGAAAAAGAACATGAAACAATGTTGATGCAGCAGGGATCAATGAAAGCATTTACAGCGATCAGCATTGTAAAAACTGTTATGATTCACATGAACAATAAAATACTAAAATTTTTACTTACTTAGTTTAAAGAATTAGATAACTCTAAACTTTTAAGTTATCCTTAAGGGGACACTTCACTCACGCAAAAAAAAAAAAACCACTCTAGCTAATATTAATCCAATGTAAGAAATTTTTAAAAATATCTCGTTCACATTTTAATATTTTTAAATGTTTTTTTTTCTTTGTTTTTTTTTCATTGGATAGCTGAGGTTGATCTCTGCAAAGACCCTTTTTCACTTTTCGATTTTGGTTTAAGTTTTTTTTAAATTATTATTAGGATACTTTGATTTTTGGAACTGGTTTTGAAAATGAAAGTTGGTTTTGAAAATGAAAGTATCCTAGTGAAAAAAAAAAAAAAAAAAAAAAAAAAAAAAACCTCTAAGCAAAATAGAAAAAGTGAAAAAATGTCTTTTGAGAAATTGGCCTCAGCAATGCAAAAAATATATATATATGAATGCAAATTTATCCAATGTGAAAGAAAATATTTAAAAATATTGAAATGCGAATGAGATGTTTTTAAAAGTTTCTTCCATGGAATTAACATTAGTGAATGGATGTTTTCGTGCAAGTGAAATAGCCTCTTAATATAAATCTACAGGTTAATATAATAGTTCTTAAATGTCTGAGAGCTTTCCTGCATTTCCATAAAACTTTGGTTAATTTAATTTTTATTTGCAATTTGGTGCTAAAACATCCTTTATATCCCTTTATCATAGATATTTTATAAAAAACAATGTTATGAAAAACATTTTTATCTGTATTCATTTTAAGTTGTCTCAGGAAAACTGAAAAATATGGGATAGCCACTTAAAGGATCAGTGTTGTGAGCTGCGAAAAATTTTTAGCAAGTGACAGAAAACTTGGCAAATGAACCATTTTTTTTAATTATATTTTATACATTTCCTAAGAATTATTTTGACATTAATTGTTTTAGAAGTATGCATAAATGCAACTAAAATTTCTTAAAATAGTTTAAAATAAGCTGAAGGAAAAGGGAAAATTTCGAACTATTCATAATAATGTAAATAAAATATATTGAAAAGGAAAAATTGTATAAAAATATATAGTTGATTAAGTTATTAAACTTTTAACTTATTGTGACCCTTATTGTAAGTTTAACTACACATATTTTGTTCAAAGATGCATAAAAAATACATCATTAATTTTTATTATAAAATATATACAACACAGAAAAATAAAGCTGTAGGTAATCAAAGTTATTAAATGTTGAATTAATTTCATTTTAGTTAAATAAAAGAAATTATCTCCTCCATTATTTAAGTCTGCTATTTCCTGAGATTAATAATATTTTTCTTAAATAACACTTAATACTATTAAATCGGTTTAAATAGTGTTATAAGCAATAAGAAAAGAATACTTTAGAAATAAACGCTGAGCAGTAAGCAAATTACTTCACAAAATCTTTAAAGGTGATAGAATTTTATAGGGTTGTGTTATAGGATATGTTGCTTTGTCTTTAATCACAATCAAAAAAAAGAGAAGACAGGAATATAAAAAAATAATAATAATTAAAATTGGAAATAATGATAGGATTGTAAATAATGATCTTTTCTAAGTCACTTTTTTTGTATTACATAACATTGTGAAAAAAAACAATAACTGATGTTTCCTTCTCATAAAAAAAAAAAAAAAAAAAAAAAAAATTAAATAATATACAGTGAAACCTCCCTGTGCGACCACCTCCCTTAACGACCATTTTTTCATGGAATGAAAATTATTCCCATAGGCTCAATACTCATCTTACCTCCATTCAGAGACCATCCCAGTTAAACTCCCTCCATGAGCGACTCATTTGTTTGGTTACAATTCTGTTTTATTCTGGTCTCATGAAGGAGGTTTTATTAGAAAAATAATTCCGGAGGGTGCATTATTAATTAAAGTTCAGATTTTTTTTATCCCAGCAACTTTTAAGTGTTTAAATCCCTTTGTGCCTTTTTAGCCAATGAATTTAACTCTGATGACGAATTAAGAATGATGGTCAGTAAACTCCCATGCCCTATTCTGCTAGGAAACTCTCAAAGAAATAGATAAATTAATGCAATTGTCAGTATTTGTTCCTGACTCTAGGATTTGTTGTTTAAAAAAAAAAAAAAAAAAAAAAAAAAAAAAAAAAAAAAAACATTTATTTATTGAACTTTGAAAGGACTTGGAAATAAAAGTTATGAAACATAAACTGTAAAATCAAAGCAAACTTCAATATATTCATTTTTTAAACTCTGCAGTCATTAACTTATGTCATCAACTTTTGTTTTGATACTTAAATTTTTATATTTTTTTCTTAATGTGAAAAAAAATTTTAGTAACATTAATTGTTACCTTTTTCAACAAGTGAAATCTAGATTTAAACATGACCTCCATTAAGTTAACACCTCTTGAAGCGACTAATTTCTATTGGAACGGAACATGATTGCTTAAAGAGGTTTTACTGTAATTATACATACTGGGATCTTTGATTTGAAAGAAGAACCTAATACCACAAGAGCAAAGGCAATGCTAATATACCTAGGGTGGTAATAACTCGCAAGATAAGTTCACTCGTTAAAAATCTAATTATTTGCTCCTAACTACAATTTTTTAAAGAAATTTTTATATTCCTACATATATTTTCAAACAGATTTATTTATTTATTTGTGAACATAACACAATTTTAATGATATTTAATAAAACATACACAAAACATTTGTTTTTAATTATGTTAAAAATTTTAGACCATATTACCTAACAGCTTGTGCATATGACTCATTTTCAATGCAAGTTTTCAGTCGAGGGGGCAGCTCAAATAGAAATTGTAACTAAAAATAAAAAAATAACTTGTATAGTGATTTCACAGCTGCAATAGATTATCAGGCGAATATTATGAAAAAAAATTAAATAAAAAAATAAATATATATATGTATATTTGTTCTTACCTTCCTTAAAAGCATGTGAACACCGGATAACTTGGAAATTTGTTGTCTTCTACCTTGCAGTGTACTAGAAATATTTCCACTAAATTCCGTAATGACACCCATGTTTGAGGATAAACAATCCATTTCTTCTTCCATCTTCTTAAAGTCATTTTTCATCTAAATAATATCATGTTATGCAGTTTTATACTAGATTAATTAACATCTTGAATAAATAGGTACAGAAATTGGTACTTTTTAGATCTATTGAAATTATTATTATTTGAATGACTGAAATTGATTAACTTAAAATTTATTTTACAAGAGGAAACCTTTTTGAATTTGTAACTAGAGACCTTACTAACAAGGAAGGTCTCCTTACAGGGCATACTCAGAATATGTTGAAAAAAATACTAGTGAAACTACACATGTATGTAATAAGGGATCAGTTCAATTTAATGGCGGAATTTCAGTAGAAAGTCTGTAAAAAAACAAAATACTTTCGAATATTTGGCACAAAAATATGAAAATGACACGCGATTTTTTCGAGCAGGATTTTTCCTCGCCAAAAACAAACGATTTTAATGCATCTGAAAATTGTTTATTAATTGTTTTTTAGAATGCATGGTTTTTAATGAATTTAAACTTAATGAAAGAGGTTATTATATATTTTTTACATCACATATATATGTTGTTTGTTGCTGTAGTTATTTATCACTGCAAAAATATTTTCTATGCTTTGCAAGTTGCAAATATCTATTTTAAGTTAGAGCCAGCGGACATTTGATTGCCATAATACATTTCCATATCGAAGACGAAGTCGTTTCCATAGCAACAAAATCAAATCGACAGTGTTCTATCTGCCTTTTTTTTTAGCTTAAAACAATTTAAATTTTGTTTTAAATCATAAAATATAATATTTAAATTTTATTATAAATACATGTAAATATATATGACAAACTATAGTTAAAACAAACTAAAAATGACAAAACTATAGTTAAAACAAATTAAATACGACAAAACTAAAGTTATTTAAATTAAACTTATATAAACAAATTGAACATACAAAGTTTTTTCCTACATAAAAGTGTATTTCTTTTTCATCGCCAACCAGTGATAAATCGCCAAATAAACGAAAATTTCATCATTTTTTTACGGACGTTATATCGGGGTTCTGCCAAAAATTTTTTTTTTAAACATATATATCCATATGAGAAGAACATTCTGTAATTTTTTCAGATTTTTCTGAGTATGCCCGTGTGAAGACCTTCCATGTAAGCATTTATCGACTCACCAAATGTGAATAAATCTGAGAAGTGGAGAGAAAAATTCAATTTTGGAGCATTGGTGAACTATTATTTTGGCATTAATCGTTTTAGAAGTATGAACAAATGCCATTAAAATTTCTTAAAATAAACTGAAGGAAAAGGGCAAATTTGGAATCGATCAAACTTAGGAAAAGAAACGAATTTATAAAACTGAATCTAGAGGTAGTTCAACACAACATTTGTGACATATTCAAAACTGAATCTTCAAAGTTCACACAATAAAGAAAAATCACACATGTAGTTTCTACTATTTCTCCGGTAATTTTTTTATATGCATATATTCATTCATAATTACTATATATTAGCCCTCGATATGTTATTTCTTTCAGGCAGAAATTAAACTGTCATCCCTAAAAAATAACATTACGTTATATACGCCAGCCGTAAAACGAAGCAGATGAATCATTACATGGTTCAATACTGACCATCTCTACTGCCATTTTTTAAACACACATTTTCAATTTTTACACCATCGTATAAGGAAAAAAAGTGCAGTAAAACCTCCATGTGCGACCACCTCCCTGAACGACCATTTTTTGTGGAACAAAATTTATTCTCATAGGCTCAATACTCATTTTGCCTCCATTCCGAGACCATCCCAGTTGAACTACCTCCAAGAACAACCCATTTTTTTCAAGAAAATGAAACAAATTCCTTTTTTTCCTGATCGCTTGAAGAAGATTTTATTAGAAAAATAATTCCGGAGAGTGCATTATTCATCAAACTTCTAAACTATGTTTAGATTTATTTTTTCCCGGTAATTTTTAAGTGTTTAAACCCCCTTGTGCCTTTTTAGGCAATGAATTTAACTCTGATGACAAATTAAGAATGACAGTCAATAAACTCCCCTGCCTTATTCTGTCCGGAAACTCTCAAAGAAATAGATAAATGAATGAAATCGTTATAATTTGTTCCCATCCAAAAAATATTGCATTTTTTTACTGAACTTCCAAAGGACTTGAAAATAAAAGTTATAGAAGATAAAACCGTAAAATCAAAGCAAACATCAATGTATTCATTTTTTAAACTCTGCAGTAATTAACTTTTGTTTTGATACTTAAATTTTTATATTTTTTCCTAATGTGAAAAATAAATTTTAGTAACGTTATTTGTTACCTTTTTTGAACAATTAAAATCTAAATTTAAACATGACCTCCATTAAGGGACTACCTCTTGGAGCAACCCATTTTTATTGAAATGGAGCATGGTCGCTTGAGGGAGGTATTATTGTATTTTTAATTGCAATTTGTTTAAAAACTACATCTCTATTCATTTTTGAGATATTAATTTTTTTGTGGTTTTTAATCCGATTTCTGTAATGGTTGGCAACTGAAGTACTTCCTTTCTGTAGAAAGTAAAAGGAAAATAGTAGATTACTATATCTTTTTGTTGCCATTTTCTCATTAACTGGAAAAAAATTTGTAATTAAAATACATGCTATTTTGATAAAATATAAATGAATGATTACTGATAAAAAAAATGGAACTATTATAAACTATATTTAATTTTAAGTATCCTCATTAATGTTACAAACAAATGAAGGCATATGAATCATTAGATAGAAGTTTTTTTTTGTTGAGTTTACGACATCGGTTTTTGTATTATTCCACGATAGTGACATCCTATGCATACTTTTCAATAGATGTTTAAGACTGGATCGTCAATGTGGAATTCTTCAGTGGATGCAAATGACGACATAAGATGCATTTTTTATTGTAACTCATTTTGCAGGTCTATTATAAATTAGTGAAACAGTTCCTTCTTAAACATTTTCTTTCATTGAAATTCGACAGGTTCCACCTCATGATAATAATAATAATTTTTTATTTTAGTATTGGGGCTAACACTAAATTCTGAAAAGCAGAATTCCTGCTTATTTTATATTGAAATTTAAATTGCTATGGTATGTTGTATTTTACAAATAAATCAAACTAATTATTTTAATTGCAAATTTTATCTATTAAAAAATGAGCATCATTAAAAGAACTTCAATGTGGTTATTGGCTAATACTTTTGGAAATTGACATGATTTTCAAATCTGGCAAATGTACTAGTTAAGAATCTGAACCTGTTAGCAATGTCCCTGGATAAACACTATATTTACTGCACATTTTCCACACTTTTTATACCATTCCTTCAGTGCCAAATGTAAAGTGTGCAGAAATTATGAGAAATTTTTTTAAGCATTAATTCAATTTTTTTTTTTTTTTTTTTTTTTAAGAAAACTTAATGTAACAAACGAAATGAATAGGTACTTTTAACAATATAATATTTTAATAATTAATTACCATATATTCTGGCATATAACCTGCTACATCTTATAATATGCACCTTAAATTTTTGGCTATATTTTTCTATTTTTTTGATATATTAGCAGTATTATGTGGACCGCTTTCTTTGCAAAGAACCTTCATGAGATATGTACCATGAAATTACAGAAAAAAAATCATTGGCACGTATGATAACTAGTAAGAGGATAATGAAAAAAAAGTGCAGCATATTTAGAAGAAAATGAATGTATACCATAATTTCCAGCCTATAATCCACGGTGACATATAATCTGCAGCTGCAATTTTCAGCCCTTATAAAAAAATTTCAGCAGATAATCTGCACTGGCATATAACACACAGATTATACGCCAGACTATACAAGGATTACTCATTGTTTTCGACATTCCAAAGTACAGTCGAACCCGGTTAAGACGCGATCCCGCTTAATACGCGGATTTTTTCTGATCCCTTGAATATCGCTGATAAGACTAATGTAAAAATATCACGTTTAATACGCGAATGTTTATTACGAGATCCCGCTTAATACGCGATAAATTTTTGGTCCTTTGAGGGAAAATAATCACGCTTAAGACACGGATTCATTGATCAAGATGCGAATTCCGTATCTCTTCTCAAATGTTGGCAATTTTGCGGATTATTTTTATTCAGATAAAAAACACTGTTTTCGAATAGTATTATTTACTTTATTTAATAACAGATTAATTAACGCAAAAATTACTAATCAGAAATAGTGGTAGATATTTGAGTAAAACTGCAATTCTTCTTTGATTCCGCCTTCTAACATTCTTTGCCTCTCGCTTCGTGTATGTTTTTACAGTAGTAAGATAGATATAGACGAATTCAGGTTACTCAGATACATCATAAAAATTATTATGATTAGAGATAATCATGCCTGCTGTTAGTGAGCTTTTAAATGTACGTTATATCACTACTATGTTTTATAATGCATGTTATAGGTAACAAAAAATGAAACTCGTAAAGATTAAATAAATACGACTGCGATTGGATAATTCTTTTATGTTTTCTTTACTTTTTGTTATGCTAACAATATTATGTACACGAAGATTAATAAAAATAGTTTCTTCTTATATTAAAAAGAAGGGTCAATTATAATGGTACTTATAATGGTACAAGTACTAAATTTGATTTTTAAAAATGGGTTGTGCTTCAAAGTTTTATTCTTTTTGTTAAAAAACTTTTAGTCTAGTAGGAAAATTATTTTTGTTGTTTTATTTTTGCTTGCAAAGTACAAATCGACAACAAAACCAGGTTGGAATCCACATTTATTTTCCCTTTTTATTCCATTCAGTCATATAAAAAGAATAAAGTTGAATACAATTTAATTTTAAACTAAACATATGTAAAAGACACAATTTTCGACCGTAAACATATAAATGAAAGCTCTAAAGTTCATTTAGACGATTAGATGTGTGAATAGGCGCACAGTTTCGGCAACATTATATAAATCACGTTTAATACGCGATCCCGCTTAATACGCGACTTTTGTCCAGTCCCTTGAAACGCGTCTTAACCGGGTTCCACTGTATTACTAATAAACCACCTCCCTATTTATTTAGTTGCTCTATTTAAATGATTACTGTAATAAAATAATTTCAAAAAAGTAAAATAAAAATGCAAATACTTTTTTTTCACTGAATCTTATATCTAAAACATAGAATACAGATAATTCTATAATAATTGCTGTTTTTAAATCACCTTCAACTTCTTCCGCTTTTTTAATAATTTCGTTTTAATATGTTCAGTTTAAATTCTGCAGTGTTAAAAAACACATTTTTTTAAAGACATTATTATAACTTTCAATGTGATAACTATACACTATATTTCATAGTTCTTCATTTCAGCAGCTAAATTATTGAGACTGCAATTTTTGAAAAAGATGAGTTGAGAAACGTTTTTCTCAGACCTGCCAACCTTTGAAAATGTGAAATCGTAGCACACAAAATTAAAATTAATCTGCAGGTTGGTTGGGTTTTTTTTCGTGTTTCGCAGCCATCTTTTGACATTCATTAAAAGGAATAAGGTTTCAGTCTTTCAACAACTCAATATATTTTTTCCCTCTGAAAAATTTTATACGATTTTTAGAGTTTCTTCTCGTTAGCCTGGTTCCAATTTTTTAGTCCAGTGCAGTAAATTTTGACGAAATTCGCGATTTTTTTTCCCGCGATTATTTCAGGATTCGCATTTTTTTTTTTTTTTTTTTTCAAAATTGTAATTCACATTTTTCTATCACGATTCTTAGTAGAAATCTGCACTATTTACCATTAACTTTTGACGAAATTTGCATTTTTTACCACGATCCTTTAACGAATTTTGCATTTTTGACGAGTTGGGTTGATTTTTGACGGCCATTTATCTACACAAGAATTATAGGCCCGGGGGGCTGTGGGGGTCTTTCTAAGGGAACCTAATCCGTATTAACGCATGGAAGATCCATGGCTCGAAGAAAACCACGAAAACTCCGAACGATTAGGCCGACGGGCACGATTGAGATCGAACCCAGCACTTCCCGTCTACCAGCTTCGAGAGCAGAACCTCTCAGCCACTGGTGGGGCCCGATCCTTTGACGAAATAAGTGTTTTATTTCCACGATCTTTCGGCAAAATTTATGTTTTATTTCTGCGATATTTTGGCAAAATTCACGTTTCTACCACGATCCTTTGACGAAATTTATTTTCTTCTGCGACCAATTGACGAAATTAATATTTTTACACGGTCATTTGTCGAAATTAGCGATAGGTTATCGCAACCGATTGGCAAAATTTTCAATATCTTTTCGCGACCAATTAACAAAATTCACTACTCGTTTCCGCGACCTTTTGACGAAATTTGCAATATTTTTCCCTCGATAGTTTATTGAAATTCGTGATATTTTGCGCAATTTTTTGACGAAATTCGCAATCTCTTTCTGAACTTTTACCGAAATTAGCGATTTTATTCAGCGACCAATTGAAGATAATCACTATTTGTTTCTGAGACCTTTGACGAAATACCCGATATTTTTATGCGATCATTTGAAGAAATTTTTAATTTTTTTCCACGATCGATTCATGAATTAATTTGGGGAAAATCCATAAAAGAAAAAAAAATTCGCGGATTTCCAACAAATTTTAAAATATACTTGCAAAAATATCATAGGTCTGTGGAAGAATTTACAGAGGGAATACTGCACAGCATTTTTCTTTACGCAGGACTCTCCTTTTCCGTGTGCAAATCGTGCGATTTTGCACACTATTTCAAACCTTGCCCCTCAAAGAACCCCCTCCCCCCTCCAGAAATTCTTAAAATGGCACCCCTGTTTCTAAGGAAGGGAATTCCTGTATAAATATTTACAGAAACACGATTCACTCATGGTTAATATACATAAAGAGGGTTTTTATGTTAAGAAGTTTGTTTTGCAGCCCAGATTTTTTCTCCCATGAGCATTTTTTAATGTCTGAATTTTCAGACTAATGACCAATTTTTTTAAAACTTTCGGAAAGGAATACTAGGTGTATTCTGTTACGAAATTTTGGAAATTTCGGAACAGAATCACTCCTGAAAAATATGCTGCGCGGGATAAAAATTGCAACTAGAAACAAAAAATATGTTTGTGTATATTTTGCAAAAAATCGTAGTTTAAGATCGATTTTCGTAGCATCGTAGTTTATAGGTCCAAATCGTAGCAACTACGATTTTTTCGTAGCAGTTGGCAGGTATGTTTTCTCCATAGAAACACATTGCCAAAAGGCTAAAAAATGTAACATAAAAATCGAAAGCCACTCCCACTAACATGTACATGTCATATGTAAACTAATCACAAGCAACTCTGTGAACAGTCGACAGCAGACAATCGTGTGATAGCTATTTATATTTTTATTTTATAATTGCCGGTAGAAACTGGATATCTGAGGTGAACTTCTGCTTTAAAAGAATTTCAGCAGATAATCTGCACCGGTAGATAATCCACACTTAAAATTTTTGAGGTTTTTTAACAGATAATCTGGATTATAGACTGGAATTTACAGTATAGTATAAAAATCAAATTAAGACAAAATTTATTTGTGCAGAATTTTCAATTCTTGCACTCATCATTTCTTAATTTTTTATCTCTCTATATCACATGACATGCATAGTGCACACCTGGAAATTTCAATAAATTTTCATGTATCAAAAAGGCACATATGCCAGATCATATGATAATATAAAATAAGATATTATTACAATTTCAACAAACTTTGTACAAGTCATTCGGTCCTTGTGAGAAGGAAAAAACCTCTGATGCATGTGCAGAAGGCTTATTTACACATCGGTTGAAAATGAAGAATGAGAAAAAGTAATTTCAGGGATATTTTGCCATCATTTATTAACTTACATCGTCTAAACCGCTTAGTAAAGTTAAAAACAGAAGACAGATTCTGAAAGATCACCATACTCTTACGTCTCAAATGCCACAATCAATAAAAAAAATAATTGAAGTTAACACCTTGAACAGAAATTTTCAAAAAGAGTTTCCCCCTCTCCCCCCCAAAGGCCACAATTTTAGAGATACCGACAAACCAAAAATATGTTCTGAATCTTCTAATCGATGGTGCAGTCAGATTATAAGAATAGGAATTTTAACCCTTTCCAATATACCAGCGAACGTTGGTCACTTCGTGTGTCATGGAGACTATATCTTTTCTACGCTAAAAGTAACTAAACATCTGTATTTTAGCACACTCTTTTTAGAGAATCTCAATATATCAGATTTACATCACCTACAAAATTTTTTTAATGTTCGGATGGATAGAAACCTTTCTTACAAAATAAAATACAGTAGAACCTCTTTTATCTGAAACTCTTTTAACCGAAATCCATTTTTAAACCTTTTTTTTTTTTTTTTCAACTATCACATTCCTTGTGTGCAAGCGGTCCTTTCCGAACCACAAGTACAGATAAATATTTCGGATCCCGTTTCTTAGAATTCCTTTGAATTTAACTTGAGGTACCATAAAATGCGGAGTGAACTACAACACAGAAAGAGGAGGGACAACCGAAATGTGTGAATGTGGTTTAGCAGGAGAAGAAAACTAATAAATTAGTAATTCTGAAGCTTTTGAATGTTTTGTAAAAGGTTTGGCATGGCTGAAGCAGCAGAAAGACTGTGATACTGATGAACTAATAGTATTTAAAAAAAAATCTTCGTGACAGAGCTGCAAAGCAAAGCGACAAACAAAACTTTGTTTCAAACTCTTGTGAAATATGTAAAAGGTACTTAATTTCAAATTAAAATTCAGGTAGTTTATTCTTGTTTCTATTTTGCTGTTGCTTTATTTTTATTAAGCCCTTGTTATCATAATAAGAAAGAATGCATGTATTTGTTCTTAATCTCAAAATTGAAACATTCTCAATTATCCGAAAATTTTGATTTTCCGAAAGATATTCAGTCCCAATTACTTCGGATAATCGAGGTTCTACTGTATGTAGAATTTTGACTAAATCAGTAAAACCCTGAGTGTTTCTTCGTGGTTTCACTCGTTTTCGGTGCACATAGGCCTCCAAAATCAAATTACGCAGAGAAATTTTTAAAAAATAGCATATACTTTCAATTCAATATTTTTCATTTAAAAATATAAATTCAGATAAAATGGAATCTTAAGATATAAAATCTTGTACAAATTTAAGGTTAATTCGGTTCAACTAAAAAATAAATACATTTCTCGTCATTGGGGAATTGACAGGCAATATATAACAGAAACACTGTTATACTGAACTTTTTAAAATTTATCATTAAGTTGGAGTTGTACTGTACTACAACAATAAATTTTAACATGCAGTAAAAAGCTGTCAAATTATCTAAATTATGTATAAGGCAATTTTGTAGTATTTTGCCTCTTTAAGTAATTTTATTATTCCAAAACATACAATACTCTCTTGGAACACAAACATAACAAAAATAAAAGAAATTGTACCACTAACATGAGAAAACATAAATAATTTTTACTTTTCTAATTGTATCCGTAGCGCTGATGAATTTATTATAATTTTCATAAACAAGAGTCTGCATCTCACTATCTAAGGACTGGATCTGCTTATAAATCAAATGTTCTTTTTGCATTAGCTGGCTTAAATTGCATTCTTTCAAAAGCTAAAGAAAGAAAAAACAAGAATAAAAATTCAGCAATTAAAATATTAATTTATTAAATAACAATTAAATGTAGCCTAAAAGTACTAACATTCAGTTAAAAAATCATCAGTTTTGGATACATTTCCTTTTAAACAGTTTAATTTCAATTAATTTTCTTTTAATTAGGTGTATGCATAAAAAAATTAACATTTTATTTAAAAAAAAAACAGATTTACTTGATTAAAGTTGGATTTTATTTTATTTAAATTGCATTTTTATGATTTTTTTTTTTCCTGTATTAAAATGGCTAACAAGATTTGTATGTTTCCAAAACAATTAAACCTGTAATTAGATAGAAACTAAGAAACATAATCTATATTTTTATAGTTTGATTAATGAAAGTATATAATAAGTAACTGAAGAAATATTTAAAAATGTAAACAAATAATTTCATTAGTTAACAGCGCAAATAACAAAACATCATAGCAACTCTTCTTTATAAAATATATAACTGCATATATCTAAACTTACACAGATATGCATGTATTCTAACAAAAAAGAAAATTAATAATTACAAGTTAATTCATACATACACACAGAGTAAATATAATTGCATTATGCAGAGACATATTTTCTCTATCCACAATTAACTATCCAAAATATTCATTATTTACCAGTCAGTGGACATTATTGGAATTTAGTGTTTTGAATTTAAATAAAAAAAGCTTTGCTGCCTTTTCATCTCTAACTGATATCTTTATTTGCTGTGTAGAAGCCTAAAAGTAGAAAATATTCCTTCAACTTCTACTGAAATAGCCCTTGGTATGTTCATCATTTTTATACTAATTAGTCGACGTGCAGACTTGTATAAAACCAAAAACTTTCTGGCCACATAAATACTGGGTCAAAAATTTTCTGCAAATTAATTTAATGTTTAATACACTTACGTGTTATATTATTTTGATGATATGAATTAAAAACCATAGTTTAAAATAATTGCTATTTAAATTCAAAATTAATTAATGAATAATTTATTATAATTAAAAAATAATAAAGCAAAATTCCATGATAGAAAGGGCTGAATTCTTTCCAATTATTTTGTCAATGCATTTAGAAACAGCCCAATCTTTAATATTGTGATCTCTTCGCTAAAAATGCCAGTCACTCTTATAACACTATGAAATTATTCGATTTCACTGCCATTGCCTGGTTAAAGTCACTGCAGCCCCCGGTAGCAGAAAGTTCGAGATGGGAGACAGGTGTCGCAGATTTTCTTTTCTCTTTTGCAGATTCTTTTTCATCGAACTTTTATTTTGCTTCGTATTATGTTTAGCTCTTTATTACTTAATACAAAAAGTTAAGACTATTATTAATAAAAATTTATAAAATGCCTAAAAACACTACAGGTAAGTGATTGTTTGATTAATTAACGCTCCATTTATAAAAATATTTTACCTGCAGATTATTTTTTGCCCCTGAATTATCTGTCGCAGACACTTGGAGAAATTTCTGCTACGGGGCTGCAGCCTCTAATAGAAAACCTATCAGGGTGTGCGGGAAATAGAAATAAAAGGGTCTGTGATGTCACAACAATGTTTTGAGTCTTTAAATTTTGAATTGTGGACAAACAATATATATAAATCATACATAAAATTGGGGAATGTTTTAAATTTTTGATATTAAAAAGAAAGTTACAAAAACAAAGAATACTTTTTCTTTTCTTAACTTTTATCTGCAAAATTCTAAATTTTTTGGAAATTTTTCCTAGCATCACATTCGCGCTTGCGTCTATATTATACAACTACATGCAATTAAAAAATAACAATTAAATGACAACTCTGTCGACGTGTAATTAAAAAAAAAAAAAAAACTAAATATCTTAAAAACTTATTTTTAATTTTTTGTTTTAAATCCATCACCATTTACTAAAATAACATAGCTGGATGTGCTTTTAGAGTACTTTTTTTTTCCCGAGATCAAATTGCTGCACAGCCATACTTCAGTTCTTTCAAAAATCCATGCTTAATACTATTCAGCATGGAAAAGCTCTCCTTCACAAATATTGAGAAGTCTTTTGCACTAATTGTAAATTCACAACTGAGAGAAAAGCAAGTGTTGGTAATATTTCTGCATTTGAGTTTTTTCACTGGAAACATCTACCATTCATTTCTTTTTAAAAGAATTGCGGTGTTTATGCATTAATCAATCGCCAATCATGTTCAAAATGATAATTTAAGTATTGCACGGCAGCGCAATACTTATTTATTTCCAGTGTCACTTCGCAATGTTAATTTAACATAGAAAAGCCTATGGAGATCATAACTTTTTGATTTTTACTTCTCACCTTTTTGTCCCTGATGCCACTAATTTTTTATTATTTATTAATTTTAATAATATTTTAAATTTAAAGTTTAAAAACATTTGCCTGATATCAGACAGAAAACGGATGATAAAATGCCTTTGCATATGAGTGGATTTTAAACCAGAATGTAGTGCATGCTATGTTTTATTTAAATTATTCAAATATTTTTCTTAATAACTACAAATCTTGCTATTTTCATTGAGAATCAATGGACTTTTTCCCCTAAAATTTAATATTATTTCTTATTGTTGCAAAAAATTCAAAAGCCGTGATAAATTTTTGTCTCCAGCAATTAATTTTCAGTTGAAAGATTTCACGTGAAACATGGAATTAAAATAAATTTTATTTTAGAATTAAAAATAAGATGAATATGGCGTCATAGTGGAATTAAAAGTAATACAAGAAACATTAATATGAGTAAATACAGAAAGTAGGTGAATATGACGTCAAAAAATTGATATAAATTTTATCGATACTGATTTTTAAGCATGACTATAAGCTACATACAGATGAGCACAGATGAGCATGTTTGATTAAAAATGTGTTAACTTTGTGATTTATTTATGTTTCCTTTTATTTATTTATAGATGAAGCTTTAATTTCATTAAGGAATATTAGCTGGAAATCAATTCTGAACTGTTTCTATTGTTTTAAGACGGCATAAAAATTGAATTTTTCCGACGTTTAGAAGTTAATAAAATTTCAAATAAGTGTAATTTATTTTGCAGGTTACATCGTCAATATGACGTCAGCGTTACACACAGAAATTTTCGCTGTGCAATATATCTATTGTTCATAGGCAATTTCTTTTTGTATCAACAAGAAATAAAAAATGATGGACCCCATCAGTGTGACGTCACAGGCAACTCAACTTTGCATATGAAAGTTCAGAGTGTATAACAGATGCACTATGCGTCAAAACGGCTTGCAATATAAAGCCAGATATTGCTCAAATCATTCAGCCCAAACAACACGAGCACGTGGAACCAGGTTTGAATTATTTGGAATGGGTAGGTTTTCAAATCTACCCGCAATAGTTTGGACCGAATTGTGACAGGTTTTAATTGATTTCAAGATTACATTTTTAGCTTCATACCGAACCATCACGTTTCCTCGCTATCTGTCTCATGAACTCTGTAGTTTATTTGGGTCCAATTTTTGGTTGGTACGTGGAATTGAGTTGCCTTGTGACATTACCACTGATGGCATCCCTTATTTGTAAATTTTAAAAAGATGGGGACTTTTAACGTTATGTCTATGGCAATTTTTATCTAAAATTTTCCCTCAAGGGCTATTTTTTTTGCCTGGCACAGAAACGACTGCTGTTGATGCAAAATAAATACCCAAAGTTTAACTTAGGTAACAATTTACTTTTGTGCTTACATCGTTCCCTGCGAGGAAAAAGGGTAAATTTTTTAAAAGTAAAACTGTCGTTTTTTATGGCTTACTGTATAACAGCTATACTGTTGTTAAATATTAGCATTAAATTCAATTTTTGGATTCATAGCGTTCGCAAGTGGAAAATAGGGGTAGCTAAATTTAGATTTTTTATGCTCAGATTGGAAGTTTTTGTCCAAACAACGACAACCTGTATTATTGCTTTCATGAACCATTTTGGATTAATCATTGGTAAATTAGACCACAAATTGTGATGCGATAATGAAACCTTAATGATGGTACATTCCATTAATTTTGAAATGAGTTTATCTGAGAGTTTGTCTGAATGCAGTAGTTATTAAAAAACTTGACATATTAAACAGAAACATAATTTTCAGAACAAATTAAAAAAGAAAACAATTTATTTCCTACATTGTTTAAGCCCAAGAAGGGACAGATATTAAGATGTTTCATTCAGTTAACTCTACGTTTAATGTTACATCCTTGTAACAAAGGAGTTGAACCAATTGAACATTAAAAAATATAAATAAAATTCAAACAATATGATACTTTATACACACAAAAAACTTTGATTCCGTTCAAATGAAAGCGAAATAAATCTTAGACTTTTTCCATTTATAGTTGTAAATTATTTGTATTGCAGATTTTGTATTATGTTTATAATGATTGTACATAAAATCATAAGGCGCGTCTAAAATACAAACCTTTAAAAAAAGTCTGAGATTTATTTCGCTTTCATTTGAACGAAATCCAAGTTTTTAGTGTGTTTAAAGTATCATATTGTTTGAATTTTATTTTTATTTTTTAATGTTCAATTGGTTCAACTTATTTGTTACAAGAATGTAACATTAAACGTAGAGCTAACTGAATGAAACATCTTAATATCTCTCCCTTCTCGGGCTTAAACAATGTAGGAAATAAATTGTTTTATTTTTTAATTTGTTCTGCAAATTATGTTTTTGTTTAATTTAATGTACATTTAATAAATAGATAAAATGTTAAAAATAATAAATAATATGAAAGCAAACCAAAATAATACAAAACAGTAATTTAGAGTACATTTATTAAATACGTAACATCGAATTGACATGACACCTTTTAAAAATAAATGATATTAACGATTTAATTTTATTTCTATGAGTTTGTTATCCCCATCAAAATGAATATGGTATAAACATTATGTAATATAAATATATTGTATTAATGAATATAATATATTATATCTCTATCTGTGCTATATCATATTACATAGTTACACGTATTTGCTTCTGGCACTGCCTTTAATATGGCAACTATATAATATTAACTATGTACTTAAAATGAAGATAGCAAAAACAAATAAAAGAGTTACTGTAATTACCAGGGTTCATAAATATCATGATATTTTTGAAAATATCAAAAATATCAGATTTCAAAATAGCCAACTTACTGATGATGATAAATATTTTCAAGCATAATAAAAATTAGAAACTAAAACATATTGCACTTAACATGAAAACTGAAACGATATTCTAAAAATGCATATTTTTCTTTTTCTTTCCTTTTTTTTTTTACTTAGAACTTAGAACAAAATTGAAGATCAGCTAATTGAAAACAGAAATAATTTGTTTTATACACTTCTAAAAAACTAGCTATAGGATTCAGTACCAAGAGTAAAAAAATCAGAAACTAATAAAACAAAATTAAATACAAAATAGTTTTTTTTAATTGAAAAGATTTAACATAAATGTAAGCTTGTCTTATTTTGTATTCCGTAACATGTTGTACAGTTTAAACTCAGCTGAACCAAAACCAGAAAATATTCTTTTCTAATGAAGATGTAGTACATAACTGTGATTATTTAAATTAGACAGTTTATTTTTCAATGGCTGTTCTGAATTAATATGTCCCACATAATCATTATTTCTATATTTTAAAACAAAAGCATAAAAAAGATGTGTTTCTTTTTTTACTATACTACAAAAGTCGCAAGCAGAGACAAAAGTTATTTTTCTATAGAATAACACAGTCAATAACAGTTGAAAATTTCATTTACACTTGTTTCGACTGGAAATATCAAAAATATGTTGCACACAGAGATTTTGAAAATATATATTAAACATCTCAATATTTTGAAAATAAATATAAAGTATATGAAAATATCAAAAATCTTGATATTTTGAAAATAAGTATCTGATATATATATCAACAAACTCTGGTAATTATTATTTTCAGCACCATTGTTGGCACTGCGAATATGACCTGGCCTGGGTAATATGCAAGAACCATTTTTTTTTTTTTTTTAAGCCTGGAGGAATCGCATCGGGCCTCTCAGGCCCAGCAATAACTAAACTACACTGCAGAGAAATCACCCCTTCAACAAAAATGGACTGGTTTCATGATAGCTGTGTTGAAGATCACCTACATACTGACAACAGGCATTGGAGGAATTTTGGACCCCCCTTTTCTGGGAAAATTGAAGTTCGGGCCTCAGAGGCTCGGAGCGAGCGCTCGCGCTTTTGATTTGGGATTGTGAATGTAAAAGAAAAGTTTGTAAAATGTATCACTTTTTAACATATAAGGGATTGGAGATCTTGTTAGCTGAGGTTTCAACTGATGAGGAATCTATTAATGAGGAAGATGAAGAAGCAGACGACACAGAAATACATAGTGATCATAAGTCATGTTCAGAAGAGTATTTAGATTCATATAGTGACTCGGATATTATTGAATCCATTGACTTTTATATTGGCAAAGATAAAATAACGAAATGGAATAAAAAAGAACAAAGACAAAATGTCAGAACTTCTGCTCACAATACTGTGTCAAAATTGCCCGGGAATGTTGGCAACACAAGGAACATATTCTGCCTTATGGAATCTTGACAATTGCTTTTTGATAAAACAATAACAACGAGTATGGTGGAATGCACAAATATTTATATAAAATCCATTGCAGGCAATATCCAAAGACAAAGAGATGCTTGTCAGATAATTATGACAGAAATACCAGCATTTATTGGCCTTCTTTATTTAGGGGGTATTTACAAATCCTCGCATGTAAATGTCCATGATATTTGGAATACCGATGGCACAGGGCTTGATATTTTAAATCGAACTATGCCATATAATCACTTTTTATTCCTTATGAGATACATAAGATTCGATGACATAACTGATCGTCCTTCTAGAAGAGAACTGGATAAATTGGCTTCCATAAAATCTATTTCTGAAAAATTTGTTACGAATTGTCAACATGTATTTAGTCTCAGAGAATTTGAGACTATAGATGAAACGTTAGAGCCTTTTAGAAGTAAATGTTCCTTTCGTCAATATATTCCAAGTAAGCCTGCAAAATATGGACTAAAAATATTTGCTTTAGTTGATTCTAGGACATTTTATACTTGGAATCTTGAAATTCATGCAGGGGCTCAACCGGAAGGCCTGTATAAAGTAGAAAATGTTCCAGATAAAATTGTCAAGAGGTAGTAGAACCAATTAACAATTCTGGACGTAATCTCAGAGTTGACAATTCATATAATAGTTATGCATTAGCTAAAGATCTCCTTCAAAAGAAAATTGCATTTGTTGAAACTGTCAGAAAAAATAAAAGAGAACTGCCAAAAAATTCGCTTCTGAGAAGAAACAAGAAGTGTATTCCTCACTATTTGCATTCCAGAAGAATATGACTTTGGTACCCCAAAAAAATAAATGTGTGGTACTTTTGTCGACCATGCACAATGATGGTGCTATTGCTGTTTCAACTGCAGAAGCCAAGAAACCAGAGATAACATTTTATAATCTGATGAAGGGAGCTGTAGATGTAGTAGATGAAATGTCAGCTACTTATTCTACAGTAAGAATTGGCAACAGATGGCCGATGACAGTATTTTGAATACTGCAGCCACAAATGCGCGGATATTACTATTATCTGTGAAATCACCACTGCTCCAATACAGAAAAAGAAGTTTATTTTTGAAAGATCTGGTGTTAGAGCTCCTGAAACAGCATCTGGAAAAAAGAAGTTTGCAGCCAACGCTTCCACACAAATTAAATGATAAATTAGACAGTGGTTGCAGTGAAAACTTTGAAGCACCATCGCCAAAAAAACAAAAATCTTCAAGAAAAAGGCGTCATATCTGTCCCAGCAAAATTGATAGAAAATCCCAAATTTCTTGTGCTAAATGTTCGAAAAATGTATGCGGTGAGCATAGCAGTGTTACTTGCAGAATATGCCAGTGAAATGTAAGTTTTGTTTTAATTATAGTAAGTGTAATAAATGTTATTTAATTGGAAAAATACTTCAGGATTTTTTAATTGTTCATAATTTAATATTAATTGCATGGATAACTAAAAAAACTGTTTTTTAAAACTTTAATATTTATTGATAAATATATCATTAAACTTGTTAAAACTTTCTGTTTTAAAAAATATTTTATTTTTTATTTATCAATTTGTAATGCTACGTTCATACAAGTTACATTCATTTCACAGGTTACACATCACGTTGTGTGTATAACCTGTATAACGTGTATAAAACATTCATCTTATTAAAAAGAAGAAACTGGACATGTGCCATTCTTTCCTTTACTGGCATGTCCCATTCCTCCCTCTACCTTCTTTTATGTTAAATGTCTTGTATAAACAAAAATGCTGCTTGCAGGCTTAGTTTAAATTATGGATAATATACAGTATAATTTTCCATAAATAGGTAAACTATTACATCTATGCTAAACAAGTCATTAATATACAGAAAGCATAAAAAGTGCATGAAGCAAAATTACTTTTGATTCCTGGAATAATCTTTTACTTTATACAATTGCAAGCTTGTGCAGATCGGCAATTGTTTTCAACTGAAGATTGGGCTACCATTGCTTCATCTAGTGTGTTATTGATGAAATGTTTAGAATTATATTAAAAATATTTATTGATTATATACAGTACAAGATCACAACGCATATATCGGAAAATACATGCGCACACTTAAAGGTTGTGCTCATTATTCTTGGGGCCCATTTTGTGAAAAGTAAGTTATTTTTGTGAATTTATTAAATTTTTGTGAAAAATAACATTTGTTAACGAAAGTTGAAATCCATTTATTCAAATTCGAACCAAGCATTCTATTATTAAAAACTACTTTAAATCCTCTGGCTAAAGTTTTTGTTTTTCGTGGCCTGGTTTTATTGACAAATTACATATTTTAAAACAGCTTTTATGAAAAGGAATAGTACGAAGGAGCCTATTTTATTAAAAGGAATTTTATGAAGGGGCCTGTTTTATTAACATGAATTTTGTGAAGGAGCCCATTTTATTAAGTTCATTTTTGTGAAGGGGCCTATTTTATTAAATTTATTTTTGTGAAGGGGTCTATTTTAATAAATAGATTTTTGTGAAAGGGACCTAAATTTTGCCTGGATCAACCCCTGAACACAAACATAAAGCTATGGGACTCGTAGATTGGTGACCTCTTCTGCAGCTGCAAAGTCATTACCTGGTGAGCGCTCCAAAGTCGCTGGGTCCACTGAAGGGTTCAAACAGCAAGGATCTTTGTATCGACCGGACGCAGCAGATGGTAGCTGAGAGAAACTTGACCGAATCTAAGGACACGAGACCTCTCCAAGAAAACGTCAGAGAGCCAAAAAAGACACCATTCGGTATAAGATTTTGAAGCTGTGACTTTAGAGCTTCGTACGTTTGAACTTTTTGGAAATGAGCCTCAGCAAGAGAAAATTGGTCATTAATTACTTGTGAATCAATAACAAGAACAGGATCGATGCAGTAGGTCACAAGGTCAGGCTTCTATCTCCTACCATTGGCACAGAACAGGGGATCTCGGTGAACAGAATATCCACGCTGTTCAAGAGAACGTGTTAGGTAGTTTGAGAAAATAAAGAGAAAATCCTACTGTCCTATTCCACCCCACTCTCCCCTACTCACTGATCTTAGTCCTGATACGCCCTTTAATGTATTTTAAATAATTTTATATTATATATATCCACCTAAAAGCAATTTTAGTGCATTTTATTTGTGCTTTATAATTATATTGTGCTTAAAACTCTCAGTTCAACTTAATTTAAAACCAGAACCATGAACATTTATAAGAAAATACTAACACATAAAAGTGTCCCAAAGGCCTAAAATATTATAAAATTTTGATTAAAATAATTATTATTAAGTAGTACCTTGTGTAAATATAAATCAGAGTTGAACTCAGGGGCATTAATATTATATGGATCAAATCCTTCTTTCGGGTCAACGTCTTTGACACCATAGTACTGTTTTAATAAGCCTCGTCGACGATTCCGCTTTTCATCCGCCATCCTATTAAAAAATTAAGAATACAGTTGAGAAAAATACCATTAAGGAAATAAACGGACTTAAAAGAACACACGCATATTACTTTATCATAGCCTGGAATACCAGTATAAATACCTGCAGAAAGAAATTTGCTTAGCTATTTCAATAAATAATATATTTCTTCTTCTAAAAAAAAACTTAATAAAAAGTTAAGGAATGATCAAATAATATCAGACTCCGGGAAATACATTTTTCCTTTCACCACTGACCTGTTGTCATCAAAATATAAACAAAACAATATTGCCATACGGGATATCTAAAAGTTTAACGATTCATGGAGGTATTTAAATAGGACCTCTTCACCCTAGCAGACAACACATAGTGGGCGTTGCCAAAGACGTCGGGCGGTGCTTAGAGCAGCTGTCGGTACAGGAAAACAGTTTCTTTTACTAACGCTAAAGCACGGTATTTAGAATAAGTGGTAGGGAGCACGCACTGAATATTTATATTATTATATACATATATATATAGTAGAATCCCGCTAATCCGAAATTCCGGTTGATCCGAAACGATTTTATTTTTAAAAATTATACTTGAACGAATTAACTGAAAAGATTAACTTACGAAATTTTCCGGATTACAGGATGAATGACGGGAAAAATGTGTTGAAGTTTGAATTAAACAAAAAATGGTAGTAAAGCATGTTGTTTATTCTTTAAACAGCTTGAATAGAATAAAAAAAGATACTCAATAATGAAAAAGTAATGTAAAAGTTCTCAATGTACACGAATATAAAATGAAAATGTACACTGTAGGCCTACTCTTATGAAGCTATCTAAAAAAAAATCGAATATCAGTTTGTTTGCCAGTCACTATAGAATTCTTTTCTGAAATGCAAAAAGTATTTAATTCAGATCAGATGATAAAAATTAATTTTTCCTTTCAACAATTTGATTTCGCAAATTATCTACAGAAATGTTTTTTTCTCCCGCCCTCGTCGCCGTTGTGACTGAGCTATTTATAGATTTGCGATTCTGAACCCATTACTGTGTTAATGGGTTGTTACGTAATTCCTCATTCCATTAGATTATTATAAACATCAGGAGTGATTAAACAAGGAATACTATTTTTTCCGAAAGCCATGCTGGATTATCCAGCATGTCGGACCTTAGGATGCCGGATTAGAGGATCTTAGAGTTTAATGTATTACTTACATTTACTTACTCACTTACTTATAACTTGCATTTTTTTTAGCAAGTAACTTTTTCTTTTCTATTTTTATCGGATTTCGGGTAATCCGAACAGGCACTGGTCCCAATTATTTCGGATTAGCGGGGTTCTACTGCATATTAATATAAACCGATCTAATACCTTTAATTTATAATATATCATGAAATAAAATGTACTCTTGTTGCTTATCAACTTAAGCAGTACAATTTTAGTTTTAAATAGTAAAATACTGCAATAAGGAAAAAAAATAATGACAACTTTAATACGTTAAAGAGAATTTTTTTGTTTATTCGCAAATATATTAAAAGCATATTGACAGGCTCATAATGGACCTTATGCAGGTGACGTCAGACGCCAGAGATGACGGTATGTTGATCTGTTATTCTAGCCACTGCACCGCAAGAATGTCAGTATGCGCAGGCACAAACACCAGTAGAAGGCAACTTTACACTATGTTCACACTACCGATACTTAAGATATCTTAGGCCACCGAACTCTCTTAATTTTGAGGTGGTACCCTCCCGGAATTGGAAACCTGTTCACATGGAAAAACTCACTTAAGATAACTCAGTGAACGTCACTGTGTTGTTTGCGCATGCGCTTAAGATAAAACCGCCCGCAACACCCAATCAGTTAATGCGAAGCTTTACAGCCAGCGAGAGTGAATGGTCGTGACTGTCTCTAGCCCGAAGAAAGTTGAAACTCTCTCAGAGAGTTTGTGGAACTCCCTCAGAGAGTTCGGAGGTTTAAGAGAGTTCCGATAACGCAGTGTGAACAGGGTATTAGCCTTGACCCAGGTTGAGTGCATACATTTTAACTGAAAATTTGCAAACTTAGGGAATTTTCTCGCATACAGAACAACATTTTGAGTTTATATTACAATATAGAGCGTGTTCAGAAGTGCACTTCGCGCCGCGCGCGCGCTCAGAAGTTTATCCCACGGAGTAGGTCTTATCGAAGAAAGGAATTTTAACATAATTCAATTATTTCATTATTTTTATGGTTCAAAAAAGGTAAAGCCAACGACTATATTTCTTCATCCTTCCAAAACATGGTTTTCGTAACAGGAATACATGCCTATGTTCACTCAGATAAAATCTAAAATAGTCGGGAAAAACATCACGTGATCTTCTTTATCTACTTTAGCCGATTTAGCATTTAAAATTATTTAACCAACCGCACACAAACTCCGCGCGAGCTGCTCAAAAAAATTGTGTGGGCGATTTGATCACGTGATTGTGCGTTTTCTGCTTATGTGTTATACTATGTTCACACTACGATACTTAAGATATCTTAGGCCGCCGAACTCTCTTAATTTTGAGGCGGTACCCTCCCGGAATTGGAAACCTGTTCACATGGAAAAACTCACTTAAGATAACTCAGTGAACGTCACTGTGTTCTTTGCGCATGCGCTTAAGATAAAACCGCCCGCAACACCCAATCAGTTAATGCGAAGCTTTACAGCCAGCGAGAGGGAATGGTCGTGACTGTCTCTAGCTCGAAGAAAGTTGAAACTCTCTCAGAGAGTTTGTGGAACTCCCTTAGAGAGTTCGGAGGTTTAAGAGAGTTCCGATAACGCAGTGTGAACAGGGTATTATTGGTTGTGCTTTGTTTGGTTGGTTGATTGATACAATTTAAGAATTCAACTGGTGATCTAAAAATTTTAACTTTTTAACAGTTTTTTTTTATTTATTTAAAAATAATTTATCACTTGATTTATATCTTCCGTGATAAATAAAATGCTGTTAGTAAACCAAGATTGCGATATCAACATATGAGATTTGTTTGTAATCTACTATACTGGATGGATTTCAATGGAATTTGCACTGTTAGTTAGACAGTTTTTAGAGAAGGTTTTAATATATATATTTCTTATTTTATGATTGCATATTTTAATACCGTGTGGATAACAGACCAAAATACATCATAAAACATGAGAAATAAATGGCATTCAAAATTCTGTTAGTATAAGCAAAATACTTATTTATACTTTCAGTAGAAAATTTATAAACATTCTAATTATACTTTATTCACTACAAAATTAGACAGCAGACCTATATATTTTATCTCTTTAAAAAATATATGTACAGATATTTTTAGTTAAAATAATCTACAACTATTATATTTTATTTTTATAATGTTCAAAGTAAAATATGATTTCCAGCCTAGTCTCGATAAAAATTCACTCGTAAAGTACTCAAAAAAAAAAAAAAAAAAAAAAAAAAAAAAGAGGAATTATCCTACGTGCGATATATATTATTTTTTCATTTGGATTTGCTTAATGTTTATATCATTATACATATACATACTTAGAAACGAAACTTTGAATATTTAAAAGGCGTTCAGATGTAAAACTTTCATCTTGAAATACCTCATTTTCTCACATTTAAATAAGTATTTTATTATATTAAAAATACATGTGCCTCTGTATAATAAAAATAAAAAATATATCTTCATCAAAAATATCTTATTCATTATGAAAAATATAAAGCAACCAATAAACAAAACAAAAAAAAAATTGTGACACAATGTGGGATTGGAAGATTCGAACCCAGAACCCCTAGTCTCGAGTCCACTGCCTTATCCATTCGGCCATCCAGCACACATTGCTATTGTAACAAAATATCTTTATAATTAGCACCTTAATTAATCAAATCCATGATCTGTTCCTGAACACACTACGTGTCTACCTGTACACTACCTGAACACACTACATCCATGATATAGACCCACTCCATGTTCCTTCCTCCTGAGCTCGCGCGCGTAGCGCGCGTGCTTCTTGAACACACTCATATTAAAGATATGCTGCTAGAACAAAGAATTTTTTGCGGTATTTTTAACAAAAGGCATAAATAACTCACACTCCATAGACTGCTATGCTAAATATCGCCAGTAAATACCGCCAGCAGACGAATTTTAGCCTCGACCTCAGGTCGCGTGCACAAGGTCCATTAAGGATCAAACGAAACAGACCGAAACCAAAACCGAAATCGGATTTCGGTAATCGGTCGAAAACGAAAATGTCCGAAATTTTTTAAAGTAATTAATACATATAAAATTATACATAATTATTAATTAATTACATATGTAGCCCACGTTAACTCTCTGTGCCTGTGACCAAAACTTTTATTTTCATATAAAATAAAATGTAACTCATTCATCCACGTCACAGAATGAATTTCTTAATAATACGAATTTCATCTCATTCAAAAATGTTTTCGTTATACATACCTCGATTTATCTTTTAGAATGATTTTTGTAAAGTTTCATCTGTTACACTAGAACTTTCTCAAAGAGTATTCGAAACACTTCTGCGGTTTCAACCTAAAAATTTTCTATGACTGTTAAGTAAGTCTGCAGCTGTTAATGAACACGTGAAAAGCGTCTTCAAAGTTGAGTCCTATAGGCATTTCTTGCTTTATAATTTTCACTCGCGTCTTGAGTGAATCATGACTGATCATTATAAACAGTGACGTTCATAGTAATCCATAAAGAGTGTCTCATTGGAGCCGTAACAGCTCCAATCAATGAGTCATGTTGAAATTTTCCGAAGGAAGAAAAGAGATATTTGGAATAGTGGTAGTTTCGGTCCGGTCGAGTTTTCGGCAGTATTTTCGCCGAAGCTCAGATGTTGGGCCGAAAACGTAACCGAATTTTCGGTCGATCTCTACTCATAATGTTAAAAAAAGTTTGGACGGTTTATTAGGTAAATATCATGTTGCTTGGCAGACGATTTTGGGGTGGACGTTTCAAGGCAAAGGTATCTGAATATTATCGTTTTTATAACGCTAATATGCTAACTTCTAAATCCAGTAAGCAAACAAAAGGAAGAAAAAAGTCATACACATTTTCACATTTGTATTACCATATTTTGATTTTCTTTAATGGCCGGTGGAATGTTATTAGAAAGCCTACATAGGAACCCCAACCTCTTCTACCATTTCGCAGGTAATTGTTTTTTCTTTTTAAGGGAAAAAAGCTTTCACCGGCTTAGGCCAGATAGATCTGTGATGCGCAGAAACAAAAATTCGTTAATCTTGGACAAATGAGAACTATTGTACAGTCGTGGAAAAAAAAGTAAACACCCCGTACTAACTCCTCAACAAATTATCGTAGACAAAAGTTACTGGTACCGAACGATTGGATATAAAGTCTAGTTTTAAATGACGTATATAAAATTTGCTTACATATTACACGTCTACATATTAAACACGTCTACATATTAAAACGAATCCAAAATTCATTTTTTTCAATGGCAATACCCAATTTTAACGAGATATTTCAAATCTTTGGTTCAAACTATGCCTAGACACAAAATTTCAAGTCATTTGAATAATAGGTTTTTGAATTATTAACATTCAAAATTGAGTGCTTCTAATGTTAAATTACATTTTCATATTTTTATTTATAACTTCTGAAATTATGATCCTAATGTCCTAATTTTTTCTGTAGCAATAATACTAATATACCCAAACATAAATACGTTGAATTTGCAATTTTTATAATTTTCTGATATGAATTATGAATTATGAAATTAATATTCGAAATAATTATGAATTGCAACCTGCAATTTTTTTGATGGATTCAGATTTATTAAGTCCTGCTTTATAGAAATCCAAAATTTCACATTTTTCTTCCAAGTAGTTTTCAAATTATGCTTAAAAACGGCAAACTGATGGTTTAAGGGGCCGTCTATGATAAAAGTGACTAAATATTTTGAAATTTCTTATGCTATCCTGTAATCTAACAGGCTTAATTGACTGGTTAAGGTGCCTTGATCAAGAAGGGAGCTCTCTTGGTTAACAATCGAGTACCGAACTTCAATTTGGATACAGCCCTCAAAACACGCTCGTTTTAAAATAATTAATTTCTCGTAAACTTATGGTACGAATTGCTTAAAATTTTGTTTTTAGACTAATTGAAGGGTGTAGAGTTCATTTATGCTGTCAGAATTGTGTATTGCTATTTTAAAAAAAACAAAGTTATGGTTTGTTTTAATATGTAGATGGCCCCCTAAGCAAATTTTATATACATCATTTAAAAGTAGACTTTATTTCCAATCGTTCGGTACCAGTAACTTTCTTCTACGATAATTTGTTGAGGAGTAAGTAGGGGGTGTTTACTTTTTTTTCCCAACGTATTCCGTTTTAAACGTATTCGACACAACTTGATATTTTCCAAAAATTACAAAATTGTTTTACAAATTGACTTGGTTTATACATTATCGAATATCTTTTATATATGTCGTAGGCTAATTGAGAAATCAGGCTCTTTGCAAAGAGCCGGGCTAATTGGAGAATCATCTCTCTTTTTCCAATTAGCCTAATATTTTTCAGGCTTATTGCAAGGAGTCTATACAGCGTTAGGCTAATTGAAAATGACCACGTATTTCCCAATCAAGGTGATCTTTTTAGGCTTATTAACCCATAATCGACCCGAACTTAAAAAATTTGTTTGAAAAAAAAACCGAAATATGACCCGAACCAAATATGATAACCGACAAAAAGAATCATAACCCGATCCGAGCAAGACAAAATAATTTCCTTGGACACGCAACCCGAACCAAACCTAAAAATTCCATAGGAAAAAAACCTGAAATCTGACCCGAACCAAATTTGAATCAGACATAAATATCCCCAAAAACCATAATCCGATCCGAGCAAGACAAAATAATTTCCGTGGACACGCAACACGACCCGAACCTAAAAATTCCATTAGAAAAAACCCAAAATCTGAACCGAACCAAGTCTGAATCCGACAAAAACATTCCAAAGAACCATAACCAGATCCGAGCAAGACAAAATAATTTCCGTCGGTATGCAACCCGATCCGAACCTGAAAGTTCTACTTGAAGTTAACCTGAAACCTGAACAGTACCCGGAATAAAAATACATAAGGCCGTACCCCGATGCGAGCAAGGCAAACTAATTTCCGTGTGCACGCAATACGACCAGAATCTGAAAATTCCATTTAAAGTCAACCTGAAACCCGAGCCGAACCAGATCTGAAAACGGCAAAAATATTTTAAAGAACCGTAACCCGATCCGAACAAGACAAAATTATTTCCGTTGACACGCAACTGGATCCGAACTTAAAGGTTCCATTCGAAGACAACCCGAAAACCGACCATAACCAGGTTTCGGATCGAGTTTCGGATTGAGTTCAATTAGATTAAGGTTCGGAGCGGGTTGCCTGTCGAGGGAAACTATTTTGTCTTGCTTGCATCGGGTTATAGTTCTTTGCAATATTTTTGTCAGGTTAAGATTTTGTTCGAGTTGGTTTTCAGGTTGACTTCAAATGAAATTTTTAGGTTCTGGTCGTGTTGTGTGTCCACAGAAACTAATTTGTATGTTTCGGATCCGGTTATGACATTTTGGAATGTTTTTGTCGGGTTCAAATCTCGGGTTTTTTTCAAATGAAATTTTTAGATTCGAGTCGGGTTGCGAGTTCACGGAAATAATTTTCTCTTGCTCGTATCGGATTATGGATCTCTGGAATATTTTTGTCGGGTTCAAATTTCGTATTTTTTTTCAAATGAAATTTTTAGGTTCGGGTCGGGTTGCGTGTCCACGGAAATTATTTTGTCTTGCTCGGATCGGGTTATGGTTCAATGAAATATTTTTGTAGCGTTTAGATTTCGTTCGGCTCAGAAATCGTTTTTTTTTTCAAACATAATTTATAGGTTCGGGTCGGGTAACATGTCTGCAGAAATTATTTTGTGTCGCTCGGATCCGGTTATGGTTCTTTGGATTATTTTTGGTTCAGATTTGGTTGGGGTCAGATTTCTGGTTTTCTGCAAATGGAATTTTTAGGTTCATGTCGGGTTGCGTGCGTACGGAAATTATCTTGATCGGATCAGGTTATGATTCTTTGCAATAATTTTGTCGGTTATCAGATTTGGTTCGGGTCAGATTTCGAATTTTTTCAAATGGAACTTTCAGGTTTGTGTCGGGTTGCATGTAGACTGAAATTATTTTGTCTTGCTCGGATCGGGGTACGGTCTGTTGTAGTTTATTTTTCGGGTTCGGGACGGGTTATGTGTTAGTAAGCCTAAAAAAATCACCCTCATTGGGAAATAAGTGGGCATTTTAATTAGCCTAACACTCCCAGATAGCATTTTTAATTTTCAGAAAATATGCAGCAGTCTTGCTTTGAAAACCTGCAAAGTTGCAGCAAGCTCAGCATGACAAGACTGAAAGTTCATAACAAGACTGTAGCAAGATATTGCAAACGCCGAAGTCACCACACTTTGAACTTGCAGCTAACTTGTCCTGCAAGTTAAATTCATGCTGTATCAAATTTATTGCAAATTAACGGCAAACAAGTAATAAAAAATACTGAAAACTTACTGCAAAGTAGTAATCTTTTCACGCCCCACTATCTGTTTACAACTGTTACATTATAAGTTTAACCCCTTCGGAGGGGTCCATAGACCTGATCAGGTCTATTAATGTGAACACATCGTCAGAAGGTGTATGCATCGTTTTCATCACCATAAACAAGTTAAGGTAATATTTGTACTTTTCAATACGAGCCTTTTTTGGTATTTGAAAAGTATAGCGTTTAGAAAAATCCGTGCCAACCGAATTAAATTTCTGCAATTTCTGCGTACGTGCTGCTTGTCTATTCTCTCAACAGAGGGATTTTTCGCTTTCGTCACTTTCATGAATTAAAGACAGTCTTGCCATCAGTTTCAAGACAAACTACTTATGCAAGTGAGGGATGGTATACCTTGCAGGAAATTTGTTGCGAATTTCTCAATTCAAATTTGTCACGGCAAGAAATTGTCAGAAAAAAATCAAACTTGCTGCTAATGTTCATGCTATCTGGGCTGTCTAGGCTCTTTGCAATAAACCTGAAAAATATCAGGCTAATTAGATAAAGAGAGATGGTTCTTTAATTAGCCTGGCTCTTTGCAAACAGGCTGATTTCTCAATTGGCCTACGGCATACACATATATGTATACATTTTATAAAAACAGAATTTTCATGAATCATGTTGCTAAAAACTACTGTACAACTTTTTTCATTTTCTTCACATTTTTCTGTCTTTGTTTGTATTACGCTTAATTTTCTTTTTAATTTTACGTTTATTCAAGGCTTTCATTCTAATGAAAGTCCAGGTTCTTACAAATGTCGCGATTACAAGGCCATCAAATGCCAGATATTTGCTTTTTGTTAAATCTTAACATCTAAAATACATTAGTATATTAAAGTTCCATGAAACTGGTTAAATTCTTTTTCCATTTTTATAACAGTATCAAAACATTCATCAGTTGGTTTCATTAATGAACCTATAGAAATTGTCTGCAGCCAATTTTTTTCAAAAATGTGGGCATCTTCAGTGAAACTACCATATTTTTGTGCTTTTTCTGAATTTTTCTTCTTAACTCGGTATGCTATATCATTTCTAACAATTTTTTTTTTCGCTAAAACTTTGACTGAGAAATCCACCAATTGCATTTATGAATTCTTAATATTTATTTGATTAGAATTAGACACATCGGTTTTATTCCCTTATATGATGCAAAGTCTTCATCTGAGTTTTGGGCAGGGTTGTCAGATTTGCGGCCCTGCTAGGTACCCATTTCCCTTCCAGGCTGGGTTTTTTTGGGGAAAAATGGCTTTTTATCAACTAAAACAACATTTTGAAACAAGTATTTTTTGAACGAAAAAATTTCAAAAAATATTTTTTTGCAGTAAAATGTTTCTTTACATACAAACATACATGCACAAAATCTTCTTGGCTATCATACAATATTTATTAGTGTTATTATTTTCATGTACAGTGAGTATTCTTTAACTTGAAATTGATGGACCAAGAAAAACTTAGTCATAATATTGTAAAAAGTAAATAACTGTACAATGTAATAAAGAAAAATATATTTAACATCTATGAAAACATATTTCCTGATATTAGTAAATATAAAAAATCCTTTAGATTCATTTAGATCTGATTTCTTTGTCTTTCGGAAATATGTGGAATTTAATACTTGATTTTTTTTTTCTGTTGTCTATCATGATGACTACAGACAGCTGTTGCACAGCAAACCATTATTATCAATGGAGGGATATTCCATCTACGTTATGATCAAGGGTCAAGGTAAAAACTTCTAGCGTAAAGAAGGGAAGGCTCCGTAGACGTAATGAAAAACCCTCGCCAGCCAGTGAAACAGTTCATGCTGAAAGCAGTAGTAGCCTCCCTTCTTATCAGTTAGAAGTTCTTTGGGTAAATTACCGGGTCCACGTGACTTTTTTCAGCCTCGAACCCAGATTTGGAATATAGTCCAATGAATGATTAAATCACAAAGAAAAATATAGCAACGCGCATTGATCTTGAAGATAGCTAACTCAACTGGCCAATGGACTTTACCCACGAATGGCAATAGCCACGCCTCTGCGGGAATTTTCCCTCCGAAAAAGACTGCTTATTGGACGAAGGGGAAGCAGTGTTAAAATGTTCTTCACGCCCATTAGTGTTTTTCTTCTTTTTACCCGCAGCTGACGTCGCATGAGTAAAATCCATACTTCGAAGAACGACGGAATGAAAGCGCTCTGGTGTCCAGATAACGTCAGAGGAGGGAAGATGCTACTGCACACATTTTGGTGATCCCTACCGTGTATTCTAGATACCGCGCGCTAAAGTGCCAATTCAAATTTAGATATTTTTTACCTTGTCATATAACACAGAATACTCACACTAAATCTGAAATTGTGCAAAACAATAATTATTCATCTCATGGAAGTAGTAAGAACCGGAAGGAAAACATGGCTGCCTGTTTGGTCCTGTTCTTATTTATTTTAACTTTTGCTTGCTTCGCGTTTTGCCATAGTCGATACGGCTTGCGGGAGATATTCAACTTCAAGGATTCAAGAGATTCAAGGAGTGCAACCAATTCACACAGAACTTTTTATTATTATTATTTTATTAGTCAATCAGTGTTTCGATTTCTTCCACAAGCGTTAACCCGTTAACAAAAGCGAAGACGGGTCAAATACGGGTAATTTCCCACAAGCATTGCGAGTTCCGCCTAATGCGTGTGGTCCAGAACAAAACGCACTATCGACTAGAGACATTAGGTCTAGACTAGAACCATTAGGAAGCGGGAACCCAGATCACAGGTCAGTTTGGAAAGAGATTTGTTGTGAACACACCCATATAGCATTTTTAGTTTGCAGAAATTTTGAAGAAGTCTTGCTTTGAAAACCTGCAAAGTTGAAACAAGCTCAGCATGACAAGACTGAAAGTTCATAGCAAGACTACAGCAAGATAACGCAAACGCCGAAGTCACCACACTTTGAACTTGCATCTAACTTGTCGTGCAAGTTAAATTCATGCTGTATCAAATTTATTGCAAAGGAGAATTTTCAACGGAGGTATTTATTTCCAAACTGAACTCAATTTTTGCATGTATGTAATTTATAGATACAAATCTATTTTTCATATACAGGGCTGTTCAAAGAATTCTGAAATTGGGTTCTCAAAAGTGTTATGCATTTCCACTAGACATCCTATTTCAACTTATTAAACGGTACAGTTTTGTTACATTATTCTGAATGTGTTGGAAAGTGTTTCATAATCTATGCTTGACGCATGATTTTTTTTCGTACTTGTTTTAACACTTTGCGAGTTTGAAAAAACAATCCCTTCAAAAACATCTCATGTAAAAAAAAAAGCCAAGTCTCCTGACTCTTTGACCGTAAAAAGTTCTGAGATCATGTGTAGAGCCAAGCTTAGCTCTCTTATTAACTCTGATATTTTAATTCACAAATCACTCCTAGTCTCTACACCTTTAGTAAATGATTATTATGTGACTTGGCAATGACGCAGCACGGAAAAGTTATTACGTAAACACTTTACTTATGTTTTGAATTGGGATTAGATTATTTGATTAAGGCTAAATATGAACGCGGGGGTAGAAGCCTGAAGGAGGGATGCACCGATCTGGGGTCTTTGTAAAATAGGGGTCTGGATCATATTCACGTTACATAGGAAGAAAATCACCCAAACCTCAGGACATCAAGGTTGACGAGTACAGAGTTTTCGCATCCGGGCTTTCAATGTAATGTAAAATTATTTCCATGCTACAAATACATATACGTTCAGTGCTTTTATAGAAACTATTTTATGCAAAACTTTATAAATAAACGTTAACATTAAAATGTAAACAACTGCCTTTACATTCTCGTGCTGCGTCATTGCCAAGTCACATAATAATCATTTACTAAAGGTGTAGAGATTAGGAGTGATTTGTGAATTAAAGTATCAGAGTTAATAAGAGAGCTAAGCTTGGCTCTACACATGATCTCAGAACTTTTTACGGTCAAAGAGGCTGGCTTTTTTTTTACATGAGATGTTTTTGAAGGGATTTACTTCTTTTTGTAAGGAGAAAGCCAAAGAAAGCTTTTCCAGTAGCGTCGATTTCAATTACACTATCTTTAACTTCATAGACTTTATGGCTCCTGATTGCTTCGATGTTCCGCTTTTCCTAGAAAAGCGAATTTGTCATGTGTGCTACTGTTTGAAATCCATTCAGTCAATTTTTCCAGTAACTATATTAGTTTTTGTTTCAATTTATCAACTGTTCAATCAAAGTCCTCCAAAGTTAATTCTACTGTGCAGAGTCCCTTTTATAACTTTGTCTGCTTCCAGTCTATTTCCCATTTTTTTAGTTATAGCTCTCGTAATGTTTTCTAAAGTGTTTATTTTAAACTGCATCTTACCTCTAGACCTTTTTCATCAGTAAGCTCCAATATTCATACCAGGGTGGGCAACAGAACAGCGCGTGACTTCTTAAGTGAGCCAAGTCTTCCCATTTTAGAGTGTGATTCGCTGTAACGTTTTAATGTGTATTTTTGTTTTCGAAGATGGTTTTGACGATAGAGAGCTCTAGCTTCTTAGAGCTGTTGAGAGCGTGATTTCTCGGAACGATTAGGCCGTCCCCTTTTGACCTCAATAGGTCTTCTAATTTTTTTCTCTAGCTGATTTCTCTCTGTGATAGGTATTCATTTGGAAAAATAATAGATTATTGCTAACTGTTAAGAAGAGGAAGTAGAACGTCAAAGTGACCTCCTAAGAAACTAATCCCAGCTAATCCCAGTGCGCAACCACATACTCAACTATAGCACATCTGATATCATACGACTAGGGTATGTTGCCTATCCCAGAAAAGAAAATATAGATGAAACAGATACGAACGATCTCCAAATGTAGGAACTACTCGATGAGGACTTTCTTTGCTGTGATCAAAATATAACATTTCAGTTTTTTCCTTTCAAACTTTCTTCGATCAACAATGTCATTCGTTGGAATATCATACAATTTCGAGTTTCCCTCCGTCACCGCGTCTTTTCAGCAATTTTACAAATGTACACTGACATCTAGAATTAAAATTTTACACAATAAAAAACTGTGTCGCCAAAATTTGAAATTCAGTTATTCCTCTTTTTGATATGTAACACTTACAATCAAGTTATTTTTAGAAACAAGTAGGTGAAAGAATTTTACACTAAACATTTCAAACCTTCATACTTTCGAATTTAAAGTAAATCGTAATATTTTTTTAATTTAAATGATTTTAGTACACAGTAGACCGAGCATAGCTCGGTAGTTTTTTATTTATTTATTTATTTATTTTTTTAGTAAACAAGGGGGCTCTGCCCCCTACAAGCTACGCTCGTCAACCCCCGTTCAGACACCGCAGACTCTAACAGCACGCTAATTTGATCGGCTTTAAAAAGATTTCGGAAGATTGAATTATAATTTGAATCTGACAATTATAATCTGACGTAATTTTCACCAAACTTTTCTTTCTCTTTTTAATATTCACGTAAAAATACTTTTGTTAGAAATGAAATATTATGATCATCTTAAAATATCAAATAAATGTCTCGCGCAATTTTTAAATTTAAACTATTTTGCAATATTATTTTTTGTTCATTTTGCGTAATAAGTGTAATGTGACGTAAATGTGACCTAAATTCTCCTATTTAAGACTTCTAACGCATGTTAATGAATTTATTATTTTACAATATTCTTTCTCTTTTAAAATTCACGTGTAAGTATAGTTTTTATGACGTAATTTTCAATGAGTTCCAGCTTTTTATATTTTCTGTTTATAATAGTCACGTTTAAATACATTTTAATTTGAAGCAAACGTTATTGTTTGCGCTGTTTATGCAGTTGGCAACAGTTTAAATTAATACAATTTTCTAAATATTGCAAAAAATATCTCTCGAAATGCTGAAAATTTGAATTTAAAATAGAAATAAAACCTCAAAAAATGAGTCAAATTAAAATACTAAATGCAGTCTGCACACCGGGAAATTCTGACGCATAAAATGATCTAAAAATGATTAAATTCCTATGTACAGTTTTCGCTCCTATAAAACTTTTTTAATGGAACGATTTTGCCCAACTTTGGCATTAAATATCTCTTAAAATAATTCTTCGATTTGAAAACTGTCTCCATCAGCGTGTTTATCAAACATTTCTCTATAATACCAACGATTTTCATATTTTTGTATGCAACAGTTTTTTTAATATTAACAATGAAAGGCCATGCTTAAGCATTGAAATTGGATGTGGATCTACCCGGAATATCTACGCAGATTTTCATTGGTCCATTTCCAAATCAAAACTTTTTTTTTATATACTAGGGGGCTCTGCCCCCTACGAGCTACGCTCGCCAACCCCCGTTCAGGGACACCAAAATCCAAAAAGCACGCTAATTTGATCGGCTTTAAAAATATTGAATTTAAAAAAAAAAAAAAAAAAAAAAACAGTAGCGATCTCTTTGTAAACGGGTTTCCATTCGTTTTTCTTGGTTTGGGGATTTTTAAGACCATATCTGCTGCTGTTAAAAGATACAATGGCTGTTTTCGTATTTAATTAAAAAAATTAGTTAAACATTCGAAAATAAGCTAATGTAAAATGAATTAAGTAAACAGTGTCATTGTCTCCCGGTATTTTTTAACAGCGCTATAAGATAGTTCTTTTAAATAATTCATTTTAAATATATTGTTTTAAATCTGACGTAATTTACACCAAAGTTTTATTTCTCTTATTAATATTCACGTGAAAATACTTTTGTTGTTAGAAGGAAATATTATTTGCGCTGTCTTCAAATTCACGATAATAGTTGAAAATATTATCTCAAAATATCAAGTAAATGTCTCGCGCAGATATATTTTTTAATTTAAATTGTTTTGCCATTTTTTTTTTGGCCATTTTAAATATGACGTAATTTCCTCCATTTACAGGTTTTAACGCATAGTAATGATTTTTTTATTTTAACATTTTGTTTCTCTTTTAAAATTCCAGTGTAAATATGGTTCTTATGACGCAATTTTCCTGCTTTTAACATGTAATCATTTAATTCTAATTTTAGTTTTTTTTTCTGTTTACAATAGTCCCGTGTAAATAAATTTTTAATTTGAAGTAAACATTATTGTTTGCGCTGTTTATAAAGTTGGCAACAGTTTAAATTAATAACATTTTTTAAATTTGTGAAAAAATATCTCTCGAAATACTGAAAATTTGAATTTAAAATAGAAATAAAACCTCAAAAAATAGTCAAATAAAAAAAAAATGCAATCTGCACACCGGGTGTCAGTTGTGGGTTTCATTTTAGTGTGATAAATAACACAATAAATAAACACAGTTCATATTTATAATAACTTGGTTAAATATTATTAAGTAGAAGACATACAAATTATAGCATACATGCTTGCCGGTTACATTCAGATCAACAACAGTTCAGGTGGACAGTTAAAAGTTACAGTTAATACAAGTACAGTCAAAATATATTTATGCAGTTAATCATACAGTTACAATAATATCATGACACCCCCCCTTTTAAGTTATTTCATTATACAACATAGTCATTTAAATATGTAGGCATTCTACGTATACGACTACTACATCTTAGATTGCTGTTTACATGAGTATTCTGTGGAGAATCTAAAGATACATTGGAATCATTTTCAGGAATACTTATTATTTCATAATTTGGGTCTGTTGTTTTTAATGACAATGATTTTCTTATATGTTTTCTATTACGTCTAAGAATTTTCCCAGATTGATCCCTAACGTAATAAGATCTTGGATGAGATTTGTCTATTTTAACAATTTCAGCTGGTTCCCAAGTTTTGCTTTTAAAGTTTAAAATCCTAACATTCTCTTTTTCTATAAGCTGAGGTAATGGATGTGCTGATTTGTCATAATAGTTCTTTTGAATAGTTTGCCTCTTAACTAGTTTTTCTCGAATGTTATTAAACAATTCTGCATTTAGTAATTTATTTGTGATCGGTAATTTTGTTTTTAGTCTACGGTTAAACATCAGTTGAGCTGGAGATAATTCAAGGCCTGAAATGGGTGTGTTTCTATACTCCATTAATCCCACGAAATAGTCTTTATTACTTTCCTTAGCTTTTCTCATAATACATTTTACAATTCCCACTGCCCTTTCAACCATGCCATTACTTGGAGAATAATGAGGACTACTAAATGCATAGTTAAAATCCCAATCTTTTGCAAATTTAATATAATTAGAGCCATTAAATGGAACATTGTCAGATATTACAGTATTCGAGACACCAAACCTAGAAAAAATAGATTTTAGTTTACATATTACATCATCCGCTGACTTATTTTCAAGCTCGCAAACTTCTATCCATTTTGAGTAATAATCCATAAGAATTAGATAATTAACATTACCAAACTCCATTATATCAACCCCTACCTTTTCAAATGGTCTATATGGAACTGTATGAGGTTTCATAGGTTCTTTGCTATTTGCTCTTTTAAATTTTTCACAAATTTCACAATTTAAAACAACTTTCTCTATATCTGAATTCATTCCTGGCCAATACATTAAGTCCCTAGCCCTTTTCTTGCACTTTTCTATCCCAAAGTGTGCTTCATGAATTAAATCTAACATACTTTTTCTCAAACTATGAGGAACAACTATATTTTCATTAAGAAATAACAGCCCATCATTACTATGAAGATCATTTTTAATTTTATAATATGTTTTCACATTATTATCTACATTTTTGTAAGATTTAGGCCAGCCTTCCTTGATGTAATTTAAGACAATTTTCAATTCTGGGTCTGATTCAGTTTCTTTCTTAAATTGGGCAATTCTGCCTTCACTCATAGGTAAGTATTTAGAAATGGTATGTACAATATTTAACATTTCTGGGTCATCTTTAACAGTTACATTTTTAGGGAATGCTCGTGACAAAGTATCAGCCAGAAACATTTGTTTACCTGGTACATACGTTACTTCAAACTCATACTTCAGTAATTTTAGAAGCATTCTTTGCATTCTAGAGGATATTTTATGCGTAGGTTTTTTTACAATTGACATTAGAGGTCTGTGGTCACTTTGAATTGTGACTTTTCGACCATAAACAAAATTATGATATTTTTCAAAAGAAAAGACTATGGCCAATAATTCCTTTTCTATTTGCGCATAGTTTTTTTCGCTGCTAGTTAAACTGCGTGACACAAAAGATACAGGTTGGTCTTTTTGGATTAAACATGATCCCAGGCCATCTTTTGAACTGTCACACTGTATTACTATTTCATCTTTTGAACTGAAAACTTTCAAAACTGGGGCTCTGGTTAACAGTTCTTTAATTTTACTAAATGATTCTTCCTGTTCCCTTCCCCAATTAAATTCTACATTTTCATGAATTGTCTCTCTTAATGGGGCAGTAATTTTCGATACATTGGGTATAAACTTTGACAAGAAATTTATCATACCTAACAACCTCCTAACTTCAGTTTTTGATTTTGGTGTTGGCATGTCAACAATTCCTCTGATGTGACTCGGATCAGCTTTAATACCAGATTCAGAAATAATTTGGCCTACATATTTTACTTCTGGTACTCTATACTGTAATTTATCAGGGTTAAATTTGATATTTAAGGACCTAGCTCTTTCAAGAACCTTCGACATAATTAAGTCGTGTGTGACCTCATCAGTTCCTGCAATAATAATATCATCAAAGTAAATCTCAACACCGTCAATATCCCCAAAAAGCTTTTGATTTCTCTTTTGAAATATTTCAGGTGCTGATGAAATTCCGAATGGCATTTTGTTAAATTTATACCTGCCAAATGGTGTGTTAAATGTACATATTTCACTACTAATTTCATCCAATGGAACATGCCAAAATCCATCTTTTAAATCAACTACAGAAAATATTCTTTTACCTTCTAATCTACTTATTATGTCATCTGCAGAAGGAATTTGATAGTGTTCCCTTTTTATTACTTTATTTAAATCCCTTGGATCCAAACACAATCTGAGACTCCCATTAGGTTTTTCTACAATAACTAAACTTTGTACCCAATCAGTTGGTTTGTTTACTTTGGATACAATTCCCTCTTTCTCTAATTTATTTAATGTCTCTTTCAATTTTGGCTGTAATGCCTGAGGAACACGCCTAGGAGGGTGAATAACTGGTATCGCATTATCTTTTAATGTAATATGATATGGTTCATCTGGAAATTCTCCAGTACCAGTGAATACATCTTTATATTGTGCTATCAACTCATCTTTACTTAAATTACTTCCCTCTATTTCATTTATTTGTTGTATTAATTTCAACTCTGAACATGCTTTTAATCCTAATATTGGTTTAGATACAATATTTACAACATAAAATAACAGTGGCACATTATTAAGTTTCTCAGTAGAACAATTTATCATTAAAGTGCCTTTTGGCCTTATTTTAAAATTACCAAATGACATTAATGTTACTTTAGTTTCATTAAACTTTGGTTTAATTTTAGCATTATTTAAAACATGCAATGGTAAAATATTCACTTCAGCACCAGTATCAAGTTTGAATTCAACATCAAAATACTTATTTTCTAGAAACAGTTTAACATTTTTACACCAAGTTTCACTTACCGTTTCAATATTCCTTATTTCTACAGAACTAACTGTGCTTTGAAGTTCATATAGTTCATTTTCAAATGTTTTTACAGTTATAGTGTCACTAAAAGTAAGTTCATTTTCAGGTTTAAATACAGTCACTGAGTCAACAAAAATATGTGATTCACTTAGTTCATTTTCCGGAGCACTCACTTGATGTACCTTCTTCGGATTCTGAGGGCATCTTATGGCAAAATGATTCTTCTGTTTACATCTTGAACAATATTTTCCGAATGCTGGACATTCCCGAGGTGTTCTACTGCACTTCTTGCACTCGTATTCTGACGACTGTTGCTTTGGTTTACTCTTCTTCCACTGTTTTCTCACACTGTGTACTTCACTTTCGTTATTCATACTCCTGATCTGTTCCCGACTCGATTCTGCTGCACGTACAATTTCCACTGCTTTTTCTACTGTCAGTGACGACTCGCGAAGCAAACGTTCTTTCAGACCGTTGTCACGAATTCCGAGGACAATCCTATCACGAATTAGCACATCTTCTTGATCAGCGAACTCGCACGTTGACGCTAACGTTTTCAGTTGAGTCACGTAACTCTCGATGTTTTGCCCTTCTTGTTGGACACACGAGAAAAATTTATATCGTTCATAAACGACATTCTGACGAGGTAGACAATACTCTTCAAATTTTTTCATCACTTCAGTGAATTTTTCCTTATTTTCAGGTGGATCAAATTTGAACGTGTTGTATATTTCCAGTCCCTCACTCCCAAGGAGATTCAACAGGATTGCGATTTTGACTTTTTCTGGGCGACCATCTTTCTCTGTAGCTAAGAGATAGTTTTCTAGTTCTTGCTTCCATCTCTTCCACTTTTCTTTTGCATTTCCTGTGCAGAATTTCAGTGGGCCAGGTGGTCTAAATGCATCCATTTCAGTAGATGTCGTAACTCGACGAAAAACGTGGATCAGTGATAATCTTTTATCATCTTTACAATCCTGACACCATGTCAGTTGTGGGTTTCATTTTAGTGTGATAAATAACACAATAAATAAACACAGTTCATATTTATAATAACTTGGTTAAATATTATTAAGTAGAAGACATACAAATTATAGCATACATGCTTGCCGGTTACATTCAGATCAACAACAGTTCAGGTGGACAGTTAAAAGTTACAGTTAATACAAGTACAGTCAAAATATATTTATGCAGTTAATCATACAGTTACAATAATATCATGACACCGGGAACTTATAACCTATAAAATGATCTAAAAATGATTAAATTCTCATGTATAGTTTTTGCTCCAATAAAGCTTTTTTAATGGAATGATTTTGTCCAACTTTAGCATTAAATATCTCTGAAAGTAATTTTCCATTTTAAAACTGTCTGCATCAGCGTGTTTATCAAATATTTCTTTATAATACCACCGATTTCCATATTTTCGTATACGACAGTTTTTTTAATATTAACGAAGAAAGGCCCATGCTCAAGGCATACTTAGATACTACTACAGGCAGACTGATTTGCGTTTAATGTATGAAGTCGCTCGCCAGAGGACTGTGATACCCTGCCCAAAATTGAAATTTGACTCTGACCGTAACTGAAACAACCTGGGAAGGGTAGATATGTAAACAAACACCAAAATTACGTCATGTCGCCATGGTTACGTTTACAATTCTGCTGACATTTCAATCAAGCTTAGAAATGACAGCTAATTCGAATACAGCTGTTAAGGGTTATTATAAACTGTCCATATCAATGTAAATGTAAAGTTCTATTTATTTAAGTAACTAATATAATGTGTTTCTCTTTAAAACTGTTAAACCAACACACATAAATATATATAAATAAAAAAACACATGCTTAGTCTAAAACATCAATGTCACAAATTTATTTGGTACCACTTAGTTATCCCGTTGACCAATTTCGCCAAATTATATAAATCGCTAAAACACTCGCCAAATTATACAAATTGACATAATTTTTATTTTAAATAACGAAAGAACAAATAAATTAGTATAACATTAATAAATATACAAATAAAACGTCGAAATAAAAATCACTTGATGACATAAACACGTGTAACTTGCTTACAGTCAAGTGAATGTGAAATTTACGATCAAGCATTATTGGCATTTAATCTTATAGTTTGGCGATAGATTTTTGGTCGACGGGATAACTAAGTACCATTTATTTACCATTTTCACTGCTGAAACAATAAAACTGATGGGAATTTTTTTAATGTATTAAAATATTCATAAAATTCCTTGTAATAATTGATAAATGTAATTTATTAAGTAACAAATACCCTTACATGATTTAATAAAAATTGCTTGGATAACATAGAATATTGCAACGATATTTAAATCCGTGACCACCATTTCTTTCTCTGATTAAAAATAAGAATATTTAATGTTTAAGGAAGATCGGCTTTTTATTTTCTTCTTCTTCTTGGTTCGGGCGATATTAAAAACAAATATTTTACCTGTAACAGTAAATTAATCAAAAATAGCTGCTTCAAGTCAGTTATGAGAGCTGTAGTTTGATAAAAATCAAATTTTAATTTTAAAACGTGTATATGAAACCAAGCTATTTTTACCTAAATACGGGACATTCAAAAAAGTATAACAGAATTGGCATTTTTCATGAATGAACCAAACGATCAAGGTAAACAATAAATAATTTAGCTAATCTTAAAAGTATGTGTGACACTAAAATGCTACAATTTGTGTAAAATAGCCTTTTAAACCGAAGGAAATTGAAGAATATAAATATTTAATTTATTACAGGAAAATACGATCAATGATTCTGAAACCTCGACGATGAGAAACAAGCTTCTATCTGGGCAGGGTATAAATGTAAACAAAGAGCACGTTGTGAAGTTTTGGTTCCGGGTTTGAAGTTGGATCCGACTTCACTTTTTCGGCGAAATGCGCGGGCCGTTATATATCATAGTAGGCTATGGCCATGCTTAAGCCAAGACTCCCTTATCATAAAACAGACTTGACAATCCGGAGAAAGTCTGTGGGTGAAAATGTCCCCGATAATTGCCAACTTATTAGCTGACTTTGTCCCGTAAGTTACGCCACCTGGTGTATATTCCTGGTAATACTCCATAAACAAATGCATAGTAAAAAATTAAAAATGTGTTATTGGCAAAATTGTATAAAATATTTTCGAATTCCAGTAAAATAAAGGCGTAAAAAAAATATTTCTCACAATTATGTTCTGGCTTTAAAAAATGAAACATATCAAAAATGAGGATTTAAATATAAGTTTCATTTATATTTTTTCAGGGTATTTGTTAGTTATCCCGTCGACCAATTTCGCAAAATTATATAAATCGCCAAACTACTCGCGAAGTTCTACAAATTAACACAATTTTTTATTTTAAATAACGAAAAAACAAATAAATTAGTATGACATTAATAAAAATACAAATAAAACGTCGAAATATTGGTTTTATTGGCCATTATTGGAATTTAATCATAAAATTAATTAATTTATGGCAAACCATTATTGGCATTTAATCTTACAATTTGGCGACAGTAATTTGGTCGACGGGATAATTAACAAGTACCATTTTCAGTATGTAGGACTTTGCGGGTTATTATTTTTTTTAAATCTTGGCACAATTTGGGCTTCGGAAAGAGCGATTTGTTGCCGATTGATATAAACAGTTATGAAAACAAAACTTATGAACTGTCAGCTTTTTTTATAAGAATTTACGGCACAGATGTCATATACGGCCCCATATTGGCGCGATTTCTTTCCGACGCCAATTTTGCGAAAACCTCGTTACCATATCATCTATATCCGGATAACCATATCAAGCAAAATAACGACACTTTGGTGCCAGTTAAGTATCCAGTGCGTATATGACATTGGCGCCAGAAAAAAATCGCGCCAATATAACATCTGTGCCGAATTTACATGTATAAATTTAGTTTCTAGATATTATTATTGTTTTTTATATACGATTTGTTTATATTTGTATATAAAATAGATAAAAACTTTTTTTTATATTAAATTGTACAAATATTGGAAATTATTATTCATTATGTGAAATAGTGAATATGCTTCCAGAAATTACGTTGCTAAATTTTCTTCTCTCGCCAAGGCCCCTATACTTGAAAAATACCGATTTATTATTATATAATGTAGTATTAGCTAATGTTCTGCAATCTGTTCCACAGTCAAAGTTGACTGCAAAAACGCGATGCTGGAATAATGTGGTATCAAGTATACGGTTTAAAAATAAAATTAATTTTGCGCCAAACTACTCTTACGCCAATTGGCTCTAGGTCTGATTAAGGAAGAATACTCAAATTAAGATTTACAAACACCAAAATCGTAGCATGACAAGAATACGGTATTTGCGGAAAGTTGAGAGACATGTATAAATTTAAGTGATTATTAAACTTTATTTTTCCAATTTTTTAAGTGTTTGTGACTTCAGTCTGTTTTTTTGTGTATCTATGCGTGTTTTAACTTTCCTAAAATACTTTGATATATTTTAGTAAAACTTAAATAACATATGAGTTAAAACAAGGAAATTAATTACGCACCAAACTATGCCCACCAAGATATGCCAATTATGAAACTTTCCATAGATTAATACATACAAACTTTATATGAAAAAACAGTGAAGCTTTCATCTAAAGTATGTTAAACTGAAATGATCCCCCATACCTTCAAAAATAAAACAAATGATAGGCCAATAAATAAATAAATGAGACTGTGCATTGAAATGAAGGAGCGATGTTAAATTAATACTGTAAGGTGAAATTAATTGTGAAAAGAAAAGAAATAGCAGAAATAAAATAAATCACATTTTTGAAAATATAAAATATAAAATGAAATATTTTACATTTTCCGTATCTAGATGCTATTCATTTATTTCAATAACTAATATCACTGAGAAATTCATGGTAAAATAATTTTCTTTCCTGATTATTATTAATATTATCATCATCATTTATTTACATAACGGAATACAGCAGTAAACATTTTTTGTTTAACAGTAAAATAAGTTCATTTTTTAAATAAAATGTCTAGAACATATGAAAATTTTAAGATTAACAACTATCATTTGCAAACTCCAAAGCACATCGTAAAGAAAATGGTAAAAGACAAATGGAAAACAAATTTAAAAATATTTCTGTTTCTCGCGTTAGATGGCGCTAGTCACGGGAAACCATGTGGTTTCTAACCAAGTGTACAGCGGACAAAAGAAACTTAGCGATTGCGAGGCCTGTTATTTCGATAAGGAGGCCTTGGCTTAAGCATTTAAATTGGATGAGTTCTACCCGGAATATCTACGCAGATTTTCATTGGTCCATTTCCAAATCAAAACTTTTTTTTTATATACTAGGGGGCTCTGCCCCCTACGAACTACGCTCGCCAACCCCCGTTCAGGCACACCAAAATCCAAAAAGCACGCTAATTGCACGCACTTGATCGGCATTAAAAATATTGAATTAAAATAAAAAAAAACAAAAAAAAAACAGTAGCGATCTCTCTGTAAACGGGTTTCCATTCGTTTTTCTTGGATTGGGGATTTTTAAGACCAAATCTGTTGCTGTTAAGAGATACAATGGCTGTTTTCGTATTTAATTAAACACATTAGTTATTTGAAAATAAGCTAATGTAAAATGAATTAAGTAAACAGTGTCATTGTCTCCCGGTATTTTTTAGCAGCGCTATAAGATAGTTCTTTTAAATAATTCATTTTAAATGTATCGTTTCAAATCTGACGTAATTTACACCAAACTTTTATTTCTCTTATTAATATTCACGTAAAAATACTTTTGTTGTTAGAAGGAAATATTATTTGCGCTGTCTTCGAATTCACGATAATAGTTGAAAAGATTATCTCACAATATCTCGCGCAAATATATTTTTCAATTTAAATTGTTTTACCATATTTTTTGGGCATTTTAAATATGACGTAAAATTCAAGTGTAAATATGGTTCTTATGACGTAATTTTCCTGCTTTTAACATGTAATCATTTAATTATAATTTTAAAGTTTTTTTTTTCTGTTTGTAATAGTCACGTGTAAATAAATTTTTAATTTGAAGAAATATTTGATATGATAATTTGTTTCGCTGTTTATACAATTGGCAACAGTTTAAATTAATGACGTTTTCTAAAATTTGTAAAAAACATCTCTCGAAATGCTGAAAATTTGAATTAAAAATAGAAATAAAACCTCAAAAAATGCGTCAAATAAGAAAAATAAATGCAATCTGCGCATTGGGAACTTATAACGTATAAAATGATCTAAAAATGATTAAATTCTCATGCATAGTTTTTGCTCAAATAAAACTTTTTTAATGGAACGACTTTGTCCAACTTTAGCATTAAATATCTCTTAAAATAATTCTTCGATTTGAAAACTGTCTGCATCAGCATGTTTATCAAACATTTTTCTATAATACCACCGATTTTCATATTTTTGTATGCGACAGTTTTCTTAATATTAGCGATGAAAGGCCATGCTTAAGCATTCAAATTGGATGCGGATCAACCCGGAATATCTACGCAGATGTTCATGGGTCCATTTCCAAATCAAAACTTTTTTTTTATATATAGAAGGATAGAAGGACTACGGGGCTCTGCCTCCTACGAGCTACGCTCGTCAACCCCCGTTCAGACACCGCACACTCTAACAGCATGATAATTTGATCGGCTTTAAAAAGATTTCGGAAGATTGAATTATAATTTCAATCTGAGAATTATAATCTGACGTAATTTTCACCAAACTTTTCTTTTTCTTTTTAATATTCACGTAAAAAAACTTTTGTTAGAAATGAAATATCATGATCATCTTAAAATATCAAATAAATGTCTCGAGCAATTTTTAAGTTTAAACTGTTTTGCAATATTATTTTTTGTTCATTTTATATAATAAGCGTAATGTGACGTAAATGTGACGTAAATTCTCCTATTTAAAACTTCTAACGCATGTTTATGAATTTATTATTTTACAATACTCTGTCTCTTTTAAAATTCATGTGTAATTATAGTTTTTATGACGTAATTTTCAACGAGTTCCTGCTTCTTATATTTTCTGTTTATAATAGTCACGTGTAGAATAAATTTTTAATTTGAAGTAAACATTGTTTGCGCTGTTTATACAACTGGCATCAGTTTAAATTAATGACATTTTCTAAAATTTGTAAAAAATATCTCTCGAAATGCTGAAAATTTGAATTTAAAATTTAAATAAAACCTCAAAAAATGAGTCAAATAAGAAAAGTAAATACAATCTGCACACCGGGAACTTATAACGTATAAAATGATTAAATTCTCATGTATAGATTTTGCTCCAATAAAACTTTTTTAATGGAACGATTTTGTCCAACTTTAGCATTAAATATCTCTTAAAATAATTCTTCGATTTGAAAACTGTCTGCATCAGCGTGTTTATCAAACATTTCTCTATAATACCACCGATTTTCATATTTTTGTATACAACAGTTTTTTTAATATTAACGATTAAAGGCCATGCTTAAGCATTCAAATTGGATGTGGATCTACCCGGAATATCTACGCAGATTTTCATGGGTCCATTTCCAAATCAAAACATTTTTTTATATATAGAAGGACTAGGGGGCTCTGCCCCCTACGAGCTACGCTCGCCAAACCCCGTTCAGACACCCCAGATTCTAAAAGCATGCTAATTTCATCGGCCTTAAAAAGATTGAATTATAATTTAAAAAAACACCGACGGTCTCCCTGTAAACGGGTTTTCATTCATTTTTCTTTGATTGCAGATTTTTAAGACGAAATCAGCCGCTGCTAAGAGATACAAAGGCTGTTTTCGTCTTTGATTAAAAACAAGAAAGAAAAATCATGCGGACGGCATAGATTATGAAACACTTTCCAACACTCCCTGAAAGCTTTAACAAAACTTCGTTATTTAGGGAAATAAGGTAAATGAGATAACTAACTAAACATTTAAAAAACTGATTTAAGCAGTTACCATCCATAGTCAAATATTTATTCCAATTCTTCCGAACAGCCCTGTATTTGATCTGTATGTTGATATATATACTATATAATAGAAAATTTCGTTTAGCAAGAAATGCATAACAGGTTGAAATTTCTCTTTCAGCAATTTATATTAATTGATGGAAACATACTTGAATACTTTTGTTCAGCCCTGTTGTTTACCTAGTACCTTTATTACACGCCACTATTTAGCTAAACTTTAATTCAAACTAAATCACTCTTAAAACTACTGAAATTGCATTTCCAGAATTTAACATCTATAGGCGGTCATGTATCCAATTCTTTGCGTGGCCCTGTATATCATTTTATCTATATTCTACAAGCATTTCATAGAAAACTACATGCAGTTCAGCATAACACAATTTAAACCCACCTTTCAGCAATTTACGGTCATACTCAGTAACCTTTACGAATTCTTTTGCGTAGCCCTGTATATCAACTACAACATTAACACACATCATGTAGTATGCATAAATATAGTGAAACTTAAAAGCGCATATCATAATTAAAAATGCATTCCCTGCTATCGCCGCTAATATACAATACTTCGGATAGAAAATACTTGTCTGGAATGTTTTGTATGCTCCTGTAAATGCTATAATGCACTTCGTATTATATATGAAATAACTTAACTAAGCCTCACCGACGTATATCAATTTTATTATATATGAATTTGTATAATTAAAACACGCCGCAAACAATTCCCCCCTATACCATTTGTAATGGAATTCTTTTGTGTAGCCCTGTAAATGAATAGTAACTATTCGTTGCACCGCATATGCTACAGAATATTCTGCATATTTTAGTGCAATTCGTAAATGCATATATTTTTTATTAGTGTCTGAAAGGGTGTAACATCTTTAAAATTCATTTGAAATGATTTTTTCCCATTGGCCGTAATGTAACGGAATGCTTTTGATTGTCCCTGTAAATGAACTAAACATGCTGCAAACTTCATTTGTAATAAGGTTCGTGCTAGGCTAAACGTCAATAACCAAAAATTTCAGTGCGATCCGAGTATATTTACGAGAGTTAGAGTTCAAACAGACAAGCCGAAATCAATAGCACTTTTCAATTTTGTTGGAAAGTGTTAAAAATTAATTAAAAATATGAAAATAAGCTAATGTAAAATGAATTAAGTACACAGAGTCTTTGTCTCTCGGTACTTTTTAACAACGCTATGAGAAAGTTCTTTTAAATGTATCGTCTTAAATCTGATGTAATTTTCAGCAAAATGTCCTTTCTCTTTTTAATATTCACATGAAAATACTTTTGTTATTAGAAAGGAAATATTGTTTGCGCTGTCTTAGAATTCACGATAATAGTTGAAAAGATTATCTCAAAATATGAAAAACACGTCTCGTGCAAATATATTTTTTAATTTAAAGTGTTTTGCCAACTTTTATTTATTTGGCCTTTTTAAATATGACGTAATTTCCTTCTTTTGTGACTTTTAACGCATAATAATGAATTTAGTATTTAAAAATTTTCTTTCCCTTTTAAAATTCACGTGTAACTGTAGTTTTTATGAGGTAATTTTCAATATTTTCCTGATTTTTAACACGTAATCTCTAAATTCTCATTTGAAAGTTTTTTTCTGTTTATATTATTATATTAGCAAATAAATTTTTTATTTGAAGGAAATATTATTCTTTGCGCTGTTTTTAAAATTGGCAACAGTTTAAAATAATTGCCCTTTTCTAAAATGTGTAAAAAATATCTCTCGAAATGCTGAAAATTTGAAATTAAAATGAAAATAAATCCTCAAAAAATGAGTCAAATTAAAAATCTAAATGCAATTTGTATACCGGGAAATTCTGACGCATAAAATGATCTAAAAATGATTAAATTCCTATGTATAGTTTTACTCCTATAAAACTTTTTTAATGGAGCGATTTTGACCATCTTTAACATTAAATATCTCTTAAAATAATTAGTCGATTTAAAAACTGTCTGCATCAGCGTGTTTATCAAACATGTCTCTATAATAGCACCGATTTTCATATTTTTGTATGAAACAGTTTTCTTAATATTAACGAAGAAAGACCCCCCGGTCATAAAAAATATGGATGCCGATCTAGTAGTAGTATACTCGGATGATCTACGCAGATTTTCATTGGTCCATTTCCAAATCAAAACTTTTTTTTATATATAGAAGGATATAGAAGGATGTAGAAGTGTGATAGATACTATCCGCAAAACATCAATAAGTTGCGGAGAATATAGCGGAATTTTCATTAATGCATCTCCTCTTAAGACGTATCTCCGGTTAATGCGGACAGTTTCATTTCCCCATCATATTTTAATTAATGTTAAAGGCATCGTTTATTGCGGATTTCGGTTAGTACAGATGAAAAATGGCCTCCCTTGGACGTCCACTAACGGTTGTTCACTGAATATTCATATCTACCGCTCGTAGTCTTAGCACGGTTGAAAGTGAAAAGTCAGAGAAAATGACGTCATAGTGGTGCAAAAGTGATGATGTTTAAGTTTTAAACATAAAATTAATTGATTTCTTTTCAATATGTCATTTTTTATGGGGAGAGGGGAATGTAGAATTTCGATTTTGAATTCCAAAACGATAATTTGAGTACCTAAAAAACATATTAAAAAAAAATATGCATCGCAGGGGCGTTTGTATTGCCATTAAAAAAAAAAAAACTTTTTTTTTACGTATGGGATTATGTTAATCATATCCTGAGTGCCACTCTCCATGTTTTATAAAAATTGAATTTATTATTCTTCAACAGTTGTCTACGTCAATAGTTTGGCAGCAAATGTAAACTATTTTGTAAATATGAGGTAAGTTTGACAGCAAAATTATCTTGCTTTTAAAACTGCTGCTAATTTTGAGCCATGGTCTATTCCCATTGCATCAAACTATAGCAATGTTTAAAATAATATGGTAGTGATGTTAAATATAGCAAAAGTATAAGAGCAGCTATCTATCAAGAAATGCTAGCATATTTGCAGAATGTTTATGAAATATTTAAATTCACCAAATTAACATTTGGTAAAATAAATTAATTTTATTTGGGTACTATTTGATTATCCCGTCGATCAATTTCGCCAAACAATTCGCCAAATTATACAAATTGCCGTAATTTTTATTTTAAATATTGAAAAAACAAATAAATTAATAAAACCTTAATGAAACTACAAGTAAAAAGTCGAATTAAAAATCATTTGATGACGTAACAAACACGTGTATGGTGTTTAATGTCAAGTGAATGCGACATTTACGATAATCCATTATTGGCATTTAATCTTATAGTTTGGCGATAGCTTTACGGTTGACGGGATAATCAAGTAGTACCTTTATTTGTTCTAGTCAATTAAAACGAATTTTACTGTATTCAGGACCCAGCTATTTCGTGCTCGATTTAGTATAGTTCACAAACCGATGGTTTAGTTGACAAACTGCGTTTTATCGTGTTGATAATCAGTGAGCAATAGTATTGGTATTTCCGATTACGGAAGATAAAAGATTTTCGATTTTTTTTCTAATTTTCCGATTTTTTTTAATTTTTCCTTTCTTTGTATCCCAAATACTACCTTCTTACCAAATTTCAAATTTCTAGGACTACAGGATGTACCTCAGATTTTTGATGATCGGTGAGTCAGTCTGTCAGTCAGTGTCGAAAAAGCGAAACTTTGATTTCATATATTTTCTGAACTAGAAAAGATAGAAACGCGGAAATTTAAACATTTGCTTCCACTTGAAGAGTACTTTTAGAAAAACAAAGTTTCAAGTTCCTGGGAAATTCCAGCGCAGGGATATGGGACTGTGAAAAGTACCCTGAGTTGCTTCCAGAAAAGGATGCTTACGGCTGTGCTTTCTCGACTTGGCAGGGGCACTGCCGTGCCCCCAGATTTATAAATGAAAAGTGTGCTTTTCGGTGTTCTAGCAAAAATGATTACCTTTCTTTTTTAAAAAATAAGTGAAAGCAATGGGCCAACTCGTTCTCGAGAAAAAAGATAGCTCACTTAAAAAATAAATCCCTGCCGGCTAGGCCAACAGGCAGAGGTAGATTTGAAGTTAAGTACTAATTTCCCCAACAAAAACTAAATCAAGCCCAGTTTAACAATTTTATGTGGCCGACGAGTTTTTAATTTTATTTTTCTGTTAGAGCTAGTTTTATCAGAATCATGTTAATACGATAATTCTTTCTTCAACCCCTATTTTTGTTTAATTTGTTTTTGCTGTAAGAGTGGGTCCTATCAAAAACTTGCCAATATAGAAGTTGTAGATAATATTAAGACGATTTATAATAAATTTAATCGGATTGGATATCTTGTGAATGGACGAAGTTATGAATTTTTTTCTTCTTCAACACCCCATTTTTTGTCATTTTTAAATTTTTTTTGCTGTAAAAGTTGGTCCTATCAAAAACTTGTCAATATAAAAGTTGAAGATAATATTAAGAGGATTTATAATAAATTTAAGCGGATTGGATATCGTGTGAATGGACGTAGTTATGAGTTTTTAAGTTCTTCAACACTCCCTTTTTTGTCATTTTTAATTTTTTTTTTTTTGCAGTAAGAGTTGATCCTATTAAAAACTTGTCAATATAAAAGTTGTAGAGAGTATTAAGAAGGTTTATAATAAGTTTAAGTTAATTTGATATCTTGATAATGGACGAAGTATGAATTTTTTTCTCCCTAAAACCCTATTTTTTGTGCCCCTTGAGCCCATTTTTAATTTTATCAAAAATCTGTGATATATACATTTTTTACACTTTCCTGGAAGTAATAATAACTTTAAACTGATTTGATATGTATTATAATTAAGAAGTTATGGATTTTTTTCGGTTTTCACAAAACCCCTCCCCATTTCCACCACCTTGGTCCGATTTTGCCCATTCACGAACTTGACCGAGATTTTCTGCCCTTTGATTTTATGTATCAGTTTGGAAGAGATTTGTGCAGAATTACGGAAGTTATCGTGTCCATAAAAAAGTTATAAAGTTTTGAACTGGGGGTGGTTTTGTGTTCTAGGAGTCATGATCGGCGTAAATCTGCAAAAAGTTTTGAGAAATTCCACCATAGTGGAAAATGTAATAGGTAGTATTTCTTAGGAAATCTACCTTACAGGGTTTGGAGAAAAACCAGTTTAAAATTTTACAATAGTATTACGTTCAACAAGCGAAAAAAAAAAAAAAAAAAAAAAAAAAAATCAAGAAACCGCATTAGGACAACAATCTACGCATTTGAGAAAAAATTAAAGAAAAAAAATCGAAAAATTTGACCCAAAGAAATAGAACCTCCCGTTAAGTAAAAATATTTTCCGGCCCGAACGAAAGGAATACTGTATAATAATCAAGAATCAACCGTAACGGGTTTGTAAGACCGAAACGAAACTGAATTTCGGTAACCTTCCTATTTTCCGCCGAAAACGAAAATGTTCAAAATTTTTTGGATACATAAATATACAAAATTATTAATTACTTACACGTGTCACTATACATGTGGCTCAAGTTCTTTCTCTGTGCCTCTACCAAAACTTTTTATTTTCATATGAAACAAAATGTCATTAATTCATCAACAACACAGAATGATTCTCTAATTATATGAATTTCATCTCATTAAAATATGTTTTAGGCATAGATACTTCAATTTATCTTTTATAATGATTTTTGTAAAGGATCATCTGTTATATACTAAAACTTTCTCAAGGAGTATTCAAAACACTTTTGCGGTTTCAGACTAAAGTTTTTCTATGACTGTTAAGTCTGCATTTTTTAACCCTTTCAGGGCAAAGCAATTCCATTGCTAAAGTGTTGAAATTAATGAACGGCACCGGAATTTGAAAACTAATTTATTTGTAAATAAGAAAAAGCTATATTTCGCATATATAATAAACCGAAAAGTTTTTTACCAAAATTCTTGTGCTATTCTGGCATTTGGGAATTAAAATTAAGTGGTTTAATAAAAATACCACCACCCCTCAAGGAGTTAAAGAGAACGCGAAAAACGTCTTCAAAGTTTAGTCCTATAGGCATTGCTTGGTTTATAATGTGCACTCACGTCTTGAGTCAGTCATGACTGATAATCAGAAAAGTGAAGTTCAATAGCAATCAATAAAGAGAGTCTCATTTGAGCCAATACAGCTCAAATCAATGAGTTATGTTGAAAATTTCCGAAAAAAGAAACGAGATTTTGGGAAAACAGATAGTTTCGTTCGAGTTTCGGCCCGGCTGAATCTTTGGCAGCGAAACTTAGATTTTGGACTGAAAACAAAAATAAAAGCGAATTTTTGGCCGATCTCTAATAATTATACTTGCTAAGGCGAAAATCTGTCTAAAATGAGATATTTTTTTCCCTAGTGATTCTCTTTTGATAAGTTTTCTGTATATACAGTAAAACCTCCCTAAAACGACCACGTTCCATTCCAATAAAAATGGGTCGTTCCGAGAGGTGGTCTCTTAATGGAGGTCATGTTTAAATCTAGATTTTAATTGTTGGAAAAAGGTAACAATTAATGCTACTAAAATTTGCTTTTCACATTCGGAAAAAATATGAAAATTTAAGTATCGAAACAAAAGTTAATTACATAAGTTAATTACAATAGAGTTTAAAAAATGAATGCATTGACGTTTGCTTTGATTTTATGGTTTTATCTTTTATAACTTATTTCCACGTCCTTTCAAAGTTCAGTCAATAAATGAATTTTTTTTTTTGGACGGGAACAAATAATGACAATTCTATTAATTTATCTATTTCTTTGAGAGTTTCCGGACAGAATAGGACAGGAGAGTTTATGGACCATCATTCTTAATTTGTCATCAGAGTTTAATTCATTGCCTAAAAAGGCACAAAGGGGTTTAAACACTTAAAAGTTACCGGGATAAAAAAAAAATTGTAAACTTAGTTTAGAAGTATAATGAATAATGCGCTCTCCGGAATTATTTTTCCAATAAAATATTCTTCAAGCGACCAGGAAAAAACGGAATTTGTTTCATTTTCTTCAAAGAAATGGTCTCTGATGGAGGGAGTTCAACTGAGATGCTCTCTGAATGGAGGTAAAATGAGTATTGAGCCTATGGGTATAAATTCCGTCCCATGAAAAAATGGTCGTTCAGGGAGGTGGTCGCACAGGGAGATTTCACTGCAGTTAAAAAAAAAGTTCCATAAATTTGTCAATTAAGCTTTGATTTTTTTTTCAGAGGCTAAAGAAATGTATGAACTTGTTTTTGTGTGTGTGTGTGTGGGGGGGGGGGGGGGGGGGAGGTGGGGAGGGGGTTCTATCGCACCTTTTAGCGGGTGCTCTGACTCTCGAATCACCACGAGTTCGGAACTTATCTAATAACGTATACCTAATCAACTGAAATTCGCCGTCATATGAGGATGATGTATTGCCGTTTGCGATAAACTGCACTTGCTTAAGTGGAATTTTTCTAACTCTATAAATGCAACTATTGACAGATCTATGGCAATATTGACCATGGAAACAAAATTTAATAAAACAATTTAATAATATCGTCAGAGCCCAATCAAGCTGAAATTGGGCCCAGGGCCTATTAAAAAGTTGCCCCCCCCCCTACTTCCCCATTCCCGGCGACACTTTCAGAAAAAAAAGTAGGTTTATTCGATGAGTTGACAAAGTTGTTTGGGTAAAAGTTTCAAATTTACAAAAAAAAAAAAAAAAAAAAAAAAAAAAAAAAATAACTTACAAGAATTATCAAGAAAATGAATTACCACCCGCTTTCTCAAATAAACATTTGTATGATTCACAAACATCTATGATCCAGAGTTTATGTTGCAGAATATATGAGGACGTCTTTTTCAAAACTCGCCTTATCCAAAATCATAAAAATTGTGTTTTCCCTAACAGTCTAGCAATCATTTTAAACTATAATTCTGACATTGTAAAATCCTCGTTTATATTGAAACCAATAGATACAGTATGCAGTTTTTGGCATTTCCCCCAAATTTGATTTTCTGGATACGGCAAGTTTTGAAAATTATTGGTACTCTCAAATTGAAAAGGACTTTTACAGAAAAATTAAGTATGGAGGTTTTTTACTACAGTAAAACTTTGTCTTTACGTCAGGACCAAAATATAAAATCCAAACAGTGGAAAAACTTAAATTGTGAGAAAATACACACAAATTTGTGGGTCCCTGAAATTGGTGGGCCCAGGGCCGAGGCCCCGGAGGCCCGTGCATTAATCAGGACCTGAATATCGTTAATCATATTTCAATCTGTGTGGAAGTCAATGTAATTGAAGTAAATGATCTTTTCTCTACAAAGTAATAAATAATTCGGTAGGTGTTGAATGAATGTTCATGGCATGAGAGAAAGTGGGAATTATAGTTTCTTTTCTTTTGTTTTTTGCTTGTGTATTTGTCAACGTCAGATTATAAGTGCAATTTCTCTTTTTTCACCTGCTCAAGATATACACAAGCTTTCTTTCTCATCGGAGGCATTGTTTCTGCATGATTGTGGTCTCTACCTACGTGAGGAAAGTTTGGTTCCGCTAGGATTTGTGTATTTCAATTACGTTGCTCAAGGATTAACTGGAAAGATCATTTTCGAGGTAAGCTTCCACACAACATTGAAATGAATTGATTTAGACACACGGAGATGTATATACATAACGTTATCAACTTCTTAACAATTTTAGACCCCCTTCACCCCTTGAAATATCATACGTTATTATTCTTCGCCCCCCCCCTCCCTCCCCTAATGATATCGTTATCAGTGTCTAAAAATTCTTTTTATTTTTACAATTTTTTTCTTTTTATACCGTTGCAAAAATATACAAGTTTAATTATACATTTATTAGTCGCATACTTTACTGATTTAAATGAAGTGAAGAAACTAAATATATGAATTCCCTTTATATAAAATAACTCTTTAAAGAAATATACTATATTAAAAGTATTTAATAAAAACTTTTTGTTCCATAATGCATAGGTGCCAACCTCAAACTAATACGTGCGTTAATTTGATTAACTAGGGGGCTCGGCCCCCTACGAGCTACGCTCGCCAACCCCCGTCCAGATTCCGCAGACTCTAAATGCATGCTAATTTGATCGGCTTTAAAAAGATTTCGAAAGATTGAATTATAATTTAAAAAGCAGTGGCGATCTCCCTATAAACGGATTTCTATTCATTTCTCTTTGATTGGGGAATTTTAACGCCAAATCCGCTGCGGTACTACTTGATTATCCCGTCGACCCATTTCGCCAAATTATATAAATCGCCAAACCACTCGCCAAATTATACAAATTGACATAATTTTATTTTAAATAACGAAAGAACAAATAAATTAGTACGACATTAATAAAAATACAAATAAAACGCCGAAATAAAAATAACTTGATGACGTAGACATGTGTAACAACATTTCAAAATAAGCTAATATAAGAGGAATTAAGTAAACAGAGTCTTCGTCTCCTGGTATTTTTTAACAAAGCGAAAAGTAAGTTCTTTTAAATGAGACATTTTAAATTAATCGTTTTTAATCTGACGTAATTTTGACCAAGCTATTCTTTCTCTTTTAAATAATCACGTTAAAATACTTTTGTTAGAAATGAAATATTATTTGCGCTTTCCTAACAAAAATAATTGAAAAGTATCCTCTCAAAATATCAAATAAATGTCTAGCGCAATTTCTAAATTTAAACCGTTTTGCAATATTATTTTGTGTTCATTTTATGTAATAACTGTAATGTGACGTAAATATGACGTAATTTCTCCTATTTAAGACTTCTAACGCATGTTAATAAATTTATTATTTTACAAATTCCTTTCTCTCTTAAAATTCACGTGTAATTATAGTTGTTATGACGTAATTTGTAATAAGTTCCTGCTTTTTGTACATAATTATTTAATTCTAATTCCAAATGTTTTTTACCTGTTTATAATAGTCACGTGTAAATAAATTTTTAATTTATTTACACGTATAAATATTTTTTTTTATTTTCTGAAGCAAACATTATTGTTTCCGCTGATTATACAGTTGGCAACAGTTTAAATTAATATCACTTTCTAAAATCTGTAAAAAATATCTCTAGAAATGCTGAAAATTTGAATTTAAAATAGAAATAAAACCTCAAAAAATGAGTCAAATTAAAAAACGAAATACAATCTGCACACCGGGAACTTCAAACGTATAAAATGATCTAAAAATGATTAAATTCCCGTGAACAGTTTTTGCTCCTATAAAAATTTTTTAGTGGAACGATTTTGTCCAACTTTAGCATTAAATATCTCTTAAAATAATTCTTCGATTTGAAAACTGTCTGCATCAGCGTGTTTATCAAACATTTCTGTATAATACTACCGATTTTCATATTTTTGTATGCATTATTTTTCTTAATATTAACGAAGAAAGACCTCCGGTCACAAAAAATTCAAAACCGGCGGCGGCGGCGGCGGTGACAGCGGTAGTTACTTTTTTTTAGAATAGAGAGATACGTTTCTAACAAAAATTTTTTTTAAGGAATGAAATTAAATACGGTCCACGTAGAAATCTTGAATTAAATAAATAAGGATTCATGAAATAAATTTTCTGGTTCGATAGTGGTTAACCTGGGTTAAATTAATCCTGATATTACGGAAGATTAGTGAAAGGTCGGCAGCTATGCATAATGCCTTTAACCTTCTCACCGCCGCGAAATGATATATCCGTTCACTAAATTGTATGTTTCACTGCGATAGAAGCATTATTTAAATTAATATAATTCTACAGATATAACCCCGTTTTTAAAAATTAAGTTATGATTAATACTCTCAAGGCTTATAAGTTTATATATAATAAAAATTTTTATATCATGCAAAGGGTGCAAAAATTTTTGTGAGGCCCTTCCCTTCCAAACTGGTTAATCCCCTCCCATTCCCACCAATGTTGCCAATTTAACAAATTAAGCGCCACGTCAGCCACCGGTGCCTGACAGCGAACTTCCCGTTTAAAACGCGTCATTCACCGATGGCTGACGTCTAAAATAGGATACAAAACTGAAAAAATATACATTGTTTTAAATAATTACTGAACAAATATTTAAAATTTACCTACTTTTTATTTATTACAGGATTATACTTTCTTAAAAATTACTTTAAACATTGTAAATTTTCAGCGCTTCAGTGCCAGTCATCGTGTTAACTGATAATTTTTATTCTTCATCCAGACAATTTTGTTAGCAATTTGTGCTTTAGTGAATGACACATTCCGTGATTAAATAAATTGAAGGTAAATATTTGAAAATTCTGGTAGGTATTTTGGAATTAAAAAAATCCGTTAAATTGACAACACTATATCTACTACAACGCAATTTCCTTTTTAAAAGAGCTCGCATGGCATACATAGGAGCGCACCCAGGATTATACTTTTTTTTTCTGCATTTCCATTCTGAATCGCTTCGCGATCCCTTATTTTCTATGTATTCAATTTTTAGATTCCACTTGGTAAAAACGCGCTCATCGCTAATTTATAGTTACAGTAAATAATCTTATCGTATAAATCTCCTCTCCTCTGAAATTTTCACTTCGCCGCCTTTCCTCCGCCAACACATATGCGTAAAATTATACATATAGTGTTAGTGTTCCGAATATTATAAATATGTTTGTGCTTAAAAATAATGTAACTAGTTCAATTAAGCTCTATTCATAAGCTAATATTAGTTTTTGTTGCATTGAAATATCTCAATTTGTTGATTTTCTGCAAGCAAGCAAACCCTATTGTATTTCAATAGGAGTCTATGGAAATTTGCCGAAATACTGGAAATAACGCCAAGTTAGCGTCACTCTTGGCGACTAATTTAGTTCGCCAAACTTAGAGATATATTGCCAAGTTGGCGACAGAGCCCCCCCCCCCCTCCTTATAACGTCAGAAAGCTCTGACCAATCAGTTGCGTTTCGCAGTATCTACGCAGATTTCCATTGGTTCATTTCCAAAGCGTTACTTTTTTTTAATATATATATATAGAAGGATTAGCAAATATTAAACATGTTAATATTTTTAATTTAACTAGGGGGCTCTGCCCCCTACGAGCTACGCTCGTCAACCCCCGTTCAGACACCGCACACTCTAACAGCAAGCTAATTTGATCGGCTTTAAAAAGATTTCGGAAGATTGAATTATAATTTGAATCTGACAATTATAATCTGACGTAGTTTTCACAAAACTTTTCTTTCTCTTTTTAATATTCACGTAAAAATACTTTTGTTAGAAATGAAATATTATGATCATCTTAAAATATCAAATAAATATCTCGCGCAATTTTTAAATTTAAACTATTTTGCAATATTATTTTTTGTTCATTTTACGTAATAAGTGTAGTGTGACGTAAATTCTCCTATTTAAGACTTCTAACGCATGTTAATGAATAATTCACATGTAAATACAGTTTTATGACGTAATTTTCAATGAGTTCCTGCTTTTTATATTTTCTGTTTATAATAGTTACGTGTAAAATAAATTTTTAATTTGAAGCAAACATTATTGTTTGCGCTGTTTACAGTTTAAATTAATACAATTTTCTAAAATATCTAAAAAATATCTCTCGAAATGCTGAAAATTTGAATTTAAAATAGAAATAAAACCTCAAAAAAATGAGTCAAATTAAAATACTAAATGCAATCTGCACACCGGGAAATTCTGACGCATAAAATGATCTAAAAATGATTAAATTCCTATGTACAGTTTTTGCTCCTATAAAAATTTTTTAATGGAACGATTTTGTCCAACTTTAGCATTAAATATCTCTTAAAATAATTCTTCGATTTGAAAACTGTCTGCATCAGCATGTTTATCAAGCATTTCTCTATAGTACTACCGATTTTCATATTTTTGTATGTAACAGTTTTTTTAATATTAACGAAGAAAGGCCATGCTTAAGCATTCAAATTGGATGCCGATCTGCCGGGAATGGGTCCATTTCCAAATCAAAACTTTTTTTACTTTCTTCTATCTTCAATAGAAGAAAGTATTGTAATCGAAATTTTTTTCGACTTCCGGTTTTCGACGGATTTGCATGTTTTAGGGGTCAGAGATTCCGAAAAACATGTTTATAGAAAATGTCTGTCTGTCTGTGTGTCCGTCTGTCCGTCCGTCCGTCTGTCCGTCCGTCCGTCTGTCGCCATTGTACCATCAAAAAGTGTATGAAGTTATGTATAGAATTAAACCAAAATTTAATTATAAGTTTTTGGCTATGGCAAGCAGGTCCTCCCTGAATTTGGAAAAAATTCGCCGGTAGGGGGCGCTGATATAACAATTTTTGTGCGATTTTGAATATTGTACCATCCAAAAGTGTATGGAGTTATGCATAGAATTGAACCAAATTTTTAGTTTAAGTTTTTGGATATGACAAGCAGGTCCTCCCTGAATTTGGAAAAAATTCGCCGGTAGGGGGCGCTGTAAATGCGTTTTTTGTGCGATTTTGAATATTGTACCATCGAAATGTGTATGAAGTTACGCATAGAATTGAACCAAATTTTTATTTTAAGTTTTTGGCTATGGCAAGCAGGTCCTCCCTGAATTTGGAAAAAATTCGCCGGTAGGGGGCGCTGTAATAGCGATTTTTGTGCGAATTTGAATATTGTACCGTCCAAAAGTGTATGAAGTTATCCATATAATTGAACCAAAATTTTTTGTGCATGTTTTTGGATATGACAAGCAGGTCCTCCCTGAATTTGGAAAAAATTCGCCGGTAGGGGGCGCTGTAATAGCGATTTTTGTGCGATTTTGAATATTGCACCATCGAAAAGTGTATGAAGTTATGCATAGAATTGAACCAAAAAAAATTTTAAGTTCTTGGCTATGGCAAGGAGGTCCTCCCTTAATTTGTAAAAAAAATCGCTCGTAGAGGGCGCTGTAATAGCGATTTTTGTACAATTTTTGTGCCATTTTGAATATTGTACCGCCGAAAAGTGTATGAAGTTATGCATAGAATTGAACCAAAATTTATGTGTTTATTTTTGGTCATGTCACGAAGGTCCTCCCTGAATTTGGAAAAATTCTGCCGGAAGGGGGCACTATAATTGCGATGTCTGTACCATTTTCATTATTGTACCATCGAAAAGTGTATGAAGTTATCCATATAATTGAACCAAATTTTTTGTGCATGTTTCTGGCTATGGCAAACAAGTCCTCCCTGAACTTGAAAAAATTCCGAAAGAAGGGGGCGCTATAATTCCGATCTCTGTGCCATTTTCATTATTGTACCATCGAACAGCGTATAAAATTATGCATACAATTGAACCAAAATGTTTGTGCTTGTTTTTGGCTTTGGCCAACAGGTTCTCCTTGAATTTGGAAATATTGCGCGGTAAAGGGGCTCCGTGCTAGCGATTTTTGTATATTTTTCTTGATTTTTCGTAGTGCTATTGTGCATCGGCGGCTCACGCAGCGGCGGGAACTCGCTTCCTGCTATGCCGGCTATTCGCAAACAGCTGATAACGACAGAATAAGGAAAAATTAATAATTTTAACAAATATCATGATATAGATTAACTCGTTTTTAGTCCGTTTAATTGACTTGAGCAGAAATTTAAGATGAAAATCAAAGTTGGTATAGCATTGAACTAATAATATTGAAGTATTAACATGTGTAACTAGGTTTTGAAATATTAAGATGTATAAGATAGAAGAAAGTTTTGGGATTGGCACATCCAACTAGTTTTTCTTTCATTAAAGTTTATTCTGAATTTCTCGCGATTCTTTTATGCAATTTTTACTTTCTTCTAAATCTTCAATAGAAGAAAGTATTGTAATCGAAATTTTTTTCGACTTCCGGTTTTCGACGGATTTACATGTTTTAGGGGTCAGAGATCCCAAAAAACATGTTTATAGAAAATGTCTTTCTGTCCGTGTGTCCGTCTGTCCGTGTGTCTGTCGCCATTGTACCATCAAAAAGTGTATGAAGTTATGCATAGAATTGAACCAAATTTTTATGTTAAGTTTTTGGCTATGGCAAGCAGATCCTCCTTGAATTTGGAAAAAATTCGCCGGTAGGGGACGCTGTAATAGCGATTTTTGTGCGATTTTGAATATTGTACCACCCAAAAGTATATGAAGTTATGCATAGAACTGAACCAAATTTTTATTTTAAGTTTTTGGATATGGCAGGTAGGTCCTCCCTGAATTTGGAAAAAATTCGCCGGTAGGGGGCGCTGTAACAGCGATTTTGAATATTGTACCATCCAAAAGTATATGAAGTTATGCATAGAATTGAACCAAATTTTTATTTTAAGTTTTTGGTTATGGCAGGTAGGTCCTCCCCGAATTTGGAAAAAAATCGCCGGTAGGGGGCGCTGTAACAGCGATTTTTTTTGCGATTTTCAATATTGTACCATCCAAAAGTATATGAATTTATGCATAGAATTGAACCAAATTTTTATTTTAAGTTTTTGTCTATGGCAAGCAGGTCCTCCCTGAATTTGGAAAAAATTCGCCGGTAGAGGGCGCTGTAACAGCGATTTTTGTGCGATTTTGAATATTGTACCATCGAAAAGTGTATGAAGTTATGCATAGAATTGAACCAAGTTTTTATTTTAAGTTTTTGGATATGGTAGGTAGGTCTTCCCTGAATTTGGAAAAACTTCGCCGCTAGGGGGCGCTGTCACAGCGATTTTGAATATTGTACTATCCAAAAGTGTATGAAGTTATGCATAGAATTGAACCAGATTTTTATTTTAAGTTTTTGGCTTTGGCAGGCAGATCCTCCCTCAATTTGGAAAACATTCGCCGGTAGGGGGCGCTGTAACAGCGATTTTGCATATTGTACCATCGAAAAGTGTATGAAGTTATGCATAGAATTGAACCAAATTTTTATTTTAAGTTCTTGGCTATGGCAAGCAGGTCCTTCCTTAATTTGGAAAAAAATTGCGGGTAGGGGGCGCTGTAATAGCGATTTTTGTGCCATTTTGAATATTATACCATCGAAAAGTGTATGAAGTTATGCAGAGAATTGAGCCAAATTTTTGCGTTTCTTTTTGTTCATGGCATGAAGGTCCTTTCTGAATTTGGAAAAATTCCGTTGGAAGGGTGCGCTATAATTACGATGTTTGTACCATTTTCTTTACTGTACAATCGAAAATTGTATAAAATTATGCATACAAATTGAACCAAATTTTTTGTGCATGTTTTTGGCTTTGGCCAACAGGTCCTCCTTGAATTTGGAAATATCGCGCGGTAATGGGGCTCTGTGATGGCGATTTTTGTATACTTTTCTAGATTTTTCGTAGTTCTATTGTCCATCGGCGGCTCGTGCAAAGGCGGGAACTCACTTCCTGCTAAGCCGGCTATTCACAAACATCTGATAACAACAGAATAAGGAAAAACTATTAATTTTAACACATATCATGATATAGATTAACTCGTTTTTAGTTTATTTAATTGACTGAAGCAGAAATTTAAGATGAAAATCAAAGTTGGTATAGTAATGAACTAATAATATTGAAGTATTAACATGTGTAACTAGTTTTTGAAATATTAAGATGTATAAGATAGAAGAAAGTTTTGGGATTGGCACATCCAACTAGTTTATATATAGAAGGATAAGAGAATTTAACAAACAGGAAAAATCTGATTTTCCAAAATGTTTCTTTTTCTAAGAACCTTTGAAAACATTAGCCTTTCATAATTTGTAGGAGATTTTAAATCTTTAGGTGGGTTTCAGCTTGCCTCTTCGCCGAGCCGTCTGTAGACGACAAGACGTATGCATGCATGCGAATCGGAACACCGATATTCGTGTAATAAGCAGAGAAACTGGATTACACAAAAAGGAAAGCAAATGTATGTTACATTTAAAAATAGTCACTAAAATAATAGTGAGCAGTTTAGTCATTAAAATAATGGCGGGCAATTTGTCAGGATAATCATCATCAGCACCGACTTCTTAAGAATTAACATTCAGTTCATATACCTGTCCAGATTTGTTTCGCGCCTGGTGCTTTCTAGGTTAGCAACATAACAATTCCTAAGAATGAATATAAGCAACAAACTATCTATTTTTTTCTCAAGCGTCTACAATTTACACCGAAAATTTTATTGGTAAATTTGCATCTTATGAATAAGAATATTTATACAAGGTGAGATCGAAAATAAGGTGACTCATCCCTCCTTTCGAAATTGAGAACAGCCCGACAACCGGACACATACGCATTACGATCTTCGATATATAACGATAAAGTTCAGGGTCATTTGCAAAGTTTCTTGGTTAGTGTTTGTTCGTGCAGTCGCTTAAACATAAGAGGTGGTAGTGCATTGCGTAATGGAGCAGAAAACGAATTTGAAATTCTGGTTTAAAATGGGTAAAACTGCTACGGAAACCTTGGAAATACTTCGAAGTGTGTATGGCGAAGAAACTTTATCTCGCAAGACAGTATTTCAGTGGTTCAAGCGTTTCCGTGAAGGTCGTGAAAGCGTGGAGGATGAGCATCGCAGTGGAAGACCGGTGACGAGCAGAACCACGGCAAATGTTGAAAGAGTTAGGAAGTCATTGCTGCAAGATCGCCGTTTGTCCGTCCGAATAATGGCGAACGAATTGAATCTTCCTCGCGAAATCGTCCGAACAATATTGACGAAGGATTTGGGTAAACGGAAACTTTGTGCGACGTTTGTCCCTCATTATTTAAGCGATGAACAAAACACCACGTTTCATCTCCTGCGGCGACTTCATCAATGCAGCAGACAAAGATGACGCGTTTTTTAAGTCCATCGTCACAGGAGATGAAACGTGGTGTTTCGCGAATGATCCACAAACGACATTCAAGCTGCTGTTGCCAAGGAACTTAAAACAGTCTCAAAGAAGGACTTTTTCAAAAGTTTCCAAAACTTATATGAATGTTGTCAAAAGTGTATTGTAGACGACGGGAAATACTTAGAACAACAGTGAGGTGTTTATCTGCAAATATATAATACAGTGATTATTATGACGTCAGTCACCTTACTTTTCGGTCGCACCTTGTACATATAAATTAAATTATGGAATAAATAACTCAACAAAATTAATAAACATTTAGATATTTTGTATTAATTTTGTTTTCGGAAGCGAGACTGGCGCGAGGCCCTCTGCGGCCGCATCTCTCGCACACCCCTAAGGACGGCTCTGACCACCTCTCAACATAAAGTCATTTACTTACCTACCTATCTTTGCCAATAGAAAAATAATATGAGTGGTGAGGCTTAATTGAATTCAGTCAAGTTTATAGTGTTAGTGGTTGTAAGGTACAGAGTGTATAGCAAAGGACTCCCTGATTTTAAAATTAAATAACTCGGAAACTAAGATCGATAGAAGAAGGAATCAAGTGGTATGTTTATTTTGAAAGCCGTAAAAATAGGATGCAACAGTTTCAAAATGAGTTACAAATTTTGTCGACAGGTGGCGCTGTAGTCACTGAGAGATGCCTAAACAAAGTACTCTGAAGTATGGCTGAAGCACAGAGTAATCAATCTGCTTACTGAAGGAAATGAATGAAGTCATCTATTCTGAGAAGCTAGACTTCGTGTTTTTCTAGTTCTCGAGTACCGCCGGTTTAATCGCATTCCTACGGCAACAAGGCGCAGTTTAAAGTTGCAAAAAATCCTGATAAGAAAACAATTTGCAAACTTTTCGAGAAATTTCAGTGAACAGGCAGAGTGGCTGATCATTGGAACGACTGCTTGCAAAAGGCAGTCTGCAGCCTATTTCTCCAATGGACCTTATGCACGCGACCTAAGGTCGAGGCTAAAATTCGTCTGCTGGCGGTATTTACTGGCGGTGTTTAGCATAGCAGTCTATGGAGTGTGAGTTATTAATGATTGTTTGTTAAAAATACCGCAAAAAAAATTCTTTGATGCAGCAGCATATACTTAATATATTGTAATCTAAATTCAAAATGCTGTTCTGTATGCGAGAAAATTCCCTAAATTTGCAAATTTTCAGTTAAAATGTATGCACTCAACCTGGGTCAAGGCTAAAGTCGTCTGCTAGCGGTGTTTGCGCCTGCGCATACTGGTATTCTGCCGGTGCAGTAACTAGAATAACAGATCATCATATCGCCAGCTCTGGCGTCTGACGTCACCTGAATAGAGTCCATTCTGTACTGCGAGTCTTCACCGTACACCGACTCCACCTGTCGGCACAATTCGTAACTCATTTTGAAACTAATGTATCACATTTTTACGGCTTTCAAAATAAACATACCACTTGTTTCCCTCTTCTATCGATCTTAGTTTCCGAGTTATTTAATTTAAAAATCAGGGAGTCCTTTGCTGTACACTCTGTATCTACCAACATAATTAAGTTCTAGAAACTTTAAAATGTTATTGGAGATACACCCGTGAAGTTAATTTTTAGAATTCTAGTCTATTAGGAAGTGGGTTAAAAATCGAAACAAAATTCCATCTTTATTTTACAAAAACCAGGTTGAGTGTAATAAAAGAGTGTGAAATGTAACAATTTTAGTAAGAGCGTATCCAATCACTTAAATGTCGGGAATATTTTCAAGGGCACATTTTAAACCTTTATGATTCTAAAAAAAGGTAAAAAATACTTGAAAATTGTAATAAGGAGACCACCGTGAATTCGTATAGCTTAAAGCTAAAGATATCCCGTTTATTTAAGTATTGCGCAGCAGCGCAATACTTATTTATTTCCAGTGTCACTTCTCAATGTTAATTTAACATAGAAAAGCCTATGGGGATCATAACTTTTTCATTTTTTTCTTCCCACCTTTTTGTCCCTGATGCCACACATATTTTTTTCTTTACTAATTCTAATAATATTATAAATTCAAAGTGTAAAAACATTTGCCTGACGTCAGGATGAAAACGGATCATAAAATGCCTTTGCATATAGGTGGATAATCTAGAGAGTAACATGGGCTAATTTTTATTTACATTATTCAAATATTTTTCTTAATAATTCCAAATTTCGCTTTTTTCATTGAGAATCAACGGACATTTTCTAATAAAATTTAACTTTTTTTCCTTCGTTGTTGTAAATAATTCAAAAGCCGTAATAATAATTTGCCTGTATTTAGTTGAATGATTTTCACGTGAAACATGAAACTGAAATAGTTTTTTTTTTTTTTTTTTAAGAATTAAAAAGAAGATGAATATGGCGTCATAGTGGAAATAAAAATAACATTTTCAAGCAGATTTTTTTCAATTCCTACTATTAGCTCACACTCTCCCTATATTTATTTATTTTATATATTTATCTTGTTCAAATTTTCAATCGCTAATAAAATACTCGCTATTCATCCTATCAAGTTGAAATAATTTTTTTTAACTTGTACAGGATGACGATTGAAGTTAATACAGTTTTTTCAAATATTAATTAATTAATTAAATTTTAATTAATTAATTTTAGTTTAGCATGGGAAACAAAATGGCGGCCATGGGTTATTGAAGATGAATGAAAGTATTTTCAATAAGGGGTTACCATAGGGGGGACCCTGTTCTGTCGCCAAATACCGCCAAGTTTTTCGCCAACTTGGCGATATATCGCCAAATTTGGCGGCCAAAATGAGTCGCCAAAAGTGACGCCAACTTGGCGATATCTCTAATATTTCGACAAATTCCCATAAAGTTCCATTGTAAACCTACTTGCTTATGGAAAATCAACAAATTGAGATATTTTAATGCAACAAAAACTAATGTTAGCTTAAGGGATTCTATTAAATTGTTCTTTGATGGCCCAAGTAGGAATTGACTTTAAAAGCAAAAATTTTATATTACTTGTTTAAGTTCAGATTGCAATTTTTTGACCAAACTACAGCAACCTGCATTACTGCACTGGTGAAACATTTTGAATTATACATAGGTAAATTGCATCACAAATTGTGATGCGATATCGCACAAATCAAAGCCTGATGATGATATACCCTCCATTAATTTTGAAATGTGTTCGTCTGAATTCAGTAGTTATTAAAAAACTTGACATATTAAACAAAAACCTAATTTGCAGAACAAATTAAAAAAACAAAATTTATTTCCTAAACTAGTAAATCTGCAGATCAAGAGCCTCAACGTCATCTCTGCAACTTATTGTTTTTAACAAATTTTGCTTAATATTAATCTTTCTACAAAAACAAAATTTAAACTTTTAAATTAAACAAACATTTATAGAAGGAGAAAAAAATATTTCGATGGTTTCAGACATTAGAAGCGTTAAATTAAACACGTTGTTATGTAATGATATTCTGAAATTCTCACGAGCTACTTATTCTAGTAATTTTTATATAATAAAGCAAATTTCTTCAGGGGGGTGCCCCCCTGAACCCCCCGTTGTATAATTTATTTTGCATTTGTAATTTTCTATTGATTGAGTTAATGATTATCCTATATCTTAGATTCATTTTTACACTGCGATTTATAAGGATAAGCAACAATTTGGTCAAGCATTTTACGTTATCCTAATATCCATACAGAAGTATTTACTTGCCTGCTAACCACAAACATCTGTATCTAATGGATAAAGAACTTTTGGAAATGTAAACTGAGACATCTAATTTAGAAATCTAATAATAATTTTGATTACCATTCTGCAATATTTATATCTAAGATCTAATCTAAATATCTAAAAATGTACTCGATAGCATTAACTTACTAAAATCACCCTAAAGTAGGGGGAGTTCTAAACCTAACGGTTAATAATTCATCATCGTGTCCACTTCCAATTGACTAAATAGATAAACGTGATATGGCGCCGTTAAGTATTTTTTGTGATAGCCTTTTAATAGTATCCACATTTAATTTAAAATCGTGATGTTACAAACACCGTTGAAATTTGATGCACACCTGTGTTCAGGTCAAATTACGAAAGGTTAACTAACCTTTTATTTCCCTTAGCCGGGCATTTTGTTTCATTTTTCGTAATAGGGATTATTTTAATAATTTATTTTACACTCTACAAGCTGTTACACGGGACGTTGTTCACGTAGCATTAAAATAGAGATAAATGCATTAAATAAAACATTTCACTCACCACCAGACATGGCAAGTCTCAGGCTTTTTGCACAACACTATTACCTTACAGAAAATGTTGTTCTTTTAAATCGCGCAAATGTTTCAATTAAATAAAGTAACATTTTTTATATTAAAATACTGGTATCCAGAACGCCGGAGGCTTGGCAGCCCTGCTCCTCTTAATAGAAACATATATAGTTAACCAACACTTTATCACATTTTATAGGAAACAATACGGAATTTCTTATTTGTATGGCCTTACATATACCTCAGTCATAAAAATGTAAAATTTTGTGCCAATTAATATACGCAATTGCGAAAATGAAATCGCAACCAATGAGAAAAGGAAGGCCAAGTAAAATCGTGTAAATCGAGGAATCTTTCTTCGTAGTGTGGGAAAATACCACTACAAAAATTAATTTAGGTGGTATTTGGTGTGAAATGTTTATATGTATTCATTCCTGTCCTATTTATCTTTTTTATTATTTGTAATTTGCTGCATTTTTTCTTTGCACGTGAAAATCTTACAAATTAAAATGAACTCTTTGGGAGAAATTGTTATTCCTTTTTTTTTTTTTTGGCAACAATAAAGTTTATAAAGTTTAATAGAATAATGTCAGTTTATTCTGTATGAAAATAACGAACTTTTTCCTTTATAATCAAAATAGTTGAATACATAAATAAAGATATTATTCTATATAGTATATAAATACTATTTTCATTTCTGCGTTTAAATCAATCTATATGCAAATATCTATACAAAGGCATTCATTAATTCATTCCTTTTAACTTTGATTTGACTTTAAAAACCATACATACTTTCACATTTATGATATTTTTAGATGAGATATAGTTACTACGCAACGGTTAAAAGAAAAAAATGAAATATAAGTAAATTCATAAAATAAAATGTTTTATATTATTCGAACACATGTATAAAATTCCATCATAAGTTATACACCTAATTTAAAAGCTCTGACAAATGTTTTGACAAAATTGCAAACTAATAGGAATAATTTAATAATCTTATTTAAAAATTTCAGCATCAAAAATTTACCATTTAAATCCATTTTTATATGAGCCATTTCTTTCAACAAATGAAAATTTGAAAATCGTCTGACTTGCCATTGAAAAGCATTACAGAGCAAAATAAAATGTTCTATATTTCCCGAACGAATGAACCAAATTTAACCAAAAACCATACAGCTAAGTCCGAGTACCTCCTCAACATGCCACATTAATTTCAAGCCGATCGGATGCTTTTTGCGGCAGTTATCGCGGAACAGACGGACAGACAGACAGACAGACAGACAAACGGAAATCAAAACTTTTCGTGTCTCCACAGTAAGCCTTCACTGACGTTTCGGCAATTATTTACGCCCGAGAAGGGGCAGATATTAAGATATTTCATTCAATTCGTTCTACATTTAATGTTAAATTTTTGTAACAAATAAGTTAAACCAATTGAACATTAAAAAATAAAAATGAAATTCATACAATATAATACTTTAAATACTTATATACTTAGATTCCGTTCAAATGAAATCGAAATACATCTTAGACTTTTTCCATTTTTAAGTTGTAAATATTTGTACTGCAGATTTTGCATTACGTTTATGATGATTGTGCATAATATGATAAGATACATGCAAAATACAAAACTTTAAAAAGTCTAAGATTTATTTCGATTTCATTTGAACGGAATCTAAGTATACAGGTGTTTAAAGTATTATATTGTATGAATTTCATTTTTATTTTTTAATGTTCAATTGGTTTAACTTATTTGTTACAAAAATTTAACATTAAATGTAGAACGAATTGAATGAAATATCTTAATATCTGCCCCTTCTCGGGCGTAAACAATTTAGGAAATAAATTTTGTTTTTTTAATTTGTTCTGCAAATTAGGTTTTTGTTTAATAAATATAATATATAATCATATATTCATTGGTAATTTCAAATAAAGAAAGTGAATTTTCCTTACCTGTTATTATCTTCACGAAATATAGCATTCGCTACTTCATTTTCCTTCGGCACGATGATTATGCTGTAAATTATTTAATAATATTTATTTTATTTTGGAAACGAAACGATGCCCGAAAAATTGGTGAGAGGGGGTTCATTTCGTCACGCCATTTCTTGGTTGTATTCTTTTTATGCATACATCTAGATTATATATAGAACAAATCAGAGGCGGCGCCAGAACTTGCCCGACGGGGGTGCACAGTATCCCCGACAGGGGGGCCGAATTCGTAATATATATTAGAGGTCTCCACGAGCCCGGGCCTGTCCCGAACAGTGTTAAAATCAGGTACTTTTCTCCGGGGGGGGGGATTTCTGTAGCACTGGGGGGACATTATAGCGTTCCGGGGGGTTGCACTTTTTGACCATTAAAAACACAAAATCTCAAATCTTCCGGGGGGGGGGGGCATCTCATTGTTCTGAGGGGGAATGTCCACCCCCCGGGCCATCCCCTGAATTCAACACTGGTCCCTAAGCCCGAGATCGGTAAAAGTTTATTTCATTAAACTCGGGCCGGGCTTAATTTTAATTGAAAACTCGGTACGGGCTCCGGCTAAATTTTAGCTTTTGAAAAGTTGGTCCGGGCCTGAACTTCATTCTTCGCGGGTCACATCCGGGTCTTAAATTTTTTTCTGTAGATTCGGGACGAACCGGGCTGTATTCACTGGACTTCAGAATTTTTTTCCGCACGGTAATGTCGTGGTAACTTTTCTGCTCTATTAGTGGAGTAAATGAACAATAAAACATTTCTTTTTTTCCGTTTTTTAAATAACAGATGGAATACGTTGGTTAATCACGAGATAAACATAAAATTTTCGCGTTTTGCCATATCCCGAAACACGCAGATCTCTAACACTCACAGTGCGATTTAAATTAGAGATGAATTCCAGAGGCACAAAAGATTTTTATTCGAAATATGAATTTCGAAGCCTGTCAAAGAATATTGTAGATAAATAAAGTGAAAAGAAACTCTTAAAGTTATTTTTAAAGCACCTCACTAGTCACCTAATCTTTATAGGCGGACGATTCCGCAAGAGAAAGTTTCCACACTTTCGAGTTTTACCCGAAAGGAAAAACTCTGCTTCGTACTCTTCTTCATCTTCCACCCAGCAACGTCCCAATAAGAGATCGTTCAATATTACAGATTTTACTTGCACATATATGGCACATACACAGCAGTGTGTGAGCGATAAAGTATGGAACAGTTCTCCGGTTATGAGTCGAACCACTGCGGACCACCCGCCCCTTAAGAAAATGCAAAGGTCTAGAAACAAGAGTCCCACATCAGGTAAGGCGGTAACCAATTTTTTTCGAAACGCGGTTCGTGTTCAGGCCGGGTTGACCATGTATTTTAATGGCGAGCGTAACTGAAAAAAAAATCAGCGAACAAATCTATATCGAAAACGCATGAAGTGATCAAAAATTAATTTATAATTATTTAAATTTTTTAGTGAAAGTATCATCGTGAAAACTAGCAGTTAAACGTTACACCTAACTGGGGTCCGTCCCGGGTAACAAATAAAATTTGCAATCCTACAAATTTTATTTAAAACCAAGCTGCAACCCGAACCGAACCCAATCAAAAATATTCCGTCCAATCGCAACCCGATCGAACCCATAATAATTCCAAACCCAAACTGAAACCCGGAATCAGAGAAAATTGATCAAAAATATAATGCAATTATAGAAAAATAGTCAGTAATCATATCTCCAATATTAATGTTACCTTTTATGTAGAAAAATAAACATGTAAGAAGTCATTCATACACTATATGGCCAAAGGTGACCGGTCACTTGCGATTTTTGACGTTTTGTTAAATATCTAGAAAAATACATGAGGAATTAACCTGAAATTGCAGGTGTGTAAACAGTATAATATAGGTCATATATTTCCGCGAAGATTTTTTCCCGAAACCACATAGGGGACCATCAAAAAATTGAAAAAGAACGAAAATCTTTTGGATAACCCTGTAAAAACTAATGGAGCAAAAGCGTTTAAACTCAAGATTATTAATAAGTGGCTTATTCTAATATACTGTGTTCATTTTTATGAGGATAGCATGTATACTCGTAGAGAAATTAAGGTTTTTATAAAAACAGTCTCAAATTTCCCCAAGTTTTTTTGCTTATAATTTGCAGAGTTCTTAATATAAAAAAAAGTTCATATGACAAAGAACATTGTACACAATACCCGGCAATCAGAATGAAAAAGTAATAAAAATTGGGTGAAAAATGAGCAGGTTTACTAAAAAATGTTTCACTATGCATGCGCGAATGCAATGAAAATATAATGTGCATAATGTGTTAGCTAAATGTATAGAGCAATTTTTGTAAAAGTCTCAAAAACATAGTTTGAAAAGTCTGATAATAATCGTTTATAGAATAAGCTCAAAATCCGTTGTTCCCAAAATGAAGCAAAATGATGAGGGATTGTATCCAAATACAGTATTACGTGCAATATTGTGTATGCTAAATTGGCACTAATCAATGAATATATGGATACAACCCCTTATGTTTTTGCTTCATTTTGGGAACAACGGATTTTGAGCTTATTCTATAAACGATTATTATCAGATTTTTCAAACTATGTTTTTGAGACTTTTACAAAAGTTGCTCTATACATTTCGCTAACATATTATGCACATCATATTTTGATTGATTTCGCGCATGCGTAGTAAAACATTTTTTAGTAAACCTGCTCATTTTTCATCCAATTTTTATTATTTTTTCATTTTGATTGCGGGGTATTGTGTACAATGTTGTTCCTCATATTTTCTGAAAAGAACTTTTTTTTATATTAAGAACTCTGCAAATTATGAGCAAAAAACTTGGCGAAATTCGGGACTGTTTTTTATAAAAACCTTAATTTCTCTACGAGTATTCATGCTATCCTCATAAAAATGAACACAGTGTATTACAATAAGTCACTTATTAATAATCTCGAGTTTAAACGCTTTTGCTACATTATGTTTTACAGGGTTATCCAAAAGATATTCGTTCTTTTTCAATTTTTTGACGGTCCCTTATGGGGTTTCGGGGGAAAATCTTCGCGGAAATATATGACCTATACTATACTGTTTACACACCTGCAATTTCAGGTTAATTCTTCATGTATTTTTCTAGATATTTAACAAAACGTCAAAAATCGCAAATGACCACTATCTACCTTTGGCCATATAGTGTATTCAAATACGTGTAGTTTTTCATCTGAAATAGATTCCTGCGCGGGTTGTGTTATACCGGACACAAATATTCAACATAAAGTCAATCCGAAATCTACCAAAAAATTTCCGTTGACCCAAAATCCGACCTGAACCCGACAACAAATTTTCTATTGACCCTAAACCGAAACACTTCAACCCGAACCCGACTCGACACAAAAAAGATATATAACGTAATACAGTTATGAAAAAATAGTCTGCAATCATATCTCTAATATGAATTCTGTCTTTTATGTAGAAAATAAACATTTAAAGCGGTTTTTTTAAGCGGATTTTTTTAAGAAGCTCCGTATTTCCTCTGTTTCTCAAATAAAGCATTAGCGTATACCCTAGCTATGAACGTTCATGATGTCAGCGTATACCTTCTGCCTATACCGTATACTCTCTGCTTTTTTACGACTACAACACTGGCTAACTTGAACTTGGCTCGTAAGTAGTGTTGTCAGGTCTAGTATCGCAAAAAAGAGGGACAGGGAAAATGGGACATCCTAAACACTACAATAAAACCTGTTAAAACGGAACCAGTGTAATGGAATAATGCTTTAAATTGAAAATTTTCGCGATGTCGCTAAAACAGTACTATACAGTTGTAACGGAATAATGTAGTTTCTAAGATTAAAACCTGTCTAAATTGGAAAGTTCTCCCGATTATTTATCGTTCCATCTTAACAGGTTGCTGTATTAAATAGTTTCCTTTCTTCGTATTGAATGTATGTGATTGTACTTTATCCATAGAGGAATGGTGTGAAATTAATTAGTCGAACTAGAGTTTTTTAAATAATCAACAGTAATTTTATGGCAATAATGCTCACTTTATAAATACCGCGTTTTATTTTTTTTATTTTTTTCGTTATTTTGCATTTCAGTCGTTTTCGAAAAACTACACTACGTATTTATTGCGTACACTCTCAAGAAAACATTTCGTCAAACATAAAAAGCACAGGCAACAAGTTTCTATTATTTGAAAAAAAATGAGCGTCAGTTCGCGAACTTTTTGTGTTTTGGAGCAAATGAGACATACGAAAAAAATCAGTTTCTAACACAAAAAAGTAACATGCAGAACAGTTACGGAAACAACCCTGTGATTTGACGAAAATGCAACTTCAGGTAATTTTTACGTTAGATTAATGATTTTTCTGTATTTTAGGGGGGAAATTGGCAAATCAAATAAGGAATTTTCGTGTTTCAATATTAATAACAATAAAAGCAATTGAAGAAACACCTGCAACTCACGTATTTTTTTTTAGAGTGTATATTGATCGAAACCTGCCAGCGTGGTCCTCTAACTTCTGATAAGATACAGAATTTAAATCTGAGACTAAAACTGAAATGCAAAATTCTCAAGAAAAATGTAAGCTAAAGGAAAACTTGTAAAATAGCTTAGAAGGTAACAGTTCATTATTTTTTTATCAGCTCAAGCATAAAACAAAATCTTGATGTGTAGAAAAAAAAAATCTTTAAATTTATGCTTATTTTGATACAGCCAAATTTTAGAGGTCTGGACGGGCCGGGCTTACTTTCATTCATGGTACCCGGGCTCAGTAACTACTCTTTCTGGGCCGGGCTCGGGCCCTACTTTTTTCTGAAGGATCGGGCCGGGCCTAACTTCTTTTTCCCGTACCGAGACGGGACAGGTTTCATTCTTCCTAGGTCTTCATAAGCCGATATTTTCAGTCCCGGTCTAGATCTAGCCCATATAAAAATCATTGTCTCGGCATAGCCTGGTCCGTGCAAAAATCAGTAAAATTTGTCCCTGCCCAAAAAATTTTACAAAAAGTATATATATTTTTAAATCGACATTCTACAATTAAACATTAAAATTTATTCGTTTTAAAGAATAGTAGATTTCTAGGTAATAATATTAAAATACAATAAAACGTGTGAAAATGAACCAGCATATCATGGAATCCTGTCTTACACGGAAAAATTCATTGATCCATGCAAAATTAATATACTAATACATGAGAAAAAATATAATACATTTACACCTGCTAAGAAGGAAACGCATTTTTTTTTCTTTCCGAGACGATTCCGTCTTAGTAGATTTTACAGTATAGCATTTTTCAGATTTTAAGTCTTCAGTACATAATTTTTTGATTAACGATATTAATAATAGCTGAAACATTTACATACAAATAGAGATTCGTTTTAAAAATGTATATCGCAACCTTTTGCGCATCTTTAAAAATGAAGATTATAAACACGAAAAAAAAAAAAAAAATTGGTCAGAACTCTTACTTTCAACAAAATCAAAGTAAAAATACATGTTTTGTAGAAATTCTGTCGGGCTGGGTCGAACTCGGGGCGAGATTTTAACTGTTTGCCGGGCCAGGCTCTTGGCGAACTTTTAGCTTATATATCGGGCCGAACTTTTAAAGTTATTAATTAAAATCTTTCAGTCTAATAATACAATCAAGTTTAAATTATCAAGTAAAGTCGGTATTCTGATTTACACGATTTTTTAAAATTCCTAAATACGAACCTATAACCCTAAACACGAATTGTTAATTACAACCCTGCACGGTTCGAGTTATGCCCGACCCGAAATCGACATGAAATGATGAAATGAAAGCATGAGATGAAAAAAAAATCAATCCATAATTTAAAACAATTCAGGAAAATAGCCTGCAATCATATCTCTAAAATCAATTTTATATTTCGAAAAATGAATGCATATGAATATGTAAATGAATACTCATTTATATACAAGTTTTTTTTTTTTATATAATTTGAAACAATAATCTGGACTTTTCGTTGGAAAAATTTGGCGAACTCGAATCGACTCCCAAGAAAAAAAAAAAAAAAAACTCGAATCTGAGATGACTCGAAAATGGAAACACTAATCAACACGATCCGCAGCAAAATTTTAGAGCCAGTGGTCAACACGTTCGGGTAGAATCAGGTTATCTGACCCGAAGCAAGATTTTAGTTGTTGCTATATATACATCTTCCCGCAGTTTACAATGAAGTTATCTATGTATATAATTATTTTCTCATTTACACCTTATAGAGTCCTGAGCGGGTCGGGTACCCGCAAATTTCATTATAAGTCAACCCGCAACCCGACCCGAACCCGCAAAAATAATTTTTGGTAATCCGCAACCCGACCCGAACCTGCAAAAATAATTTCCGGCAACCCGAAACCCGACCCCAGCCCGAGGTATTTCAACCCGCACCCGACCCGAACCCGCAATATTTTAATCCGCAACCCGACCCGAACCTGCAATGTAAGGAAAGCTTATCATGTTTTAATACCATTATGAAAAATAATCTACAATTGTATCTTTAATAGAAGTTTGCATTAGCCCGATCAACTGGCCGCGCCGGTGCGGCAAAATTTCAAACGGGCCAGGCCGAAGAATGAGGACAGTTTTTCAAAGGGCCGGTCTGATACATAAAATAAACGGGTCGGCATAAAAATTGAACGGCCCTGCCAGGCCGGGCCGATAACTACAATTAAGCGGGTCCACAGCTCCGATATAAATATATAGACGAAGCCGATAAAATTATAAACGGGCCGGGCCGGTCTCGGGCCAAAAACCGGGACCCACGATAAAAAAGTCTAGAACCGGGTGCGGGTAACCCGATCCGATGCAGGACTCTAAACGGTATAAAACTAAAAATCTAATCTTTAAATATACCTTAAAATTAGTTGCGGTTTCAAAAGTTCCACATAATGATACACCTTGTTTTACACAACTGACCATCTAATTTCCTTTACTTTATCAGCAGTTATTATTTTGAAAATTTTGCCGTCTAATATAGTGCATCGTGTATCATCACATTCATTATTCATTTATTCATTTGATACATTAGACAGGAAGGACCATTTAGCGTTTTGCTGCGCATTGTATGTTTAAAATACGATAAAAATATAATGCAGTTGCAGTTTGTTATTTCGAAGACTGGTGAAAGGATGACTAAAGACAAAACAGACAGGCACACATTTTGCTTTTGTGAAACTTTGATCTGCGGTTTATAGAGGCTTTTAACGTGAAAAAATATTTTCCACATTCTTTTAAAAAAATCGGGTCAACCCGAACCCGAAACAATAAAACCCAACCCGACCCGCAACAAAAAAACTTAAAGTCAACACGATCCGACCCGAACCGCAACGGAAAAATATAGCGCCGACCCCGGGTCGGGTCGGATTCGGGTAAAAGCGGGTAACCCGACCGATGCTGGACTCTGACACCTTCCATTTCTCTTCTATATATTAAATAGAGATTAATATCTATATATTATTATAAATTGAGATTCTACTGTATATTGAAATTAATGAACAAAGAAGGAATTTTTAGTTTGATACTAAGTTAGCTTAAATAATTATACAAAACTCTCTTTTCATTTACTCATTCATTTATAAAACAAGTGGGCAAGTGTGATCACAATTCGCACAGAGGGTTTCGTTTAATATTCCTTTCAAAACACTTTATCCTATTGAAAAATCTGTTAGTTCCACATTTCGCAACCAGGGGCGCACACTAATCTAAACAAACCTCTATCCGAACGAAACTGCGTTTTACATACTATCCGTATATATATTAATCGAAGGGATTGAGCCCATAGCACCCGAGATAAGTAGGCGCCCCTGGCGGTAAAAAGTGGAACTAAAATATGTAAGGCTATGGTGCATAATATGAAAGAATGGTCAAAGGGGTGTCAGCAAAAGTTGGAAAAGTGCTCCCGGAGTGAAAAGGGCGGAGGTTAGAAAAAGTGCTTAAAATATACAAGTTAGAGCCCGGAGGAGTAAATGATATAAGAATTTTTGAAAATTTTGTGATTTATCGTGTGGTCTGAGGTATTCAGCTATACGTACGTATGCAAAAATTCATGTCTCCAACTTAATTAGGGGCTCTCTTAGAAAGAATTGCTTAAAATAAATATGTGGTAGCTCAAAGGGTTAAACGTAAGACTTTTTCAAGATTTTATGATTTCTCGCCTGGCTTCAGGTGTTCTGCTATAAGTATGCAAAATTTCAAATCTCCAATTTAATAAGGAGCTCAGTTAAAAAGAATTGCTTAAAATACGCATGTGGGAGCCCAAAGGGTTAAATGTACGAATTTTGCAAATTTTTATGATTTGTCACATGATACTGTTCAGCTATAAGTATGCAAAATTTCACACCTCTAACCTAATTAGGGGCTGACTTAGAAAGAATTGTTTAAAATACACATGTGGAAGCCCAAAGGGTTAAATGTACGACTTTTTCAAAATTTTATGGTTTTCTATTTGATGTGAGGCGTTCAGCTATAAGTATGCAAAATTTCACTTCTCCAAACTAACTAGGGGCTCGCTTAGAAAGAATTGTTTAAAATACACATGTGGGAACCCAAAGGGTTAAATGTACGACTTTGTCAAAATTTTATAGTTTGTCATTTGATGTGAGGTGTTCAGCTATAAGTACCGGGTCATTATAATTAAAGTTACGATTTCAAAAATCGATAATTTTAAAACTACTGGTCGGAATGACTTGATATTTTAGCAGAACAATCGTGAGGCAATGAAATTTTGTTTGGCGAAGGAAAAAAAATAGTTCCAAAAAATGCCGATAGGTAGCGTTCTAAGCCTAATGTCAGGGGGAAAGACCAAATATGTAATCGTTAAACACAGGAATGTTGTTAGCCAAGAGGAAAAAATAGAGTTCAGGGATTTACTAGAAATTTATTAGCGAAAAGACAAGAATACGTGTTTACAGCGACAACAAAATGAAAAAAAATGAACAAAAAAAAAAATGAAAAAAAAGAAAAAAAAAGAAAAAAAAGAGCTTCATGGAACAAACACCTTACTAATGATTAAAGCATAAGTTGTTTGATATGCCCCCCGCCTTGTTCTGCTACTAATTGGAAGCGCAAAACGGCATGCTCCACAACAGATTGGAGGGTTTCTGTACTGATGCAATGGGTGGGTGTGTGATGCTTGCCTTCAAGTCGGCTAGATTCTGAATCCGCCCCCTGTAAACAACATTCTTCAGGTACCCCCAAAGCCAGAAATCCCACGGGTTTAAGTCGGGGAAACGTGGCGGCAACGTAGTTGGAAAATGGCAGCTTATGATCCTATCATCTCCGAAATTAGCACTCAGTAGCTGCTTCACAGGAGTAGCAATGTGCGGAGGAGTGCCATCGCTGCATCAATATTGTGCGATTCACACACTGACGCTGCTGAAGTGCCGGAAGGACATGGTTATGCAAAAGATCTTCATACCGCTTGTCAGTAACGGTGCAGGTAACGGGACCCGCAGGTGTGATCTCCTCGAAGAAAAATGGACCGACGATAAACGCTGCCGTTATTCCGCTCCACACAGCGACCTTTTCAGCCTGAAGAGGTAATGGCTGTAGCCTGGACGGATTCTCGGTCACCCATATCCTGCAATTTTGCGTATTTACAGAACCTTGCAAATGAAAGTGGGCTTCGTCAGACCACAGAATGTTCCATGGCCATCCGTTGTCCACCTCCATCCGGGCAAAAAATTGTAGTGCAAAAGATTGACGTACTTCCAGGTTCAGCAGGTAGCAACTCCTGCACATGAGTTATCTTGTACGGATAACAACGCAAGATGTTCCGTAGGACTTTAAGCACCGTGCTGTTCGGCGTATTCAATATTCGGCCCGGTGCACTGCTGATTCCAGCCTCACTGTTAGTCTATTCTTGTAATGCTGTAGCCACATCTTCCACTTCCGCAGCCGAAACTGGTTTCCTTCCTCTATCCCATTTAACGTCAAATAAACCGGTCTCTTCGAATTTAGCAATTATTTTTCGCAGACCATTTATGGTTATTGGACCCCTGTTTCTGGATTTTAATGTCCGAAACTTCCTAATAGCTGTAAGTGCACAGTCATTGTTCTTATAAAAAAGCTTCAAGAGCAGAGCGCGATCCTTCATAGTCAGAGTCATGATGAAGCATTCAGGCAAAGAGCTAGTGCTCTGCATTTTTATGGCAGCTATGTCTGCGGTGCGCATGTCACGTTTTAGTAATTTGCATATCTCCAGACAATGTTAACCCAGACAGCGCCATCTAGCGGCACATTTTGGAACTGAATTTTTTCCTTCACCAAACAAAATTTCATTGCCTCATGATTGCTCTGCTCAAATATCAAGTCATTCTGATCAGTAGTTTTAAAATTATCGATTTTTGAAATCGTAACTTTAATTATAATCACCCGGTATATAAAATGTCACGCCTCCAACCTAATTAGAGGCTCACATAGAAAAAATTGTTTAAAATACACACGTGGGAGCCCAAAGGGTTAAATGTACGACTTTTTCAAAATTTTATGATTTGTCGTTTAATGTGAGGTGTCCATCTATAAGTACGCAAAATTTCAAGTCTCCAACATGTATAGTTTCTGAGAACGGGCTCTGTGACGGACAGATAGACGGACAGACAGATGGACAGACAGACGGACGGACAGACAGACAGAGGGACGAGACAAATAGGGTTTCTTCAGATGAACGAAACCCTAAAAAAAGATACTTACCCTACGGTTTTTAATAAGAAGATCAAAGTGAGCAGATGAATTTCCACGTCCTGTCTCTTCTTGAAATTGTATTTCTTTTAGACGTCTAAGTTTGCGGTCAATCAAATAAACATTGAATTGGAGTGCGCATGAGTTATAGACAAAATGTATAAGTTTTTCGGTAATATCCGGCCGTTGTGACGACAGACTGTAACCGACATGTGGTTAAATTCTTAAGTTTTCTGGTCGCAGACTAAGGAAAAAAAAATTAATTTAGATTAAACTCTTTAAAAATCAGCGGCAGACTTATCCGTGGGTCAGGTTTTCTACAAACTAACCAAAGATCTTCTTTAAAAAACTAACCTGCACCCGACTTGGCAAGACTCGAGTCGTGTGCAGGAAAAATCGGGTCACCCGACCCGATACAGAACTCTACACTCAAGTCAAAAAAATTCCCCGACGACGATTAAATTTGACCCCCACGGGGGGGGGGGGGCAGGTATGCCCGACGGGGGGCATATGCCCCCCCGGTTCCCCCTCTGGCGCCGCCCTTGGAACAAATGAGTAGGTAAAGTGATAATCAGATAATTCGGTTAACCCGGGAGAACTCGCTGCATGAGATTTTCTCTCACAGTCGTACTTTTTTAAGACTCTTATTTAAATCATTTTTCATTTTAATTAAAATTTCAAAATGTTTTCCAATTATTTTACCTATTTTGTGAATAAAAGTACTAAGCCAAACAAAAAAAGTTGATATTATATGAATGTAAAGTAAAAGAAAAGCAGTTGGGCATTCTCACTAGCGAGTTCTAGCGGGTTAAAGATGATCGTAATAAGACAAGTTTCAAAATTTGTAGAAATTAAAATAAAGTAGTTGCTAATTTAAGCGATAGTTATTGAAATGTTAAGCCTTCAGATTAGAGATGGGCAACATCGTTCCTTTTAAGGAATCGTTCCAGCCGGAATCGTTCACCGAAAGGAACGAGTTCATTGGAGTCGTTCCTTTCGGAATCGTTCCGAAAAAAGGAACGAATCCGAGAAAAAGGAACGATTCCGAGAAAAAGGAACGATTCCGAGAAAAAAAGAAAGATTTTGAAAAATAAAGGATTCCAAGGGGAAAAAAACACTTCCGAGATAAAGAGAACTACATGCAATCCATAATATTTTTTACTAATTTATTTTCTTATGTACCCATCCATTTTCTTAGGCATCCAGTCGCTTTAATTTTGTAATGTTTTGGACAGATGATTTTGTTTTTAAGAGTTCATTTCATTGATCAGTGTGTGCAATTAATTTGCAGTTATTTCTAACTTAATGATTTATGGTATAAAGTATAATTCCTCTTGGAAATTTAAGGGCGGTGCAAGGTCTATTCGATTTTCAGTGTAATCATTGGTTTCTCTTGAAAATATGTCGTCAAATGACCGTCCATTTATATTATTATTTTATACAGTGTGTCTGTACTCTCAACGATGTTCAGTGGCTAAGTCCTAAACCGTTAGTCATAGACCTATAGTTCCAATTACAAAAATCTTTTAAATAAGGTAAAAAATTATTCTGAAAGTCGTTTGGATCAATAAAAATATTTTTAAAAAAGTTACGAAATTTTTATACGGTCCTCCGCCCTATAAGAGATATTTAGTAAAAATTTCCTGTTCTCTTAAAAGAAAGACAAAAAAAGTCCCATTCATCTAACACTAAAATTCATGAAGTTATACGAAACTTAATGCAAGACTTATGTCACTTTTCTGCATCCGAATGCACATGAGTTTAGCCATGCTTCTAGGGGTCGTAAACAAAGTGCTTAAAGTATTTGAAGGATTTATTTCATGTGTAGCTGCGCTTTGAAAGAAATCGTATTACGACAGATTTTTGTAAGGATTTGAAGCTGTTTCTTTTCATGATTTTTTCAACAAAAACTATGCTATTTTTATAAGCTTTTATTTAACCTATTAACCGCCAAAACTATAAGTAGGAATTTTCAAATTTCTTGTTGAAAGTCGCTTATCACCACAAATTCAGAAGGGTAATTTCCGCTTTATTAAAATATCAAAATTTCTGTCAATAAATAAGGCAATTTTTTTAATTGTAAAATAGTGGTGACAAAGTAATTAATGTAAGCATGAGCAATTATTTTGACCGTTGCGTGAACGCAACACCAGCGGGTAACGGGTTAACTTGAAACGATCGTATGTATGTCTTTCCAGTTCAAAATTTGTACTCGAAATTCAACTCACTTTAAAATATGCGATCGAGGTTAAATTTTACATATTGACGTAAATCAGATGACAATGTAATATTATTATGATTTTCAGTGCTTACCATTATGTACTTATTTTACAGGGTAACACAAAAAATTTCGGATAGATTACTGCCAACAAGTTTTCTAAAAAGTTTTAGATTAGATAACACAAGACTGCGATGGTTGTGTTTTTTTATTTTTAAAATTATGTATTTTTAAAATTATGATTTTTATGTATTTTTTAGCGCTGAATCCGAAAATTATCTTAATTTTTAACCATCATGTCAAAATTTTTCGCAAATAGTAAATTTCAAAATTGAAAAAATAGCTAATACTATAAAATAGAGTCGATGGTTGTATTTTTTAACTTTTACGACTGATTTGTATGTGCTTTTTAGCACTGAATGTAAAAATTACCTTCATATTTAACCATCATGTTAGACTTTTTTGTAAATGGTAAATTTCAAAGTTAAAAAATAGCGAAAATCTGATACTATAAAATGGATGTAAAACTTCTTTTATTCAATTTAATTTTATTTAATTCAAGAATTTACTCAATTTTTGGCTTATACTGGGATTCTTACAGCTAAACAGCTCGGGGATCCAATGATGTGGGAAGGGAAGAGGTTCAATTAAAACTTTGAACTTTTAAACTTTGAAATTTACGATTTGCGAAAATCCTGACGTGATGGTTAAAAATGAAGGTCATTTTCGGATTCAATAGTAAAAAATACATAAAAATCAATTATCAAAAGTTAAAGAAATAACAATCACATCTATTTTATACTATCAGAATCAGATTTCCGAAAATTTTTCACTTTTTAGCTTTCAAATTTACGATTTGCAAAAAAATATGTACTTTGTGATAAAAAATGAAGGCCATTTTTGGATTCAGTGTGTAAAGAATCGAGGCTGTTGCTTTTCAACATTTTATTTAACGAAAATTCTATTATTTTTTTCCTGTTATATGTTTAGTACAAGCTGTATATTTTGCATTAATATTTCAGAATGATTATATATTTCAAATTTATAATGCAATGTTAATTTTACTATCAACTATATTTCATATATATCTGAAGATTATTTATATTTCTAGTAAATTTGTAAATGACCCCTATTTCGCAGCAAAAAATATGCTCCAAGTTGAAACAGCCATTACTTCGGTCAGTTTTAGTCGTAGAATAATAGGACTTTTATTTGTCTTACTTGTAAGTGTAATAGGAAAGTTTTACTAACTATAACTTGAAGGAGCGGGGGATCGTATAAAAAATTAAATTTCATAATTTTTCAAGAAATGATTCTATTGACCCAAATCACTTTTTAAATACTTCTTTACCCCCATTTAACACATTTTTGTAATCGGAACTATATGGCTATGACTAACGGTTTAGGAATTAGCTATTGGACATCGTTGAGAGTGGACATCCTGTATAGGAAATTTTATTATTGCTCTGATATTTGTCACCAGGGTCTAGGAATTTTTAGTCTCATAGATTCCTCTTCAAAATCTACCTCTAGGTAATCTTAATTTCATTTTTCATTCTGAATCTCATTTTTCATTTGGATGGCCCTACTGGTTTGGATATGTAACTAGTTAAAGTAGATTACATTTTTGTTCCAGTGTCCGTACTTTCAATAACTTTATGCCCTTTGTCGTCTTTCTCCTCAGCTCCCTAACTTTACGCACACAGGATATTTCGCATAATTCATCAACATTATTATCACCGCCTTCAGGATCTGGTTCAGAAGTGAAACACCCAGTGGCGGCTCGTGCCAATCTTCACTGGTGGGGCCCGGTCCTCATAACATATTGTAAATTTTTATGTATTAATATTTGTTGTTTAAACATGAAAACAAATTATTTAAAACTAACTATTATTTAAAACTTTTATTTCTTACTTTTGTAAAAAAAAAAAAAATAAATAAAAAATTATTATTTTTTCAAGTAATCAACGTTAATTTCAAATTTATCAAATTAATTACAATTTTTAACATACCATTAATTGCCATTATTAACATTGAACATACTTTGATCAATCATTATTTAATTAAAAAACAAATATACAAAATAATAATAATAATAATAATAATAATAATAATAATAATAATAATAATAATAATAGCAATAATAATAACAATCTCACAACGTTACAGAAAAAAAAATATAAACTTTACTTGCAAACATTGAAACTGTTCAGAAATTAAAATTTAGTACATTATTTAAATAAAAGTTTGGTATGTTTTTAGATGCGCAAATCTTTCACTAACTTTAAATTTAATTACCATTATTCACATTAAACTTACTCTGGTCAAACATTATTAAATTAAAAAACAAATTCACAAATCAAACGAAAAATAATTATCTCATAATTTAATAGAAAAGAATACATATTTTTCTTGCAGAGATTTAATCCATTTACAAATTAAAATTTAATGCATTATTTAAATAGAAAAGTCGATTTTTTCGACTAGCAAATCTTTCACTTACTTTTACATCAAATTCTGATATTGTACTAATGAAATCTTTGTGGACTGAAAGAACAGAAAGAGTGTGCTTACTCGTTCCTGTCCCATAGAGTTTTTAAAAAATGTTTTAAAATTTTCTCTCATTCGCTCTTGAACTCCAGTATGACACCCGCTCACAACAGCGGACCGTCATATGCTTGCGCAACAAGCTTATCTTTTAAATAAAACTTTTCTAAATTTTGAGTTAAGATTATAGTAAGTCCCTCTGCTGTTTTATCATAGACATCAATAAATTGAACAAACCTTTTCAAGGGTTTGTTGTTTTTTATATGTCGTAAAATGATAACAAATTGTGAAGTGCAGCTTACATCAATATAGTTTCGTCAGCTTGTAAATCTACAAAATTAGAAGCAGAAATCTCATTTTTAACTTCATGCATATACGTTTCATATATACAACCCAACAGCTCATATTGTATAGTTTTTTAAGTATTTTTAGATACTGTAGCATTGTTTAAATGGTCTTCCAATATAGTGTCCCAGTTTTGAGGCGTATGTGACCAATTCTAAAAACATACCTCGGTTTACGATTTAGCACATACCTGTTCTTCTCAACCATTTCATTATGTTTTTGTAATGAAATCCTGTAACCTTCATCCAACTGCACTACAATATTGACAGTTCCGAAGGTTTTATAGTTAAAAGCATTATTTAAATGAGTAGTATTCATTTCATGTTTTTTTTACTCTTTCAGAAAAATGCTTCAAATCGTTACAGCCGGCCATACTCCATAATTTCATCCCTCCAAACAATAAAAAATAAAAACAGAACAATGCTTTTTTTTTTCTTCACTTGCTGAAATACACAGAAATTTTTGATACCACTGTGTAGAGAAATAGCGTAGTTTTCCCCCATCTTCTCGTTGCATTTCAAAATTCTTCGGTTGATAAGGTCCCAGGCGTTTAATTTCAAGTTTTTCTTCCAAATTCTTTGTTGAAAAGGGCATAATAAATCATCTACAGAATTCATTTTTTTATTTCAAGAATTTAAGGGTGTGTTCGAAAAAATATTTTTCTACCCTCAACAGCTCGAAATTTTCTGGGACACTTTGAGACTCATTTTTAAGAGTAAAAACATGAAACTTGCTGAGATGATTTTTGAAGTGATGTTTAAGAGGCCGTGTGGTTTCATTTTTCGCTCAATTCAATAGAATTTGATTTTAAAACAATTATTTTCTCATTAGGACCCCTTTTTTCATCCCCAGATCTCCCGCTTCAGAAAATTTGGTTCAAAACTCCCACTTTGATAGCATTTTTTTTGCAATATTTTCTGCATTTTTCAAAAAATCGACAAGCACGTCCCATTATGTAGTTTCTAAATAAGAGAATTTGCCAGTTTGATACGTTTGAGAGTAAAAATGAATTTAAAAATAAATCAGAAAATAAGCAGTTTGGATTGAAATACATCTTAACAATAACATGTGTCTCCGTTTAAAGAGAGTACAGAGTACTTAAAGATCGCGTAATTCAACGAATAAGCAGCAATAGTAATACAAATGTCGACGAATATTTTTGAGAATCCCCGTATAACAAACTTTGGATCAAGGGCACTCTCGTCCAGAGCCCCCCATTGCAAAAAAAATACGGAAGATTTAGCTCTAAAAGAGCAGTACATCGCCAAAATTGAATGACACGTGAGGGAGGGAAATACTCATTATCGCGCCAAATGGGCACAAATGTCTTGTGCCCCGATACAGTAACCTTGGTGTTCAGAAGTAAGTAGTGGCCAGTAAAGTGATTTATTGCCTCTGAGAAAGAAATAGGTGCTGAGAGTCGATAACGGATGAGTGGGCACGATGTAAGAAGGAGTTTCTTTGCAATATATTTTTAGTAAACAGTTCTTTTTTTTAAGTTTTAAATTAAAAATATGAATCAAAATTTTTTTAATGAACAGAAAATTCTAGTGGGGCCTGGCCCCAGTGGCCCCAATGGACCGGCCGCCCCTGGAAACACCCTATTCTATAGCAATCATCTTGTAGTGCAATTCAGTGATATATATCAATTTTAATGCATTTGATATAGCTTAATGTCATTAAAATGCGCTGCAAACGATTTTTTCCCGTTGACCATAATGTAACGAAATACTTTTGAGTGCCCCTGTAAATAAACTATTAATGCTACACTCTTCATATTGAATACCAAACATCCCATGGTAAACATCATTAACATATATCAATTGCATGGGAATCCGAGTATATTTACGGTAGTTAGGTATATTACACACTGAGACCACAGAACGACACAAAGCGCAACATGAAGTGCAAAAACCGGTCGAAACAAAGAACGAAGTTGTTACAAACTTGTTTTAAACCAGTTTTTCTAGCGAATTCAAGCGACATATCTTATGTGTCCCCTTAGTGTGTGACTTGCCTTAGAGCGTGAACAGACGGTCTGACGGACAGGCAAACAGCATTCATAAACACTAACTTTATTGGAAAGAGTTAAAAAGTAAAGCACGTTTTTGCACACTGTCTTTCCTGAGTGACTGATGTATGTCTTGTCTTTTACCCTAACATCGCTATTTGTGAACTGCTGTTAACTACGTAGAATTTCAATAAACTTACAACTCTTTTTGAATCTCCAATTTCACGAGAACCTACAGGAATTTCTCTAATTTCACACCCTCATCCGCCGTCACTATCTCTCCACTTATATCATACAGAACCTCAGTTCGGTGTGAGTGAATTGCAATGCTAATATGTTTGTTTGGATTGGGATCTTTGGAGCTTCATAACTCATGAAGTCATGGAACACTTGTGTTACACGAAAGGGTAGAAGTTCCTTCAGATGATTTGTAAACAGATTCATTAGCAGGGCTATGGCTAGTGATATTTATAAGATGATATTATATGCATTAATATTATAATATATATATAGTAATATATATGATTTTATTCATATATAGTACATATTATCTCCGCCAAAAGATATAGTGATTCACTAAACTTCAAAGTTCTATTTCTTTAAATTTGAAATTTGCTAACATTTTAACTGAAAAACGGTTTATTGGTTAAATTAAATTAAACAAATTAAAAGTATGCCCATTATTATTACAGAGTGTAGTACTATATAAAGAACTATCCTTTTGACGATGTTTCGGCCGTTGAATGAAAGATATCTGTTGCAAACGTGTTATAGATAATACCAACCTTAATTTTTTGAGAATTTGACTATTTTTTATTCGGAGTTAAACTTTTTATTGTCAAAACTATTTAAAATAGATAAAACATTTTGTTAAATTCGAACTTTTCAGAAAACTTTATGTAATTTAAGAAAATAAATAAAATAAATAAATATATCTTCTAAGTGAAAAGAATAACAATAAGAAAGGAAAATACATAAAATTTAGTATCGTATTTGCAATAAGTTTTACCTCAATAAAAACGGAAATTTGGTATTAGGCTTGAAACATTAAATTTAGTTTAGCATGAAGGGAGCCTCGATTTGATCGAAATTAAACTCAGATATGTACTATCCATCACCACAGTAACAGGCATTAATCGTGGCATTGATTTCGGGATTTACGAGTATCAATAACGATCAAGAAATCTGAATTATTATAAGAAATTATTACGATAAACGATTTTTTTTTTGCTTTTATTTTACGTTGAATTAAAACAAAGTCACAGTTATTTAAATTCTAATTATTTAGCAAGAAATAGAAGTAAAATAACAATTGAAAAAACTGTACAAAATCACAACGTGCATTCTTTGGAAACCAATAATTAAATTCGTATATTGTAAAACTTTTTAAATGCAATATTAACCTTCCGCATACCAGACCGGTGCAACAGACCGATAGATACATTCAAATTGATTTTTCACATTTAAAAAAATGAAAATTTTGTAAATATGTGACTTTTTCTGGAATGTTCTACTCAAAAGAATAGACCATCCCAGAAAAAACCCATATTTACAGAAATTTCAGTTTTTAAAATAAATTAGAAATATCATTATAAATGTACCTGTCGGGGCCATTGAACCCCTCTGGTAGGCGGAGAGTTAACATAAATCTATTAAACCGAAACAAGCATAAAATATGCAGCTTTATATATGTCGCAGTGTTGGAGAAAGTCCGATAATCTATATGTAGCACGTGATTTTTCTTTCCCGTTTTTATACTCAAAACGGCCATTAAGAGAGCGAACCGCGGTTAAATTATTTCAATCCCACCCACCACTGTTACTGTTATCTTATTATTATTATTAGACATTATGTTTTTTGAAATATTCATTATCTTAAGAAAGAAAGAAACGTTTTACAAAAATTCCTTGTTCTAACAGATTTTACTCTATGTAATAAACCTCAATGTAAGTTGATTAAAACAACAATCTTAGGGAGTTTCGAGATTTTTTTAATCATCTTCTTCAGGAGAGAAAAACAAGACGCCAAACTGTGGAAATAAAGTGGTACTCGAGCGCTCGTAGCTGGTTATATATTTATTTTGACAAACAGGATTCTCAAATTGAAATTATGTTTGAGGAAAAAACATGAAATAGTGAAATATGCATGAAAGTGCGTAACTCTACAATTATTAAAATAATTGAAAATCAGTTATTATTATCCTATTAAAATGCAATTTTTATGGCCTACTGATATATTTCTTACATTATTCAAAACTGTTTCTAGTCAGATTTTAAAAAATATTTCCACTAGTAATTAAACAAGCATTTTCTTTGTTTTTCTTAAGGCTGTTCTTAAGTGGTCTGCTCAACAAGCGTAAAACGTTTTGACACATTTACAAATTAATTTTTTAACGGAAAGATATAAAATTGGAATGTTTGACCATGGAAGCGATTTGGAATCGAACTGTGTTTTCCATCTTTTGATCAGTAAATTACCTATTTAGTTAAAAACGATTATGATCACGTGACAAACATGTTTTTCACCCATTTTTGAGAAATTATGCCTCTTTCGCGCGGAAATTCGGTTCAAAATGCCCACTTTGACACTATTTTCTGAAAGGCCTATTGCGTTTGCAAAAAAAACGGAAAAAACAGCTCGATTACATAGTTTCTGAACAACAACATCTGTTCGTTTCATGCATTTCCGAATAAAAATAAATTAAAACTTTTGTCACAAATTTATCCTTTTGGATTTGAGAACAGCCTTAAGAATTCATTTAGAAAAAATTCATTTCGTATGATACATTTACCAATTAGAAAATGTATTAGTGTATTAAAGTACACATGGTGTTCCATTACCCTCGGGGTCCAGGTACTCAATCGGTAAAGCACGTAAAGTTTCTGGGTTCGAATCCCATCTCGGGCACTTTTTCACTCAGGTGTAAAAAATCCAATTCGTATAAAATATTTTTTTAATTATTTCTTTCAGATTAATTTAGCACAAGAAGATCAAATAGTAATGTTTATTAAACGCCCTACTTCGCCCCGCACTTCAATTTCTTTTTTCTTTCTTTCTTTACTTTACTTTTTTTTTCTTTTCTTTTGAGAAGGGGGGAGGGAGGGGCACACACATTAGAAGGATATTTTGGCAATAAAGTCAGCTTTAATAGAATAAAAATCTGTTATTTTGAAATAAAATAGCGTATTTTAATTTATTAAAACTGGCCAGTCTACAAGAAAAGAACCGATTCCGAGGAATCGGTCCTTTTCGGAACGGTTCCTCGGATTCGGTCCTTTTTGGAACGATTCCTCGGATTCGGTCCTTTTTGGAACGAATCCGAAATGGACCGACTCCGAGGAATCGGTCCTTTTCGGAACGACTCCGAGGAATCGGTCCTTTTCGGAGCCGGTACATTTTGGACCGATTCCGGGGAATCGTTCCGAAAAGGACCGATTCCGAGGAGTCGTTCCTTTTCGGAATCGTTCCAAAAAGGACCGATTCCGAGGAACCGTTCCAAAAAGGACCGAATCCGAGGAACCGTTCCAAAAAGGACCGAATCCGAGGAACCGTTCCAAAAAGGAACGAATCCGAGGAGTCGTTCCTTTTCGGACTCGTTCCGAAAAGGACCGATTCCTTTTTACAGAATGGATTCGTTCCTTTAGTTTCACTGCCGGAATCGTTCCTTTGGAGTCGTTCCTCAACAAATGACACATCTCTACTTCAGACTATAGATTTAAGAATAAAAATGGCATAGTACTGGCTTGGTTAAAAACCAACCCAAGAGAGAAAGTTTTTTAGGCTATCAAAAGTATCTAAAAGGGTTATAATAAGTCTAATAAAGGAAAAACTGTTAAGTCAGTTGAAATTATCGTTCTTTGGATAGTTATGTCTGTGAAACAGAGTCTTAATTCTTGTGGTGCTGACATTTTCTGGGAAGAATTCAGTCTAGTGGCGTCACCTATTGTCTATTTATATAACACTAGTTTTCTTGATTAAGATATGTCCACAGTTAATATTATTTTGGCGTTACACACTAAAGCAGGGATGGCGAACCTTTTCAAGTCCACGTGCCAAATTTTTCCAAAAGTAGAATTTCACGTGATCAAGACGTGTCAACATTGAAAACATTTAATGGATCAAATAACAATGAATCAAAATTACTTAAAATTTTGTTTTTAGCATTAAAATAATGTGGGTAATATTGGCTGTTATACTTTCGAAATTTATTTTTAAATTTTATTTCTGTTGTCTCATCTCAGATGCCAAATAATTTATACCAGCTTCGTACTTAGTTATTTCCAAGAGGATGCAAGTTGAATTGGACTCATTTGACAACATGTCTTTTCATATTATTTATTTCCGAAAATAATGTCTTGCAGAAAAAATTGTTTAAAATAACAAGAGCCAGAATCTACAGCTTTTAGTGTCTGAAATTGAATTCCAAGTTTTACCACTGGCATTTTTGCTTATAATGCCTTTTAATCTTTCTTTTGCGATAATCTTCCAATTTTCTCTTATTTTTAAAATTTTCTGAGCAAATATCGAGCTAGATTGGGACACCTTAAGTTATATTTCAATTTCTTCAATCTGTTGGACAATGACAACCAACCGAACTGATCGAATTAAGTTAACAGACACAACATCTAGATTAATTAATACATTTTGGGAAATTCATAGCTGACAATTTTTATGCTTTTTTCTTACCACTAAAATTTTATAGTAAATATTGTATTATTTAATCATCAAAATCTCACGATAAGAGAAGGCGAGAATCTCTATTAAATTTTAGTGGTAGCAAAAAAGCGTAAAAGTTGGCAGCTATGGAAATTCTACTATATTTTGATGTAGAACCTGAATTTATGCCGTGCCAAAAATAATCTACAGCGTGCCACTTATGGCACGCGTGCCATAGGTTCGCCGCCCCTGCACTAAAGCATATTACAAACAATTCGCATATCCCACAAGCAGCGTTTCACAACGAAACGTGTTGAATTGAGGATTGGAGATTTTCGACAAAAATAAACAAGCTTAATGGTATTTTAATTCATCAAACTTCAGTACGTAATGTTTGTAGTATTGCGAAATTATTGTGCATTTTCTTAATTTTACTTGCCACATTGTTTGGTTTATTTTTTTTGAACAATACATAAATAAAAGATCCCTTTTTTAAACTGTATAAACTTTATTCGACTCAATATGATGTATAAATATATGTAATTTTTTGATTTATACTTGATACAGATGATGATTTCATGTGCATGAAATCAATAATAATATGACCAGTCTTGCAAGTTCATATAATAGATATATACATCATCTGATAATACCGTTAAACATTTTAAAATAATGCAAAATTATTTTAACATCAACGTAACAAATTATATAGTATGCTTCAGAAGCTCATACTGCTCTTTCCATTTTTTACAAGATTGTATGCTACAAGACTAGAGCTTGCAAATGAAATGTAGTTCACTTATTCATTCGAAAGTTGTGAGCAACAATTGCAGATTTACGTTCTTCGACTGGATCTGATCAGTAGGGCGAGGAATGCCAGGATGCGAAAGAATACCAGCAGCACTGCAATCAGTCCGATGTCTCTTAAGAAAAACTCCTGAAAGTAAACAAAGCATGATACTTTCTTCTCCATTGCTCACATATTTTGAAAGCTACTATATATATATATATATATATACTAGGGGATTCTGCCCCCTGCAAGCTACGCTCGCCAACCCCCGTTCAGACACCGCAGAATCTAAAAACACGCTAATCTGATGGGTTTTAAAAATATTAGAGAAGATTGAATTATATTGAAAAAAGCTGTGCAGATCTCCCTGTAAACGGGTTTCCATTCAATTCCCTTTGATTGCAAAATTTTAAGGGCGGATCAGTTGCGGTTAAGACATCCAATGGTTGTTTTCGTTTTTGATTAAAGAGGATCAGTTAAACATTTAAAAAGAAGCTAAAATAAAATAAATTAAGTATAAGAGTCTTTGTCTCCCGGTATTTTAAAACAATCTCTATAACAATAGCCTAAGTCATGTGTCTATCATGAACAGTTCCAGACGGACCACTTCGCTTTTTATACTCTAGGTGCCATTTTGGTACTTTAATGTTAGCCAGGCACAGGTGATAAGTCGCCAAATATTATTCTATCGCCATCATTTCATCTATATTATAATAGTTCAGGTCATCAACTGCCATAAACAAATACGGTCTGATCCCTTCGCCGTTCATATAAAAAATTTGGTAAAGATGTCATATACGTCCCATATTGGCGTGATTTTTTAACAACGCTAATTTCAGGAAACGCATCAACAGCATAAACAGCAACATCCGGCTTACCATATGAAGCAAAAAAATAAAGAATATTTTGGCGCCAGTTATGTGCCCGTTCCGTATATGACATTGGTGTCAGAAAAAATTGGGTCAATATGGGACCGTAAGTTTTCCATTTGATTAAAAAATCAAAAATTTTTTTTCGAATAAAACTACATAAAAGTTGCCATGATTGCAAAGAATTCTAGGTACTGTTACGCTAGCAGGATGCAAATCTCGCCAATAGCTTTTTTTCAACTCGCCAGTTAGCATTTTTTTTTTTCGAGTGGTAATATTTGGCCAGATACGGTTATACAGGTTACAGATATACAGGTTTGGCGTGATTTTTATTTTTTTACGAAAATTTGGCGAAAACCTCGTTTTCAAATACCAGTTACATATGCATTTTTGGTATTCCTTAGATATCCCGACGACCAAAAATCTATCGCCCAACTATAAGATTAAATGCCAATAATGGTTGATCGTAAATGTCACATTCACGTGACTTTAAGCAAGTTACACGTGTTTACGTCATCAAGTGATTTTTATTTCGACGTTTTATTCGTATATTTATTAATGTTATACTAATTTATTTGTTCTTTCGTTATTTAAAATAAAAATTATGTCAATTTGTATAATTTGGTGGGTGTTTTGGCGATTTATATAATTTGGCGAAATTGGTCGACGGAATAACTAAGTAGTACTGTATTTCTTAACTATTTTCTATTATTTTCTAAAGGAAATATCAAAAAAATTATTAATAATCATAGAACAAAATAATTTATATAACTTGTAAAAAGAAATAAAAGTAAATAAATATTTATTATCAAATAAACAACAATAGCCCGGTTACCATGTCAACCTTTTCTGAAAAAAAAAAAATATCTGTTTGATTAAAATTTGAGTTGCCATCATTAGAAAAATATATATAAAATTAGAAAAAAATTAATATTTCGAAAACTAATTTGAATTTAAAAATTCTAATACCAGTTTTGAAATCTGTGTATCAATATAGATTTTTGGTGTTAATTTCATCGCAAAGTATTCCATATTTTAGGAGAAATCGCTGTGAAACATAATCAGTTGTTTAATCAGTCGATTCATACTTCCGTTTCATACTTCCGTTTCATAAATTCGTTTCATTAGGATTTTATATATATAGGGTAGATAAAATGAGAATGGGAATTTCGTTCTGGCTGCTTATAACTTGAGTTCAGCTGAACGGATTTTGAGGGGACTTGCACTGTTAGTTTAGGTTATTCTTCAGGGAAGGTTTTGATACTTCAAATATCGTTCTACTTTGCAATACATACTGTTTATATTGCATATTGTTCTATTATTCTTTAAAATAGAACAATATGCAATACTTCTAAAATCTTACTATATATGATCAACAAAAGGAGTTGATCCTTAATAGCCCAAATTTTGCCTGATACGTTAGAAAATATAATAGCGCAATGACGTTCGTATCGTTTTTAATTATGCGGAAAGACATTTCAGATAAAGGTCCATGTGGCTTTAAAACAAAATATCAAATTCACCCATATATTTTGTTTGATTCAAGAATCGTTTGGAAAAACAGACCAACATAGCAGGCGAAGCCGGCTAGCTAATTATACAATACATACATGAATCAGTCATGTCAAAAACTACAGGGGTTATCCATTATTTACCGCAAATTATGTAGTTGTTTTTACCCTTCCCTCTCCCTATCTAAGAGGTTATCACACTTGAGTGATACCCCCCCCCCCCCCCCACACACACACATCGAGTGACATCACATTTTTTGGAGAAATTAATTTAGAGTTAATTTTATGAAGGAAAAAATTATGCTATATACGATCTATTTATTACCTATTGACATAAAACTTTTAAGATCTTCCGTTCTTTTACTACAACCTGTTGAAAATCAATGAAAAGGGGAAAAATATACATAATTCTACCTGAATAACGTACATTTTCTTTAATGAACTTTATTATATTACTTGAAAATAATGCCTACCAAATTGTTGTCATGTACTTACATATACAAAATATACAAACGCAAATTTCGTTCCGGCATCTTATAACTAGAGTATTACTGCATGGATCTTTGATGGAACTTGCACTGTTAGATAGATATTACTTCAGGGAAGATTTTAACATATAGCACATTGTTCTATGTAGAATATTTATAGAATTATGACGGAAATTTATGTTATTTTGGGCAGAAATTTTACCATTATTTTTTTTTTGGCGATCATTATAGTTGATAAATGAATTGAAACGGCTATACATCTCGAACATAAAAAACCTGTTACTAATTTTATTTAAAATAAAAAAAGACGAGAAAAAAAACCAGTTTTGACAAGTAATAATATTATAAAGCGAAAATATTTAATTTAAACATGAAAGTGAATGTTCGTACGGCTTAAAAATTTATTCAATATGAAAGTTTGCAGTTCAAACAACATTTGGCGATTTATCTTTTGCGTCAGGTTAAGAAAAATGCATTCGAAAATTTTATAATGTAATATCTGTGTAACGATTTCGTTTTTGATTTATTTTACATTTATTTCTTATTTTTATCTAACTCATCCATCATGTGGCTTGCAGAAGAAACTAGCAGATGTAATTATAAAAATGACGGTACTTGTATTTTATATGCGATATCACAACATATTAACCCCCTGTCACCAGTAGCGCCAACTTTTCAAAAATATTGGGTGGGCTCAAAATTTTTTGAGTAAAATAACACATATAATTTTTTTCCCTTAGTGTGTATGTGTGTGTGTGTGTGTGTGGGGGGGGGGGGATGACTAAAGATAATTCGAAATTAAATTATGTTTTTTCTAAGCAAATTTTTAAATTATTTTTTATTATAACTTTATAAATAATTTTAGTAAATTATATTCTTATACGCTCACCCTTATACCGAGTGTGCCAAAAATGACTGATGGATTTTAAAATTCAATAACTTGTAAACGGTGACAGATATTAAAAAAATTCTTGCAGGAGGATAATGTAGGATGCCAGGAGTTTTTGTACTGTGATTCTTGATTTTAGTTCGAATTTCAAACAATAGAGGGCGCAGAGAGCAATAGGCGCTCATCAGACCCTATTTTTGGTACTTCTGGATCCATTCAACACCTGTTAATCTCCTTTTTTAGCATGGAAGAAGAGAGAGGCCGAAAAATCGAGCCTGGATGGAGCGGTTATGGCTTGCAACGCCCTTTATCGATGCTATTTGTAACTAAAACTGAGAATCGCAGGATAAAAACTCCTGACATCTTACATAACACCCCTGCAAGAATTTCTTTAATATCTGTCTCAGTTTGCAAGTTATGGAATTTTAAAATCCATCAGTCATTTTTGGGACATCCGGTATAAATACATTAATATTTATTTTAAATAACGTTGGAATTGCTAGCTGTTGTAAGTTCAAAAAGCTAAATGTCAAGAAAAGCGCACATTTTACTCACCTAACAAGTAAAGCTACTATAGTCTGTGGTGGCGAATTTCGATTTTTAAGGCTCATTCAATTCGTCTCATCGAGCTTAGTAATTGTATACCTGGCATATTGGCTATTGAGTTTTTATAATGGCAGGGGGCAGCGGCAGGGTCAAATTTCAAAATTTCGTTCATTGCAAAACAGATGCCTTCAAAGAAATAAGTGCGATTTAAGTTTACTAATTGTTTTTACAGTGCCATACATTGCCAAACTCTACTATAAGGTTATACTATAACTGTTATTATAAGAAATTCTAATTCCAGATAAAATATTCGTATGCTACTTGACAGGCCGGTTTTCGCAAGTTATGAGATCCTCGTGTAGTTCAGTGTTGCCGGTGGGCTACTTTTTTTAAAATTTAGATTTCTTGATCTTGATTAGCACCACTTTTCTGAAATGATAGAATTTTCCTTGTATACGCATTTAATTAATTATTAATATGTCATTAAATAAGCATTTTGACATTTTATTAACATACATCTGACCTGTGTGTTCGGCGCCAAGCGCACGCTTATAAGTCATCGTCAATATATACAGGGACGAGATAGCACGGAAATTTACAACACAGAGAAATACAGCCGGGGGCTCCACAAAGAGTGTGCAACGGAGCCAGTGGGACTCGAACCCGCACCCACCTACACTCGCAAGCATTAAATAAAGCGAATTTTACTATTTCAAAAAAGTGGTGCCAGTCGAGAAATCTGAATTTAAAAAAAGTAGCCCACTGACAACACTGGTCTAGTTTTATTCCTCCTGTCAATACTTTTTCCCGAATTACGAGCAAAAATCTTTTTAACCACACATTGTAGGCTCTTTTGTCAGTTTTTCAGTCACTTCGTAATTTGCGAAACGTCTGCATACGGTAGCATGGGAAGAAATTTTCTGCTATTGTTTTATTTCGGCAGCTCGCATTATGCAAATTTTTAAGATTTGACACGGTCCCCTGTCATTATTAAAGCTCAATAGCCGATGTGCGAGGTAGCAAATTACTGTGCTCGATGAGACGAATCGAATGAGCTATAAAAATAGAAATTTGCGCCACAGACTATAGTAACTTTACTTGCAAGTGCTTTATCAATTAAAGACATCAAAACAGATTGCAAAATAGGCAGGAAATTTGTTTTCTTGAGAAATTTAACTATACATCCGCTAAAGAGGGTTTCAGTGCTCTTGTAAGTCTAATTGATATCCTTAGTATTTTTGAAACAAAATTATTTTCAGAACGTTCATAAAACGAAATTTCATTTCAGCGATCAGATAAAAAAAAAAAAAAAAAATACGAATTAAATCAATTGAAATTGGGTAGGCTTCCGCCCCAGGGGCCCATTAAGTTGGCGCCACTGCCTGCAGAGGCGTCGCAATAGGGGGTTATGGGGGGAGGACCCTCTCCCTCCTATATATGTGAACTTTTTTATTGTCTTACTACCTTTCTGAGTTCTGTAACAGTAAACTAGTTAAATTTTTAAAAGAAGTACAAAAAGCAGCCAGACTCAATTTGTCATTGTGCTTTCCTGTGCTACGAAAATATCATACATCTACCAGATCTGAATTTCCTTACCTTCTGCACATCAACAGTATCTCTAATTTATTTCCTTCAAAAATCTCAAAATATCATGAGGCTATTTTCATATGAAGTACGAACGATTATGACTCGTACACAACAGAAGACAAAAACTTTCATTAAATGAACCAATAATTATAATTTTTATGTTTTTAGTTTTAGCATTTTTCTTTGGAAAGAATTTTTTTTCGCATAAGTATCATTAACATTAAACACACATTGCACATATAATTTTAGCTGGAAAATAGAGCAATTTGTTTCAAGTTGGAAAATTTTTGAATTCTCCACCCCCCCCCCCCCCCGAAAAAATATTTGTAGCTACGCCCCTGACTGCCTGTCACACTGTGTCGCACTTAGTGGACCTCGCCACCCCACAATCTTGAAGTGTGACGTAATTAAAGTGCACATTTTTGTTGCAAGTCTCTCCTTGAAGGCAGACTCTCACGTGTAGCAAAAATTTCTTAGCTTTATTTATTCGTTACTACGCAAAATCGTCGTTTATAGCACCAAGATTATATTGATCCAATGACCAACAACAAAACAAGAAGAATATGCAATCGAAAACGCGGGTGAATGTAGGGGAGGGTAGTACACAGTGAGACGAAAATTATTATTAGTTAACAAATGGCGACGATTTTTATTCTTTTGAAAAAATTTTTGCTACATCTTTAAGCTATACAAATGCGCTACACATTAATGTATAAATTGTTTTTAAAAAGTTATTTACAAAAGCACAGAAGCAGCATAACGGAGTATTGAAAATTATCTCACTGTGTACCACAAGTAGCACACAGTGAGACAATGTATATTTTTTCATAAATCACTCTATCAGTAATTTTCTGCAGTTTATGATTTCTAATTTGTTATCTATTCAACCGATTTTACTTGTCACTTATGGCTAATATGGGTTTAAAACTTTACGTAAACTTATATTGATTTAATAGCTTTCCTTTTTACATTTTAATGCTTATAGAACTTCTTTATTTTAAAAGCAATACCTTCATCACCTGGAATATAATGTTAATTGTTTCTTATAACGTAAATTAATTTAAAAGAACTGACATTAAATTTAAAGTGTTTCATAGATGGCGTTAGCCGTTCCGTAGTCAACTATTCTCGGATCTACCCTTTTTGTAAAATGGAATCGTCTCCAGTTCAAAGGTATAAATTGCGTTTCCCTAATCAATTGCCGCGCTCTCTCTTTTCTGTTCATTTCTTTAAAGTTATCATTATGATTTTAATATGTTTAAGTTACAGCAAGATATTTAGTTTGAGTTTTACGATGTTTTTAGAAAACGGTTTTAGCTATGATTTAAATTTAAGCTGTTTTGAAAAGCTCCAGGTGTATTGAAGTTAATCCGGTTTTAACCAAAGTTATTTTTAATGATTCACTTAGCTATTTTAAACAAAGTTGGCTCTGAATATTTTTCAACTTAAATCTGTATTTTTATAAAGTAATTGAATGAAATAGAATTCAAATAAAGAACTGTCGTCAACAATATCTGACTTTTCTATGAATTCAACATACAGTTTTGTAACAGGTATCTTCCACAGCACATTTACAGTTCCTCTGCTGATAGCAGTATAAGTGTATATCAGACCTGTATTGATACAGGCTAAGAGAAGAGGTTATGGGCAACCAATGCCATACCTGGATAATAGAAGCGTGTTGAATTTAAATAAGAAGAGTCATAAATTTTAGCCCCATTTCAAAGACATTTGTGTTTGTTAAGAAGGGGGGCTGATATTTTTTTTGAAGATGGCGAGTATGCAAGTACAGATCGATAAGCTTGGAGCTTTAAACTACTCAACTTGGCAAATGGATATTAAATACCTTCTGTTGGAGAAGAATGCATGGGATATTGTTGCTGGAATTGAGAAGGAACCTGAAATTGATGCCGATAAGGGAATTACAGCAAAGGATGTGAAAGATTTTCATACTAGGAAAAGGATTGCTTTATCCACAATCTATTTAAATATGGGAAAGAACTTTAGGAAAATCATAGAGAAAAAAGATAATCCCAAAGATGTATGGGATGTATTAAAGAAACATTTCGAGCCTGATAATAGATCACGGCATATGTTCCTGTTTTCCGAGTTCATGTCCTGTAAAGTAAAGCCAGATGAAAAGATAGATTTATTTGCTGCCAGGTTAAATAGAATTGCCGATCAACTGAACGACCTTGGTCATCCTGTTGAAGAGGTGTATAAATCATTTCAACTCCTGCGTCATCTCCCAAGCCATTTTGACAGCATAGTGCAAGTTATATTACGTTGGAAGGAGGAAAAGTTTATTTTCAATGATATTCTAATGGAATTAATCGCCGAAGAATCAAGATTAGCCCTGCGAGATTTAGACAAACGTAAAGAACTTTTCGTTGAGACTCAACATATACAGAAAAGTAGACTTCGATGCTTTCGATGTGGGAGCCCAAACCATCTACAGAGGGATTGTCGACAACGCCGAAAAGACTTTAGAAGTTACAATCGTCGTGTTCCATCTGTTTCTAGTGTGTCTGATGTCTCCGAATCCAGTTCCGAACGTGCCCAGTCTCCAGTTAAGAGAAACAGGAATCGCAGAGGCAAAGCGAAGGAATCATCATCAAACTCTAACAGCGTTAAACAAAAAGGTAAAAACAATCCTTTCTTGTTTTATATTCAGGCAAATTTGAGTGGTAGTGAAAGCGAAAATAGCTGGTTATTTGATACCGCAGCTTCACACCATTTTTGCCGTGATAAGAGTTTGTTTTATAAATTTAAGCCTTTAAAAGATGAAAAAATGTTTGTTGCTGTAAATGGTGTTACTTTTCCGATAGAAGGAAAGGGAAATGTAAAGTTAAAGTTTGGCCAAAGGCTGTTTTTCTTTTCTGATGTAATGTATTCCCCTAAACTAAGGAAAAATCTTATTTCAGGTCCAAAATTGGATGTAAAAGGTGTAAAATTTACTGGTGAAGGCGGTAAGGTGGAGGTGTCCAAAGATGGTGAATATTTATTTACTGCTTTTCTTAGGGATGGTACTTATCATTTGTATCCTAAAATTCCAAGTTTAGTTCCTAAAAAGGTTAAATTTGAAACGTCCCATCTATCTAAAGATGATTTCAGAATTTGGCATCGCAGATTCGCGCATGTAAGTCCAGATTTGATAGAAAATACGGCCAAAAATGAAAGTGTTAGAGGTCTTCCCCGGGTTAAATCAGGAAAATTTTTTTGCGAAATATGTAAACTTAGTAAACATAGACGTACGTCATTTAAATCAATTAATAGGATTAGATCTAAACGTCCCCTCGAGTTGTTGTTTATGGATGTCTGGGGGCCTGTAAGAGAGAAAGGAAGAAACGGAGAGAGATATTTTCTCTCAATTATTGACGATTTTTCGCGTAAGGCCACAGTTTTTCCCATAAAGGAAAAATCCGAAGTGTTTGGAATTGTTCGCAATCATGTGATCCGGGCGGAGAGATTTCTCGAACGTAAAGTAAAGTACATTCGATCAGATAATGGCGGGGAGTTTAAAAATGATAATTTTAGGATTTTCTGTGAAGGGAGAGGCATTAAACATGAATTTACGGACGTGTACTCCCCTGAACAAAATGGGACTATTGAGAGATACAATCAAACGATTGCTAACGGCATCAGATCAATTTTAAGTGAAAGTGGTTTAAAACGAAGTTTCTGGCCGGAGGCAGCGTTGTATTTTACGTATACTTGGAATCGCATTTGTCACAAATCTCAGTCGAAGACTCCTTTCGAACTTTATAGTGGCTCTAAACCATCCGTTAGACACTTAAAACCCTTTGGAGCTATAGCATATATAGGTGTTCCCAAGCAACTTAGGTCGAAACTTGATGCAAAAGCAAAAAGGGGGGTAATGGTTGGTTACGCCTTTAGTACTAAAGGTTACCGGGTTTGGCTACCTGAAGAAAACAAAATTATTGAAACCATTAATGTTTCTTTCAATGAGGAACTCCCAGATAGTGTCCGGCGCAGTGGAGTCGTGATGGGTTCAAAAGAGATAGGATCTCCTATTTTTGATAAGGAATCTGATGAAGAGTCTGAAGGTGAGTTTGAAAATAATGATACCCCAAATATAAATTATTTCCCTTCGTATAAACCTCCAGATTTATCCTCTTCAGAGGAGGAGAATTCCACAGAGGAAATAAAATCAAGTAAAGATGTTTTGAGGGGGGTTCCACTCTCTGATACTGTTTGGTTAAGAAAAGTTGCCCCGAGTGCTTATGGTAATCGTAACTACATTTACTATTACGAACAGGGAAAAACTGAAAGGTTGAGATCCTTAAACGATGTAGAAAAGTATTGTAAAAAGCATCATCTTAAATTTGAACCTCATATTTTCTGTTTTAAAGGATCAAATAAATTTAAAGGAGTGGTTTGAGGTCAAGAGGATAGTTCTTGTTCAAATACGGAGACTTCTGATATTAATAAGGATATATGACTAGATGACATCAAAATACCAACTACCTATAAACAAGTTTTAAAATCCCCACAAAGGAAGTTTTGGGAACAGGCCATGAGAGAAGAATTGAAAACTATGAGAGAAAGGGGAGTTTGGAAACTAGTTAAGTTACCAAGCGATGCTAAACCCTTAGGTTGTAGGTGGGTTTTCACATTAAAAAAGGATGACAAGGGCAAAATTTTAAGGTATAAAGCCCGCCTAGTGGCACAAGGTTTCAAACAAATAAAGGGGGAAACCTATGATGAAACTTTTTCACCGGTTGTTAACTTTGCCATTATTAGATTTTTCTTTTCCCTTTTAGTCTCCTGTAAAAAATGGACACACCTACAATGCGACGTAAAATGTGCTTATTTATATGCACCTTTGGCCGAAACAATATATATGTCCCAACCTCCAGGATTTGTGGAAAACGAAAATTTAGTATGTAAATTAGAAAAAGCTTTATATGGTTTACATCAGTCTGGTAGAATGTGGTATTTTGAAATAAATAAAATTTTGCATGATATAGGGTTTGTTAAGTTTGAATGGTGCAATTGCGTGTATAGTTTTGATGATAACATTATCCTGCTTCTTTATGTAGACGACATAGTAATTTTCGGTAAAAATGAAAGAGTGGTGGAAAAGGTTGTTAAACTTTTGACTGGTTATTTTGATCTTAAGATACTAGGTAAAACTAGAAAGCTATTGGGTGTAGAATTCGAGGAGGGTAATGACTATCTAGCAATACATCAAATTCCATATATTGATGAGATTTGTCAAAAATTTAAAAAGTTTGAGTTCCCTATCACTTCACTCCCAATAAGCAAAGGTGTAGTTTATTCAAAAACCCAATCCCCTCAATCCGATAACGAAATATTTGAAATGTCTAAAATTCCATACAGAAGTGTTTTAGGATGTTTGTCGTTCCTATCTAATAGAACCAGGCCCGATATTGCTTATGCAGTAAATATATTTAGCCAATTTCAAAATAACCCTGGATTAGTACATTGGCATGGATTATTAAAGCTGTTGGGATATGTTTGTTTTACTAAATCTTTAAAATTGAATTTGAATTGTAAAAATGTACATGTAATTGCATATTCAGACGCCGATTTTGCCACAAACAGGGATGACAGAACTTCAATGGGAGGTCAGTTATTACTTTTAGATAAATCACCAATAATGTGGAGGTCCTTTAAGGAAAAATGTATAAGTTTATCGACCATGGAATCGGAATTTATTGCGATGACAGAAGCTGCAAGAGAGCTCTTATGGTTCGATAGAATAATGGACGAATGCATTGGTCGAAGGATAATTTGTGATAGAAAGGAAAAATCTTTATTATTGGTTGATAATCAGGCCACCATTAGTTTTGTCAAATCCCCCATTGAAAACCACAGAACGAAGCACATAGATGTAAAGTTATTTTTTATTAGAGATTTGGTATATAAAAATATTTTTGAAGTAAAGTATGTTAAAAGTAAAGAAAATTACGCGGACATCTTCACCAAGCCCCTTAGTAAATTTGAATTATCAGGGTTTAAATTAAACGTTTTCTTGGATTGTTAAATTTTGTTAAATACCCCTCATTGCATTAAAGTGTATTTATATAATATTTATTGTACTAGATAGTCCAGCTTCTGTATAAAAGATGTATTTTAAAGTTTTGACTATATAAGGTTATGTATAAGATCAACTTTTTTGTGTGTAAAAATTGAATTTAGTTTAGCCTTGTGAACCAATTTAAAATCCCGCCGGAATGCAATAAGTACCCTTTGCCCTTCCATTCTCCGGGGCTCGAGCGGCCTTTCGTAACGGAAAATGTAATCCGGCCAGAGAGTCTACAGGGGATAGTGTCGGACGAAGGTGTAACTGTTGCAGGAAGGCCCTTTTTGCGGGCATGTTAAAGTTTAATTCAGTAAGTCCTTCATTTTAATATTGGAAATGCCACTTTAGTATCCCGGTTCACTTGGTGAAACTTAAATATAAGAGTTTAATTATACATGAAGTCGACTTCATTACGTTAACATTGTTGTAAGTTTATTGAGATTAACCATGAACTTTATTAGTTTAAGATTTTTTTGAGCTAAATTTGAAATGAAAGTTTAATCTTGTTTCAGTTATTGAAATAGAAATCTGAATGCGTAATTTGAATTATTGACATGTAAAAAATCTGCATTTATTATATACAGTGGAAATATGAAATTATGAGTTACTTAAACATTTATAGAGTATATTATGTGTTATGAAAGAGAATGGAATCATGGGCCCATGTATGATGAAGGATGAAAGATGATGGATGAATGTGATAATTAATAAAGTTTTGAATATGTATAATTTTTCAGAAATTTATATTGAAATATACTGATTGAAAATGTATTGAAACTATATTGAAACTGTTTTAAAATGAAGTCACGTTAGACGTTGTATTAAAACGATTTGCTTTTCAGAAAGATTTGAATTTATCTAGTAATGTATTAGGAATATTAATTGAAGCTGATGTACTGTTGAAGTTTAAACCAGAGTTAAATTTTAGATACTGTGGTTGGAAATATTGAATTTTAGATGCATGAGGGTAATTTGTTTCTTGTTATATATTGTTATAAATTTTGTTAATGTTTATAATGTTTAGTAATTGTATGTTACTGTTTAAAAGGCGACAAGTTATATTTGGATAAAAATGTTGGATTTTATGAGAAGTTTGAAGATGTAATGGTAAAAGTTCAGATTGAATTTTTGTTTGACCTTTGTAAATTCAGAGCGAATTTTGGAAATTCTAGGGATTTGTTAACTGTTTAAATTTTTCTTTCCCATGAGTGACAAGTGGGGGGCTTTGTTATCTATTCAACCGATTTTACTTGTCACTTATGGCTAATATGGGTTTAAAACTTTACGTAAACTTATATTGATTTAATAGCTTTCCTTTTTACATTTTAATGCTTATAGAACTTCTTTATTTTAAAAGCAATACCTTCATCACCTGGAATATAATGTTAATTGTTTCTTATAACGTAAATTAATTTAAAAGAACTGACATTAAATTTAAAGTGTTTCATAGATGGCGTTAGCCGTTCCGTAGTCAACTATTCTCGGATCTACCCTTTTTGTAAAATGGAATCGTCTCCAGTTCAAAGGTATAAATTGCGTTTCCCTAATCAATTGCCGCGCTCTCTCTTTTCTGTTCATTTCTTTAAAGTTATCATTATGATTTTAATATGTTTAAGTTACAGCAAGATATTTAGTTTGAGTTTTACGATGTTTTTAGAAAACGGTTTTAGCTATGATTTAAATTTAAGCTGTTTTGAAAAGCTCCAGGTGTATTGAAGTTAATCCGGTTTTAACCAAAGTTATTTTTAATGATTCACTTAGCTATTTTAAACAAAGTTGGCTCTGAATATTTTTCAACTTAAATCTGTATTTTTATAAAGTAATTGAATGAAATAGAATTCAAATAAAGAACTGTCGTCAACAATATCTGACTTTTCTATGAATTCAACATACAGTTTTGTAACAGGTATCTTCCACAGCACATTTACAGTTCCTCTGCTGATAGCAGTATAAGTGTATATCAGACCTGTATTGATACAGGCTAAGATAATTAACATTTCTAGATTTTCAAGATATTAAAAATATGAGCCTCGGGTGGACTATGGCAGACCTTGGGCTACCTTCATGCAAATTTTCAGCCTCTTACGTTTAGTAAATTTCCCTAGCCATCGCACGCCCACACACACAGAGAGAAAGAGAGAGAGAGAGAAAAAAACCTTCTTTTATTAATAAATAACTTTTTAAACATCAGAACCACATAGTAGGTACACAGTAAGATACGTCTCACTGTGCACCACAACTGTGTGTCTCACTGTGTACTTTCGTTTCGTTGTAACAAAATGGATGACACATCTGTTACATCAATTTCATCGCTTTAAAAATTTTATGTCGTTTTGCCGAAATAGTCTATTATTAGATATAGCTAGGTTTGGTTAAGTAAATCTATGTCATATTGAAGGAAATAAACTCTAAAATAGACTTTTATGTAACTTTAACCACTATAAATAAGGAATTATTTACTATTTTGTCGGACGAGTCACTGAAGTGCCGAAACTACATCCACGTCTTGCATAAGATGAGGTCGTTATGTGTGTGTGCCAGCTTGAAGAAAAAGTTACAACTATATGTCAAAGTGGCTGCTGTCTCACTGTGTACTCCCCTACCCTATGTGGCTTAATGGAGCAGATTTTGAATAGTACTATTTAATTTTCGAATAATAATATCCGCCTTATTTAACAGCAGAGTTCTGCGATTTAAAATAAATTCAGACTATGAAAATTTAACTATGAATAGTTAATTTTTTGGTAATTTGAATAGTTAAATTTTATCAAATTTAATTATGGATTCAAAATCCATAGTATTTGCTGTCTATACACTCAATGTTAACCCTTTAGATGCGGATGTAAAGGATTAATGTCCATTTAAAATAAAAGTATGATTAATATATTTTTGTGTACAATTTATAGGACACTAAACGCATTCTCTGCAAAAGCACAATAAGTCCAAAGATTTTCTTTTGAATTCCGGGGCTTCTTTGGGCCACTTTTTCTTGGTTCCACTCACATTTCCATTATTAAAACATATTATATATGATTTTTCAACGTTGAAATTGAATTGTAATCAATTAACATGAAACAATGAAGCAAACTGTATGGTTTTAAAGGGGCAATTTTCTATTTTTTTTAAACTATTTATAAAGTTTTGGAAGAAAGTAGCCCCTTCTAGGGGCTTCTTGGGTCCATTCACTTATTTTCATATAAAATGAGTACAATTCATATGTTGGAATATTGAAACCAATTAGCAATTGATTGCAATAGGATCTGCTAATGTATTAACACCGCAAACTTGATAAACAAATGTATTTTTTTAACATTTAAACACAATGAACCAAATGCTAATATTAAAGACACGAGAAACAGTTTTCATTATGTTATCCTCAACAACTGGAACAAAAATAATTACTGTAACATTGTGCTACAGCAACATTTGAAAAAAAAATTTACTTAATACATATTTTAAGAGATTTGATTGTATAAAAGGCATTTCTGAGTAACTGGGGCTATTTCCGGACCAAAAAAGGCCTGGCACAAAGTACCCCCTAAATACTAGTTTTCATGTTAGCTTTATGAAAACGTAAACATTTTCTGTCAAAATAAAAAATTAAAGGAGAAACTATGATCACACATGTGTTACAGGTTACTAAAGGTAATATTTTGACACTTACATGATTTATATCTCTTATCCAGATTGTCTCACTATAGAAAATTTGGGAAGTTAAAATCGACACACGAAAACAGTTGTTTACAAATTCACCTTGTGTTGCCGCTAAAAAAATTTAATTACCCCCAAACTATTCAAATACCCTATAGTAGGGTATAAGATATTTTTCAAGGGCAAAAACTCCGAATTATCTTGTATTGTTTGTTCAATACAAAGAATAAAACCTTTTTTTATGGTCTGGACCAAAGTAACCCCGCAAGGACCAAAAAACCCCCGATCGACGATTCTTATAAAATACACGATAACCAACACACATATTTAAATATTTAACAAATAGAGTGCGCAAGAAAAAGTTTTTAAGGGAACTCGGTAGTCTTCATTTTGCGAAAAATGGCGAAAATTTCAATGTTCCAACTCTTTGCCTAAAATGAATTCAGACATCCCGAAGTATCGTACGAATTGAATATCTCCAAGTGAGCGAAAAAATGCCCATGCCGGAAATCGAACCCTGATCCTCGGTTTACAGGGCCAATGCTCTACCGTTTAAGCTAACTGGGCCGACAACCGGTGAGCCTATTTCGCTCAGATAACCTTATTGGTAGTAACATCTGGTCTGTCATGTAGACAGCTCTAGAGAATAAACCGCAGGTAAAGGAACTCCATATAAACGATGGGTATGTAGATAAACTATTATTTTAACGCAATCAAACTGATTGATAAAGTTATCATAGGAATTGAATATTTCTAACTGAGCGAAAAAATGCCCAGGCCTGGAATCGAACCCATCTGAGGTTTATTTTGTTGAGCTGTCTACATGACAGACCAGATGTCGTTACCAATAAGGTTATTTGAGCGAAATAAGCTCACTGGTTGTCGGCCCAGTTAGCTTAAACGGTAGAGCATTGGTCTTGTAAGCCAAGGATCTGGGTTCGATGGGCATTTTTTCGCTCAGTTGGAAATATTCAATTCGTATGATAACTTTACCAATCCGTTTGATTGTGTTAAAATCAGGGCTGCGGAGTCGGTAGGAAAAATGATCGACTCCGACTCCGACTCTGACTCCTGGATTTCTGAAACTATCGACTCCGACTCCGGCATACACACAGGGTTTCTCAAAAAGATTGAAATGCGCTTTAATTATTTACCTTTTGGAAATATGTAGATAATGCAAATTGAAAAAATGTTCAAAATTAAATAGTAATTAAGATTAAGGTTTTACTGAAACAATAATCGGTAATACAGTTACCCCCACTTAATCGGGTAAAGGATAATTGCATACTCCGCTTATATGCATAGAATTCTGTGGAACAGAAACGTTCCCCATAAGGCCAATGTTAAATATACTCGTTTTATCGCATAACAATCCCCGGTTAATTGCATAAATATCTCCAATCTACTACTAGTAATCCGTATTTTATGAATTCCTGTTATAGTGATGAATGGGAAAAAAAGGGAGAACTTTTTTTTTTTTTCTAACAATGGTTTGTTATATTTACAATCGAAGAGCAGAAATCGTCGTGAAAGGTGACTTATCTTAATTCTGGAAACTTATGCGAGTGTTGAATTTGGACAATTGTGTTTTTCTTTTAAAGCTTGCCGTACATACAGTGACTCAAGATGCTGGGAGTATTTTTTGAAAAATTCTGGAATCGGGGAAAAATAGAATCGAGACGGTCAAGAGACCAATATTTAGCGCTGGAATTGGAGAAATGCAATGTCGAGATATGAAAAAAAAATTCCTAAAGGGTTTTTTGTGTAGGCGAAAGAAAGAAAGAGATATAAATTGACAAATAATTGAAAAATAAAAAGAATTTATGCAGAAACTTTTATTTTCAAAGGTATGATTTAAAAGCAAAAATTTTCTATTTAACTTTCATTTTAATTTTCACATAAATTATAATGAAAAATTAAACCATGTACCGTAAATAGTGTTATAATACCTAATTTTTTATTACATATATTGTTATATATAGAGTAATAATAAATTATTTATTAAAGTTATTAATACAATAGTTTTTAATTTATTAGGTAAATAATTATTGTCCATTAATATTTATCATATCTGTGGTATATAATCAAATGATAGCGTATACTAATAACATTAATTGCTGTCCTCGCTTAAATGCATACCCCGCTTAAATGCATATAATTCAGTGGAACCAACTGTATGCAATTAAGCAGGACCGACTGTATTTCTATTTTCGGCCGAAATTTCGTTCGATTAGTTCTAAATACAGTAATAATACAATTATATTTTTTTACTTTTTATGGAGTGTCTACTACGATAAGTAATATACTAAAACATACTTAAACATGTATTTTATTGATTTTAGAAATTCCCACCTAACGGGCTTTAATGGGGTGATCATAAACTTTAAATCATTTCACCATATCTCAGCAGCAGTTTTAGCTATGAGCAAGACATTCAGGATAGCAAACCTATTAAAAAAAAAATATTAAGCACATCTTTCAGGAATTTTAGAAATCCCCCCCCCCCCCCCCCCCCCCCTAAGGGTGTTAAAGGGATGTACAAAAATTTTAGGACATTTCGCCATATCTCAGCAGCAGTTTTAGGTAGAATCAGGAAATCCAAGATAACAAACCTACTAAAAAAAATAGAATACTTCAGTGATTTTAGATCTATTTTGTCTATTATGTCACCAACATCGATTTTAACTCTATAAGGTAAGATTATACAAATAAGATAACACTTACGGATACTGGATTAGATAGTAAGAATTTTTTTTATCGTTGCTAGATATATTTCGTTTGATTCCAGATTCTTTTAGAGAAACCGAAAAGCGTAGCGGGCGAAGGATGCTAGTTTCTAATATTTTATTTTTATAACCGCCGTATAATCATAATGGGCATTTATAAATTTCGATTCGGAATATGCAATACATTAAATAAAAATAGCAATTATTTTACAATTAAAAAGATTCACTTACCTAAATATAATTTGAAGTTACATATACGGACAAAGGATTTCTATCTTGTCAGCTGCAAATTAAAACTAAATTACCCGAAAAGAACATATGCCTGCTTAAGAAACTAAGATATTTTCAATTTGAACTTTGAACATAATGAGTAAAGGAAAATTGTGCTTCAGATTCGGCCGCACTTTATGTGAAAGATTGACAAGTTGTCATCGCCTTTCATTCATAGACGTAAATGCTATTATCTACATCTACACTATACTAATAAAATCTTAAATAAATTAATGCCAATTTCGGGGAGATGGGGGTGGGGAATCGACGAATGAGAATAATCATAAAAAAAAGTGAGGGGGGAAAAAATGCCTGCCATTTGAGGCATAAAATGAGTTTCTTCATTTTCCTCTCAAAATTCATGAAATAATTGTTTTTTCTACAGTAGGTTAAAATTACGGTCCTCCATCGGATAGGATAACCAAATTTAGCCCGAACCAGATAGACTTTAAATGCTTCGGATCAGGTTTTGACACTTTTGATTTGACCTGATTTTTCAAAAAAAAATATGTATTGAATATTTTTCAAATGAAAAATCTATATATTTGAATATTAATGAATGTATTTAAATTCATTTTTATACAAAAAGATAAAATTGTAGCCTTTTTTATAATTGTTTATTCTACAAAATATGAACTAATTTTCTTTCGCCTCGAATTACGGTCGTAGACGACTTTTTTTCCATTTTCGGATTTGGTTGAGAAATTCCTTTTTGTCAGGTTTCGGGTTGACTTTCAGCAAAAATTTCAAATTCGGGTCGGGTGCAACCCGGCCTTTGGAAGAATCTAGTTGGGGCTTAGAAATAGAAGAACGTCTAAGTTTTGGGTAAGAAATATTTAAGAAGAAAATTGCAGTTTTTTGTTTTAATGAGGAAAATTCTATATGAGTTGTCCTATATTGTAGTGATAGCGGCTTTAATCAGTTTCATATTTTATACACATTCTATTTTATCTGAAATACTGAAAAATAAGGCAGTATAAGTTGAACAAAGGATAAGTGAAACATCCATTGTTATCTGAAGTAGATTGTTGCATTCGTTAGGGTCAGATTCGAACGGTGGTTCGGATTAAGCTGGCGCTGAATGTTTTTAGTTGTGGGCCAGTCTGATAATTACTATTGCGGGTTCGGGTCAGGTTGACCCGATTTTTCAAAAGAAAGTCCGTAACATCGTTTAACTTATAAGTCGAATAAGTAAATATATATTCCTTTTCCTACACAAAAGATAAAAGTGTTGTTAGAGATGACTATTTTTCATAATTCCAATAAAATTTTGATTTTATTTCATTTCGGATCCAGTTCATGGTTCAGGTTTCTTTCCGGTTTGCTTCGGACTGACTTAAAGTATGAATTTCAGGACCCGACCAGGAACACGGATGGACCGAGGTTAAATTGAAACATCTGTTTTTGTCTGAGATAGATTCTTTCATTGGGTTGTGTAGTCGGACCGACACGGGATTCGGATTGAGTTGGACTTAATTTACAAAAAACAAAACAAAAACCTTTAAAAACTCACTTTAATTTAATTATTGTACAATAGTGTCGTCCATGAGCTGAAGAAGTAAGTAAAGGAATCAATTTAATGACTGATGTAAGCAAAAAAATCACATCCGCCCTTTTGCCTTATATTTACTCATTAACATGTCAATAAACTGAAAAATAACTAAATATTTATTAATGTATACAGTTAAAAAATAAAATAATAATTCAGTTCATAAATTTAAAATTAAGTGTAATTGGTTTTATTTTTTATTTCACTTTAAACTGTTCAACAAAACGTTTGGAGTCGGAGTCGGAGTCGTCATATTTTTAGCGACTCCGACTCCGACTCTTTTCATCGAAAAATCACACCGACTCCGACTCCACGACTCCGACTCCGACTCCGCAGCCCTGGTTAAAATAATAGTTTATCCGTAAGTATATTCACACGAAGTAGTCTCACATAGGAGGGGCTCACAACCATAGTAGACCAAGTTGAAAAAAAAGAGAAAGTCGATTGAGAAGGTGCAGGAAATCTAAACAGATGACATATATGAGAAAGTAAAAGTATGTGAAAACAGACTTGATTTACTGTGGCGGTGGATAAAACAGATTTCATGAGTACAGTGAGACGAAAATTATTATTACATAACGAATGGCGACGATTTTTATTCTTTTGAAAAAAATTTTGCTGCATCTTTAAGCTACACAAATGCGCTACACATTAATGTATAAATGTTTTTAAAAAAGTTATTTATAAAAGCGCAGAAGCAGCCTAACGGAGTATCAAAACTTGTCTCAATGTGTACCACAAGTAGTACACAGTGAGACAATGTATATATTTTCATAAATCATACATTTTTACACTCTATCAATAATTTTCTGCAGTTTATGATTTCTAATTAATATCTCTAAATTTTCAAAATATTAAAAATATGAACCTCAGGTGGACAATGGCAGACCTTGGCCTACCTTCATGCAAATTTTCAGCCTCTTACGTTTAGTAAATTTCCCTAGCCATCGCACGCCCACACACACAGAGAGAAAGAGAGAGAAAAAACCCTTCTTTTATTAATAAATAACTTTTTTAACATCAGAACCACACAGTAGGTACACAATAAGACACGTCTCACTGTGTACCACAACTGTGTATCTCACTGTGTACTTTCGTTACGTTGTAACAAAATGGATGCCACATCTGTTACATCACTTTCATCGCTTTAAAAAGTTTATGTCGTTGTGCCGAAATAATCTATTATTAGATATAGCAAGGTTTGGTTAAGTAAATATATGTCATATTGAAGGAATTAAATAAACTCTAAAATCGACGTATATGTAACTTTAACCACTATAAAATAAGGAATTATTTACTATTTTGTCGGACGAGTAACTGTGCCGAAACTACATCCACGTCTTGCATAAGATGAGGTCGTTATGTGTGTGTGCCAGCTTGAAGAAAAAGTTACAACTATATGTCAAAGTGGCTGCTGTCTCACTGTGTACTCCCCTACCCTACCTTCTAAATCAACTATCTCATTTTATTATTAATGGACTTGGTCTACTATGGTTGTCAACCTCTCATATAAAGATCTGATCCTTAAAAATATGCTAAAAAGGAATTTTACTGAATCCATTTCCCTTTAAATGATTTAGAGTTGCAATTCTTTTTCTTTAATTTATGTTTTTTTTTCCTGATATCATTGTATTCTAAGTGACAAAAATTTAACCTATATCTTCTAATTCCACTTACTGAAGTTGAAATGAAAAATGTAGAGATTTTCATGAATTGATAAATATAGTATCAAATTAATTTTTACTCTAGCAATTTTCTAACATTTATTCTCCTCAACTTTATTAAAAAGTACTCAATAATATTTAAAAAATAGTCTAAATTCATCATTAAACACTCACCTCTTCAAAGTTTAAAGAATCGATCACTTGATGTCCATCAGGACAATAAGTTGAATTAGCCCCACAAGCTGGAAAAAATATATATATTATACGATTTTGGCATAAAAATATGTAGTTTTAAAAGTGGATCAAAAAGTGTGTTTGTAAAATTATTAACAAGTAAACAAAATCTGGTTCCTTTCGATATAGTTATACAAATCACACGTTATAAGGTAAACAGACAGGAGTAACTGGACCCACGAGGTAACTGGGCCGTAGGCTATTTTATAAAAAAACCGTTGATGTTTTTTAAGTTTCAGCTTTTGTCAACATTGCACCCCCATTCCTACTTCTTAAAAGAACGTGTGTCAACTCAATCATAACCATGCCTTTGCTGTGATAGGTTGCCGAAAATTTAGGTTTCGTTTTAAAAAACAACCTCCTTTGGTTGAACTTCCTCGGTTTTTTATTAAAATACGGTAAGTACTTTTATTAAACAATCTCTTTTTTTTTTAAGATTAGACACATAAATACATTCATATTATCAGGTATCTATACATATTTACTCCATCTTTCAAAGGTAAGGGCGGTGTTCCAGTTACCCCATAAATTTTTCAAGAATGGGGTAACTGGGACATGTTTCAGGAGTAACTGGACCCTATGGGCTTAATTACCCCAACTGTTATAAATATCTTTTTGAGTTTCTCTTACTACGGTAAATTAATTTCTCCATTTTTTTGCTTGCAATAAAGAAAATTACATAATATCTTATTAAAATTACATAATAAAATTTTAAAAAGGCACGTTGGGGGGTATCAAACCAAATTTCTTAAGTGTGATAGCTATAGCTCGAAATTATACGATACAGATGAAGGGGCGTACATAAGGCAAAGTGAGATTTTAGAAAATTATCGAAACGAATAAAAAATAGTTCTGTTCGATATAAAAATAGGGTTACATTCTCCACAGATTTATTGGACATATCGAACTTCCATTGTGGTAAATAAAAAAGAGAATGAGATACTTAAGTACTTACATAGCCGTTTGTTCATAGATTTATCTTGTTATTTTTTTTCTTAAAAATGCCCATGTATCTCTATCCCTCTCTTTTATACTTATTATCTACTAAAACACATAAGTACTTACTTAATTTTTCTGTTTTTTGTATAAATAAAAGTAATATTTTCACTTTTAGTACTTTTTTTTTACACATTGACAGTAAAGGTTTCCATTACTCGCTCTTTAGTTGATATATAATTTACATGATCTGCCTGGTTTAAATTCTTTTTAGTTGTTTACACTTATTCAAACGGGACCTGATACCCAATATTAAAAAAAATAAAAATAAAATAAAAACGCGTGTGGAACATAGACCCTCCTGGTCCACCTGCCCCATTTTTATGGGGCAACTGGACCCATGGGGAAAGAAAGATGAAATATATATATACAGTACAGCCCCGATTATCCGCGGAATTGGGTAGCAAGGGTACCGCGGATAACCCGAAAAAGACTGAAAATGCGGTGCAAACACGAAAAAAAGAAAATTCAACATAAAAACTATGTTTTAGTGTACAGAAAACATAATAAAACGTTTAAAATTACATATGCATAGTACAACAGAAACCTTTGCTTTACGTCGAAATCACTAAAATAAAGAACAGTAAACAAGAAACAATGCCATACATACTGTACAAAAAGAGTTCAGTTACACCTTAAAAAAAAAAAAAAAAAAAAAAAAAAATCAGTCACTTGTTTTTGCTTCTTGCTTTGGAAACAACTTTCCTTTATTCTAAATTGTAAACTATTGTTTTCCTTTTAGTATGGAATAATTTTTCTCTCAAAAATGAAGCTATCCGTGATATACTCTCCTGGAATTCATCATAATAGACTTATTTAATTGATAAATATTTTAATTGCTGTGTTTACGTTTGGTCAATAAAATCAAGAAAAGACATCAAGACTTTATATCTGATATTTCAAACATGGCAACCGGATCTAGAAATATTCTTCTGTTTCTTTCGAATACATGAATTTTGCTGTTTATATTTATTAGTAGGTCTTATTGTATTTTCCTTGCTGTTGGCTTGAAAAAAATATTAATTTATTTTAAATAAAATTTAATAAGGATTTAAAAAGTATTATAATATAAGGGGGATTAAAAAAAAATATATATATATCCTTCTATATATAAAAAAAAGTTTTGATTTGGAAATGGACCAATGAAAATCTGCGTAGATATTCCGGGTAGATCCACATCCAATTTGAATGCTTAAGCATGGCCTTTCATCGTTAATATTAAAAAAACTGTTGCATACAAAAATATGAAAACCGGTGGTATTATAGAGAAATGTTTGATAAACATGCTGATGCAGACAGTTTTCAAATCGAAGAATTATTTTAAGAGATATTTAATGTTAAAGTTGGACAAAATCGTTCCATTAAAAAAGTTTTAATGGAGCAAAAACTATGCATGAGAATTTAATCATTTTTAGATCATTTTATACGTTATAAGTTCCCGGTGTGCAGATTGTATTTATTTTTATTATTTGACTCATTTTGTGAGGTTTTATTTCAATTTTAAATTCAAATTTTCAGCATTTCGAGAGATATTTTTTACAAATTTTAGAAAATGTTATTAATTTAAACTGTTGCCAGTTGTATAAACAGCGCAAACAATAATGTTTACTTCAAATTAAAAATTTATTTTACACTTGACTATTATAAACAGAAAATATAAAAAGCAGGAACACATTGAAAATTACGTCATAAAAATTATAATTACACGTGAATTTTAAAAGAGACAGAATATTGTAAGATAATAAATTCATAAATATACGTTAGAAGTCTTAAATAGGAGAATTTACGTCATATTTACGTCACATTACACTTATTATATAAAATGAACAAAAAATAATGTTGCAAAACAGTTTAAATTTAAAAATTGCTCGAGACATTTATTTGATAATTTAAGATGATCATAATATTTCATTTCTAACAAAAGTATTTTTACGTGAATATTTAAAAGAAAAAGAAAAGTTTGGTGAAAATTGTTTCAGATTATAATTCTCAGATTCAAATTATAATTCAATCTTCCGAAATCTTTTTAAAGCCGATCAAATTATCGTGCTGTTAGAGTCTGCGGTGTCTGAACGAGGGTTGACGAGCGTAGCTCGTAGGGGGCAGAGCCCCCTAGTATATATATATATATATATATTTCGCTTCGCGGATAAACCGCAGCGCGAATAATCCGCTCGCGGATAATCGGGGCTTTACTGTATATATATATATATTAGATATTAAAATGTAATTTTGAACATTTCTGTCTCATAGAGGGAACCTAACTGAACACATTTACAAAAGTTCAGATTTTAATTCAAATGAATATTAGCCTTTTGAAGCTGAATTGCCAGAATCTCCAATTGTAAAATCATGGCCCAGTTGCCCCACGTAACCTTGCTGCATTCTTAGAGGAAATTAAGGTTGATCCTTTTCTATACAATAATTGTAACTGAATCTCTTTTATAAGCTTAATTTTTATGGATCATTTCCCAAAGATGGATCATTACCTATCATAACCCAAAGTTTTCACTAGCTTTGCTTCTTCCACTATTCATTGCGCATTCACTTTAAACTATAAAAATTAAGCATTTCATAAATCACAAATCGTCACTGTGATAGAAGGAAATATTACCTTTTAAATTTAATACATAAATACTAGTAAGCATATTAACTTTGTATATTAATGCTGTTCCATTTCTAGCTCTTCCAGTATTTCGGAATTTATCAAAACAAGGGGATATACCGTTGCCATCGAAAAACTCAAGGCCAGAGGACACGAGTGTGACGTCACAACTAATCGACCGACTTCCCACTAGTGTTGGAATTCACACCGGAAAATTTTGAATAGCAATTTTATTTTATTTTATTTGTGAAATATCTATCATCTTATAAAACAATAATAACTATTTAAACTTACTGGTGAGAATTTGGAATTCCCCAATAAAAGATCAGCGGCAACACTGTGGCATTCCGCATCTGGCTGAATTTTTATTTAGGGATTGCGAATTCTCACCAGGCCGTTCTAGAACTAGAAGTCGCTCGATTAGTGATGACGTAACACTCGTGTCCTCCGGCCTTGAGTATTTCGATGGCAGAGGATATACCCGGGCTTTCCATGTTACAGAATATAGATGAAAATCCTATTTTTTTTTATTATTGAAAACTCTAATAGAACATTTAATATATTTTTTAAGATTGTCCACTAAGAATACGAAAATCATTTTTACATGAAAAATAGCAATTTTGCATTTAAATAAAGTTTTGAAATTTCTTTAATGTGATGCATTCGTATTGACCTCGTGCCCGAAGAGATCGCCAAAGATTGCTATTTACAGTGACGACATTTTGATTCTGATCATTTTAATGCTTTAAGACAATAGTTCGATTACATTAAATTTACTTAAATTTGTGTTTTATTTATGTTTCATTATTTAATTTATTCACTGATGAAGTTTTAATTTCGTTGTGGAATATAAGCCAGAAATAAATGCTGAACTATTTACGAGTAGAATAGATTTAAGTGCAATCGGATTTATCTTTCGTAATCGTCTATCTACATGAGATAGAGATATATTAAAAAAATCCTGCTTGGAAATTATTTTAAAAACCATAAAAAAATAACTGATTTTTTTTACCTAAAAACAAATAGCTTTATTTCCAGGTAGCCTGTGCACTTAGCTGAGTTTTTTCAATTTTGCCACTTATACCTCTTGGCTTCTGGGGTTCTCATATATATTTGAAATACCTTGTTTTAAACCCCTACTTTTATTAAAGAAAATCACACACACTCACAAAAAAAAAAAAAAAAAAAAAAAAAAAAAAAAAAAAAAAAAAAAAACTTAGTTGAAGAATATAGAGGAGATGGTCCAAATACCGGCTACTAGGTGTTCTGAGAACTGAGCGCAGCGCAGCCAAGCGGCGATAAGTAGAGTTAGTAACTTTAATTGAGAGAAGAAAGTTACGAAAAGTACGTCGCTGAAGTCTGTCTTATTTATAAACAGTAAATGCAAAAGTGTCGAAATGACGTAATCTGGTGCATCAAAAGTTTTTCAGATATGTATACTGTAGACCATGATCTGTAGCAAAAAATATTTTATACAACTATTGCATTTTTAAGATAATCACTTTTTTGGAAATCCAGGTTCGTAAGTCCTTGAATAATTAAAGACAGGCACAAAATAAGAACTCTGCAAATTTGAAGACAGGATGAGTTTATTGGATATGGACATGAAATATGCAAATGCCAGAGAGGGACCCTTTTAGTTAGCTGTTAACAGTAAGATGTATAGAGAAGGAATGAATAATTTGTTAGATATCGTTGCCAATGTGTCGAGCCAAAATCTTGGTAACCTGGACCATTATAACCCCAAAGATATATCACTTAATGCAACTTTGAATTAAAAAATAGCCAAAAGGACCGTTGATTGGCGTTTTAATATTTCAACGTACAAATATGAATGTCAAAGCTAAATGATGGGAAATATGCATTTAGAAGCAGCAACGGAGATGCAGGGCGCCGATTTTAATATAAACAGAGTATAATATTTGCGGCCGAAAAGACAGTTGTATTGACGATAAAACTGAAAATTAACACTGAGTGTATAAATAATTGCTACGACTGGAGCATATGGCTAAATAATATCTTTTTTTATATATTCGTTAACCGAAGGAAAATATGCTCGAACAGTTAATGATTTCAGGATGAAGGACTGATGAGAAACAGGTTTGTTTGTGATTTATTTTATTAACGGCTTTGGCTGAACTTGGGAAAGTTAAGTAACTGAAAAATAAAGCGCAAGAGAAGAAGAAAGAGATATATTCTTATTAGAAAGGAAAGGAAGTTTTGATTCAATTTATAATTATGAAAAGAGAAATTAAATTTTAAAATGGGGAATTTAATTTTAAACTAGTTGGATGTGCCAATCCCAAAACTTTCTTCTATCTTATACATCTTAATATTTCAAAACCTAGTTACACATGTTAATACTTCAATATTATTAGTTCAATACTATACCAACTTTGATTTTCATCTTAAATTTCTGCTCAAGTCAATTAAACGGACTAAAAACGAGTTAATCTATATCATGATATTTGTTAAAATTATTAATTTTTCCTTATTCTGTCGTTATCAGCTGTTTTCGAATAGCCGGCATAGCATGAAGCGAGTTCCCGCCGCTGCATGAGCCGCCGATGCACAATAGAACTACGAAAAATCAAGAAAAGTATACAAAAATCGGTAGCACGGAGCCCCTTTACCGCGCAATATTTCCAAATTCAAGGAGAACCTGTTGGCCAAAACCAAAAACAAGCACAAACATTTTGGTTCAATTGTATGCATAATTTTATACGCTGTTCGATGGTACAATAATGAAAATGGCACAGAGATCGGAATTATAGCGCCCCCTTCTTTCGGAATTTTTTCAAGTTCAGGAGGACTTGTTTGCCATAGCCAGAAACATGCACAAAAAATTTGGTTCAATTATATGGATAACTTCATACACTTTTCGATGGTACAATAATGAAAATGGTACAGACATCGCAATTATAGTGCCCCCTTCCGGCAGAATTTTTCCAAATTCAGGGAGGACCTTCGTGACATGACCAAAAATAAACACATAAAATTTGGTTCAATTCTATGCATAACTTCATACACTTTTCGGCGGTACAATATTCAAAATGGCACAAAAATTGTACAAAAATCGCTATTACAGCGCCCTCTATGAGCGATTTTTTTACAAATTAAGGGAGGACCTCCTTGCCATAGCCAAGAACTTAAAATTTTTTTTTGGTTAAATTCTATGCATAACTTCATACACTTTTCGATGGTGCAATATTCAAAATCGCACAAAAATCGCTATTACAGCGCCCCCTAACGGCGAATTTTTTCCAAATTGAGGGAGGACCTGCTTGCCATAGCCAAAAACTTAAAATAAAAATTTGGTTTAATTCTATGCATAACTTCATATACTTTTGGACGGTACAATATTCAAAATCGCACAAAAATCGCTATTACAGCGCCCCCACCGGCGAATTTTTTCCAAATTAAGGGAGGACCTGCTTGGCATAGCCAAAAACTTAAACTAAAAATTTGGTTCAATTCTATGCATAACTTTATACACTTTTCGATGGTACAATATTCAAAATCGCACAAAAAACGCATTTACAGCGCCCCCTACCGGCGAATGTTTTCCAAATTCAGGGAGGACCTGCTTGTCATATCCAAAATCTTAAACTAAAAATTTGGTTCAATTCTATGCATAACTCCATACACTTTTGGATGGTACAATATTCAAAATCGCACAAAAATTGTTATATCAGCGCCCCCTACCGGCGAATTTTTTCCAAATTCCGGGAGCACCTGCTTGCCATAGCCAAAAACTTATAATGAAATTTTGGTTTAATTTTATACATAACTTCATACACTTTTTGATGGTACAATGGCGACAGACAGACGGACAGACGGACGGACGGACAGACGGACAGACGGACACACAGACAGACAGACATTTTCTATAAACATGTTTTTTGGAATCTCTGACCCCTAAAACATGCAAATCCGTCGAAAACCGGAAGTCGAAAAAAATTTCGATTACAATACTTTCTTCTATTGAAGATAGAAGAAAGTAAAAAGAAGATAAATAATGATATGTGATGATATGTTATATTCAGCATCACAATATGTGTCTCTCATTTTTACTTTCTTCTATCTTCAATAGAAGAAAGTATTGTAATCGAAATTTTTTTCGACTTCCGGTTTTCGACGGATTTGCATGTTTTAGGTGTCAGAGATTCCAAAAAATATGTTAATAGAAAATGTCTGTCTGTCTGTGTGTCCGTCTGTCCGTCCGTCCGTCTGTCCGTCTGTCTGTCGCCATTGTACCATCAAAAAGTGTATGAAGTTATGTATAGAATTAAACCAAAATTTTATTATAAGTTTTTGGCTATGGCAAGCAGGTTCTCCCGGAATTTGGAAAAAATTCGCCGGTAGGGGGCGCTGTAATAGCGATTTTTGTGCGATTTTGAATATTGTACCGTCCAAAAGTGTATGAAGTTATGCATAGAATTAAACCAAATTTTTATTTTAAGTTTTTGGATATGGCAAGCAGGTCCTCCATGAATTTGCAAAAAATTCGCCGTTAGGGGGCGCTGTAATAGCGATTTTTGTGCGATTTTGAATATTGCACCATCGAAAAGTGTATGAAGTTATGCATAGAATTGAACCAAAAAAAATTTTAAGTTCTTGGCTATGGCAAGGAGGTCCTCCCTTAATTTGTAAAAAAATCGCTCGTAGAGGGCGCTGTAATAGCGATTTTTGTACAATTTTTGTGCCATTTTGAATATTGTACCGCCGAAAAGTGTATGAAGTTATGCATAGAATTGAACCAAATTTTATGTGTTTATTTTTGGTCATGTCACGAAGGTCCTCCCTGAATTTGGAAAAATTCTGCCGGAAGGGGGCACTATAATTGCGATGTCTGTACCATTTTCATTATTGTACCATCGAAAAGTGTATGAAGTTATCCATATAATTGAACCAAATTTTTTGTGCATGTTTCTGGCTATGGCAAACAAGTCCTCCCTGAACTTGAAAAAATTCCGAAAGAAGGGGGCGCTATAATTCCGATCTCTGTGCCATTTTCATTATTGTACCATCGAACAGCGTATAAAATTATGCATACAATTGAACCAAAATGTTTGTGCTTGTTTTTGGCTTTGGCCAACAGGTTCTCCTTGAATTTGGAAATATTGCGCGGTAAAGGGGCTCCGTGCTAGCGATTTTTGTATACTTTTCTTGATTTTTCGTAGTTCTATTGTGCATCGGCGGGGACTCGCTTCCTGCTATGCCGGCTATTCGCAATCAGCTGATAACGACAGAATAAGGAAAAATTAATAATTTTAACAAATATCATGATATAGATTAACTCGTTTTTAGTCCGTTTAATTGACTTGAGCAGAAATTTAAGATGAAAATCAAAGTTGGTATAGTATTGAACTAATAATATTGAAGTATTAACATGTGTAACTAGATTATTAAGATGTATAAGATAGAAGAAAGTTTTGGGATTGGCACATCCAACTAGTTTAAAAATATACTGACCTGTTTTGGCTTGAATTAATGATTAAGTTATTTTCTAGACATATTTAGTTCTCAATTGCCGCGCGCACATTATTGGTATTTTATTATATGAATGACCAATGCCGGTTTTAACTTTACAATAGCAGTGGTCCGAATACCGGCTACCTAGACTGGTCTAAATACCGGCTAGCCGGTATTTGGACCTCTCTCGGTTGCTCTGCTTGAAGGGCAGAAAAATAAATTAATTTGAATAGTTCCATAATTAATTTCAATCGTTCAAAATAGTTCCAGTCCCATTTCTCAATATGAAAAAAAGCAACCGTGACCATAATTCTTCAAGAGAACTAGGAGCATAATGGAAGAAGACTGAGAGGTAGTCTTTGAAAATTTTATACATTTGACAAAAATACCTGTTCATTAAAAAATACATACTTTTCTGTGCATAAGAAATGTTATTAACCAATAAAATTTATTAAAATAATAATATTATTTCTTAATAATTGTCATTAGCTCTATTTGTGTGATCTTTTGGGAAAAAAACTTAGGTAACCGGTATTTAGACCCCATTTTCAAAACTCAAAATTTGAAGACTTTCGGAATTTTGCTTTTTATGAACAGAAAACGCTTTTTAAGCTGATTTTTTTTTTTCGCTAAACGGGTGTAAAACATGTCAAGGTACCCTGCTGTCACTTTTTCTTTTACTAATTTTGAAAATTGTAGGAATTAGATTAAAAAGAAAAGTGGTAGCCTTCTCCTCTAAAAAAAAAATATTACTTTTAAAAGCAAAAGTAATATTTTTTCTGCATTTATTTGAAAGTAACAAAAATAATTTCATTTTCGAGTAAATAATACAAAGAAAACTTACTTTGATTATTAATGTTGGCCCACTGATTAATGATTAAAGATTCATATCCGTAGTAGAACCATGATATATATTTCACCCAAATAAAATATATTGGAACAGTTCTAAAAAATAAAAAAAAATACATTACATGGTTAGAAAACTCAGAAATTACAAACACATATTAGCATTATTTTCCAGGATTTTTTTTAAAAATCAAATATCTTCCGTAATGCAATAAACATATTAAATTAAATACAACAGTCTCTTGTTATATCGCTCATTTCGGGAGAAGATAATAGAAAAACGCGTTATAAACCGAATACATAAAAAAATATGAATGATAATCTACAAGCAAATGATCTATACAATTGTTTCCAAAACAGCACTATATTACATTATAAGTAGGTAAAAAAACAACATTTATAGCACAAAAACGCCTTTACTTGTTGCAAACTAGTATCGGTAGCCATAGCGTATCGTCATCAGCACAAAATAGGATCAAATTTTGCACTGATAATGGTACTCTATGGCTACCGAAACTAGTTTGCAACAAGTAAAAGTGTTTTGGTGCATATTTTGCACTCATGACGGTGCGCTATGGCTACCAAAAACTAGTATGCAACAAGTAAAAGTGTTTTGGTGCACCAAGAAATTTCTTATTGTACTTTATACTCATGTTGCAATTTCCTTCACAAAATTAACCATGTAGAATAACGCTTACTTATCAATATACGCAGTTATGTGGCTGTTCTCAAATCCCCTGTTCAACAACACGAAGCTTTCTGATACATTTTCCGACTCAATTTTTAAATGTAAACGCATAAAAATTAGCAGGCCTGTCTATGTAAGCGATATCAGTTGTCCATTTTTTGATAAATAAGATACTTATCGAGTTACAAGCAATTTTGGTCACTTGTTAGGCTTTCGTTCATCTGACGAAATCCTATTCGTCTCACTTCTCTGTCTGTTTGTCCGTCTGTCACAAAGCCCGTTCTCAGAAACTGTACATGTTGGAGACTTGAAAATTTGCATACTTATAGCTGAATACCTCACATGAACGACAAATCATAAAATTTTTAAAAAGTCTTATATTTACTTCTCCGGTCTCTAACTTGTGTATTTTAAGCAATTTTTCTATCTCAGCTCCTAATTAAATTGGAGACTTGAAATTTTGCATACTTATAGCAGAACACTTGCGATCACACGAAAAATCATAAAAATTTTAAAAAGTCTTATAATATTTACCCTACCGATTCTAACTTGTGTATTTTAAGCAATTTTTCTAACCCCCCCCCCCCTTTTCATCCAGGGGATACTTTTCTAACTTTTGCGGACACCCCTCAAGTGATATATCATTGCGCAGCCCTTTGACCACTCTTTCATATTATGCATCATAACCTTACATATTTTAGTTCTACTTTTTACCGCCGGGGAGTGCCTACTTATCTCGGATGCTATGGGCCCGATCTCCTCGACTAATGTATCTACGGATAGGCTATACAAACGGAGTTTCGTTCGGATAGAGGTTTGTTTAGAATAGGGTGCGCCCCCTGGTTCCGAAATGTGGAACTAACATATTTTGCCAAAGGATAAAGTGTTTTGAAAGAATATTAAACGAAACCCTTTGTGCGATATGTGTTCACACTTACCCACTTGTTTTTCCCTTTTCTCGCAGTCTCGTTCCAGAAATTCCGTTCAAATTACCAACTTTGACAGTATTTTCTGAAAGCTCGCTCGCGTTTATAAAAAAATGGAAAACATTTTTCGATTATATAGCTTACACCTGCCGATTTCATGCGTTTCCGAACAAAAATGAATTTAAAAACGTGTCAGAATATAGCCCCTTCTTTTTGGGGGAGACCCAAATAAAGTGCAGGCGCGATATGCAAGAGGACTACTTATCGCATTCGTAGGACTTAAAGAAAGAAATTTGACATTTCAATCAAAATAATAAGGTTATTTTGTCCAATTTTACGGAAATTTATGTAAAATTAACTTTTCATCAGTGGCCCCGCTATAATTTTTTCACGAACAGACACACGTCGTACATTTTACAACACTAACGTTTCTTTTTAGTTACGCTGTTATACATGCAACATATTTCATAATACAGTAACCCCTCGATATATCGCGCTACTTGGGAGGTATGAAAAAATGCGCGATATACCGAGGGGCGGGCCGAGAAGAGTGTTTATAAAGGAAAAATAAAGAACCTTAAATTAAGCTACAAGGTTTTCGATTTAATACTTGTTGAAAATAACTACAAGTTCAACAGAAAAGAGGGTGTGAAACGTTTAAAAAACACAAAACCGTACAATACATAATACATTTTTACTTACATTTCATATTTTTTGAAAATAAGGATTCACAGTTGTTTGTTTCTTTTATTATCTCCTTGCCGCTGGAAATTAAAGAACGAAAATGAACTCATTGCATTTCAATTATATGCTTGAGATTTCCATGTTTCAAAAGTTTTAAATGTTTTTTCGAGAAACTGAATAGTTTCGGTCATCGGAGCTACTAAATTCGTGTCAGATATTTACATTCCGTAGGATCGTAGTGATCCTACGGATCACTACGAAACGAACTACGGAACAACGAAAAAGGGCTCTTCGTTGTTCTCTTTTGAGCCATAGAACTAGTACAGTAGAGCGCCAGTTATCCGAACAAGTCGGGACGACCCTAGTTCGGACAAGGAAAAGTTCGGATAAATGGACAGACTAAGGGATGTTTATGACTATACACACGTTATCTAAGCTTAGGACTGTCAGCACCAGTTAGTGCTGGCATGTTTAATTTTTTTTTTTCATTCTTATTATTAAAATTTTTTTTCTTCTCTTTTTAACATTTTCTGAACTCCAGAGACTATAATTTAAGCAAAAGAGCTTTTGATTGTTACTTGCTTCAATGAAAACATTCTTTTCAGTGCTGTCATATTTCTAATTCGTCTTAAATACTTTAGTTGAATAGGAAATAGGATCAACGTTCTTCTGCCGTTCGAGCCATTTTCCAAACATTCAAAGGCTTCGTTATGGGATGGACCTGGGTTATATTCAAAGCATTCGTTTTCATTTTCTTCATGAATCTCATCTACAATCTCATCATAATTTGAAATCTGATAGCCAGGGTCCCGTACTTCACTATTTAACCACCCGTTAATTCCATTTTCTTCATAGCTCAGGATTCTTCTCATCTCCTTTATTGTTTTACGTTCCACATTTCTGATCCACTATCAGTTTTATCTTCACTTAAAATTTCATTCCAAGCCAATGGATAATTGGGAGTTCGGTTAAAATTTTTGGGGGGGAGAAATAGGCTGTTTGGATAACTGGAAATTCGGTTAATTGGAGTTTCGTTAATCGGCACTCGTATCTTTTTGAACTGCTGAAATGATTTCTGCGTCAGTCAAATTTTGAAATATGGGTTCATTGTCGTCAAAATGTTTCCATTCATTTGCATCGTTTACAGAAATGTCCATGTCTAACTGATTGGCAGCTTCAAGGATGTCATGTAATTTTTCCTCATTTGAGCTACTTTGTGTTTCAGCGTCCATTTCATCGTTCTTTATTTTCATCGGCTTATTCTCCGGGATTTTAATCCTTTCAATTGGAATTTTTAATTTCTTCTATCTTTACACGATGAAAGTATTGGATTCGTGAAAATTTCGGATTTTGACGGATTGACACGTTTTAGCCCTTCACTGCACGACGTGCTACATCTGGCACATACCTAAAAATACTGTGATTCTTATTATGTGCCATGAATTTGGCCAATAGGATCTCTATCCTTGATTAAGAACAGTCCAAAGAATGAAATAACACTTATTTTGCCCATGTCAGATGGCTGCATTTGACAAAAAATTAGAATTTGTTCTTCGGAAACCAAAACAATTTTGATCAAATTATTAAGGTAAAATTTACTTTCATTATTTTTAGAGAATACTTAAAAATATTAATCTAAAGAAAGTTGCAGACGTTTTAAGTAGATAAAATATATTAATTTAAGCTCATTTAGTTGTAATATATATATATATATATATATATATATAGCAATACAATATTTTAAAACCCTAATTGTGTAAATAGGGAACACGCCATAAAATATCAAATTTTAGCTGAAAATTTGAAAATTAATTTTTTTTACTATTTTTCCCATTATTAGAACGATATATGGAATTCAAATAATTTTTTTCATACAAATAGAAAAAATCGTGCAGTGAAGGGCTAGGGGTCAGAGATTCCAAATAACATGTTTTTACAAAATGTCTATTTGGGAGTCTGTGACTCTGTCTGTCAGTGACATAAATTTTGTGGTAGTTCTATCTCAAGAACTAATCCACGGAATTTAATAAAAATTTATATTCAGGTACTCCCTGATATAAATTGATGCTGATTAATTTTTGGTGTAAATCTCTCAACAGGTAGCGCTGCTATTCTGCATTTTCCCTGATATCCGTAATAGTCCTATTTCAAGAACTAATACACGGAATTTCAGAATCCTCACGATGGCATAATTGTCATTTAATTTTGGGCACATGCGATAGTAAATTTTGAGGTATTAACATGTATGAGATAGAAGACAGTTCTGGGATTGCCACATCCGACTAGTTTGATGATGTTTCATGGAATTTCGAGCCATGCTTTCACAGAAAAGAAAAAAAAAACAAGTCAGATATATCAATCCCAAAACTTTCTTCTATCTCATACATGTTAATACTTCAACGCTATCACAGTGCAAAAATTAAATGGCAATCTATGCACATCATGATGATTCTGAAAAGATGAAATTTCGTGCATTAGTTCTTGAGATATGAATATAGCTGAAATCGTGTAAATCCAGCAAAAAAAAAAGCACAGCAACGCCACATATTGGGTGATTTACACCACAACCTAACCAACAACTTATGTCAACATGTAACTGAATATGAAGTTTAGGAAAAATCCGTGCATTAGTTTTTGAGACTATTGCGAAAATCGCTAAAAATCCAGCATAGCAGCGCCACCTACTGGACTACTGACGCCAAAACCTAATTAGCAACGACTTGTGTCAACGTCTAACTGAATCTGAAGTTTGATGAAAATTCTTGCTTTAGTTCCTGAGATAAATTGTGAAACTCATGGGAAATGCAGCACAACATTGCCACCTACTGAGTTATTTACACCAACACGTAATCAGAATCAATTCAGTTCAAGGACTAACTGAATCTGAAGTTTGATGAAAATGTGTGCATTAGTTCTTGAGATAGTGCTATTGCGGAAATCATGTAAATCCTGCAAAATACAGCATAGCAACGCCACCTGTTGGGCGATCTACACAAAAACCTAAATAGCCCCAACTCATATCAAGGACTAACGGAATCTGAAGTTTGATGAAAATCCGTCGACTAGTTTTTGAGATAGAGCTGTTGCGAAAATCGTGAACAATGGAGCATAGCAGCGCCACCTGTTGGGAGATTTACACTGAAAACTAATCAGCATCAATTTATATCAGGGACTATCTGAATATAAATTTTTAGTTCTTGAGATAGAGCGCCCACAAAATTTGTGTCACATACAGACAAACAAAGTCACAGATTCACAAATACACAGACTCACAGACAGACACTTTGTAAAAACATGTTTTTCGGGTTCTCTGACCCCTAAAACGTGTAAATCTGTCGAAAACCAGAAGTCGAAAATTTTCACGTATCCAGTACTTTCTTCTTGTAAAGATAGAAGAAAGTAAAAAATTGCATCTTAAGTGAGATTTTTTGTACATATTATAAAAAGTCTTTCCTACATCTTCTAAAAGTATCTTGGTTAATAGCTCTCGGCGATAATTTCTTTTGAAAATTGAGATGACACCTTGAACGAGTGGTTGTAAAATGCTTGTTGTGTTCACTGGTAAGAAAATAGCGCGGAATTTTTTATCTCTTGGAAATGAACTCTGTTTCGTCAGGATGGGCTTTGCAATTGTCCAAATGGAGCAAAACCTTTTCTTCTAATCCTTTGTTTCTAAGGTGTAACTGAACTGAAGGAAAAAATTCCTTTCGGCGTTCGGCCAGTACCGGGAGGAAGAGGTAGCTTGCATATTTCTTTGTTTTAAAAAATTGCAAGTTTTACTCGAAGCTAATTTTACTCAAATTTTAAGAAGCTAAAATACGACGAACACGATAAGAGAATAGTCGTCAATACTGAATTTGTATGAGAATTGCTCCAAATTAGTAAGCTATAGCCAAGTTGGCATAATTTATGGTACTACTATGTAAAACAAAATGATAACTCTGCGTGACGCATACCAATTCCATTCCTACAGAAATGATTTTTTAAAACGTGGAGTATAAAATTTACCTACTCACAAGAGCGTCTTCGTCATGCCAATTTCATGAAAGGCACACAATAGTGCATTGGAAATCGAAGAAACCGGTTTTATTCCAAATGGAACAAATAAATTGATGAATAACAATGATCTTCAGGCAATTTCACTTGAAAAATATTTCTAAAATATCACGAAATGTACGCGAAATGAGACAAAAAATTTATTTTATCCAGAAATCAAACTCGTGATAGTAGAGTTATCACGTTGTTTGTGTTTCTTGATAATAAGAATAAAAACAGAGGTTCTTACGCATTGTTAAGATAGAAACCACCAAACAGTAAAAGGGGCATCAACAACGGAGTACCTAGACTCAAAGCTACATCCGTAGAACTGCTCATGCACGACACCATATAACCTAGAAAATAAAATAAAATAAATAAATACAAGAACGAAAAATCATGCGTACGGCATAGATTATGAAACATTTTCCAACATATTAAGGATATGTTAGAAAATGCTCTTTTGTTTCAAGAACATTCCACCAGATGGCAGCATCAGACAATCCTTTTTATTTGGTCTACTGTGACAGACACTCAGAACAGTTAGTGTTTTTTCTCATTCCCTTATAACAGTTGGCAGCAAAATGCTGGTGGATTAAAAATCCAATAATATTCCAAAGGAATATAATATGTTAAAAAAAAAAAAAAAACTGCAACAAACCATAGTTCAAAGTATTTCTTTGTGTTTGTAAACAGTCTTATTCATCTGTTTTGTTTTATTGTGAAGTGTAATCAGTATTGTGTCCAGCATATATATTATTCTAGTGTATTTAATCTTCAAATAAATGTTTTTTGTTCATCCTAAGAAGAATATATTTCTATTGCAATGCATCAAAACATAAAGGTAAAACTTTTAACTTTTTATTGTTTACCTATTGAGGAATTTTGTATTCATGCCTTCCATATGGAATAACATTCCAACAGTCGATTATGAGACTGAAGTTATCTCAATTTTAAATATAATAATATGAAAGAAGAAAATATAATATAATTAAATTCAAAGAAATAATTATTTTCTGAATGTTGGTATTTTTCACAAGTGAAAAATATATAAAAGAAAATTCAAAGAATTGTTCTTATTTTGAAATCAAAAGTATTGTGTATTGATAAGAAAAGAAATTATTTTGAATTTTATTTTGTCAATTTCTTATCGAAATTTTATTATACAAGTTGCAAATGTAAATTTATGTTTTAAACAAACAATTGAACATTTAAGAACAGTTTTTCTGAAATCAGAAGTAACTTCAAAAATTGTTCTCAAGAATTTTATTTTGTTCTTATTTCGTCATTGCATTATATTTGAGTTTATAATTGTTGTTTTGATGTATTAATAAGATAACAAGTTTCATTTTCTGTGAAATAAGCAAATATTATTATATTATAATGTCTAGTATTAAAGAATCTCATTATGTTGATAAATTAACTGACGACAACTATTCAGTTTGGAAGTTCAAAATAGAACAATTGTTAATCAAAGAAGGTCTGTATGATGTTGTATTTGAACCTAAAAAGGAAAATGATAATAATTGGGCAAAAAATGATAGAAATGCTAGGGCATTAATTTGTTTAAATATCTCAGATTCACAAATAGTTCATGTCAGACATGCTAAAAGTGCTAAAGAAACACATGATCAGTTGAAATCTGTTCATGAAAGAGAAAATTTAACAAATAAACTTTATCTTCTTAGGAAGCTGTATTCCATTAAATATTATGAAAGTATTAAAATGCAGGATCATATTAATTCTGTCTTAGAATTAGCAGAAAAATTAAGAAGTATAGGTGAAGTAATACAAGATGATAATTTAATAGCTATTTTGCTCTGTTCCTTACCAAATTCTTATAGTACCTTTATAACTGCAATTGAAAGTAAATATGAAACAGGTTTATCATTAAAATATGTTCAAAACAAATTAATTGATGAGTATCTTAGAAGAGTTGAAACTAAACAAATTTCAACAAAATTTGAATCTATTGCTTTAAAGGGTAATAGGGATAAACCAAAGCATTTGAATAAGCAGAAATTTTGTTCTCATTGCAAAAAGAATAATCACAACCGTGAAGATTGTTTTCACTTAAAGGGTAATTATACTAACAAAACAAAACCAAATTTCACCCAAGATAGATCACGTCAACAGTTTAAAAAACCAAACAATTTCTCTGCCTCTACTGCTAGTCAAAATGAAAATCTATCAGATTCTTAAAACTATCATGAATCAAAGAAATAATCAAATTCTTCGAGTTTTGTTATGAAATCTCAACAAAATACAAATAAAAACAAAAATTTGTCTTTTGTTATTGATTCAGGTGCGTCTGTTCACTTAGCTAATTCCTTGGAACTGTTCTCAGAATTAAAAAGTTCGAATAAAGATACAATTACAATTGCTAATGGAACTAAATTAACTGCAAAGGGAAAGGGTAAATGCACTTTTAATATTGAAACACTTAATGGTCAAACAAATAGAGTTACATTAGATCATGTGCTTTATGTTCCCGAGTTAGATAGTAATTTATTATCTGTCCAGTCTTGTACTGAGAAAGGTTTTGTTGTAACATTTAAAGATGATATATGTTTAATTAAAAAGGGCAACATCTTAGTTGCAGATGCAAAAGCTGATGCGGGGTTATACAGATTAAAAATAATACCTACAAATGAAAAGGTATATACTGCTTCAGAAATATTACCCGTTTGTTCTAATGTTAACTGCATTCTAAAATGGCCCCAAAGGCTGGGCCATAGAAATTTGGAATCCATCAAGAAAATTCAAAAGGATGATTTAGCTTTAGGTATTACTGTGAATAATTGTTCTCATAATACTGAATGTTCAAGTTGCATAAAAGCTAAGCTAACAGAAAAATCGTTTCCAAAAGAAACACAACACAGAAGTAAAAAAACACTTGATTTGATATACAGCGACGTATGCGGTCCTGCAGAAACAAAAAGTATGGGATCAAAAAGATATTTCATTACATTTATTGATGATTACTCTCGTTATACACAAGTATATTTTATTTCTTCTAAAGATGAAGTATTTGATAAATTAAAAGAGTATGTTGCATCAACAACAAATAAATTTAGATTGAAGATTAAATCCTTGCGTAGTGACAATGGAACAGAATATTGCAACGAATCTGTCAAAGACTACCTTAAAAACTTAGGAATGAATCATGAAACAACGACGCCATATTCACCTTCCCAAAATGGAGTCACAGAAAGAAAGAATCGCTCGCTTATTGAAATGAGTAAAGCCATGCTTATAAATTCTAAATTGCCAAAAACATTCTGGGCCGAAGCCATAGCTACAGCAGCCTACTTACAAAATAGATTACCTACAAAATCAACTGAAAAGACACCATATGAACTGTGGAATGGGCATAAGCCAAATTTGAATCACCTTAAAGTATTTGGATGCAAAGCATACGTGTATGTTCATAAACAGAAGAGACAAAAATTTGACGAAAAAGCCACTGAAGGAGTCTTTGTTGGTTACGATTTAAGAAGCAAAGGATACCGAATAGGTATCCTTTGCTTATATATATATATATAATATATATATATATATTGCTTATATATATATATATATACCTTTATAGGTATAGGCGGTAGAAAAATAGTGATAAGCAGAACAGTGAAGTTTTTTGAAAATATGAACTGTGAAAATGTCTTTAAAGAAAATCCTGAAGAGCGAATCTCAGATTTAATGCATTTCAATTTTTCAGAAGAAAATCTTGAAAATGATAGTGAAGCTATCCGAATAGGAAATACTGCAGAAGAAATAAAAATGGATGAAAAATCAGTAGATAGCCCAACAACTGAAGAAAGTGAAGATAATTTCCAGAGAAGAATATCTAATAGAGAGACTAAAGGAATTCCACCAGAAAGATATTCTTACAAAACTGAAGACAGTTGTTCTAAAAATCAAGATCCTGAAACTTTTAAAGATGTTTTACAATTACCAGTAAAAGATCAACAGAAATGGTTTCAAGCTATGAAGGAAGAATTTAACTCTTTAAAGGAAAATGAAGTATTTGAGCTTGTTACTTTACCCAAAGGCAAGCACGCCATTGTCTGTAAATGGGTTTACAAAACAAAACATAATGAAAATGGAGAAGAAATAAAATGCAAAGCACGATTACTTGCCAAAGGTTTCGCTCAAAAATTAGGCACTGATTATGATGAAACCTTCTCTCCTGTCGTCAAACATACAACTATTAGAGGTTTTCTGACCTGGGCAGCTTATCATAAAGCCAGAGTATTCCAAGTAGATGTTAAAACAGCCTTTCTACATGGTAAACTAGATAATGAAGAATTATACATGCATCAACCAGAAGGCTTTCATGATGAAGAAAATAAAGACAAAGTCTATAAATTAAAAAAGGTTATATATGGTCTTAAACAAGCCGCCAAGTGCTGGAATGAAGAAATAGAGAATACTCTAAAGGCATATGGATTTAAACAAAGTGAAGCTGATCTATGTTTGTTCATAAAAGAAAAATCAAAGAAGACAATTCATCTCATACTGTATGTAGATGATATGCTGATGAGCTCAGAAGATGAAAATGAAGTTAATGAAGTAATAAATTACTAAAAGAAATCTTATCCCATAACATCACTAGGAGAAGCAAAATACTTCTTAGGTATAGAAATTTACAGAAAAGAAGACGGAAGTTATTTACTTTCACAAAGAAGTAAAATAAATCAATTAGTTAAGGATTTTCAGCTTGAAGAAGCCAAACCAACTTATACCCCAATGGAAACTAACTATTATAGTTTAGATAAAGAAGAAAATCTTTTATCATCAAATGATAATTATAGACAAGCTATAGGAAGTCTTTTATATATATCCTCATGCACAAGACCTGATATTACCGCTCCTACACACATACTAATTCGAAGATGCAATAATCCAAGACAAAAGGACTGGAATGCTGTTAAGAGGGTAATAAGATACTTAAAAACAACGAAAGACTTTGATCTCCACATTTCTTCAAAAGAATATCCTAATATAGTTGCATACTCGGATGCAGACTGGGGACAAGATGCTATAGATAGAAAATCCACCTCAGGAAATGTAATCTTCTTAAGCAATAGCTGCATTTCTTGGTTCTCACGAAAACAAACATGTGTGACATTATCGTCAGCAGAAGCTGAATATGTGGCACTGTCACAAGGAACTCAAGAGGTGCTATGGATCTTAAAATTATGTAAAGATCTCAACTTACAGCAACATTTTCCTATTAGAGTTTTTGAGGATAACCAATCTACAATTAAATTGGTTGAAAGTGAAAAATTTAAATCTCGCACTAAACATATAGATACAAAGTATCATTACATACGAGATTTGAAATCGAAAAATGTTATAGATGTTAATTATCTATCAACAAATGAAATGATAGCAGACATAATGACGAAGCCACTGCCAAAGACCAAATTTGAACTTTGTAGAAACCTTATCCACCTGGTGTCAGATTCTATCACAAAACGGGAGAGATGTTAGAAAATGCTCTTTTGTTTCAAGAACATTTCACCAGATGGCAACATCAGACAATCCTTTTTATTTGGTATACTGTGACAGACACTCAGTACAGTTAGTGTTTTTTCTCCTTCCCTTATAGCAGTTGGCAGCAAAATGCTGGTGGATTAAAAATCCAATAATATTCCAAAGGAATATAATATGTTAAAAAAAACTGCAACAAACCATAGTTCAAAGTATTTTTTTGTGTTTGTAAATAGTCTTATTCATCTGTTTTGTTTTATTGTGAAGTGTGATCAGTATTGTGTCCAGCATATATATTATTCTAGTGTATTTAATCTTCAAATAAATGTTTTTTGTTCATCCTAAGAAGAATATATTTCTATTGCAATGCATCAAAACATAAAGGTAAAACTTTTAACTTTTTATTGTTTACCTATTGAGGAATTTCGTATTCATGCCTTCCATATGGAATAACATTCCAACAGGATACTGTAACAAAACTTCACAGTTTATTAAGGTGAAAGATGATACTGTATATTTTATGAATGAATAAAAAAATGACAATTTTTCTTTATAAACCTGTTTTTTACCAAAATTACTTCTTACTTGAATTTTGGGACACCCTTTACAATAAACTACTCTACACATTGTATAAATCTATTTTGAAATGACTCATCAATATTTAGTTTTACTCAAAAATCATATACAGGGTGTTTCACTATCAGACCGACAAACTTGCAGGAGGTTTTGGGGGGCACAGAGACGATTCGGAATCACACAGCAAAGGCAGGGTCGGAAATGCAATCCTAACGAGATAGAGGAGTTATTAGGGTCTGAATCATGGTGATAGCAAATTTACATTTAAAGACCATAAGCTTAAAATAAGTCATGACTTACTTGATAATGAAGTTCCCCGAAGTTTTCTGCCTACGTGCCTTGTTCTTACCATCTACGGTTTTGCACGTTTGAGGTAGTAGAAACGTTTTGATATGGAGCACCTTCGTTGCTACCGCAAACGTCCGAAACACGCCCGATATATTCGTTCACACATTACGAAACATCGGACAACTTCATTATCGGGAAAGTCATGACTTATTTTAAGTTTGTTGTCTTTAAATGTCAATTTTAGATCACAATGATTCAGCTTCTAAAAACCCCTTATTTCGTTAGGCGTGCATTTCCGACCCTGCTATATGATTCCGAGTTGTCGCTACACCTCCTGCAACTTTGACGGTATGGTAGTTCAAACACTCTGTATAAAGCTTGTCATGATTAAATTCGAAGAGAATTTCGGCAATTGTTTCATTCAATTATTTAAATTTTTTTAAAAAAAGGGAGAAGTCGTGTACTGTAATAAATATTTACATACATTAAAATTGGAATTAACCCTTTATGTACTGAATTATGAATTCATGAAAATTTTATCTTCTAAAGCATTTTTCGTGAATTGTTTAAACTACATTAGAAGATTTACAGAATCATTTAATACATTTTAGAAGGCTTAATTTTTTAATTTATAGGGATTTTGTGCAAAATTATAACCTTATTCAAATATTTTAAATATTTTTCTTAGTACTTTGTAGAATTAGGAAATGTACAATTAGTTCTTACGATAAAAATATTTCCGAATTGAACACCCCCCCCCCTTCTCCCTCCAATGCCAAGCTGAAAAGATGCAAAGGCAAAAGAAATCATCCTTTTCAAAATATTTTTGTTTTGTGTCACCCATCATGCTTTTGGAACAAGATAAAGTAATGTATCTCTAACTCATTGTAAACTGTATTACAACGAATCGATGGATTAAATGAATTTTATAACAAGTTATTTTAATGGTACTTATAAGTACCGTCAGTAGATAAAGGGTTAATGCTATTACGAGTGTCACTTATCAATCGTAAGAGTCCATTTTAGTAGCGGGGCAGAAATAAAAAATGCGATATCACTTGTAAAAATTCGATAAATCTGAGCTGGATAGAAACATACAGGACGATTGCAAAATAGGGGTTGACATTGAAAATAGCTTACCGAAAGATGCAGCCGTGTTTGCTAAAAGAATATTAATACCGAGGTAGATCAAAAACGTTTGCCATTGAGAGTTCATTCCTGAAAAAAAAAAAACACAATCTCCACTATTATGAATGCTTTATAAAAATAAAATAACATATATTACTTTTTTGTTATAATAAATCATTGAAATTCAGAATTTTCCCTCGGATTAATAAAACGAATACCAGAGATATTCAATTGTAATACCGATAACAGAAAGGAATTTTTCTTACCCACCATCCAATATAAGATTGTTGAAAATACAACTGCCATGACTATGATCAAAGGAGCCTACAATATTAAATAAAAATAAGATTAAAATGCTGAAAGAGTCAGCTTTCATATAGTAGAAAATGAATATAAATATATAAATATATAAAAGAGGAATATGGATTATTAGAAAGAAAAAAAAACTTTACAAACAACGAGTTTACGACATCGCTTTTTGCTGGGTTTGTGTATTATTCCGCCGTAGTGACATGATATGCATAATTTTCTATAGATGTTGTTTAAGACTGGATCGTCCATGTGGAATTCTTCAGCGGATGCAAATGACATCATTTTATATAAAACAAAAGCGTGTATTGTAAGTCTTAAAACTGAAATATGTTTTGTAGAAGTGCATCATTTTCACTCCAGCGGCTTTGAAATTCTTCACAGGTGGAAATGCTTCACTTTTGAAAATAACTCAATTGAAATATCACGCTGATAAAACGCAAAGTTCTGCAACAATTTAGAGTGTCTTTATAAAAGAGAAGTGACCTTTAGGTCAAAATAATATTGGTTTGAGTGTTAGACTAACCAATATAAGATGCATTTTTTATTGTAACTATTTCTTTTTAGGTTTATTACAAATTAATGAAACAGTTCCTTCTTAAGGGTTCTCGGGACTCTTAAAGCTTAAAAATTTTCAATTTTTTATGTGTTAAACTTCTATCTTTTCTGAACATTTTGGTATGTTTGTTGCTTTGAAATTCCATTTAGAACAGAGGTTATGGCTATTAGAATGATACCCGCTCAATAGCTAAAGCGACTTTTCCGAAACTTTGAAGTCATTTTTCTCCAAATGACGTTTTTGGTTAAAACGTGCAGGATATCTCAAAAACTTCAATATTTTTCATGAAATTTTTAAAAACATATGTTGCATGTTAGTCTGTATAAACGGAACCTCAAATTTCATTTTTATTGTACAAAAAAAATGTTTTTTTAGGTGATTATACTGTTGAAAACGTCAAACTTTTGTATTAGCTCAATAAAACTTTGTATTAAAAATTAAAAAAAATGCTTTAAATATAAACTTATTTAGGTTCAGGGTCATTATTACAATCTGAAGTATAATTAGGCACAAAAAATTTCATTCTAGATACAAAATTTATTTCGTAATCCTGCGCGTAAGCTGTTATACCCATTTTCTGCTTGACAAATGTATTGACATATAAGACAGTTTGGAGCGCCCTATAAATTCTAATTCTTTATCTTGGAATTTTTTAAATACATGAAATAAAAGAACATACTTATATCTTTTAATCCAAATAAAAATTGTGTTTTTAAATCATATACATTTTAAGATATTAACTGTTGCAAATTGTCATTTTTTTCTCATTTTTTCCTAATTTAAAAATTTCTGAGATCCTTTAAACATTTTCTTTCGTCGAAATTCGACGGGTTAGACCTCGTAAAATTTTTTGTTTCTTTTCCTCATCGGGGACGATGCTTAATTCTAATAAAAGCAGAATTCCTGCTTCCTGCTTGTTTTTGTCTTTTCTTTTTATTTATATACGCATAAGCATTGCAGACTCTGAAATAATGTTAGTTTATATGTTTGTCCAATTTTGGAACGCAACTCCATGCACAGAAATTAAATTACTAGAAAACAGGAATTGCTGCTTTTTTCAGAATTTAGTGTCCCCCCGATGAATATATATATATATATATATATATATACAGGGTGATTCATAAAAGATGGGCAGAACTTTAAGGGGTTATAGTACACTTAAAGACAAATAATATTAAATAGGAGACTAAGGGTCCCAGACGTATTCCCAAGGAGATAGGGGGCATTAAAGTTTAGGGTCCGAAATTTCAAATGATTATAAAGCATGGAAAAATTGGTCGATTCGTTTGCGGTTTTTGCAAAAAATTTTCTTTATGCCAGTATTTTCTTGAAATAAAATTTTAAAGTTCAATTTCAAAAAATGCCGATAGGGGGCGCTTTAGACTTTGGAGTAACAAACAACTATTTTTTAACGTTATTTTTTGTATTTCTTTAAATGATTTCGAAAGCTTAGACTTAAACTTAAATTTTGATCTAAAAATCTGAGTCCTAACGAGTAGTTAAGTAGCATAAACTGAAATTTGAAATTTGAAACCCTTCTCCCCCCAGAACAAAAATCAGTTATTCCCGATCTTTGTGTCGTAGATTAGGCTCTAACTACTGCCGCGTTTTGCTAAAATTATTCTTTATGTCAATATTTTCTTGAAAATAAATTAAAAAAAAAATTTCAAAAAATTCCGATAGAGGGCGCTTTAGACTTTGGAGTAACGAACACACTATTTTATACCGTTATTTTTTGTGTCTCATTAAATGCTTTCTAAAGCTTAGACTTAAACTTAAATTTTCAGCTCAAAATCTGAATCGCTGAGCGTGGTTCAGTAGCGAGGGGAGGGGGTTCAAATTTCAACTTCTGAACATAGTTCAGTTTGCACTACTTAACCATGCCCAACGATTCTGTGCTTTGATACGAGGCAAAAATACAACTTTCGTCAAGGACTGCATAGTCGGAATTCACTCATAAAGGCACTGGCACAGTTGGAAACGTCGCTCATGCAAACGTTAAAGCTCCATTCCTGACGCTAGTCACCGGGTGAAGAAGGAAACAGAAAGTATGCAAATGTCAAATGGGGAAGAAGAAGAACACGTATGCAAAATTTCGACACGATTCAGGCATAAAAACCACTGAACGGTGAGTCAAGTGTAAGTCGCTGTAGTAATGAATCGGAAGATGGTGCCCTTCTCGAATAAGGAAAAGGCTGAGATGCATTTAATTTACGGAGCGGCAGATGGAAATGGTGCAGAGGCACAACGAATGTACGGAGAGCGATTTCCCAACAGGCGGTTGCCTAACCGCAAAACTTTCGAGCGCTTGCACAGACAGTTGTGTGAGACGGGATCATTTCTCGCTTCGCGGTCGAATGCAGGTCGTGCAAAAAAGGACGAATCAGTAGTTGTTGCAGAAGCCATTCTGGATGTAGTAGCGGCGCAGCCAAGTACAAGTACACGAACAGTGGCTAGGCAGGTGGATACCTCACAGTCCATGACTTGGAGGGTACTGAAGGATGAACATTTGCTCCCGTTTCATGTGCAACGAGTCCAGAAACTGTCTCCAGGGGATTATCCAAATCGTATTGAATTCGCCCGCTGGTTTCTGCAGCAGAACGCGCTAAATCCACATTTTGGACGAACTGTGCTTTTCACCGATGAATGTACCTTCACACGTGAAGGTACATTTAACACACACAATGCACATGTATGGGCGGATGTCAATCCACATGCTACGTATCCACATGCTCATCAGAGACGCTTTTCCATCAATGTTTGGGCAGGAATCCTCGGAGACCACCTAATCGGACCGTACCTTCTTCCTGAACGCCTCAACGGTAAAACATACCTCACATTTCTGCAACATGTGCTGCCAGACCTGTTAAACGTTGTTCCTCCACGCATCCGGCGGGTCATGTGGTTCCAGCACGATGGAGCGCCAGCCCATTACGTACGAGACGTCCGCAACTATCTGGACATCACATTTCCGAACAGATGGATTGGTCGAGGTGGTCCTGTTGCTTGGCCTGCTCGCTCGCCAGATCTTTCACCCCTCGATTTCTTTTTTTGGGGACGATTGAAGGCTCTTATGTATGAGACACCCATTGAATCCCCCGAGGAACTGGTCGCCAGACTTTCCGCCGCTGTAGGGGAAGTGCTCGAAAAGCCTGATGTTTTCGCGAATGTTCGCCGTTCCATTCTTCGCCGTTGTTCTGCGTGCATAACCTCTGGTGGTCACAATTTTGAACATTTATTGTAATTACATGTTAATAAATATGCTTTGGTAACATAATCCTAATTTGTGTCTTTTTACCTCGTATCACAGCACACAATGTGCGGACATGGTAAACTGAACTGTGCTCAGGAGTAGAAATTTCAAACCCCTCTCCCCAGAAACTTAACCACGTCTAACGATTCAGATTTTGGGCTGAAAATTTAAGTCTAAGCTTTAGAAAGCATTTAATGAGACACAAAAAATAACGGTATAAAATAGTTGTTCATTACTCCAAAGTCTAAAGCGCCCTCTATCGGAATTTTTTGAAAATTTTCTTTAAAATTTATTTTCAAGAAAATACTGACATAAAGAATAATTTTAGCAAAACGCGGCAGTAGTTAGAGCCTAATCTACGACACAAAGATCGGGAATAACTGATTTTTGTTCTGGGGGGAGAAGGGTTTCAAATTTCAAATTCCAGTTTACGCTACTTAACTACTCGTTAGGACTCAGATTTTTAGATCAAAATTTAAGTTTAAGTCTAAGCTTTCGAAATCATTTAAAGAAATACAAAAAATAACGTTAAAAAATAGTTGTTTGTTACTCCAAAGTCTAAAGCGCCCCCTATCGGCATTTTTTGAAATTGAACTTTAAAATTTTATTTCAAGAAAATACTGGCATAAAGAAAATTTTTTGCAAAAACCGCAAACGAATCGACTAATTTTTCCATGTTTTATAATCATTTGAAATTTCGGACCCTAAACTTTAATGCCCCCTATCTCCTTGGGAATACGTCTGGGACCCTTAGTCTCCTATTTAATATTATTTGTCTTTAAGTGTACTATAACCCCTTAAAGTTCTGCCCATCTTTTATGAATCACCCTGTATATATATATATATATATATATATATATATATATATATATATATATATACCATATATATATATATATATATATATATATATATACCATATATATATATATATATATATATCTACCATATATATATAAAATCCTGATGAAACGAATTTATGAAACGGATATATGAAATGAATTTATGAAACAATTCTATGAAACGACTGATTAAACAACTGATTATGTTTCACGGCGAATTCTCCTAAAAAATGGAATACTTTGCGATGAAATTAACACCAAAAATCCGTATTGATTCGCAGATCTCAAAACTGGTATTAGAATTTTTAAATTCGAATTAGTTTTTGAAATATTAATTTTTTTCTAATTTTAAATAATTTTCTCTAATGATGACAACTTAAATTTTAATCATAATAGATATTTTTTTTTCATATTTTAGAAAAGGTAAAGGTATATATAAATATTATATAGACATGTTCAGAATGAGAGACATGTTCTTGCCTGTTGATGGAGATTACATGGTTTCTCTCAACGCAAATAATACAGTTAAATAAAAAGAAAAATGTCCAGTTAAACTGATGGCATTGAAACTTACAGGCTATTCACACTAATTGTATTTTATACTCTTATTTCAAAGAATAATGCCCCTCAAAAAATTAATTAAGGGGGGAATTAGCCCCCCTCCCTTTCCATCTTTATACTTAACCAATGAGCCTCCAAATCCCATCAGGGAAGCGCCTTATCAGAATAAACCGGTATACCCAATTTGAAGCAAATCGGATAGAAAAACCCATTATCTAAATGAAGGGGGTATTAGCTCCCATTTCCCCTTTATACTTAACCCCAAAATTAATCAGGGAAGCGCCTCATAAGAATGAACCTAGAAAAAAAATTGAAGCAAATCGGATATTTCTATCAAGAGTTATCGCGTTACGTACATACATACAGAACCTGCCGGCACATTAGCTCTCAGGCTTTGATAGCCTGTGAGCTTAAAGATAATAATTAAAAAAATAAATTAAAGAAAATAGAAAAGTTCCTAATCGTACTTCTGCCAAGGTCTTTGACACGAAATATACATCTGTCCTGTACATGCCATTCCAGTGTTCTCTCAGAAATATGGGTTGTTCTGCGCAAAATGCCTGAAAAATAAATAAATTTAATGAACCCATGAAAATCATTATTCTCATTATTTGCATAGTGTTTAATGAAATTAAAACGGGATTAAAAAACATTCTGAATGCATTTAATATAAGAGGGGAAAAATAAGTGTAAAAGTATAAAAACACTCTTTTAACTTTTACATCCGGGAGGCAGCTGCACAGACCATCGCTTCATTTCAGTTGACGGCTGAATTTCCAGGATGAGACACAACTCGATTCGCATATTAAAATGCAACGGGTCTGCCAAGTCCTATCTGGGTGGAGGCCCGCTGCAGGCCCGATTTGAGTGGTGGATCGGTAGATGTATCAATGTGTTTTCCTGCACCTAAGGTATGAAAACATGGCGGACTGAGAGCAGGAAAACAAAATAATCAACCCACCAGTCAATCCTTAAAATAAAGTTTGCAGGTATAAAATATATAATGTGAATTTTAAAAAGTTCACTGTCTTACTTAAAAGGCGACTAAAGTAGTGAAAAAGAAGTTGTCCCTCTTAGGGATAAAAATTTAAAAAATCAATGGGCAATCACCTCATCGAGTTCATGGCTGAAATTCCAGAAATGGATAAAACTCGATTCGCCTATGAAAACGCAATCAGTCTGCCAAGTTCTATCTGGGTGGAAAGCACCAAAAAACCCGATTTTAGCGGTGGACTCTTAGGCTTACCATTGTGTTTTCCTGCTCCCAGTCCTCCCTGTTTTCATACCTTTGGGTGCAGGAAAACACAATGGTCAACCTACGAGTCCACCGCTAAAATCGGGATTTCAGGTGCTTTCCACCCAGGTAGGACTTGTCAGACTCGTTGCCTTTTAATATGCGAATCGAGTTTTATCTATTTCTGGAATTTCAGCCACGAACTCGATGAGGTGATGGTCCGTTCTGCCTATTAAACGTGGTTTGCGACCTCCTATTTTATGGCATTTTTTCATCCTTTTGATACCTACTATCACCTGTTTGATTTTGTAAAAACAATTTACACTCACCCTGTATATTCCAAATTTCAAAGCTCTATGTGAACAGGAAGTGGGTGAAAAATGAGTCACACGATTGGATTGCCACATACAAACAAACAGAATTGTAAGTTAAAAAGAAAGCGTTCATTTATAAAAGAGGTCAAAAACGAAACTCACGTTGATAACAGAAAACACATTTTGGAAAGTGAGGTTGATGAGGACTAGAAAGAGAGCTCCGTTGATATTCATGATGCCTTTGCTGTCCAGTACTTGATTCAGGTAGATGAGCCCAAGTAATACTGCAATAAACTGAAAAGAAATTAATAATCACTATTGGCAGTGACGCACAATTATTATAATTACTAGAAATCGGTCGAAAATTAGGTTTCGGTTTTGTTTTTAAGCCCGAAATCTGAGTTTAGCCGAAAATTAGTTTCCGGCAAAATGCTGTCGAAAACTCGGCCGGACCGAAACTACCCTTATTCCAAAAATCTCTTTTCTTCCTTCGAAAGGGATCGACTCATTGACTGAAGCTGTTACGGCTCCAATGAGACACTCTTTATGGATTGCTACTGTTTATAATGATCCGTCATGATTCACTCAAGACGTGAGTGCACATTATAAAGCAAGAAATGCCTATAGGACTCCACTTTGAAGACGCTTCTCACGGGCTCGTTAAAAGCTGCAGACTTAACAGCAATAGAAAAATGTATGTTTGAAACCGCTGAAGTGTTTCGAATACCCTTCAACGTGAATGTGAGACGGATTGTCCTCGTTCTGTGTGCGTCAATGGCACCCTCATTCCGATAAAGGCCTCCTTTATCCATTAAAATCTGTGTGAGAGTTAGGTTTTTTTTCAAATAATAATTAATCTTTAACTGATGTCACGGAAATTGTCACATAACGAGTGTGTAGCGGTCTGTGAGACCGCTCCATCGAGAGATGAGTAAAAGGCGCGATTAACTCAGAGGATGATGTTTTTGTACAGGACTGTTATATTTAAAATTCACCTATTCAAAAGTATCTGGTGATAGCACAACAGTTCCAAACAGAACAAAATTTCGGTAGTGTTTGTAGTTAAACCAAAAATTTGCAAGTTAAACTATAAAAATTGAAAAAAGCCGCGCTATGAGAGACCGGAAACATCAGTTAAAGGTTAACAGAGGGTAGAGGACCGTTGACTGATCAAATAATTAACTCAAATAATTAAATTAGTTTGTCACATACCACCTTTATCATCTGAGCTCTTCAGGTATCCATTGAGTCCTAGCGAAAAGTGCTTTTTCAAAGACATTTTTACGAACATGTAGGTTCAGTTTATTTCGATAAGGTGTTTAAGAAAGAGAAAGCGTTGAGTTCGTTCCTGTTTTGATTCAGTGGTCCACTCCTATCTTCAGTTTAGACTAGCTGCAGCCAGGGGCCTCGCTGAGGGGGGAGGGAGCCCCCCCCCCCCAAAAAAGTTCGAAAATGCTATTACACTTGGCAAACTGGCTTAAAACTTTAATAAAACTATAATGCATTTTCTATTTCTGATGGCAAAAGTTACAAATCCAATTGGGAATATTATTGAACTTTTTACAAATAACAACTACAGGGTGATTCATAATGAATGGGCCAAAAAGAATAGCGCAGTGTGACTGCCGTCATGGATTTATTCAGCCGAAACAAATTTATTCTGCAACTACAATTATACAAGTTTTATTTGGCAACAGGGAAAAATCATCGAATGACGAACTCGCCGCTAGAGGCGCTGTTAAACAAAATGACGTCCATGCAGGAGAAAGTGTACTGCGTTTTCGAATATGCCAAATCCTCCTCGGTAACTGTTGTGCAATGACATTTTCGCACGAAATTTCGTAAACAACCACCGCATCGGCATAACATAAGCAGGTGGGTGAAGCAGTTCCAGGATATCGGCTGCTTATGCAAGAACAAAAGCCCAGGACGAAAAGAAACAAAACCCGAAGTGGTTGAAAGCCCTGTGATTTTTTTTCTCTGGGGTTTCGTTAAAGACAAGGTGTTTGTGTCTCCACTTCCTCAGGACTTAGAGGAACTGAAGCAGCGGATAACTGCAGTGTTGAACTCCATCACAGGGGATATGCTATCACGAGTGTAGCAGGCGCTTGATTACCGTGTACACATTTGTCGTGTCACCGGAGGGGCACCTATTTGAACACCTGTAGAAACTTGAATAAATGTAGCTTTGAGGTAAATTTGAATTTTCTAAATATATTAATTACAACGTTCACAATCATGTTTTCTTTTTGTCCCACTCATTATGAATCACCCTGTATATTACATTTTTTAATTGTGGCAACTTGGCAAAATTATAAAATTAGTTGGCAAATACTGCAATTGGACTTGGCAATTTAAGGTCTTCTCCCCCCGAATAAAAAGTCTTAGCGATGGCCCTGGCTGCAGCAGTTTAACGAAGTACTGACTTTAACTTGATAACACTTCATTTGTAGAGTTCAGCATTAAAGTTTGATCCTGGGCTCATGCAATCCACAGTTAGCGAATTTTGAATATTGCTTTTCCCTATAGTGATTCTAATAAAGCAATAAGTAGTGATTTATGAAAGTACGTTTGTAAAGTCATAAGTTCGATTTCTGTTTTTTTTTTTTTGTTTGTTTTGTTTTTTTTGTTTTTTTGTTTTTTTTTGTTTTTTTACTGTCTTCTGTCTTTACAAGAAGAAAGTATTAGATTCGTGAAAATTTTCGATGGATTTATACGTTTTAGGGGTCATGTATTTAAACATGATTTTACAAAATGCCTGTATGTGTTTGGCACAAATTTTGTGGGCACTCTGTCTCAAGAACTAATGAACGGAATTTAACAAAACTTTAGATTCAGTGAGTCCTTGATATAATTTGGAGCTGATCACTTTTTGGTGTAAATCGCCCAATAGGTGGCGCTGTTATGTTGCATTATTCATGATCATCGAAATAGCTCTATCTCAGGAACTCATGCACGAATTTTCACGAAACTTCAGATTCAGTGAGTTCCTGATATAAATGAGTGCTGTTTAGGTTTTGTTGTAAATCGCCCAACAGGTGGCGCTATTAGGCTGACTTTTTCACGAAATCCGCAATAGCTGTATCTCAAGAACTAATGCATGAATTTTCATCAAACTTAGATTCAGTTAGTCCCTGATATAAATGGATCCTCATAAGTTTTTGGTGTAAATTGCCCAACAGGTGCCACTGTTATGAAGAACTTGTTACGATTTCCAAAATAGCTCTATCTGAAAAGCTAATGCACGGTTTTTCATCCACCTTCAAATTCAATTAAAAGTTGACGTACGTTGTTGCTGATTAGATTTCAGTGTGAATCACCTAACCGGTGGCGCTGCTGTGCTGTATTTATCAGGAAGTATTAACATGTATGAGATAAAAGAAAGTTTTGGGATTGCCACATCCCACTCGTTTTAACACTTTCCAACATTAGTTGAACAATGTTTATGACTTCGGTTTGTCTGTATCAGTCCGTCTTTCCGCGCTTTAAATCTCGTAAGTAGACTGGGATTGCTCTGAAATTATTTTACGTTATGGACGTTTTACTATAGAATGACACCTATAGAAAATGAAGTTTGTAGAATGTTTAGTTCATTTACAGGGACAGTCAAAAGTGTTCCGTTACATGACAGCCAATGGGAAAAAATCGGTTTATGTACATTTTAATGATGTTACACCCTTTCAAATATAATGAAATTGATATGCATTTATGAAGTGCATTAAAGTAGGTATTCTGTATAATATTTGGTGAAATGATTATTTATTATTGATTTACAGGGCCACACAAAAGAATTCTATTGCATAATGGTATAGGGGGGAAATTGTTTGCGGCGTATTTTAATTATGTTAAACTATTTCCTATATAATGAAATTGATATACATTGCTGAGGCTTACTACAAGTTACTTCCTGTATAATATGAAGTGAGTGGCATTTACAGGGACACACAAAAGACTTCGGATACTATACTGTATCGGAAGTACTGTACATTAGCGATGATTGCTGGAAGTGCATTTTTAGTTATGATAAGATGCCTTGTTAAGTTTAACTAAATTTTTGCGTACTATGCGGTGTGTATAAATGCTATAGATCACACACATGGCTACACAAAAGAATTCATAAGCGTTATTGAGTATTAGCGTAAATTGTTTAAATGTGGTTTTCAGATGAGTTATGCATTTTTACGCTGAACTACATTTAGCATATTAAAAGATGTTGGTAGAATTTAGATAAAATGATATAAAAGGCCGCGCAGAGAATTGGATACATGGCCGTTTATGGGCGATAATTTCTGGGAGTGTGATTTCAGTAGTTTTAAGCGTGTTTTAGTCTGAATTAAATTTTAGCGAAATAGTGGCGCATATAGAAAGGTAGTAGGTAAAATTCAGGGCTGTACAAATGTATTCAAGTATTTTTCCTTCTATCGGTATAAATTGCTGAAAGTGAAATTTCAAACTATTATGTGTTTTTGCTAAACTAAATTTTCGCATTATACAGTATATATAATATACCTAGCTATAGATCAGATACATGGCTGTACAAAATAATCGGAATACATATTTGGTTATGGACGGTAATTGATGAAATTAGTTTTAAGAGTTTTATGCGTTTTGTAAAATGTTTACTTGGGAATTTTATTTACCTAAATAACGAAGTATAGTTAAACTATTATGGAAGTGTTTGAAAATGCTTCACAATCCATGCTTAACGCATGATTTTTCTTTTTTTTTTAAAAATTCGTTCAGGGTCTCGCATCGATATTAATAGGATATGTCTTTTCATTGAGTAATATTTTGTTTTAACAACTCTTTTTTTTTATTATTATCTACATGTAGTCATAATAGTATATGTCTATACAGTTATTATAATTACTTCAGTATGTTTAAGAATTTAGTAATAACAAAAAATAAAAGTTTGCTGAGTTCTCATTACAAGAATGTCGATTTTTTTCGTTTCAAACATATGTTTCACTCTTTATATTTAAAGCAGGAGCTTACATTTCCGAACGAATCATTAGTGACAAAACATAAAAAATACTAGAAAGTTGTTATATCTATTTAAATCCTGTTTAAATATGATATTTTCCAAACGTTATTGAAAATTCTTCCTTAGTCTATAGTTATATGAATAGTAGGCAAAATATCTATCTTCGTCATATTTCAGTAAATGACATGTTCTTTAGATTTCAGTAAACTTTAAACTCTATTCGCCTATTAAAACGCATTCGGTCTGCCAAGTCCTATCTTGGTGGAAAACACCTGAAAACCTAATTTTAGCGGTTGACTCGTAGGTTTACTATTGTGTTTTCCTGTTCCCAGTCCAACCTGTTTTCATATCTTTGAGCGTAGGAAAACACAATGGTAAACCTACGAGTCAACCGCTCAAATCGGGTTTTCAGGTGTTTTCCACACAGATAGGACTTGGCAGACCGATTGTGTTTTAATATGGGAATCGAGTTTTAACTCATTCTGAAATGATTGTCTGTGCTTCCCCTCCCCCCCCTTATTAATTTTTGGTCTGGAAGAGTTAAATTTTATAATGTAAAATTCACCTTGAATAAAATAATTCAAAAGTAGTCCAGGTCAGCACTGTACTCGTTTGCTTAAAGGTTCACATGTATCAAATTAAAGATTTTAAAAGCCATTAAAAGCTGTTCAAATCTTAAAAGCTTTAAAAAAAAAATAAACTCCGAACATTTTCAACTGACGCATCCGGCTATGCTCTGAGAAAACTTTCCCAGAGAAAACTTCTGTCGAAGTTTCCCCAGAGGGCAGCCGATTTTGTCGTTTGTAAACGTTCGGAGTTATGATTTTAAAGCTTTTAAGATCTGGACAGCTTTTAATAGGATTTTTAACATCTTTAATATATGTGCACCTTTAAGCAAATAAGTACAGTTCTGGCCTGGACTACTTTTGAGACTTTTCAAATTATTTTAACTTTTGTGATGTGGATATATACTTTTAATATTATTAACGTAAAAGTCCACCTCCCCCCCCCCCAAAAAAAAAAAAAATAAATAAATAAAATATATATATATATATATATATATATATATATATACACTGACGGGAAAAAAATATCCCAACATCAAGAAAGACTTGTGTTAGATGAACGAAATTTGGTAGGCGTGTTTATACACATCTGAAAGATGACATCGATTGAAATTTCGCGCTTTGTGCATAAGTGTGGCGCTAGTAGCGCAACTCAGAAATTGCAGATCAGGTTTATTTTAAATGCGTGCTGTAAAGTTCGTGGGCGTTATTTAGCTTCGAAATGTGACGTATTGAGTTGATGTTAGTCAAGAATGTCTTTAACAAGACAAAGAAGCCACTGTCAACAGCTCACCGAGTTGAACGAGGTCGCGTATTCGGGCTACGAGAAGGTGGATTTTCTTTCAGTGATATTGCAGAAAGAGTTGGCTGGAATGTATCCACTGTGCATGATTGTTGGAAGCAGTGGTCAAGGTATGGTACTGCCTCAAGAAGACCAGGTTCCAGGCGGCCACGTGGAACTCCTGAGAGGGAAGATCGTCGTATTTGGCGTACGACTGTGGCGCATCGTACTGCGTCTGCGGCAGAAATTCGAGCTGCAGTTGGTACGACAGTGACACAACGAACTGTTAGAAATCGGTTACTTCAAGGACAGCTCCGAGCCAGGCGCCCTGCAGCGTGCATTCTACTGACTTCAAGCCATTGTCGTTTGCGACGCCATTGGTGTCAGGCCAGAGCTCATTGGAGGACGGAGTGAAGATCTGTTGTGTTTTCTGATGAAAAAGAAACAGAACACATCTCCACTCCGCCCACTTAGGTCCGCCCGCTTATAAACTGTTTTACTACTAATCGATGTATTAAATTAATTTTATAACAAGTTATTTTAATGGTACTTATAAGTACCGTTAGTAAATAAAGGGTTAAAGGGACAATTTTTTCTGTACCGAAGGTTGCGAGCAGCGCCTCTGTAGGCCGTGTTAATTCCCAATAAATTAGGAGCTTATGTTTCTTGCTAATTCTTTTGGCGTCAACTTTCTGTTGTAATCGTACCTTTTTTTACAATGCATTTTATCAGATTTGAAGACATTACAAATAAAATGAATATTTCTTATCGGTACAAAATATTTTAATTAACTTGCAGATAAAATTATGAATTTTAACATAGTCTGTAGCGAAAAAAAAAAGTCCCGCTAAACAACAAATTTTTAATGTAGAGGGAACTTAAACAAGCATTTTCGTCATAGAATGTGTAGCTGGAAATGGCGCGTTTAAGCGCTGGTGACTAAATTGTAGTTTACACAATTTCTTTGTTCTAATCATAAAAAATCAAAGGATAATACTTTTTGATTAACAAAATGCATGATGCAACTTTTTTTTTTCTTTTTTAAGTCAGAAAAATATTTTTTAAACTATTGTTTTGAAGATTTATCATTCACTTTCCGTCATTTTTAACAGGGATTATATACTAGTTATAATAATAATTTTGTTAAGCTTTTCCAAGTTGGACATTTAAAAGGTAAAAACAACAAATAGTTTGACAATGAGTATACTAACTAAGGTCTGCATGAATCTGACTTTTGTAAGCATAGGCTCCCTTATCAAACTTATCCACGATCTTTTCAAGATCACGCTGAACTGCATACACCAGGACGCCTTGTACCTGTAGAAAGATAACTTCAATCAGGGAATCGGTATTCGAATTTAAAAGGAGAAAAGAAAAAAATGTGACATAATGGATTTCTTGAAATTACGATTAGAAATATTATGCTAAATTATTTGTGATATGTCTTTTGTTATCCCACTCAGCGCACTTATTTAAGGTGCTGTCCTTTCTCCATTCCAAACTGATATTTCAGCTTATATTTATTTCCAGTGTGAGTCTTCAATGTTAATTTAACACAGTAAAATCTATGGACTTAATAACTTTTTTGACTTCTTCCCACCGTTTTGTCCCTGATAACACAAAATTTCTATCCTTTGCGAATTCGAACAATATTGTAAATTTGAAAGTCTTAAAATGTTTGGCTAACTTAAGGATCCAAAATAGGGATTACAATCCCGAGACTAATTTTCAATCCCGGGATTTCGGGATTGCTTAAATTCAATTCCGGGATTATGAAAATTAGAATTACTCTAATATCACCAATTTTTACAATAGCTAAAAATCATAATCTTATAGAAATGATAATTAATAAAAAATACAGTCTAACTTACATATGAAAATATACCAAGTTAAAAATTTATGACTTTAATTAATTATCAAAAAGTAAAGGATAAATTAGTACAACAATTGAAAATTAAAATAAATATGCTGTTGATGTTTGACAACGCAACATAAACATGAACTGGCTATGTTTCATCTTCTAAGTAATTTCTTTTATTTCCTATTAAAGAGTTTTTTGAATGGCTTATTATTTACAATATTAAAAAATAATTAAAATCTCTAATTAAATTTTGAATTATTCTCGTACCCACGTAATTAAAGATTTGATTCTAGGATAACGCAAACGCAAGTATTTCCCTAACATGAAGCTTTTTTTCCCCCTTGAAATAAAATAACTTAACACACACACACACACACATACAACAATAAAAAATTACATAGATATATAGTTTAAATTTCTAAATAGAAAAAAAAAATGTTAAAATTCGAAAACGTTGCACAATATAAAAAATTATTACATTCCACGAGAAAAAAAATTAGTTTGAATAGTTTATTGTTTCTTAACTAATCGACTTTTCTTTGACTGTTTTTCGTGCGATCTCCATTGGCGCGGTTATTAGCAGGCGCTTAACCCCTTGAGGGGCGGTGGAATATATTTTATCCCACCTACTATTAATGAAGACTTGCACCAGAAAAATTTTATGAAATTTTACTTTTCTAACTTTGATGGAAAAAAGTTGTAAAATTGCTTTTCCGTATTTTGAAATAAAATTTTCCTAAATTTCCGGTGGGAATTCAGCATTACACAAACGTAATTGCTTGCTCCTCAAGGGGTTAAGAAGTAGATGGCGCTTCTGACGCTAAATGCGCCCCATACCATTACCTTTCCTATCAGCTACAAAATAGTTTTCATTAGACATCTTGAAAGCAAAATAAGTGTAAATGCATGAAAAGCAAGGAAGTTAGCATATAGCATAGACTATGATACACAAATGCGACTCTTATCAGTAAACTGTAAATCGAAAATGTCTTACGAAGTGAAAAATATTTTCTACTACGGGCAGCGAAATCGAAATAAACAAATAATTTCATTTTTCCTGACTAATAACTGTGCGGGTTACATCTGTTTGCAAGTCAAAAGATTTAATCGCTTAGAAATATATGTAAAAAATACATGAGATATATAATATTTTTTAATGGTATATAAATTTCATAAAAATTAATTGAATTTTTTCCAAAAGCAAGAATCTATAAATATATTTTTTTAATTTCAGCTAAATATTGTTCCATTAAAAAAAAAAGCAATTTAACAAATTACAACGACCATTTGGAAAATGATTTTTTCAAAGACTAAAATTTAAGACTAAAAAATCGCACGGAGTTGATCCTACATTACGTATGCCATGAATTAAACATTAATAGTGTTATGACACGTAAAAATTGCAAACGACAAAAATCGCCTGCGACTCGTCAGATTTCCTGAAACTTACGTATTATCCACCTGAAACTTAAGTATTATCCAAGCATTTCATTGGCTGTTCGGGAAAAGGCTTTTCCATCCTCAGATTTCCAAGCAATCTGACGACCCATTTTAAATTAAATTTCATTCTTAAACTTCTAAACATCCCGCACTATTACTTTTTACACCGCCGTATAGAAAAAAATGTCCTTTTAAATGCAATTTGTTTGAAGGCTGTATCTCAATTTGTTTCTGAGTTATTAATTTTTTTTTTGTAGTTTTTATTACTTTTTTGTCACAGTGGTAACAGAAGTATCCATCTCTGTTAAAAGTAAAGGGAAAATACAGATTACTGTATAGACCCATCAGAAAACGAATAAAATGCGGATTCAACCAATAAAACGCCTCAGATTGTTTTTGATTTCCTACCCTGACAGAGAACCATAACCATTTTTCCAAATAATAATAATAATAATTAAAAAAAAAAAACCAATCTCGAAGATCCCGGGATTTGGCAGAAAAAATTCCGGGTTTTCGGGATTATAAATAAAGCGGGATCCATTGTAATCCCTAAACAAAACGGATGATTAAATGCCTTTGCATGCATACAGGTGTTTTATAACCCAGAAAGTAAGATAGGCTATGTTTTATTTATTTTATTCAAATATTTTTGTTAATACTTCAAAATTTCGCTATTTTCATTGAGAATCAATGGACCTGTTTCCCTTAAATTGTAACCTTTTTTTTACGTGATTTTCGCGTCAAAAAAGAAATTGAAAATCTTGTAAAAGAATTAAATAAAACATAGTTATGACGTTATACTGGAAATAAAACGGAGGTTTTCAAATATTTGGTACCAATACAAGGAGCACGAATTCGCTGCAATTGTACAGAAAGTAGTGTATAGAAAAAAAAAACATAATTATAATAAAAAGGGATATTTTCAAACATTTGTTAATGGAACAAAAGGAACATAATATGAATAAATACAAAAAGCAGGTGAATATGACATCCTATTTAAAACAAAAATAAATGTATAAAATACCGTATAAGTCGAGGACTTTCTGACAATTTTCGGTAAGCAAATTTGGGGGGTCGACTTATACGCGAGTCAGTTAAAAAAGCAAAAACAAAAACTTCGAATACTGCAAAATTATGGCTTTTTATGTGTATCAATAAAAAAATAATATATAAAATATACAAATAATAATAATTTAACATTTAAAAAATTTCAATGATTTGTTTTTGTTTACTTATTACCTTTTCGCATTGGCAAGTGAAATCTTTGATTGATTTTGAGCAAAATTGAAGTAAAAAGTTAGGGGGTCGACTTATACGCGGGTTTTTGATTTTTTCCTGAATTTGCATTCAAAAGTTAGGGGGTCGACTTATACGCGAGTCGACCTATACGCGAGTATATACGCATTTTATCGATATTATACATTACATATTTATATATTACCAATTTTCATCAGGTAATATCTCATTAAAAATGGGGCCTTTTATAAAGGTCTGTGTTATTTGACAATTGCTAAAGATAGTTATTAACAAGTAATATAAAAATTTTGTTTTTAAAGTCGATTCCTACTTAGGTCATCCAAGAAAAATTTAATGGAATCCCTTAAGCTAATATTAGTTTTTGTTGCATTAAAATATCTCAATGGGTTGATTTTCTATAAGCAAGTAGGTTTACAATGGAAGTCTATGGAATTTGGCGAAATAGGAGAGATATCGCCAAGTTGGCGTCTCTTTTGGTGGCTCATTTGGGTCGCCAAATCGGGCGATATATCGCCAAGTGGGCGACAAACTTGGCGGTATTGGGCGACAGAACAGGTTCCCCTCCCTATGGTAACCCGCCTTATAGATAGGAAGATGCATTAAATGCTTCAATAACCAATAGACGCCATTTTGTCTTCCCTGTAAAACTAAAATGAATGAATTAAAATTTAATGAATGAATTAATATTTGAAAAAACTGTATTAACATCCAGTGTCATCCAGTACAAGTTTTAAAAAAATATTTCAACTTGATAGGATGAATAATAGTATTTTATGAACGATTGAAAATTTGAACAAGATATATCAATAAATAAATGAATAAATATAGGGAGAGTGTGAACTAATAGTAGGAATTGAAAAAAAAAAATGTTTCAACTCATCCTATAAAAATACACTTTCAGTTACTTTTCAAAAAAATGTCTTCTACACTTTTTGTGCCTAGTAGGGAGCGGTGGATCAACCCGACAATTTGACACATCGACATCGGATTTCTCATCTTGAGAAACTCTCTTAAAAAGTCATGTCTATATACAGGGTGATTCAAAAAAGATGGGAAAAATTTTAAGAGGTGATAGTACACACTCAAACAAACATTTTGTATCAAAGAATGCATGGTCAAAAACTAAACGTAAAAAAGTTAGAGTGCGCCAAAAGTTATGTTCTTATACGAGGCAAAAATACACAATGAACGATTAAGTTAAGTTACGAAAACAAATTTAACGGCATTTGATTACAATAAGTGCTCAAAACATTGACCGGCAGCTGTTATGCACGCAGTACAACGGCGAAGAACAGATTGGCGAATTTTTTGAAACACACCAGGCACCACCGCGCTCGCCAGATCTTTCATGTCTCGATTTTTTTTTGTGGGGACAGCTAAAGGCTCTTGTGTATGAGACTCCCATTGAATCCGCAGAAGAACTTGTCGCCAAGCTTTGGGCTGCTGTAGGGGAAGTTCGCGATGTGCCTGGTGTGTTTCAGAAAATTCGCCAATCTGTTCTTCGCCGTTGTACTGCTTGCATAACAGCTGCCGGTCAAGGTTTTGAGCACTTATTGTAATCAAATGCCATTAAATTTGTTTTCGTAACTTAACTTAATCGTTCATTGTGTGTTTTTGCCTCGTATAAGAACATAACTTTTGGCGCCCTCTAACTTTTTTACGTTTAGACCATGCATTCTTTGATACAAAATGTTTGTTTGGGTGTGTACTATCACCTCTTAAAATTTTTCCCATCTTTTTTGAATTACCCTGTATATGCATTGCAAATATTTTAGAATCTTTGTTAAAAAAATTACCTTGTTTTATCCAACGGGTAACCCTGAAAGAAAAAGAAAAGAAATAATAAGAGGCATGAATTAAAATGGAATTTATATACAGTAGAACCTCTTTTATCCGAAACTCTTTTAACCGAAACTCTCGGTGAACCGAAATTCATTTTTAGAGCTTCTTTTATTTATTTATTATTTTTTTTTTTCACTATCACATTTCTTGTGTGCAATTTTTTTTAAACTACCATATTCCTTGTGTGCAAGCGGTCCTTTCCAAACTACGAATACATGTAAATATTTTCGATACTTTTTCTTAGAGTTCTTTTGAATGTAACTTGAGCTCCCGTAAGCTGCATAGTTGAACGAAGAAAACGGATAAATTAGCAATTCTGAAGATTTTGAATGTTTTTCAAAGGATTTGGCATGACAGGAGCAGCAGAAAGACTATGATACTGGTGAATTAATAACATTAAAAAACTCCGTGATAGAACATAGGCAATCGAAACCGCGACAAATAAAACATTTTTTTCAAACCCTTGTGATGTAGGTAAAAGTTACTTGATTTCAAAATTAAAATTCAGGTAATTTATTCTTGTTTCTATTTTGCTATTGGTTCATTTTTATTAAGCATTTGTTACCATAATAAGAAATCTCGCATATATTTCGCCTTAATCTTAAAATGGAATCATTTTCGATTATCCGAAAAATTTGATTTTCCGAAAGAGGGTGGGTCCAATTACTTCGGGTAATCAAGGTTCTACTGTACTTATTTTAAAATATCATGCGACTGTTTGCAGTCGAAAAAATGAAGAAAAAATATCGACACTTTATACCTTGTAAGTTACCTTTTTTAGGTAGATTTCGTAAGAAACACTACCTATTGCAGTCTCCCTTATGTTGGAATTTCTGAAAAAGTTTTGCAGATCTACGCCGACCATGACTCCTAGAACCCCAAACACCCCCGGTTAAAAACCTCATCTATCTATCTATCTACAGTGCAACCTCTGAATAACGATTAGCCGTGGGACCGGTGAAAAGTGACCGCTCTTCAGAAGTGAGTCTTATTCAGAGGTTTCATTAAAAAAAAAATCAAAATTGCATAAATTTAAATAAAAATACACATAGTCATTTTAATTCATCCTCGTTGATTTAATATAATAAGAAAATCAATGACTTGCAGTTGCTTTTTTATTTTTCTTTTTGCTGCAATGTCTTTCTCCAAAGAAAAAAAATATGACTTCATACAACTCATCCTCATTATGATTTAATGAGAAACTTTGGATTTCACGAAGGTTAATCAAACCTTCGGTATATGTGTATATATACATTATATGTGTATTATATACCTTCGGTATATATACATTAAAGTCAAATGGTGACTTTCTGTCACATGACTTTGTCAAATAGTGATACAGACCCTACTGTGAAGTCACCACTGTGAAAAGTGGTGAAAAGTCACCATGTGACTTTAATGTGACATTAATGTGACATTATTTGGTGATTTATCATAATGTAACGTTCACAGTGACTTTGAAATTGAGTCTCCAGATGAGAGTCACATGAGAGTCTCAATGAAACGACATTGTAAAGTCACCTGGTGACTCACCACAAAGCAGCAGTCACAGTGATCTGTAGGTGGAGTCACATATAGTAGTCATTTGAGACTCATAAAAGAGACGTATGGAATTTCCTACTTTTTGTTTCGCCGTAGTGACTGTGACTCTTGTGACCATGTGTGACCTGAATGAGATGTTATATGGACTAGCTGTTCTGCAGGGATAGTATTTATTCGAATTATATTAATTCCTGTTGAGTATTCGCGTGAATGAAAATTGGCATTTTGTGACTCGTTCTTAAGTTTTGTTCACCAGTGTATAAAAGGATGGTAGGTAACGATTTTCGAACAAAAATGGTCGGTTATTAATCGAGATATAAACCCTTAAACACACGGACAGTTTGGACATACATAAAGACAGAGGCGGCGTGCTCTATGCGCCATCGCCTTTAGATAATAACCTTTAATGATATATTTGTGTAATTTGTGCCCAGTTACTAGTTCATATATTTATTGTAAGGAACCCTCTGTACGCGAGTAATACTCGCACATGACCGGTCTATTTTTCGATTTCGTTAATTTACCTAAGCACTAACTTATTATTCGAACCTATTTTTCAATTGAATTTTCCTCCTATTTTCTTCGATTGTTAACAATATATATATATATATATAAATTAAATTTAGAACGTTCAAGAAAATAACATGGAATTAGAAGAGGGTATTTAAAAAAATGCAATAAACACAAAAAAGAATCTCAATTAAAGATTTTTTTTTTCCTTTACTTACCGGCATATAAGATACCTCCGATGTGGTTTTTTGTAACTGATTCGCTTCTTTTTCAAATTGTTTCCATATTTTCTGAAAAAAAATTATAATAAAGTAAAATAACACAAATAAATAGGAAGAAATGAAACAACATATTTTTTTTAAAGAAATTCTCTCTTATTTAGTTAATTTTTAAAGTAGAATTGCATCGAAATGTTGAGAAAACTTGCTTCGTTCGTGCTACGAGTAGGAAATATTCCAGGGGCCGATCCTTTTCAATTCGTGATAAACAAATGTTTCGCCAAAGCGTGTTTGTTTTAAAAGGACTAAAATCGCGGTCAATGCCTGTACAACTCGACGGGACAACAGGAAACAATTCGCCTTAAAAGCAATTCCCGTTAAGAATGTCCGTGTTAACGAGGTTCGATTGTATGAGTATATAGATAAATCATCAGAGACATCAGTTGGGATATATTTTCTTTTTTTTTCTTTCAGCGATTTTAAATTCGCATTCCTTGTACCACAATGTTTTTTCTTCATCAGGTATTTAATGTTTCTAGAATTATTTTAACACTAGAAAGATGATGAGCGGTCATTTTGACCGCTACCAAAGGAATATATTTAGGTTCGAACAAGAAATTTTTTTTATAAAACTGGTTTAAAAGGTACAAAGAAAAAAACTAGTTAAATAAATCAATAAATAATTTAAAATAAAAATTCTTATGGGAAATATTTTTATAAAATTTTAGTAAAATTCCCCGTCTTTCTAGAATTAAAACCCAAAATCATCCTTTTTTCAACTCCTGCTTTAAAATAATTTAGAACTGATTGCTTACCATAATCTTTTCTCTGCATTCTTCTTCTCTTCCTGGTATAATGGCTAAGTTCTGAATAAAAAAGTCGGCAGGATTGTAGTTGACTGGGCATTGAAGTCCTACCCTGTAAAGATAGAACAGACATAAAAAAAAAGTTTTATTTGAAAGATGTTCCACCTCTTTAAAACACTTTCCAAAATAGTTGAAAAGTGTTTACGAATTCAACTTTTCTGTCTGTCTGTCCGTGCGCGCAAGTATACCCGGATGGCCATGTTATTGAGATTTACTATGACACATTCGGTATTGCAAATGAAGGGTGTAGCATTTTTAATCCATTGACAGGGACACTCAGAAGAATTCCGTTAAATGACGTATTTACACGTTTTAGGGGTCCCCAAAAACATGTTTGTAGACAATGTCTGTCTATCCACATGTCCGTGTGTCACCATTGGTCCATAAAAAAGTATATGAAGTTATGCATAGAATTGAACCAAATTTTTTGGGTTGTTTTTGGCTATGGCAAGAAGGTCCTCCCTTAATTTGGAAAAATTCCGACTGAAGGGGGCGCTGTAGTAGCGATTTTTGTGCCATTTTCATTATTGTGCCATCGAAAAGTGCATGAAGTTATTCATACGACTGCACGAAATTTTTTGGCTATGACAAGCTGGTCCTCCTTGAATTTGAAAATTTTCCGCCGAAAGGGAGCACTGCAATAGCGATTTTTGTATAATTTTCTTGATTTTTCGTAGTTCTATTTTACACAGGCGCGGCGGCTCGTAAATCAACGGTAACATCGACGGTATGATAAGCCGGCTATTTGTGAACAGCTGATGTACAACAGAATAACGGAAAACTTGATTTTAATAAATGTCATGATCGAGATAAACTCGTTTTTACTTAGATTAGTTGACTGAATCAGAAATTTAAGATCAAAGTAAAATTTGGTATAGTATTGAACTAATAAGATTAAAGTATTGACATTTGTAACTACATTTTGAAATACATATAAGATGTATTAGATAGAAGAAAATTTTGGGATTGGCACATCCCACTAGTTGGATCGGCCAAGTTCTATCTGGGTGGAAAACACCTGAAAACCCGATTTTAGAGGTGGACTCGTAGGTTGACCATTGTGTTTTCCTGCACTCAAGGTATGAAAACAAGGAGGACTTGAAACAAGAAAACACAATGTTAAACCTTGGCAGACCGATTGCGTTTTAATATGCGAATCGAGTTTTGACTCATCCTAAAATTTCATCCGTGAACTCGATGAGGCGATGGTTTGTGCTGCCGCCTCGGGGTCTAATTCTACGGAAATAATAGGACTCCATCTTAAATAGGACGTCATCACCATAGCAACCTAGAATCATGGGCTATCATTGAATCCATTACGCAGGATATGATTTACTGGAAGGAAGAAAACTTTTATTAATATCTTTTTAATTTTGGATTCGATTTTCGTAAAATATGGAAAGACTCGGCAAAATTCTGCAACGGACACATATATTCAATTTCAAATGTTCCGTTGGGTCGTTTTTGCGCTGTTATAGGCGGACAGACGGACGGACAGACTCTCGGTGCGACGTATTTATATAATTACGAACGAACCTAAAAATGAACACTATGTTGTACAAGAACAACATAATCATGTGTTACAAGTTCAAATCATTTCAAGCACTTTATTTTACAGGGTGATCGCAAATATAATTGTTTTTATTTTATTAAATTTGTTGACCCACGCCCTCAATTACTTTCGTGATCTTTCTAATCCTGAAGCTCTAGAAGAATTCGACGAGTAATTTTTCGAGATATTCAATAAAACGTCTAAAATGGAAAATGTCCGACGACTCTTGGTCTAAATCTAGCATTCATGTTTGCTTTGTTCTGAATATTTTTCTCATCCATTTTTTATCCTTTTTTAAATATGTAAAACTTATTTTGTTTCAATTAAAATGCAATCTACCTTTATTAAAGGTTTGAAATTTTCAGCAATCATAACGGAAAGACCTCTCATAACTATTTCATCCAATGACACCCTCTTAGAAAAGTTGGCAGTGGGTGGAATTAACAAACAAGTGGGTAAGTGTGATCATAGATCGCACAAAGGGTTTCGTTTAATATTCCTTTCAAACGTGGTTAAAAAAGCACGTGCCTCCATTTTAATCTATGCATCATATAGAAATGAAACAGATTAATTAATTAACAATTAATATCTCAGCTTCTAATTAAGCTAGCTCTTTGAACTGGGCTCTTCGAAATCTGCGAGAGATTTCCCGTCCGGATGTCCGAAAATTTTATCAAAAAATTTAATATTTAAAAAGTTTAAATTTCGTATTAAAATAAAAACCGCAAGTGCGTCATCATGTCTGAGATAAAAAACCCGTTGAAAGGAAAGTTTTAAAGCAATGATCCAATTAATGAAATAATAATTAATATCTCAGCTTGTAGCAAAACAGCACCGAAAACTGGCGATTTGAAGTAATTAAAATAATAAAACTTTGTAAAAAATCACCATAAAATAAAACAATACACAGGACGCGTTTCGAGCTAAAAACATAACAGCTCGTCATCAGCTACAGTTGTAGCTGATGACGAGCTGTTATGTTTTTAGCTCGAAACGCGTCCTGAGTATTGTTTTATTTTATGGTGATTTTTTACAAAGTTTTATTATTCAATATTTAAAAAGTTTAAATTTCGTATTAAAATATTCTCTGCTTAAATTTCTCCAGCGCCGATATGTCTGAAAGATGACAACACCTGCTTTCCGCTGAAATGAAATCTCTTTTCGTTGTCTTTTCAAATACAGAAATAAAATTTTTATCGATCAATTTTTAGTGGATTTTTTGCGTTATACCCAACGCAGAAATTTGAACTTTATACTAAAATAAAGTAGAATTTTTTCCGCGTCTTTCTACACCTTTTACGAATTTGTAGGACCAATACTTTGGGAGATGCGATTTCGCTTTTTAAATGTCCACTTCATTTATTGCTTAATTTCCTCCGCGGTAACCATGCATCCGCTGATTTTACCGTGCATCCGCTGATTTTACTGGCAACCCTTAGGAGAAACTTCGCTGATTTGGAGAAGGGGCGTTCGTAGCTGCGTTCAAAAGGTTGACTGGTTAATTTTAGAAGTTAATTAGCCCGTAATTCGGTTAATTACCAACTTTTTCAAAATTTTGTTATTTGTTGTTTGATGTGAGGTGTTCAGCTATAAGTACCCAAAATTCCAAGTCTCTAACATGTATAGTTTCTGGGAACGGGCTCTGTGACGGACGGACAGACAGACAGACAGACAAAGGAGTGAGACGAATAGGGTTTTGTCAGATGAACGAAATCCTAAAAAGGCACATTTATGAATGCTAGTTGCATAGACTGTAGAGTAAGGACCTTTCACAGAAGTTTAAAAAATAGAAGCGCATTCAATCAGGTTTTTCTTAACACTCCGAAATTAGATATTATCTCTTTTATCTTCGAAGATACTGAAATTATATAGAGGGGAAGGTGGCCTAAAATAATCCCCTTAAGGAGAAAACTTGTGTAAAATAACATAAGAGTAAATAAAACTGTGTCCCTATGTTAGTATGTTTTATACTATATTTTGCATTATAAACATATTTTAATAATATTTTAAACCCAAATTGAGCAATGAAAAAATTAGATTTTTAAAAAAGTGTCCAAAGGATAATTTTACCCTCACCCAAAAGCAAAATGATCCTTCATTTAAAAGTAATTGTAAATTGCTTTTTATCGACAAAATAAAAGATATAAAAGTAATTATGACAATACTCAATGAAATAAGATAAGTTTTACAATCAAATAGCGTACACAATTTTCCAAGCTCAGTTGATTCATATAAGGACTGCTCGTTAAAATGGCATTTCCCATCGATTTTCTTTTTCTCGAAGTGCTTGATTCTGTTTTCTTTGGAAACGGGAGGATAACACGTGGACTCAAAGAGAAAGATTTTGGGCAGTCGCACATTTGGCTCCCATGATGGTTAAGGCCCGGTACCGGATTTCCTTCAGCCAATGAAATGGTAGTAAAACGATCCACATAGTGGATCGTTTTACCCGGCAACATGGCCGCCCATTTTAGGTCATATAACTGGATGACTCTGAGAAACATAACAAACTTAGCAAGTGTAATTCACAACTAAAAACATACTCTGTTAAGTAAACCAAGTCATATTTTGTACATGAAAGACTGTATATCTAAATAAATATGAAAGATAGTGCTTATCTTATAACAGATATTATAAAACCACTTCTTCAAAGAATTCTATTCAGACGCGTAATACTGCGATCGTCTGAATACCGACTTTGCTTCTTTTTCACTTGGCACAACTAGTTTATGTGTTACCCTGTAGATAGCGCGACCTGTCTGGAAGAAAATATATGTGTATCATTTTGCCCTCTAGGATCATTTTAGGCCACCTTCCCCTAACAGAATCAAATGCCGTTTTAATACAGTTGCTTTTATACTAATTTCGTAGAAAAATGTTCTACATTCTGAAAACAATGATGATTACAGCGGACTTTGAAATTTTTTACTGTAAAGCAAAGGAAATAGGTTAAGAGCACCTTTCAAAGAATTCCAGTGCTTTGTCGGCCCGTCCCATATACGCTACTCGGCCTTCCGCCATCAGCAGCAGATTGTCAAACATTTCGTAAACTTCCGAGGAGGGTTGGTGTATGGTACAGATGATGGTCCTTCCACCGGCAGCCAAGTCTTTGAGGACAGACACTACGTTTTGAGACATGAAGGAGTCCAGTCCAGACGTGGGTTCGTCGCAAAACATGAGAGCTGGATTCGTTAAAACCTGAAATCATAATAAATGAGTCTCAATATTTCCAAAAATAGGAATCCTTGGAAAATTTGTTTTGGGACTTCGAGTTTACTTTAGAATGAAATTAAACGGTTAGTTTTTCTAATAAATACTATAAACATCCAAATATTAACCAGTTGAAGCAAATTAAATAGAAAAGGAAAAAAAAAAGATACGACATGAATGTTAGTTGTTAACATGCATCACAACCTATAAATTACGTACAGTCGAACCTCTATTTAACGAAGTCGCTAAATCCCGGAAAAATTCTCGTTATATGGAAAATTCATTAAATAGAGATTCACCTTTTAAAATACTTTTAAACTACAAAACAGATTTAAAATTCACAAACACTAAATATTTTTACTAAAAGTAATTAATCACATTTTTTTTAAAATAAATTATATCGATTTGTTTTATTCATTTTACCCACCAATATCCATTATCAATTAATTTTTTCTATGTGTTTAAATCTTTGAAATCTGCAAGGAAAACAAAACATTGTCCGGGAATACACTGTATTTTCTGTTTAAAGTAATTAGTTTTACATTAAAATCAACGAATTTTAATGACCTTATCGTATTTATTATTATTATAACAAATAATTTTAACCATACATTAACATATGCTTCCTTAAAATTAGTTTCTGAAAAACTCTGTTAATTTTGTCTAAGTTTTTTTCTTTTAAAAAGGGCTTTCTCTCATAATACGTCTCGCATCTTTGCAATGCACCAAAAACCCTTTCATGCGTATTTTCTTTTAACTATAATCCACGTCGGATTGTTTCAAATGATTTTAGCATTTCATTATACGAAGTTTTGTTAATTCCTGCATCATAATCATTTCCATCATCATCCTATTCGTCTTCATCGCAGTTCATTGCTGTATTGTTTTTATTTTTCACACTGTCGAAAATATCCAATTCGGATAGTGTTTCCGAGGTCTCAATTTCAGAATTAAGTGAAATACAATCATCAATCAGCACATCATGGTTAATTTCTTCTTTTTTTCTCATGTGTATCGACATTTTTTTTAAAAGTTACTCTAAGGGATTATCGTCTTCGTCCTGCGTACTTACTGAATTCTCACTGCTGACAAAGAAGGCGCCTGGTAAAAGCAGTTCAAGGCCATTGAACATCATAAAATGTGTTTAAAGAAAGAATAAGTTTGAAATGTCCAGAAATATTTTGAGAAATGGAGAGAAAAAAAAATTAGATCACAAGAAAAAGTTCGTTAAATAGAGAATGCACTTCGCTATTTGGAGGTTATTTTACGAAGAAATTCGCAAAATGTTCTTGGTTCCAAGGAAAAGTTCATAAATAGAGGTTCGTTAAATAGAGGTCAGACTGTAATTTTTTGTTCTTGTTATGCTGTAGAATGAACTTAATTTAATATACCGGGCGAGCCAAAAGTTCGTTATAACTTTAAAAACTCATAAAAAAGGAAGAAATTATGATAAAGGAGTGCGGTTTGTAAGAAGTGGCTTTGGTAGTTGGATTTTTTTTAGCAGCAAAAAAAAAAAAAAAAAATTAGCTAAAAAATTACATGTAGAGGGCGCTGACGATCCGAAACACAATAAACAGGACAAGCATAAGCTCCATTCATTTGTTCTTCCAATAAACAAATGCTCAACATGACCTCCAGAACATTCTACGACACAACTGTTGTCCTGTTCATTGTGTTTCGGGTCGTCAGTGCCCTCTACATGTGATTTTTTTAAATAATTTTTTTTTCTGCTAAAAAAAAATCCGACTATCTTCTGATCCCTTTCTTGCAAACCGCACTCCTGGTACTTATAATTAATAAATATATCTCTAAGGATATCTGGATGTCTTCGGAAGATTTTTTTTTTAATTTTTAAAACTTTAAGATTAAAATAGCTAATTTTTGTTAAAAACTCCTAAAAATGCACAAAAACATACAAAATAATTTATAATTTTTTCTATTTAAAAAAACAGTATAAAAGAAACCAAAAAATTGCTCTTTTTTTTAACTATTAAAAATAAATGCATTTTATGAATTCCATAATAAATATAGCAGTGTTATACAGGAACTAGGCTATTTTTAGGACACTAACATGAACATTTTTACATATAGTTATAGGTATAAACAGACAAACAATTCTGAAAATTCCTGAAACAGTAAATAATTCGTGAATTGAAACTGTGTGTCACTCCTAAACTTTTCAGTAAATCATCATTAAAATAGTCTGCTTCCTTTGAATATATATTTAAGACATAATTTAAAAGGTTTGCAGTCATTGGTCTATTATTTATTGAGTTATGACGATTTTTAACACAATTTTACAAAAAGAAAATCACTTTTAAAAACTTTTAACTCAGTTTTTTTTTATTTGTAAGAAATATAAATGTTTATAAATCTCCAAGATCATAAAGTTTACCCTGTTTTTTTTTTGTTTTTTTTAAACAGTGAGTTTTTGAATCGAAATTATAATCAAAAATTGAAGTTTTAAATGCATACAGATATATTAAGGGGACACAGTACCTTAACAAAGGTCAAAATATCGATTTTTTTTTATTTGCTTAAAGCATAGCTAACTACATCTTTTAAAAATATGCTGGTTAAATTTCAAAAGTGCACTTTTAATAATAAAGAAGTTATTAAAGATTTATGCGCGATGTCAGAATTTAATCCTTTGAGGAGCAAGTAACTGTGTTTCTATAATGTCGAATTCACACCGGAACCTGTAAAAAGATTTATTGCAAAATAAGGAAAAGCAATTTTACGACTTTTTTCCATCAAGGTTAGACAAGTAAAATTTAATAAAATTTTTCTGGTACAAATCTTCATTAATCGTAGGTGGGATAAAATATACTCCCCCCCCCTCAAGGGTTTAAAGGGATGCCACGACTACTCAGCAATCCTGATTTATTTAGATCAGCAGTGAACAAACCCAAGGACACAGCGAATTATTTTATTTCCTCTATGGCGAAGAGTCTGGGTATGATTTAACCGCAACAGTTTGAGTTAATTTGGGCATGTGAAAGACTACAGGCGCATGTATTAAAGAATGAGGAAAACAAATACAGTTTATGAATTGGCTCGGGAATGTCACAAGAAAGACTATCTAATCCTTCAATAATGTTCATTGAAAATGTCGTAGCATCTTTTTTAGGTTATACAGATTTAATAATTAACCTTGCCGCAGCTAAGTCTAGAAAGGTTAATTTCTAACATTTTGTAATTTTCTGTATTTATCCCAGAAAAGTATTCTTTATTCTAGAAAAGTTAATTTTTAACATTTTATAAATTCCTTGTATTTAAATGAATGTTTAGTATTGTGTATAATGATGTAAACAGATATGTATTTAAATGTTAAATGACATTATTGGATAGTAAGAATTAAAAATAAATCAAACTGTTGGTATTGTGCTAAAAAGGAATTATGAAAATTTCGAATTTATTCATGAAATAAATTCGATATAAATATAAGTCAGTTCAATAACATCTCCATATCTTTGTTGTAAAATAGAAAATTGCATTAAAACTTTAAAAATAGACTGATTAATCCATGTGTTATTGTTTTCATTGTTTTTCAAAGTTAGATATGTTTTATATATACTTAAATTCAGTGCATATGCGTTAGAGCAATCTGATTACACAATATTTTCATGTATCCCTCTTTTAAGAAGATTCCACTTGAAAAAGTAAGAAGCAGCCTCCCGGACAGGGCCTGATTACCAGGCCAAACTTCCACCAGTAAATTTATATAGAGCTTATTTAAATGCTTCAGCTTATTTAAATGCTTTATTCTGTCTAAAATAAGGGGGGAAATTTCTATTTACTTTTACTAGTGGAAATGTGCTCCGATTTATTAAATTTGATTTATTGTATTTTACATACATTGTGCACTTGTAGATTCAGAGGGAAAAAATACTATTATAAATTTAGTTAAATATAATTTTTAACTTAAATTATTATATTATTTTTCATAGACTAATGGAATTTGGTCAGTTAAAAATAATTAACTAAAAATTTAACTAACAGTTACCTCTAATGCAACTAAATAATATTTTGTTTTCCATAAATAATATTTACCTCCGAAGCGAAAGCCAGCCTTTTCATCTCGCCGCCCGATATGCCTTTAACTCTTCCGGGATATCCTATAACTGTATCGGCACACTTACTCAAACCAAGCTGTAAAAAAAAAAAAAAAAAAAAAAATGTAATTTAATAGATTACAATGATCATTTGTAATTTTTTTATTTTTTGGACTTAATATTTACTTTTGGGACAGAAATTTTGGGGAATTTCGACAAGAGAAGACGAGAAAGATAAGAGGTTAAAAATCGAAAGCAGTTCCACCGAATCATCCACAGATCGCGACAAATCACCTTCGTAACAACATTTAACCGAAAAAATCTAAATTTCGTCCACCAAATTCCGTCGCATCCTCTTCAACAACAGATCGCAAAGATCAAACTTCAGACGACCAAAATCTTCATCGATAAACTCTCCAAGGCCCGTTTCGAGAAGAAAAACAGTTTACAAATCGAAAGCAGTTCCACCGAATCATCCACAGATTGCGACAAATTACCTACGTTGAACTCAATTTTTTCCGGTTAGAATCGACCGATTGTAAAACGCCGTGGCTGGTGGATTGGAGCCCCTCGAGACATGGCCTTTTACTATCAATCGATTAAACATTAGATTGTTTCCTTTTTCGCGTTCGTCTTTTATTCTGTAATCGATTTTCACGGGCTACATAATCAGTTGAAGACCTCGATTTTCATGGGCTACATAATCAGTTGAAGACCTCGATTTTCATGGGCTACACAATCAGTTGAAGACTTCGATTTTCATGGCCTACATAATCAGTTGAAGACCTCGATTTTTGCTTTGCAAGACGATTTTCATTTCGGCGTCGCTCTTTGGCTTTGGATTTTTCCATATATGATAATTTACGCCTACCCATTTTGTAACTTTTTCAATTTTTAACGATTTTATGCCTTTCGATTACCTATTCAAATAATTTGTAACGATTTTATGCTTTTCTATTACCTATTCAAATAAAAATTCTTCTAAAAGTAAAGAACATCGTTGAATTTCGTTAAAAAAATAAAATGCGAGCATCATTTGGCCGCATCCTCGACCGAAAACAATAACCATTTCCAAATGGTTAATAAAACACGGTCAATGATGCCAAAAAACAAAATGATAAAATTAAATTAATATATGTGTATAAAATGTAATACAGCGGATATGCACGAAAAGTATAGATCGACCGAAAATTCGTTTTCGTTTTCGTCCTAAAATCCGAGTTTCGCCGAAAATGCTGCTGAAAATTCGGCCAGACCGAAACTATCTCTATTCCAAAAATCTCGTTTCTTCCTTCTGAAATTTTCAAGATAGTCATTGATTTGGTGTCATCATTTTATTTGATGACATTGATGACTAGTGTCTCATTGGTTTTCTATTAATAAGCTCGAAGTAGCAGTGCGATATCTGCCCGTCCCGCTTTTAGATCTCCTTATTTTAATCAATTTTCCTTTTAAATTTGTTCGGTTTCAATTTTCCGATTTTTTTTTTCTTTTCAACCTGGCTTCCGCAAGAGTCAGTCATCAAATGAGACACTCTTTGTTTACAGCTATGGACTTCACTGTTTATAATGATTAGCCATGACTGGCTCAAAACGTGAGTGCACATTACAAAGCAAGCAATGCCTATAGGACTCAACTCTGAAGGCGCTTTTCACGTGCTCGTTAAAAGCTGCAGACTTAGTAATAGAAAACTTTTAGTTTGAAACCGCAGAAGTGTTTCGAATATTCTTAGAAAAAGTTCTAGTATAGCAGAGGATCCTTTGCAAAAATCGTTATTATAAGATAAATCGAGGTATGTATACCTAAAACATTTTTTTTATTATTATTATGTGTAATTCGTATCATTCTGTGTTGTTGAAGAATTAATTGCATTTTATTTTATATGAAAGTAAAAAGTTTTGTTAGAGGCAGAGGAGAGACAATTTGGGCCACATGTATTAATTACTTATGTAAGTATTAATTACTTAAAATATTTTTTTGACATTTTGCTCTTCGTTTTCGACCGAAAATAGAAAGTTTACCGAAATTCGGTTTCGGTCTATCCTTCCTTAATGAAAAGTGACTCGTTGAAAATTTCCAATTCTATTCAAATTCCTTTAGCTAGAAATCTTGTTATATTGTGAGAGCGCACGTTTCCCAAAATATTCCCATTTTTAATTCAACAATGCATATTTACTTATTAGCCCCCGTTATGCTACTTCTTTCTCCCAGCTGTTAAAGTGTCGTTTCCAAAAAATAACGTTTCGTTGTATAAGCCAACCGTAAAACAAAGCAGATGTATCATTGTACTGTTAAATACTCTACTGTATTTTATTTAAACTTCTAAGCATCGCACATTTTCAATTTTTATACCGTCGTATTTGGGAAAAAAGCACTTTGTTTGAAAACTGCATCTCAATTTATTTTTGAGAAATTAATTTTTTTGTAGTTTTTAGTGCCATTTGTTTAATTTTGGCAACTCAAGTACTTCTTTGGCGATAATGATGGTTCTTCAAGGCGACCTTTTGAAGAAATTTGAGATCTTTTGATGAAATTTGCGGTTTTTTCTCTATCTTTTAAATAAATTTGCGTTTTTTCACGATCTTTTGACCGTGTTTTATTCGTTTTTTGACGAAATTTCCGATCCTTTGACAAAATTCACGTTTTTCTCGCGATTTTTTGATGAAATTCGCTTGTTTTTCGCGATTTTTCGACAAAATTGGCGTGTTTTTCGCGATCTTCTGATTCTGACGAAATTTGCATTTTATTCACGAACTTTTAACGAAATCATGTTTTTTCGCGATCTTTTGACCGCGTTTTGTTCGTTTTTTGACGAAATTAGCGATCCTTTGTTAAAATTCATGGTTTTTTTCGTGATCTTTTGACAAACATCGCGTGTTTTACGCGATCTTTTGACCAAATTCGCATGTTTTTCGCAATCATTTGACGAAATTTGAGTGGAAAATAATCGATTTGGCTCAAGAATTACTATCAAATTGACGCAGTTGGTACAATTTTGTTGAAAAAAGATCGTTTTGTCGCAGAAATGCGCAGCATTATCGATTTGGCTCAATTGGCGCAGCTGTTCCATCACTGTATTATTCAGGGATAGTCACGTCATACCCGTACTTTCGAGGCTTACGAAAAAGACAGGCTACCGCAATGCATTCCTCATATATATATATATATTTTTTTACAGACCGCTGAGAGACGTCATATTCTTTTCGTACGCCTGTATTGGTGCATTCGAGCATTATGTGATCCCAGCGGTCTGTAAAAAAAAAGATACGCGTTAGCCTTTTCGTTAGACTCGCGTACGTTACTGTAGATGTTGTTTAAGACTGGATCGTAAATGAAGAATTCTTCGTCATGCGGATGACGTCATTTTATATAAAATAGAAGCGTGTGTTTTAAGTCTTAAAACTGAAATATGTTTTCCACTATGTATATTTATACATACATATATATATATTTTTTATCATCGGGAGCGACACTCAATTCGGAAAAAGCAGAATTCCTGTTTTCTAGTTTTCCTGTTTATTCTGTACAAAATTAAATTTATTAATTTTCCTCTATTTACACACACATTACGAGAAGGATAATTTGTTATAAGAGAAAGAGTTCATGTTACCTAAATGAGTTTGTTATAAGATTTCGAACGGGAATCAAACCGAAAATCGGAAAAACTCGTCCTTTTTCATAGAACGAAACCAAACTGGAACTGAACCCAAACCGCCGTTTTTAAGGAAGCGAAAATCGGAACAGAGCCTAAATTGTTTTTTCTATTCTGGAACGGAACAAAATGGTTTTTCTTTGCTCCAAAACTGAATCTTAGAAACTTTTTTATTTTTGAAAATTTAATTTATGAAATTTAAAAATTATGATTTTAGGTAGCTTTCTTTACAAAAAAACTACCTATTGCAGCCGTTCGGAGGAAAGCGATTTCAAAAAATTTTGGTATATTTTCATCGATCATGACCCCCAGACCCCGAAACCACCCTCCGTTCAAAATTGATATATATATATATATATATATATATATATATATCTGACCTATGTCACACTGTAACTCCCGTAATTATGAACCGATTTCGATGTAATTCGGTGTGTACATAGTACATACCAATGTCTCGACCGAGTTCGTTGGCCAGCTTCATCCGCCGTTTTGTTTCAAAATGGCGGCCATTTAAAATTTTAAAAAAAATTTAAAACTTGAAATGTGGTACCAAAAAATTAAAAATGGAAAAATATTTTTTTCTTATGTATTTGACCTTTATACAAAGATTCCGGAGCAGTTTTTGTTTCGTCTATATCTTAAAAAATGGCTGAGTTATAGCATTTTGAATTTCTAGCGTGGCTGACATTTTGAAACGTCCTGAATTTTATCACGCGATAAAAGGCGTATTTATGAACCGATTTGGATGTAATTCGGTGTGTACATAGTACATACCAATCTCTCGACCGAGTTCGTTGGCCAGCTTCATCCGCCATTTTGTTTCAAAATGGCGGCCATTTAAAATTTTTTTAAAAATGTAAAAATTGAAATGTGGTACCAAAAAATTGAAAATGGAAAAATATTTTTTTCTTATGTATTTGACCTTTATACAAAGATTTCGGAGCAGTTTTTGTTTCGTCTATATCTTAAAAAATGGCTGAGTTATAGCATTTTGAATTTCTAGCGTGGCTGACATTTTGAAACGTCCTGAATTTTGTCACGCGATAAAAGGCGTATTTATGAACCGATTTGGATGTAATTCGGTGTGTACATAGTACATACCAATCTCTAGACCGAGTTCGTTGGCCAGCTTCATCCGCCATTTTGTTTCAAAATGGCGGCCATTTAAATTTTTTTTTTAAATGTAAAAATTGAAATGTGGTACCAAAAAATTGAAAATGGAAAAATATTTTTTTCTTATGTATTTGACCTTTATACAAAGATTTCGGAGCAGTTTTTGTTTTGTCTATATCTTAAAAAATGGCTGAGTTATAGCATTTTGAATTTCTAGCGTGGCTGACATTTTGAAACGTCCTGAATTTTGTCACGCGATAAAAGGCGTATTTATGAACCGATTTGGATGTAACTTCGTTTATACATAGTACATACCAATGTCTCGACCGGGTTCGTTTGCCAGCTTCACCCGCCATCTTGTTTAAAAATGGCGGCCATTTAAATTTTTAAGAAAAATTTAAATTTGAAATGTGGTACCAAAAATTGAAAATTGAAAAAATATTTTCTTCTTATGTGTTTGACCTTGATAAAAAGATTCGAGAGCAGTTTTTGTTTCGTCTATATCTTAAGAAATGGCTGAGTTATAGCATTTTGAATTTCTAGCGTGGCTGACATTTTGAAACGTCCTGATTTTTGCCACGTAATAACAGGCGTATTTATGAACCGACTTGGATGTACCTTGGTGTGTATATAGTACATACAAATATCTCGACCGAGTTCGTTGGCCAGCTTCATCCGCCATCTTGTTTCAAAATGGCGGCCGTTTAAAAAAATAAAAAAATAAAAAAATTTAAATGAGATACCAAAAAAATTGGAAAATGAAAAAGATTTTTTTTGTATGTGTTTGACCTTAATATAAAGATTCCGGAACAGTTTTTCTTTCGTCTATATCTAAAAAAAAACGGCTGAGTAATAGCATTTTGAATTTCTCTTGTGGCTGACATTTTAAAACGACCTGATTTTTGTCACGCGATAACAGGCGTATTGATGAACCTATTTGGATGTAATTCGGTCTGTACATAGTACATACCAATGTCTCGACCGAGTTCGTTGGCCAGCTTCTTTCGCAATCTTGTTTCAAAAGGGTTGCCATTAAAAAAAAATTAAATTTAAAATTCAAAATGAGGTATTAAAAAATTGGAAAATGAAAAAGATTTTTTTTATGTGTTTGGTCTTGATACAAAGATTCCGGAGCAGTTTTTGTTTCTGAAAATTTGTTCTTTTGTTGATATCTTAAAAAATGGTTGATTTATAGCTCTTTGAATTTCTAGCATGGCTAACATTTTGAAATGATCTTGTATTTGTCACGCGATAACACGCGTATTCACCTATTTCGATGTAAGAAGGCATGTGGATAGTATACATGAACACCTCGACCAAGTTCGCTGGCCAGATTCATCAGCCATCTTGTTTCAAAATGGCGGCCATTAAATTAAAAAAAATATATATATTTAAAGTGAGGTGCAAAAAAATTAGAAATTGAAAAAGGTTTCTTTCTTAAGTATTTGATCTTGATATAAGGATTCAGGAGCATTTTTTGTTTGTCTTTACCTTAAAAAATGGCTCAGATATAGCAGTTTCAATTTCTATTGTGGGTGACATTTTGAAAAATCTGATTTTTTACATGCGACAGCACTCCTATACATTAACCGATTCCGATGTGAGTGAGCATGTGCACAGCAATTACTAAGGTCTCAACCAAGTTCACTGCTTAGCTTCATCCACCATGTTGTCTTAAAATGACAGGCACTTTAAGAAATTGCCGAATTTGGCAGCCAAATATAAGTTACTTTAAAGAAAAGCAGCTTGGATAAAGCTGACTAATTTCGCGAAATTCTCATTCATTATATTGATAAAAATTAGTATTGAATCTCCTATATTCGGTTTCCACTAAATTGAGCTTCGTGTGTTTGCATGATATAAGTTGGCTTTTTTTAAATAAGGATTATGAAAGCTACCTCTTCCTCCCGGCACTGGCCGGAAGGACTTTTTCAATTAGTATTTAAAAAAATAAATTGAAATTTAATCCACTGACATCAGTCATTTTCGGCCTTTTAAATTTTGGATATACGGCATTAAAAAATAAAATCACAAATTATGTACACCGGGTGTAATTAAACTACCAAAATTTAAAATATATTTAAAATTAAGGGTACTCGTACTCCGTACCTTTTATTGGACGAAAAAATATTGAAAATATCACTTTTCCATCTCTTAAAACGAATTTGCACATCCGTAGTACATTCTAGTACGGCAAAGATCCGATCATTATAAACATGCAAAATATAATTTTACCCCATGCATTTCTCTTTAAATGTTTCAGAGTTGCAATATTTAAAATTGTTTTTCCCAATTTGTGTTTTTTCAATATATTCATGATCAAAATGCTAAATATTTAACATTTCAAAAGACTCGCTTTTTTTTTTTAATTCCTACTAATAGTTCACACTCTCCCTATATTTATTTTTTTATATATCTTGTTCAAATTTTCAATCGTTAATAAAATACATATTATTCATCCTATCAAGTTGAAATAATTTTTTTAAAACTTGTACTGGATGACAATGGATGTTGATACAGATTTTTCAAATATTAATTCATTAATTTTAGTTTTACAGGGGAGACAAAAGGTCGGCCATTGGTTATTGAACAGCATTTAATGCATCTTCCTATCTATAAGGGAGGTTTACCATCTCACTGTTCTGTCGCCCAATACCGCCAAGTTTGTCGACCCAAATGAGTCGCCAAAAGTGACGCCAACTTGGCCGATATCTCTCCTATTTCACCCAATTCCCATAGAGTTCCATTGTAAACCTACTTACTTATAGAAAATCAACCCATTGAGATATTTTAATTCAACAAAAACTAATATTAGCTTAAGGGATTCTATTAAATTTTTCTTTGATGACCTAAGTAGGAATTGACTTTGGAAACAAAATTTTTATATTACTTGTTTTATACTCGATCCTTACGGTATATTTCAGAAAATTAAGGATAAGATTTTCAACAATGCAAACAGTTTATTTAACAAACTGTTTTACATACGTTGTGAGATTTTATTTTATTTTTCCTAACCTTCTCAATGTCGTGAACTGATATATCCGTTCACTAAGCTGTAGGTTTCAATAGAAACGTTATTTAAATGCAATAGAAACATTATTTAAATTAATATAATTCAACAGAAATAATTCAGTTTTAAAACATTAAGTTATGATTAATACTCTCAAGGATTATATTTCTATATTTTATTAGGTTAATTTTTTTACATCAAATTCAAAATTTTTTTTTTCTTTATCGTTTAAAGAAATTCAAATTATGCAATGTTTAGAAGAAATGCAAGAGCAATAAAAGCGAAAGACAGCGTATGGTTCGTTGCCACCATCGTTATTCATTTCTAAAAATAGCTGCTGGTTTTAAGTTCGTCTTCGAAAATATTTTGGAGACGACAGAAAAGTCCGCAGCGAAAAAATTAGCACTTTCCGCTAAAAAAAAAAAATAAATAAATAAAAAAAATAAATAAATAAATATGTGATCCTTCGGCCAGTGTTTATAAACGGTAGAACTAAACTAATCCCATTTTCATTCGAAATCGAAACTACCAGATGAATGATTTATTGGACGTTTATGAATGATTATGACTGACAAAGAAGGATGTCATTAGAACTGCATTTCGATACATTTGAGAATGACCATCGGACGCTTACTTCAACTAATACTTCTTCTACTCTTTTCATTCTTTCACTGTAAGTCTTATGCTTGTCCATCCGAAGCAAAGCCTATAAAGTTTAAAAAAAAATAAAAACAAAATAATAAGTAGGATTTAATTAGTTATTCGATACTAAAGCATGCAATTTTTAGAAACAGAAAATGGCTACAAAAAATTGAATGCAATCAAAAATAATATTAAGAAATAAAGACGTTAATATAGTAAAAAAATTCTTTTAAGAAACGCCTCCTTATAAGGAACACTACTACTTAAGGAACAATTTTTAAAGTCGGGTCCTTCAAATAGAGCGTAAGATGCATTCGATTTAATCTCCAAATAAGAAACACTCTAGCTAAGGGACATGAATAATTTCTTAAAAAAAAAAAAAAAAGAAGGTAAGATTGCTTTATTTGTTTCACAAAAATCTTTAAGGACAACTTGGTATAAAAATAAGCTGAAATTTGTTTATTTACTTCGTAAAAAATCTTTATTTAAAGACACATTGTTTATTTTTAAAAAGCTGAAACTTCTTAAAAGATTGCAAAAATTTTTTATTTTTATTGCATCACATTTTAAAAACAGCCACCAAGTTTAAAAAAATGCATTTCAAAAATTATATATTTAAATTATTTAGAGAGTAAAACTGCCTTAGATGGACAAATTTTACAGCCACAGAAAACTAATAAATATAATTATATATATAATAATATATATATATATATATATATATATATATATATATATATATATTATGTATATATTATATATATATTATATATACATATATATTATATATATATATTATACAGGGTGTCCGGTCTCAACGGTGTCCAATGGCTAATCCCTAAACCGTTAGTCATAAACATATAGTTCCAATTACAAAAATGTTTTAAATCAGGTAAAGAAATATTTTAAAAGCAATTTGGGTCAATAAAAACATTTCTTCAAAAATTACGAAATTTAAATTTTTATACGGTCCCCCGGTCCTATAAGTTATATTTAGTAAAATTTTCTTTTTACACTGACAAGTAATACAAAAAAAGTCCCGTTGTTCTACGATTAAAATTGACCGAGTAATAGCTGTTTAAAGTTGGAGCATATTTTTTGCTGCAAATTGGGGGTCATTCACAAATTTAGTCGAAATATAATTTCGGCAGATATATTAAAAAAATGGTTGAGAGTAAAATTAACATTGCAATATAAATTTGAAATCTTTAGTCATTCTGACATATTAATGCAAAATATACAATTTGTAATAAATATTTAAGAAGAAAGGAAAAAACAGAATTTTTATTAAATAAAATGATGCTAAATTAACCTTTAACTGATGTCACAGAAATTGTCACGTAACTAGTGTGAAGCGGTCTGTGAGACCGCTCCATCGAAAGATGAATAAAAGCCGCGATAAGCTCATAGGATGTTGTTTTTGGACTAAACTTTTTGTACAGGGGTGTTATAATTAAAATTCACCTATTCAAAAGTCTCTGGTGTTAGTACTAAAGTTCCGAACGAAACAAAATTTCAGTAGTGTTTGTAGATAAACTGAAATTTGAAAGTTAAACTATGAAAATTGAAAAAAGCACCGGTCTGTGAGACCGGTAACATCAGTTAAAGGTTAACAGCCTCAATTCTTTACAAACTGATACGTATTTTAAAATATTATTAGATTACACTAGCCTGCAAAAGTTATTTCTTGTTTTTTAGCTTTTGATAATTGATTCTTATGTATTCTGTACCGCTGAATCCGGAATTGACCTTCATTTTTAGCCATCACATCAGGATTTTTCGCAAATTGTACATTTCAAAGATAAAAAGTTCAAAGTTAAAATTTAATCTCCTCCCCCATCCCATCACACCAACCATCTGTAAGAATCCCAAGATAAGCAAAAATATCGAATAAATTATTGAATAAAATAAAATAAAAAAAGTTTTACATATGTTTTATAGTATGAGATTTTCGCTGTATTTTAACTTACACATTTGCAAAAAAATTCTAACGTGATGGTTAAAAATGAAAGTCATTTTCAGATTTAGTGCTAAAAAGTACGTAAAAATCAATTATCAAAAGTTAAAAAATACAACCATCTCCTCTACTTTACAGTATCCAATTCTTGTCATTTTTTAAATTCGGCAATTTATGATTTGCGAAATATCCTGGCATGATGGTTAAAAATTAAGGCAATTTTCGGATTCAGTGCTAAAAAATACATAAAAGTTAAAAAACTCAACAATCTCCGTCTTGTATTATCTAATCTAAAACTTTTTCTTAAACTTCTTGGCGGTAATCTACCTGAATTTTTTTGTGTTATCCTATAAAATAAGTATAAATTCTAACAACCGAAAATCATAATAATATTAGATTGTTATCGGATTTGCGTCAGTATGTAAAATGTAATCTCGATCGGATATTTGAAAGTGGGTTAAAGTTCGAATACAAATTTTGAACTGGAAAAACATACATAAGATCTTTGAAGTAACATAAAAACTTATAAAAATAACATAATTTTATTAAAAGAAATCACAAAAGAAACAGTCTCAAATCCTGACAAAATAAAACATATGTTATTTCAGCCAATCTGAAACTTAATAAATATCAACTTAATGGTAATGCTCGTACGATTTTTTCAAAGCGCAGATACACATGAAATAAGATCTTCGAATACTTTAAGCACTTGGAATGCGACCCCTCAAAGCCAAGCCGAACTCATTTGTTTTCAGAGCAGAAAAGTGGCATAAGTCATGCATTTTTAAAGTTTCATAACTCGCACAATTTTAGTGTTATATGAATGGGACTTTTTCTGTCTTACTTGTCAATGTAATAGGAAAATTATACTAAATATAACTTATAGGACCTGGGGGCCGTATAAAAATTTAAATTTCGTAATTTTTTAAGAAATGTTTTTATTGACCCAAATCGCTTTTAAAATATTTCTTTAGTCTTTATATAGTCTTTTCTCAAAACAGCACCACGGTTCAAGAAAACAAAATATATCACGTAGTAGTTGGAAGTATGTACAAACACATGGAAAAGAAAAAAAAGTGGTGTCTCGTCATATTTTTATAAAAAAAAATAACAAAATTTACAAAAATTCACAGTCAAAATATCCCGTTTAAATTTCCCTTTTTTCCATTTAGAACAGGGCAGGGGAAAGAAAAAGGGATATTCCGTTTTCTCATAGGGAAAAAACATAGCTAGCGGAAAGAGAAACGGGATGTTTCGTTTTCTGATAGGGAAAGAGTATGATAAATGACAGTCTTTTTTGTGACTTTTGACATTTTTTTTTAATAAAAATATGACGAGACCCCACTTTTTTTTCTTTTCCATGTGTTTGTACATACTTCCAACTACTACGTGATATATTTTGTTTTATTGAACCGTGATGCTGTTTTGAGAAAAGACTAATTGAAATGCTGCCTATTTTGAAATTTTTGAATATTTAACAGACTATTCCTGCTAACAGCAGCAATATTCCGGTAAAGTTTTATATTATTTAGCTTGTCCTAGTATACACTTTGATATTCTATAAGAAAAAGTTTGGGGTTCTATTGCTTAAATAAGAAAATACGTGCGGAAAACGGACAAAAACGTCATTTTCATTGCATTTTGAGGCAACATAACAATGTAAAATAACAATGCCCCATGGAAACGAATACAGTGTACTAAGCAGGTAGTGTTATACTAATATTTCATCACAAAAGAATTTTGGAATGTCGTTGTTTTCCCAAGCTTTAGCACTGCAAACATACTCGCATTTCACTTTTCATGAAAAATGACGGTCACAACCTTGAACTTTGACATTTTCTACAGGGAAGGGAAAATTTTTTCAGGTCTTCAAAATTGCATATTATTCATTAAATGTGATCTACTTCAACATAAAAAAAAATAAAGCAAAACAAAAAATACAACTATCACACTTGTCTGATTTTCAAAATAATGGCTCTTAATCCGATTCGGGACTAATATGAAAAAAAAATCAGTGCCAACCTGTCCTGGTTAGAATCGCGTGTCACACCGGATTCTGGTAAAAAAGTATTACCTGATCCAATGCAAGATTCTAATCTACACTGCTCAAAACAATGGAAGTATATTGAGTTTGTGGATGAATCTTGCGGCTGGGAAAATGTTTATATGATTGATACATAATCGACAGACATAATAGGTTATGTGAGAAAAAAATTACGCATGTTTGGCAGAAAAAAATGCATTGTATTGAGCATTTCGGTACAAAAGGAAAAACCACAATTTGTACATATGAGAAAAAACGAAAAATAAAAGGTGTTTTCTTTAAAGAAAATCGTTTTTAGTAAGGGCTATGGCTCCCTGGATGTCCAGCAACGTTGAACACTTTTGAGGCATGGAGTCAATGAGGCTATTAACGAGTTGGGGGGTATTCTGTGGGGTATTCTGTGCTCCTCCAAAAGAGCTCTTTCCAGTTCTTGGAGAGTTTGTTGAGGTGGTAGGCAGGTAGCAACTCGTCTGCCTAGACTGTCCCAAACAGGCTGTATTGGGTTCATGCCCAGAGAACACGCTGGCCATTCCATTCGTATGATTCCTTCCTCGAAAAAGAAATCATCTACTAAGTGAGCACGATGTGGCCTGCAAGGGTCGTCCATTAACATGAAGTCATCTCCGATTTCTGCAGCCTGAGGGACTACAATAGGTCTGAGGATCTCATCCCTCTATTGCTGACAGGTCAGAGCTCCATTTCGAATGATGTGGAGGTCGGTGCGCCCATCCATGGAGATGCCACCCTAGACCATCACTCCCCCACCACCCAATCTGACACTTCCTTGCACGTTCGCAGGATTGTTTCTAGTGCCACGTTCCCTCCAGATGAAAATAGGCCTATTATCAGGATGAACAGAAAAACGGGACTCGTCAGAGAAAAGAATATTGCGGCATTCATTTCTCCTCCCATTCACATGCTCTGTTCATCCTTGTACGGCCTTGTAAGGGTTGAAAACGTTCTGGGTTTTTCGAATGCATTTTAAGATATTTTTAATGTATCTTAAATATTTTTATATTATATGTATGAACCTGAAAGTAATTTTTGTAGTTATTTGTGCTTTTATATGTATTTTTATTATTTTCGAATTTTATTATTATTATTATTATTATTATCATTATCATTAAAAAGGCTGAAGACGTCCTAAAATAGATTTTTTACTATTTATGGTAAATTCGTACACTTTACAATTTGTATCTGAAAAGTATGCCGTTTTCTTTTTATTAGCGACGTGAAAAAAGTACCATGTAGTATACATATTTTTTATTTTTACGTTTTAAACTTTTCTAGTAATTTTTACATGCTTACAATGATGTTTTCTAACATGTGAGTAACTATTTATCAAATCGGAGTTGTTGAGACGCAAAGGGAGAAAGATACAGAATGTGTATGCAATGTGTACCTGGAATACCAAATGTTCCCGAACTTTTAGGGTGCCGATGAAGAGATCATCTTGCTGTACATAGGCCGAGATCTTCGTCATGTTAGAGCCCGCAACTTCTCCATTCACCAACACATCACCCTCTACCGTGAGTTTGCGAAGATTTCTGCACGTCAGGACGTTGAGCAGTGTCGTCTTGCCCGCTCCACTGGCACCCATGATGGCCAGTAACTGACCAGGACGTACCATGCCGTTGACTGAAACAAAAAGAATGACAGTATTATACAGTGGTGTAGTCGTAAAAAAAAAAAAAAAAAAAAAAAACAGAGGGTATACGTTAAAGGCAGAGGGTATATCCTAGAGTGTATATATTATAGCTTTTTTGAGAAACAGAGGGTATACGTCCACGGTCGGCAACTGGCGGACCGCGGTTCACGTCCGGACCGCCGAGAAAGGTATTGCAAATAAAAAATTTATTCATTTTCCAACATTTCTTGAATATAACAAGTAATATAAAAATTTTGTTTTTAAAGTCAATTCCTACTTAGGTCATCAAAGGAAAATTTAATATACTAGGGGGGCTCCGCTCCCCTGCTCGCTACGCTCATCAACCCCCCGCGTAATCCCTTCTCGATTCCATTCGGTATCGCAAAGCAATCCCTATTTTCTAGCTTACCTTTGACGTAATTGTTTCGCGTTTCCATTCTGGATCTCTTCGCGATCCCTTATTTTCTATACATTCAATTTTTGGATTTCACTTGGTAAGAACACGCTCTTCCCCAACTTCTGAAAATTTTATTTTCTTATCTCCAAGAGCATAATCATTAGAGCTTATAGCAGTGTTGAATTCAGACACTTTTCTCCGGGAGGGATTTCTGGGGCTCCGGGGGGGACATTATAGAGTTCCGGGGGGGAAATTGCACTTTTTGACCATCGAAAACACAAAATCTCAAATCTTCCGGGGGGGGACATCTCATTGCTCCGGGGGTGGGGAAATTCCCCCCCCCCCCGGGCCACCCTTTGAAATCAACACTGGCTTATAGAGTTTCATAATTATAAGAATTATTAAATATAAAATTATATATAAAGTGTTACGAATATTCTAAATAGTTAGTGTTTGTGCTTAAAAATAATGTAAATAGTTCAATTAAGCTCTATTCATAAGCTAACATTAGTTTTTGTTGCATTGAAATATCTCAATTTGCTGATTTTCTGCAAGCAAGTAAACCCTATTGCATTTCAATGGCAGTCTACGGAAATTTGGCGAAATACTGGAAATAGCGCGAAGTTGGCGTCACTTTGGGCGGCTAATTTTGGTCGCCAAATTTGGCGGTATATCGCCATGTTGGCGACAAACTTGGCGATATAGGCCCCATCCCCACCTTGGTAACCCTTCTTATAGCGTCAGAAAGCTCTGACCAATCAGATACGTTTCGTGGTATCTACGTAGATTTTCATTGGTCCATTTCTAAATCGTTACTTTTTTTATATAGAGAAGGAATCCCTTAAGCTAATATTACTTTTTGTTGCATTAAAATATCTCAATTTGTCGATTTTCTATAAGCAAGTAGGTTTACAATGGAAGTCTATGGGAATTTGGCGAAATATTAGAGATATCGCCAAATTGGCGACAAATCTTGCGGTATTTGGCGACAGAACAGGGTCCCCGTATGGTAACCCCCCTTATAGATATGAAGATGCATTAAATGCTGTTCAATAACCAATGGCCGCCATTTTGCCTCCCTTATAAAACTAAAATTAATTAAAATTTAATCAATGAATTAATATTTGAAAAATCTGTATTAACATCAAGTGTCATCCAGTACAAGTTTTAAAAAAATGTATTTCAACTTGATAGGATGAATAATAAGTATTTTATTTACGATTGAAAATTTGAACAAGATATATATATATATATAAATAAATAAATACATATAGGGAGAGTGTGAACTAATAGTAGGAATTGAAAAAAGAAGAATTCTGAAATACACATTGCATTGTTCCCAAGTTTTATGTCAGATCTTGTGAAGGAATTTGAAACTAGATTCCAAGATAGGTAATTTGTCTTAATTCTTTAAATCGCATTATGAAGTTGCTCCAGCTGTAAAATGATGTGGCTGCGAAGTTGTTCAGTCTTGAAAAACCTTTACTTCAAATGGAGATAATTGACTTGCAAGAAGATGTTTCCTTGCAAATGAATAAAACTGCATCTCCTGAAGAATTTTGGGGTAAACATGTCTCAGAAAAGCACACAAATTGCAAAAAAAAATAGCTATTAACCTGGCTACTATGTTTAGTTCCTCATATGTATGCGAAAGAACTTTCACCAAAATGAATTTTTTGAAGAACAAATATCGTTCGAGATGAACGGACGCCTACCTTAAAGACACGCTTCGCATTATCTGTTTGTGAATTAAACTATAAATAAAAAAGAAAATTGCTCAGTTAAACTGATGGCATTGAGCTCACAGGCTATTCACACTAATTGTATATTATACCCTTATTTCAAAGAATAATGCCCCTCGAAAAATAAAGGAAAGGATTAGCCTCCGTTTCCCCCCTTGATACTTAACCAAAGAACCTCTAAATCTAATCAGGGAAGCTGCTTAACATAATAAACTGGTATGCCAAATTTGAAGTAAATCAGATAATTCTGCATGAAAAAACCATTTCGCTAAAATAAGGAGGGTATTAGATCCCCATTTCTCCTTTTATGCTGAACCAAGGAACCTACAAATCTAATCAGAAAAGCTCCTTATCAGAATGAACCTAGAAAAAAAATTAAACTAAAATAGATAATTCTGCATGAAAACCCATTTATCTAAATTAAGGGGAGGGGACACTTGCCCCCCCTTTCTCCCTTTATACTTAACCAATGAACCTCCAAATCAAATGAAGGAAGCCATATCGGAATAAATTGGTACATCAAATTTGAAGCAAATTGAATAATTTTGCATGAAAAACCCATTTATCTAAATTAAGGGGCGGACTAGCCCCCGTCCCCCCTTTATACTTAACCAATTAACCTCCAGATCTAATCAAGGCAGCTCCTTAACACAATAAATCGGTATACGAAATTTGGAGCAAATCGTATATCTCTGCATGAAAAACTCAATTATCTTAATTAAGTGTGGGGGGAGGGTCTAGCCCCCCATTCCTCCCTTTATACTTAACTAATGAACCTCCAAATCTAATCAGGGATGCTCCTTAACATAATAAACCGGTATACAAAATTTGGAGCAAATCGAATAATTCTGCATGAAAAACCCATTTATCTAAATTAAGGGGGGGTAGCCCCCTTTCCCCCCTTTATACTCAACTAATGAATCTCCAAATCTAATCAAGGCAGCTCCTTAACATAATTAACCGGTATACCAAATTTGGAGCAAATCGAATATTTTTGCATGAAAAACTCATTTACCTAAATTAAGGGGGTATTCCCCTTTATACATAAGTAATGAACTTCTAAATCTAATCAGGAAAACTGCTTAACATAATTAACCGGTATACCAAATTTGGTGCAAATCGAATATTTTTGCATAAAAAAACCATTTATCTAAATTAAGCGAGGGGGGGGGGCGTAGCCCCCTTTCCAATTTAAACTTAAGTAATGAGCTTCCAAATCTAATCAGGGAAGCTCCTCAACCCTTAAATGCTGGATTTTTCAAAAATTATTGTAATAATGTTTTTTAGCTTTCATTTTTTAAATAAATGATGGGAAAAATACTTAAAAAATTATATTTAGTTTTAAGTATGGTTTACGGCTAAAAAACAGTTTGTTACTAATCGGCAATACTGGTCTTTAATTGAAAAAATAATTTTTCTTGATAAAATTCTATAACATTAAACACACAAGAATTTTAGGAACTATAATAAGAAATAAATTTTACTTGCTCACTGCAGAACAAAATAGGACATTTTGCAAGCTTCCAAACAAAACAAAAAGAACAAGTAGCAGCAATTGAAAAAATAAATCTATCTTTATTCTTAAACAGCACAAGTGTAGCCATCTATATGTTGAAAATCGATTTAATAATATTTTCAGAATGTATTTTATTGGCTACATTAGGCATTATAGCTTCAATATTATTCTAATAGTATTTTAGAGCCTAAATTGGGTATGTTGCCGAAAAGCAACACCCGGCATTTAAGGGTTAACATAATAAACCGGTATATCAAATTTGGAGCAAATCGAATAATTCTGCATGAAAAACCTATTTAACTAAATTAAGGGGGGTGGGACCAGCCCCCTTTTGACCCTTTATCCTTAACCAATGAACCCCCAAAACTAATCAGGGAAGCGCCTTATGAGAATGAACCTAGAAAAAAAAATTGAAGCAAATCGGATATTTCTATCAAGAGTTATCGCGTTACGTACATACGTACGTACAGAACCGGCGGGCACAAAAGCTCCCAGGCTTTGATAGCCTGTGAGCTAAAAAACTGGCTCAAGACCGCAAGTGTAATTTTTCGTATTAATTTTTCAACGTCTTTTCTATTTTATTATGTGTATATAAAACATTTCCGAACGTATACATACACCTGCGTATGTAGTAATTTTTCAGAACGAATACCCGACTTTTCTATTTCATATTATATGTATGTGTATGTAAAAATAACAATTTAAAAATAGTAAGTACTTATATTTCTTGGGCTTTTTTTTTCTCTGGACCTCGATAAAATTTTTCAAAAGTATTCGGAGCCCACTTTAAATTACTTGGCGACCCCTGGTATACGGTGTTTACCACCGTATACTCTCCACTACATCCCCGAGTATTAAACAAGTCGGAAATCGTACGTGAAACGTGGCCAATGAAGTGCGTTCGTACCATAACTCGTTTTATAAACACACTATATGGCCAAAGGTGACCGGTCACTTGCGATTTTAGACGTTTTGTTAAATATCCAGAAAAATACACGAGGAATTAACCTGAAAACTACAGGTGTGTAAACAGTATAGTACAGGTCAAATATTTCCGCGAAGAATTTTTTCCCGAAACCCCGTAGGGAACCGTCAACAAATGGAAAAAGGACGAATATCTTTTGGATAACCCTGTGAAAACTAGTGTAGCAAAAGCGTTCAAACTCGAGATTATTAATAAGTGGGTTATTGTAATAGACTGTGTTCATTTTTATGAGGATAGCATATATACTCGTAGAGATATTAAGGTTTTTATAAAAACAGCCCCACATTTCGCCAAGTTTTTTGCTTATAATTTGCAGAGTTCTTCATACAAAAAAAAAAGTTATTTTCAGAAAATAGGACAAACAATATTGTACATAATACTCTGCAATCAGAATTAAAAAATAATAATAATTGGATGAAAAATGAGCAGGTTTACTAAAAAATGTTTCACTGCGCATGCGTGAATGCAATCAAAATATAATGTGCATAATGTATTAGCTAAGTATATAGAGCAACTTTTGTGAAAGTCTCCAAATCATAGCTTGAAAATTCTGAAAATTATCATCCATTATCATCGATAGAATAAGCTCGAAATCCGTTGTTCCCAAAAGGAAGCAAAAAGATGAGGGGTTGTATCCAAATAGTGCAATATTGTGTACGCTATCTTGGCACTCATCAACAGATATTTGGATACAACACCTCATATTTTTGCTTCTTTTTAGAAACAACGGATTTCGAGCTTATTCTATCGATGATCATTTTCAGAATTTTTTAGCTATGATTTTGAGACTTTCACACAAGTTGCTCTATATACTTGGCTAATACATTATGCACATTATATTTTGATTGCATTCGCGCATGCGCAGGGAAATACTTTTTAGTAAACCTGCTCATTTTTTATCCAATTTGTATTATTTTTTTAAATTCTGATTGCAGGGTATTATGTACAATGTTGTTTGTCCTATTTTCTGAAAATATCTTTTTTTTTTATATTACGAACTCTGCAAATTATAAGCGAAAAACTTAGCGAAATGTGGGACTGTTTTTATAAAAACCTTAATTTTTCTATGAGTATACAGGCTATCCTCATAAAAATGAACACAGTCTATTACAATTAGCCACTTATTAATAATCTCGAGTTTGAACGCTTTTGCTACATTAGTTTTGACAGGGTTATCCAAAAGATATTCGTTCTTTTTCCATTTGTTGACGGTCCCCTATGGGGTTTCGGGAAAAAATCTTCGCGGAAATAGATGACCTATACTATAATGTTTACACACCTGCAGTTTCAGGTTCATTCCTCATGTATTTTTCTAGATATTTAACAAAATGTCTAAAATCGCAAGTGACAGGTCACCTTTTGGCCATATAGTGTAGCATTGAATTCATGCGGTAGGATAGGATTGAATAGAAGGAAGAAAACTTTTATTAATATATTTTTAAGTTTTGATTCGATTTTCATAAAACGTCTTGACATCCTTATTCTATATATTCAATTTAAAACCATTCGGTTGAGTAGTTTTTGCGCTTTTCTAGGCGCACAGACGGACGGACCAGGCGACGACTCTAGGTGCTACGTATTTATATAATTAACCCTTAAATGCCGGGTGTTGCTTTTCGGAAACCTACCCAATTTAGGTTCTAAAATACTATTAGAATACTATTGAAGCTATAGTACCTAATGTTGCCAATAAAATACATTCTGAAAATATTATTAAATCGATTTTCAACATGTAGATGGCAACACGTGTGCTGTTTAAGAATAAAGATAGTATGTTTTCAATTGTTGCTACTTGTTTTTTTTTTGTTTTGTTTGGAATCTTGCGAAATACCCTATTTTGTTCTGCAGTGAGCAAGTAAAATTTATTTCTTATCATAGTTCCTAAAATTCTTGTGTGTTTAATTTTATAGAACTTTATCAAGGAAAATTATTTTTTCAATTAAAGACCAGTATTGCCGATGAGTAACAAAGAGTTTCTTAGCCGTAAACCCTACTTAAAACAAAATATGATTTTTTTTAAAGTATTTTTCCCATGATTTATATAAAAAATGAAAGCCGAAAAACATTATTACAATGATTTTTGAAAAATCAGGCACTTAACGGTTAAGAACGCACCTAAAAAAATAGCCATGTAATAAATTTATACAATTGTGCGTTTTACAAATAAAACAACAACAAAAAAAATAAAGTAATATTCATATCTATTAGACCGGGATGCGTCAGCACAGACAATCTCCTCATCGAGTTCATGGTTAAACTTCCAGAATGAGTTAAAACTCGATTCGCACATTAAAACGCAATCGGTCTGCCAAGTCCTATCTGGGTGGAAAAAAACCTGAAAACCCGATTTTGCGGTTGACTCGTAGGTTGACCATTGTGTTTTCCTGCTCCCAGTCCTCCCTGTTTTCATACCTTAGGGTGCAGGAAAACACAATGGTCAACCTACGAGTCAAACGTTCAAATCGGGTTTTCAGGTGTTTTCCACCCAGATAGGACTTGGCAGACCGATTGCGTTTTAATATGCGAATCGAGTTTAACTTAACCCTTAAATGCCGGGTGTTGTTTTTCGGCAACCTACCCAATTTAGGCTCTAAAAGACTATTAGAGTAATATTGAAGCAATAATGCCTAATGTTACCAATAAAATACATTCTGAAAATATTATTAAATCGATTTTCAACATTTATATGGCAACACTTCTGCTGTTTAAGAATAAAGATAAGTTTATTTTTCCAATTGTAGCTACTTATTTTTTTTTATTTTTTTTTGTTTGGTTTGGAAGCTTGCGAAATACTCTATTTTGTTTTGCAGTGAGCCAGTAAAATTTATTTCTTATCCTAGTTTCTAAAATTCTTGTGTGTTTAATTTTATAGAACTTTATCAAGGAAAATTATTTTTTCAATTAAAGATCAGTATTGCCGATGAGTAACAAAGAGTTTCTTAGCCGTAAACCCTACTTAAAACAAAATATGATTTTTTTTAAAGTATTTTTCCCATGATTTATTTAAAAAATGAAAGTCGAAAAACATTATTACAATGATTTGTGAAAAATCAGGCATTTAAGGGTTAATTCTGGAATTTTAGCCGTGAACTCGATGAGGTGATTGTCTGTAGATTTTTGTAGATTGTCTGTGCTGCCGGTCCCTATTTAAATGCTTGGTAGATTCAAATGATAGGACCCAAAGGATCTGTTAGGGGTCTTTGAAATAAATATTTCGTAATAGGAAAATGTTTATGAAAAGACTTCCGGGAAGCATGAACGGAAAAAGCATGATTTCTAGACGAACGAAAATGATTTGTTTAAAAATGCCGAATCATTTAGCGTATAAAGACGAATTTTTCTGACACTATACAGAAGAAAGTTTTGGGATGTTAAAGAAATTACTTTTTTATGAAACAGCCAAACATTACATTTAGACCGGCAGCACACACAATCAACCTCATCGAGTTCATGGCTGAATTTCCAGAATTAGATAGAACTCGATTCGCCTATTAACTCTTTATGTACTGAATTATGAATTCATGAAAATTTTATTTTCTAAAACATTTTTCGTGAATCGTTAAAACTACATTAGAAGATTTACATAATCATTTATTACATTTTAGGAGGATTCATTAAATTTTGTGCACTATTGATAACCCCATTCAAATATTTTATTTTAAATACTTCTTTTAGTATTTTGTAGAATTAGGACACGTACAAATATAATGTTCTTACAATAGAAATGTAGAAATATTTCAAAATTCAAAAATCCCCGCCCCCCCCCCCCCCCTACGCCAAGAAAGCTGAAAAGAGGCAAAGGCAAAAGAGATCATCCTTTTAGAAATATTTTTGTTTTGTGTCACCCATACTGCTTTTGGAACAAGATAAAGTAATGTATTGTATCAATAACTCATTCTAAACTGTATGACAACTATCGATGTATTAAATGAATTTTACAACAAGTTATTTGAATGGTACTTAATAAGTACCGTCAGTGGATAAAGGGTTAAAACGCAATCAGTCTGTCAAGTCCTATCCTGAATGAAAACACTTGAAAACCCGATTCTAGCGGTTGACTCTTAGGTTTACCGTTGTGTTTTCCTGCTCCCAGTCCTTTATGTTTTCATACTTTTGGGTGCAGGGAAACACAATGGTCCATTCAGCCATGATCTCGATGAGGTGATTGTCTGTGCTGCCGGTCTAATTTATTTTGCTGTTTATGCTTTCCACTGTGCTGTTTTTCTAGAATATTATTTGTTTATTATTCATCAGCCATAATAATCCTTTATCCAATTCCTACTATTAGTTCACACTTTCCCTATATTTATTTATTTATTTATTTATTTATCTTGTTCAAATTTTCAATCGATAATAAAATACTTATTATTCATCCTATCAAGTTGAAATAAATTTTTTTAAACTTGTACTGGATGACAATGGATGTTAATACAGTTTTTTCAAATGTTAATTCATTCATTAAATTTTAATTAATTCATTTTAGTTTTACAGGGGAGACAAAATGGTGGCCATTGGTTATTGAACAGCATTTAATGCATCTTTATATCTATAAGGGGGGTTACCATGGAGGGGACCCTGTTCTGTCGCCCAATACCGCCAAGTTTGTCGCCGACTTGGCGATAGATAGCCCAATTGGGCGACCGAAATGAGTCAACAAACGGGACGCCAACTTGGCGATATCTCTCATATTTTGCCCAATTCCCATAGACTTCCATTGTAAACCTACTTGCTTATAGAAAATCAACCCATTGAGATATTTTAATGCAACAAAAGCTAATATTAGCTTAAGGGATTCTATTAAATTTTCCTTTGATGACCTAAGTAAGAACTGACTTTAAAAACAAAATTTTTATATTACTTGTTTGTTGAATAACATTTTTAATGGTCGAAGAAAGATTTTAATTCTCAAATGCATGTTTGTTCTTTGCTTCAAGGAGCATATATCCATTTAGGATCATTTAATAATTAAAATATTTTGACTCACCATTACGGAGCAGTTGTTTCGGCGGTTCGACTTCAGAATTCACGAAGAATGAAAATCTCTTCTTCTTTGGTTTGACGAAAGCGTTAATATTGTGCCAAGACAACGTCACTCTGTTTTCGGGGTTAAAAGAAGCATATCTGTGACGAACAGGATTGTTGTCCTGGAGATGAAAAAAAATTGTTAAGATTGAAATTTGTCATTCAATCCATCGGCGTGAAATTTTGGAAGCACAACAACGCTCTACAAAAACAATTAAATTTAAAAAATCAAAAAACCCGACTGCGTAAAAAGCGAACTAATTAATTATTTCTCATCAATGTGAAACTATTTTTTTTTCAATTCCTACTATTAGCTCACACTCTCGCTATATATATCTTGTTCAAATTTTCAAGCGTTAATAAAATACTTATTATTCATCCAATCAAGCTCAGATAATTTTTTTAAAATTGTAGTGGATGACACTTGATGTTAATCCAGTTTTTTCAAATATTAATTCAATAATTAAATTTAATTAATTAATTTTCAATAATCGAGAGAGCCCTCTTCTTGATCAAGGCATTTTAAGCGCCACTCCAGAGGAAAGAAGAATGGGAGAAAAAAAATTCTCTTATTGACCTAAGTAGGAATTGACTTAAAATATTTTTTTTTATATTACTTGTTTATATACCTATTTTTTTTATTTACTTGTATTGATAACTTTTAAGTTGTGTTAAATTGTTAGTTCCTATCTATAAACACTTTTTTGATGAGGTCTAGAGATGTCTATGATGGTTAGAGTTGCAGTAAAGCTAGAGATCCTACCTATACAACATCCAGGTTGTGTAATATTTTAACGGCGCTTCTGACAGTAAAATAGTCAATGAAACATCGTCTTCATTTTGAAAGACCTATCCAATGATAGGCCACTCAATAGGGTGCGTAATTTTTTTTTCGTCTCTACTGCCATTTTGTATTTTACGGCCGCCATTTTGAATTTATAAAAACAAAACCTAGCCTATAATCATCGGCCCGTTAAGACGAATTGATAGAGACCTCATTCATTAAAATCCATCCAGCCGTTGGGATGTTTCGAGGGTATAAAGAAATCCACATACAAGATACGCGTGAAGCACACAACCCTTCTTTTCAGTCGGATAAAAAGATTGGGTACTTTTCCAGTAAGGGTTGGACGGTATTTACCATTTGATGGTTTTTACCGGTTTTAACCATAGTTTTTACCGTTTTTGGAAGAACATGTTTTTACCAGGGTTTTTACCACCTTTGAAAAAACTTACTAGTTTGACTGTTTTTTGTCACTTTTATGAAAATTTATGTACGATTTTTTTTTCATTTTCCAGGGGTGAAAGTTTTCCGGGTATTTAATACCACTGTAAAAATATTCACCTAATTTAATTTCTGATTTGGTAAGTAAAAGAATGCTATACGAAAATAGTGGTTTTCAAAGTATATGAAAAGGTCCGGAAAACTTTCATCCACGTTTTCCAAGAAAGAAATTCAAAAGTTTAAATATATTATTGTATATTTATCATTATTGAACCTAGAACTTATGACTATTATTATGAGAATTCACATTACAATATATATTATATTTATCTTAATGGAGACTAGTTTACTAATTTTTACTTAAAGGAAAAGGAAAATTATAAGTACTCTTTTATCACACTTAAAAACCTTAATCATTTTAATAAAAACCAAATGCTTACAAATATTAATTATCACATAATGTAGTTTGCACAAATATCAGTACAATTTACCATTCTATGTCCTTGGAACTGGAATACTCGAGCTAAACCAGCAAATTCAATTTGAAGAGACAGTTTATTGAATCCTGGATTTTTACCACTTTTTCCAGATTTTTACCGGTAAAAACCCAGTTTTTACCATGCCCTGGGAAAAACCAGTTTTTACCGGTAAAAAGCCAACTCTGTTTCCAGTATAGGAGCCTTGGCGAGATAGGGAAAAGGACCTTGGCGAGAAAAGGAAATTTGGCAACATGTTTTCTGGCAATGTATTTACTGTGTCATATACACAAACAATTTTTTCAATATTTATATAATTATTTAATATAAAGAAGCCATTTATACATTTGTATATACAAACAGAAATAAACTGTATAGATAAATAACAAAATAATGATAATATAGTATACTAGAGGGATCAGCCCCAGGGGCGCCATTTGAGCAAGGAATTCCATATTTCAGAAAATTTATCTGTCATCACAGGTCACACTCAAAAACTTTTTTAAAAATTGCTCAACGGCTAAAATAACTTGCCAGATTTTATTTCAATAAAAAACACAATGAAATAAATAAGTACTTAAGGCACAGAAAGTAGTAGTTATCAAAATTATTTTCTAAGGACTTTGCTATTCCAACTTTTCCAAGGTGAAACATTTATCATTAATGAATATTTTGGCTAATTTTAAAATATGTGCAAAAAAATTCTATTAGTTGCTTCTCAGCAGTGTGCAAAATGATCAAATGAAAACTCGCCCCCCTCAGGGCAAAAATTTTCGAGGTGAATTTTCCCCTTCAGCCCAAAATTTAGAGGTTTTTTTTTTTTTTTTTTTTTTTTTTTTTTTTTTTTTTTTTTTTTTTTAAATAAGGAGGTTAATTTAAATTCTTAATTATTTGAATTTTTTATTTTGCATTATTAGCGTTATATTATATCTACTGCAAGCATTACAACACTTTCAAATCGTTTGCTTTATTAAATCATTTTATAAACAGCATGTTCTTTCTAACCTCCTCAGCCTGATACTAAAGTTCTGCGCGGATCGGTTTGTACCCTACCCGAACTCGACAAATGTACTGAACCCGAAAGTCAACTCTAGTTTTGGGTTGCAACCCAAACCCGAAATATTCATATCCGAACCGTAAGTGAAAGAAAATGAATCTTTATTTTGTTACGTTATTGGAAAAATAGCCTACAACGTTATCGCTTATGTACAAAAATGAAGACATATGGGGCATTCTCACAATTGTTTGACTTTCATGTCCCTGAATAATAATTTTTATTTTAATACACTTTTTTGTGTTTTTTTTTATTTCATATACTGGGGAACATCCATTGCATGATTGCATAACAATATTAACGAGATAAATAAGTTTTGGATGATGTTGGGGGTCCAAACATTAGGAAAACTTCTATACCGTCCCGTGTTCCTGATGCTGATTTTTAAGTTTGGAGCTGTCTCGATAAAATTGTTTCAATAAAAATAATTCGATGTCATTTTTTTCTGAAACTGGAACTATTGTTTTATATAAATAGGTAGCTAAAAATTAACCTGCACACATTTTTAGGGTTGTTATTATTTTTTAAACTCTGTCCCTGGGTTTTAGATTCCTTACCATCCCTCTTCTAAAATGATACAGAAAATCACTTCAGATGCAGCGACAGAATTTTTTTCAAGTTTTTTCTCATGCAGAAGTAGGCTAGAGAAAGAATGTCTAAAATTCATAGACAGGAAATTGACTGCAGAATTTAAATCAGCATTTAAATATCAATTTCAAGATCGTGGCTTTATGGGTAGTCTTACCGTCCCCAAGGTTTATTCCTGCACTTTTCGAGGTAAATTAAAAAAAAAATAATTTAATCCAATATTAACAACTGTTTCTAAAAATCAATTAACATTGTGGCTATCACTTACAAGGAGAGAGCCAACCTTGTTAATCACAGATTTTGATTATTTTAATATATGTTGTAGAGTAGAGGCCCCTTAGTGTCAGGTTCAACGGATTTTATCCAATGCTCCTTAGTTCTTGAATATATATGAATTGAATATATATTGAAAAAATATGAATTCCAACCAACAATTTTTTGATAGGTTTATATTTATTATGTCCTGCTTAATGCGAATTTTCAATTTTAAAATTTTATTCCAAGTAGTTTTCGAGTTGTGATTAAAAACGTAAAAATGGTGGTTTAAGAGGCCGTCTAGAATATGCCGAAAAGCAAAATTTGAAAAAATAGATTTACGGGCTGGCAACAGTCGAAACAAGGGTCCTATTGGCTAGAAATAATACATTAATAGCAGTGACTTAGTTACTCTGTAGCAGGGTTGGCTTTTTACCGATAAAAACTGGTTTTTATCAGGACATGGTAAAAACTAGGTTTTTACCGGGAAAAAGTGGTAAAAACCTAAGAGTACAATAAACTCTCTCTTCAAATTGAATTTGGTGCTGCAGGTTGAGTACTCCAGCTCCAAGGATATAGATTGGTAAACAGTACTAACATTGAATACGAACTGCATTATGTGATAATTAATATTTGTCTTTGTTTTTTATTAAAATGATTAAGGTTTATTAAGTGTGATAAAAGTGTACTTATAATTTTCCCTTAAGTAAAAATTAGTAAACAAGTCACCATTATGATAAATACTATAATAAGTAATGTAATGTGAATTCTCATAATAATAGTTATATGATAAATATACAATAATCTATTTAAAATTTTGAATTCTTGCAGGAGGAAAACATGGATGAAAGTTTACGGGGCCTTTTTATATCCCTTAAAAACCACTATTCTCATATAGCATTCTTTTACTAATCTAATCAAAAACTAAATTAGGTGAATATTTTCATAGTGGTATTAAATACCCGGAAAACTTTCGTCCATGGAAAAATGAAAAAATAATAGATAAATTTTCATAAAAGTGGCAAAAACAGTCAAACTAATATGTTTTTTCAAAGGCGGTAAAAACCCTGATAAAAACATGTTTTTCCAAAGACGGTAAAAACCATGGTTAAAACCGGTAAATACCGTCCAACCCTGCTCTGTAGGATTTCAACAATCGAGTATCGAACTTCCATTTGGATACAGCCCTAAAATAGGCTCATTTTAAAACAATTAATTTCTCGGAAACAAATCATACGAATTTCATGAAAATTTGGATTTAGGCTCATTGAAGGGCGTAGAATCTATTTATGGCGTCAAACTTGGGTATTGGTATTGAAAAAAAAAATGTTTGGGTTCGTTTTGCTATGTAGATGGCCCCCTAAGCAAATTTTAAATACATCATTTAAAAGTAGACTGTATTTCTACTGGTAGACAGTACTGGTAGACTAGTCTTGTAGACTAGTCTTGTAGACTGGTAGATTGTTATTTGGTGCCAGTCACTTTCTTCTACAATAATTTGTCACAGAGTTAGTAGGGGTGTTTACCCTTTTTTCCCCCACGACTATACAGTTGAGTGTACGTCTGTGAGAGAGAAGACGGGGGGGGGGGGAATTCACACATTTTAATTACAAAATTGTCACAGGCAAAAACAAAAATAGTCATTCGATGGGGGGAATTATGACTTCTTCGTGTTAAAAAAATAATTATACAACTAAAACTAGTTTTTAGCTCACAGGCTATCAAAGCCTGACACAGGTAATGTACCCACAGGTTTTGTATGTACAGTCGTGGAAAGAAAAAGTAAACACACCCTACTAACTCCTCAACAAATTATCGTAGAAGAAAGTGACTGGTACCGAACGATTGGAAATAAAGTCTACTTTTAAATGATGTATATAAAATTTGCTTAGGGGCCATACACATATTAAAACGAATCATAACTTTGTTTTTTTTTCAATAGCAGTACACAATTCTGACAGCATAAATGAACTCTACACCCTTCAATTAGTCTAAAAACAAATTTTTATGCAATTCGTACCATATAAGTTTCCGAGAAATTAATTATTTTAAAACGAGCGTATTTTAAGGGCTGTATCCAAATTGATGATAGGTACTCGATTGTTAACCGAGAGAGCTCCCTTCTTGATCAAGGCACAATCAGCCAATGAAGCCTGTTAGATTACAGGATAGCATAAGAAATTTCACAATATTTTATCACTTCTATCATAGACGGCCCCTTAAACCATCATTTTGCCTTTTTTTAAGCATAATTTGAAAACTACTTGGAAGACAAATGTGAAATTTTGGATTTCCATAAAGCAGGACTTAATAAATCTGAATCCATCAAAAAACTTGTAGGTTGCAATTCATAATTTTTTAATATTAATTTCATAATTCATATCTGAAAATTATAAAAATTGCAAATTCAACGTATTTATGTTTGGGTATATTAGTATTATTGCTACACAAAAAATTAGCACATTAGGAGCATAATTTCAGGAGATATAAAGAAAAATATGAAAATGTAATTTAACATTAGAAGCACTAAATTTTGAATGTCTATAATTCAAAAACTGATCATTCAAATGACTTGAAATTGGGTGTCTAGGCATAGTTTGAACCAAAGATTTGAAATATCTCGTTAAAATTGGGTCTTGCTATTGAAAAAAATGAAGTTTGAATTCGTTTTAATAGGTAGATGCCCCCCTAAGCAAATTTTATATACGTCATTTAAAAGTAGACTTTATTTCCAATCGTTCGGTACCAGTAACTTTCATCTACGATAATTTGTTGAGGAGTTAGTAGGGGGTGTTTACTTTTTTTTCCCCACGACTGTACATATGTATATGTATGTACGTAATGCGATAACTAGTGATAGAGAAATATCCAATTTGCTTTAATTTTTTTTTCTAAGCACATTCTGATAAGGCGCTTCCCTCATTAGTTTTTTTTTTTGGGGGGGGGGGGTTCATTGGTTAAGTATAAAGGGGGGGGGGTACGGTGGGCTAATCCCCCCCTTAACTTTGATAAATGGGTTTTTCATGCAGAATTATCAGATTTGCTTCAAATTTGGTATACCGGTTCATTCTGATAAGGCGCTTCCCTGATGAGATTTGGAGGTTCATCGTTTAAGCATAAAGGGGGAAAGGGGGTCTAATACTCCCCCTTAATTTAAATAAACGGGTTTTTCTACCCGATTTGTTTCAAATTTGGTATATGGTATACCGGTTTATTTTGATAAGGTGCTTCCCTGATGAGATTTGGCAGCTCATTAGTTAAGTATAAACAGCGGGGGGGGGGGGGGGGTAGTCCCCCCTTAATTTAATTTTCGAGGGGGATTATTCTTTGAAATAAGAGTGTAATATACAATTAGTGTGAATAGCCTGTGAGCTCAATGTCATCGGTTTAACGAGGCACTTTTCTTTTTATTGAAAAAAATGCTCTTTCATAAGCATCCAATGTTCATCTTGAAAATCACTCCTTATTTTTTTACTTTCTTCGATCTTTACAAGAAGAAAGTATTGGATTCGTGAAAATTTTCGACTTCCGGTTTTCGATGGATTTATACGTTTTAGAATGTCCTGAACCCAATTTGGTGGTTTTTAGAAAATGTCTGTCTGTGAGTCTATCTGTCACTCTTTGAGTCTGTATGTGCAAAAGTTTTGTGGGCCCTCTGTCTCAAGAACTAATGCACGGGATTTCACAAAACTTTATATTTAGTTAGACCTTGATATAAACTGGTGCTGATTACTTTTTGGTGTAAATCACCCAACAGGTGGGGCTGCTATGTTGCATTTTTTACGATTTCCTCAATAGCTATATCTTAAAAACTAATGCACGGATCAAACTTCAGATTCGGTTAGGAGTTGACATAAGTTGTTGATGATTAGATTTTGGTGTAAATCATCAAACCGGTAGCGAGGATATACTGCATTTTTCAGGAGGCATTAACATGTATGAGATAGAAGAAAGTTTTGGAATTGCCACATCCGTCTAGTTTTTACTGCAATATATTTCATATATTACAGTATATATATACATATATTTCATAAGTGTTCATATTGTATTCTAAAAAATTCCGTTACAATTGACAACACATTAATTTGGCGTGGGCACCGAACTAGATTATGAAAATTTGACTGATTTTTTTTTTTTACACTTGGCAGAAAGTTCTGGAAAATGAACGTATTAAAAAAATATATAATTTTTGCTGTGTTTTGGTTTTCTTTTAATATAGAGAAACAAGAAAGAAAACGTGAAACATTATTTAAACTATCTTTTTAAAATTACTATATCTATTTCTTAATATATAATCGTAAATAAAATAATATTAAACTATCAGCTGATAAAAGAGTATTTAAAAAATATAATACTCTCTTCAATTTTTATTTTTCATTTGTTTTCCCTACTTTTTAGTCTTTAAAATGTTTTATTGCTGTCGGTTTCAGAGTGATTTGGCCTATTTTGGCGAGCTTTTATGAGCATATAATTAAACCCGTTGTTTTTTTTAGCTCCCATACCATTGTACGAGTAAGAGGCTACACATATATAACGTTATCATTTTAGAGTGAAGAGGGTATGGCACACGATATCGTAAGATATCTCTAGGGAAGGGGGATTTTGTCTTTTGATACCGTTATCCTATTGGATCCAACCAAAAAAATTTTCTTTGTATGTGTAACCTATTCTTTACATCAAAATAGATCATCATCATCATCATCATCATCTTCAGCATGGGTTAGGCTAAATCAGCCTGTCCCGGCTCCATTGATCAATCACTACTCATAAGCCCCAAAGAACAATCACCTGGCAGCCAAAAATCAAAATAGACTATTCTCTTTTTTTAGTCTGTTGTCTATTTTTATGAAAATACAAAGTTATTATTAAAATCATTAAATGATTATAAAATTATTTAATTCCAAAATATGGATTACACCAAATTTTGACATTACTATTCTTCTGTCATACGCGTATGCAGGGATGTAGTGGAGGGTATACGGGGGTATACTCTGTATACCTTCTGGATTTTTTGAAGGAACATCGTATACCCTCTGTTTCTCCAGGGGTACAGAAAATGCTTCTACTCCCAACATTTCTCCCAATCCACATGAAAATTTCCGCAAAATTTTACGGCATGTTATAGGTAAATGCTGTATTACCATAGGTATAGAAAATTTATTTTTCATATACTTCTCGACTTATGCGCAGTGGTGATTCTGAGTAAAAAAAAATCTGAAATTCACAGCAAATTTTCTGAAAGTTTACAGGAGAGGGGGGGAAGGGGCGGAAATCCACTCCCAGCACTAACTATGTTTTTTTTTCGCGGTCCTTTGACGAAATTCGCATTGTTCGCGATCTTTTGACGAAATTTGCGGAGATTTCACCTTCTTTTTGACGAAATTCGCGGTTGTTTTGCCATATTCTGGTGAAATTTGCGTTTTTTGCTATCTTTTAACGAAATTTGCGGTTATTTTGCCCCTTTTAATGAAATGTGCAATTGGTTCGCGATCTTGACGATATTTGTTGTTCGTTCGCGATCTTTTAATGAAATTTGTGGTTTCACGATCTTTTGACAAAATTTGCGTTCAGTTTTGCGATCTTTTGACGGAATTTGCGTCCATTTCGCGATATTTTGACGAAAATCACGGTTTTTCGCCCCTTTTGACGAAATTTGCAGTTATTTTGTATCTTTTGACGAAATTAGCGGATTTTTTCGCGATCTTTTGACAAAATTTGCGCTTCTTTTGCAATCATTTGACGAAATTTACGGTTTTTTCGCGATCTTTTGACAAAATTTGCTTTTTTTTGCGATCTTTTGACGAAATTTGCATTTCTTTCGCGATCTTGTGACGAAATTCACGTTTTGTTCAATTTTTGTGTCTGAATTGTCAGATTGATGACCGATTTTTTTTTTAATTTTCGGAACCGGAATGCCTTAAATTTTCGGAAAATTTGGGAGAGAATCACCCCTGATATGGTACATATTATTCAGAGATCGATTTTGTGAAGATCGCCATACGGATCTTTTTATTTGTACTGAAATTTTTCTATCTCAGGGAATTATGCAACTTGTTGTTAAAATCGAAATCAATTTTATATGTTTCTGCAAAATTTCCCCAGGTGGTTAAAATTTCTCCCCGGTCCTAGTTCGCCGGATCGGACATATTCTGCACCCCTAGAAAGCTATAGTATACATACACTAGGTTATACCCTCTGCCTTGAGCGTATACCCTCTGCTTAGAACGTATACCCTCTGTTTTTTTTTTTTTTACGACTACACCACTGCGTGTATGCATATATGGGGCATTCTCACAATCTTTTGACTTTCATGTCCCTGAATAATAATTTTTATTTTAATACACTTTTTTGTGTTTCCTTTTATTTCATATACTGGGGAACATCCCATTGCATGATTGCATAACAATATTAACGAGATAAATAAATTTTGGACGATGTTGGGGGTCCAAATACCAGGAAAACTCATCTATCGTCCCGTGTCCCTGGTGCTGATTTTTAAGTTTGGAGCTGTCTGGATAAAATTGTTTCAATAAAAGTATGTCGATGCCATTTTTTTTCGAAACTAGGACAACTGTTTTATATAAATATGTAGCTAAAAATTAACCTGCACACATTTTTAGGGTTGTTATTATTTTTTAAACTCTGTCCCTGGGTTTAAGATTCCTTACCATCCCTCTTCTAAAATTATATAGAAAATCATTTCAGAGGCAGCCACAGAATTTTTTTCAAGTGTTTTCTCATGCAGAAGTATGCAAGAGAAATAATGTCTAAACTTCTTTGGCAGGGAATTGACTGTAGAATTTAAATCAGCATTTAAATATCAATTTCAAGCATCGTGGCTTTGTGGGTAGTCTCACCGTCACCAAAGTTTATTCCTGCACTTTTCGAGGTAAATTAAAAAAAAAAAAAAAAAAAAAAAAAAAAAAAAAAAAAAATTAAATCCAATGTTAACAACTGTTTCTAAAAATTAATGAACATTGTGGCTATCACTTAGTCTTAACATGATTTTCCTAAAAATAGGTGGTAATTTTCCTTACAGTTCCATCCTTACTGTCCCTTTTTTTACCATTTCGTCCCTTTTTTCCAATACCACCCCCCTTTTTTACCTTACCGTCCCTTCTTTAACACACCTTTAAGACAATGTTATACAAAAAATCTGTATTAAAAGTACTACATTGTTATCATTTCTTATTTGAATGTCCTGTGGATACTATGCAAATTCATTATAAGTAAAAATTTAGAAGAAATAAAAAGTTATATGGATAAAATGGTAAGGAAAATTAAACTCGCAAGTTTAACTTAAACCTTAGTTAAATAAAAAAATTTTCGCTGCTGACCCTTTTTTCTTTATTTTGAATCATTAAGGCATTCGTCTATCAGATTAAAATGTTATTTTAAGCAATTTCAATTTCGCCAGATTTTTTCCCCCAAAAGTCAGAAGATTGTGAGAATGCCCCATATATACACTAGGTTATACCCTCTCCCTTGAGCGTATATCCTCTGCTTAGAATAGGGGCGTACAACCTGTGGTCCGCGAGCCAAAAGTGACTCGAGATGGGTTAACGTGTGGCCCGCGAAATAATAAATGGAAAAAAGTTAATGGTTTATAAATGGAAAAAAGTTGCAATCTTTGCTCAAATCGCGGGGAAAAATCGTGAATTTCGTCAATTTGTCGGGTGAAAATTGAAAATTCCATGAGTCAGTTAAGAATTGCGAATCAATTAAGAATTTTGTTGATCGGACACAAAAAAATCGCGAATTTTGTCGATCAGGCGCGGAAAAAATCTCAGATTTCGTTGATCGGGAAAGGAAAAATCGAGAATTTTGTCAATGAAGCGCTGAAAAAATATCATATTTCGCCGATCGTGCACGGAAAATTCACGAGTTTTGTCGATCAGGCACGCAATAATAGCGAGTTTTGTCGATCGAGCTCGGAAAAATCGTAAATTTCGGGCACGGAAAAATCGTCAGTTTTGTTGATGATGCACGGTAAAATTGCAATTTTTTTTGATCGGCTGTGAAAAAATCGCCTGCTTCTCGCGAGAAAAAAAAACGCTAATTTCGTTGATTAAGCGCGGAAAAAAACGCAAAACTTTCGACCAGGCGCGAAAAAATCGCAAATTTCGTCGACCGGTGACAAAAAAATCGCGAGTTTTGTTAGTTGGGCTCTGAAAAAACACGAATTTCGTTTGTCGGGCATGAAAAAATCGCGAATTTTGTCGATCAGGCGCGGAAAAATTGCAAATTTCGTCGATCGGACACTAAAAATCGTGTTTTGTTGATAATGAGCTGAAGAATTGCAAATTTTGTTGATCGGCTGCGGAAAAATCGCCTACTTAGTCTGTTATCGCGTGAAAAAGGGGAAGTTCGTTGATCGTTTGGGAAAAGACGCAAATTTTAACGAGCAGGAGCCGAAAAATAACGAATTTTCTCGATCAGGCGCAGAAAAATAACGAATTTTATGGATCAAGCGCGGAAAAATCGCGAATTTTGTCGATAGACTTCGGAAAAACCGTGAATTTTATCGATCAGGTTCGGAAAAATGGCAAATTTCGTTCATCAGGTGCCGAAAAATCGCAAATTTCGTTGATCGACTCCAGCTCCTTCCTTCGTTCATAAAGTTCGCATTTTAATTTTGGCACTTGCCACTTTCATGCCTATGTTTGTTTTTTAGCACTTTTAATAAAACAAAATTTTCTCTCTATATACAAACTGATGTGTACTGATCTATATACACTGATTGATATACCCTTACCAGCTGAATTGGATATGTTGACTGGGTAGGGGAACCTAGAGGGGCAAAACTGCACCCCACACCACCCCTAAAACCATATTTTTCATCTGATTATAAGCCACAGATAGCCTCCTCGAAATAGAATTATCTTCGTGTTATGTGGCCTCAACAACCCAGACATTTTTGTAAGTGGCCCTTCTCTTTAAAAGGTTGTGCAACCCTAGCTTAGAACGTATACCCTCTGTTTTTTTTTTTTTTTTTTTTTTTTTTTTTTTTTTTTACGACTACACCACTGCGTGTATGCATATATATAATCTGCTGTTCGAGAAACCAGGTGCGAAGTATGTTTAAAACAATGATACTAATTGTGTTTCCATATAAAGAAAAGAGAAAGAATGTTGTCCATCTATTTTGTTGATAAAAAGTTCTGAAGCCTCCCTTCCCCCTGCGTGGGTCAAGTGCAAGCAGACATTATTACTGTTGAAGTTAAATGCATATGTAACAAAAATCTAATATTAAATATTTTTTAAATAATAACTATTTTTTAGGTGTTATTTGATTTAAAATTATTACATATATAATAGTGATATTTTACTGACTTCATTAGAATCAATAAAGGTTGCAAATGATAAATGTATAATATATATATCACTGCAAACAAAAGAAAAATATTGCGAAAATCAAAAGAAATTTCAGACATTGAAAACGATATCTTTAGGGGAGGGGGGGGGGCGGTGTTGTTCAAGGAAGGATAACGTATGATATCGTAAGGGGGGTCCAAGATTATTCAAAAGTTTATAATATTATGTATGCACAACCCAAAAATGAAGAAGATCGAATTAGAAGGGGGTAAGTTATTAATAATTTAGGAGTTTCAGGATTCAGTTTTCTTTATTAATCCGATCCATTTTCAATATGCTCCTCCCATTCTCCCGTTCTCACCTTAAAGTTTAATGATTTTCGTATCAGTACCTTAGTTATTTTAATTTTTCTTCATTAGTTCGCAGTTGTTTCCTTTCATTTTTGGAAATTAATGGAGGTATCGGCCGGAAGAATATCTGTTAATGAATGCCGACCCCTGTCTAGTTCATTTTTGAATTCTCTCGTCAGATTTTTGCGAAAATTAAGAAAAATTATTTATCAATTTTTACAAAAAATTAGATATTCGGATGCAGAAAAAATGTGTACTTATGTAACCCCATTTGAGATTGATACCTTAAATAGTTTCTTAACTTTCGCTAATTAGTGAAAATTGGAAAATACCATCGTCTGCGATTTCAAATTAAAGCAGGTGTTTTATTTTCAGATAAAAAAAGATTGAATTTGCGAAGCGAATTGAAAAACATACAAAAAATCGCCTTAAAAAATTATGAAAAAAATCAAAAATCGCTGTACTTATCTTGAATAGAAGACAAAATTTACAATATTGGGCTAATAGAATGAAGCCGGAATGTAGAAAAATTGCCTCGGAAGGTAAAAAAAGCGCTAAAAATCGCATAAAAAATCTCTCTATTCTAAAAAAAAAGTAACTACCGAATTTTTTGTGACCGGGGGTCTTTCTTTGTTAATATTAAGCAAAATATTGCATACAAAAATATGAAAATCGGTGGAATTATAGAGAAATGTTTGATAAACACGCTGATGTAGACAGTTTTCAAATCGAAGAAATATTTAAAGAGATATTTAATGCTAGCGTTGGACAAAATCGTTCCATTAAAAAAGTTTTATAGGAGCAAAAACTGTACATCGGAATTTAATCATTTTTAGATCATTTTATGTGTCAGAATTTCCCGGTGTCCAGACTGCACTCAGTTTATTAATTTGACTCATTTTTTGAGGTTTTATTTCTATTTTAAATTCAAATTTTCAGCATTTCAGGGATATTTTTTTTACACATTTTAGAAAGTGGTATTAATTTAAACTGTTGCCAACTGTATAAACAGCGCAAATAATAATATTTGCCTCAAATTAAAAATTTATTTTACACGTGACTATTATAAACAAGAACATATAAAAAGCAGGAACTCATTGAAAATTATCATAAAAACCATATTACACGTGAATTTTAAAAGTGAAAGAATGTTGTAAAATAATAAATTCATTAACATGCGTTAGAAGTCTTAAATAGGAGAAATTGCGTCACATTTACGTCACATTACACATTACGTGAAATGAACAAAAAATAATATTGCAAAACAGTTTAAATTTAAAAATTACGCTAGACATTTATGTAATATTTTAAGATGATATTTTCAACAATTTTTATTAGGATAGCGCAAATAATATTTCATTTCTAACAAAATTATTTTCACGTGAATAGTAAAAGGAGAAAGATAAGTTTAGTGAAAATTACGTCAGATTAAAAACGATACATTTAAAGTGTCATTAAAAAAAAAAAAAAAAAAAAAAAACTTTCTTTTCGCTTTGCTAAAAAATACCGGGAGGCAAAGACTCTGTTTATTTAATTCATTTTACATTAGCTTATTTTGAAATGTCAACTGATTTTATTTAATCATAGACGGAAACAGTCATTGTATCATTTAACAGCCGCTGATTTTGCTTTAAAATTCCCCAATCAAAGAGAAATGAATAAAAACCCTTTTATAGGGAGATCGCCACTGTTTTTAAACTTATAATTCAATCTTCCGAAATATTTTTTAAGCCGATCCAATTAGCGTGCTTTTAGAGTCTGCGGTGTCTGAACGGGTCTGAACGCCCCCTAGTTAAATAAAAAAAACCTAATCAAAAAATCGAAAATCGGCTTTCGAGGTGCAAAATCACATACATAGCTTCCCAATTTTGTAGCTGTACGTGCAGTGGTCTCTTCAGAACACAGTCGACACACACACACAAACTTCTTTCCTTATTATTACAGATTTTCTACGTTTTTAGTCTTTAAGGGTCACTCAGCTTCGGAATTCTCCTCCGTAATGTAAACACTATGGACTTTGGATGCGTTCGTCTATTTAAAATATCTTCTCGGGAAATTCCTATTTTTAACATCTTTTTTCTGTGTACTCTTCTGAAAGGATGTCTCTTTTTTTCTTAGTTTCCAAACTATTTCTAAAATCTAGGCAGAATTGAATAGTTTATGTGTTCAAAGCGGGCGAACTGCGAGTAAGATTTTAACACTCCCTATAAAATGAAGTCTATACTTTAGAAATAGTTTGAAAACTAAGACGAAAAAGTCCTTCCGGCCAGTGCCGGGAGGAAGAGGTAGCTTTCATATTCCTTATTTTAAAAAAGCCAACTTATATTATTCAAACACACGAAGCTCAATTAAGTGGAAACCGAATGTAGGAGATTCAATACTAATTTTTATCAATACTAAATCATTATGAATGAGAATTTCGCGAAATTAGTGCTGTCGCAGGCAAAAAATCAGATTTTTCAAAATGTCACCACGTTAGGAATTGAAACTACTATATCTGAGCCATTTTTTAAGATAAAGGCAAACAAAAAATGCTCCTGAATCCTTATATCAAGGTCGAATACTTAAGAAAGAAACCTTTTTCAATTTCTAATTTTTTTGCACCTCACTTTAAATATAATTTTTTTTAATTTAATGGCCGCCATTTTGAAACAAGATGGCTGATGAAGCTGGGCCAGCGAACTTGGTCGAGATATTGATGTATACTATCCACATGCATTCTTCCATCGAAATAGGCGAATACGTGTGGTATCGCGTGACAAATACAAGATCGTTTCAAAGTGTTAGCCATGATATAAATTCAAAGTGCTATAATTCAACCACTTTTTAAGATATAAACAAAAGAACAAATTTTCAGAAACAAAAACTGCTCCGAATCTTTGTATCAAGGCCAAACACATAAAAAAAATCTTCTTCATTTTCCAATTTTTTAATACCTCATTTTAAATTTTAAAATACATTTTTAAAAAAAATCGCAACCTTTTTGAAACAAGATGGCGAATGAAGCTGGCCAACGAACTCGGTCGAGACATTGGTATGCACTATGTACAGACCAAGTAATAACCAAATCGGTTCATAAATACGCCTGTTATCGAAAGACAAAAATCAGGTCGTTTTAAAATGTCAGCCACAATAGAAATTCAAAATATTATAACTCAGCCATTTTTTTAGATATAGACGAAACAAAACCTGTTCCGGAATCTTTGTATTAAGATCAAACACATACGAAAAAATCTTTTTCATTTTCCAATTTTTTGGCATCTCATTTTAAATTTAAATTTTTTTAAATGGCCGCCATTTTGAAACAAGATGGCTGATGAAGCTGGCCAACGAACTCGGTTGAGTTATTTGTATGTACTATGTACACACCAATGTACATCCAAATCGGTTCATAAATACGTCTGTTATCACGTGGCAAAAATCAGGGCGTTTCAAGATGTCAGCCACGCTAGAAATTCAAAATGCTATAACTCAGCCATTTTTTAAGATATAAACGAAACAAAAACTGCTCCCGGATCTTTTTATCAAGGTCAAACACATAAGAAAAAAATATTTTTTCAATTTTCAATTTTTTGGTACCACATTTCCAATTTAAATTTTTCTTAAAATTTTAATTGGCCGCCATTTTTAAACAAAATGGCGGATGAAGCTGGCCAACGAACTCGGTCGAGACATTGGTCTGCACTATGTATAAACGAAGTTACATCCAAATCGGTTCATAAATACGCCTTTTATCGCGTGACAAAATTCAGGACGTTTCAAACTGTCAGCTTCGCTAAAAATTCAAAATGCTATAACTCAGCCATTTTTTAAGATATAGACGAAACAAAAACTGCTACGGAGTCTTTGTATAAAGGTAAAATACATAAGAAAAAAATATTTTTCCATTTTTAATTTTTTGGTACCACATTTCAAATTTTAAAATTTTTAAAAAATTTTAAATGGCCGCCATTTTGAAACAAAATGGCGGATAAAGCTGGCCAACGAACTCGGTCGAGACATTGGTATGTACTATGTACACACCGAATTACATCCAAATCGGTTCATAAATACGAGAGTTACAGTATGACATAGGTCAGATATATATATATATATATATCAATTTTGAACGGAGGGTGGTTTCGGGGTCTGGGGGTCATGATCGATGAAAATATACCAAAATTTTTTGAAATCGCTTTCCTCCGAACGGCTGCAATAGGTAGCTTTTTGTAAAGAAAGCTACCTAAAAGAGAGACCTCTTTTAGGAAGTGTACACAAAAAATAGAAGTTAAAAATAGCATCCAATGCCCATAGACTTTACATGAGTAAGGGGAAATCGGAAGTTGAGTGACCAGCCCCCTTAAGATGTTTCATTGCTGCAGTTTCACAGTGATTTGACCTATTTTGGCGAGCTTTAATGGGCATATTAAACCCATTGTTTTTTCAGCTCCCATACGAGTTACAGAGGATATTGGGTGATGGATCCTCATGGCGGGCTCATTGAAAAAAGTCTTAAAATGAATGCATTAATACATAATGAAGTTATAAATATGTTAAAATGTTGTACGGTGATCGAAAACCCACCTTTTTGTATATTTTTTATAATTCTAGACTAACAGGAAAAGGGTTAAAAAACTATTGCAGAATTTCATCTTTACAAACAAAAACCAGGTTGAGTTGAATAAAAGATGTGTAATAAACTGACAAGGAAGGTCTCCAAAAAAGCATATTCAGAAAAATCTGAAAAAATTACACAGTGCTCTTCTCGTGTGGATATATATGTTTATAAAATTTTTTTGGCGGAACCTCGATAGAACGTTCGTAAAAAAATAATGAAAATGTCGTTTATTTGCCGATTTATCATCGGTTGGCGATGAAATGAAATTTCAAAAATACTTTTTATGTCGAATACTCTTTAAGATAAAAATGTTTCATATTGAACTTGTTTAAATAAATTTAATGTAAATAACTTTAGTTTTGTCGGGTTTAGTTTGATTTAACTATAATTTATATACATATACACTTATAATGAAAGTTAAATACCAAATTTTATGAATTAAATCAAAATTAAAATAAATTAAAATTGTTTCAATATCTCAAAATTAAGTCCAACTGAGCACTGTCGCTTCAATTTTGTTGCTATGGAAACGACGAATTCTTTGATATTGAAATAAATAACTGGTAAATGAATCTTTATTTTAGAATACGCTTAAATATATGAAAGTATTTTTTATATATGAAATTGTTTTTAAAGTAATAAAGTTAAATAACAAGCGACATAAATATGTAATACGAAAAAATGTAGTTATTAAACTCTCTCATTGTTTATGTTTAAATTCATTAAATACTTTTTACACACATTCTAAAAATCAATTAACAAACCGTTTTCAGGTGTATTAAAATCGTTTGCTTTTGGCGAGGAAAAGTACTGCTCGCCAAATCGCGTGACGCTTTCGTCTTTTTACGCCAAATACTCGAAAGTATTTTATTTTTTTACAGACTTTCTACTGTAATTCCGCCGCTAAATTTGACTGATCCTTTATTACATACATAAGTAGTTTAATTGGTATTTTTTTTTCAAAATATTCTGAGGATGCCCAGTATGGAGACCTACCTTCCTTGTGAGGAAACCCTCTTCTAGAAAATGTATCAAAAATGCACTTACCAGATTTACGGTGGAATAACGGGTTTTCCCAATGGGAGAATAAAATACATCGTCACTGATTAACGGTTTTTTTTCTTCTTTCTTTGTAGAGTCCTTTCTCGAAGTCATCTTTCACGAAGGATCTGTGAATAGGCAAAATTTAAATGGCTGCAAGATTATATTTAAAAACAAATATAAAATATATATTTTTCTCTGTAAAGTTTTACCAAACACAAAAAAATGTTTTGCAAAATATTGGATTCAAATACACGAATAGACTCAAATAAAAACAAGAAAGAAAAATCAAGCATAAATTATGAAACACTTTCCAACATTTTCAGAAATCTTTAGCGAAACCTCGTAGTTTAATAAGTTTAAAAAAAATATCTTAAGTAAACATTTTAGAAAATGCATAACACATTTGAAAACCAGATTTCATCAGTGACCGCCCATAGTCGGAAAAGTAATTCAATTCTTTTGTGTAGCCCTGTATATATATATATATATATATATAACCATTAATTAAACAATACCGACCATCATCAAAAACCGCAATGTTGTGAATGAAATGACAATAAAAATGGATACCACAAACCTATAATATAGAGCTGTATGTATAAAATAAAGTGCCATATACTTAATTACAAGAATCAACATGGAAGAAAAAAAGAAGAACAAGGACACCGAAAAAAATTGAAAAACTTACCTGTATATACAGGGCCCGACTTTGACTATGGGGGGGCCCGGGGCAAGCATCATTCTGGGGGGGGGGCCTTCTATCTATCTATAGAATTTTTTTGGGAATAATGTGGAAATGTTCAGTACTAAACTTCATACATAGAGTATGTATGCATAAATTTTGTACCCAATACTGCTCCCATATTTATACAGAGTATCACAAAAAGAGAGTCACAACTTTAAGAAAAAATACTAGTAGTATAATAGTAGAAAAAATGACAGATTGCTTGACACAAGTATTTCTTTGCAAACTTTCACTTTTCTAATCTACGTACGTTATAAGAAGTCTAAAAGAAAATGCCCCAAATTGGTCATAATTAATGGTTTTAACTTGCTACGTTACGAGGAAAACGTTAATAAAGAATTTCATTTGAAAACAGTAGAATACACTAAGTTGTTATAATAAAATATTAATAGATAGTTTTCTAGTGATATATATATATATATATATATATATATATTTTTTTTTTTTTTTTTGCATAGGTGGAAGGGTTACTGGAAGCAGAAACGGGAATGGGACGCACTCCCTTCCCAAATGTTTGAAAATATATGAATTTTGGTCACTTTTGGCTAATTTTAATTGTTTGCCACCTTTTAATGAAAATCCTGATTACTCTCATGGGGGCCCCCTTAAAAGGGGGGCCCGGGGTAGCTGCCCCGCATGCCCCTGCATAAGTCGGGCCCTGTGTATATATGTACAGTATATGTAACCTACAGATTTGTACATATTCTGCATAGTATGCTAAAACTTAGTTTAGTCAGAAAATCAATATTAGGTTGAAAATTCATCGTCAGAAATTTTTACCAATATACAGAAACATATCAGGAGTTTGGAAGAGAAAGGGCGAACTCGAAAAATCTATGTTTTGTTTTTTTCCGTGTCAGATAGATGTAGGCAACACGTAGGTAAGTCGTTTTGCCCTGGTTGGCCCTTAGTATGCTCACAGTGTCGAGCTAAAGTGAGTAGTACCCTATTCTATAACACTACATGCAAAACTTTGAGCATGATTTCCCAACACCCCAATTTCGAGATTCGCCCTTTCTCTTCCAAGGTCCTGATAAGTCTATGACTAGCAGATTTTTGTAGTTACTACCTGCTAACACGTTGAGTGCCACGATGACTGACACTAAAGCGCTGGAAAATTTACAATGTTTTAAGTAATTTTTAAGGAAGTAATAAATAAAAGGTAAGTAAATTTTAAATAAATTTTCAGTAATTACTTAAAACAATACATATTTTTTTTAGTTTTATATCCTATTTTAGACGTCAGCCATCGGTGAATGACGCGTTTTAAATGGAAAGTTCAGTGTCAGCCACCGGTTGCACCGGTTCTTTGCGTGGCCCTACATATTATTTTATGTATATTATACAAACATATCTGGGTATACTCACTAGAGTTCGACGTGAAAGTGCATAACTCAATTAAAGCCGCCTTTAAGCCATTCATGCTAATACTCCATAATGCTTAAGAATTCTTTTCTGTAACCCTATACTGTATGATCTAAAGAATTTATACACACCACATAGTAAGTAAAAAATGTAGTTAAATTTAAACACGCATATAGCATAAATGAAAACCGCTAATAGACAGTACTTCAGATACAGTATTGTATCCGAGTCTTTTGCGTGTCCTTGTCAATGAAAGACAAATGATATCCACATCATGCTATACAACAAGCTACCTGTAGTAAGCCTCAGTCATGCATATTAATTTCATTCTATTTGAAATAGTATGACAGAACTATAATACGCTGCAAACTGTTTTTCCCCCTTATTTAATGGAATTCTCTTGTGTAAATGAATCATAAATGCTTTGCACCCCTTCATCTACATAATGCATGTTTTAGTGCACTTCACAAATGCCTATCCATTTCATTACGTTGTAAAGGGTCTACCATCATTAAAATGAATTTGAAACGATTTTTTTTTCTCCTTGAGCGTCATGTAACGGAATACTTTTGACCAGACCTGTCAATGAACTATCAATGCTACCCATTTCATTTTCAATAGCGATCATGCTCTAGTAGAGGTGTGTACGGGCCCGGTCCGCACAGCTGTTTGCGAATAGACGGCTTAGCGGGACGCGTGTTGCCGCCGACGGACAATAGAACTACGAAAAATCGAAAAAAATACACAAAAATTGCTACCACAGCGCCCCTTTCCGTCGGAATATTTCCAAATTCAGAGAGTACCTGCTGGTCATAATCAAAAGCATACACAAAAAATTTGGTTCAATTCTGTTCATAACTTCAAACACTTTTCGATGGTACAAGAAGGAAAATGGCACAGACATCGCTATTACAGCACCCCCTTCCGGCGGAATATTTCACAACTGAAGGAGGACCTGGTGGCCATAGCCAAAAACATACATAAAAAATTTGGTTCAATTCTATGCATAACTTCATACACTTTTCGATGGCACAATGACGACACACGGACAGACAGACATTTAGTATAAACATGTGTTTTTGGGATCTCTAACCACTAAAACGTGTAAATTCATCGAAAACCGGATGCCGAAAAAAATTTCGATTACAATACTTTCTTCTATTGAAGATAGAAGAAAGTAAAAATGGAAAAATTTACTTTCAAATTTAAGGTGTATGTAATACACCAGAATATAGCGTATATGTACATTAATTTTAACGGTGTTGGTGCATAAATAATGAAAGGAAACAGTTTTTTAAATGATTTTTTTCTTTCAATCACCTCTAGAAAATTAGCTCTTTTGGATACATTATATGGCCAAAGGTGACCTGCCACTTGCGATTTTAGACGTTTTGTTAAATATCTAGAAAAATGCAAGGGGAATTATCCTGAAATTCCAGGTGTGTAAACAGTATAGAATAGGTCATATATTTACTCGAAGGTTTTTTTCCCGAAACCCCATAGGGGACCGTCAACAAATTGAAAAAGAACGAATATCTTTTGGACAACCCTGTCAAAACTAAGGTAGCAAAAGCGTTCAAACTGTAGATTATGATTAAGTGCCTTATTGTAATAAACTGTGTTCATTTTTATGAGGATGGCATGTATACACGTAGAGAAATTAAAATTTTTATAAAAAGAGTCGCAAATTTTGCCAAGTTTTTTGCTTATAATTTGTAGAGTTCTTACTATTAAAAAAAAGTTCTTTTCAGAAAATATGACGATCAACATTGTACACGATACTCTGCAATCAGAATTTAAAAAAAATCCCTGCCGGCTCGGGCCTACAGGCGGAGGTAGATTTCGAAGTTCAGTACTAAATTCACCAACAAAACTTAAATCAAGATTAGAGATAAACCCAGTTCCTTCACTAAGAATGAGCTCTAGGGAGCTAAACATTTTGTGAGAATTCTAATATACACGAAAACAAACACGCATGTATATGGAATAGGTTTAAAAAACAGCTAAAGCAAATTTAGAGAACCTCAAAGTGTTAAAATAAGTTAATATTTCCATAGTCGGGTTTTTATCATATTTTAATACGTTTTTTCAAACTCACATGACGTTTCATATTCACCTGCTGAGGTCCATTTTATTTCCAATCTGACGTAATATATATATATTTTTTATTCGTCAAACTATTTATTTCATCTTGACTTTTCATGCGGAAATTTTGCCCTAGAAAACTTATGACGTAATATTCAATTTGTTTTCAATTCGTCAAACTATTTATTTAATTTAATTTTTCACGTGAACTTGCGATAAAAAAGTAATTGTTGTGGTGAGAATTTTATTGCTTTTTTTTAATTGTTGGCAACTGCTATATCCAAAAATATTTATTTTTTCCTGTCATTGTTGTGTATTATCATTGTAAGAGCTGGTTTTATCAGAATCATGTTAAGACGGTATTCAAAATTTTGAACCCTCCCCATTTCCATTCCCTTGGGCCGATTTTGCCCATTTTCAATCCCCGCCGAGATTTTAGCCATCTCAAAGTTGTTGGCGAGTTTGAAGACGATCCGTGCATAATTTCGACTTTTATCGTGCGGACAAAATTTAGTACATACATACATACATATATATATATATATATATAAACTTTTTAAGTGGGGGTGGTTTTGGGTTCCTGGGGTCCTATAATGAAAAGTTATGAAGGAATTTTTCAAAAGTCGCACCATGGTAACGACTGCAATAGGTAGTATTTCTTACGAAATCTACCTAATAATAAAAATTGTAGGAAAAATGAGCACGTTTACTAAATAATGATTCACTGCGCATTCCCGAATGTAATCAAAATATAATTTACATAATGTGTTAGCTAAATGTATAGAGCAACTTTTGTGAAAGTCTCAAAAACATAGTTTGAAAAGCCTGAAAATTATCGTTGATAGAATAAACTCAAAATCCGTTATTCCCAAAAGGAAGCAAAAAGATGAGGGGTTGTAATCAAATACAGTAGCACGTGCAATATTGTGTATGTTATATTGGCACTAATGAATGGATATGTGGATACAGCCCCTCATCTTTTTGCTTCATTTTCGGAAGAACGGATTTCTATCAACGATAATTTTCAGAATTTTCAAGCTATGTTTTTGAAACTTATACAAAAGTTTCTCTATACAATTAGCTAACAAATTATGCACATTATATTTTGATTGCGTTCGGACATGCGCAGTGAAACATTATTTAGTAAACCTGCTCATTTTTCATACAATTTTTACTATATTTTAATTCTGATTGCAGGGTATTGTCCTTTTTTCATTACTCACGCGGCCTAATCTGCCTTGTCTTCATCATGAATAAATAAGAGTTTGATTGGACTCTACCAATATTCTCATCGCTCTACTTGTGCTAAGTGGTATGCCTGCTATACAACCTCACCAACGGCTGATTAAAAGGTGGTACGAATCAAGTAATATGTCGTAAAAAGCACGACGTGATTGTTCGACTACACCCATTAAATTGTTTCGTAATATTTGGCCTTATAGTGTATTTCCATTTTTTAACTGACTTCAAAAAAATGGTGGAGGTTATCACTTCGACCTACCTGTATGTATTTTTTTGGTCCTGTTCACGCATAACTTTCGTAAATATGAACCGATTTTCATATATATATTTTTTTTGTTTGAAAGTATAACACACCTTTGAGATCCCATTCCAATTTCATCAAAATCTGATTATTAGAACAATTTGTTTTTTATAAAAACTTTAACATTCAAATCCTGTTTGAAGCGGTCGTCCAATTAGAAGCCTGCATCTTTCATGCTGTTACGCTAACAGATATATGAGGTCTTTTCAAAGTGCAAAATCTTGACATGACAAGGGTCGGGATCCAGATAAATTTTCACTGTTAGCGAAACAAGACTGACCAATCAGAAGCCTGCATTTTTGCTAACTTTTCGCAGTTTTAAGTAAGCAAATGTCGCCCGTTGGCATGGTCAGTAAGCGGAGGCTTCTGTCACCCCGAGGGCCCGGGTTCGAGTCCCTGGGAAAGGCATGGATGTAATTGTGAATGGCCCATTGTAGTTGTATAATATATGTAATGGAAAAAAAAAATTGCTGAGATTTGTTGTTGTTTCTATGTTATAATAAGGATCATTCGAGGCGACAGCCATAGTAGCTATAGGCCTCAAAGCATTCTCTACCTCAGTGGACGTCAAATGTCAAAAAGTAAGCAAATTTTCTGATTGTTCAATCTCGTTTTGCTAACAGCGCAAAATTTATCTGGATCCCGGCCAATTTCTCTATATGCACTAAACCGGAAGCCCCACATCGATACCAACCGACATCGGAAGTAGGTGTTGAAAAGCTGAAAAGCAACCTTTAAAGTTCCCTCGTATATCAGAGCACAAGTGCCTGTGTATGAGGGTACCTGTTGTGCAGGGGCCTCCGTGGCCGAGTGGTTAAGACACTACGCTGCTACTCGCGTTAGAGCGTAGGAGGCTTGTCGGGTTCGACTCCAGCTGGCTCCATTGCACACTCTTTATGGAGCTCCCGGATGTAAAAATTTTCTGTGTTGTAAATTTCATTGTGCTATCTCGTCCCTGTATATCGACGACTTGTTGTCAAGCACACAAGACTGATGTATGTGTCCAATAAAACAAACAAACAATTCATACCTGTTGTGCTACATGTACAAAGTACCTCCATATGTCAGTACACAGTAGGGTACATTGCTACGTGTAGCAACACCGTCGTTAGATTCAGATTCGGTTATCGGATTGGATATTACAATAATGGAGGATATTCCAAATATGTGTTCGAGGCTGTAAAAAGTCACGTGATACCGGTAATTTACCCAAGGAACTTCTATCTGATAAGAAGGGAAGATGCTACTGCTTTGCCTGAGGAACTGTTTCATTGGCTAGCGGGGATTTACATTACACGTCTGCGGAGCCTTCCCTTCTTTACGCGAGACGTTTTTACCTTGATCACGTGATCAAAACGCAGATGGAATATCCTCCATTTCAGACTTCTTCAGGTAGGGTTCCTCGATATGAAAATGACGTCAAACGGAGATAACTGATTGGTTGAGACGAATCTAGACAAAAATGATTTTTTTGTTGTTTTTTTTCGTCATCACGAAGCGTTTTTCGTTATCAAAATTCGTTTTTTTTTTCGTCATCGCGAAGCATCTTGGTACAGCGTCTAGAATACCTAGTGTGGAAATATGCTATCCAAACAGTGCTAAAAATTTGTATCCCTTAAATGTGCAGCGATACTGATAAAATCCCAAGTGTCGATCGCAGCGACATTTGCGGGATTTTCCTATTACTAGTATTTCGTATTACTCGTATTATTTTCGTATTACATTGTATAAACTATAGCGCCTGGAATAATAGTGTGGAAATCGCCTATCCCTGTAATACTTAAAAAAGCGCTAAAATATTGTATCCCTTAAATGTGCAACGATGCTGCTGAAATATGATGATCGCAGCGACATCTGCAGGATATTTTCTCAACTGCAAGATATTGCTAGTCTATACAATGTAATACTAGTAATACGAAACTCCCGCAGATGTAGCTGCGATCGACACTTGGGATTTTAGCAGTATCGTCGCACATTTAAGGGATACAAATTTTTAGCGCTATTTGGATAGCATATTTCCACACTAGGTATTCTACACGCTGTAGTATAGACTAGCAATATCTTGCAGTTGTAGAAAATATCCTGCAGATGTCGCTGCGATCTTCATATTTCAGCAGCATCGTTGCACATTTGAGGGATACAATATTTTAGCGCTTTTTTAAGTATTACAGGGATAGCCGATTTCCACACTATATATTCTAGGCGCTATAATCTTGGTGAGACAGCCATTACCGTCAAGCTTGTTAAATTCTCTCACTCGTATAATTGAATTTGTTCAGATGACTATCGCCAAGTTTGCTATGCCTAGATTTGCTATAGTTTGGACAAAAGCATCTCTCAAAGCACAGTCTGAGCATCGAATGTTGCCAGTCTCACATAGAAGGCAATCAGTTTCAGGTTATCAGATTCGGACTCAACATCCAAACATCACCGCTCATTTCCGAAGCCATTACTGCCTTTATGGGAATTAATTGGCTGCAGTTTATTTACTGAAGCATTGCGCGTTTTTTGCTAAAATTTTTCTTTTTAGTTTTTCTGATTGAAGAAGGAGTACTCTTGACTACACATAGGAAAGCACTTTACTGTGCACTGACATACGGAATCACTTTGGGGCGCCACACACCAGAGAGACATGCGACAATAATCGTGAGACATGAGGCAAATTCTGCTGTTCAAACCAGTTTTTTCTTTGTTAAGAGGGTGAAATTGTCGCATGCCTCACGCTTTTCTGCCGCATGTCTCCCTGGTGTGTGGCGCGCCTTAGCTTTGCGCTGACATATGGAAGAACTTAGCTGTGATGTGTAAAGGCACCTTACTGATGGATTGTCAGATTTTCAACATCCACTTCTGATATCCGTAGGTATTAATGTGGACTTTAAGGTTTGTTGTTTGTGGTAACTTTCTGAAGTGCGAGATCTTTTCTAAGTGCAAAATCTTGACTGGACAAGTTCTCGCATCCACCAAACTGGAAGGCCCACATCGCTACACCCGGCATCGGAAGTAGCTGTCGAAAATCTGAAAATGCACCAGTAAAATACCCTCATCCATCAGAGCACAAGCACCTGTGTATGAGGATGCCTATTGCGCAGGAGACAAAAAGTGTGTCATATGTCAGTGAACAGTAAAATGTATTGCTATGAGTAGCGACACTGTCTTTAGATTCCGTTATCAGAATGATTTCAGATTTTGTTTAGGTAGGGTTCCCTGATATGAAAGTGAGGCATACGGGGTGTAATATTTGATTGAGAAGATTCTGGACAAAAGCGAATCGCCAAGCATATTGATGAGCCAGCCATTTCTGTCAAGCTTGTTAAATTCTTTCACTCGCATAATCGAACTCGTTCAAATGACTATCGCCAAGTTATGCAATAGAAAATGCCTAGGTTTGCTATAGTTTGGACAAAAGTATCTCTCAAAGCACAGTGTCAGCATCGAACGTTGCCACTCTCACATAGAGGAAGCTTGTAACCTAAATTATCAGATTCGGATTCGACATCCAACCATCCGATGCCATTACTGCCTTTATGGAAACTGCATTGCCGCAGTCTATTTATTGAAGCACGGCACTGTTTTTTTTGCTAACATTATTCTTTGTGTTTTTTTCTGACAGAAGGGGGAGCATTTTGACTACACATAGGAAAGCACTTTATTACGCACTGACATATGTAGTCATTTTGTTATGCACTGATATATGGAAGCACTTTGACGCGCTCTGATGTATAAGGTCACTTTGCTAACGGATTGTCAGCTTTTCGACACCCAATTCCGATGTCCATAGGTATCGATGTGGACCTTAAAGTTTGCTGAATGCGATAAATTTCTGAAGTGCGAGATCTAGACAAGTTACCGCATCCAGAATATGTAAAGATCCACAACGATACTAACCGACATCAGAAGTGGGTGTCGAAAAAATTACAATCCGATAGCAAAGTGACCTTATACATCAGAGTTCTGCACTGCAAAGTGTATCTACACTGTTAAAAATCTGCAGCTACAGCGTCTAGAATACCTAGTGTGGAAATATGCTATCCAAACAGTGCTAAAAAATTTTATCCCTTAAATGTGCGACGATACTGCTAAAATGCCAAGTGTCGATCGCAGCGACATCTGCGGGATTTTCGTATTACTAGTATTACATTGTATAGACTAGCAATAATTTGCAGTTGTAGAAAATATCCTGCAGGTGTCGCTGCCATCTGCATATTGCAGCAGCATCGTTGCATATTTAAGGGATACAATATTATAGCACTTTTTTTAGTATTACAGAGATATATTAGATGTAAAATTCCAACTGGGCGAAAATTTGATGGGCGTGATTTGTTTACCAATTAGAATAATTGGATGAAATTTAATCTAGTATTACAGAGATAGCCGATTTCCACACTATGTATTTTAGTTGCTATACTGCAGCCTTTTTCCTTAGTCACTCCACCGCTTTTATAGAATATCTCTATTCTGACCAATGAGAATGCTCCATAAATATAGTCAAGTAACCATTTTCTGTTAAAGCGATGGAGTGACTATGTAGAAAAGCTACAGATTTCTAACAGTGTATATATCAGATCAGTAACCCATAAAAGTGCCTCTAGAATGAATTCTGTGAATATTACAAAAAGAAAAAAAAAAAAAAAAAGAAAGAAAGAGTTTGGTTAAAATTACGTCAGATTTAAAACGTGTGATTTAAAATCATTTTCTTATAGCTGTATTAAAAAATACCTGGAAGCAAAAACTCTGTTGACTTAGTTCATTTTACATTAGCTAGTTTTCAGGCTTTAAACTAATCTTATTTAATCAAACATGAAAACAGCAATTCACAGCAGCTTTTTGGCCTTAAAATCTTTCATTAAAAGAGAAATAAACAAAAACCCGTTTACAGGGATAGCGCCACTGGTTTTTAAAGTATAATTTAATCTTCCGTAATCTTTTTTAAGCCGATCAAATTAACGGATTTGAGTTTGAACGGGTGTTGGCGAGCACAGTGCGGTACATTTTCAAATTTCAATGTAAAAATCGTACTATTACAGTGTCTAGACTAAAGCGGCTAGAATAAATAGTTTGGAAATCTGCTATCCTAACAGTGCTAAAAATTTGTATCTTTTAAAAGTGCAACGATGCTGAAATTCAAAGAGCCGATCGCAGTGACATCTGCAGTATATTTTCAAATTTCGATGTAAACATCGTATTATTAAAGCATCTAGATGAAATCGTCTTGGAGTTTTAGAAAATATCCTACAGATGTGGCTATGATTAACTCTTTGGATTTCAGCATCGTATGATCAGCATCGTTTGACATTTAAGGGATCCAATATTTTAGCACTTTTTAAAGTATAATAAAATAGCTGATTTCCACACTATATATTCTAGACGCTCTAGCCTAGACCAAATCGTCTTGGAGTTTCAGAAACTATCCTGCAGATGTCGCTGCAATCGACTCTTTGGATTCCAGCATCGTTTGACATTTAAGTACTTCATTAGCACTGTTAATTATTACTGGGATAGCAGATTTCCACATTATATATTCTAGACGCTATAGTTTAGAAAAACATGTATGCATAAGCACAGTCTGATCATCATGTGTCAACACTCTCGTATAGAGGCAGATTATAACAAAAGATAGCTTATGGAGATTATCGGAAAAAAATAATGTACAATGGACTATATTCCAAATCTGGGTTCGAGGCTGAAAAAGTCCCGTGGTACTGGTAATTTACCCAAAGAACTTCTAATAACTGATAAGAAGGGATAGCTACTATTGCTTTCCACATGAACTGTTTCACTGGCTGGCATGGATTTACATTGCGTCTACGGAGCTTTCCTTTGTCTACGCTAGAAGTTTTTGCCTTGACCACATGATCATGACGTAGATGGTAGTCGTAGATGGTAGTAGAATATCCTCCATTCTGGACTTTATTGTCAGACCTACAGAGCCTCCGGATTTTTGGATACCGGTATTTTAATACAGAGAATTTTGTTTTATTCAGATTCAAATTAGAAGAATTCAAAAATTCTTCTATTAATAGAAGAATTTTTGCGATTTAAATGAACAATATTTTTTTTATAAAAAAAAAATACTGGCATCCAAAATGCCGGAGACTTGACAACTCTACATTTTACTATCCGTGAAGAGTCAATACAAAGATTGTTACATATTCTGTATTTTGTAGAGGTGGGCCTTATTTAACATAACAGTTAAAAAAACACTGTTATTGCTTTAAAGTTTGTTTTTTAGTAACAGAATATCAGAAACTGCCTATTAATTATATAACTATTTATCAATTTCCCTTGCGAAAAACTGAAAATAAGACAAAAAAAAAAAGGAAAAATATTTTAGCTTTATTTTAATTTTATATTTCGATGAAAATAAATCGCAAAATCTTTTTTCCTAGATCTTAATAACATTCTAAGAAAAAGTGAAAAAAGAAATCCACTATTACAAAAGAATCAAGAAAATCCTGCTTTAGCTTAAAAAACAAAACACAAACGTCAACCGCGTCCTACGTATGAAAAGAAAAGCGAACACCTATTTTCATTTCATTTTCCAAGGTAAAATCCATCTGTTCGGAACTTAAGCAAACTTTTCTCCTCATTCTGTTGTTAGGAATAAAAAGTATCTATCAGTAATAATTATTTGTCAGCATCAAATATTCTATACCAACTATTAAATGTTCAAATATTATGTTCAGTTCGGCATGAATTTGTGGTTATTTCAATGTCGAATGCGTAAAAAAAATTTAATCACATGTCTGAGAGATTATAGTTACTTTGTAATTCACAGCTATGAAGCAGTTATATTATTTAAAAAGTACTAGGGGGCTCTGCCCCCTACGTGCTACGTTCGTCAACCCCCGTTCAGACACCGCAGACTCTTAACAGCACGCTAATTTGGTTGGTTGTAAAAAGATTTCGGAAGATTGAATTATAATTTGAATCTGACAATTATAATCTGACGTAATTTTCACCAAACTTTTCTTTCTCTTTTTAATATTCACGTAAAAATACTTTTGTTAGAAATGAAATATTATGATCATCTTAAAATATCAAATAAATGTCTCGCGCAATTTTTAAATTTAAACTCTTTTGCAATATTATTTTTTGTTCATTTTACGTAATAAGTGTAATGTGACGTAAATATGACGTAAATTCTCCTATTTAAGACTTCTAACGCATGTCAATGAATTTATTATTTTACAATATTCTTTCTCTTTTAAAATTCACGTGTAAATATAGTTTTTATGACGTAATTTTCAATGAGTTCCTGCTTTTTATATTTTCTGTTTATAATAGTCACGTGTAAGATAATTTTTTTAAATTGAAGCAAACATTATTGTTTGCGCTGTTTATACAGTTGGCAACAGTTTAAATTAATACAATTTTCTAAAATATGTAAAAAATCTCTCTCGAAATGCTGAAAATTTGAATTTAAAATAGAAATAAAACCTCAAAAAATGAGTCAAATTAAAAAACTAAATGCAGTCTGCACACTGGGAAATTCTGATGCATAAAATGATCTAAAAATGATTAAATTCCTATGTGCAGTTTTTGCTCCTATAAAACTTTTTTAATGAAACGATTTTGTCCAACTTTGGCATTAAATATCTCTTAAAATAATTCTTCGATTTGAAAACTGTTTCCATCAGCGTGTTTATCAAACATTTTTCTATAATACTGCCGATTTTCATATTTTTGTATGGAACAGTTTTTTTAATATTAACGAAGAAATGCCATGCTTAAGCATTCAAATTGGATGCCGATCTGCCGGGAATATCTACGCAGATTTTCATTGGTCCATTTCCAAATCAAAACTTTTTTTTATATAGGGTAACTCTGGGAGAGTCGCCGCATACGGGATAGATGCCGCACCCCTTGTATTTCTTGTAATTATCGATAGATGGTCGTCAAACGCACAGTATACGTCGCAATGAGATTATTTTAACCAGTGTATAGCGTGAATCCCATTTCGATCTTTATTTGTAGAAGTACAATCCTTAATTTGATTTCACTGTCCAAACTTTTAAACACGTTATGTTTAAATACTTTTCATACATTAATTACTAATTTCATGCATGATTTCGAAGTCAAAAATAAGTGTAGCGTTTGTATAGAGTACAGTGTGTATGTCTACGCCGTCTGAACCATGCAAAATGGGAAACATGCCGCACTGCTATTCCGGTATACATGTCGCAGTTTCTTTTGTACGGGATGATTAAGTGTTATTAACTTTTCCTTTTCTTTTTGCACAGACTAACCATGTTAGGTGTGTTATCAAGTTTACTAAAACCAAAGGAGAAAAAGGGGAAAATAAAAAGTAAGAAGGGCAAGAAAGATGCAAGTCAAGATGATAATAATGAAAAATTGGATTACGCGTAACGCAGACGTTCTTTGCAAACTACTCTAAAAAAGAGGAAGTGTAATTGGTTTCGTTGCATCATGTGTTTAAATGTAGTTACATAAAGACTGTAGTTTTTCGACACGTTTTCTGTAGATTGTAGTCGAAAAAGCAGGTCTCTTAACCCATTCTGGACCATAGGTGCATATAAGCATCTTCATAAAGAGCTTACAAAATTTGTTTCTGGCACCAGTAAAAAAGAAAAGTAATATTTACTTTGTTTAATTAGAGCATTTTCATCATTATTTAAGTAAGGGTAACTTCTTTTAAAAAAGTGGTACCAACCGAATAAAATGTGTGTAAAAGCCACCGGTCCCGAAAGGGTTAACAAATAAATTATGTAAATACAATTTTACTTTTTTCTTTTCCCTTTCTAATACATTGATGCTACGTTGTTGCTGAAATAGCAATTACAATTTAATGTAAAAAAATAAGTCGATAATTTTAATAGTGAAAGTAGACAACAATTATTAATTTGAATCTACTAATACGTTTCATTGTACTCATTTAGTTTCATTTTGTTATTACATCGTTAATTATAGTCCAGATATGAATACATTTTTTTAAATATTTTTATTTATAATTTCATTTTGTTCTTATTACAAGCGCGGCATAACTACCGCACAAGTGCGGCGTCTCAGCCTGAATGTACGGGTGACGCGCCGCAGTGTAATGCTTTAGAAAAAAATTGTTAAAAAATATTAATAATTTGTTTTTATTTTTTGGTCGCACTACACGCGTTGTATATTTAACATTAAATAGCACAGCATGATTTTTTTTATTTTATGTCTACCATGGGACTTTATACACAAATTCAAAAAAATGTGCGGCCTAAATCCCGGAATTACCCTATAGAAGGCTTTGAATGTATTGTTTATCTAGACTAGTAATATTAGAATCTGATAATTTTACGTCATCGAGAGGGGAGGAAAAGTTTTTCTTAGGTTGTAAGTTAGATTCGCGTGGCTGGGGATATTTTGAGGTAATTTGTAAGCTGGTATCGCGCTTTTGCTTTTGTGGTTTGGGGATATTTTAAGATGAGGTAAAGTATTTTTCGATTGTTGTTGAATTATATGTCCTGTTGATGTTAGGTACGGATGCGGTAAAGCTATTTATTTATTTATTTATTTATTTCACTTTTTGTCATAACTATGACTGCTAAAAAACTTTATTCTTGGAATTAATTTTACTAAAGCAATAAGATTCTTATTTTATAGGAACATTTGTAAAAATTTTAAAAATGCTTTAATCAATTCGGAAAAAATAATAATCACTGTTGTCAAACATGAAAGTGACGGCTGTGTTAAAAGTTATTTGTTCATATAAGGGGAAATATCATGAAAGTGGAATGTTTTAATTAACAAATTTTGCTTTAAACCTAATTAAGTTTAAAAGATTTTATTAAATTATTTTTATATCCCATAATGTTATTGTATGTTGTTAACGGATAGGTCAAAATACACAGTTGATTGCATCGCACCATTGTTCGGTAAGTGGCACATATGAAAAAGTGAAGTGTTTCAGAAAAAAACGAAAAATACTTTTAAATGTAAAAAAAAAAAAAAAAAAAATGTTTGGGAATACATAGAGTAAACATTTATTTTAATATGAGCAATTTTGTTAACAAGAAAAGTGACACATCTCGACAAAAGTAAATTTCACTGGAGAGGCAAAAGACAATTTCCATGATTTTACTGTAACATGAAATTATAGCACTTAGCTCTGCATGCTGGAATGAAAACTTGCATTAAAGAATAAATCCCTCAAAAAAGAAGACGTAGGATGAGGTTTAGAGGGTTGAGTCATTTTACCTCCCCACACAATTCACCCCTCTTCTGTGGTCATAAATGGACATATGACGTAATAAAGTGATTTTCCGCATAGATACACTTATGAAACTGTTTGTGTAGCAAGACTCACTTATAACAGGCCTGTTAGTGGGAAAAAAACGCAAAATGAATATTTGCAAGACACGTCTCTTTTCTTATGGGTCGCAGCGATATGTAAACAGTGAGACTAAATAATATTGTAAGCAATATATATATATATATATATATATATATATATATAATTAAACAAAAACATAATTTGAAGAACAAATTAAAAAAACAAAATTTATTTCCCACATTGTTTAAGCCCGAGAAGGGACAGATATTAAGTTATTTCATTCAATTTCATTCAATTTATTCATATTTAATGTTAAAATTTTGTAACAAATTAGTTAAACCAATTAAAGCTTAAAAAATAAAAATAAAATTCATACAATATGATACTTTAAACACCCTAAAAACTTAGATTCCGTTCAAATGAAATCGAAATAAATTTCAGACTTCTTCCATTTTTAAATGAAAATATTTGTATTGCAGATTTTGTATTATGTTTATGACAATTGTGCATAAAATGATAAGATGCATGCAAAATACAAAACTTCAAAAAAAGTCTAAGATTTATTTCGATTTCATTTGAACGGAATCTAATTTTTTAGGGTGTTTTAAGTATCATATTGTATGAATTTTATTTTTATTTTTTAAGCTTTAATTGGTTTAACTAATTTGTTACAAAAATTTAACATTAAATATAGAACTAATTGAATGAAATAACTTAATATCTGTCCCTTCTCGGGCTTAAACAATGTAGGAAATAAATTTTGTTTTTTTAATTTGTTCTTCAAATTGTGTTTTTGTTTAATATGTCAAGTTTTTTAATAACTAATGAACTCAGACGAACGCATTTCAAAATTAATAGAGAGTATCATCATCAGACTTTGATGTATGCGGTATTGCATCACAATGTGGGATGCAGTTTACCAATGTGTAATTCAAAATGTTTCACCACTGTAGTAATGCAGGTTGCGGTAGTTTGGACAAAAACTTCTAATCTGAAAGTAAAAAATCTATAATCAAAACATAAAAAATTAACTTCACTTAAATTTGGATGCCCTATTTCCCACTCAGGAACGCTATGATTGTAAATGTAAATTGTGTTGAATCCTTACTGCTAATATTTAGCAATATTATAGCTGTGACACAGTAAAAAATAAAAAATAAAAGTTTTACTTAAATTTTTTAACTTTATTCTCTCCCAAAGGGTGATCTAAACACATCCGAAAATTATTACCTAAGTTTAACTTGGGGTATAAATAGTTCTCATCTCGGGAAAAAAATACATTTTAAAATTTAAGTTACGTAATTCCCCACTAAGTTCGCTACCTGCGTAAAAATAGCTATCCACTAGAAACTTTTTACTAAACTATAAACTTGACCAAAGCAAAAACTTATTCTGAAAATATCCTTTTTATTTCCACTATGACGCCATATTCACCTTTTTAATTTTTGAAAAAAAAAAAAAAAAAACTAGCTCAATTTAATATTTCACGTGAAAATCTTTCAACTAAAAAGAAATAAATTATTATTACGGCTTTTGAAATTTTTGCAACAATGAAGAAAAAAATGTTACATTTTGTATGAAAAATGTCCGCTGATTTTCAATGGAAAAAGCGAAAATTGGAATTATTAAGAAAAATATTTGAATAATCTAAAAAAGAAATGGCCCATGTTTCTCTCTGGGTTATAATTCATCCATATGCAAAGGCATTTTACCATTCGTTTTTACCCTGACGTCAGGCAAACGTTTTTACACTTTAAATTTATAATATCATTAGAATTAGTAAAGAATAAAAAATGAGTGGCATCAGGGACAAAAAGGTGGGAAGAAAAAATGAAAAAGTTACCATCTCCATAGGCTTTTCCATGTTAAATTAACATTAAGAAGTGACACTGGAAATAAATAAGTATTGCGCTGCCGCGCAATACTTAAATTACTCTAATTTGGTCTTTTTTTAATAGATATTTAAACATCCCTTTTTAATGTCAAATGGGGGCATGTTTGTAACCACTCATATTAAGGAACGCTCAAAATATATATAGAGAGAGGGAGAGAGAGTTATGCATTTTAGGAATAAGTGTGAGATATCTATCGAATAGTCTAATGCAGAGAGTCTAGGCAGATGAATTTATAAGGGATAAATTTACTTGAATACATGAATTTTCACCTTAAAAAATTAAGAATTATTCTAGACATTGAATAACATTTCAATTAGGGACATCTTAAATCCTAGAGAGTTTTGAATGCTAGAAGCTGTTAAAAAGAAATTTTTTTTGTACTATTCCTTTATGTACAGATATCTTCAGATTAAGGTTAGAGGGAACTAAGAAAGTAGGATGCTGTAATTATAAAAGAAGAATCATGTTGGATAGAGACTCTAATGTTAAACTTTTTAAATAAATATATAATTCTGTTTAGTAGGCCTTTATGTCCATTGCTGAAGTTCGAAAACCTGTTTTGACTTTTTAGGTAGCTTTCTTTACAAAAAAGCTACCTATTGCAGCCGTTCGGAGGAAAGCGATTTCAAAAAATTTTGGTATATTTTCATCGATCATGACCCCCAGACCCCGAAACCACCCTCCGTTCAAAATTGATATATATATATATCTGACCTATGTCACACTGTAACTCCCGTAATTATGAACCGATTTCGATGTAATTCGGTGTGTACATAGTACATACCAATGTCTCGACCGAGTTCGTTGGCCAGCTTCATCCGCCGTTTTGTTTCAAAATGGCGGCCATTTAAAATTTTTAAAAAAATTTAAAACTTGAAATGTGGCACCAAAAAATTAAAAATGGAAAAATATTTTTTTCTTATGTATTTGACCTTTATACAAAGATTCCGGAGCAGTTTTTGTTTCGTCTATATCTTAAAAAATGGCTGAGTTATATCATTTTGAATTTCTAGCGTGGCTGACATTTTGAAACGGCCTGAATTTTGTCACGCGATAAAAGGCATATTTATGAACCGATTTGGATGTAATTCGGTGTGTACATAGTACATACCAATCTCTCGACCGAGTTCGTTGGCCAGCTTCATCCGCCATTTTGTTTCAAAATTGCGGCCATTTAAAATTTTTTTAAAAATTTAAAATTTGAAATGTGGTGCCAAAAAATTGAAAATGGAAAAATATTTTTTTCTTATGTATTTGACCTTTATACAAAGATTTCGGAGCAGTTTCTGTTTCGTCTATATCTTAAAAAATGGCTGAGTTATAGCATTTTGAATTTCTAGCGTGGCTGACATTTTGAAACGTCCTGAATTTTGTCACGCGATAAAAGGCGTATTTATGAACCGATTTGGATGTAACTTCGTTTATACATAGTACATACCAATGTCTCGACCGGGTTCGTTGGCCAGCTTCACCCGCCATCTTGTTTAAAAATGGCGGCCATTTAAATTTTTAAGAAAAATTTAAATTTGAAATGTGGTACCAAAAATTGAAAATTGAAAAACTATTTTCTTCTTATCTGTTTGACCTTGATAAAATTATTCGGGAGCAGTTTTTGTTTCGTCTATATCTTAAGAAATGGCTGAGTTATAGCATTTTGAATTTCTAGCGTGGCTGACATTTTGAAACGTCCTGATTTTTCTCACGTAATAACAGGCGTATTTATGAACCGATTTGAATGTAACTTGGTCTGTACATAGTACATACCAATGTCTCGACCGAGTTCGTTGGCCAGCTTCATTCGCCATCTTGCTTCAAAAGGGTTGCCATTTAAAAAAATTAAATTTAAAATTCAAAATGAGGTATTAAAAAATTGGAAACTGAAAAAGATTTTTTTTATGTGTTTGGCCTTGATACAAAGATTCCGGAGCAGTTTTTGTTTCTGAAAATTTGTTCTTTTTTGATATCTTAAAAAATGGTTGATTTATAGCACTTTGAATTTCTAGCATGGCTAACATTTTGAAACGATCTTGTATTTGTCACGCGATAACACACGTATTCGCCTATTTCGATGTAAGAAGGCATGGGGATAGTATACATCAACACCTCGACCAAGTTCGCTGGCCAGATTCATCAGCCATCTTGTTTCAAAATGGCGGCCATTAAATTAAAATATATATATATATTTAAAGTGAGGTGCAAAAAAATTAGAAATTGAAAAAGGTTTCATTCTTAAGTATTTGATCTTGATATAAGTATTCAGGAGCATTTTTTGTTTGTCTTTACCTTAAAAAATGGCTCAGATATAGCAGTTTCAATTTCTATTGTGGGTGACATTTTGAAAAATCTGATTTTTTGCATGCGACAGCACTCCTATATATTAACCGATTCCGATGTGAGTGAGCATGTGCACAGCAATTACTAAGGTTTCGACCAAGTTCACTGCTTAGCCTCATCCACCATGTTGTCTTAAAATGACAGCACTTTAAGAAATTGCCGAATTTGGCAGCCAAATATAAGTTACTTTAAAGAAAAGCAGCTTGGATAAAGCTGTCTAATTTCGCGAAATTCTCATTCATTATATTGATAAAAATTAGTATTGAATCTCCTATATTCGGTTTCCACTAAACTGAGCTTCGTGTGTTTGCATGATTTAAGTTGGCTTTTTTTAAATAAGGATTATGAAAGCTACCTCTTCCTCCCGGCACTGGCCGGAAGGACTTTTGTAAATTTTAACTAGTTTGCTTAGATCATTTTTCAGACATTAATATTTCAAAGAAACAAACTATTACCCAAAAGTCCAAAAATGTTCTTTACCTACAAATACTTAACCAAAATATATAAAAATAGCCTAAATTTAAAGAAAGACCCTAAAAGTGCAAATTTCAACACATTTTTAGCCTCTGGTAAGGTGTTAAAAAATTATTAGGTTATTGTAACATGTTACCAAGCTAGTGGTGTAATGATGGAACCTATTAACAAAAAGTAACTGTTTTTCCCATCTCTAGTATTTTGCTTCTTGACCACGGAGCTCTACAAAAAATAGTTCTTGAATGTAGACTGCTGTGAGTACAATGTATTTGTTTAAAAAATGTATCAGAAATATTAAATGCTAATAAAATCAATTTTTCTAATGATTTTATTATTAAATATTTATTTAATAAATAATTTTTTGTAATTTATAATTTCTATGACAAATTATTTATTGGATAATTATGTGTGACGGTATGAATAACTAAAAATTAGCAAATAAAATATAAACTTTTCAAAAACAATGATAACCGGCTTTAAAAAAAAAGCACTAAAAAGAATTCATTAAATATCTCTAATGGCGAAACGTTATTCATTAACCATACATGGGATATCATGTATCGGATAAAAACGCTAAATTTAATTTATAGAATTTAATACCCATCACCAAACATGGATTTTCGAAGGAATATTTTTTACAAGAGATGAATTTACATATTTATGATTTAATTTACGGATATGGACACATAAAAAGTAATCAATTACTTTTTGAAGTCGGTGCCAAACAATCACAACCGATAATGATTAAATGAATAATTTGCTGCAGAAATAAAACATTTTTTCTGACTTTGTATCATATTTTCCGTCATCACTTTATTTATTACTATAGGTACAATATATTCATAATTCTTACTATACCTCAGACAGTTTGACATCGGATTTAAAAAGTAATTGATTGCTTTTTATATGTATATATTCGTAAATTAATCATAAATATGTAAATTCATCTCATGTAAAAAATAATCTCTCGAAAATCCATTTTTGGTGAATATTAAATTCTATTTATAAAATTTAACGATTTTGTGCCGATGTGATATTTGATGTGTGGTTAGTTACTGGTAAACGTTTCGTCATTAGAGAATTTTAAAGAAATATTTAATTCTTTATAGTGCTTTTTTTTTTAAAGTTAGTTAATATTTTTAAAACTTTTTTTTATTATTTTACAGGCTTTTGTCGGATACTTAGAGGAAATACAAGAATACATTATATACAAGAAACATTTATTTATTTATTTTTACTCATAAGAGCCAAACTAACCAGGACCTTCAGCTTAAGTAGATTCCGAAGCACTAACCTATAAGCCAGAATCAGGAGTTAAACCTGAGTTTTTGAATATATATGAAGAGCTCAGATGATAAAAACGAACTGTAAAGTTCCAAATCTTTATTTGCGTTTTTTATCAAATGCCTTCTTTACCGATTAAAATCTCTCCGAGTATTATTTGTTTTTAAATAGTAATTTAACAGATAGTAGAGAACTATTGATTATCTTCAATCATATGATTAACTCCCTTTTTTTTTTTTTGATCACATACTACCTTTATTATCTGAGCTCTTATCTATCCAAAATACATTTGCTTTCATTTCATTCCATTCAAACTACAAAACTTTCAACAATTGTTTTAAAAAAGGCAAGCGAAAAAAAATATTTTTCTCTGCTGATAAGTGAAAAGTTTTCGATGATGTAACTTATTGCAGATATTGCTTTGTATAGTCCCAATGTTATGTCAGGAATTGGCAGATTTATTTTTTTGCTACTTGATATCAAGCATATTCATCACTCTCTTTTATACATTTTATTAGATCGTCCCATTTTTCTGCGAGCTTCGTAGGTTTCAATTTAATAATCTGTGAAGTATAATTAAATCCTTAGATCCCATGAAGCATCCTCAATCACTTCTCGAATTGTTTGTTTCATCACTTGAAGCATCTTTCAGCATTTCTGGTAGTGAGACACCGAATATTCAGCATTCGGTCATTTTACCGAGTATTCGGTTTGGCTTAATGTTAAAGCATTCAGTCTACCGAATGTTCGGCGTGGCCGAATATCCAACTATTCCACCTGCCGAATATCCATACATTCCAGCCAAACCGAATACTTAAAAAAACTTAAAAAAAAATATTTTTATAAACCTTACACAATTTCTACTTTTAACTGTTAATTTATTAAGATATTCAGAACAAGGTACAGAATCATATTTAAATAAAAGAGAACGTTTTTACATTAATTATTTGCTGTTTGAAAAGTATCACGTTAGAAAATTAACCATTAATCCTTTGACTACGTCCACGTAGGATGCGTGCGTGGTAGAAACCATTGAAACTAAAGTCGGTTTCGTCGGCGACGTAGTCAAGGGGTTAATGGCGACCTTCCTAGGAATTAATGACGTACAAATGTAATTTCCTGAATATTATCTGCTAAATAATCCGTTTATTGCTTTTTCACAAAAAAGGGTGCTTGTTAACAAAATAGAAAAAAACTTTCAGCTGTGATAATAGTTGTCAAGACAGACAATTTTTGTCCAAGAAACCAGAATAGCAATCCACTTATTCAGCCAAAATTACAGTGTATAGGCCCACCGCGTTTTACTCTTATATGTGTAAGTTACATTAAATGCTGTAGATACCATGCATTCCCTTTTCAATATCGAACATGCCATAGTAAATCTCAATAAAATGCATTAATTACATGGAAATCCGACTCTACTTACTCAAGATAGAGCTCGACTGGCAATCAAACGGACAGACGACCAGGCAGACGGCCAGGCAGAGCCATCCTTATCGAAAACGAGGCTGGGTGCAAGAACTTTTGCTAGGACCTTCCCTTTCGAACTCGTTAATTCTTGCCCGTTCCCAACCAATGTTGCCAATTTAACTGATTTTTTTTATTCATCTACGAGAAATTTCAAATAGTAATTTTCTCTTTATTTAGTGACAGGCAGGCATTTCGTGATTAAATAAAGTGAAGGTTAGAGTTCGGGAATTATGTTACATATTTTGTATAAAAAAAGTCCGCTAAATTGTCAACACTACACAGTCACCTTTTCAAAATGCTCATATGTTATACACCGCGGCGCACTCAGGATTATGCTAAAATATTATAATTATAAATAAGCATGTTTACATATACAAGTTTTATTATGAAATGTATAACTCAAAACAAAATGAATAATAAATATTTGACTATTTTGTATTAAATATTTTTTTCTCGGACGCGAGGCCCTGCGCAGCCGCACCTGTCGCACACCCCTAAGGACGGCTCTGCGGCCAGGCGATCAGACGGGACAGACAACCAGTCAAACCGAATTCACAAACACTTTTCAACATGTTGGAAAGTGCTAAAAATATGCCGTCTATTCTGGCATATAACGCACACTTCTGATACAAGAAAACAAAAAAATTCGCAGGCGTCATTACGGCGGATATAAAGAGGACGATTAAAAAATTAAGAAAAGATAAGAATTAATATTTCATCATTGATTACGTATCATACGATCATTGTACTATATCATACGTTCTCGCATCACATTTGTGCAATTTTTAATATTAATAATGATAAATGCCTTTCTAGAAGGAGATTCGGACCTTAATGCTTATCACAAACAACAGAGTGGTAATGTTGAGATATTTTGTTTTGTAATTATCTGATAAGAGTATTTCATTTCATTTACTTTACTTTAATACAGACACGTCGCCCGCCGACAATTTATCTGAGGCCCGCCAAGCGTTTGATGTATGTTTTTCCTGTGTTTGAACACTCATGCAGAAAATATACCCTCCACAAATAGGTTTGCATCCATCGCGATTTTAGGTATTCCAAACATCTGGAAGTATAGTACAAGTATACAGACAGATCTAACAAATTTAAGTTTCAACTACAAGAGATTATGGACGAAAGATAATCAACTGGGCCCAGGGCTCGCAATGTACCGGAGAAAACCGGAACGATATTCCGGTTCGTGAAATTATGACATAGGGTAGAGTGGGGTACAGTGGACCTAAGTACACCGTGGACCAGCCCTTATATTTTACTTATTTTTAAATTTTTAAAGCTTTTCCTTTAGGCTAATTTATAGCAGCACTGGATTGATTACTTATAGCCTCCAGAACACATCGTTAGCTCAGAATGAACCCTTTTATCCTGATTGATTGGCTGTTTTGAGTTCCTAAAAGTAAAATTTTTCATCATCATACTTTTCTTTATTGAGTAATTAAAGGTTATGGATAAATAAGAAAAAAAAACTTTTTTGAAAAGGTAAAACACTGGTCTTTATTTAATTTAAAAGTTTACATGCTTAAAAGAAAACTTTAAATAATATTTTTATGAGTATGTATTGAACTTCAACATGGGGTACAGTGGACCGCCCACTGCTGGGGTACAGTGGTCCACAATGAATACTGCTCCTGTAATGAAGAATTTTCAAAATATTTAATAATTGCTTATTCTCTATAAAGAAATATTGTTTTAAAATAGTTATTTAACTATAAAATAAAGTAAACAAAAAAAAAAATGACAATTTATTTAACCCTACAATGCATAGAGTATCCATTTGACACACTTTAAATTTCATGTTATATGTTGTTCAGATTATAATGTAGCCATCTGACACTTTAGTTTTCTCCTAAATTATGGATAACAGTTCATGTGTGATTTTTAAAATATAAGTTTTCTTGTTCAGTATAGCAGTTTTTTGTTTGTTTGTTTGTTTGTTTGTTTTTTTTTGGGGGGGGGGGAGAAGGAGAGAAATAAAAATCATACATCGTAGAGTTAACATACTAAGAAATATTTTTTTTTTTTTTTACTGCCTTTGAAAAATATAACTGTAGCCTAATACATAATAGATGACCTCACTGGATTGGTTATTAATAGCTTCAGAGCACATGGTTAGCTCATAATGAACTATTTTATCCTGATATTTTGAGCTTCTAATAAATTTTCCATCATCATATTTGTCTTAATGTTTGCTGATTTTTTTTTACTTAATTAATAACTTATTTGCAATCACTCCTGAATCTTATATTGTAATTTTCAAAATATAATACATTTTTTGATAATTCTTTAGTTTTATGTTTTTTGTTTCAAAATGCTACTTGCAAATTTGTATTATTGTATTATTTTAGAGGTAAAGGGGAAATAAAAATGAATTAGATTAATTATAAACAGATTTATATTGTATTTTGGACAATAACTAGTAGTGGACCACTGTGCCCCAGTGGGTGGACCAGTGTACCCCGCTTCCAGGGCACACTGGTCCACTCTGCGGGTGTATATAATTTTTTTTTTTTTAATGTATTGGGAACTATGTTCTGCAAAAATTATGAGGCATGTAGAAAGGTTTAAAGAACATTCAAAAATATTTTCAAGTAGATTGGTCTCTCCGTTAAAGAGAAAAAAAATGTTAACTGCAAAAGTGGACCCTGTACCAAGGTCTCCCCTATATTGTTCCGGTTCGTGAAATTATGGTAACTTGTTAGTGCACTTTTTAAACATCTCTATAATAATAGCCTAAGTCATGTGACTGTCATCAATAGTTCCGGGTTGACCGCTTCACTTTTTATATCCCAAACAGTCAATTTGGTAATTTAAAGTTAGCCGGTCGCAGGTGATAAATCGCCAGATATTGTTCCATCGCCATCATCGCCAACATCGACGGGTACAATGTTTGGCGATTTATCACCTGCACTCGGCCAACATCAAAATACCGAGTTCATGATTTCTGTATCAGAATTTTCCGATTTGGCGAAGGATTGATCAAGTAAATTCAATTTTGAATAAAAGTAACATGATACAATGCTTAGCATAGATTTAAAGGAGACCAAACTGGTCGCCAAGGGCGGCTAGTATTGTTATAGTTCCTGAAAAAACATTAATATTTCCGTTCCAGTTAAAGTTCATCCGAAAAAATGGATAGAACGTGCGGTGATAACAACACTATAATAAACGGTTTACAGCAATATTTTTTATGCATTGTTAATCCAAAAAGTTAACAATTTTACATTTTTTTCTATTTCATTTGTTCCAAACTTGCAATGACGGCTTACTTCCCTCTTTGAAACAGCATACGTATAGGATGCTTTGAATGCGGGTAACATTTTTAACTAGTTGGATGTGCCAATCAGAAAACTTTCTTCTATCTCATGCATCTTAATATTTCAAAAAGTAGTTACAGATGTTGATACTTCAATATTATTAGTTCAATACTATTACACCCACTTTGATTTTCATCTTCAATTTTTGCTTCGGTCAATGAATCGCAGTCATAACGAGTTTATCTCGATCATGATATCGATTAAAATCAATAGTTTTTCGTTATTCTGTTGTACATCAGCTGTTTGCGAATTGCTGGCTTAGCAGGACGCGAAGTTCCCGTCGACGCACGAGCTGTCGATGGATAACAAAGTTACGAAAAATAGAGAAAATTATACAAAAGTCGTTATCACAGTGCCCTTTCCGCCGGAATATTTTCAAATTCAAGGAGGACCTGTTGGACATAGCCAAAAACGTACGCCAAAAATTTGATTCAAATTCTATGCATAACTTCATACACTTTTCGATGGTAAAATGAAGAAAATGGCACAAAAATCGCTATTACAGCAACCCTTTCTTGCAGAATATTTTCAAATTCAAAGCGAAACTGCTGGCCATAACCAAAAACATACACAAAAAATTTAGTTCAATTCTATGCATAACTTCATGCACTCATTGATGGTACAATAATGAAAATGGCACAAACATCGCTATTACAGTGTCTACTTCCGGCGAAATATTTCTAAATTGAAGGAGGGCCTGCTGGCAATAGCCAAAAACATACACAAAAAAATTGGTTCAATTCTATGCATAACTTCATACACTTTTCGATGGTACAGGGCTATTACAAATGATAGACCCGATTTTTAAAAAAAATGACATTTTCGAAACTACTGCAGATATTACAATAAGTGGTACATGAATTTAAAGAGAAATAGACCAAGTTTATTTCGGTTACACATGTTCGATGTGTGACCCCTTGTTACACGGCATACGTCCAATCTGCAATCCAGTTCGTAAAAAACATTTTGGAGCATCACTCTGTCAAGGGTTCTGAATTTTGCACAAATGCGTTCTTTAAGTTCTCACAGTGTCAAAGACATTGTTTATGTACCACCCATGCCGAAAACAAAGTCTTCGGAACTTAAAGAACACATTTGTGAAGCTTTCAGAACCCTTGACAGAGGGATGCTCCAAAATGTTTGGAACGAACTCGATGACAGATTGGACGTATGCCGTGTAACAAAAGGGTCACACATCGAACATTTGTAATTGAAAAAACATAGTAACTTTTTAAATTCTTGTATCACTTATCAATCAGCTTATATCAATATCGCTCACCCGCAAGAAAAGTGAGTCATCTCGACAAAAGTAAATTTTACAGGAGAGGCAAAAGAAAATGCACAGTCGAGGAAAAAAAAAAAGTAAACACCCCCTACTAACTCCTCGTAGACGAAAGTGACTGGTACTGAACCATTGTTAATAAAGTCTACTTTTAAATGATGTATATAAAATTTGCTTAGGGGGCCATCAACATATTAAAAGGAATCCAAATTTCATTTTTTTCAATAGAAATACCCAATTTTAACGAGATATTTCAAATCTTCGGTTCAAACTATGCCTAGACACCCAATTTCAAGTCATTTGAATAATAAGTTTTTGAATTATAAACATTCAAAATTTAGCGCTTCTAATGTTAAGTTACATTTTCATATTTTTATTTATATCTCCTGAAATTATGCTCCTAATGTGCTCATTTTTTGTGTGCCAATAATACTAATGTACCCAAAAATAAATACGCTGAATTCGCAATTTTTATAATTTTATGATATGAATTATGAAATTAATACTCGAAAAAATTATGAATGGCAACCTACAATTTTTTGGATGGATTTCGATTTATTAAGTCCTGCTTTATGGAAATCCGAAATTTCACTTATTTCTTTCAAGTAGTTTTCAAATTATGCTTTAAAAACGGCAAAATGATGGTTTAAGGGGCCGTCTAGGATAGACGTGAGTAGATATTTTGAAATTTCTTCTCCTGTCCTGTAATCTAACAGGCTTTATTGATTGCTTGAGTGGCGCTTAAGGTGCCTTGATCAAGAAGGTAGCTCTCTCGTTTAACAATCCAGTACCGAACTTCAATTTGGATACATCCCTTAAAATACACTTGTTTTAAAATAATTAATTTCTCTGGAACTTATGGTATGAATTGCATAAAAATTTATTTTTAGGCTAACTGAAGAGCTTAGAGTTCATTTATGCTGTCAGAATTGGGTACTGCTATTGAAAAAAACAAAGTTATGGTTCGTTTTAATGTGTAGATTGGCCCCCTAAGCAAATTTTTCATACATCATTTAAAAGTAGACTTTATTTCCAATCATTCGGTACCAGTCACTTTCTTCTATGATAATTTGTTGAGGAGTTAGTAGGGGGTGTTTACTTTTTTTTTCCACGACTGTACATGATTTTACTGTAACTGGAAATTACAGTACTTAGCTCTATGCAGGAATGAAAACAGGCGTAAAAGCGTAAAACCCTTAAAAAGGAAAACGTGGGATGAGGTCTGGAGGGTTAGGTCATTTTACCTCCCCACACAATCCAGCCCTCTTCTGTGGTCACAAATGGACCTATAGCGTAATAAAGTGATTTTCCGTATAGCTGCACTTATGAAACTGTTTGTGCAGCAAGACGCACCTATGACAGACCTATTAGTGGAATAAAACGCAAAATGAATTTTTTCGTGATGTGTCACTTTTTCTTGCGGGTGAGCGATATGTGCAGTCGTTTCGAAAATATGATTTTTTTTTTAATTCGGGTCCATCATTTGTAATAGCCCTGTACAATGGCGACACACGGACACAGTTACGGCAGACATTTTGTATAAACATGTTTTTTGGAATCTTTGACCCCTAAAACGTGTCAATCCGTCGAAAAAAATTCGATTATAATACTTTCTTCTGTTGAAGATAGAAGAAAGCAAAAAGTAAATTTTTCAAACTGATAACTGCCATAAAATCCCGATTGTAAGCCCCCACCCCTTTTTCAAAAGCTAAAGAAGTTAAACTTCGAAGGAGGACTTATGATCGAGATTTTTTTTTTTTTTAACTATTGAAAAACCCTTTTTTATCATTAATTTAGACGTAAATAAGGCAAATACAGGGGTGAGAATCTTCCGTATTTCAGCAGATTTACCTTACAATTATGTTTGTGTGAGGCGGTACAAGTCCTGAGACTCATGTTTTCACCCACTTCCTGTTGACGTAGAGCTGAGGCAATACATACCGGGTGTCCCAAAAAGGACTGACTGATTTTAAAATTCAATAATTTGCAAACGGTGACAGATATTTAAAAAATTCTTGCAGGAGGGTTATGCATAAAGTCAAAAGTTTTATTACAGTAATTTTCGATTTTAGTTCGAATTACAAACAATAGATGGCGCTGTAAGCAATAGTCGCTAAATACAGGCTCGATTTTTGGTCCTTTCTCTTGTTCTATGCGGAAAAAGGAGATGGAAATGTATTATCCAGGCCACGAAGTACCAAAAATCGAGCGTGAATTTAGCGTCTATTGATCGCAGCACCATCTATTGTTTGTAATTCGAACTAAAATTGAAAATCACTGTAAAAAAACTTTTGACCTTATGCATAACCCTCCTGCAAGAATTTTTTAAATATCTGTCACCGTTTACAAGTTATTGAATTTTAAAATCAGTCAGTCCTTTTTAGGACACCCGGTATATTGGACATTGTTTTTTTTTAATCCGACCCCTAAAGGGGGCAACAGAGGGAAATTTTACTTAATGGTTACGTTTGATTTGCTATGGAGAAATCAGCATCAGCTTCAACAATGAGTATTTGTTGAAAAGTACTAATGACAGAGCTACTACAATAGCGCCAAATTTGGCGAGAAAAAAAATTGCCATATAGGAAGCCAACTTGGCGATAGCTGGCTAATTTAGCAAAATTCCTATTTAAATCCATTCATCTTCCATAATCGAGCTCACCCCAATTTAATTTAAACTCCGTGCATTTAAGGGGTTTTTTCAAGACTTTTCTACTATTTAGTGCATTTAAAAAAACATATATTTTCTAGATTTTTGTGAATGTTAATGGAAGCATGTTTTTAAAAAAAATTACATTTATATTTATTTTAAATTTCTTTTCTGACCTAATTTATGTACTATAGTAACAGATAAATAAATAATGCATCACCTAAATTATCCTCTCCTCTCTAAATCTCTGCTTGTATGCGCCATCTTTATATCACGAATTTCCTACCCCCCCCCCCCACCCCCTGTACCTCAAAAGTTTAAAATCTGTAAAATTCTTTATTTTCTGCTCGATTTGTGATTTTGTTGTAAAAATACTTAAATAACCACCTAAATCATTTCTCACTCTGCCACAAAAAAAGGTTCTCCCATTTTTCCGTTGTTACCTCGTCCTCTCAACATATACAGCAGGCATGTCAAACACGCGGCCCGCGGGCCACAACTGGCCCGCCGACCATTTATCTATAGCCCGCGAAGCCTTTGCCATTTTACGTTTATTTAATTATCCTTTGCTTAGTGCCTGCCATCAGTCGAGTTTTTCCAGGGACGTATCGGATTACATTATTACAAAAATCATCAGAGTAGAAAATTTAAAAAAATGTATTAAAAGAATTATTTCAAAAGAAGAGTTTTGAATCATAAAAATCAGTTTAATCTGTTTACCTAAACTCTAATAATTTATGTTCAAATTACTGTTCAGAATTTATTACTGCAGCTAATAAAAATTCAGCACGATTCCAAATTAGCGCAATGGTTACGGAGTTTCCAAATTTCTGTAATTATTCATCAATCGATTAATTTTTTGAAATACAATATGCAACCTTTTGTTATTTTTCAAGTCAAATAAAATAATTTTAACCAGGAAATGTATTTAATAAATGAAATTAAAAAAAGTAGCGATTTTATGACATGTTTTATTAGATAGTTTTTCTGATTTAAAATATATTTGTTTTTCTTTGAGAAAACAGGGAAGAATGACAGCTATGCCTATTATGCTAAACCTAGATTAGCGTGTACAAGCAATTTTTAAAATAAACGCAATTTATAATGTTCAATTATTATTATTATTTTTTTTTTTAGTTAACAAAAGTAAATGTGAGTGCTTTTTCGAAAAAATAATATAAACTTACTATGTACTTAATGTTGGAACTTTTCGTTAAAATTTCTTTAACATGGCTGTGTCTTGTACAGACAAATTTTATTCTGTGCAGTGGTAATATTATTACTTTTTTTTATGGCCCGCGGCTTAGTAGATAGTGCTTAATTTGGCCCACGGCGGTAAATGAGTTTGACATGCCTGATATACAGTATAAAATCTTTTTTTTTTCTTTGCTCTATTTGAATATAAAATATACATGTGATTCAGGCAGGGGTGAGAACTAGAGGTCTGCACGGGCCGACATTCCCGGGCCCGGCCCGACTCATAGAGAAAAAAAATCGGCCCGGCCCGATACAAAAATTAAAAGTTCGGCCCGGGCCCGGCCCGGCCCGAGTGAACTTCTACAAAACATTGATTTTTACGTCGAATTGGTTAAAAATTTGTCTCGTACGAGGAGTTCTGACCAAAAATATTTATCTTAACTTTTTTTTCATGTTTATAATCTTTATTTTTATAGAAGTGCAGCATGCTGCGATATTTATTTTTTTAATGAATCTCTCTTTCTTGTATGTAAATGTTTCAGTTATCATTAATATTGTTAATCCATATTCCATGTAGCGTTAAAAATCGGAAAAATGCTATACAGTAAAATCTTCTAAGATGGAATTGCATAGAAAAGAAAAAGAAAAATGCGTTATAGACAAGTTCCCTTCTTAGCAAGTGTAAATGTATTATATGTACTTTTCTTACTTATTAGTATACTAATTTTGCATGGATCAACACGTTTTTCGGTTTAAAACAGGGTTCCGTCATAGGCAGGTTCCTTTTCACACATTTTACTGTATTTTAATTTAGTTATATTTTAATATGCGTAGAAATCTACTATTCTTTAAAAGTAATAAATTTTAATGTTTAAGTGTAGAATAATAAACTTTTGGGCCAGACTTAATTTAACTGACCTTTCAATGGACCAGGCCACGCTGAGACAATGATTTTCATACGGGCTGGCTCAAAACTAGGACTGAAAATTTTGGGTCGTGAAGACTAGGAATGAAACCAGGCCCGGTTCTAAGAAAAATTAAGTTAGGCCCGGCCCGACCCGAGCCTTCAGAAAAAAGTATGGTCCGGTCCCGGCCCGAGTGCCGTGAATGAAAATCGGCCCGAGCCCGGCCCGCAGGCCGGCCCGTGCATATCTGTAGTGAGAACAGCCAAACTGAAAAAAGAATCTTTTGCTTTCCACCTGCATATTTAGGGTAAAATGCATACAATATGCAACAGGGGTAATAATTAGGGAGGGTAATATGAAATAAATACATCTCTAATCTTTGGGGGAAAGGATGTAGCAAAAATTTTAAAGAGGATGAAGATTTTAGATGAGTGAGCCTTAGATGAGGTTTTAGATAAATCACCTGACTACAAAATAAGAAATAAGGCAGAGTATTTTTTAAAATAATTTTAAAGGTTTTAACCCTTTATGTACTGAATTATGAATTCGTGAAAATTTTACCTTCTAAAGACTTTTTCGTGAATTGTTGAAACTACATTAGAAGATTTACATAATCATTTAATAAATTTTAGAAGGATTTTAGGAGGATTCATTAAATTCGAATTTATAGGGATTTTGTGCACTATTTATAACTCCACTCAAATTTTTTATTTTAAATATTTTTCTTAGTATTTTGTAGAATTTGGAAAAAATAGGATGTTCTTACAATAGAAATATAGAAATATTTCCGAATTGAAAAATTCCCCCCCCCCCCCACACACACCCACCCAACGCCAAGAAAGCTGAAATGATGCAAAAGCAAAATAAATGATCCTTTTAAAAATATTTTTCTTTTATGTAATCCTTAATGCTTTTGGTTATAACTCATTCTAAACTGTATTACAAATCGATGTATTAAATGAATTTTATAACAAGTTATTTAATGGTACTTATAAGTACCGTCAGTAGATAAAGGGTTAAGCTTTGCTGGATGGGTGTGAGAGGGGAAAGAGGAACTTTTGGAGAAAAGATAATTATTTACTTATTGTTACGAGCGAACAATAAATAGAACAAAAGCATTCAAATTTTCAAGATGTTACACTTTTTGTGCTAAGGGAAGAGGGCAAAGAAGGGAGCCCGACATTTCATGCAACGGAGGAAGGATTTCATTAACCTTTAACTGATGTCACGCGGTCTCCCACACCCCGCGACTCCCAGCTGTAAACACTTTTACAGCTTTTTACTTCCCTGTACTGAAGTTAAATAATATGAATAAAATACTTTTTAGCTCACAGGCTATCAAAGCCTGAGAGCTAATGTGCCCGCCCGTTTTGTATGTATGTATGTATGTATGTATGTATGTATGTATGTATGTACGTACGTATGTATGTACGTAACGCGATAACTCTTGATAGAAACATCCGATTTGCTTCAAAATTTTTTCCTAGGTTCACTGTGATAAGGCGCTTCCCTGATTAGTTTTTGGAGTTCATTGGTTAAGGATAAAGGGGGAAAAACGGGGTTAGTCCACACCTCACCCCCTTAATTCAGATAAACGGGTTTTTCATGCAGAATGATTCGATTTGCTCCGAATTTGATATACCGGTTTATTATGTTAAGGAACTTCCCTGATTAGTTTTGGGAGTTCATTGGTTAAGGATAAAGGGGGAAAAACGGGGTTAGTCCACCCCCCTTAATTCAGATAAATGTGTTTTTCATGCAGAATGATTCGATTTGCTCCGAATTTGGTATAGCGGTTTATTATGTTAAGGAACTTCCCTGATTAGTTTTGGGGGTTCATTGGTTAAGGGTAAAGGGGGAAAAACGGGGTTAGTCCACCCCCCTTAAATCAGATAAATGGGTTTTTCATGCAGAATCATTCAATTTGCTCCGAATTTGGTATACCGGTTTATTATGTTAAGGAACTTCCCTGATTAGTTTTGGGGGTTCATTGGTTAAGGATAAAGGGGGAAAAGGGGGGTTAGTCCACCCCCTTAATTCAGATAAATGGGTTTTTCATGCAGAATCATTCGATTTTCTCCGAATTTGGTATACCGGTTTATTATGTTAAGGAACTTCCCTGATTAGTTTTGGGAGTTCATTGGTTAAGGATAAAGGGGGAAAAACGGGGTTAGTCCACCCCACCTTAATTCAGATAAATGGGTTTTTCATGCAGAATGATTCGATTTGCTCCGAATTTGGTATACCGGTTTATTATGTTAAGGAACTTCCCTGATTAGTTTTGGGAGTTCATTGGTTAAGGATAAAGGGGAAAAAACGGGGTTAGTCCACCCCCCTTAATTCAGATAAATGTGTTTTTCATGCAGAATGATTCGATTTGCTCTGAATTTGGTATACCGGTTTATTATGTTAAGGAACTTCCCTGATTAGTTTTGGGGGTTCATTGGTTAAGGATAAAGGAGGGAAAACGGGGTTAGTCCACCCTCTTAATTCAGATAAATGTGTTTTTCATGCAGAATGATTCGATTTGCTCCGAATTAGGTATACCGGTTTATTATGTTAAGGAACTTCCCTGATTAGTTTTGGGGGTTCATTGGTTAAGGATAAAGGGGGGAAAACAGGGTTAGTCCACCCCCCCTTAATTCAGATAAATGTGTTTTTCATGCAGAATGATTCGATTTGCTCCGAATTTTGTATACCGGTTTATTATGTTAAGGAACTTCCCTGATTAGTTTTGGGGTTCATTGGTTAAGGGTAAAGGGGGAAAAGGGAGGTTAGCCCGCCCCTCTTAATTTAGATAAATGGGTTTTTCATGCAGAATGATTCGATTTGCTCCGAAGTTGGTATACCGGTTTATTATGTTAAGGAGCTTCCCTGATTCGTTTTGGCGATTAATTGGTTAAGGATAAAGGGGGGTTAGTCCACCCCCTTAATTTAGATAAATGTTTTTTTTTGCAAGATTATTCGATTTGCTTCAAATTTGGTATACCGGTTTATTATGATAAGGAGCTTCCCTGGTTATATTTGGAGGTTTACTGGTTAAGTATAAAGGGGAAACGGGAGCTAATTCCCCTTCACTTATTTTTTGAGTGGCATTATTCTTTAAAATAAGAGTATAATATACAATTAGTGTGAATAGTCTGTGAGCTCAATGCCATCAGTTTAGCTGGGCACTTTTCTTTTTTATTTCATGCAATTTAATTCACATGCTCCTAAGAGAAGTACAACGATACTGTTAGGACAAAATTTAAGTAAATTCAACCATTTATTTTTTTTTATTAATTTTATTCGAGGAGTCTGAGAGACCGGATCACATCAGTTGTGTGACAAATTTTAGTCACATCAGTTAGGGGAGACCGGGGGAATGGCGACACCTTAAGGGAATTTAAATTTTTTCACCTCGAAAAAATGTTTATTTTTTAATAGTAAAAATTCTAAAGCTGAATCATGATCTTTAGTATCTGTATAAATTTAACCGTAATCATAACTGTAAAGTAAGCATACATAAAAAAATATTTTTTAAACCTCTGCACAGTGGCGGGATTACCCAAGACACTGGGGTAATTCCGCCACTGTACCGGGGTAATGCCGCCACTCCTTAATGACCTAGTACATGCATCAAATGGATACTAGGAAACACACAACTTACTGAAAATAGTTAGAAAGCAATGTAATTGAGCAAAATAATGGTTAAGCTTACAATTTACTTCATATTGCAAAAGTCACTCTGCTGAATCGGCTCCACAACATTAAAATGAGGCCATTTCTCACCCGATTTGCATGGTGGCGGCATTACCCCGAGAGGACAATATGGCGGAAATCCTCAAGCAAAGCCGAAACAAGAACCGAACTTGTTCAACACATTACATCAAAATGTCGGCGAATGCATATAGTTTACGGGTCATATTATCTTAAATACCTAATGTTACAATAAAAGGTGCTTATCTCTACTCATTTGAAGCTCCAAAATAACAAGCAACTAGATGAAAACTACATTTTTCACTAGAACAAAAGAACGACGTACAGCAAAGTCACTCTCACTTTAGGCACTGTTTATATTGTTGGCCGCTATAGTGCAGGCACATTCACTATCTCAAACTGCCCTTAGTTTTTAAACTAGGTGGGGTGGCGGCATAACCCGGGTTGGCGGCATTCCCCCGGTCTCCCCTAAAGGTTAAGATTATGTGAAGACAGGGAAATCCGCCAAAATTGTCTAAAGATTCAAATTATCTCCGGGTGTGTGTGTGTGGGGGGGGGGGGAGTAGAAATCCACCAAAATTGTCAAAAGATTCAAATTATCTGCCTTAGATTTTTAAATCAATTTTTTAGATAAAAATTTTTTTAAAGAGGGGGGGGGGGGGGGCGGTGACTTATATTTGGGAATGGAAAAGATCAAAACTACTTTAAAGTGGCCGGGTGGCTTACTTTTGAAGGGCCTTACACTCTGGATTTTATGGTAGTATATGATTCTTGGGTATAGAGTCACAACAGCTTTGTATCTATTTATTTTCATTTTATAATCTTTTGCTAAACATATCACTCAGAAACTAGATATATAGTTGTCTATATATCCAGTAGTTAGTGTAGAGATGTCTTTAGCCTTGCAGTCTGTCTCCATTGGATGTTTTCTTTTGCTTCATGGTTTTGCTAGTAAGATTTTTCCATGGTTATTATGTTAATTTTTCTCTGTAGTATAGGAGTTTTGGGATTGGATGTATAGTATGTGTTTTTGGTATTATATATATATATATATATACATATATATATATTTCTTTAAGGTGAATTTAACAGATAATATAACAAATGATTATGATGACAAATGAATAACAGAATAAAAAGCATGTGAAAGGATATTTTTTTCTTGTGTTCATATGTGCCCAACGTGTGTTCTCAACTACCCCACCGGTAGGGCGCATGTGAACAATTTTTTTGAAATTCTAAAACTATTAAAAAAAAGCAAGTACTATAAAAGTGATTAAAAAAAATTACCATGTGTGAGAAAAAGTTCTGTTTACCATCTTGAGTAGTTTTTGTACATGGAAATTAACTGAATGATTAGAAAAAGCTATATTTATGTGAACTGTTCACATATGCCCCTCTCTCCTATTAGGGTCTGTACACATATAACGTTATCAACCTTTTGGTAATTTTGGACCCCCTCCCCCCCCTTACGATATCATACCTCGAACCTTCATCCCCCCCCGTAATGATATCGTTATCAATGTCTAAAAATTCTTTTCATATTTGGAATAAAGAGAAATCAATAAAATATCACTTTGTATATGAAATAACTTAATATAATATAATACAACACTTAAAAGAAATAATTGCTGTTTAAAAGTATTTAACAATAGTTTTTTCTACATAATGCATTCAACAGTAATAATGTCTTCTTGCGCTTGCCTCCGCGCGTGGGGGATTGGGGGGGGGGGAGGGGAGCAGACAGAACTTCTTATTCACAAAATGTCATTCTTTCTCATTTATTTACTAGTAAACACAAATATCATTTCAAACATACTTTGCAACTGGTTTCTCGAACAGCAGATTATATATGCTTACACATATGACAGAAGAATAGGAATGCCAAACATTGGGGGTATTGCATGTTTTGGAATTAAATAATTTTCTAATCATTTAGTGATTTTAATAATAACTTTGTATTTCCATAAAAATAGACTACAAAAACATAACAGATTATTTTGATGTAAAGAGCAAGTTACAAATAAAAAGAGAAAATTTTGAATGGATCAAAAAGGATAACGATATCAAAAGACAACCCCCCTCCCCCTTAAAATGATAACGTTATATATGCACAGGCCATTACTTAACAGGTGATGACTTGGAGATGGAAGCAAATCTCCCTTTCTTTAATGACTATGCAGTTATTGTGTTAAAACCGAATGAATATTCATGAAGGGCGCTGAGAACGTTGTTATTCAAGAAAAACAGATAAGGAAAAAAAAAACTCACCGTGTAATACGAAACGACTTCTTTGAGCTGTTTATGTTTAATTTCGCTATCTAATTGAAGCAGGCGCTGAAAATTCGCACTCTTCAGTTTATTTACTTGCTTTATCTGGCACCTAACACCCTACTCAAACTCGTTAACTACCTTACACAATTTTTAGCACGAGATAACGATCACGTGCATTGTTTTAATCAATGAATTGTATTCGCGAAAATACCAATATTTATTGAGCCAATTTTCGATGATAAGTGAAAGAAGCAAAACAATGTTCACGTTTACTTGACTTCGACATAACGCCTCAGTAAGTGATAATTTCATTTAATTATCAAAGTTTTGGAAAAACTGCTGAATAATACTTCTAAATCTTTGTTAAAGGAGCACCCTAAAAGTATGTGTGTCTCTAATTGTTCTCAGTTACTTCGTGTAGTGCTCCTCTGATATAGAACGGAGTCGTAACTTAAAATTCACAATTTGCGTTTATGCTGTTTAACTAGTGCTGTTAAATTAAGTAATTTTTACAATAAGTGATGCATTAAGGTATATGCATACCCTCAAATGGCTGTTTTTGCGACATTTTTCTATTTTTTTTTTAATTATTTTAAATTAACCTTTAACTGGTGTGACAGAAATTGTCACATAATTACTGTGAAGTGGTCTGTGAGACCGCTCCATCGAAAGATGAATAAAAGGCGCAATTAACTCGTAGGATAGTATTTTTGTACTAAACTTTTTGTACAGGACTGTTATAATTAAAATTCACCAATTCAAAAGTCTCTGGTGATAGCACTAAAGTTCAAAACTAAACAAAATTTCGGTAGTGTTTGTAGTTAAATTGTAAGTTACAAGTTATACTATAAAAATTGAAGAAACCAGCGGTCTGTGAGACCGGTAACATCGGTTAAAGGTATATAAAGGTTCAAACATTTAGTATTCCAAAAATGTCTTACCTTTGAATCAGCAATCTTAAGGCTCGTTTACACGGAGCTAGTTTACTAGCTACAAGCCGGCGAGAAAAGTAGCGAGCGAGTCAGCTAGCGAGATAGTGGTCGTTTACACACGAACTTGTTTACTCGCTCAGTAGCCAACTCGCTATTGCGTCACATGCTGCGTTCTAAAGCTTTCTTTTATGTTTTTTTTTCTGAAAACAGTGTTTGTTTTTATATTAAGTGCCGAGTTTTCCTGTCTGTTTTTTTTTTAAATGTGTGTGTGTGTGTTCGTAGAAAATATAAGTGGAACGCAAATGATATTGCCGCGTTTTTAAATGTATAACAAGAGTACCCTGTGTTATGGAAAATAAAACACACAGATTACTGCAATACGAAATTAAAAGATGAAATTTGAATTTTATATTATAATGATCATTTATGAAATTTCATTAATTTTTAAGGTTTTAGGACCCGTGTCCATTATTGTAAGGTTTAATTAGTCTATTTTCAGTAATGGATATCCCATGTAATCGTTGCTAAAAATGCAGTTTCACTGATGTTTAATAGGAACACCAAAATTTTATAAATAGTGCTGCTTTTAATTAATTTCATGTGGTTAATAAAATTTTCAATATTTTAATCACATAATATTTTTATAACTCTGCCCTGTTTAGTTTATCTGTCAATCAATGAAATAAACCAGGAAGCAAAGCATATTGTTTAAGGGCATATGGAAAAGAGAGGCTCATAGGGCTCGACCCCTCCCCATTTACATAAAAACAATTACCGTAATTTCGCGCCTATCTGCCGTACCTCGGATAACTCAATTTCCTACCAGAGTTTATTTTAAATAAAATGTGACTTGATTCTGCTTGCCACTTATTTGACTTCTTTTTTTCAATAAAATTTCCGGTCTGAAAAGACTTAAAGCCGTGGCGGATACGCGGGAAATTACGGTAAACTATTATTTTTAACGCAATCAAATCTGATTGGTAAAGCTATCATACGAATTGAATATTTCCAACTGAGCGAAAAAATGCCTATGCTCATCGGTTGTCGGCCCAGTTAGCTTAAACGGAAGAGCATTAGCCCTGTAAGCCAATGATCTGTGCTCGATTCCCGGCTTGGGCATTTTTTCGCTCAGTTGGAAATATTAAATTCGTAAAAAAAAAAAAAAAAAAAAAAAAAAAAAAAAACTATTACTTAAGTTGTTAAAAATCTATTGTTTTCTGTCTTAAACATTTACTTATTCATCTCTCACAAAAAATGATTGTAATATTAATGAAATCTATGGTAGTAATTGAAGTAGTAAATCTGCAGATCAGTGGCCTCTAACGCCATCATAGTTCTGCAGTTTTATTTTGAAATTATTTTATTTAGTATTTAAAACATTCAACCCTCAGTATCATTCCTATCATATTTGTAATACTAATTACTAAGAGTACTTTCAGGTAGTTTAACTGTGGAAAATATACGAATCTATGCACTAATACTCCAAAACTTTTTTTTTCTATTATTGCCCTCTAATACGGTCTCAATAATTTGATAACTGCAATTCCCCGACATTAGTATTTTCAACTATCTAAAATAATTAAAATATTCACCTTGTGATAATTACGGTAGTTATTTCAAACAGTGAATAATTCTCAAAAATATTTTAATTATTGGTATCCTAATTGTTAAGTTTGTTCGAAAAATATATTTTTCTTCATTCACGCCGACACGAACTACTTCAGTCGACATTGTTTACATAACAGAAGCACGAACTACCGAATACTCGCAGCGATTCCACTAGCAACAACGTTTACACGCAGCTAGTTCACTAGCCAGATAGCTAACACGCCAGCGAGTAGCGAAAAAAGTAGCCGAGCTTTCAACTTTTTTCGCACTCGCTGAGCTGCCTGATAGTTTACTAGCCAACGTGTTTACACGAGGCGAGTTTACTAGCAGCTAGTGAATTCGCCGGCTTGTAGCTAGTAAACTCGCTCCGTGTAAACGACCCTTTAGAAGCAAAGTTATAGCCCAAAATATAAACCGGAAATGAACTTTCTGAAACCGGAAGCGGCCGTTTAGAGAGCCACAAAAAGGTAAATACATTTTAATACACGAATATACAATATATACAAAAATATATAAACACCGATAAATAGAGTGGATTTTAAAGTTGTAGACTTTATTCATAATTTTTTGTGCTGTATCAATATCTTAATTTGCGCTTTCTGGAAAATTGCGTTTTTTATTGTGTGCGTTTACGAGAAACGTCATTTCTTAAAAAGTTTTGAAGATATTGCAATAAAATTTTGTCACAAGGTTCTGCTCCTCTATTGGTATGTTACTGCTGTTATAACAAGGAATTTCAACAGACAGAATACAGGTGAAAACTTTGTTTTTTTTAATTAAAAACTCTAATAGATTTTTTACATTTAACCTTTAACTGATGTCACAGAAATTGTCATATAACTAGTGTGCAAATAACTGGTGTCATATAACTAGTGTGCAGCGGTCTGTGAGATCGCTGCAACGAAAGATGAATAAAAGGCACGATTAACTCATAGGAGGGTGTTTTTGTACTAAACTTTTTGCACAGGACTGTTATAATTAAAATTCCCCTATTCAAAAGTCTCTGGTGTTAGTACTAAAGTTCCAAACGGAACAAAATTTCGGTAGTGTTTGTAGTTAAACTAAAAATTGCAAGTTAAATTATAAAAATTGAAAAAAGCCGCGGTCTGAGAGACCGGTAACATCAGTTAAAGGTTAATATAGATTTCTTAGATTTTTCACTAACGCTACCAACAATCATTTTTATATGTTATCAATTATGCATTCAAATAAAATTTTGAAATTTATTAAAAGCGATACTTTCGTATTGGCATCGGGCCAAGAATGAAAAGTCGAAGAAATCGCCAAAGATTGCTAGTATTTTTTTATTCTTATCATTTTAGTGTTATAAGCGTGGTTTGTTTATGTGTATTAAATTTGTGTTTTATTTATTTTTCTATGGATGATAAAGTTTAAATTTCATTATGTAATATAAGCCGGAAACAAATGCTGAACTATTTTATTTATATTACTTTAAGTGCAAAAAAATTATCTTTTGTAATCGTCTGTCTGAAAGTGAAGAAGTAGATTTAAAAAAAAAAAAATCATGCTTAAAAATTATTTTAAAAGTAATAAAAATTTATATTTTAAAAGTAATAAAAATAAATTGCTATACAGTTTTCAAACAAATTGCGATATAGTTTTCGAACAAATTTCATTTGAAAGCGCACCTTTTATCTTTATTCGACGGTGTAAAAATTGAAAATATGCGATATTCAAAAATCGCTATAAAAGTAAATAAAAGTTAAATTTGATCATCCGTTGTTGCCATTCGCAAAATGACGTCAGCATTACGCACAAGTGCGTTTGCCCTTTATAATGATAGATAGATAGTCCTTAACATAAAGATTAGTTTAGAAACAGTGCCACTGGTGCAGTAGCAACCAGCAAAGGGAGGGGTGGGGGTGGGAGTTCGGGTTTAAAGCCCCTCCCAGAGTTAAAAAAAATTACAATAATTGCCACTTATGTAAGAAACAGTAGTTAACCAAATTTGCCGCTTTTATGAATCAAAACTAAAGTTAATATTAACATTTTGGGGCGCATTCAGAATCCGCGGCTTTGTTAAATCAAATTCTATTCATCAAATGTGTTTCTATTGAACGACTAATATTGTATTTAAAACTGTGAAAGCGCATATTACATGCATGGGTTGTAGATATAAACATTTTCGTCAAAAATTTAAATGTTTTTTGTTTATGGCATGCAGAGTTTTCAACCAAATTTAATGCCACTTTCGAGAATTTGATAAAGTGCAATAAAAACATTTTACTGTATTAAAAAAATGAATATATTGAATATTTAATGAGATATGAACATTTCTGTTGATTAATTTGTTTTTAAACTGCGTATGAACATACGATTTTTTTTATATGGGGCATTCTCACAATCTTTTGACTTTCGGGAATAAAAATTTGGTGAAATTAAACTTGCTAAAATAACATTTTAATCTGATAGACGAATGCCTTAATGATTCCAAATAAAGAAAAAATGGTCAGCAGTGAAATTTTTTTTTTTATTTAACTGAGGTTTAAGTTAAACTTGCGAGTTTAATTTTCTTTACCATTTTTCTTCGATAACTTTTTATTTTCTTCTAAATTTTTACTTATAATGAATTTGCATAGTACCCATAGGACATTCAAATAAGAAATAATGAAAATGTAGTACTTTTAATACAGAATTTTTGCATAACATTGTCTTAAAGGGGTGTTAAAGAAGGGACGGTAAGGTAAAAAAAGGGAACGGTAGGGGAGACCGGGGGAATGCCGCCACCCCACCTAGTTTAAAAACTAAGGGCAGTTTGAGATAGTGAATGTGCCTGCACTATAGCGGCCGACAATATAAACAGTGCCTAAAGTGAGAGTGACTTTGCTGTACGTCGTTCGTTTGTTCAAGTGAAAAATGTAGTTTTCACCTAGTTGCTTATTATTTTGGAGCTTCAAATGAGTAGAAATAAGCACATTTTATTGTAACATTAGGTATTTAAGATAATATGACCCGTAATCTACATGCATTCGCCGACATTTTGATGCAATGTGTTGAACAAGTTCGGTTCTTCTTTCGGCATTGCTTGGGGATTTCCGCCATATTGTTCTCTCGGGGTAATGCCGCCGCCATGCAAATCGGGTGAGAAATGGCCTCATTTTAATGTAGTGGAGCCGATTCAGGAGAGTGACTTTTCCAATATGAAGTAAATTGTAAGCTTAACCATTATTCTGCTCAATTACATTGCTTTCTAACTATTTTCAGTAGGTTGTGTGTTTCCTAGTATCTATTTGATGCATGTACTAGGTCATTAAAGAGTGGCGGCATTACCCCAATACAGTGGCGAAATTACCCCAGTGTCCTGGGTAATCCCGCCACTGTGCAGAGTTTTAAAAAATATTTTTTTATGTATGCTTATTTTACAGTTATGATTACGGTTAAATTTATACAGATACTAAAGATCATGATTCAGCTTTAGAATTTTTACTATTAAAAAAGAAACATTTTTTCGAGGTGAAAAAATTTAAATTCCCTTAAGGTGTCGCCATTCCCCCGGTCTCCCCTATAGGAAAAAAGGGACGGTAAGGATCGAACGGTAAGGAAAATTACCACCTATTTTTAGGAAAATCATGTTAAGACTAAGTGATAGACACAATGTTCATTGATTTTTAGAAACAGTTAACATTGGATTTTTTTTTTTTTTTCTTTGAGACTACCCATAAAGCCACGATGCATGAGATTGATATTTAAATGCTGACTTAAATTCTGCAGTAAATTTCCTGTCAAAGAATTTTAGGCATTCTTTCTATAGCATACTTCTGCAGGAGAAAAAACTTGAAAAAAATTCTGTGGCTGCATCTGAAGTGATTTTCTGTATAAGTTTAGCAAGAGGGACGGTCAGGATGAAAAACACAGGGACAGAGTTCAAAAAATAATATCAACCGTAAAAATGTGTTCAGGTTAATTTTTTGCTACATATTTGTATAAAACAATTGTCCCTGTTTCGGAAAAAAATGACATCGAATTACTTTTATTGAAACAATTTTATACAGACAGCTCCAAACTTAAAAATCAGCATCAGGGACACGGGACGGTATAGGAGTTTTCGTGGTATTTGGACCTCCAACATCGTCCAAAACTTATTTATCTCGTTAATATTGTTATGCAATCATGCAATAAGATGTTCCCCAGTATATGAAATAAAAAAAGTACAAAAAAATGTATTAAAATAAAAATTATTATTCAGGGACATAAAGAAGATTGTGAGAATGCCCCATGTAGGGGAGAGTGGGGAGGGATGGAACACTTTTTACAAAAATAAGAAAATCAACTTTGTTTGACACAAAAACAAAAATTTCGATAGATAGAATACAAAATAAACACTTTCTAATGCCCTTGAACAATATAGAAACATAATTTGCAAGAAACAATTTCATAAATAAATAAATTGTAAATTTCAAAATGTGTCCCATACCTCCCCACTAACAGGGAGGTATGGGACAGCTATAAAACAATGTATGATAAGGCACAAATAGTCTAGTGTTGGCTATATATACAGTTTAACCTGGGAGAACTCGCTGCATGAGATTTTCTCTCACAGTCGTACTTTTTTAAGACTCTTATTTAAATCATTTTTCATTTTAATTAAAATTTCAAAATGTTTTTCAATTATTTTACCTATTTTGTAAATAAAAGTACTAAGCCAACCAAAAAAGTTGATATTATATGAATGTAAAGTAAAAGAAAAGCAATTGGGCATTCTCACTAGCGAGTTCTTCCGGGTTAACAAAGATGGTAGATTGATCATGTCTGTTCTACAATATCAAATTTCATTACCTTCATCACTGAAAGGAATATTCACGATTGTCAGTCAGAGATGACATTAAAAAGTCATCAGTTTAATTTATTTACATTTTGAAGTAAATGAATATATTTATAATGTTATAATTAATATACTACCCTCGAAAAATATTTGCATATTAGCAATTTACATTGATCTTATTAAAAAGAAAGATCCCATTCCTCCCTCTACCTTCTTTTATGTTAAACTTCTTGTATAAACAAAAATGCTGCTTTTAAGCATAGTTTAAATTATGGATAATATGCAGTATAATGTTCCATAAATGGGGAAACTATTATGTCTATGCATAAGCAAGTCATTAATATACAAAAAAACATAAAAAGTATATGAAGCAATTTACATTTGATTCTTGAAATAATCTTTTTCTTTATACAATCGAAAGCTTATGCAGATCAACTACTTTTTTCAGCTGAGCTTGGGGTACCATTGCTTTATGTAATGTGTAATTGATGAAATGATTAGAATGATACATAAAGAGAAAAACCTACTGTCCCATTCCTCCCACTGTCCCATTCCACCCCACTCCCCTATATATATAATTTGGTAGTATGAAAAGGAAAATTTTGGTATCGATCGAAGAGGCTTACTTAAAATTTAGGGGAAAGTAGGGTAATGACGCTCACCCAAATGATATCTAAACAGAATAGAATTGAAATCGTGCAATTGGTACCGGCACCTAGCAAACTTCATCGTAAGCTCCCAGTAAGAATATAGGGGAGACCGGGGGAATGGCGACACCTTAAGGGAATTTAAATTTTTTCACCTCGAAAAAATGTTTATTTTTTAATAGTAAAAATTCTAAAGCTGAATCATCATCTGTAGTATCTGTATAAATTTAACCGTAATCATAACTGTAAAGTAAGCATACATAAAAAAATATTTTTTAAACCTCTGCACAGTGGCGGGATTACCCAGGACACTGGGGTAATTCCGCCACTGTACCGGGGTAATGCCGCCACTCTTTAATGACCTAGTACATGCATCAAATGGATACTAGGAAACACACAACCTACTGAAAATAGTTAGAAAGCAATGTAATTGAGTACAATAATGGTTAAGCTTACAATTTACTTCATATTGCAAAAGTCACTCTGCTGAATCGGCTCCACTACATTAAAATGAGGCCATTTCTCACCCGATTTGCATGGCGGCGGCATTACCCCGAGAGGACAATATGGCGGAAATCCCCAAGCAAAGCCGAAAGAAGAACCGAACTTGTTCAACACATTGCATCAAAATGTCGGCGAATGCATGTAGATTACGGGTCATATTATCTTAAATACCTAATGTTACAATAAAAGGTGTTTATCTCTACTCATTTGAAGCTCCAAAATAATAAGCAACTAGATGAAAACTACATTTTTCACTAGAACAAACTAACTACGTACAGCAAAGTCCCTCTCACTTTAGGCACTGTTTATATTGTTGGCCGCTATAGTGCAGGCACCATTCACTATCTCAAACTGCCCTTAGTTTTTAAACTAGATGGGGTGGCGGCATAACCCGGGTTGGCGGCATTCCCCCGGTCTCCCCTAGTGACCGTAGGGAGGAAAGTATTTTTGTGTTCTCACGTTATTAGTTTGAAGTTGTTTTATAATAAAATTCTACATCTAACTTGAAGGTAAGTGTACACTCTTATTTTCAAATGTCAATTTACTCATTACTTCTACAAAATATATACATTTAGCTGTAGTTCATGCTTTTATTTATTTTTGTAGTCCTTTGTTACGCCAACTATAAATAACGCTAGCTTAAACGTTTTTTCATATTTTGAGCTCAATTACCCTACCCTGTCGGGCATTAGCGCTCAATTCTTTGTTAATTATATAAAACAATAAAAAAAATTCTTAAAATTTTTACGCAAATTAGTTGATTGCAAAGTGTTCCGTATGCTTTGGAGTTATACCTCATTAATAAAATTTAGATTTTTTGTGTATATTTCGCTAGCTATTCATGTTTTCTCTTAAGTGAGCGTCATTACCCTACCTTCTCCTATATCATATAAATGTTCGTATCAGATTAAACATTCAATATATTAGTTTTTTAATTGCTGTCTGAAGTTTCTGCTGCTCCCCCCCCCCCCCCCCCCCAGAAAGTGGGGTTAAAATCGACTGAAAATTCTGCATGTTATAAATAAAAAAACATTTGAATATTTTACAGAAACATTTCTCTTAACGAATGTGCTTGCTATTCTTACAAAAATGCATACAAACATTACACAGGCTCAAAATAGTTATTTGCTACAGTGACAAATAATTTCGAGCGTTTTCCGTTAGGGGACAGTTTACCTCAAAATTGATCAAAATGTCGATTTTTTTTTGTACCGTAAAACCTCCCTAAAGCGACCACGTTCCGTTCCAATAAAAACGGGTCGCTTCGAGAGGTGGTCTCTTCATGGAGGTCCTGTTTCAATCTAGATTTTAATGGTTGAAAATAAGTAACAATTCATGTTACTAAAATTTCTTTTTCACATTAGGAAAAAATATGAAAATTTAAGCATCAAAACAAAAGTTAATTACGTACGTTAATGACTGCAGAGTTTAAAAAATGAATACATTGACATTTGCTTTGATTTTACAGTTTTACCTTCTATAACTTTTATTTCGAAGTTCAGTCAATAAATGCTTTTTTTTTGACGGGAACAAATAACGACGATTTCATTCATTTATCTATTTCTTTGAGAGTTTCCTGACAGAATAGGGCAGGGGAGTTTATGGACCGTCATCCTTAATTGGCCATCAGAGTTCAATTCATTGCCTAAAAATGTTAAACAAAAGGTACCGGAATAAATAAAAATTCTAAACTTAGTTCAGAAGTTGGATGAATAATGCGCTCACCGGAATTATTATTCTAATAAAAACTTCAAGCGCCCAGGAAGAAACGGAATTGGTTTCATTTTCCTTTAAGAAATGGGTCGCTCGGGGAGGGAGTTCAACTGGGGGGGGGGGGGGGGGGTGTCTCTGAATAGAGGTAAAATGAGTATTGAGCCTATGGGAATAAATTTCGTTCCATGAAAAAAGGGTTCTTCAGGGAGGTGGTCGCACAGGGAGGTTTCACTGTATTTTAAATGAAAACCCGTTTAATTGTGAATATTTTGACACCTCAGTTTTACCTATAGAGTAATTATATCGCGAGATACTGTAAATTTTGTGAATACAACCAGCTCAATGACCCATTCGAATTAAAACTTTAAATGGCTTTTTCTCCATGTTCCTGTTTTCTTCACTTTCCTGTTTTCATGCTAAGGCTTATTTTGCATTTGAGATAGAGATTTAAACGTTTTTGTGCATGTTCTTTATTATATAGGTGATAAAATCTGCGTATGGAATTAGGGCTTTTTATTATTTTTTTAAAAATAAAAGTATGTGAAGATGTGTTAGATTTCATCATTTTACACTATATGTATCAGTAAAAAAATTACATTCAATATAATATGAGATGTATCTAAAAATCCCCACGCAGTCTTGTATAATATCATTTGAAAATCTTTAAAAAAATTTGTGCAAAAATATTAATATTTAAAAAGTAGTAGGGATTTTAAAAAAAACTTAATTAACACAGTTTAAATTATAACAGTTAAAATTTTTTTTCAAAATGTACGTTTTTTTTTTAAACATTAAAATGCAGTGAGTTCACCATTTGAATCCTATTTTTAAAAATAAACAAAATTGTTGAAAAAGTAAATTATCCCCTTAAAGGTTGATGGTAAATATTATTTTTTAATTCAATTTATTATCGCCCCTCCCCCCCCCCCCCCCCCTAATTGTCCTCGAGACTAAATCGTCCACTAATAAATAGGAAGCCAAACAAGTTCTTTCATCTCCGAAATTCAAGGACGCAAGTCAAATATTTCTGTAGATATTCGATAAAACGTTTTAACCCTTTATGTACTGAATTATGAATTCATGAAAATTTTATCTTCTAAAGTAGGGATGCACAACCTGTGGCCCCCGGGTCAAAAGTGGCCCGCGATGAGTTAACGTGTGGCCCGCGAATCTCGTCGATTTATAACTGGAAAAAATTGCAATTTTTGTCCATAGGTCGCAGGAAAAAAATCTTGAATTTCGTCAATTTGCCGTGGGAAAATTGAAAATTTCATCAGTCAGTTAAGAATCGCGAATTTCGTTGAGCAGGTGCGAAAAACGACGAATTTTGCCAATGGGCTTCGGAAAAATCGCGAATTTGGTTGATCGGACGTTAAAAAATAGCGAATTTTGTCGATCAGTTGCGGAAACATCGCAAATTTCGTTGATCAAGCACGGAAAAATCTCGAATTTTGTAAGATGAGGCGCGGAAAAAATTTCTAGCTTAGCCGATCGGAAAAATCTCCAGTTTTGTTGATCGACCTCGGAAAAATCGTGAATTTCGTTAATCGGGCACGGAAAAATCGCGAGTTTTGTACTTCAGGCGCGAAAGATCGCAAATTTGTTGAACGAACACGAAAAAAATTGTCAATTTTGTTTATAATGCACAAAAAAATATCAAATTTTCTTGATCGTGAGTTTCGCCAGTCGCGAGAAAAAAATCGTGAATTTCGTTAATTTGGAGCGGGAAAAAATTGCAAATTCCGTCAGTTAGTTAAAAATCACTAATTTCGTCTTTCGGGTACGGAAAAATCGCAAATTTTGTCGATTAGGAACGGAAAAATCTCTTTCGTTGATTGGATGCAGAATTATCACGTGTTTCGTCTGTTTATCGCGAACATCGTCAATTTATCGCGGGAAATATTTCAAATTTCGTCAGTCAGTTAAGAATCGCGAATTTCGGTGGTCGGGCGCGGAAAATCGCGAATTTTCGTTGATCAGGAACGAAAAATCGCTCCGAAAAATAGAAAATTTCGTCAATCGGGAACGGAAACATTGCGAATGTTGTCGATCGAGCGCGTAAAATCGCGAAAGTTGTCGATCGGGCGCGGAAAATCGCGAATTTCGTCGATCGAGCGCGGGAAAATAGCGAATTTTGTCAATCGTTCGCGAGAAAATAGCGAATTTCGGCTATCAGGCGAGAAAAAATCACAAATTTCCTATACTTACGAGTATATATCTGAATTCTTTCGCGTAGCTCTGTAGCATAACATGCAGGGCTAGCTGCAGTAGCTAACTGCAGGGATATAGTGGAGGGTATACGGTGGTATACGCCGTATAGCTTCTGTTTTTTTTTTTTTTTTTTTTTTTTTTTTTACGGAACACCGTATACTCTGTCTCTCCAAAAAGCTATAGTATATACACTGTAGTGTATACCTTCTGCCATGAGCGTATACCCTCTGCTTTTTTTAAGACTACATCGCTGATAACATGTACAGTTCGTTTAGTCGGAAATACTAGATTAACGTGAGTAAGCAACTTCATTAACATAATATAGAGCAGAGTATTATTTAGCTTCAGGGCCATCGCTAAGACTTTTTATTGGGACCTTAAATTGCCAAGTCAAATTCAAGTATTTGCCAACTAGTTTTATAATTTTGTAAAGTTACCACAATTAGAAAATGTAAAATAGTTCTTAGTTGTAAAATGTTTAATAATATTCTCAATTAGATTTGTAGCTTTTGCCAAGTTTATGAGAAATAGAAAGTGTATTATAGTTTTTATTAAAGTTTTAAACAAATTTGCCAACTAAGTTTGTAAATTTGCCAAGTGTAACAGCATTCGCGAACGTTTTCTTTGGGGGGAGGCTGCCCTCTGTCTCCCCCCTTAGCGAGGGCCTTTTTCAGGATCTTTGCTAAGAGTTATACATTTTAATAAAACACAGAGGGAATTTATCAAATCGTTCTTTTTTTATTATTATTATTACGTCTTTACAAGTATTGGAATCCAAAATTTTGTATAACGTTTTCTTGTTTTTTGTAAACACTTTACAGGGAAAAATGTATCTTTCAACCTTATATTTTTAAGGGGTCTTGTACCTTTTAAACTCGCTGGAAATAAAAAAAAAGTTTGAATTAGTGTATCTTCAAAGCCTTTTTATGAATAAACATGAAATTTTGACTATTGATTAAACAGATTTTGATTTTTAATATACTACCATTAGAAACTGACCAGGCATTCACAGAATTTATGTATTGTTGAAATTAAAATAGCTCTTTTTTTTTTTTACTCCGTAAGTCATTGCGCGCATGATGTCTTCAGAACGTACATATAGATTGTGATAAAATTTTATATAATTAATAAAAATATATACATTTTTTAAATGATCTATTCTTAGGTCAAAATTATTTATTAACCATGTAAAAAAATATTTAAAAAAAAATTAATTTTTTTTTGTTTTTAATGTATAAAAATAGTCATAACTAAAAATCTTATCATTGTAAATTTTTCAAAGTAGGTCATATTATATTTAAAAATGTGTTTATTACCTATTTCAAATTTTATAACAATCCATACATACGTTCTCAAGATATCATGCGCGCAATGACTTACAGAGTAAAAAAAAAAAAAGAGCTATTTTAAATTTAATAATCAATAAATTCTGTAAAAGACTAGTCATTTTCTAATGGTAGTAGGGGAGACTGGGGATGAAAGGGACACTCAAAATTTCAGGAAGAAAATAAAATGTGCAAAGTTTCAGTTTTGCCTCAATCGATGACGATACTTGTTCTGTCTTAATAATCCTTATAACTAACATCGGCAATTGCAGGGTTATAGGTGGTGAAAGCAAAACCTGTTTTTTATGTAAAAAAGTAAATTTTGATGTTGCTTTTCTTTTTTTCTCTAACAAAGTAATATTGTGTTTAGCATTATAATATTTATGTTATTTGGCACTGTAAAGTATGCACTTTATGTGAATATCAGTATATTTTGTTAGGTAAAATACTCCCATACATGAATACATTTTTCAATTCGCTAGGTGGGTATGGAGTTGAAAGGGACAGAAACTGAGGGGTTGAAAGGGACATGTCCCTTTCAACCCCTCAGGTTGACCCTCAGGCTGTTCCTATTAAGCTTCCTTTAGTGAAGCTCAATAAAAAGAGTTAGCTTCATATTTGCTCCAAGCATCTAATGTCAACTATGGTTTGACAACTCTGCATATGAGTATTCAATTGCTTTGAATTCTCCAAATACTTCTCTATCTTGCAAACAAAGAAGCAAGCTGGAATTTTTTGGTTCCAAGATTTTATTCAACGAAATTCATTTCTTTCTTTTAAGAAACTTGTAGCCATTAGTTTAACAAGAAGTACAAGTTTCAACAAAGTTAATGTTGATATATTTTTTAAACCTTCAGTTAGTTATGGATCGCTATAAATTTACACAGAACATAATATATAACTGTGATACAACAGACTTAATAACAGAGTACAAACCACCTAATATAGTAGCAAAACGTAGTAAAAAACAATTTTCTCACGTAACATCAGCTGAACGTGTCAAAATTGTCACACTTTTGTGTTTTGTTTCTACATCAGGTAACTCTGTTCAACAGTATTCGTTTTCCCAAGAAAGAATTTCAAGGAGTTCATGGTCGGAGGCGCCCCATCCCAAAAACTTGGACTTGCTCATCACAGTTGGTCAATGACCGCAGAAGTTTTTTAAAGCAATTGTGAATTAACTAAATATTCTTGTTGTTCCAAAAGTGATCCTGCGCTTTTCTTATTCGATAATTGTGAAAGCAATATAAATATTAAGACAATAAATATTGCAAAAGGTAATGGAATAATTATGGTGATATTCCTGTCGCACTGTAGCCACGAACTCCAGAAAAACACTTGTAATGAATTCAAAGTACATTTTTTCAGAAAAAAAAAAACAGAATAAAATCATTTTGTATTTACTGATACAAGTTAATTAACACGTAACTAGTCGTGAGACAGCTAGAGCTAAATCTTTCTTAGTCAAGTAGTCCTAAACATGTTATTTTTCTTGTTTATATTGTATCATATGTTGCAATATATTTTATTTTTATTTGTGTATAATTATCTTTTATTTTTGAATAATGTAATTGCAAAATAAAAAGAAAAAAAATGTTCATAAAAGTGTTTTATTTATATGTGTCCCTTTCAACCCCGCACAGTGTCCCTTTCATCCCCTACAATGGGGTTAAAAGGGACATTTCTCCCAATTTATAAAAATGCTTATATATTTTAAATTACTGTACCTGAGGATAAGAGGTTTAAGTAGTATCAAAGCAAAGGTTTTAGACGAGAATTAAGCGCAAATTTGAAAGTGATATCTTTTAATGTCATTATTTTATAAGCTTATAAAGACAAAATGTCCCTTTCATTCCCGCTCTCCCCTATATTAAAAAGTCTAATCTATTTAATCAATAGTCAAAATTCCACGTTTAGACATAAGAATGTTGTTAAAGATACGCCAATCCAAACTTTGAATTTTTTTGCTAATTTTCATCGCGTTTAAAAGGTACAAGACCCCTTAAATATAATCCTGCAGTTAGTTATTTGAATTTTGCCTATTCGCAGATCCTTCGTGAAAGATGGCTTTGAAAAAGGAGTCTACGAAGAAAGAAGAGAAGAAAGCGTTAGTCAGCGAGGATGCATTTGTTTCGAGGAAAAGCCGTTATTCCGCTGTCAATGTGGTAAGTGCAGTTTTCATACATTTTCCAGAAGAGTTTATTCCACTCAACTCGGGTTTTGTACGTAAAGATGGAATTTTGAAATCGATTTTTAACCCGCTTCCTGATAGGTTAGAATGACATACATTATGTACAAAGGTGTGTGTCCGATCACAAATACAAAATACTTTTAGAACTTCATTATACTTCAGTACACTACCTGAAATACGCAACCCTAGAATCCCGCAAACGCCTGAAATCCGCATATCATCGCACATGTAAACGATGAAACTTTCAGTTCAGATGCAGGGGCAAAATTACAGAATTTTTTAGTTTCATATCATTCTGTTTGTATTTTAATATGTAATAAATTCTCTATAATATGACTGAACTCATGGTTTTTCATGAAGGAAGTATAATTTATTTCTGAAAAAAAAAAAAAAGGTGATTGCTGATATCTTTGGTCATCACAATCATTTTACGTATTAATTGAGATTGTTTGGTTATGAAGACTGACTAAACCTGAAATAAAACTTCCTTACTTTATGATTTGGATGTGAATTAATAGGGTACCATTATGAAGCAAGTTTCATTCAATAATTCAAAGAAAAATGCATCTTATCTTTATTATGCAGATTTAATTATACATTAATTGAAGAGCTAAGTGGAAGAACATGTTAAGTAACAAAAATTACATTTGAAGAAATTGGATGTGAAAGTTTTTGTTGTCAATTTTAATGATTTATTTTCTGTTTGATACCATGTGTTTAAAATATCAACAGGTGTGGTACTAAACTCCATCAAAAAAACTTATTCATATTTAATTTTTAAATATTATAAAATACTAATATTATTTGCATTATTAAATACTAGCAAACCCCGCGGCTTTGCTCGCGTAATATTTGAAATATGCCAAGTGATATTTACATGTCTAATTTTTATTAAAAGGTACTAACTAAATTTTTATTTTATTAAAAGGTAATATTTTATTTTATTAAAAGGTTTTTTTTATTAAGAGGTACTCATTACTTTTAGGATTAATTCAAAAATTACTATTTAAAACACAATTTGATTAAACAACATTATTACACTGCATTAGGCAGAAATGAGACTTATATTAATAAAACTAAATAAATGATAATTTATAAAATATTTTGAAACTTTTATACTCAATTAATACGCTCATTTCAGTATTCATTTGAAGTTTTGAATTTTTTAGAAACCATCTTCTTACATTTTAAAATTAACTATCATGTCAAATTCCAAGTCCTACCACCTCTCTCAACATAAAGGGCTATATTGAAATGGGAACTGTCACCATTAATTTGCCAACATTAATTTTGAAATCGGTTTGTTATTTCCTAATATTCCACAGAAACGTAATTTAGAAAACTTTTAAAGGCCTTTTTTAGAACGTTTGTTGTTCCTGTGAACCCCAGGTGGTAGAATCATCGGCATAAAATATAGCCTGTATAGGATCAGAGACTGTGACCATTGATTCGCAACTATTACTTTTAAAATCGGTTTATATTCCTTGAAATTGCATAGAAATCATAATTTAGGACTTTTTTAGAATGCTTTTCGCACCAGTTCTTCGCTTCACCCCTTTTTAATTCGAATTTATTTTCGACAGTCCTTCGAGGGCATTTATATTTTATAAGTAACTGCCATGCCATATTTAAAGTTTCTAGCCTTTCCAGTATCACAGAAATCGGAATTTAGAAAGTTTTTAGCTCCTGCAACCCTCTGGTGGTAGTGGTACAGACATAAAATATAGCTTATCTTTGAGCAGGTTCTATCACGAACAATTTGTCATCATTATTTTTTTAATCGGTTTGGTATTTTATAAGTTTGCTTAAAAATTGTAATTTATAACGCTTTTAGCTCACTTCATCTTTTTAAATTTGGAATTTTCTTTTGACTGTTCTTGGAAAGCAGTTGCATCTTGTAAGTAAATACCATGCCATACTTCAAAGTGTTAGACCCCTCAGTTGTGCAAAAAACGCAAATTAGAACATGTTTTGCTTTTGCAACCCTCAGATGGTAGTGATAGCAACATAAAATATAACCTATATTATAGCAGGGACTGTCATCATTGATTTGCAACCATTACTTTTGAAATAGCTTTGATATTTCCTGAGATTGAGTAGAAATCGCAATTTAGAACGCTTTTCGCGCATTTCGACCCCTTTTTAAATTTCCATTTTTTTTTTTTTCGAAACTGTTCTTAAAGATCATCTAAATCTAATAAATATGTACTTTGCTTAATTTTAAGTTTCTACCCCCTACCGATCACAAAAATCGAAATTTAGAACGCTTTTTTGCTCCTGCCACGTCTAGGTGATAGTGATACCGACACAAAATAGCGTCTATATTAGAGAAGAGGCTGTCAGCATCAATTTCATACCAGTACGTTTGAAATCAGTTTGATTCTCCCTGAGATATTGCTGACAAATCGGCATTTAGAACGTTTTTAGAACGCTTTTCGCGCATCTTACTCCTGCATCTCCTCTGGCGTAGTGGAAACAGATATAAAATATAGCCTATCTTGGAGCAAGGTCTGTCACCATCATTTTTACACCATTATATTTGAAATCGGTTCAGTACTTCCTGAGATTTCATAGAAATCGCAATTTAGAACGTTTTTTACAACGTTTTTTGCGCATTTTGACAGCCTTTTAAACTTTGATTTTTTTAGGAAGTGTCCTTAGAGATCATTGATGTCTTATAACTAACTACCATTCCAAATTTCACGATTCTAGGCCCTTCCGTAACGCAAAAACCGCAATTTAGAACGTTTTTCTCCTGCATCGCCTTTTGGGTAGTGGCACCGACATAAAACATAGCCTATGTTGAAGCAAGGGTTGTCACCATCATTTTGACGCCATTATTTTTTAGATCGGTTTGGTATTTCCTGAGATTGTGTAGAAACCACCATGTAGAACGTGTTTTAGAATGTTTTTCGCGCATTTTCACCCCTTTTAAATTTCGAATTGTTTAAGAACTGTTCTTAGAATTCCTTTATATCTAATAAGTAGCTAATATTTCAAATTTCCTATTTCTAGGCCCTTCAGTAACACATAAATCGCATTTTTAGAACCTTTTTTGCTCCTGCACCCTCTTTGGGGTAATGGCACCGACATAAATTATAGCCTATCTTAGAGCAAGCGTTGTCACCATCATTTTGACACCAATATTTTTTAAATCGGTTTGGTATTTCCTGAGATTATGAAGAAACTACCATTTAGAACGTTTTTTAGAATGCTTTTTGTGCATTTTCACCCCTTTTAAATTTCGAATTGTTTAAGAACTGTTCTTAGAAATCCTTTATATCTAATAAGTAACTAATATTTAAATTTCCATATTTCTAGGCCCTTCAGTAACGCAAAAATCGCCTTTTAAGAACGGTTTTTGCTCCTGCACCCCTTTTGGGGTAGTGGCACCGACATAAAATATAGCCTATGTTCTAAGTTGGACTAACATCATCATTTTGATACCATTACTTTTGAAATCGGTTCGGTAGCTTCAGAGATTACCTCTAACAAACAAACAATTTTTACTTCTTTATAATATTAGTATAGATTAAAATATTAATGAATAATGTCTTAAATCTTCAAGGCTAAATAGAACTTTGGTATTTTAGCTTTACCATGTGATAGAATACCTGATAACACCTTAGTCCAAAAGATAAAATAATTTTTAAGAAAATGTAGCATAACATGTTCTTCTACTCAGCTCTTCAATTATTTGCTTGCCTTTACTTTTAATAATTTGATCACTTTTTTAAATTATTTTACTTCTTATCATTTTATTTCTTTACTTTACTTAATTATTCTAATATTTTAGTATATTGCAAAAATTCTTTATAATTTTGATTGCATTATTACATTCAAATTACTGTCTAAAAAGTGTAAACAAATCAATGAGCAAAACTCCTAAAAATTCTAAAATCCGCACAACCTCTGGTCCCAAGCAGTGCGGATTTGAGGGAGTATACTGTACTAATAAAAGAACAAATCGCTCTGTCTGTCTTTGTACGATGGCTAGCGAAACCTACCGCACGTAGAAGTCTGAAAATTTAGGTGAGGATAGTCCAAGACAGGTCCTGATGCATCTGAGGCTCGGATTTTTAATGTTTTAAGGGCCGGGGAACCTAGGCCCCTTTAAGTTTTGAAGCACTAAATTGTTAATACTAGCCCCTTTTTATCCAATCTTCTTCGTTTTCAGGGACCTTTCTCCATATAGTTATTCTCGCCTTTCTACTTTCCAGTTATAGCCCTGGACCCTTGGGGCCCGCAATGGGGCCCCTTAGAGTTTTGTGCAAATAAATTGTTAATAAATTGCTTCTTTTTAATCCGATCTACATTTTGGGGATCCTTTTTCTATTTAGTTATTCTCACATTTTTACTTTCCAGCTAAGACCCTGGGCCCCCCTAGAGAACCACAGGGCCCCTAGAACTTTTTGTGCGCCAAGCCTTTTTTCACCCGCTAATTTTCTCACTTTTTCAGCCCATAATTTTAAAGTTGAGTCCTGGACTCTTCTTCCTGGACCAACACCCTCATATATTTATTGGGGCCTTAGGGCCCAATAATTTTTTTTAAGCATCTACCCAATCTTTTGTGCATCTCTTTAAAATATTATTCTAACGAATAATTCATACCCTATGCTTGACTAATTGAAGATATAAAGCGCTAAGTAATAAGATATTTTAACATGTTTTCATGTTATATAGATCCCTGTTTTTAACTATTAGTTGGCCCCTTTTGGGCCCCCTATTATAGCTTCCTTAAAAATAGTCCGATTCACTAACTTTTTTTTCCTAACAACTTAAGTCCTCCAGCTACTATATAAACTACATTTTTTTTTTCTTTTTTTACCACGCCTTTTTCACTTTTCCCCCTAATTGTGTCACCCTATCAATGCATAACCTTAAAATTGAGTTTTGGACTCTTCTTCCCGTTCCTCTGTCGTCATATTTTTTGTGGGGCCCTAGGGCTTTTTTTAAAGCATTTTCCACCCTTTTTAGCTTTTTTCTTTAGATTTGTATTCTTTAATTAATTCCCTCACCACTAAGTAGTAGGCCTTTTAACAAGTTTTCGTCTTAGGGTCCTGTTCCTAACTATCAGTTGTCTCTTTCAATAGCTTTCTTTTTTCTAACATCTTTTGAGGTCGCCCAGCTATTATATGAACTACAAATTTTTTTCTTAGACCTCAGCTACCAATATTTGTAAATATTAATCGTCTTCTTGAGAAACTATGTGTAGCTTTTTTAAAAATGTCGCTACTCTCTTGCAGCTTTCTTTAACATAATTCTCCGGTTCTTCGGCTACCTTATAAACTACTAAAAATTTCTTTAGACCCCCAGCTACCACCTTTTTTCGAATATTAATCTTCGTTTTCGGCTTCAACTTACGTTTATTCGCTACAAAATTTACAAAGCAAATATTACGAAGTATCTTAAAGATCTAAAGCGTACTAGGGCCTTTTAACAAGTTTTCCTCTTAGGGCTCTGATCTCAACTATCAGTTGGCTTTTTAGGTCCCTGATCTCTATTATCAGTTTGCCCCTTTGTGGCCCTCTACTATAGCTCACTTAAAAATGGTCCGATTTACTAGTTTTTTTTTTATCTTCTCAGATCTCCCAGCTACTATATAAACTACAAAAAGTTTTCTCAGATATCAGCTACCACCATTTTTAATACCTTCTTGTGGTCCCCTTAGTGCATCTTCTTTAAAAATGATCCGGTTTTCTTGCAATGTTTTAACAAAGATCTAGGGTCGTACGGCTATTTTATAAACCACTAAAAATTTTCTTAGATCCCGGCTACCTTCTTTTACGAATATCAATCATCATTTTCGGCTTCAAGTTACGTTTACTCAGTATAAATATTACGCAAGCAGTTGAGAGTTTTTCCACAAGGGTTCCTTAGTTTTCCTCCGTAGTTCATTAAACTCTGTTGTTGCGACCATTTTCGAACATTAACGACTCATTCTTTTCTCGTGTTCTCCGTTCTATTCGCCCGATTTCAACGGGAATTTGTTCATTCCTCTTAGTTTACGATTCACCTACTTTCTGCATTATGAAAGTTTATCTTGGACATTAGTTACCACCATTTTCGAATAATAACGGGGCATTCTTATCTCGGGTTTTATGGGTCCGATTTCAAAGAAATTTAGTTCGTTCAACTCAGCATACAATTCTCTCTAGGTTTTCCGGCACGTGCGCAGCGCACCAGTTATACGGTACGCTGTAGATAGCAGGGACCCATGTCGGTGGTTCATTCGAAAAAAAGTTTGTTTGAAACACACAATACGTTGCCGAAGGCAGTGGGGCCCCCGAAACTAGTGTAACTTGAAAGATTTCCTTGTACGTGCGGAACACGCCAGGTATATGTTGCTGTAAGTAGCATATCTGATTTATTTTATGTTAAAAGACCTAATGCGGAAACAATAACAACAAAAAAAAAGCGATAAGAAAAGGTATTTCTTTTACAACTAGATAATATTTTTTCACGAAATTTTCACACAGACTATAAAACCGTTATGTTTATAACTGATAAAAAAAAAAAAAAATCAAAGAATTCGGACTACAAGAATTATTTTTTTAAAAAGCTATGTAACGTGTTAAATTATAAGCAGCATGAAAAAAAAAACAAAAAAAAAAAACAAGAAAATATCTTCTTACGAGCCTTTTTACCATTAAATATGAATATTTTTTCTCAAATTTTTTATTTCAAAATATAAATTCGTACAAAATCGGCTTATTTAGTCACACCTCACACAAACTTGAGGTTTGTTAAAGTTATTATCACGGGCTCGGTTAACGCCGATACGGAAACGGATTAAAGATAAATCAAACAAATTTGGAGTTTTTATAAGATTAGACGAAATAGCACCGAAAATCTGCCGATAAAACACAATTAAATAATAAAACTTTGTATAAATCACCATAAAAATATAAAAACACACAGGACGTGTTTCGATAAGGGATTTTTAACAGTCTGTCATGAGCCAAAGTAAACACGTGTCCGAACCTGAGAACAGGTGGGGCGTTTATTTTATTCCTTGCTCTTGCAATTTAGGTTATATTGGTCAAGCTAAGAGAACTTTAAAGTTAAGATTAAGCCAGCAGTTCTTTTCATAATTGCTGTGAGTAGCGTATCCGAATTATTAATATATATTTTTAAAGACCCATCGCGGAAACAACAGCCCCCCCAAAAAATAAATAAATAAATAAATAAATAAAGATAAGAAAAGATATTTCTTTTGCAGCTAGATAATGATATTTTTTCACGAAAATTTTACACGGGTTCTTCACAATTCTTTCAATTTCTCAATTCACAGAAGTGGAAACAATCTTCACAATTCTCTTCAATTTCAAATCAAGAAATCTTTAAACCTTCGATTGCCTCTCACTTATAGGTGCAGATTCACGGTCACCAGCAAATTTTTTGATTTGGCGGCTAATTTTTGACATTTAAGTCGCATTTTTTTGGCGAATTTTGCGTTTTTTCCGCGATCCTTTGGCGAAAATCGATTTTTTCTGCGATTCTTTGGCGAAAATTGCGGGTTTTTTTGTTTTTTTTTTTTTTTTAATCCTTTGGCGAGAATCGCGTTTTTTCCGTCATCCTTAGTCAGCAATCGAGTTTTTTCGTCAATTCTTTTACGAAAATCGCGTTTTTTCCGCGATCCTTTGACAAAATTTGCGGGATTTTTTGAGATCCTTTGATAAAATTCGCGTTTTTTCTGCAATCTTTTGATGAAATTCACGTTGTTTCTTCGATCCTTTTTTTTTATTTTATCCCCGTGATTCTTTGACAAAATTTGCGGATTTTTTCGGGATCTTTTGAGGAAATCGTTATTTTTTTTTCTGCAAAGATTGATGAAATTCGCATTTTCCCGCGATTTTTTCACGAGAAACGCGGTTTTTTTCGCGATTCTTGGACAAAATTCGCGTTTTTTTGGGGGGCGGGGGATTCTTTGATCCAATTCGCTTTTTTTCCCTGATCCTTTGACGAAATGGACGATTTTTTTGAGAAATTGTGAAGTTGGCGTTTTTCCACAATCCTTTGACGAAATTTGCGGGTTTTTTTTACGAAAATTCGGAACAGAATCACCCCTGTAATAATATGTAATAAGATTTTTTTAAGGTAATTTTTCTTGTGTGATCTTGAAAAACAAATGCTTGAAATGTATTTTGATTTTTGTAGTGCAAAATAATCTCACACATTCACAATTTCTTTTAGATGTACTCTTATATGACAAAATAAAAATAAGACATATTGTTTACCTAATATTCCCTCTGCCATGATTGCTTTAGCTATATATATATATATATATATATATATATATATATATATATATATATAACCTCTATCTTGCCCAACTTTATGTTCTAACTATACATAGCTTAAGATTTATATTACACGTAATTTATTTCCAAATTAAAATTGTGTGATTAAATGAAATAGTCTGTTTCTTTTGTGCATATATGTAGATTATTTTTCACTTTGAATTCCTGAATTTTTTGCCTTTATAAACGCTATTGCTTTTATGCCTTATATTTCCCGATGTGGCGACTGGATTATTTGAGTTTAGGAGCCACTGATTCCTTTAGAAATCTGCACCTATAATCTCATTGTTGGACTTCCAGACACTGTTTCAATTTCTCCATGGCCAGAATTATTTCTTCCCCTTTCTCTCCCACTCATTTGGATTTTGACGAAGCTTATTATTATTTTTTTAATTCTGATAAACTTGTCAATGATCTCTCATCATCTCCTTTTCTCTCTTCAGCTTGGAAATTACTTTTGTAATTCTTTTTCTTCTTCTTCTCTTGACTCTTTTCATTTGATTATGTAAAGAAAAAAAAATCTTTCCTTTCTTTTTGTTTTTCTTGTTTTATATTTTTAAATTTACTTATTTTATTTTTGTTTATTAATTTCATTTTTCCCCTATAATTTTGGCTCTTCTGCATGTGCTCCTCTGTGATGGGTGTTTACATTTCAGCTAGTGCCATCTGTGACATTCTTGGAAAGCTCTACTCTCTACCTTTCAGTGCGTTTGTGATTTTGTCTCCTGTTAAAATTTCCATTTCTAAACGTGTTCTTTGTGTTTTTATATTTTTATGGTGATTTATGCAAAGTTTTACTATTTAATTTTATATGAGGTTATTATCACGAGTCCGGACAACGCCGGCGGATAAGCTAGTAAATTATAAATAAAAAATGAAGAAGGTAATTTTTTTTAAATAAACTTTTATCAGTTAATAGTTTAATTTTAATTTACGATTGTAAGTTAAGAAATCAATATAGAAATCCGAAAAAGAAACTTTAAATAATGTTTCGGTTTTTTTTCTTTCTTTCTTGTTGCCGTATCTTAAAAAAGAAACAGAACAAAAATGATATACTTTTTAATAAATTGATTTCCTAGCGCTTTCTACGAAGCATAACAAAAATCGGTCAAATTTTCATAATCGAGTTCGGTGCCCACGCCAAATGAAATATAGTGTAATGGAATTTTTGTGGGGGGAGGGGGTGGGAAACATGAATTACAGTACAAAAAAAAGTAGGCGATTCAAGATGAACATTGGATGCTTACAAAAGAGTGTTTTAAGAAAAAAACTATTTTTATTTTTATACTTATTTTTTAACACGAAGAAGCCATAATTCCCCATCGAATGAGTATTTTCGTTTTTGCCTGCGACATGTGAATAAAATGTATGAATTTCTCTCTCGCACACATACATTCAAGTGTACATGACTGAATCATGACCGAACATCTTAACATCGCACATCGCACAGGTGCTAACATCACGGCAGAACCTATTTCGATTGCGATTCCCCATCGGTTGGCAGGTTTTGACAATAATTCATTTCACCTTTAATCGTTACTAAAAACTTCTCACGAGCCTTGTACTTCTTACAAAACGAATGATTCATTTTCTTACGTTGTTGCAATTGTATGATTCTTTCATAATACCAATAAAATTGGAAAGTCAGATTAAGAGGTCTCAGGACTCTTAAAATTGGAAAAATGAAGAGACCATTTTAAACATTTAATACCTTAAAATGATTTAAAAACACAATTTTCATTGGGATGAAAAATATAAATATCTTCTTTCATTTCATGTATTTAAAACATTGAAAGATGCAGAGTTGGTATTTGTAAGGCGCTCCAAACTGTGAGATATTGGTCGAATAGAAAATGAGTATAACAGCTTACGCGCAGGATTACAAAATAAATTTTGCAACTAGAATGAAATTTTTTGCGCCTAATTATACACTTCAGACTGTAGTAATGACCCTGGACCTAAATAAATTTATATTTAAAGTATTTTTATATTTTTAATACAAAGTTGTATTGAGCTAATAAAAAATTTGGAAATTTTCAACAGTATAACCCTCCAAAATATATATATTTTTGAACAACAAAAATAAAATTTTAGGTTCAGTTTATACAGATTAACATGAAATATATGTTTTGAAAATTTTATGGAAAAATATTCAGAGGTTTTTGGGATATCCTGCGCGTTATGTCCAAAAACGTCATTTGGAGAAAAAGGACTTCAAAGTAGAGATCTGCACGGGCCGGCCCGTGGCCCTAATCCCCGGCCCGGCCCTATTTTCATTCACGGTACTCGGGCCGGGCCGGGCCATACTTTTTCCTGAAAGCTCGGGCCGGGCCGGGCCTAGTCACTACTCTTTACGAGCCGGGCCGGTCTCGGGCCTTACTTTTTCCTGAAGGTTCGGGGCGGGCCGGGCCTAAATTTTTTCTGCACAGACCCGGGTACTAGTTTCATTCCTAATCTTCACGGCCCAAAATTTTCATTCCTAGTTTTGACCCAGCCCGTATGAAAATCATTGTCTCGGCGTAGCCTGGTCCGTTCAAAGGTCAGTAAAATTAGGCTTGGCACAATATTTTCTCTCCAAAAATACATACATTTTTAAATCGCCACTATTCTACAATTAAACATTCAAATTCATTTTTTTAAAGAATAGTAGATTTCTACACTTATTAAAATATAGTTAAATTAAAATATAGTAAAACGTGTGAAAAAGAACCTGTGTATAACGGAATCTTGTTTTAAACTGAAAACCGTGTTGATCCATGCAAAATTAATATACTACTATACTACATAAGAAAAGAATATATAATACATTTACACTTGCTAAGAAGGGAACTTGTCTATAACGCATTTTTCCCCCTTTTCTATGCAATTCAGTCTTATTTTACTGTATAGCATTTTTCAGGTTTTTAACACTTCAATACATGGATTAAGGATTAACAATATTAATGATAACTGAAACGTTTACATACAAGAAATAGAGATTCACAAAAAAAAAAAAAAAAAAAAAAAAAAAAAAAAAAAATATCGCACCCTGCGGCACTTCTATAAAAATGAAGATTATAAACATGAAAAGCAAAGTTAAGATAAATATTTTTGGCTTGAACTGCTCGTACGAGACAAATGTTTTGTGGAAATTCACTCGGGCCGAACTTTTAACTGGTATACCGGGCCGGGCCCGGGCCGAACTTTTAACTTTTTTTACCGGGCCGGCCCGAATTTTTTTTTCTCTGAGTCGGGCCGGGCCCGGGCCTGGAAATGTCGGCCCGTGCAGACCTCTACTTCAAAGTTCCGGAAACATCGCTTCAGGTATTGAGCGGGTATCATTCTAAAATTCAGAACTTTTGTTCTAATGGGAATTACAAGGAAACAATTATATCAAAATATTCATAAAAAAATAGGAGTTTAACATCTAAAGAAATTAAAATTTCGAAAATTTTGAAGCTTTAAGACACCTGGGTCCCCATAACGACTCTATATATCAATGGAGAAAATTAAATTTTAACACTATTGACACGCAGAGAAAAATATCCAGAAATATACAAATGTAAATTATCCAAGAGTGTAATTATATTAAGGGGATCAGGTAAGCGAAATTTGGGGGGGAAAAATCTATTTTTACATCATTAAATAGTTCAAACTTTTATCTTTCCAACGATGTGTCACACATGTTTACATATATAAAACAGAAGTGTTGGAATTATTTATTCTACCTAAGAGTAGGGGAGAGCGGGGTACGTGGACCTAAGTACACAGTGGACCACCCCTTATATTTCACTTATTTTTAAACCTTTAAAGCTGTTCTTTTAGGGTATTTGTTAACAGCACTAGATTGATTACTTATAGCTTTCAGAACACATCGTTATCTCAGAATGAACCCTTTTATCCTGACTGGTTGTTTTGAGCTCCTAAAAGTAAAATTTTTCATCATCATACTTTTATTTATTGAGTAATTAAAGGTTATGGATAAATAAGATAAAACACAACTTTTTTAAAAAGGTAAAACACTGGTCTTTATTGAATTTAAAAGTTTATATGCTTAAAAGAAAACTTTAAATAATATTTTTATGAGTATGTATTGAACTTCAACATGGGGCACAGTGGACCTCCCACTGCTGGAGTACAGTAGTCCGCAATGAATACTGCTCCTGTAATGAAGAATTTTCAAAATATTTAATTATTGCTTATTCTCTATAAAGAAATATTGTTTTAAAATAGTTATTTAGCTATAAAATAAAGTAAACAAATAAAAATGACTATTTAACCCTACAATGCATAGAGTAACCATTTGGCACACTTTAAATTTCATGTTATATGTTGTTCAGATTATAATGTAGCCATCTGACACTTTAGTTTTCTCCTAAATTATGGATAACAGTTCATGTGTGATTTTTAAAATAAGTTTTCTTGTTCAATATAGCAGTTTTTAGCTCACAGGCTATCAAAGCCTGAGAGCTAATGTGCCCGCCCGTTCTGTATGTATGTATGTATGTATGTACGTATGTACGTAACGCGATAACTCTTGATAGAGACATCCGATTTGCTTCAAAATTTTTTCCTAGGTTCATTTTGATAAGGCGCTTCCCTGATTAGTTTTGGGAGTTCATTGGTTAAGGATAAAGGGGGAAAAGGGGGTTAGTCCCCCCCCCTTAATTCAGAAAAATGGGTTTTTCATGCAGAATCATTTAATTTGCTCCGAATTTGGTATACCGGTTTATTATGTTAAGGAACATCCCTGATTAGTTTTGGGGGTTCATTGGTTAAGGATAAAGGGGGAAAAGGGGGTTTAGTCCCCCCCTTAATTCAGAAAAATGGGTTTTTCATGCAGAATCATTCGATTTGCTCCGAATTTGGTATACCGGTTTATTATGTTAAGGAACATCCCTGATTAGTTTTGGGGGTTCATTGGTTAAGGATAAAGGGGGAAAAAGGGGGTTAGTCCCCCCCCCCTTAATTCAGAAAAAGGGGTTTTTCATGCAGAATCATTCGATTTGCTCCGAATTTGGTATACCTGTTTATTATGTTAAGGAACATCCCTGATTAGTTTTGGGGGTTCATTGGTTAAGGATAAAGGGGGAAAAGGGGGGTTAGTCCCCCCCCCCCCTTAATTCAGAAAAATGGGTTTTTCTTGCAGAATCATTCGATTTGCTCCGAATTAGGTATACCGGTTTATTATGTTAAGGAACATCCCTGATTAGTTTTGGGGGTTCATTGGTTAAGGATAAAGGGGGAAAAGGGGGGTTAGTCCCCCTCTTAATTCAGAAAAATGGGTTTTTCATGCAGAATCATTTAATTTGCTCCGAATTTGGTATACCGGTTTATTATGTTAAGGAACATCCCTGATTAGTTTTGGAGGTTCATTAGTTAAGAATAAAGGGGGGAAAGGAGGCTAGTGCACCTCCTTAATTCAGATAATTGGGTTTTTCATGCAGAATGATTCGATTTGCTCCGAAGTTGGTATACCGGTTTATTATGTTAATGAACTTCCCTGATTAATTTTGGGAGTTCATTGGTTATGAATAAAGGGGGAAAAGGGGGGCTAGTCCACCTCCTTAATTCAGATAATTGGGTTTTTCATGCAGAATGATTCGATTTGCTCCGAAGTTGGTATACCGGTTTATTATGTTAAGGAACTTCCTTGATTAGTTTTGGGGGTTTATTGTTTAAAGATAAAGGAGGAAGGGGGGCTAGGCCACCCCCCTTAATTTATATAAACGGGTTTTTCATGCAGAATTATTCGCTTTGCTCCAAATTTGGTATACCGGTTTATTATGTTAAGGAGCTTCCCTGATTTGTTTTGGCGATTCATTGGTTAAAGATAAAGGGGGGACTAGTCCACCCCCTTAATTTAGATAAATGTTCTTTTTGCAGGATTATTCGATTTGCTCCAAATTTGGTATACCGGTTTATTATGATAAGGGGCTTCCCTGATTAGATTTGGAGGTTCACTGGTTAAGTATAAAGGGGGAAACGGGGGCTAATTCCCCTTCACTTAGTTTTTTGAGGGGCATTATTCTTTAAAATAAGTGTATAATATACAATTAGTGTGAATAGCCTGTGAGCTCAATGCCATCAGTTTAGCTGGGCACTTTTCTTTTTTCTTTTTTGTTTTTTTGTTTTTTGTTTTTTTTTTTTTGGGGGGGGGGGGAGAAGGAGAGGAAAATCATGCATTGTACAGTTAACACATTAAGAAATATTTTGTTTTGTATTTACTGCCTTTGAAAAATATAGCTGTAGCTTAATAAGTAATGGATGACCTCACTGGATTGGTTATTTATAGCTTCAGAGCACACTCCTAATGAACTATTTTATCCTGACTATTTTGAGCTTAATACATTTTTCATCATCATATTTGTCTTAATGTTTGTTGATTTTCTTGTACTTAATTAATAACTTATTTAATATTTATACTTAATTAATAACTTATTATATTTTATATTGTTATTTTCAAAATAAAATAATTTTTTTGTTTTATGATTTTTGTTTCAAAATGCTACTTGCAAATTTGTATTATTATATTATTTTGGAGGTAAAGGAGAAATAAAAAAGAATTAGATTAATTATAAATAGATTTATGTTGTATTTTAGACAATAACTAATAGTGGACCACTGTGCCCCAGTGGGTGGGCCCGTGTACCCCGCTTCACACTGGTCCACTTTACGGGTGTATATAATTTTTTTTTTTTTTTTTTTTTTTTTGAAAAATGTATTGGGAACTATGTTCTGCGAAAATTATGAGGCATGTAGAAAGGTTTAAAGAATATTCAAAAATATTTTCAAGTAGCTTGGTCTCTCCGTTAAAGAGAAGAAAAAATGTTAACTGCAAAAGTGGACCACTGTACCCCGATCTCCCCTACTTCACAGCTTAATGGCCATTTAAATCTTTAATTGACTTTTTCTCAAAACTTGGATTTTTCATGTTTCTGTTTCTTTTATTCGATATCTATTAAACTTAAGAACTCAGATTTTTTTTTCAATATACCGTATACTTCAACACAGGGATTTAATGGTTTGTTGGGAATTATTTATTTTAGGCAGTGAAATCTTATCAAAAATGCTAATTTAAAAATGACTTTCAATAAATAATTAATAATTAATTTTCAGTTTTACTTAGAAAGAAAATGGTATGTTAAAATGCGTAAAACATGTTATTCTAACTACTCTAAAAAATCTACAACTCTATCTTTCACCATTTTTGAGAAAAAGGTACATAAAGTTGGTGGATTTAACATGGCGGAAATAGGGCTTTCCTGGTCCCCTTAAAGTAGGGATGCACAACATGTGGCCCGCGGGCCAAAAGTGGCCCGCGATGGGTTGACTTGTGGCCCGCGAATTTCTTCAATTTATAACTGGGAAAAATCGTAATTTTTTTTCCATATGTCGCTGGAAAAAAACGCAAATTTCGTCAATTTGTCGCTGGAAAAAATTGCAAATTTCTTTAACCAAGTTCGGAAAAGTCGCGCATTTTGTCGATCATATGCGGAAAAGTCTCAAATTTCGTTGATCGGCTACAGAAAAATCGCGAGTTTCGTCAGTTTAGCGCGAGAAAAAATCGCGAATTTCATCAATTTGCCTCGGGGAAAATAACAAATTTCGTCAGAGTCAGTTAAGAATCGTGAATTTCGTTGATTGAACACGGGAAATCGTTATTTTCGTTGTTCGAGTGCGGAAAAATCGTGAATTTTGTCGATTCGGTGCGGAAAAATCTCCAATTTCGTTAATCGGGCACAGAAAAAATCACGAATTTTGTCGATAAGGCGCTGAATAATTCCAAATTTCGTTGATCGGCTGCGAAAAAATCGCGAATTTCGTTAATTTTCAGAGGGAAAAAATTACATATTTCGTCAGTCAGTTAAAAATAGCGAATTTCGTTGAATGGGTTCGGGAAAATGACAAATTTTGTCGATCATGTACGGAAAAATTTCAAATTTCGTTTCAGGAAAATCGCGAGTTTCATCAGTTTAGCGCCGGAAAAAATCGCAAATTTCGACAATTTGCCGCGGGAAAATTACATATTTCGTGTGAGAGTTAGTTACGAATCACGAATTTCGTTGATAGGACGTCAAAAAATTGCGTATTTTGTCGATTCAGGGCGGAAAAATCTTAAATTTCGTTAATCGGGCACAGAAAAATCGCGAATTTTATTGATGAGATGATGAAAAATTGCAAATTTCGTTGATCGACTGCGGAAAAATCGCGAGTTTCGTCTGTTTATCGCGAGAAAAAATCGCGAATTTCGTTAATTGTCCGAGGAAATAAAATTATAAATTTCGTCAGTCAGTTAAGAATTATGAATTTCGTTGATCAAGGGCGGAAAAATCGCGAATTCGTCAACCAGGAGCGTCAAAATATCAAACTTTGTTGACCGGCTGCGGAAAAATCACGACTTTCGTCAATTTACCGCGAGAAAAAATCGCAAATTTTGTCCCTTTTGCGCTGAAAAAATCACGAATTTCGACAATTGATGGATAAAGTTGCAAATTTTGTCTATTTGTCCCACAAATATTGCGAAATTCTTCAATCGTTCGTAGAAAAAAATCATGAATTTTGTCAACATTTTTCATTTATCAAAAAGAAACAGTAGTCTTCATAAAGTGTTGTACGGGTATTCATACAAGATGTGAAGAAGCCCTTCATACAATTATATACTTCTATTTGTTTATTTTTTATATACAAAAAGTCATCATTTTACAAGCAGAAAGATTTATTACCCCCCCCCCCCCTTCCCCAACTTTCCCGATATAGAATTCTCTTTGTGTTACTGAAGTGGCCCTCGACAACCCAAATATTTTTGTAAGTGGCCCTTCTCCTAAAAAGGTTGTGCACCACTACCTTAAAGCAACGGTTATTAATGATGAAAGATTATTTGAGGGGCTCACAATCATAGTAGAATAAGTCCAATTTTCTCTATTGTGACTAATAACGCATTAAAGTTCTTAATAAATAATTAATTCATGTCAAGTGATTTATAAGAATTATATGTGTCAATATTCAAGTTAAAGCACCATTTTTATAGGGCCCTACTTTTACAAATGACAAATTAATATTTCTATTGTAAATTTATACGTTTTTAAAAAAATGAGGACTTGGTCCAGCATGGTTGTGAAACTTACATGCGTAGATAAAGACTTATTATGATTACAAAAACTTTTGATTTATGTTTACTTATTCTATTTTTTTACTCTAAATTAAACACAAAGAGTGAAACATATTACCAGTTATCGTAAACCATTCACTGTACACAATATCATACTGCCTGATATTGACATCTACTGGAAGATTTTTGAAGTATGCATGATGAATTGGGGGGGAATATATGGCAAAATGACCATCCTATCTTTCTTTTTGGGAAAAGTGATTTTTCTACGACTGATATTTGACTGACATTTGACAAATAAAATAACTTGCGCCCAAGAGCCCATTTTTCCAAATTTATTTTTCGAAAAAGTTGATCCTCATTGAGGGTTTCTTTGAACAGTAACATGAAGGGAGAATCTCTCACAACTCGCAGCCATCTAATTTCAATCCAACTAAAACAAGCTTCCTCGGTATCCTTCTTTCTGTTTCTGATACTTGGTTCGAAAGCAGCAGTAGAAACAAAGTCGGAATTCTTAACTTCAATGACATCCTATTTTGGACATTGCCTCTTTGTATTAATAATAGTCATAGATTAAGGACCAAGATAGGACATTTACGGCAAAATCTGTAATGGCAACAGTACTAGCGTCACTATCGACAAGGGGGATGAACTAACAAGCCTCCGAAATTTACCTATGTTTACCCTCTATGCTTTGAATATCTATTCTTTCCTAAAACGAAGCAGGTGTCAGACGATATTCTATTCATGCTTGCTTTATTTATTTAGCTGCTTTTTTTAAAAAAACTGTACTTGTATTGTTCACTTTTAACTTACAAAATGATAATTAGACTAATAATATAAAAGAAAACCCCCAGAAAATTCTGTTAAGAATTGTAAATATGTAAGTTTATAAGATTAAATTGTAAAAAAATCAAATTCAGGTATTGTGTCAATTTATTCATAGCGGATAAAATTTTATTGAGTGTCATGTCAGTACCTCTATTTATTTTTAACTTTTAGATTTATACAATTCTAAAAATGTGTCGAAAGGAATTTTTTCCTCTCTGTAATATTATTATTATTTTTTCTTATATGTTAATATTATAAATATTATTGAATTGATTGTACGTAATTTACTTTAAAAACAATATTTTTATTTTATCTGTAAGGAAGTGAAAATGCATAAATTTTAAAAAGATTATTCTAACGATTGTTTAATACGTTAAACTTCATAAATTAATAAAGCATGGGCTATAAAAAATTTTCTACCAAAGGGGAATAATTATGAAATTTGTACAATGTTTCGTATATTTTTATGTTACACCATTGCTTTTGATATTTAGCATTCAGGACGAAATTTTTACCTTGTTAACCATTTGGAAAAATGGTTATTGTCCTCGTCAGGGTAGGAAATCAAAAGTATATCTGAAGCTTTTTATTGGTTGAATCCGCATTTTATTCGTTTTCTGATGAGTCTATACAGTAATCTGTATTTCCCTTTACTTTCAACAGAGATGGATACTTCTGTTGCCACTGTGACAAAAAAGTAATAAAAACTACAAAAAAAAATTAAAAACTCAGAAACAAATTGAGGTACAGCTTTCAAACAAATTGCATTTAAAAATACACCTTTTCTGTATACGACGGTGTAAAAAGTAATATTGTGGGATGTTTAGAAGTTTAAGAATGAAATTTCATTTAAAATGGGCCGTCAGATTTTTTGGAAATCTGACGATGGAAAAGCCTTTGTCTTGAACAGCCAATGAAATGCTTGGATAATACGTAAGTTTCAGGTGAATAATACTTAAGTTTTAGGAAATCTTGTAATTTTTACGTGTCATAACACTGTTAATGTTTAATCCATGGCGTACGTAATGTAGATCAACTCTGTGCGATTTTTTATGTCTTAAATTTTAGTCTTTGAATCAAAAAATCAAATTTCAATCAAGTCTAAAATCCTTTTCCCAATGGTCGTTGTATTTTGTTAAATTGCTTTATTTTTTTTTAAATTTATTTTTTTATTTTATTTTATTTTATTTTATTTTTATTTTTATTTTTTATTTTTTATTTATTTTTTTTTTTTGCTATCTCCCCACGCACGAGTTAATATAAACTAGATATTACCCGTCAAGATTTGACGGTAAATAACTTGAATGTTTCCTTAGAAAAATTCTTGAATTTTCAATTAATTATTGAAATCGTGACAAATTTCTATATTGCATACGTGATTCCCGCTCATTTAATGCGATGGATGGTGGTGTCAGTCTAACCTATTCAATGAAGTGAAAGAATTTTAAGTTTATAATTTACAACCAATGCTTGCTTTTTATCAGAAATTTACCTACAAATGCTGGGTAGAGCATTTATTTTTACTTACGATGGCCTCTCTCTTTACTTGTATTGATGACACTTAAGTTGCACCAGATTCATGTTTAGATTACCTACATGTTTGCCTCCGACTGCAGTTACTAAGTAAAAAGGATTTCCATTACACACTCTACTATTTTCCTACGTCATCTTGTTACACTCCTTTTAGTTCACTATTTACGCAGTCGGTTTTTTTTTTTTTTTTTTTTTTTTTTTTTTCTGTTTAGTTCTAATTTTTTTAAACACTGACCTAAATGTTTTTTGTTTCAATAGGTTGGATTTATTTTTTAGCCCCCGGTACGGTATGCTTTTTCTTTCTCCCAGCTTATTTTATGTCGTTTCCAAAAAATAGCGTTACCTTACAGAAGCCAGCCGTAAAACAAAGCAGTACGATTAACTCTATAGCATTTTTTTAAACTTCTAAGCATCGCACTTTTTCAATTTTTATTTTTCGTTGCACTTAAACCGTCCACTCACCATGTAAAAGAAAAGCATATATCCGTGCATGAACAACATAGAATAGATAAAATAGAATATCTATTTTATGTTCATGTATCGGTGTAAGATTTTATCGAAAACGTAAACAGGCAACATTAAAAAAAGAAAGATCATAATAAGGTAGATACTCGATAATAAGCATTACTACAAGGATGGGGAGTTTCTTCCCCATTGTCACTAAAGGCGCTACAATCGCAATCGCATTACCATTACGCTCTATGGATGTTAATCTATGATAATAGTTTCCTTCCAGTTCTAGGAACATAACTGTGCTATTTCTTGCGACTTGTTGCTTCAATCAGGCGAAATTCTGCATCATCCGGAAGGAAAGAGTCGCCGGACACCATGGATTTGTGGCCAATTGTCTCTGCTCTTATGTTTCTACTATTAACTTGTTTCAACAGCGTAAGAGACATTTTGTTGTTCCTATTTTGGCCACCACAGGCATCAGAATATAGAATAATTTTCTTATGTTTAGAGGTTTTCTCACTTAGGTGTCTTGCAACAATGCTAGAAAAGTCTTGAGAACCTCTTCCGCTCTATATTTCGTCCCAGATGTACATGTATCCCACATTGTTATTAAAGGAATGCACCCCAAAGTTAGAAACATATAGATTGTGTTTATAATAAGCTATGAGTGTAGAAAGCTTAGGAAAGGGAAGAGCTTTTTGCAAGTCGAATGTACGTACAGCAGTAAGTTTCATCTGAGGCTTTAAGTTTTAATTTTTTCTCTAGCCTGTTTAGCTTTCCACAAATGGAGCTCTCATTCGGTTGCAAGACTTTTTCTAGTGTTTAAATCATTTTCTGTCGAAAGCTTGATTGATATGTCATCACATAATTTACATGTATCTGTATTTGACGGCTTAAAGTGTAAATTAATCTTTGTGCTGAAGGCTTTGTAATAGAATTTTTTTTTTCACGTGGATCTTATTTTTTGTCGTACATAGTACATTCTTCTCTAGGCCGAAGATCGAACTATGTGATTAGAATTTTTTTCTTTGTAATGATTTTTGTTAAGAAAAGCGCTGTCAGTACGTTTACCGTTTGTTTATCGAGAAGGGTGGGGGGGGGGGCATCAAAAACAATATTACTTTCCATTCATAGTTTACCCATCTGATGATTCACGAACGTTTATTTTTCCTCAGAAGTTTTGAAATCATTACTTATTTAGTCTACAACTTTTTTGATAGCAATGAGGCAAGATTTAGACAAGAATGGACCACAGAGGAAAGAGTAGTACACTGATGAATGGACTTGATTCAGTATGGTTGCGAATGTTTCTTGTATTACTTCCCCAACTTTCGTCACAGATGCAATCTATGAGAAAGTATGTGAACTATAGACTTGGTGCACTATGGCAGTAGATAATCCACAGTTCACTGCACCTTCTACATGAACTATCTCATTAATACTTTCCAACAAAGTTGAAAAGTGTTTATGACTTCGGTTTGTCTGTCCGTCTGGCCACGCTCTAAATCTCGTAAATATGCTCGGATCATTCTGAAATTTTTGGATGTTAGTGACCTCTACCATAGCACGTTCCCTGTTTCAAATGAAGTTTGTAGCATCTTTAGTTCATTTACAGGGACAGTCAAAAGTTTTCCGTTACATTACGGCCAATGGGAAAAAATCGTTTCAAATGATTTTTAATGGTGTTACACTCTTTCAAACATAGTAAAATTGATATTTATTTATGAAGTCCACTAAAATATGCATTCTGTTGAATATGCGGTGCAAATAATAGTTATTGTTCATTTACAGGGACACACAAAAGAATTCCGTTCATAATGGTGTAGGGGGAATTATTTGCGGTGTATTTGAAAAGATTTCAGATACTATGTTGTATCCGAATTACTGTATAAATGATTGCTCGAAATGCATTTTTAATTATGATATGCGCTTTTTTCACTATATTTATGCATACTATAAAGTGCGTATAAATGCTATAGTTCATATACAGGGCTACAGAAATGAATTCTTAAAGGTTACTGAGTGTTAGCATAAATTGCTTAAAAGTTGGTTTTAAAGGATTTGTGCACTTTTACGCTGAACTGAATTTAGTGTACTAAGACATATTTGTAGAATATAGATAAAATCATATACAGGGCCACGCAAAGAGTTGGATACATGGCCGTCTATGGGGGATATTTTCTGGAAATGTAATTTCAGTAGTTTTAAGAGTGTTTTAGTTTGAATTAAATTTTAGCTAAATAATGGCATGTAATAAAGGTACTAGGTAAACTACAGGGCTGTACGAAAGTATTCAAGTATGTTTCCATCTATTAGTATAAATTACTGAAAGATGAATTTCAACCTGTTATGTATTTTCTTGCTAAACCAAATTTTCCAATTATATAGTATATATATCAACTTACAGATCAAATACAGGGCTGTTCAAAAGAATCGGAATACATATTTGGCTATGGACGGTAACTACTGAAACCAGTTTTTCAGATGTTTTAAGCGTTTTATAAAATGTTTACTTAGTTATCTTATTTACCTTGTTTCCCTAAATAACGAAGTTTTGTTAAAACATTCAGGAAGTGTTGGAAAGTGTTGTAATGTAGGAGACTATGGTATACTTTAATAATAAACACAGTTGATAAATGAAGAGGCCATCGGTTGGTTTTTCTTGATTTAATATCACATTCACAAGACACAAATTTACGAACACAAAACACAAAATATAATCGTGGTAACAATTTCTACTTTTTTAACTACATCACTCGTCGAGTCACCTTCACAACCAAAAAAAACACTCTGCGCGCTCACTCCAGCTTCTCGCTTCGGAGTTCGAAAGAACAGAACAATCTTCTATCCTCAGTTGACTACCGCCATCTATCGGTGGAAAAAATGTTAGTTTTCTGTAATGAATTAGTTCTTTACAGACTCCTCCCCACCTGGAGAAAACTTTTCACCGTCGACGGGGAAAAGTTTCTTTGTGAATTATTGCTTTCAAGCACCAGTTCCAAACAAAATTTAGTACCGTGAACCACAACTGACTTATTCCCACCATGAAAACATAAATATATAAAATACGAATAAAATTTATAAATATTCAAACATTATACTCAAGATACAAATGAAAAACAATTTACACATATTCAAAACAATAAATTCAAATTTAACTGTTATACAAATTATCATATTTACATATTAGCATTCTAATCAAACTTAGGCTTTTAGGGCTCGACTCAAACTATCAGCATTCTGATGATGTTTTCCCTTTTTATGAACAATTTCATAATTAAAGGACTGTAAAAGTAAGGCCCATCTTAAAAGTCTAGGATTAGTTCCGCTGTTTTTATCTAACCATACTAAGGGGTTGTGGTCCGTCTGGATCTGAAATTTTTGATGTCCATCCAAATAGCATCGTAGTTTTCGCACTGCAAACACAATAGCAGCACATTCTTTTTCGGTGGTACTAAAGTTTCGTTCGCTGTCTGAAAACTTTTTGCTCAAATACAATATAGAATGTTCTTCATGATTTTCATTCAGCTGGGATAACACTATACCAATTCCCAATTTTAAACCATTACACTGAAAGATGAAAAAAGTCAAGACTATATAAGACAGGATTTTCAGACCTCTGGTCAGATCTAAAACTGAAATATATTTAGCTGAAGACACTTTTTCTATTAACTGGTCAATGTTGGGCAAAGGATAAAATTTTGTGCGAGTCACTTTATTTAAACGGTGATAATCTATGGAAGGTCTCGCTTCTCTGCCTGGAACTTCAACCAAAATTAACGGAGAGGCAAAGTCAGATTCACCTGGCTCAATGACTTCCAGTTTCAGCATTTTCTCGACTTCGGCCTTAAGGATTTCCGTTTGTCTAGGCGACATTTTATAAGGCCGGGCACAGATTGGTTTTTCTGATTCCAGCTCAATATCATGTTCAGCTAGATTCGTGCACCCTGGTTCAGTCGAAAAAGAGTCAGCATATTTTCCAATCAGTTGTCCTAATTCTTCTCGTTGACTTTCATTTAATCTGTTGTTTTTTTGTATGTCTTGCAATACTTCTAACAACGCATTGTCATTATTTTCCTCATCCAATTTAGGAATTTCATCCTCTTCTTCATCATTAGAGGTTGTTTTTATAGTCAGTAAATTTATACTTTCAATTTTTCTTTGATGGTAGGGCTTTAACATATTTACGTGATAAACTTGGGACTTCTTTCTCTCTGGATCGCAAATAACATAGTTAGTTTCTGACAATCTCTTTATTACTTCTCCAGGTCCTATCCAACTAACTGAAAGTTTATTTGGTTTGGACGGGGCCACAATTAAAACTTTATCTCCCTCTTTAAACTCTTGTTTTCTGGCTTTTATATCATACCAATATTTTTGGTTTTGTTTCTCTTTTTCCATATTTTCTGCAGCGAGCTCTTGGCATTTCTTCATTCTGTTCATTAAGTCAAATACATAGGATATCACACTATCTTCTTCTATCTCTTGCTCAGTCAATTTTTCATAGAGTAGCATCATTGGAGTTCTTAAGTTCTGGCCATGGACTTGTTCTGCTGGACTGAACCCAGTGCTATTGTGAGTTACAGTTCTTAATGCAAAAAGGGTAGGAGGCAGTACTTTCTCCCAATCAGCTCCAGATTCTAAACAAAGTACTCTGAGTATCCGTTTCAAAGTCCTGTGCATTCTTTCAACTGGATTACTTTGTGGATGATAAACCGAACTTCGCACAACTCTAACTCCAAATTTCTCTAAGAATTCCGTTGTAAGTACACTCATAAATGACTTTCCTTGGTCAGTTTGTAGTATACGAGGAAATCCAAGTCTACTGAAAATTTGCAATAAAGCATCAATAATCGTCGTAGAATACAAATTAGGTGTAGGAACCGCATCAGGATATTTCGAAGCTAAACAAATTACAGTTATTATGTATTTGTTGCCTAGTGTACTGACAGGTAAAGGTCCACAAGCATCAACATTTAGCTTTGTAAATATTTCTGAAATAACTGGAACAATCTGTAAAGGTGCTTTCTTTTTGTCTTGAGGCTTTCCAACTCGTTGACAGTAGTCGCAAGTTCTTACATAATCTTCGATATCTTTAAAGCAATTTGGCCAATAAAAAGTCTTAAACAAAGCATCTTTAGTTTTAGCTACCCCCAAATGAGTTGCAACAGTTTCATGACAAAATTTTTTTAACTGCTCACGAAACCTTTCCGGGACAACTAATAATTTTCTTTCAGTACCATTCCTATCTTTTCTTTTATAAAAAAGCATATTTTTCTCCAAAATAAATTTGCTATTTTTCTTTTTAGCTTCTTCGATAAGAGGTTTTAGCTCTTTGCTCTTCTTTTGTTCTTCAGAAAATGTCTTAGGAGAAGTTTTTATAAGCTCTTGTACTGAGACAGTTTGACATACTGGCAAAATTGAGTCTTCTTGGTTTTCTAACTTCTCTTCTTCTGATTTATCTTTGTCTTTTTTCGCTTCCATTTTTTTGTTTTCTCTTTCTATACTATTGCTATGATTCTTTTCTACAGTTTCATCAGAAATTTCGTGCATTTCAGGTTCTTCATGAGAAACCTTCTCTGCTTCCAGAATTTTCTTCTGAGCTTTGGTTTGAACAGCATTAATCATATGCTCTTTCACTGCCTTTTCTTCTTTACAATGTTCAAATAAAGCGGCTGTTTTATTTCCTAACAAATATCTTCCTAAATCTACAGAGTCTCTTGAGACAGCAGCTTTAGTTATCACATGTCCCATTTCACAGTCTAATTCAATCTCTGCAAGAGGTAAACAGAATAGACCATCGTGTAAGGGCACCCGTACCCACACTTTTTCGTTCAGATACATATGCGGTTTGACATACCTTTGTGCAATTAAATCTATTGTCGCACCCGTATCCCTTAAAATTTCCATTTGTACGCCGTTTACTTTCCCCACACTAAGATAAGGCGTTATTGACGAATCTTGTTCAACTCCCACCTTAACATGAGAAATGATTTCTGGCGATTTCTTAAGTTTATCACATTGAGGACGAAGATGAGTGCTTGATCCACATTCGTAACAACGTAACGTTCTCTTCTTATCAAATTCTCTTTCTCTATGATTCCCAGTTAGTGATTCTGATTTAATTGGCAATTTAGGCTTATTATCCTTACTTTCTTTCTTGTAGTCAAAGTTATTTGAATTTTTAAATTGGGATCGAAAATTAGACATGGTCTTTTTCGGAAGTTCTTTCTTTTTAAAACTTTCTTTGATACTTTCATAGTCATCCAGTTTCTTAGCCAAATCTAAAGGTGTCACAAAATTTAACCAATTGTCTAGAAAATGTTCTTTTGTTTCCGCGGGCACTCGAAACTTTAACTGTTCTGTAATAATTAAATCTTTAAGTTGATCAAACTTTTCAACACCTAATTCTGTAATCCAGGCTGCAAAATAACTAGTGAGTTCCTGCGCATAATTCCTCCAAGATTTGTCTGGCGTTTTATGATGCCGATAAAAACATTGCTTCAGTTTCTCGCTATTCAACTTATATCTTTCTAATATAAGATTTTTAACAAAATCGTAGTTAATCGCATCTTCAGGCGATTCCCTGGCTAACATGTTTGTAACCTCTGTGGGCAAAACAGCTAACAAGTATGCAACCCATTCACTCTTCGAAACTTTAGCCATCTCTGCTCTTCTCTCAAAATTAATTAAAAAGAGACCCATCTCATCAGATTTTTCGTCGAATTTTGAAACAATTTGTGCCAACTGTATTTTTGGTCCGACATCAACCTTTCTTCCTGATCCATCGTTCTGTTCAGAAGTTCTTTGCAATTGCTCCAATTTTTTTAATTCTAGTTCATGTTCATGAGCTTCCTTAGCCATACGTTCTTCCCTTTCTTCTTGTCGAATTCTTTCTTCTTTTTCTTTCTCTTCTTTCTCTCTCTCTTCTCTCGTTTTCCTGTCTTCTATTATTCGGTCTAACATGAGTTTAACCTCTTCTTCCTTGTAAACTTCACTTTCAACAATAATTTTCTTAATTTCTGGAATCTTTTTCGAAAGATCAACTTCCAATTCCAATTCATCACAAATTTCCAACAAGTCTGCTCTTCTAGCTTTTGCTAAATATGCCATCTTAATTTTAGATAAACCGAAACAAAATCAGAATGCTTAATTTCTAATTAATAGAACTCAGAAGTCTCCTACTTAAACTAGCAACAAAACTTTTAAGCCGATATAATAAATTTTAATTAATAAAGCAATTCTAAAATCCACCTCTATCAAATTCTTAGTAAATTAAACACTGTGCAACTTTTAAAACAAATTAAATAAGTAAATATGTAATTGTGTCGAAAATACAATTAAGATGATAAAAGAATTTTTTTTTTTTCAACATTCAGAACTATATTTTATTCAATAAACACACTTATTTCAAAAACAATAATTAAATTACGCAATTAAAATTAAACCAATCAAACTAAGTAAATACGAGAATTTTTCTTAATTCTCAACCCTTTTTATGCAAGCATAACAAATTACTCGCAAAAAAAAATATTTAAAATAACCCACTTAACATTTTCATTTCTTTACATGAAAAGAGTAAATTACAAAATATTCAACTCAATTTCTTTTTCCAAATGAAAATAACACTTTTATCTTTTACTCGATACTTATCAAGTTTTTATTTTTTTACCTAAACTCAACAAACAAAACAGAATTATTTATTTTTCCGTTTTAAACTCAATAACTTTTTTCTTTAAAAATTAACAAAACAAATATCAAATCCACATTCATTTTGCAATCAGAATCAAAGAACGAAAATATCATCTATTCTATTTTTAGAATAACTAAATAATCAAATAAAGAAAAAAAAAAAAAAACAGAATTCATCTGCTTTCCAACAATTTGTCTTTCGAACTTTGTAATTTTGGCATTGATCCAAATAACAAAACGGTAAGATAGAAATTTTATTTTTTTCAAAATTTTTTTCCTTTAAAGAATGAAATCATACCATTTTAACATTTTATTCAAAAGAATTATTACCATAACTATCCCCAAAAATATATAAATAAACTTTATTTATTATTATTTCAACTTTAAGAACAGATCTTAATATTTCTAAGATAAAATGCCTAAGAACACAATATTTTATAAAGAGAACAGCTTAATGAAATAATTTTCAATATTATTCAAATTTTTTTATTTGATTTGATGGGAATAAGTTCAGTATATATCAGTACATGAAATATGCCCAATTAATCCGCGCTTTCTCTAAAGCTTGAAATTAATTTACGCAAGCAATTAAATCTAGTTAATCCAGATTAAAAGAAATTTAATCGATAACAGATGATTCATGGTACTAATAAATACAAAAATATGGAACTGGCTTACTTGCTAGTTGCATCTTTACTTAAGAACACTGGTCATTTTTTCACCATGGAATCCGTACCGAGCTGCCACCATCTTTACTCGTCTGTAATGTAGGAGACTATGGTATACTTTAATAATAAACACAGTTGATAAATGAAGAGGCCATCGGTTGGTTTTTCTTGATTTAATATCACATTCACAAGACACAAATTTACGAACACAAAACACAAAATATAATCGTGGTAACAATTTCTACTTTTTTAACTACATCACTCGTCGAGTCACCTTCACAACCAAAAAAAACACTCTGCGCGCTCACTCCAGCTTCTCGCTTCGGAGTTCGAAAGAACAGAACAATCTTCTATCCTCAGTTGACTACCGCCATCTATCGGTGGAAAAAATGTTAGTTTTCTGTAATGAATTAGTTCTTTACAGTGTTTCATAATCTATGCTTAACGCATGATTTTTCTTTCTTGTTTTATATAGCGAGCACGATTTAAGGGAAAAAGACAAAGATAAGAAAATTTATTATTTCTGTATTCTAAAAAAAGTCCCGCTGCCGCAAATGAATTTTTTATGATCGGAGGTCTTTCTTCTCTAATATTAAATAAACGACTCCATACAAAAATATGAAAATGGGAATATAGTATTATAGAAAAATGTTTGATAAAAACGCTGAGGTAGGCCGTCTTTAAATCGAGCAATTATTTTAAGAGCTATTTAATGTTAAATTTGGTAAAAATTGTTCCCTTAAAAAAGGTGAACAAAAATTACACATAGGAATTCAATCATTTTTCCTAAGGCTATACGTTACAACCTTGGGGATAGATTGCATTTTTTCCCCCAACATTTCAAAAAATATTTATATTTTAGAAAATGTTATTATTTAAAACTTGTTGTCAATTGTAAAAGCAGTGCAAAGAACGCTATTTCATTTAAATAAAAAATTTATTTACACGTGACTAGGAAAATATTGAAAATTATGTTGTAAAAATTGCATTTACACGTGAATATTGAAAAAGAACGAAAACTTTAAAGTGATAAATTCATTAATATGCGTTAAAATCAGTAAATGGGGGAAATTAAATCATAACGTCATATTTAAAGTGGTCAAATAATAACATCGCCAAACAGTTTAAATTTAAAAATAGATTTACACGAGATATTTATTTCCTATTTCGAGATGATCTTTTAAACTATTGTTGTCAATTATAAGACAACGCAAAAACAACAATTCCTTTCTAACAATAAAAGTATCTTCATGTGAATATTAAAAAGATTGAAAAAGAAAACTTGGGATGAGACGAACATTCGACCTCTATTTCGTAGGTATTATTCTTTGAAATAAGAGTGTAATATACAATTAGTGTGAATAGCCCGTGAGCTCAATGGCATCAGTTTAAGTGGGCACTTTTCTTTTTATTATATTCTTATTACTATATTTCCACTCATTCTCTACTCTTAGGTAATTCCAAACGAAGTTAATTTAAAAACATTGTAGACCTAAGGGATAGTATAAAGTATAGAGATAGATAGTAGAGGTAAGCTATAGAAATTTATTCTAAAAAGGGCTCCGAAAGCTTAAAATAAGTTTGAGAATCACTGGCGTAAACACGAAAATAAATATGTATTTTTTTATACCAGTAAGTAAGACTTATGTAGTCCTATGCATAAAATAGTACTTGTTGCAGCCAGGGTTGTAATTTTAACCGGTCAAAATTGATTTTGACCAAGACACTGGATAAAAATGGTTTTAACCGTCCAAAATTGGTCAAAAGTGGTCAGAAATGGTCAAAACTCTTAAAAATGGTCCTAATTTTAATAATTATTTTTTCTTTGCAATTAAAATTAACTTAATAAGTAATAAAAGTAAGAGGCAGTTAAAAAAATAATACACTGATAAGTTAAGGAGGCTCATTAGTGAAATATGCTTATGCAATACAATAAGAAAGCTAGATCCATAATTGCCCTATCATTGTTAATTGTGTATCAACAGGGAAAAAAATCATTCTTCCTTTCAGCTGTTGATACAGGGGCATTTAAAAAAAACTGCCCAGTATTGATTAAAACTAGCAGCTGATGCTAAAGAAGAGGTAGAAAACAAGTTTGCTTGTAAAGTAAGAAGTTTTGTAAGTGACAATGAAAACAAGATGAAATGCATGAGAGAAGATTTTCAAAATGCATATAGAGACGAACTGTTTATTTCTTATGGATGTGCTGCGCATTACTTGAATTTAGTAGGACAAGATATTACAAACAAAAACAAAATTAATTCAATAATGAAGCATGTTATTGAAATGAAAAATTGCAGATGAGCATGAAGATAATATTGATGATAACATTGTTAAAATCATTAACGATGAATACAAAAAAGTAAAACATTTATAAAATTAACTTAAGCCTATTTCCCTTGCTTTACATAAACTTGAAAAGAAAGATGCTACTATATCTGATGCATGCGACGAATGGTTAAGATTGCTAAAAGAAAAAGATCTTGAAACTTATTCTAAAACGATACAGTCTCAATTTAATGAAAATGTTACCCCAGTTCATTTTCTGGCCCATATGCTGAATCCTGTCTACATGAGTAAAAGTATTGATGAAGAGAATCAAAACATAGCAAGGCAGTGGTTACACGATAATATTGATCCTACCTTTTTGCCTCTTGTGATTGTATTTCAACCATAATCCTCACCATATCCAAAATCCTATTTTTCTGAATAAAAGATACAATTGGGCCTGATGCCTGGTGGGCAGCAATGAAGAAAGTTAAAGGCATTGATATAAAATTTGTTGAATTCACATTACATCTAATGAACTGTTGTGCCAGTTCATCATCAACTGAAAGATTGTTTTCTAAATTTGGAATAATCCAAAAATAGATTATGAAACCATCTAAGTTTAGAGACAACTGCAAAACTTGTTACTTATAATCATTTTTTAAATTCAACACAACTTACATATAAAAATAAAAGAGCTTGTGTATAAAAAATAATTAAAACATTTGTATTGTATCTTGGTGTTATGTTATTTATGTTATGATTTTTTTAATTTGGTATTTGCTGGTGTTATGTTACTTATATTATGACATTTTTAACAAATGTTAACTTAGTTTTTAACATATGCTAGTAAAACATATTTGATTAGTAGTAAATAAATTGAATAGCCAATTTCAGTGGTCAAAATGGTCAAAATTGATTTTGACCAGGACGGTTAAAACCGGTTTAAACCACTGGTTAAAACCACTATGGTTAAAACCGAGACAACCCTGGCTGCAGCTGTTATTCAGAACGGGTGCCTTAATTTAGAAAAAAAAAAAATTGAATCATACACACGCACCTATGTGCACAACAGCCTCGTATAGGCCACTGGTTTCATACAACCAATAGAACCTATTTTTACACGCTTTCTTTTAACTTACAATTCTGTTTGTATGAGTCAAATCTTGTGACTCATTTTTCAGCCACTTCCTGTTGACATATGAAATTTTGAATGTACAGAAAACCTCCCTGTGCGACTACCTCCATTAAGCGACCACCTCCCTGAACGACCATTTTTTCATGGAACGAAATTGATTCCCATACGCTCAATACTCATTTTACCTCCATTCAGAGACCAACCCAGTTGAACTCCTTCCATGAGCGACCCATTTCTTTGAAGAAAATGAAACAAATTCCGTTTTTTCCGTGTCGCTTGCGGAAGGTTTTATTGCAAAAATAATTCTGGAAGGCGCATTATTGATCAAACTTCTAAACTAAGTTTAGAATTTTTTTTTATTCCGGTAACTTTTAGGTGTTTAAACCCCTTTGTGCCTTTTTAGGCAATGAATTGAATTCTGATGACAAATTAATAATGACTGTCAATAAACGCCTCTGCCCTATTCTGTCATGAAACTCTCCAAGAAATAGATAAATTAATGAAATCGTCATTATTGGTTCCCGTCCAAAAAAATTGCTTTTATTGACTGAACTTCGAAAGGTCTTGGAAATAAAAGTTATAAAAGATAAAACCGTAAAATCAAAACAAACGTCAATGTATTCATTTTTTAAAGTCTGCAGTCATTAACTTTTGTTTTGATACTTAAATTTTCATATTTTTTCCTAATGTGAAAAATAAATTTTAGTCACATTAATTGTTACCTTTTTCCAACCATTAAAATCTAGATTTAAACATGACCTCCATGAAGAGACCACCTCTCGGAGCGACCCATTTTTATTGGAACGGAACGTGGTCGCTTTAGGGAGGTTTTACTGTATATATATTCCCGAGGGCAATACATGAATTGAACATTGATTTTTTTAAATTCGATCCCTAAGAGGAGAAACGGGGAGGGAGGGGGGGGGGGGATTTAAAATAAAAAAAATAAATGGAAACAAAATCTTGAAACTTGGCGTGCCTATAGTATAACTAAAATTAGTAAACATGTTCAAATTAGTAAACATGTTCAAATTAGTAAACATTTTCAAATTAGTAAACATTTTCAAATTAGTAAACATTTTTAAAATTCGACACTTAAGGGGGAAAACTCTGTTTTCGAAAGACGTCGCAAAAACACTACTTTAACACTACTTAAACTTAATGGTTACTCGATTGATTTCCGATGGAGAAATCTGTATTAGCTTCAACAATGAGTATTTGTTGAAAAGTACTAATGGCAGGGTTACCACAATAGCGTCAACTTTTTGGACAACTTGGCGAAACATCGCCAAATTTGGCGACAAAAATAAGTTGCCATATAGGAGTTCAACTTAGCGATAGCTGGCTAATTTGGCGAAATTCGCATTTAAATCAATAAATCAATATTTTTATATTTTTGTGAAATCTAATGAAAGCATGTTTTTTTTTTTTTTTTAGTTTTTAGCTCACAGGCTATCAAAGCCTGAGAGCAAATGTCCCCGCAGGTTCTGTATGTACGTATGTATGTACCTGTATGTACGTAACGCGATATCTTTTGATAGAAACATCCGATTTGCTTCAATTTTTTTTTCTAGGTTCATTCTGATAAGGCTGGGGTTTTTTTGGTGGTTCATTGGTTAAGTATAAAAGGGGAACGGGGGTTAATTACCCCTTAACTTAGATAAAAGGGTGTTTCATGCAGAATTATCAGATTTGCTTCAAAATTGGTATACCGGTTAATTCTGATAAGGCGCTTTCCCTGATTAGATTTGGATGTTTATTGTTTAACTATAAAGGGGGCAACATGGGGCTAATGTCCTCCTTAATTTAGATGAATGGGTTTTTCTATCCGATTTGCTTCAAATTCGGTATACTGGTTTATTCTGATAAGGCGCTTCCCTGATTAGATTTGAAGGTTCATTGGTTAAGTATAAAGGGGGGAAACGGGGGGGGGGGCTAATACCCCCTTTAATTTAGATAAATGTGCTTTCTATCTGATTTGCTTCAAATTTGGTATACCGGTTTATGCTGATAAGGCGCTTTCCCTGATTAGATTTGGATGTTTATTGTTTAAGTATAAAGGGGGCAACATGGGGCTAATGCCCTCCTTAATTTAGATGAATGGGTTTTTCTATCCGATTTGCTTCAAATTCGGTATACTGGTTTATTCTGATAAGGCGCTTCCCTGATTAGATTTGAAGGTTCATTGGTTAAGTATAAAGGGGGGAAACGGGGGGGGGCTAATACCCCCTTTAATTTAGATAAATGTGTTTTCTATCTGACTTTCTTCAAATTTGGTATACCGGTTTATGCTGATAAGGCGCTTCCCTGATGAGCTTTGGGGGCTCGTTGGTTAAGTATAAAGAGGGGAATCCGGGGGGGGGGTCATACCTCCATTTAATTTAGTTTTCGACGGGCATTATTTTTTGAAATAAGAGTATAATATACAATTAATGTGAATAGCCCGTGAGCTCAATGCCATCAGTTTAACTGGGTACTTTTCTTTTTATTTACGTTTTAAATTATACATATTTTAGTTAGGTAAACAGATTCAACCAATAACATTTTCATTGACTATTTAAATAGAAAATATGATTTTCATATACTATTTTTTGCTTGTTATGTATGTGAAATAATCACGTCGAATGATACAGGATTTCTCGGCAAAAATTGAATATTATCACTCTAAAGTCTTTGTCGTCACAAACACTTATCTCCTTTAAGGATTCTTTAAAAAGGTGATATCGGCGAGCTCGACAGATAAGTCAATTTCGTGATTCAGTTTTGGTGCATAAGTTTTATTCGTTTTGGAATCGCCTCCATCATGGTTATCGCCCAAGAAAAATATTCTAGGAACATTACGGAGATCTATACAATAGTAAGTGTCATAAATTTGGTTACACTAATAAGATATTTATAATTTTTAGGTGCATTCGTAATTATATAAATACGTAGCACCTATAGTCGTCGTTCGGCCCGTCTGTCTGTCCGTCCATCCGCACATAACAGAGCAAAAACTACACAACCGAATGGTCTGTTTTGATGAATGGTCGGATTGAAATTGTTGCAAAAATTTGTCGGGTCATTTCAAATTTTATGAAAATCGGATGTATAGTTTGATTACTGGGACAATCAAAAGTTTTCCGTTACATGACGGCCAATGGGAAAAAATATTGCAAGTGCATTTTAAGGATGTTACAGCTTTCCGAATGGTCTGAAAATTTAAATATATAATTATTGCAAAATTCTGTTGAGTCATTTCAAATTTTATCAAAACCGGATGTATAGTTTAATGACAGGGACAGTCAAAAGTTTTCCGTTACATTAAGGCCATTGGGAAAAAAGGGCATTTGAATGATGTGACAGCCTTTCGAACAGAATGAAATGGATATGCACTTACGAAGTGCACTAAAACATACATTCAGTACACTATGCGGAGCAAAAAATATTTTTAGAACTTATTATAGTACGAACGCACCTCATTTGCCACGTTTGACAAGCTATTTCCAACTTGTTTTTATTTATGCGTCTTTGAGAAAGATAAATTACATGATAGAAATTAGATGTAAATTAATAAAGCTCTTCATACGTTTTGTTTATTTTTATTCCAACGCATGTTAAGTATAATTTTGAAAACCTTTATATCCGTAGTTACAAACTCAAAATTGGCTGAATATTACATTCATTGTAAATATTTTTAATGTATAATGACGCTATAGGTTTAATATCATATTCTTGTTGGAAATATTTATAACGAAATGCCAATATTGCAGAAATATTAGCTTTATGTAAGGACATTTTGAAATAAAATGCTAAATATTGGAAAAATATTCGCTTTATGTTGAACAATTTTTGCACTGAAATGCCAATTGTAGAAATATTGACTTTGTAATAAATATTTTTGTACAAATGCCAATATTGCAGAAATATTGGCGTTTTGTTGGAAATGAATGTCAATATTGCGCCAAAATTGGTTTTATTGATTTTGTATTAACGCAATATTTCTTGTCAATATTAGCAACATTTTTGCATTGAAGTACTAAGATTGTAGAAATATTGACTTTACGTTGCACTTTATATTGCAAAATATTGGCGTTATGTTGGAAATATAATGGCATGTCAATTTTGCGCCAAGATTGAATTTATTGACTTTGTATTATCACAAAATTTCTTGCCGATATTGGAACCATTTTTGAGCTGAAGTGCCAATATTCTAGAAATATTGGCTTTATATTGGAGAAATATTGCCGTTATGTTAGAAATATCTACAATTCAATGTCAATATTGCTACAAACTCGGATTTATTGACTTTGTATTAGCATAAAATTTCTTGTCAATATTGGCAGCATTTTTGCACTGAAATGCCAAGATTGTAGAAATATTGGCTTTATGTTAGACATTATATTGCAGAAATATTGGAGCTATGATGGATATATTTAAAATTAAATGATAATATTGCGGCAAAATTCCATGTATTGACTTTGTATTAGCACAATATTTCATGACAATATTGGCAAAATATAAACATATCAGTATTTAGCCAATGCCTCAATACTTAGCCAAAATGTGGGCAGTATACCCTTAAAATTTTTGTGCTGCTAGGGATATACTGAGTTTGTTTAATTAGAAGATATATAGGCAATTTTTTTAAACCAAAGGTTATACTTTTTACATATTTCAGTCATTATACAGATAAAATAGGGGGCTCTGCCCCCTATGATCAACGCTCGCCAATCCCCCGTTCAGACACCGCAGACTCTTAAAAACACGCTAATTTGATCTGCTTTAAAAAGATTCCGAAGATGGAATTATAATTAAACGGCCAATGGTGATCTCTCTGTAATCAGGTTTCCATTCATTTCCCTTTGACTGAGGAATTTTAAGACCGAATCAGCTGTTATTGAGACATCTGATGGCTGTTTTAGTGACTGATTAAATAAAATCAGCTAATTTTTTTTAATTAGCTTAAATAACATGAACTAAGTAAACAATGTTGTTTCCTCCCGGAAATTTTAGCAACACTAAGAAAATTGTTTTTAATCTGACGTAATTTTCACCAAATTTCTCTTTTTAATATTCACGTGAAAATACTTTCTTTATATTAATACATGGAATTTTTTTCCCCAGGGTGAAACATTTGCCTTGCATACAGTATTTCAAATGAAAATCAAATTTCAAAATAATTGCTTAAAAGCCGCAAAGGCCAACATAGTGAAAAAGATTCCATGCCGGGACTCGAACCCAGCAGGGAATGTGTTTCACTATGTTGGCCTTTGCGCCTTTTAAGCAATTAGTTTGAAATTTGATTTTCATTTGAAATATTGCATGCAAGACAAGGCGAATGTTTCACTATAAAACAAAAACAAAAACAAAACAAAAAAAAAACAAAAAAACGTGTATTAATATAGTTTCAATCGATGCTGGATTTAATTAGCTTTCGTGTTGTTTGCTCCGTGTCGGTGGCGCACGAGAAATATTCCATCTTGTGCTGCGTTTGTAGCCTTGCCAACATATAATAGTGAGAAATTTTCCATGCTGGGTATCGTTCCATGTGGTTTAGTCGGTAGAACGTCCGTGCGCTATACTGACGGCCCGGGTTCGAGTCCCGACATGGAATCTTTTTCACTATGCCTTTGCGCCTTTTAAGCAATTAGTTTGAAAGTTGATTTTTATTTGAAATACTTTCTTTATTTCAAAAGAAATATTATTATTTGCGCTATTAGCATTGGCTACAATAGTTAAAAAGACCATTTCGAAATATGAAATAAATCACACGTGTAAATATATTTTTAAATTGAAACCGTTTGTCAATATTATTTGGCCATTTTAAATATGATGTAATTTTACTTTTATTGCCCATTCATTTCTTTTCACACATAATAACGCAATTATTATTTTAAAGTTTTCATTCTTTTTTAATATTCACGTGTAAATACAATTTTTATGACGTAATTTTCCCCATTTCCTGCTTTTAACACCTGACCATTTAATAATTATTTTAAAAGTTTTCTTTTTGTTTGTAATAGTCTCACGTGTTAATACAATTTTTGAAAAGAAAATATTATTCTTTGCGCTATTTTTACTATTTGGCAACAATTTAAAATAATGACCTTTTATAAATGTAAAAAAAAAAAAATCTCTTGAAATGATTTAAATTGAATAAAAAAGTGAAAAAAAACCCTTCATAAAAATAAGTCAAATTAAAAAAAATAAATAAATAAGTACATTCTGCACACCACAAGGTTGTCAAGTGTCACCCTTTATGTACTGAATTATGAATTCATGAAAATTTTATCTTCTAAAGCATTTTTCGTGAATTGCTTAAACTACATTAGAAGATTTATATAATCATTTAATACATTTTAGAAGGATTTAGATAGATTCATTAAATTTAAATTTATAGGGATTTTGTGCACTATTTATAACCTCACTCAAATCTTTTATTTTAAATAATTTTCTTAGTATTTTGTAGAATTATGAAATGTACTTATAGAATGTTCTTACAATAGAAATATTTCCGAAATGAAAAATGCCCCGCCCCCCCCATCCCAACGCCAAGAAAGCTGAAAAGATGCAAAGGCAAAAGGAATCATTCTTTTAAAAATATTTTTGTTCTGTGTAACCCATCATGCTTTTGGAACAAGATAAAGTAATGTATCTCTAACTCATTCTAAACTGTATTACAACTCATCGATGTATTCAATGAATTTTATAACAAGTTATTTTAATGGTACTTATAAGTACCGTCAGTAGATAAAGGGTTAAGAAGAAAAGATGATTAAATTCCTATGCGTAGTTTTTGTTAATATAAAACTTTTTAGACGGAGCTATTTTGACCGACTTCAGCATTCAATAGCTCTTAAAATAATTCGTCTATTTAAAAACTGCCTGCTTCAACGTGTTTATCAAATATTTTTCTATAATGCTACCCATTTTTATTATAGTTTTGTATGCAAAAGTTTTCTTAATATTAGCGCAGAAAGACCTCCGGTTACAAAAAAATCATTTGCGGAAGTGACACCATTAGTTACTTTTTTAGCACTTTCCAACATAACAGAAAAGTGTTTATGACTTCGGTTTGTCTGTATGCCGTCTGTCTGTCCGTACTCTCGCGAAAATTGACTCGGATTGACATGTAATTGATATATGAGGCATTGTCACATAATTTTGACTATTAAGTCCCTGAATAATATTTTTTGTTTTAGTACATATTCTTGGGATATTTTTATTTCTTATACTGTAAAACATCCCATTGCACGACTGTATAACAATATTAACGAGATTAATAAATTTTGGACGATGTTGGTGCTTCAAATAGACCACGAAATTCCTATACCGTCCCGTGTCCTTGATGCTGATTTTTAAGTTTGGCGCTGTCTGTATAAGATTGTTTCAGTAATTCGATGTCATTTTTTCCCCCGAAACTGGGACTATAGTTTTATATAAATAGATAGCCAAAAATTAACCTGGCCACATTTTTACGGTTGTTATTATTTTTTTAACTCTGTCCCTGGATCTTAGATTCCTTATCGTCCCTCTTGCTAAAATGATACAGAAAATCACTTCAGATGCAGCCACAGAATTTTTTAAAACTTTTTCTCGTGCGGAAGTATACTAGAAATTTTTCGACAGGAAATTGACTGTAGAATTTAAATCAGCATTTCAATATCCATTTCAAGCATCGTGGCTTTATTTTATGGGTAGTCTTACCGTCCCCAATATTTATTCCTGCACTTTTGGAGGTAAATTAATTTTTTTCTAATTTAATTCAATGTAAATAACTGTTGCCAAAAATCAAGGAACATTGTGGCTATCATTGAGTCTTAACATGATTTGCCAAAAAATAGGCGGGCATTAGCTTGCCGTCCCTTTTTTTTCCCTTACCGCCCCCTTTTTTTCTTCCTTACCGGCCCTTCTTTAACATCCCTTTAAGACAGTGTTATACCAAAATTTTGTACTAAAAATGCTACTTTGTTATTATTTCTTATTTGAATGTTCTGTATGGGCAAATTCATTAATATGTAAAAATTTAGAAGAAAATAAAATGTTATAGTGGTAAAATGGTAAGGAAAATTAAACTCGCAAGTTAAACTTAAACCTCAGTTAAATAAAAAAAAAAAATGGTCGCTGCTGACCATTTTTTTCCTTATATTGAATTAATTCATTAAGACATTCTTCTATAAGTTTAAAATGTTATTTTATTAAGTTTAATTTCACCAGATTTTTATTTCTGAAAGTTAAAATTTTGTGAGAATGTCGCATGTGTCATTGAGGCTTACCATGGCATATTCTGTATTGAAAATGAAACATGTACCAGACACAGTTCATTGAGAGGGCACTCAAAATTATCCCATTTTATTATGGTTTATGGAGGAAAACAATTTGCGGTGTATTTTAATAGCGTTACACCATTTTAAACGTAATAAAATTTTTATACATTATTAAGGGGCACAAGAAGATGGTTACTATAAAATAGGTTATGTACTTACTGCACGCGTACAGGGGAACTCAAAAGTATTCCGTTATATTATGGTCTATGAAGAAAATTCGTTTGCGGCGTATTAAAATGATGTTACTCTGCTAGAAACGTAATGGAATTGATATGAATTTCTGAGGTGCACTAAAACATGCTTTCTGTAGAATAGGTGCAAAGTATTTACCATCTATTGGCAGGATCACACAAAAGAGTTCGGTTATATACTACGGGGAAAAACAATTCACATATTATTTTAGTTATATTGAACTATTTCAAACAGGATGCAATTAATATACATTACTCACGTTTACTACAAGATTCTTACAATAGAATAGGATGCACATTGTATTTATCGTTCATTTACAGGGCCACATAAAAGATTTTGTATACAATACTGTATCCAAAGTATTGTCAGTTATGGATGATTGCTGAAAGTGCGTTTTCAGTTACGGTATGCCTTTTAAGTTTAACTAAATTTTAGCACATGACGTGTCATGACGTACTGATAATGAGCGTGTGTTTTTTTTAATTTGAGTTATGTATTTTCAAGCTGAACTACATTTACTATACAAAGAGATGTTTGTAGGAAATAAATAAAATCCTTTACAGGGCTATGCAAAAAAGTGGATACATTGCCGCCTGGATAGTAACTCTTGGATCAGACAGGATTTCAGTAATTTTAAGTGTGTTTTTCCCTTAATTAAATTTCAGCTTAATATGTGGCGTGTATAAAAACCTGTAAGTAATGTACACTGCTGTACAAAAAAATTCAAATTTTCAATTGTGTTATGCGCTTTCTAATTAAACTAAATTTTAGCATACTACGTTGAATACACGCAAATCGACAGATCCTATACAGATATGCAGAAAAGAATTGGGGTACCTTTCCCGCTATGTGCAGTTATTATTGAAATCTGGCTTTCAAATGTGTTATGCGGTTTTCTAAAATATTGGCGAAATTTTGTTAAGGGGTCTCATGACTCTTACAATTGAAAAAAAAATTAAAGAAAGGACCATTTTCAACATTTAATATCTTAAAACGTATATGATTTAAAAACACAATTTTAATTGGGACAAAAGATATAAGTATGTTCTTTCATGTCATGTATTTAAAAAATTGCAAGATGCAGAATTAGTATTTACAGGGGCTTCAAACTGTCAGACATTTGTCGAGAAGAAAATGAGTATAACAGCTTACGCGCAGGATTATAAAATAAATTTTGCAACTAGAATAAAATTTTTTGTGCCTAATTATACTTCAAATTATAATAATGACCCTGAACCTAAATAAATTTGTATTTAAAGCATTTTTATATTTTTAATACCAAATTGTATTGAGCTAATACAAAATTTAGAAACTTTCAACAGTATAATCACCTAAGAAATATATTTTTTTGAACAATAAAAAGAAAATTTTAGGTTCCGTTTATACAGACTAACATGCAACATATGTTTTGAAAATTTCATGACAAAATATTCAGAAGTTTTTGATATATCCTGCTCGTTATGCCCAAAAACGTTATTTGGAGAAAAATGACTTCAAAGTTTCTGAAATGCCGATTCAGCTATTGAGCCTAAAAGCCATAACTTCTGTTCTAATGAGAATATCAAGGAAACAGTCATATAAAAATGTTCAGTAAAAATAAGAATTTAACATCTAAAAAAAATAAAAATTTCGAAAATTTTGAAGCTTTAACCCCTTCGCGACGGGAGCCTTTTACGAAATGTTTATTACTTTGCTACTGGTTTTAAAAAACAGAAGTTTGTGCCGATTCAAATCGGGAAAATGCTCGGATTAAATAAGGCAAATTTTACAGTAAAATTTTACTGGTGAGGATAAACGAGAATCCTTAGGCCTATTTCCGGCACGTATACGTGTCGCTCGTCCCCAAGGGGTTAAGAGTCCTGAGACCGCTTAAAGTAATTCTGGAAGTGTTGGAAAGTGTTTCATAATCTATGCTTGATGCATGATTTTTCTTTCTCGTTTTAGAACAGAGAGATTCTTTTAGCTAAGTTTTTTTACAACAATAAATGCATATGATTTCTGAACAATGAAATAATTAAGGTTATTACGTTTTTTATTACACGCTTTCATTAAAGTTCGTTTTGTTTGCTGTCTCTCTGGGTCAAATCTTGCAGACTTCTGACCTAAATTTTATTTTTATTACATTCGTCGAGACGTTTTCCTCAAACGTTACGCACAAAGTTTGTGGACGATGTCAGTGCGATATTCCTATAGTTTCAGGCTCGTCCCTCTTCAAGGCCAGAGTCCAGGGGTGAATCTTCTTTTTCGTTTTTGTTTCAAATTATATTCATTTTGGATTAAAAGAGTGTTACTTAGTTTTTTTTTTAAGTTATATTATACTTGTTATTCTGGTTAATTGAACTTATGTTCATCTTAACGAATAATAACTTTAAAAGGGCTTATTTAAAGTATAAGAATACATATCGAATTATTAATCGTTAGAACTGCATTTTGAAAAGGTATGACAAAAATAAAGTAAAGCATTATGCCATGCACTCTTTTTATTATTATTTTTTTTACTTTTGAGGCGCGGATTTAATTCACTCCTATGATTTATAAGGATAGAAGTTTATTTAGTCTTTTTGTTACACTTTTCAACGAAAAATGTTGATGAGTTCGGTTCATGTGTTTATTGTCTGCCGTTTGTCCGCGCTCTAACTTCTGTAAATATACTTGAATGACCACATGATGGGAATATGTTATTAAGGCTTATTGTTGGGCGTTCCCTATTTTAATGGGAGTATGTGCCCTTTATAGTTCGCTTACAGTGATATACGAAATAAATTATGTTAGATTAGGGTCTATAAAGAAAAATTGTTTGCAGTCTATTTCAGTGATATTAGACTACTTCAAACATGATGATATTTATAGGCATTACTGAGGTGCACCAAAACATCGTTTCTGTATAATAAAGAGTGCGTATCGTTCGTTTACACAAAAGAATTCACCTACAGTACTGTCTATGAGTAATAGTAATTGCTGGAAATGCGTTTAATTATTTAACTTTTTTTACTTTCTTCTACCTTTACAGGAAGAAAGTATTGGATTCGCGAAAAATTTCGATTTCCGGTATTCGACGAATTTACACGTTTTCGGGATCAAAGATCCCGAAAAACATGTTTTTATAAAGAGTCTGTCTGTCCGTCTGTATGCCACACAAATTTTGTGAGCGCTCTATCTCAAGAACTAATGATCGGAATTTAATAACACTTCAGATTAAGTTATTCCTTGATATAAATGGGTGCTGATTTTTTTTGTGTAAATCACCCAACAGAGGGCGCTGCTATGCTGAATTTTTCACGATTTTTGAAATAGCTATATCTCAAAAACTAACTCACGGATTTTCATCCAACTTCAGATTAAGTGAGTCCTTGATATAAAATAGTGCTATTTAGTTTTTGGTGTAAATCGCCCAACAGGTGGCGCTTCTATGCTGCATTTTTCACGATTTCTGCAAGAGCTGTATCTCAAGAACTAATGGATGAATTTTCATCAAACTCCAGATTCAGTTAGTCCCTGATATAAGTTGGTCCTGATCAGTTTTCGGCCAACAGGTGGCGCTGCTATGCAGATTTTTTTATTTCCGCAATATCTCTATCTTAAAAAATAACGCACGGATTCTCATCAAACTTCAGATTCAGTTAGAAGTTGACATAAGTTGTTGCTGATTAGATTTTGCTGTAAATCACCGACCAGGTGGCGCTGTTATACTGCAATTTTCAGGAAGTATTAACATCTATGAGAAAGAAAATTTTAGAATTGCCACATCCGACTAGTTTCATATATATATATATATATATTACTTAGTGTGTATAAATTCTAATGATCTTATACAGGGCTGCACAAAATATCTGTAGTACATTTTCGTTTTATGATAAAAATGGATGAAGGGGCATAATTGGGCTGTGCGTTTAACTCTCAGTCTGATATGTGCTATTATACATCAAAAAAAAAAAAAAAAAAAAAAAAAAAAAACCCTCTGATATTTTTTAGTTCAGAACATAGTGAATCATATGGAAAGAATTCTGACAAATTTTGACTGAAATAGGCTTAAAACATTTTATCTAATGAAGTTTATCGAACATGAGAATAACAGAAAAATTGATTTTCCCGAAATCGTATTTAAAGATTTATTATCTGTAGTGTTTCGCATCTATAACATTAATATAGAAGTGTCTATTAAGCTTTATGAACGTTTTTATGTAAAAAAAAAAAAAGAAAATCATGCATAGAAACATTGGTTACATTTCTCCTGACCTTCCTACGTCCACTTCGGATATTTCACTCATGACTCCCTGTTTCTTAAATAGGCCATAACCCTTATTATAGTAATGATAGGAATAAAATAAAAACAGATTTGGAATCGTAAAAGATTGCTCTTTCAAATAAAACAATAAAAGAAAATTCGAAAATTTTCTTCAAAACGGCCATTTTAATGTCATTTTAATCTTAACAGAAATAGTAACAGAATTATATAACTCTAAAAAAATGAAATAGACATTACAAAGTTTGGATGAATAAAATCTGCAATATCATAAAACAATTGTTGTTTGCAAAAGTCATTGCTTTGTTTCAAGGAAAAAATTACTTAGGCAATATAATGAACACGAACAGTATTAAAATGTCAGCTTTAAGGCACTTCACCTTAGATTAAAGATTTATAGACACTTTTACTGACATGGTTCTTGAAAATTTGCATTTTTAAAATGTTTGCTTCTCAGCTGAGACTACTCAAATGAATGCTTCTAGTCGCCAGTTAAAATATTCTGGTCGTCATTGGCGACGCGACTGCATTTGTCAGGCCTACGGTATATGATTCCATTACTTTGAAAATTGTGTAGCATTACTAAAACGCTGTTAATAGTTTTTCTCCGTACACCATTATATAACCGAATTCTTTTAAGTGACCCAGTAAAGGAAAGATGGATGCTTTGTCCACCCTGTTTTAGTGCAGTTTATAAATGTATGTCAATTTAATATTACAGTATTATATTTGAAATACTGTAACGTCATTAAAATGTACCCCGAATGATTTTTTCTCCAATTGACCATAATGTAAAATGCTGTACAGTCGTGGAGAAAAAGTAAACACCCCCTACTAACTCCTCAACAAATTATTGTAGAAGAAAGTGAGACTGATACCAAAAGATTGGAAATAAAGTCTACTTTTAAATTATGTATATGAAATTTGCTTAGGGAACCATCTACATATAAAAACAAACCCAAACTTTTTTTTTCAATAGCAGTACACAATTCTGACAGTATAAATAAATTCCCACTCTTCCATTAGCCCCAAAACAAATTTTTATTAAATTCGTACGTTTAGTTTCAGATAATTAATTATTTTAAAAGGAGCGTATTTTAGGGGCTGTATTCAAATTTGAAGTTCGGTACTCGATTGTTGAAATGCTAAAGAATGACTCTGTCACTTCTATTAATGTTTTATTTCTTACCAATAGGAACCTTTCGCTCGCTTAATACGGGTCGACTATTGCCAGCACAAATGTTTCAATAAAATGAGTAAACTATATTTCTTTCAAATTATACTTTTCTGCACATAATAGACGGCCCCTTAAACCATCATTTTGACGTTTTTTAATCATAATTCGAAAAGTACTTGGATTAAAAATTTGAAATTGAGAATTCGCATAAAAGAGGACACAATAAATATAAATCTATCAAAAAAGTGTAGGCTGCCATTAATTTTTTTTCCGAATATTAATTTCATAAATCATATTATAAAAATTTTCAAATTACAAAATTCAATGTATTTATGTTTGGGTTTTTTAGCATTATAACCACACACAAAAATGATCACATTAGGCTTATAATTTCAGGAGATATTAATAAAAATGTGAAAATGTAATTTCACATTAGGAGCTCTCCATTTCGAATGTTTATAATTATAATTCAAAAACTTATCATCCAATTATTGGCTTGAAATTTCGTTTCTAGGCATAGTTTGAATCGAATATTTAAAATCTATTGTCAAAATTGGGTGTTGCCATTGACAAAAATGAAGTTTGGTGTAGTTTTGATTTGTAGGCGCTAGACGGTCCCTTAAGCAAATTTTATATACATCACTTAAAAGTAAACTTTATTTCCAATCGTTTGGTACCAATTATACCTTTTATTATAATTAGTTGCAGAGTTATTAGGGGTGTTTACTTTTTTCTCCCCACGACTGTCAATTTATAAAATTATCACTTTAGAGGGGAAGGGCGTCTGGCACTTGATATCGTAAGATATCTGTAGGGGGAGGTGCGGTTTTTCTTTTGATATCATTATCCTTTTTGATCCAACCAAAGCTTTAATTTTTTGCTAATTTTTTTTTACGTCAAAATAGTCTATGAACTTTTTTGTTACTCTGTTATCGATTTTTATGAAAATACAAAGGTATTACTTTAAAATCATTAAATAATTATAAAATTATTTTATTCCAAAATAGGGATTATCCGAACGTTCGGCCTTTCTATTCTTGTGCGACATGTGGATAGAATGCGTAGTTAGAGAAAACCAGGTTCGAAGTGATACTTGTTATGTTTACTAGTTAAAAAATGGGGAAGAATGTTGGTCACCTGTTTTGTTGATAAGAATTTCTGCTTACCCCCTCCCCGGCTTGGGAGCAGTGCAAGAAGACAATGTTACTGTTGAATGCATTGTGTAACAAAAAGGTATATTTTTAAATATCTATGTATATATTACGCTATCGTACGTGGCACAGAAATCGCGATTATTTGTTAATTGTTTAATGGCAACGTCCAAATGAAATGCGTCTCATTGGTTATTGAGCAGTATTGAATGCATCTCCATACGTATAAGGGGGGTTACCATAGAGGGGACCCTGTTCTGTCGTCAACGTGGCAGTATATATCGCCAAATTTGGCGACCAAGATGAGTCGCCAAAAGGGACGCCAACTTGGCGATATCTCTATCTCTAATATTTCGCCCGACGTCCATTGTAAACCAATAGAGTTTACTTGCTTATAGAAAATCAACCCATTGAGATATTTTAATGCAACAAAAACTAATATTAGCTTGGGATTCTATTAATTATGTTTAAGGGAGTCCAAGTAAATAAAATTATGAATAAAAGTAACAGGATACAATGCTTATAATGCTTTCCCAATATAAATTTTAAGGGAGATCAAACTGGTCGCCAAGGGCGGCTAGTAGTGATTATATCCTTAAAGTATTATTTGCTATAAAGTTAATAAAATATTACTATTATGCTTGCAATGACTTCTCTTCATTTAAATCGGTAAAATATGTGAATAGTAAATGTATACCAAAATGTATTACAAACATACAAAAAGAAGGAAGAAAAAATTGTAAAAATAAAAAGAATCTTTAGACATTGATAACGATAGCATTAAGGAAAAGGGGGGGGGGGGGGTGTCGAGGATTGATAACGTATGATATAGTAAGGGTGGGAGGAGGTCCAAAATTGACAAAAAGTTGGTAACGCACTATCATATATGCACAGCCCCTAACAGGATTCTTTTGATTGCTTGCCCCTGTAAACGAACTATAAATGCTACACACTCCATTTTTAAAAGAGATCATGCTACAGTAAACTTCAATGACATCTATTAATTACATGGCAATCTGAGTCTATTTACGAGAGTTAGATGAACCGAAGTCAGAAACACTTTTCAAGTATATCGGAAAGTGTTAATAATAAAATCATGTAATAATAAGTTTTAAACCTTGCCAGTTTATAGTTACGCCACTCATTAGTTGTGTTCGTAATTATATAAATACGTAGCACCTATAGTCGTCGTTCGGTCCGTCTGTCTGTCCGCATATAGCAGCTCAAAAGGTACCCAATCGAATGGTTTGAAATTTAAAATGTGTAATTGTTGCATAATTTTCTCGAGTCATTTCAAATTTTATGAAAATAGGATGTATAGTTCAGTTACAGGGACAGTCAAAAGCTATCCGTTACATGACGGCCAATGGGAAAAAATGATTTCAAGTGCATTTTAATGATGTTACAGCCTTTGGGGCTGTGCATATATAACGTTATCAACTTTTTGGTAATTTCGAACCCCCTCCCCCCTTACGATATGACACGTTATCATACCTCGACCCCTCCCCCTCCCGTAATGATATCGTTATCAATGTCTAAAAATCAACTTTTCATTTTTTAATTTATTTTTCTTGTGTTTGGAGTGATATACAGATGTTGTTATACATTTATTTTTCGCAAACTTTATTGATTCAAATGAAGAGAGAATATATAATCAATAAAATATCACTTTGTATATGAATTTATATCAAATAACACCTTAAAGAAATAGCTACTGTTTAATATTTAATAATAGCTTTTTGTTACATAATGTATTCAACAGTAATAATGTCTTTTTTGCACTTGCCCCCTCACTGGGGGAGTGGGGGGGGCAGAACTCCACATCAACTAAACAGGTGGGCAACTTTCTTTCTCATTTATTTATTAGTAAACACAACAAGTATATAATTTTAAACATACTTCCCAGTTGATTTCTGGAACAGCAGATAATATATGCATACACATGTGACAGAAAAATAGGAATGCCAAACGTTGGGATATTATATATAATTTTGGAATTAAATAATTTTATATTCATTTAATGATTTTAACAATAACTTTGTATTTCCATAAAAATAGATGACAGACTATTTTAATGTAAAGAACAAGTTACAAATAAAAAGGGAAAAATTTGGTTGGATCAAAAATGGTTACGATATCAAAAGACAAGCCCCCCTCCCCCCTAAAATGATAACGTTATATATGCACAGCCCCTTTCGAACAGAATGAAATTGATATACACTTATGATGTGTACTAAAATGTACATTCAGTACAATATGCGATGCAAAAAATATTGATAAAGCTAGTTATAGTACGAACGCACCTCATTTGCCGCGTTTGACGTGTAATTTCCAACTTGTTTTAAATTCATTTCTCATTTCACAAGCCTGGTGTTATCCTCATGACTGAATATTCTTTAAAAAGTTCTCTTTTTTTTAAAGGCGGCAAAGCAGCAGAGGGCGCTCCATTTTGGCACAAGCCCATCTTGAAAATGCATCAGCAACAATTCAGAAAGTTCGCTCTTTCATTTCGCGTGCGAAATGAATAAAAGGTTTTAAAAATATGAAACCTTAAAGATTCATACGTATCATTCCGAAATTCAGTCGCTGGTCTTATGTCAATATGAGTACAAATTTTATTAAAGCAACTCTTGTCAATCCGATGACTGCATAAGCTATGTTTAAACCCAAGGTCAGATACCTTTTGTTTTCTTAGTTGTAAATGCATGGTTCTTAGAGATGTGTTCCATAACAGATATTTTAAGATAGAAAGAATGAATACAATGTTATCGTTTATAATGGGTTAAGTTCTTTTGTTTCTGGAGAGGATGGGGTTTAAGGCTTGCCTATTTATTTTCCTAATGAATTGCGATATTTAATGAAATAAAAGTAAAAAAAAAAATAATAATAATAAAAACACTCTTAACATATAATTTTTGAATTAAATAATTTTATATTCATTTAATGATTTTAACAATAACTTTGTATTTCCATAAAAATAGATGACAGACTATTTTAATGTAAAGAACAAGTTACAAATAAAAAGGGAAAAATTTGGTTGGATCAAAAATGGTTACGATATCAATGATAACCTGGTTGTGCGTTTTGTATGTAACAGTCGTGGGAAAAAAAAAAAAAAAAAGCATTTAACTCTGCAACAAATTATTCTAGAATAAAGTGACTGGTACCAAACGATTGGAAATAGTCTTCTTTTAAATGATGTATACAAATTTGCTTAGGGGGTATTTACCTATCAAAACGAACCCAAACTTTGTTTTTTTCAATAGCAGTACTCAAGTTTGACACCATAAATAAACTCTGCACCCTTCCATTAGCCTAAAAACAAATTTTCATTCTTCCGAGAAATTAATTATTTTAAAATGAGCCTATTTTAAGGACTGTATCCAAATTGAAGTAGTCGATTGTTGAAATGCTACAGAATGACTATGACACTCCTATTAATACATTACAGTAGAACCTCGATTATCCGAAGTAATTGGGACCGACCCTCTTTCGGAAAATCGAGATTTTCGGATAATCGAAAGTGCTTTCATTCTAAGATTAAGGAGAAATATATGCAATATTTCTTATTATGGTAACAAGTGCTTAATAAAAATAAAGCAATAGCAAAATAGAAACAAGAATAAATTACCTGAATTTTAATTTTGAAATCAAGTACCTTCTAATTTTATCACAAGGGTTTGAAAAAATGTTTTGTTTGCGGCAGTTTCGATTTTCTTTGCTTTGAAGCTCTATCACGGAATTTTTTAATATTATTAGTTCACCATTATCACAGTCTTTCTGCTGCTCCAGCCATGACAAACCTTTTGAAAAACATTCAAAAGCTTCATAATTGCTCATTTGTTCGTTTTCTTCGTTCCATTCCGCAGCTTACGGGAGCTCAAGTTAAATTCAAAGGAACTCTAAGAAAGGGGATCGAAAATATTCATATGTACTCGTAGTTCGGAAAGGACCGCTTGCACAGAAGGAATATGATAGTTAAAACAAAAAAAAGCTTTCAAAATGGATTTTGCACACAAAAAATGTGATAGTAAAAAAACACTATAAAAATTGATTTCGGTTAACCGAGAGTTTCGTTTAAAAGAGTTTCGGATAAAAGAGGTTCCACTGTATTTCTTGCCAGTAGGACCCTTTCACTCGCTTAATAGGTTTCGACTCTTGCCAGCCTTAATGTTTCAATAAAAATGAGTAGAATATATTTTTTTCAAATGATGCTTTTCTGCACATCGTAGAAGGTCCCTTAAACCATCACTTTGACGTTTTTTAATCATAATTCGAAAACTACTTGGAACAAAAATTTTAAATTGAGAATTAGTGTAAAGCAGGACATAATAAATATAAACCTATATATATATATAAAAAAAATGTAGGTTGCAGTTCTCGTTTTTTTCGAATATTAATTTCATAATTAATATTATAAAAATTTTTAAGTTGCAAATTCAATATATTTATGTTTGCGTTTTTTAGTATTTAACCATACACAAAATCATCACATTAGAATTATAATTTCATGAGATATTAATGAAAATATGAAAATGTAATTTAACATTAGAAACTCTCCATTTTGAATGTTTATCATTCAAAAACTTATCATGCAAATGACATGGAATTTCGTTTCTAGGCGTAGTTTAAACCAAATATTTAAAATAAAGTATCAAAATGGGGTGTTGCCTTTGAGAAAAAAAAGTTTGGTCTGTTTTTGATTTGCAGATGCCACCTAAGCAGATGTTATATACATCACTTAAAAGTAGACTTTATTTTCAGTCGTTTGGTACCAGTCACTTTCTTCTATTACTTTGGTTGCAGGGTGAGTAGGGGTTGTTTACTTTTTTTTTTTTTTTTTTCCACGAGTGTACTTAAAAGTAAAAAATAATTGTTTTATGAAAATGTGGATATCAAAATAAAAATTATAAAAGCGTGAGGCACTAAGTAAATTTGAATTTTAATCACATTCATAATGTATTTTAAAGAACGTACGAGGCTTTCACACTGCTATCTTTGAAATTATTTGCTAATACAGTAGAACGCCGATTATCCGAACACGTCGGGACCGACCCTAGTTCGGATAAGCAAAAGTTCGGATAAACGGACAGACAATTTAAGGGATGTTCCTGAGTATACTAAAACCTTCACACTTTATCTAGCCTCAGGACTGGCAGCACTAGTTAGTGGTGCTGCCAGTAGTACTTTATTAATTTTTATTAACCATTTGGAAAAATGGTTATTGTCCTCGGTAAAATCAAAAACTTATCTGAAGCTTTTTATTGGTTTAATCCGCATTTTATTCGTTTTCTGATGGGTCTATACACTAACCTTTACTTTCAACAGAGATGGATACTTCTGTTGCCACTATGACAAAAAAGTAATAAAAACTACAAAAAAAAAAATTAATAACTCAGAAACAAATTGAGATACAGCTTTCAAACAAATTGCATTTAAAAGTACATTTTTTTTCTCTATACGACGGTGTAAAAAGCAATAGTGTGGGCTGTTTAGAAGTTTAAGAATGTAATTTCATTTAAAATGGGTCCAGGAATATGAATGTTTCATCCATGGCGTACGTAATGTATGACCAGCTCCGTAGAAGTTTAAAAATTGACAGTACCGAAAAATGTCGTCCATGGCGTACGTAATGTAGGATCCACTCCGTGCGATTTTTTATCTCTTAAATTTTAGTCTTTGAAAAAATCATTTTCCAAATGGTCGTTGTAATTTGTTGAATTGCATTTTTTCTTTTTTGTTTTTTAAATGTATTATTATTTTTTTTTTTTTTTATCATTTAAAATTTTCTCTTCCTTTTTTGTCATTTGTGCAGAGATTATAATGTAAGCAAAAAAGCTTTCGGTTGTTTCTCCCTTCAATGGCGACATTCTTTTCAATGCTGCCATATTTCTAATTCTTCTTAAATACGTTAGTTGAATAGGATCAACGTTCTTCTGCCGTTCGAGCCATTTTCACAGCTGTTTCCAAACATTCAAAGGCTTCGGTATGGGATGGACCCGTGTTATTTTCAGAGCATTCGTTTTCATTTCTTAAATTTCACCCCCTTTCCCCAAGCCTTTTATTCTCTTGTTGTTGCTCCGAACGGTACACAAATCCGGGATTCGATTTCGAATGCTAAATCTGAAAGGGAAAAAAAAATGAGAGAAATAGGGTGTTTGGGTAATTGGAAGTTCGGTTAAAAAAAACTGAGAGAAATAGGCTTTTCGGATAATTGGAAGTTCGGTTAATTGGAGTTCCGACAATCGGCGTTTAACTGTACGTTTTTTCATTGGTCACATTCATTATTTCTGTTGTCAACATCTCTTTTTCGCTACTAATATGTAGCGTACATCGTTGAAGGAGGTATCATTGGGCAGGGTTTTTTGTCCAATCTGACATTGCAGACTGAATTTTCGTTATTCTCTTAGATTAAGTATCATCCTACATATTATTGCTGATGTCAACATCCTCTTTTCTAGGCACATACACAACGATGAATGAGGTATTATAAAAAATGATTTTGAACCGGCTTTTGACACAGGTCACTCCTATTTCGTTGAAACAAGTTGTTTGATAAGGTGGGAGATCACGTTGAAGTTAAAAAAAGAAAAATTGAATATAAAATATATAATGTGAACATTAAAAAGGTCCACAATTTTACTTAAAAGGCGACTCATGTAATGAAAAAAATGTTACAAGTTAAAAATATACATTTTATTTAAAACTTCTTTGTACTTTCAAGCCTTCCAGGCTCATCATCAGAGAATATCTTCATAACTAAATGGTATTTATTTATACAAATACGTCACTTTGTTTTGAAAATGTGAGAACCAATAATGACTAGAGTTGAAAGTAGAAGTAGCAGTAGCAGTTTCCTGGATTGAATTTAATTAGAGGAAATATATATTATTATTAATTGGAGGAAATATATATTATTATTATTAATTGCAGTTCCATTTATAAAGTAAAGTAAAATAAAATAAATAGAACTGCAATTAATAATAATAATATATTAAAATAAAATAAAATAAATGGAACTGCAATTAATAATAATAATAATAATAATAATATACTTCTTCTAATTAAATTCAATCCAGGAAACTGCTACTTCTACTTTCAACTCTAGTCATTATTGGCTCTCACATTTTCGAAACCAAGTGATGTATTTGTATAAATAAACAACATTTAGTTGTTAAGATATTCTCTGATGATGAGCCTGGAAGGCTTGAAAGTACTAAGAAGTTTTAAATAAAATGTCTATTTTAAACTTGTGACATCTTTTTCATTACATGAGTCGCCTTTTAAGTAAGATTGTGGACCTTTTTAATGTTCGCATCATATATTTTATGTTGAATCGAGGTGAAAAATTGCGTTTCATCTTATATTATTTGGAAAATTGAATTTTCAAAAATTTCAGCATGGATATCTTCAAATGTTACAAATCCACTGCAAAAAGAAGTTTACAAAAATACCATTTAGAACAGAAGTTTTTGCTAAAAATATCTTGCATTTGCTGTTAACTATAAAGTTAACTTTGAAGCCGTTTTTCTAAAAACTGATTTTTTGACATTGCGTGCACTCTCATGTGATACCTAATTATCAAAGAACCTTGAAATACTTTTCTAAGATTTGAAATAGTTTTCATGTGTCATTTTATGCTCAGCCTAAATTGAGTCTGATTTTGTAGCAGAAAATTGTGTATTGTAAAATTAAATGTAAACTTTTTGGTAAATTTAATGAACAGGAGTACATAAAAGCCATTAATTATGCTAATGAATTTGAATGTACTTTCAAATTGAGGTCCAGTGTTAAATAGAGTAGCATAAGCAAGAATATATGAGATATTAAACATGTATCTGCAGTATAATTTTTAAAATCTTGCGCGCAAAATGCCTATTTTAGTATTCATATTTTTAAAAAGCCATTTTTGTCGTTATGATTTAATTAATTAATAATGTTTAAATATATATGTTTGAATGTTTTTTTTTTCAAGTCATAAAAATATGTGAATATATAGAAAAACTAGTAGGATGTGACAAACCCAAAACTTTCTTCTATCTCATACATGTTAATACTTCCACAAAAATGCAGCACAGCAGCGCCACCGGTTAGGTGATTCACACCAAAATCTAATCAGCAACAACTTACGTGATCTTCTAATTGAATTTGAAGTTTGATGAAAATCCGTGCTTTAGTTTTTGAATTAGAGCTATTACGAAAATCGTGAAAAGTTCTGCATAGCATAGTGGTACCTGTTGGGCAATTTACACTGAAACCTTATCAGGATCCATTTATAAGGGACTCACTGAATCTAAAGTTTGATGAAAATTCATGCATTACTTCTTGAGATACAGCTATTGGACAAATCGTGAAAAATGCAGCCTAGTAGCGCCACCTGTTGAGAGATTTACACCAAAAACTAAACAGCACTCATTTGTATCAGGGACTCACTGAATCTGAAGTTGGATGAAAATTCGTGCATTCGTTTCTGAGATAGAGTATTGCGATAATCATGAATAATGAAGCCTAACAGTGCCACCTATTGGGCGATTTACACCAAAAAGATAGCAGCTCCAAATGATAACATGGACTCACTGAATCTGAAGTTTTCTGAAAATCCGTGCTTTAGTTCTTAAGATAGTTATTGTGGAAATCATGAATAATAAAGCAGCCTAGCAGCGCCACCTGATGGGCGATTGACACCAAAAACTCATCAGCAACCAGTTGTATCAGAGACTCACTGAATATAAATTTTTATTAAATTCCGCGCATTAGCGCGCACAAAATTTATCAGAAACAGACAGACATTTTGTAAAAAACATGTTTTTCGGGATCTCTGACCCGTAAAACGTGTCAATCCGTCGAAATCCGGAATTCGAAAACTTTCACGAACCCAATACTTTCTTCTTGTAAAGATAGAAGAAAGTAAAAATTGTAGTATTTCATTGATTGGTTTAAAAACTACAGAGATTTTCGTGCTGCTTTAAATAGGGCCATTTTTCAGCTGCTCAGCGTAATATCTCCCCCCCCCCCCCTCCCATTAAAGCTAGTCGGATGTGTCAATCCCAAAACTTTCTTCTATCTCATTCATGTTTATATGCTTCAAAATTCGCTATCAAAATTGAATGATAATCTGTTGCCCATCATGAGGATTTTCTAAAGATATGAATTTCCGTGCATGAGTTCTTCAAATATAGGACTCTCGCTAAAGTCGCGTAAATCCTGTAAAATGCAGCATTGCAGTGCCATCTGTTAGATGATTGGCACCAAAACCTAATCAGCAACAACTTGTGTTAAGGCTGTTTTTAACTGCTCTGCTCAACAAGCGCAAACAGTTTTGACACATTTACAAATTCATTTTTTAACGGAAAGATATCAAAAAACCTATCGAAAAAAATATCAAAAAACATATCGAAAGCTTGATCATGGAAGGGATTTGGAAATCGAACTGTGTTTTCCATTTTTTTTATCAATAAATTGAGTTATGAGCGATTTTGATCACGTGACAAATACGTTTTTCACCCTATCCTGAGTGCTTATTCTTCTTTCGTGCGGAAGTTGGTTCAAAACGCCCACTTTGACTCTATTTTCTGAAAGATCTATTGCGTTTGCAAAAAAAAAAAAAAAAAAAAAAAACGGAAAAAACAGCTCGATGACATAGCTTCTGAACAACAACACCTGCTAGTTTCATGCATTTCCGAAGAAAAATAAATTAAAACTTATGTCAGAAAGTTGCCCTTTTGGATTTAAGAACAGCCTTAACATCTGACTGAATCTGAAGCTTGATGAAAAGCCGTGCATTCGTTTTTGAAATAGAGCTAATGCGAAAATCATGAAAAATCTATCACAGCATCGCCACTTTTTGGGCGATGAACACCAAAACCTTATCAGCAACAATTTGTGTGAGCGTCTAACTGAATCAGAAGTTAGATGGAAATTCGTGATTTGTTCTTGAGATAGACCTATTTCGGAAATCATGAATAATGCAGTCCAGCAGCGCCACCTGCAGGGCGATTGACACCAAAAACTAATCAGCACCCATTTATATCCTGTACTAACTGAATATAAATTTTTATTAAATTCCGCGCATTAGTTCTTGAGATAGAGCGCCCATCCGACTAGTTTTAAGGGGAAAGATCACGCTAGCAACCGGAAAATGACCCTACATAAAGCATCACGAAAAACTCTGTAGTTTTTAAACCAATCAATGAAATGTTACAATTTTTTTCTATATATTCACATATTTTTATGGTTTGAAAAAAATTATGCATTTATTATATTTGTAATTTATGTATTTATTATATATTTAAGCATTATTATTTAATTAAATCATAACAACAAAAACGGCTTTTTTAAATTATGAATACTAAAATATGCCTTTTGCGCGCAAGATTTTAAAAATTCTACTGTAGATACATGTTTAATATCTCATATATTCTTGCTTATACAACTATAGTTTAGATTGAACCTAAAATTTGTGTCATAAACAGATAGGCATTTTGTAAAAACATGTTTTTGGGCATCTCTGACCCCTAAAACGTGTCAATCAGTCGAAAACCGGAAGTCGAAAATTTTCATGAATCCAATGCTTTCTTATTGCAATGATAGAAAAAAGTGAAAATTGCAGTTAATTATACATGAATGGAAAACGATATCAGAAAATAAACTCAAAAGGTTCCAGTGTGAAAACCTCACACGAATCTACTGTTTTTTTAATTAAATGCCATTTCTAATCAAACAGAGTATTTTAACGAAATGATACAGTGTATTATCTAACAATCCTGTTAAAAAACATTTACTGCAAAAGGGATGTTGACATGAGAAATGTAATAAATAGACTCTATAATTTTTTATCTATTTTTTATTTATTTATTTAAACTGGAATCTTTTTTTTTTTTTTCGTGTTTTTCATTGTAGCTTAATTTCCTTATCGCATTGTTTCTAAGGCCACGCACTTTTATGCCATGTCATGTGAAGCAAAGATTCAAATAGCTCCGGTTGCAAAAATTCATAAAGCTTTATCTAAACTTCAATAATAAAAAAAAGTACAGTAGAACTTCGATTATCCGAAGTAATTGGGGCCGAACATTTTTCGGATAATCGAGAAGACTTTAATTGTAAGATTAAGGAGAAATATATGCAATATTTCTTATTATGGTAACAAGTGCTTAATAAAAATAAAGCAATAGCAAATTAGAAAAAAGACTAAATTACCAGAATTTTAATTTTGAAATTAGATACCTTTTACATAGATCACAAGGGTTTGAAAAAATGTTTTGTTTATCGCAGTTTCGATTGCCTTTGCTTTGAAGCTCTATCACGGAGTTTTTAAATATTAGTTCACCAGTATCACAGTTTTTCTGCTGCTCCAGCCATGCCAAACCTTTTGCAAAACATTGAAAAGCTTCAGAATGGCTAATTTGTTCGATTTCTTCGTTCCACTCCGCAGCTTACGGGAGCTCAAGTTAAATTCAAAGGAGCTCTAAGAAAGCGGATCGGAAATATTTATGCGTACTCGTAGTTCGGAAAGGACCGCTGGCACACAAGGAGTATGGTAGTTTGAAAAAAAAAAAAAAAAAAAAAAAAAAAGCTTTTGAAAATGGATTTTGCACACAAGGATGTGATAGTAAAAAAAAACTCCTTCAAAAATGGATTTCGGTTAATCGAGAGTTTCGGTTAAAAGAGATTCTGCTGTAATGTTAACTCCGGAAATACACCTGAATGGATAACTTTATTCAGGTTCAAGAATTTTTTTTTAAAATAAGAGTAAAAACAGTTTTGTTATTTAAAAAAAAACACTCTTTTATAAGCATTCAGTGTTCATCTTGAAAATCACGTCATTTTTCGACAACAATTAATGGTTTTTTCTACCCAAAATTTCCGTTATAATGCATTCCATTGACAGAGAACTCGAGTGCTCTTTGTACAAAACGCAAGCAAGTGAATTTATTAAAAAATATGTAATTTCTGCTCCAGCTCTGTTTTTTTTTTTAGGGTTCCATACTTAAAAATGAAAACGGAACCATTATAAGGTCACTCCTGTGTCTATCATCCTGTCACAGCCATTTTACTCGTATACTATGGAACGTGGAAAGTTCAAATTGGGGGAAGTAATAAAGACTATTGACACACATATTTACAGATTATTAAACATTCACAAATATATTTAGGAAAATTGCAAAGGGGATAATTAAGTGACCTTGAAAAAAAAATCTTTTCTTTATATTTCGTGTAGGGTATCGTGTAAAAGATTTCGTAATGCTGAACTCAAAAATACATTTCTTTTAATTTTAGGTATCCTATTTTCAGAGATAGTGTCGAAAATGTAGTGCAAAAATATGCCCCCCCCCCCCCCCTCATTTTTTTCCGAATCTACTGAAACTAAAATTATGATCAAATGCGAGGGAGTAGGCGGTAATTTAAACCTTGCAGAAAAGTTATAGCGATTACCCTAGGTCACATAGTTTTTGAGAAAAGCGCATTTTCCCGTTACACACACATTTCAATTTGCGGGCATTCAGCAAACGTGTTGAGGAGCGCTGGAGGTACCTATCGTAGCAGAAGTACACTCATGTCCAAAATTAAGGTCACAAACATAAAATCTATGAAAACTGATGAACTATTCACTGTGTTGCCACGAAATTTGGCACAGATGTATATTATAATGGAAGAAAGAATATAGCAACATAACAATATGGAAAAGATTTTAATTGTGAATTAAGATACAGGGTATATGAAAAAATGTTAAACCATGAATCAGAGATAAAGCAGTTATCTCAGGTAAAGTCTGTCTAATATGGAGTGTGACCACCGTGCACGGCTATACTAGCCTCACAACGAGCTCTCATACTGTTTATGAGGGTGTCAATAAGTTTTTGTGGCAACAAAGCTCATTCTTCCAAAAGCACGGCTTTTAACTCTTGGTCGGTCCTGGGAGGGAGGTTATACTGTGCAATGGCTCTTCCTAGACTATCCCAAATATTTTTAATAGGATTGAGGTCCGGAGACCTCGAGGGCCAATTCAGGGTCATACCAGGCGAGGAGGCCTACCAAATGGCTTTAGCCTAATTTACCTCACCTACGAGGGCCAGTTCATACGGCGAATATCCTCTTCCTAGACTATCCCAAATATTTTTAATAGGATTGAGGTCCGGAGACCTCGAGGGCCAAGTCAGGGTCATACCAGGCGAGGAGGCCTACCAAATGGCTTTAGCCTAATTTACCTCACCTACGAGGGCCACTTCATACGACGAATATCCTATTCGTCAAGAAAATCATCAACAGGTTGAACTCTATGTGGCTTCGCATTATCGTCCATGAACATGAAGTCCGGGCCTACGGCAACCCGGAACAACCTCACATAGGCTTCAAGGACCTCATCCCTATAGAGATGTGCGTTGACAGTACCCGCATCGAAGACGTGCAGCGGTGTACGACTGCCCAACATTATGGCGCCCCAGACAAGGATTCCTTTGCCACCAAATCTGTCGATTTCTTTTACGTAGGAGGGATGATAGCGAGCTCCACGTTCTCTCCAGATGAAGAATCGGCGAGAATAACTCTCCGCGGTGAATCTTGACTCATCACTGGAAAGAACATGGCCCCATTCTTGTTGTGTCCATGACTGATGTCTTCGGCTCCACAACAACCGGGTTCTTCTGTTGGATGCAGTGAAAGGGACACACACGACTGGACACCGGGCGTTAGGGATGAAGTCCTCGAAGCCTATGTGAGGTTGTTCCGGGGTGCTGTAAGCCCGGATTCATGATTTTGGACAATAATGCGAAGCCACACAGAATTCACATTGTTGATGATTTTCTTGAAGAAGAGGATATTCACCGTATGAATTGGCCCTCGAGGTCTCCGGAGCTCAGTCCTATTGAACATGTTTGGAATGGTCTGGGAAGAGCCATTTCACACCGTAACCCCAATTCCAGGACCCGCCAGGAGTTAAAAGGCGCGCTTTTTGAAGAATGGGCATTGTTGCCACAAAGACGTATTGACACCCTCATAAATAGTAAGAGAGTTCGTTATAAGGCTTGTATAGCAGTGCACGGTGGTCACACTCCATATTAGACAGACTTTTCCCGAGATAAATGGTTTATCTCTGATTCATGATTTAACACTTTTTAATATACCATGTATCTTAATTCACAATTGAAATCTTTTCCATATTGTTATGTTGCTATATTCTTTCTCCCATTGCTATATACCTCTGTGCCACATTTCGTGGCAAAACAGTGAATAGTTCATCAGTTTTCACAGATTTTATGTTTGTGACCTTAATTTTGGACATGAGTGTACAAAAGCATTGTTGATAATGATTTGCGAAAAACATCGTCGGAAATTAGTCGAGATATTAACCCTTAAAGTATAGACGGTTTGAACATACATAATGACAGGGGCGGAGTACTCTATGTACCATCCGCTTTTAAAGCCTAGATAACAACTTTTAATGATATATCTCTGAATTTTAATGCCCAGTAGTAGTATAAAAATAATTAACGTCAAATTGTTAGAAACAGACTAATTTAATTATTATTAATCACATAAATACTACGGGATTCGCGACTACTTTCCATTGAGTGGATCTCTCAATACGCCTCCTGTGTCTTTAAAAATTAATTAAAAAACTATCTGGAAAAACGCGACACGGACCAAGGCGGCGTTGTAACTTTGCGACCTCCTTTCGAAGCGCGCTTACCATAATGCCAAGTTTAAACTTTGAACAAGGGTTCTGTTTTAGCTACAGTGTAAAAAGAAAAGATTATTACCACGCTAAATTTAGTTTTATGAAATGCCAAATGAAGTTTAAATATGCACTGTTTTTATTGTCAGTACTGAATTAAGTTAAAAAAAAAACAGATTAGGTTAATATTAAAAAAAAAGGAGTTATACAGAATAGCAGTATTTGATATTATTTAGGCTTCATATCTCTTTGAAGTTTTATGGTATACCCATTCATACTTTGGAGCTATTACATATATAACGTTATAAACATTTTGCTAATTTTGGACCCTCTCCATCCCTTTACGATATCATACGTTATCATTCGTCACCCCTTCCCCCCCATCCGATGATATCGTTATGAATGTCTAAAAATTATTTTATTTTTAGATTCTTTTTCTGTCTTTTTATACGCTTACAGTGATATACACATATGATTACACATTTATTAGCTGCTGATATCATTATTTATGTCTTAAAATTATTTTATTTTTATTTTTAGTTTCTTTTTCTTTTTTTTTTATATACGCTTACAGTGATACACATTTATTAGTTGCATACTTTACGGATTCAAGAAGTCGATAAAATATCAATAAATGAAATAAATTTATATCAAATAACAACTAAAAGAGTTAGTTACTATTTTAAACAATTTAATAATAGCACATTGTTACATAATGTTTCAAAAGTAATATTGTCTTCTTGTACTAGCCGCCTGCCCGGCGAGTTTAAAAGTAGAACTTATCGATACGAGGCTGCCATGGGCGACTAATTTTTTAATTCTACCTCACACCACTTTCTCAAAACAAAAAAATTATTGACGCACTGTTCGAGAACATTTGCAAGAGAAATAATACAAAATCTGTTTCTTTTTTTTTTTTTTTTTTTTAGAGTTGTGAACAATTATTATGAACAACATTATATGTCTTTCTTTACTGGTAAACGCAAGTATAATTTCCTACATATTATGTTCCTGATTTCTCTGACAACGAATAATATGCGCATATGGCTGAAGAACAGGAATGCCAAACGTTGGCGTATTCCAAATTTTGGAATGAAATGCTTTTATAAGCATTTAATGGCTTTAATAATAGCTTTGTATTTTCATAAATCATTTAAATAATACAAGAAATGACATCAATTTAGCACCAATTCATATCAAAGTGTATCTGAATTTGAAGTTGGATAAAAATCCATGCCTTAGTTCTTGAGATAGAGCTATAGCGGAAATTCTAAAAAATGTAGCTTAGCAGCGCCACCTGTTGAGTGATTTACACCAATACATAAACAGGAATAATTGATATCCAGGTATACATGGATCTGAAGTTCGTTGAAAATCTAAGCATTAGTTCTTGAGATAGAGCTATTGCGGAAATCACAAAAAAAAACTTAGCAGCGCCACCTATTGAGCGATTTACACCAAACTGTATGAAATGTCAATTCATGTCAAGGACTAACTGATTCTAAAATTTGATGAAAATTCGTGCATAAGTTCTTGAGATACACCTATAGTGGAAATTCTGAAAAATACAGCAGAGCAGCGCCATCTGTTGAGCGATTAACACCAAAATGTCAATTCATGTAAAGGATTAACTAATTCTGAAGTTTGGTGAAAATTATTGCATTAGTTCTTGAGATACAGCTATAACAGAAATTCTGAAAAGTGCGGCATAGCAGCGCCACCTGTTGAGCGATTTGCACCAAAACACAAACTGCACTCATTCATATCAAAGTATACTTGAATCTGAAGTTTGATGAAAATCCAAGCATTAGTTGTTGACATAGAGCTATTGCAGAAACCGTAAAAAATGCAGTATAGCAGCGTCACCTGTTGAGCGATTTACACCAAAATGTACAAAACTTCAATTCATGTCAAGGACTAACTGAATCTGAAGTTTGATAGTAGAAAATCCGTGCATTAGTTGTGGAGATTGAGCTATTGCCAAAATCTTGAAAAAGGCTGCATAGCAGCGCCACCTGTTGAGCGATTTACACCAAAAACTAATCAGCACCCATTTATATCAGGGGCTAACTGAATATAATTTTTTATTAAATTCCGTGGATTAGTTCTTGAGATAGAGTGCCCACAAAATTTGTGTCACATACAGACAGACAGACAGACTCACAGACAGACATTTTGTAAAAACATGTTTTTCGGAATCCCTGACCCCTAAAACGTGCAAATCCGTCGAAAACCGAAAGTCGAAAATTTTCACGAATCCAATACTTTCTTCTTGTAAAGATACAAGAAAGTAAAAATAATAAAGGTAACAGACTATTTGGATGTAAAGAAAAAGTTTCTGAAAAAAGAAAAGTTTGGTTGGATCAAAAATGATAACGATGTCAAAAAGCAACCCTCCCCCCCCCCCAGAGATATCTTACGAAAACAAGTGCGAGACCCCCCCCCCACCCCCTTAAAGTGATAACGTTATATATACACAGCCTCTTTTTTAGTATATACACACAGCTATAGTCTGTACCCAATTCTACATTGTGTAGTTTTTTTCGAAATCTTACTATTCTTTTAGCAACGATTTTTTTAATAATTCATATATTTACTACACAGAATCCTCTGAGCGCGAGTAATACTCACACTTGACCGTTGATTTTTTTTTTTTTTTTTTTTTTTTTTTTTTTAAGATAGGGTAACGGGAAGGAAAACAAGTCGGAAATTGTGCCTCAAACGTGGGAAATAAGGTGCGTTCGTACTATCACTAGTTTTTATTGCCGAAACGTCAGTGAAGGCTTACTGTGGAGACCCGAAATTTTTTGGTTTCCATCTGATTGTTTGTTTGTTTGTTAGTTAGTTAGTCTGTCTGTCTGTCCCGCGATAACTGCCGTAAAAAGCACTGCCGTAAAAAGCTTGAAATTAAGGATGTATATTGGTGAGCTCCCCGGATTTAGCTGTATTAGTTTTGGGTTAAATTTGGTTCATTCGTTCGGAATATATAGAACATTTTATTTTGTGACATAATGCTTTTCTATGGGAAGTCAGACGATTTTCAAATTTTCATTTGTTGAAAGAAATCGCTCATATGAATAATAGATTTAAATGGTAAATTTTGGATGCTGAAATTTTTAAATAAGAGTATTAAATTATTCCTTTTAGTTTGCAATTTTGTCAAAACATTTGTCAGACCTTTTAAATTAGGTGTATAACTTATGATGGAATTTTATACATGTGTTCGACTAATATAAAACATTTCATTTTATGAATTTACTTATATTTCATTTTTTCCCCTTTTAACCGTTGCGTAGCAACTATATCTCATCTAAAAAATATCATAAATGTGAAAGTATGTGTGGTTTTTTAAGTAAAATCAAAGTTTAAAGGAATGAATTAATGAATGCCTTTGTATAAATATTTGCATTATAGATTGATTTAAACGCAGAAATGAAAATAGTATTTATATACTATATAGAATAATATTTTTATTTATGTATTCAACTATTTTGATTATAAAGGAAAAAGTTCGTTATTTTCATACAGAATAAACTGATATTATTCTATTAAACTTTATAAACTTTATTGTTGCCAAAAAAAAAAAAAAAGGAATAACAATTTCTCCCAAAGAGTTAATTTTAATTTGTAAGATTTTCACGTGCAAAAGGAAAATGAAATAAGCAAATTACAAATAATAAGAAAGATAAATAGGACAGGAATGAATACATTTAAACATTTCACACCAAATACCACCTAAAATAATTTTTGTAGTGGTATTTTCCCAACACTACGCAGAAAGATTCCTCGATTTACACGATTTTACTTGGCCTTCCTTTTCTCATTGGTTGCGATTTCATTTTCGCAATTGTGTATATTAATTGGCACAAAATTTTACATTTTTATGACTGAGGTATATGTAAGGCCATACAAATAAGAAATTCCGTATTGTCTCCTATAAAATGTGATAAAGTGTTGGTTAACTATATATGTTTCTATTAAGAGGAGCAGAGCTGCCAAGCCTCCGGCGTTCTGGATACCAGTATTTTAATACAAAAAATGTTACTTTATTTAATTGAAACATTTGCGCGATTTAAAAAAACATTTTCTGTAAGGTAATAGTGTTGTGCAAAAAGCCTGAGACTTGCCATGTCTGGTGGGGAGTGAAATGTTTTATTTAATGCATTTATCTCTATTTTAATGCTACGTGAACAACGTCTCGTGTAACAGCTTGTAGAGTGTAAAATAAATTAAATTATTAAAATAATCCCTATTACGAAAAATGAAACAAAATGCCCGGCTAAGGGAAATAAAAGGTTAGTTAACCTTTCGTAATTTGACCTGAACACAGGTGTGCGTCAAATTTCAACGGTGTTTGTAACATCACGATTTTAAATTAAATGTGGATACTATTAAAAGGCTATCGCAAAAAATACTTAACGGCGCCAAATCACGTTTATCTATTTAGTCAATTGGAAGTGGACACGATGATGAATTATTAACCGTTAGGTTTAGGGCGATTCCGTGGAGAGTGTCAAACACGTAACGCAGACTTTAATTTGCATTTATTCAATTATTTATTAAATTTTAATGCTAATTCTGGTTTTAAGTGGTATGGTAAATAAGTTATTACCCTATTTTTAAATTTAAATGTGTGGCAATAAAACCCACAGAAGTATATCATTTAATTTCATTACTCAAAATGTGCTTTTTTTCTACTTCAGAAAAAAAGCACATTTTGAGTATGAAATTAAATGATATATTTCTGTGAGTTTTATTTCCACACATTTAAACTAAAAAATATGATAATAACTTATTTACCATACCACCTAAAATCACAATTAAAATTAAAATTAAATAAATAATTGAATAAATGAAAATTAAAACCTGCGTTACGTGTGTGATCCTCTGCACGGAATCGCCCTTTAGAAGTCCGCCTACTTTAGATTGATTTTAGTAAGTTAATGCTATCGAGTACATTTTTAGATATTTAGATTAGATCTTAGATATAAATATTGCAGAATGGTAATCAAAATTATTTTTTGGAAACAAAAAATATAAAGGTATTAGATTTCTAAATGAGATGTCTCAGTTTACATTTCCAAAAGTTCTTTATCCATTAGATACAGGTGTTTGTGGTTAGCAGGCAAGTAAATACTGCTGTATGGATATTAGGATAACGTAAAATGCTTGACCAAATTGTTGCTTATCCTTTTTAATCGCAGTGTAAAAAGGAATCTAAGCTATAGGATAATCATTAACTCAATCAATAGAAAATTACAAATGCAAAATAAATTACACAACGGGGGTTTCAGGGGGCGCCCCCCTGAAGAAATTTTGCTTTATTATATAAAAATTACTAGAATAAGTAGCTCGTGAGAATTTCAGAATATCATTACATAACAACGTGTTTAATTTAACGCTTCTAATGTCTGAAACCATCGAAATATTTTTTTCCCTTTTATAAATGTTTGTGTAATTTAAAAAGTTTAAATTTTGTTTTTGTAGAAAGATTAATATTACGCAAAGTTTGCTAAAAACAATAAGTTGCAGAGATGACGTTGAGGCTCTTGATCTGCAGATTTACTAGTAAATAGTCAGATCTTGGTGCAATAGCTGTTGTACTCTTATGTAAAAATGAATGAATACAAAATTTATTACGATTCTATGGATTCAATTCAGTCTTAGGGAAATAGTAATGGGACTTCCTCTTCAATAGGACGTCATCACCTGGGCAACCTAGAATCATTACCTATCATGGGATATCAATGAATGAATGACGTACGATAGGATTTAATAGAAGGAAGAGGTGCGCTGTAATAACGAATTTTCTCGATGTTTCATGGTTCTGTTGCACATCGGATACTCATGCAGTGACGGGCCATTCACATCCAACTAAATCAGCGATTCTCAAGCAGCTGATGAACTGCAGAATAACGAAAAATACTGATTTTATTAACATTGCCTTGGTCTGTACCATGTTTTTATCCGACTGCCAAGAAGGGTTATGTGTTTCACGCGTATCTGGGTAAGTGGATTTCTTTATACCCTCGAAACATCCCAACGGATGGATGGATTTGAATGAATGAGGTCTCTATCGATTCGTCTTAACCGTCCGATGGTTATAAGCTAGGTTTTGTTTCTATGAATTCAAAATGGCGACCGTAAAATACAAAATGACGGTAGAGATGAAAAAAAAATTATGCATCCTATTGAGTGGCCTATCATTGGATAGGTCTTTCAAAATGAAGAGGATGTTTCCTTGACTAATTCACAGCCAGAAGCTCCGTTTAAGGGGCCTTGATCGATACCGAAAAACATGTAAACAGAGCTCTCGCTTCGAATCCCTATAAAAACAGAAGTATTCAATGCAACTAATTTAAACTTTCTGATATTTTTAAGGTATGTCTGTAGTCTTATAAAATTATAAAATGAAGTACTTCAATGTAATAAAATACAAAATATAGCAAAATTTATAGAACACAATTTTCTAAAAAAAAATTAGGTGTCCTATCACCATCCGTAAGATATTTTAACGTTGAATTAACATAAGAACCTCATTTTTGCTTTAAAATGATCAGGAAACTTTACTCTATAGAATGAATTAAGGATATAACTATCACGCAAAGGAAACCTCATTAAAAAAACTCTCAAATTTGAAAATTTATAAAACCCTAAAAAAAAAGTTTTTTTTCCCTTAAAAATACTCAAAATATCAAGCTCTCTAAAATATATTAATTCATTCTATAAATAATGATGTTATACTCATGCAAAAAAAAATTTAAGCCATTCCATCAAATAGTTTGTTTTAAATCTTACGGATAGTCGTCAAAAATCAAGTTTTGAGAAAACGCGACTTAAAGTTGCAATTAAATGGGTGCGGCTATGAAGTGATTGTTACATAAATGCTTATAACTCCGTTAAAAATGCAAATATTTTTATGCGGTTTTTCGCACTGTGTTCAGAAGTAATTTAATAATCAAAATAGATACTAAAAAAAAAATCAATTTTTTGAAAAGTTTTCAAGCCCTGAGCCCCCTTAAAGATTACACAACCTGAAAGTTGTGTAGGTAGAATCTCTAGCTTTACTGTATCTCTAACTTTCATAGACATCTATAGGCCTCATCAAAACAGTGTTTATAGACAGGAAGTAACCATTAAACACAACTTAAAAGTCATCAATACAAGTAAATAATAATAAAAAAATAGGTAAGTAATATAAGAAATAGTTTAACATGGATGAGAAATAATTAATGAGTCCGGATTTTTTTATTTTTAAAATTTAATATTTATTACTGATAGGTTTTTAATTAACCTTTAAACATACGGCTGGCGTAGTGAGAGAGCCATACTCAATGCAAACTAGTCGCGAATGCCATAGTAATTATGAGATTAATTCTAATTAAATGAGTCTGTTTTTAGCAATTTGGCGTTTATTGCTTCGAAACACTATTGGGCATTGCATTACACAAATATATCGTTAAAAGCTGTTATCTATAGGCTTTAAAAGCCGATGGCACATAGAGTACGCCGCCCGTGTCTTATAGGTATGTCTAAACCGTCCGTGTTTTTAAGGGTCAATATCTCGGCTAATGAGCGACCCTTTCTTTCGCAAATCCTTATCAACAATGCTTTTATATTTCTGCCTCCAGCGCAGAGCCGTCCTTAGGGGTGTGCGACAGGTGCGGCCGCACAGGGCCTCGCGCCTAGGAAGGCCTCGCACCCGAAAATAAAAAATTATACAAAATAGCTAAATATATATTAGTCATTTTGTTGGGGTTATTTCTTTCACAATAAAATTTATAAATGCGTAAACATGCTTATTTATAAAATGTAAAATGGTTTATCACTAAAATACTCGGTGCAAGCTGCGGATCCTAAGAAGAGAATAGCTTATTTATAGCTTATATTAAATATATGGACATTGTTATATACTAGCCTCTAGCATGGGAAGTACCAGGCGCGAAACAAATTTGGACAGGCACATGAACTGAATGTGAATTTTGTCAAGAGGTCGATGTTCTTGATGATTCTGACAAACTGCGCACTTTTAATCGTTATTTGTTTTGTTATGTAACAACGTGCTTTTTTCCCTCCTTGTGTAATCAAACTCTCTTTTTAACACTTTCCAACAAAGTTGAAAAGTGTTTATGACTTCGGTTTGTCTGTCCGTCTGGCCGTCTGTACGCGCTCTAACTCCCTTAAATATACTCGGATCGTTCTGAAATTTTTTGGATGTTAGTGACCTCTACCATAGCACGAACCCTATTGCAAATGAAGTTTGTAGCATATTTATTTCATTTACAGGGACAGTCAAAAGTTTTCCGTTACATTACGGCCTATGGGAAAAAATCGTTTAAAATGATTTTTAATGATGTTACATGCTTTCAAGCGTAATAAATTGATATGCATTTATCAAGTTGACTAAAATATGCATTTTCTGTACAATATGCGGCCCAAAAAATAGTTATTATTCATTTACAGGGCCGCACAAAAGAATTCCTTTACATAATGACATAGAAGTGGAGAGAATTTTTTCCGGCGTATTTTAATTATGTTAAACTGTTACATGTATAATGAAATAGATATACGTTGCTAAGGTTTACTATAACTTATTTCATGGATAATACGAAATGCAGAGCATTTACAGGGACACACAAAAGATTTCAGATACTATATTGTACCCGAAGTACTGTAAAGTAGCGATGATTACTGGAAATGCATTTTTAATTATGTTATGTGCTTTTATGTTTCACTATATTTATGCATTGTATATGGTGTGTATAAATGCTGTTATTGATATACAGGGCTACTCAAAAGAATTCGTAATGGTTACTGGGTATGATTGCAAATTGCTTAAAGGTGATTTTTAAATGAGTTAGGCATTTTTACGCTGAACCGCATCTGGTTTACTAAGAAATGTTTGTAAAACATATATAAAATGACATACAGGGTCACGCAAAGAATTGGATACATGGCCGTCTATAAATGATAATTTCTGGAAATGGGATTCCGGTAGTTTTAAGAGTGTTTTACTTTGAATTAAACTTTAGCTAAATAGTGGCGTGTAATAAAGGTATTAGGTTAACTGCAGAGTTTTACAAAAGTATACAAGTATTTCAAAAATATATATTCTAAAAACACACTCAAAATATATATTAAACATTTAATTGCTAAAAAGGACGTTAAACGTTAATAAAATACATTAAAAGATCTTAATAATTTGACATGTTTCGATTGAAATCAGTTCTGTTTATAATTTAGTATACAAGTATGTTTAAATCTATTAGTATAAATTGCTTAAAGAGAAATTTCAACCTGTTATGTGTTTTCTTGCTAAACTAAATTTCTCCATTATATAGTATATACATCAACCAACAGATTAAATACAGGCCTGTTCAAAAGAATTGGAATACATATTTGCTATGGACGGTAACTGCTGAAATCAGTTTTTCAAATGTTTTATGTGTTTTCTAAAATGTTTACTTAGCTCACTTATATACCTTATTTCCCTAAATAACGAAGTTTTGTTAAAGCATTCAGGAAGTGTTGGAAAGTGTTTCATAATCTATGCTTAACGCATGATTTTTCTTTATTATACGACCGCCCGGCGTCGTCCGAGCCCGTAATAATAAGCTTAAAATACCCACAATCAGTAATGAATAATTTTATATTTTTAAACAAAAATCTTTCTTAACAAACCGAATGATGGAAGCCCCATTGACTTCGGCAGTGTAAACCCTCGAATGTGTATGATTTTATATTTTTAAATGAAAATCTATCCAAACGAACCTAGAGTTGGTGTCCCATTACATTCGGCAGTGTACAAAGGGTATGCCACATACGCTCCTGTCTGTTTTGATTTTATATTTTAAAATGAAATACCATCGTATCCCGGGCCGTGATAATAACTTTAGATTATCTAAAATCAGTGCTGAATGATTTAAATGAAAATTTTACCAAACGAACGGTGTGTTGGGGGCCCCCACTGCCTTCGCTGGTCTACACCCTCGAATTTGCCCGATTTTATATTTTTAAACGAAAATATTTTAAAGCTATCATTGGGTCGGGGGTTCCACTGCCGTAAGATAATTACATTCAAATGAAGGATTAAAATTAAATAGTTTAGAATGAAAGAAAAGGGTGAATGAAAAAGTTATAATTAAAAACTTCTATAAAAGAAAAAAGTATATTAAAAAATATATCTATCTTTAATTTAAAAAACCAAAATAAAAGCATAATCCTGTGTTTGCAATTGTGTATCTCATACGAGTATCTTCAAAACATGATTGTGTTGCGTTGCCAATTTAGCGGAATTTTTTTTCAAAATATCTAGCAGAATTCCTGAATAGTTACTTTCACTTCATTAATTACGGAATGTTTGTTATTAAATAAAGCAAAAATTACTATTCGAAATTTCTGGAGATGAATAAAAATTCGGCTAAATTGGCAACATTGGAAGGAATAGGAGGGTATTATCTGGTTTGGAAGGGGTTCTCGCAACAGTTCTTGCACCCGGCCTCGCTTTCGCCAAGGACGGCTCTGCTCCAGCGCTCCTCAACACGTTTGCTGAATGCCCGCAAATTGAAATGTGTGTGTAACGGAAAAATGCGCTTTTCTCAAAAACTATGTGACCTAGGATTATCGCTATAACTTTCATGCAAGGTTTAAATTACCGCCTACTCCCTCTCATTTTACCCTAATTTTAGTTTCAGTAGATTCGGAAATAGATGGGGGGGGGGGGGACATATTTTTGCACTACATTTTCGACGATATCGCTGAAAATAGGATACCTAAAATCAAAAGAAATGTATTTTTGAGTTCAGCATTACGAAATATTTTACACGATACCCTACACGAAACACAAAGAAAAGATTTTTTTTTAAAGGTCACTTAATGAACCCCTCTGCATTTTTCCTAAATATATTTGTGAATGTTTAATAATCTGTAAATAGGTGGTCAATAGTCTTTATTACTTCAGCCAATTTGAACTGACTACGTTCCATAGTTTGCGAGTAAAATGATTGTGACAGACAGACCCAGGAGTGATCATCTTACAATGGTTCAGTTTTAACTTTTTAAGTACGGAACCCTAAAAATGAGACTTTTTTCAAATGTATATAGGTGATATATAATAAGTGAACATTTTATAAATTAGCTTCTTTAAAAAATAAAGTTATAAAAAACATGCAGCATGTGAATGCAGAGGTTACAACTGGTCCGATTTCGAATAACAATATTTCTGAAGAGACATTGTCTTGTTAAGTTCTTACAACATTCGCGATAAAAATGAAACTCGGAGTAGATTTCTAAGGAGTTTATAAGATGAAATCAAAAATGAATATTTTCTTTAGAAAACTAGTTGGATGCGCCAATCCCAAAACTTCCTTCTATCTTATACATCTTAATATTTCAAAAAATAGTTACAGATATTAATACTGCAATATTATTAGTTCAATACTGCACCAACTTCGATTTTCATCATAAAATTTCTACTTCAGTGAATGAAGCGTAGTAAAAATGAGTCCATCTCGATCATGATATTTACTAAAATCAATAGTTTTTCGTTATTCTGTTGTACATCAGCTGTTTGCGAATATCCAGCATAGCAGGACGCGAGTTCCCGTCGCTACACGAGCCGCCGATTGACAACAGAACTACGAAAAATCGAGAAAATTACACAAAAATCGCTATCACAGCGTCCCTTTCTAGCGGAATATATCCAAATTCAAGGACGACCTGCTGGTCATAGCAAACATATAGGGGAGATGGGGGCACATGTGAACAGTTCGCATAAATATAGCTTTATCTCATAACTGGTTTAATTTCTATAAACAAAAACTACTCAATATAGTAAACAGAACTTTCTTTTACGCATGGTAATTTTTTAAAAATCACCTGTATACGTCTTCTTACATTTTTTAATAGATTTATAAATTCAAAAAATTGTTCACATGTGCCCCGTCAGCGGGGTAGTTGTGAACACACACGGGGCACATGTGAACACAAGGAAAAAATATCCTTTGACATGCTTTTTACTTTGTTATTCATTTTCACACCTGTATTTGCCTTATTTACTTGTAAATTATAGATAAAGAAGGGTTTTTTAATTATATAAAATTCTCGACTATACCCCCCCCCCCTAACTTCTTTTGCTTTTGAAAGAGGTGGGAGGTTACAATCGGGATTTTACGGTAGTTATCAGTTTAAAAATCTTACTTTCTTAAAATATTACTTATATCTATCTCCATTCAAAGTATCATATACATAACACACACTGTTTTAGAGATGGAAGTAAGCCATCATTGCCAGTTTAGAGCAAATGTAATAGAAAAATTTGCAAAGTTGTTCAAGGTAATACAATTTATTACAATAATTTGTATTAACAATGCATAAAAAATATTGTTGTAAACCGTTTAGTAAAATAATACATAACACTTATTCCATTTTAGAAAACATTAAATTTATTTAAAGTACAATTGAACGTAAACGAGCTTGTTGCTCTTTATGTATTCGCTGAAAGATGTGTTTGTGTGAAGTTTCAATACAAAATCAACTTTGTGTGAAGAAAATATCTTCAATTTCAGAAAAATTGTAGATAATGGAACTGACACTATTTCTCATTAAGTTAACTGAAAGGAAAAGAATCACAAAATGATAATTGTCTTACTTATGAACTGTTCATATCTGCCCCAACTAGTCTGTTCACAAGTGCCCCACATTGCTGCTTCTGTTAAATTGATAAATAATTAACATTTCTAAATTTTAGGAGAAAAAGAACGTTATCAAAAATATTTATTAGTTTTCATAGTATATGTTAAAACACTCAAATTCAAATAAATGAATAAATAAAAAAAGTTATTCGCTTATCAACTTGGAACAAATATTTTACTTTTGAGATCTAAAAACAGTGTTTTGTCTACAGAGGACAAACTAAATGTCAAAGAGCTTCAAAAATTTTTTACCATATGTCTACAGGTGCTATCATCTTTACTAATTTTTTTTCAAATAAAAAACTTATATTAACTATTGAAAAATTGCGATGTTCACATCTGCCCCATGTTCACATATGCCCCCATCTCCCCTACACAAAAAATTTGGTTCAGTTCTATTGATAACTTCATACACTTTTCGATGGTAAAATAAAGAAAATGGCACAAAAATCGCTATTACAGCAACCCCTTCCGGCAAAATATTTTCAAATTCAAGAAGAAACTGCTGGACGCAGCCAAATACATACACAAAAAAATTTGGTTGATTTCTATGCATAACTTCATCCACTTTTCGATGGTACAATAATGAAAATGGCACAAAAATTGGTATTACAGCGCCCCCTTCCGGCAGACTTTTTCAAATTCAGGGAGGACCTGCTGGCCATTTCCAAAAACATACACAAGAAATTTGCTTAATTCTATGCATAACCTCATACACTTTTAGATGGTACAATAATGAAAATAGCATAGAAGTTGCTATTACAACGTCCCCTTCTGGCAGAATATTTCTAAATGGAAAGTTGGTTGGTTGGCTGGGTTTATGACGGCCAATTATCAGCACGAGGGATATAGGCCCTAAGGGGGGGAGTGCCCTCCGTGGGTGTCTTTCTAAGGGAACCTAACCCGTATTTATAACCCGTATTTACGCTTGGAAAACCAAGGTTCGAAGGAAACCACGAACACTCCGAACGATTAGGCCGACGGGCGCGATTGGGTTCGAACCCAGCACCTCCCGTCTACCAGCTTCGAGAGCAGAACCTCTCGGCCACTGGTCGGGCGCTAAATTGAAGGAAGACCTGCTTGCCACAGCCAAATACATACACAAAAAATTTGGTTCAGTTGTATGCATAACTTCATACACTTTTCGATGGTACAATAAGGAAAATGGCACAGACATCGCTATTACAGCGCCCCCTTCCGGCAGATTTTTTTTAAATCTGGGAGGACCTACTGGCCATAGCCAAAAACATACACAAAAAATTTGGTTCTATTCTATGCATAACTTCATACATTTTTCGATGGTACAATGGCGACACACGGACAGACAGACATTTTCTATAAATATGATTTTTGGGATCTCTGAACCCTAAAACGTGTCAAACCGTCGAAAACCGGAAGTCAAAAAAATTTCGATTACAATACTTTCTTCTATTGCAGATAGAATAAAGTAAAAAGCTTTGTACAAAAGACGGCACGAGTGTGCTTTGCTGCCTTTGAGCGTTATATAACCCACCGATAAATTTCCATTGAGAGAGATTATCCTCTTGTCACTTTATTATTATTTTACGAATGAAATTATCGACAGCGTGCTCCAGTTATCTCTATTTTGTTATGTAAGATAATAGCGCGACACGTGCGTCAGCATATTTTTGGAAAATAATACGTTTTCAGGTGGGTTTGCGGTAGTGATGGGCGATTTCGATTTTTTAAATCGATTTAATCGATACTATGGCCAACTCGATTTAATCGATACTATAAATTTTTTAATCGATGTCTCTAAAGGTCATATCATTTTCATTTACCTTCAAAAATTTAAGGTCAAGTAGTTGGATGTCCAATCCCAAAACTTTCTTCTGTCTCATAAATGTTAAAACTTCAAAATTCGATATCACAGTGTCAAATTTAAATAACCTATACCCATCATGAGGATCCAAAAGTATAGGTTCGTTGAAATATGAATATTTAAAATATATATATAAGAATCCCATTTTCCTAACAAATCATTGAATTTCGGCCCACACCCTCTTAGATGTCCGCAACGGAAAATCCCAGTTCAAAGGGCATAACAGCGACACCTGTTGCGTAGTATATACCCAAGCCTAATAAGGATCTATTTATACGACAGTGTAACAGAATATGAAGTTTGATTAAATTCCGTGCATTAGTTTTGATATATGGCTATCATGAATATCATGAAAAAAGCAGTATAGCAACGCAGCCTATTACATGATTAACACGAAAGACTCAGAAACAACTTACGTCAATCACTAACAGAATATTAAGTTTGATGAAATTCCGTTCATTACTTCTTGAGATGTTATCGCAAACATTGCGTAAACCCTGAAAAACAGTGTTGAATTCAGGGGCTGGTACGGTTGGACCCCCCCCCCCCCGTCCCCGGAACATTGAAATGTCCCCTAGGGAGAGTTGAGATTTTATGCTTAATGGACAAAGTCCAATCCCCCCCCCCCTCGTAACTCTAGAATGTTCCTCGCCAGAACCTAGAAATTTCCCCCCCCCCCCCCCGTTGAAAAATGTCTTAATTCAACACTGTTGATAAAAGCAGCATGGCAGCACAATTTGTTATATCATTTACACAAAAACCTAATCATGGATAACTTATGGCATTGTCTAACAGAATATTAAGTCTGGTGAAATTTCGTTCATTAGTTCTTGAGATATTATCCCTAAAATTGTTTAAATTCTGAAAAACGTGTTGAATTCAGGGGGTGGCTCGGGGGGGGGGGTGACATTCCTCCCCCCGCAACAAAGCATAAAATCTCAAACTTTCTGCGGGGCATTTGAGTGTTTCGGGGGGAGGAGAAGGCCAGCCCCCCCGGGCCACCCCCTGAATTCAATACGTTTTTGTACATTAAAAATTGATGAAATTTCGTTCATTAGTTCTTGAGATATTATCCCTAAAATTATTTAAATCCTGAAAAACGTGTTGAATTCAGGGGATGGCCGGGAGGGTAACATTCCCCCCCCCCTCCGGCAACATTCAAATGCCCCCCAGAAAGTTTGAGATTTTATGCTTTTTATACATTAAAATGTACAAAAGTCCAACCCCCTCCCCCTCTGAACTGTCCCTCCCGGAGAAAAATGTCTGAATTCAACTCTGCTGATAAAATCAGCATAGCAACGCCCCCTGTTGGGCGATTTACACCGAAACCTAATAAGCAGCAATTTATGCCAACGTCTAACTGAATGTGGTTTATGAAAATCCGTGTATTAGTTCTTGAGATAGAGCTATTGCGAAAATCGGGAAAAATGCAGCATAGCAGCGCCTCCTGCCGGTAGATTTACATCAAAACCAAATACTCAACAACTTATGTCAGCGTCAAACTGAATCTGAAGTTTGGTGAATATTCGTGCATTAGTTCTTGAGATAGCAATCTTGCGGAAATCATGAAAAATGTAGCATAGCACCGCCACCTGTTGAGCGATTTTCACTAAAAAGTAATCAGCACCAATTTATATGAAGGTTTAACTGAATCTAAAGTTTCAACAGATTCCATGCATTAGTTCTTGAAATAGACCGCGCACAATTTTTTTGTCAGAGACAAACAAATAGACAGACTGACAGACAAAAAATTTATAAAAATAGTCAAATCGTATTCCAGACAAGAAGTTCTAAAACTATAAATCCTTAGAAACCGGAAGTCGAAAATTTTCACGAAAACAACACTTTATTTTTCTAAAGACAAAAGAAAGCAAGAAAAGATGAACGCATCGATTCTGCCCTTGGATCAGAAACGGTGAATCGATTCAGTTCAGATTCGATGCCGATGTCGATCTTCAGATGCGATCTTCAGAATCGTTATTTTTTTGATTTACTTCAATTCTTTAGATTCAATGTCGAATCGTTATATATTTTGATTTACTTCAATTCTTTAGATGCAATGTCGAATCGTTATGTTTTGATTTACTTCAATTCAAATCGCATCGCGGTCGATCCACGATTCGGCTTGAATCAATTCTTTCAATTTTGCTGTTTTAGTGCCAGAATTGCTGTAAAATTTTGTATAAGAGCCTTTTTTTTACTTTCTAGGTTAAATCAGTGTTGAATGCAGGTATTTTTCTTAGGGAGGGATTTATGCGACTCCGGTCGGGATTGGAGGGGGGGGGGGGGGTATTTCAGAGTTCCGTAATGGGGGGGGGTGCACATTTGTCCATTAAAAAGCATAAAATCTCAAAACTTATGGGAGGGACATTTCAATGTCCCGGGAGGGATGTCCTCCCGGGCTACCCCCTGAATTCAACACTAGGTTAAATCGTTATACTTTTGTTTAGAAGCCTAGTTATTCAGGTTACTAGTTTATTATATTGTATTTTTCAAGTTCGTCCCTTCTAATCTCTCCACCCCCCTCTCCCCTTTTCCTCGCTAATCTTAATTTACAGGGCCGTTCAAAATTTGCATGCAATTTTTAAAATGTTCAATTCTTGTTCTATTTTATTATAAAGCCACATTTTGAAACCTTGACCAAAGATACTTTTGAGGTCGCCCCTCCGACCGTTTGGGGCTTACCTGCTCCCTCGGGGGGGGGGGGGGAATATTTTTTGTTTCTTCCAAACCATATCGTATAACATATCGTTGGAAAGCTTTTAATGTGATCTTTTATTTTCTGTCTCTAGCCTTCCTTCTTTTTGCTGAGGGTCAATCGTGCTCCAACTTTTGCATTGATATTTTTGACAGTAATTTCAAAGGAATATATATTTATTCTTTCGGATTTACTGTTTTAAAGGCAGAACTGCTGTCAAATTTCGCATAACAGCCTTTTTCTTTCTAGGTTAAATTGTTATATTTTTAGTTTAGGAGCCAAGTTATTTGGGTTACTAGTTTATTAAGCTGTACTTTTCCAGTTCGTCACCAATACATCCCCCCCCCCATCCCAATTTTCTTAATTATGGTCCAATTTCAATGGGACCTTTTTTGACATTCTTCCCGAGTCATTTGTTTCCAGTCGTTTACAACCAAACTTACTAATTTATGATACTTTGAATTTTATGAAATTTCGGAGCTTTCCGAAACTAAAGGATCCCCTGAATGTTATTAATTTTTTTCAAGGGTGTAGGTATGAAAATACGTGCTAAAATGCTTTAAAACCTTTTTTTTTTCAAATAATATATTTAACAATTTAAACAAAGTGATTCCCGAGAATTTCGTACTGTTTTAAAAGGGGACCACATCTTAGAATGTAAGGGGCGTAAAAATTCGAAACTTGGACAGGGCGATGCAAAAAAAAAAAAAAAAAAAAAAAAAAAATTCTCCTTTCAGAAATTCGAAAAAATATTATCTTAATTACAAGCTGAGATATTAATTATTATTTCACTAATTGGTTTATTTCTATTAAATGCTTTTTTTTTAAAGGCAGTCACGTGATTTTTTATAGCAGCATTAACGTTTTCTACCGTTTAGCGTGCGGTTCTTTGACGGCGGGCTGAGATAATTACTACCTTTTCAATATCAAAAATTTTATAAGTGTTCATACCACTATTTTCGAATAGTAATTTCACAAATATCTTGAATTCTTGCCTAGACTAATGTATCTTCGGATAGGTTGTATAAAGGAGTTTCGTTTAGATACACTTTTGTCTTGAATAGACTGCGCTCCCTGGTGGTGGAATATAGAACTAACAGACCGCGATTTCATTTAAAGTAGAAAATCTAACAAGGCGATCTGTTCGAAACTTTAAGATAGTTTATAACACATAAAAAGAAGTTTAAAAAAGAATGGTGAGAAAATTTCGGGAGGAGGAGGGGGGGGGGGGGGAAGTCCGCTAGAATTTTTTTTAAACCTTAGCGTTCGTTACCGTTTTAGGTAAGGTTTTTTGACGGAGTTCTGAGATAAATGCTACTTATTAAATATAAAAAAGTCAAAAGTTTAGTTACCACTATTTCCGAATAGTAATTTCGGCAAATAGCTTAAATTTTTGATCAAGATTGCCACACTCTTGAGTAATATATTTACTGATAGGTTGTTTAACGGAGTTTCGTTCACAGTTTTATTAGGAATAGAGTGCGCACTCTGATGGTGGAATCTGGAACTAACATAACGCGATTTTGTTAAAATTAGGAAATCTAACAATGCGATCTGTTTTGAACTTTAAGATTGTTTATAACACATGATAAAAAATTATAAAAAAGAATGGCGCGTCACATTTCGGGGGTGGGGGGGGATAGAGGGGAGGGGCAGAACAAAATTAGAAAAAATAACAGGGCGATTTGTTTGAAATTTTAAGATAGTTTATAACACATAATAAAAATATTTTAAATGATGAATGTCGAAAATTGGGGGTGGGGGCGTGAGCGCGTTTTTCCGACCCGGTGGACAAAGTGTGTGTGTGTGTGTGTGGGGGGGGGGGTACACTTATACGGTGCTGTAGACAGCGGGAACCCGGTTCGCGGTTCGTTCGCTTCGAGATTTCATATTAGGGGGAACCCGCTAGTTACTAGCTATAATGTTAAAGATTTCCAAGCAATATACATGTGCGTCCACTATCCTTCTAAGACAGTAAAAGTAATTGATTTTTATTTCTTCTGAGAAAACTAAATTTTCACGTCTTGCAGCGACGATTTTTTATTTTTTTTTAAATAAAAGAACTTTAATAAACTTTGCTAGTTACATTATTAAACTCAAATTGTAAGAATACTAAATCGGTTCTTATGGCAACGTGAATTATGTCCCTGAAAATTTAAATTTTAATTCAGGCTGGAAGAAAATGACAATGATTTAATTACAGGGACAGTCAAAAGTTTTCCGTTACATTACAGCCAATGGAAAAAATTATTTCAAGTGCATTTTAAGGATGTTACAGACTTTCGAACAGAATGAAATTGATATGCTCTTATGAAGTGCTCTGTTATAGTACGAGTGCACCACATATGCCACGTTTGACGCGCAATTTCCAACTTGTATTTAACCGAGATCTTTCTTAAAAAATAAATTTAAATAAAATCTAAATTACAATATTAGTAAAATTACATCTTAAAACTAATAATTTAAAAGTTAAAAACTTTATTATTTGTCTCAAAGGTCTGTAATAGCTTACGACTGGGCGCCTGACTTTGTCTACCCTCTAAATGTGAGGTATGGTAGGTGGTCGCTACGGCTCTGCTGATTCGCTAAGTTTTGAAATTAATATTTTTGAGCTTATCTGTGCGAATCTGTGACTATCGAAATATCGATTCAAGTATCGATTCTAGAATTTGGGAATCGATTCTTATTGTGATCGATTCAGTTTTATACGATGTCGATTTTAATCGATTCCTGAATTTTCCAGAATCGCCCATCACTAGTTTGCGGGTATTTATGTAACTAGAAATGTTGCACCTATGACAGATAAATTTTGACGCATTCTTTTATTTCTTGTATCTTTGGAAGGAAATATTGGATTCGTGAAAAATTTCGTCTTCCGGTTTTAGACGGATTGATACGTTTTAGAAGGTCCTGGACGCGATTGGACTGTTTTTAGAAAATGTTTGTCTGTGAGTCTGCATGTGACACAAATTTTGTGGGCGTTTTATCTCAAAAACTAATGTACAAAATTTAATACAACTTTAGATACTGTTAGACTTTGATGTAAATGGATGCTGATTAGATAATTGTGTAAATCGCCCAATAGGTGGCGCTGCTACGTTGCATTTTTTACGATTTGCTCAACAGCATCTCTATAGCATATCAATAGCAACGATTTCTCTAGAACTAATGTTCGGATTTTCATCAAATTCGAGAGTCAGTTAGGCGTTAACATAAGTTGTTGATGATTAGGTTTTGGTGTAAATCTCCCAACAGCTGGCGATTCTATGCTGCATTTTTCTGCAATAGCATTTTTCTGCAATGCAGGTCTCAAGAACTGATGCACGGATTTTCATCAAACTTTAAATTGAGTTAGATGATGACATAAGTTTTTTCTGATTAGATTTTGCTGTAAATCGTCCACCAGGTGGCACTAATATGCTGCATTTTTCAGGATTTGCACGATTTTAACGATAGTTCAATCTCAAGAACTATTGCACGGAATTTCATCAAACTTCATTTTCTGTTAGCTCTTAACATAATTCCGTGGTGATTAAGTTTTCGTGTATATCATATAACAGGTGGCCCTGCTAGGCTACATTTATCACGATTTTGACGATAGCTCGATCCCCAAAACTGGTGCACGGAGTTTAGTCAAACTTCATATTTTGCTATACTTTCACATAAATATTTACCTTATTAGGCTTATGTGTATACTGTCCAAAGGTGTTGCTTTTGTGCCTTTTAGATTGGGAATTTTTTTCCAGACATCTGAGAAGGTGCGCGCAGAAACTGAATGATTTGCTTGAAAAATGCGATGCTTCGATCTCCTTTTTAAACAGCGTTCGAAATCCTTCGTTGTCCGCTGATCCATGACCACAAAAAATTAAATTGGACCAGTAATTTGAAAGATTTAGTGGTCCGCAGAACCAGTAACTTTTTTTTTTTCCTCTCTGACAGGCAAACGTAAATTTTCACGGCCCTAAGAAACCCGCAATCGGACACAAATCACACAATTTTATTTTATTTAAACTAGCGGGTTCTGCCTTCTACGAGCTACGCTCGCCAACCCTCGTTCAGACACCGCAAACTCTAAAAGTACGCTAATTTGATCGGATTTAAAAAAAATTTCGGAATAATGAATTATCTCTCTATTCTAAAAAAAAGTAATTACCGCTGTCACCGCCGCCGCCGGTTTTGAATTTTTTGTGACCGGAGGTCTTTCTTCGTTAATATTAAGAAAAACAAGTCGGAAATTGCTCGTCAAACGTGGCAAATGAGGTGCGTTCGTACTATAACTAGTTTTATAATTATTTTTGTACCCCATATTGTACTGAATGTATATATTTTTTAACTTCATAATTGCATAGTCTATAACATCATTAAAATGCACTTGCAATAATTTTTTTCCCATTCCCCATAATGTAACGGAAAACTTTTGACTGTCCCTGTAATTAAACTATGCATCCGATTTTCATAAAATTTGAAATGGCTTAACAAAATTTTGCAACAATGATATATTTAAATTTTCAGACCATTCGGAAGGCTGTAACATCATTAAAACGCACTTGCAACTTTTTTTTACCATTGGCCGTAATGTAACGGAAAACTTTTGACTGTTCCTGTAATTAAACTATACCTCCGATTTTCCTAAAATTTCAAATGGCTCGACAAAATTTTGAAACAATTATATATTTAAATTTTCAGACCATTCGGAAGGCTGTAACATCATTAAAATGCATTTGCAATAATTTTTCCCATTGGCCGTAATGTAAAGAAAAACTTTTGACTGTCCTGTAATTAAACTATGCATCCGATTTTCACAAAATTTGAAATGGCTCGGCAAAATTTTGCAACAATCATACATTAAAAATTTCAGACCATTCGGTTGGGTAGTTTTTGCTCTGTTATATGCGGACAGACAGACGGACGGACGGACGGACTGAACGACGACTATAGGTGCTACGTATTTATATAATTACGAACGCACCTAATAATGAATACAAAAATATAAAAATCGGTAGTATTATACAGAAATGTTTGATAAACACGCTGATGCAGACAGTTTTCAAATCGAAGAATTATTTTAAGAGATATTTATTGCTAAAGTTGGACAAAATCTTTCCACTAAAGTTTTATAGGAGCAAAAACTATACTTCGGAATTTAATAATTTTTAGATCATTTTACACGTTATAATTTCTCGATGTGCAGAATTCATTTCTTTTTTTAATTTGACTCATTTTTCGAGGTTTCGTTTCTATTTTAAATTCAAATTTTCAGCATTTCGAGAGATATTTTCTGGGAGCACGGCAGTGCGTCCGCCAAGTTCGCACAAGCCGTAAGCTACCTTTTTCCTGAACCATTTCGGCATACTTTTCACCCCCTCATAATGTCGTTTTAGGGAGAGATATAGAATTTTTTCTTTTATATACATGTTCGTATGATCAAACTGAACTAAGGTTCCACAATTTCATGTTTCTGTATTTAGTAGTTTTCGAAATATTAAATTCCGAAAAAACGCTTTTTTGTCACTGACTCACTTCGCATCATCAAATAACTAAGGTACTTCTAAAAGTCGTAGAATCATGAAATTTCACAAGAAAGTCGGGTTTGTAGTACAATTAACCAGAAAAATCTGAAAACACAAAATTTCCGCCGTTAAACCCTTAAAACAGGGGGTGTTGATTTGGCCGTAAACAGTTCCTTCACATTCAATTGCGCCAATGTTGGTCGCCAATACGCCAATACTCGATTACAGAGTTTTGAAGGGGTCACGTAATTTCAAGCAGAATAAAACTTTATATATATGCTTTTCCAAATATGTTTGTTAAATAGAAAAAAATGAATATACCTAAAAATTTTAATCAGTATAGGTTATGATATATTTACGATATTAAAACAATAAAACATTTAACAAAATATAACCGCAATTCGGCATGTTTCCGATATAGTAGCCTTGGCGAAATAGAGAAAATAACCTTGACGAGAAAAGAAATTTGATAATAACGTATTTTCTGGCAACCTATCTACTGTGTCATATACACAAGCAATTTTCTCAATATGTACTAGGGGGCTCGGCCCCCTACGAGCTACGCTCGCCAACCCCCGTCCAGACACCGTAGACTCTAAAGTATCGGTATAAGTACTCATTTGATCGGCTTTAAAAAGATTTCGAAAGATTGAATTATAATTTAAAAAACAGTAGCGATCTCTCTATAAACGGATTTCTATTCATTTCTCTTTGATTGGGGAATTTTAACGCCAAATCCGTTGCGGTACTACTTGATTATCCCGTCGACCAGTTTCGCCAAATTATATAAATCGCCAAAACACTCGCCAAATTATACAAATTGACATAATTTTTATTTTAAATAACGAAAAAACAAATAAATTAGTACAACATTAATAAAAATACAAATAAAACGTCGAAATAAAAATAACTTGATGACGTAGACACGTGTAACAACATTTCAAAATAAGCTAATATAAAAGAAATTAAGTAAACAGAGTCTTTGTCTCCTAGTATTTTTTAACAAAGTGAAAAGAAAGTTCTTTCAAATGAGACATTTTAAATTAATCGTTTTTAATCTGACGTAATTTTGACCAAACTATTCTTTATCTTTTTAATATTCACATGAAAATACTTGTGTTAGAAATGAAATATTATTTGCGCTTTCCTAACAAAAATAGTTGAAAAGTATCCTCTTAAAATATCAAATAAATGTCTAGCGCAATTTCTAAATTTAAACCGTTTTGCAATATTATTTTGTGTTCATTTTATGTAATAACTGTAATGTGTCGTAAATATGACGTAATTTCTCCTATTTAACACTTCTAACGCATGTTAATAAATTTATTGTTTTACAAATTCCTTTCTCTCTTAAAATTCACGTGTAATTATAGTTTTTATGACGTAATTTTTAATAAGTTCCTGCTTTTTGTACATAATTATTTAATTCTAATTCCAAATGTTTTTTTCTGTTTATAATAGTCACGTGTAAATAAATTTTTAATTTATTTACACGTATAATTTTTTTTGAAGCAATCATTATTGTTTCCGCTGTTTATACAGTTGGCAACAGTTTAAATTAATATCACTTTCTAAAATCTGTTAAAAATATCTCTAGAAATGCTGAAAATCTGAATTTAAAATAGAAATAAAACCTCAAAAAATTAGTCAAAATAAAAAAATTAATGCAATCTGCACTCCGGCAAATTCTAACGCATAAAATGATCTAAAAATGATTAAATTCCTATGAACAGTTTTTGCTCCTATAAAACTTCTTTAGTGGAACGATTTTGTCCAACTTTAGCATTAAATATCTCTTAAAATAATTCTTCGATCTGAAAACTGTCTGCATCAGCGTGTTTATCAAACATTTCTGTATAATACTACCGATTTTCATATTTTTGTATGCATTATTTTTCTTAATATTAACGAAGAAAGACCTCCGGTCACAAAAAATTCAAAACCGGCGGCGGCGGCGGTGACAGCGGTAGTTACTTTTTTTTAGAATAGAGAGATACAATTTATTTAATGTAAGGAACTCGTTTATTTATTTTTATATACCAACATAAATAATTTGTATATAAAAAACAATATTTTATACGTGTATAAATAAAATGTTTATATGTATATAAATACATAATAACATAAAAGTTCATCAGGTTTGTTTTCATAGTTGTTTATATCATTTGGCAACATATCTCAGTTTCTAAAGTCCGAATTGCGCCAAGATTTAAAAAAAAAACAAAAAACGCCAAGGTCCCTATAGTGGAAAAATATCCTAATTCTCATATGAAAGTTTAAAAATCTGCTTTTAATTAAATGCAATGTGTAACTAATAAAGCTGTCTTTAACGATGTGCGATAGATGCGGTGTCCGAAGTCCGCTGCTAATGTTATTATATTGTATTATTAGCCTTCTTACTGTTAATTTATTGCTAATTTTAAATCTGTAAAAGAAAGATTATAGTTATAGATCAGATATGTTGGTTGCCAAAACTCGATTACAGAAAATTATCCTGAGTTATAATGGTGTTACATGATTTCAAGCTGAATAATTTTTTATATGCTTTTACAAAAATCCTAATAAGGCTAATCTTTCAGTTTATCTGTCCATATTTCTATCTTTTACTTCCTTAAAACAAATTTTATTAAAGACCGGGAGGCGTCTGCACAGATCATCACCTCATCGAGTTGACGGCTGAAATTTTAAGACTAGTTAAAAATCGATTAGCGTATTAAAATGTAACTGGTCTGCCAAGTCATATCTTTGTGCAAACCACCTACAGACCCGATTTTACCGGTTAATTGGTGGATTTTCCATTGTGTTTTCCTGCACCCATTCCTCCATGTTTCCATACTTTTGGATGCAGGAAAATACAATAGTAAACTATCAGTCACCCACTAAAATTAGGTCTTCAGGTTGTTTCTACCAAGATATGTCTTAACAGACCAGTTGCATTTTAGTGTACTAATCTAGTTTTAACTAATCCTAATATTTTAGCTGTAAAGTCGATGAGGTGATGGTGTGTGCAGACGCCTCCCGGTCTATTATAAATGTCGGAATTCTAATCTCAATAGCACTCTGGTCAATCTGGCAAATATCCCTAATATTTATGGGACGCTATTCCTTTAAGTGCGTTTTAGTGATGTTAAAGAACTTTATACATATGCATCATACATATTATACATATACATATAATACGTAATACATTTGCATCATACATATTATAGGTATGTGTATAATAAATAATACATATGCATCATTATGACATCAGAACAAACAAAACATTTTTTGTCGCCAAATTTGAGAATTGACATGATATATTACCAAATTTGGTGACACTTCGCTAAATGTCGCCAAGCTTGGCGAGTATTTGACGTTTGTGGCTATTTTTCAATGAGTTAATTATTAATGCGAGCCATCTATTTATATTTTTCCGCATATCATCTGAATAGTTAAATAATATAACGTACGAATATTTCGAAAGTGCAAGTAGTTTCGTCACTGCACAAAACCTCTGCTATTGTTAATATATTGTACTGTTATTATACTTACTGTGACTATGTTGTTAATCTTTACTCTGCTGAAACATCTGTATTATATAAATAGAATTTAGGGAAACTATTAAAGCACCGAAACTGACAATTCTCCTTATAATTATTATAATTTTATAATATGTAACCTGTTAATCGATATGTACCGTTAGAAGCAATCTTCTATAATTCGGTTCCTCGCATTTTAGTTTTCAGGTTTCGAATAAAATTAGCTAAAAACTTAAAACCATGGCAAATTGGCTAGTTCTTCAACACGATTAGATGAGAAGAATGATAGATTTTCAAATGGATCATAGCAGTGAGCTCGTAGACCTTCTATTCTTCCGTAATCGAGTCTATTGAAAAGGTTAGAATGAAACAAAAAGATATTAGCATCAATATGGTTTAATGTAAATGCAGATATTATCAAAGGATTTAATAAGAATCATTTCATTTGTACCCAATCGTATAAGTTAAAATACAATAATAAAATACAATTAGAAAACATTACTTAATAGGCTTAAAAATTTCCGCATTAGAGAACGAATCGTAACTGATAAGGAAACATGCGTAAGTGAGTTAAGAGATATTTGTCATGAAAGAATGAAATACATAACAACACAAAATATATGATGTGCTTCCATGATCGTAAAGAGTTCTTGATTTCTCTATCAAAAGCTTCCGACTTGGCGAAAGAATGGGCAAGTAAATTAAATTATGAATAACAGTAACATGATGCAACCTTTAACATGCAATTAATAGAGTATATACTGCTTGCTAAAGGCGGCTAGTACTTTAATATAAAAAGAAATAAAGTATGAATTTGTAAAGCTCAATAAAATAAATTTAGGTATTTTTATGCTATTAGCCAGGCGAGAGTGGCAAATCGCCAAATACTGTCCCCAACTCTATTGTTCATATTGCATTCATTTCATTTAAAAATATAAACTTTTCAGTCATCTTATTTAAAATAGATGCATTTCCCTCATTTTATTTAATAGAATATTTAACATAGAAATAAATAAATAAATAAATAAATAACAAATAATAACATAAACCAAAATATTTTATTTGAAAATCAAAGCATTGTTTCTAATTTACAGATGTGAAAAATGAAAACTATTATTGGTGAAAAAACAAAATGCTAATTAGGAGATTTGCTCCCGGCTAACATAAAAGTACAGTCAGCCCCACTTAATCGGGTAACAGATAATTGCATAACCCGCTTATATGCATAGAATGTCGTGGAACAAAAACGGCACCCATAAGGTTAATGTTAAATATATTCATTTTATCGCATAACAATCCCCGGTTAATCGCATAAAATATCCCCAGTCTAGTAATTCGGATTTTGTGAAGGCGATGAATAGGAAAAATTTAAGAAAGGAAATATTTTCTTTTGTAATAATGGTATGTTACTAATAAAATCGAAGAGCAGAAATCGTTGTGAAAGAATAGACACTATTCTCTTAATTCTTGGAAGCGCATGGGAGTGCTAATTTTGAACAGGTGAGATTTTTTTTAAAACTTGCCATACATATAGCGATTTAAGATACTGGTGGTGATACTTCTTTGAAAATCCTGGAATTGGGAAAAAATACAACAAGGACGGTCAAGAGAATAAAGGAACAATATTTAGTGCCGGAAGTAGAAAAATGTAGTGTCCGACGCTTTTTTCCATTTTTCCGCATTTATAAACAAACCTCTATAAAGGGTGTTTTTGTAGGCAACAAATAGAGGATAAATTGGCAAATGATGAAAAATGAAATGAATTTATGCAGAAATTTATTTATAAGTACGATTTAAAAACAAAATTTTATTACTTTCATTTTTATTTTCCCTTTCCATTAATATTTATCATGTCTGTGGTTTATAATCAAATTATAACCTAAACTGATAACATTAATTGCTAACCTCGCTTAAATGCATACCCCGCTTAATTGCATACAATTCAGTGGAACCAATTATATGCAATTAAGCGGGGCCGACTGTACTAAAATTTAAGTTTTTTTTTATATTAATATAGCTTAGAAAAAAACTAGAAAAAACATACAAAAAGTAGTGATATCCAACAAAAAGTTTTCGGTAAAAAAAAAAAAAAAAAGCGCCAAGTTCTCATTAATGTTTCAGCCAGAAAAAGTAGTGATATCTGAAGTTCGCACAAGGGCACAAGTTAAAAGCCAAACATCCCAAATCTTTCATTGAAAATGGCTTCCTGCGACTTGGCCGTTAATGCCTTCGAGAGGGTTTTTCAAATTTTAAAGTATGTACAAATGAGCTACATGACAACTACATCTTTTGATTATTTTAGGCATTTTGTGGCACAAAGTACAGAAATAAAATACACATTTAAAAAAAGCATTTAAACCACTTCAGTCTATTTAAATGCTTAGAAGTTAAATATAACAAAATACTTATATTCAGAAGATAATATCCCTAATTGCTAAAACATAATTAGTATCAGCTTTTAACAGTTTATAAATCGAATACCTCTTAATGTATGCAAACAAACTATATTGAATGTTCAAACGAAAAAAATCTCTTTCGTCAATGCACAAAATTTCAATATTATACAATAAAATATAATGTAACATATTTTGAGATTTGAAGAAAGTACATTTTGTTTTATTTCTTAGGTTTTACGTTAATCACTTTAGGTTTAGGCCATACGAAATGGCAATTAAACCACATGTGGACTAAATGATCTGTACTAAAAACTATTGTTTGTTAAAATTGAATTGTATTTATCAGAAATCTTTTACTTATAATGTCTTTATGTAAATTTGCCTCTTTGCATACTAATATTAATTTTAATATTTAAATAATTCATAAATGCGAAATTTCCTATCATTAATTTTGAAATGCTGTAGAAGGCATTAACGGCCAAGACGCAGGACGCCATTTTCAATGAAAGATTTGGGATGTTTGGCTTTTAACTTGTGCCCTTGTGCGAACTTCAGATATCACTACTTTTTCTGGCTGAAACATTAAGGAGAACATGGCGCTTTTTTTTTTTTTTTTTTTTTTTTTTTTTTTTTTTTTTTTTTTTACCGAAAACTTTTTGTTGGATTTACTTATTTTAGAAAATTGTACTAATTTAACCTATTGCCAACTGTATAAACAACGGAAACAATAATGTTTGCTTCAAACGTGACTATTATAAACACGTGACTATTATAAACAAAAAAAAAATCATGTGGAATTAGAATTAAATAATTATGTACAAAAGGCAGGAACTTATTAAAAATTACGTCAGAAAAGTATACACGTGAATTTTAAAAGAGAAAGGATATTGTAAAATAATAAATTCATTAACATGCCTTAGAAGTCTTAAATAGGAGAAATTACGTCATATTTACGTCACATTACAGTTATTACATAAAATGAACACAAAATAATATTGCAAAACAGTTTAAATTTAGAAATTGCGCTAGACATTTATTTGATATTTTGAGAGGATCTTTTCAACTATTTTTGTTAGGAAAGCACAAATAATATTTCATTTCTAACAAAAGTATTTTCACGTGAATATTTACAGAGAAAGAATAGCTTGGTCAAAATTACGTCAGATTAAAAACGATTAATTTAAAATGTCTCATTTAAAAGAACTTTCTTTTCGCTTTCTTAAAAAATACCAGGAGACAAAGACTCTGTTTACTTAATTCCTTTTATATTAGCTTATTTTGAAATGTTGTTACACGTGTCTACGTCATGAAGTTATTTTTATTTCGACGTTTTATTTGTATTTTTATTAATGTTGTACTAATTTATTTGTTCTTTCGTTATTTAAAATAAAAATTATGTCAATTTGTATAATTTGGCAAGTGGTTTGGCGATTTATATAATTTGGCGAAATTGGTCGACGGGATAATCAAGTAGTACCGCAGCGGATTTGGCGTTAAAATTCCCCCAATCAAAGAGAAATGAATAGAAATCCTTTTATAGGGAGATAGCCACTGTTTTTTAAATTGTAATTCAATCTTTCGAAATCATTTTAAAGCCGATCAAATTAGCGTGTATTTAGAGTCTGCGGTGTCTGCACTTGGGTTTGCGAGCGTAGCTCGTAGGGGGCCAAGCCCCCTAGTAAAAAAACAAAAAAACAAAAACAAAACCTGTGGTTATCTCCGTATCAACGGGTTGTTTTCATCTTTGATTAAATCAGATATCAGTAAAACATGTCTGATTTAATCATTCATAAATTCATAAGCTAATATAAAATCTCTCTATTCTAAATAAAAGTAACTATTGCTGTCACCGCCGCCGCCAGTTTTGAATTTTTTGTGACCGGAGGTCTTTCTTTGTTAATATTAAGAAAAATAAGGCATACAAAAATATGAAAATCGGTAGTATTATAGAGAAATGTTTGATAAACTCGCTGATGCAGACAGTTTTCAAATCGAAGAATTATTTTAAGAGATATTTAACGCCAAAGTTGGACAAAATCGTTCCATTAAAAAAGTTATATAGGAGCAAAAACTGTACATAGGAATTTAATCATTTTTAGATCATTTTATGCGTCAGAATTTCCCGGTGTGCAGACTGCATTTAGTTTTTTAATTTGACTCATTTTTGAGGTTTTATTTCTATTTTAAATTCAAATTTTCAGCATTTCGAGAGATATTTTTTACATGCTAGGGGGCTCGGCCCCCTACGAGCTACGCTCGCCAACCCCCGTCCAGACACCGTAGACTCTAAATGCACGCTAATTTCATCGGCTTTAAAAAGATTTCGAAAGATTGAATTATAATTTAAAAAACAGTGGTGATCTCCCTATAAACGAATTTCTATTCATTTCTCTTTGATTGGGACATTTTAACGCCAAATCCGCTGCGGTACTACTTGATTATCCCGTCGACCAATTTCGCCAAATTATATAAATCGCCAAACCACTCGCCAAATTATACAAATTGACATAATTTTTATTTTAAATAACGAAAGAACAAATAAATTAGTACAAAATTAGTAAAAATACAAATAAAACGTTGAAATAAGAATAACTTGATGACGTAGACACGTGAAACAACATTTCAAAATAAGCTAATATAAAAGGAATTAAGTAAACTGAGTCTTTGTCTCCTGGTATTTTTTAACAAAGCGAAAAGAAAGTTCTTTTAAATGAGACATTTTAAATTAATCGTTTTTAATCTGACGCAATTTTGACCAAGCTATTCTTTCTCTTATAAATATTCACCTGAAAATACTTTTGTTAGAAATGAAATATTATTTGCGCTTTCCTAACAAGAATAGTTGAAAAGATCCTCTCAAAATATCAAATAAATGTCTAGCGCAATTTCTAAATTTAAACTGTTTTGCAATATTATTTTGTGTTCATTTTATGTAATAACTATAATATGACGTAATTTCTCCTATTTAAGACTTCTAACGCATGTTAATGAATTTATTATTTTACAATATCCTTTCTCTTTTAAAATTCACGTGTATACTTTTTATGACGTAATTTTTAATAAGTTCCTGCTTTTTGTACATAATTATTTAATTCTAATTCTAAATGATTTTTTTTCTGTTTATAATAGTCACGTGTAAATAAATTTTTAATTTGAAGCAAACATTATTGTTTGCGCTGTTTATACATTTGGCAACAGTATAAATTAATACTATTTTCTAAAATAATGTAAAAAATATCTCTAGAAATGCTGAAAATTTGAATTTAAAATAGAAATAAAACCTCAAAAAATGAGTCAAAATAAAAAAATTAATGCAATCTGCACTCCGGCAAATTCTAACGCATAAAATGATCTAAAAATGATTGCATTGCCATGTATAGTTTTTGCTGCTATAAAACTTTTTTAGTGGAACGATTTTGTCGAACTTTAGCATTAAATATCTCTTAAAATAATTCTTAGATTTCAAAACTGTCTGCATCAGCGTGTTTATCAAACATTTCTGTATAAAACCACCGATTTTCATATTTTTGTATGCATTATTTTTCTTAATATTAACGAAGAAAGACCTCCGGTCAAAAAAAATTCAAAACCGGCGGCGGTGACAGCGGTAGTTACTTTTTTTTAGAATAGAGGGATTTTCGAAAATTGTATTAATTTAAACTGTTGCCAACTGTATAAACAGCGCAAGCAATAATGTTTACTTCAAATTAAAAATTTATTTTACGTGTGACTATTATAAACAGAAAATATAAAAGCAAGAACTCATTGAAAATTACGTCAGAAAAACTATATTTACACGTGAATTTTATGGAGAATTTACGTCACATTACACTTATTACGTAAAATGAACAAAAAATAATATTGCAAAACAGTTTAAATTTAAAAATTATGCGAGACATTTATTTGATATTTTAAGATGATCATAATATTTCATTTCTAACAAAAGTATTTTTACGTGAATATTAAAAAGAGAAAGAAAAGTTTGGTGAAAATTACGTCAGATTATAATTGTCAGATTCAAATTATAATTCAATCTTCCGAAATCTTTTTAAAGCCGATCAAATTAGCGTGCGGTTAGAGTCTGCGGAGTCTGAACGGGGGTTGACGAGCGTAGCTCGTAGGGGGCAGAGCCCCCTAGTTCTAGTAGAATATAAAAATAGTCGCCCGTTGTTTTTTTTGTGTTTTTTTTTTTCTTTTGCATATTTAATTTCTAAACATAAGCAACATAAGTAAGTTAACAGCCATTTAACAGCAAAATTTATAAATTTAACGATATGGCAAATGTATCAGCAACAGCTTAAATACATCTCTCTATTCTAAAAAAAAAGTAACTACCGCTGTCACCGCCGCCGCCGCCGCCGGTTTTGAATTTTTTGTGACCGGGGGTCTTTCTTCGTTAATATTAAGAAAAATAATGCATACAAAAATATGAAAATCGGTAGTGTTATACAGAAATGTTTGATAAACACGCTGATGTAGACAGTTTTCAAATCGAAGAAATATTTTAAGAGATATTTAATGCTAAAGTTGGACAAAATCGTTCCACTAAAAAACTTTTATAGTAGCAAAAACTATACATCGGAATTTAATAATTTTTAGTTCATTTTATACGTTATAATTTCCCGATGTGCAGAATTGATTTATTTTTTTAATTTGACTCATTTTTCGAGGTTTTATATCTATTTTAAATTCAAATTTTCAGCATTTCGAGAGATATTTTTTACAGATTTTAGAAAGTGATATTAATTTAAACTGTTGCCAACTGTATAAACAGCGGAAACAATAACGTTTGCTTAAAAAAATATATATATATATTTATACGTGTAATAAATTAAAAATTTATTTACACGTGACTATTATAAACAGAAAAAAACATTTGGAATTAGAATTAAATAATTATATACAAAAAGCAGGAACTTATTAAAAATTGCGTCATAAAAACTATAATTACACGTGAATTTTAAGAGAGAAAGGAATTTGTAAAATAATAAATTTATTAACATGCGTTAGAAGTCTTAAATAGGAGAAATTACGTCATATTTACGTCACATTACAGTTATTACATAAAATGAACACAAAATAATATTGCAAAACGGTTTAAATTTACAAATTGCGCTAGACATTTATTTGATATTTTGGAGGATACTTTTCAACTATTTTTCTTAGGAAAGCGCAAATAATATTTTATTTCTAACACAAGTATTTTCATGTGAATATTAAAAAGAGAAAGAATAGTTTGGTCAAAATTACGTCAGATTAAAAACGATTAATTTAAAATGTCTCATTTAAAAGAACTTTCTTTTCGCTTTGTTAAAAAATACACGGAGACAAAGATTCTGTTCACTTAATTCCTTTTATATTAGCTTATTTTGAAATGTTGTTACACGTGTCTACGTCATCAAGTTATTTTTATTTCGCCGTTTTATTTGTATTTTTTTTTTTAATGTTGTACTAATTTATTTGTTCTTTCGTTATTTAAAATAAAAATTATGTCAATTTGTATAATTTGGCGAGTGGATTGGCGATTTATATAATTTGACGAAATTAGTCGACGGGATAATCAAGTAGTACCGCAGCGGATTTGGCGTTAAAATTTCCCCAATCAAAGAGAAATGAATAGAAATCCGTTTATAGAGAGATCGCCACTGTTTTTTAAATTATAATTCAATCTTTCGAAATCTTTTTAAAGCCGATCACATTAGCGTGCATTTAGAGTCTGCGGTGTCTGGGCGGGGTTGGCGAGCGTAGCTCGTAGGGGCCGAGCCCCCTAGTTGTAGTAAATAAACATTGTGTTTGACATAAATTATCGGAAATTCTCGAAAACGGTTGATTTGCGAGGCTTGTTCCAGGGTCATTCCATGTCAGTTCAGGCAGGCATGTAACCCACCATCACAGATTTTGATGAAACTGCGTGTGTTTGTTCCTTTTATTAAGATATGATTCCCAGTATTTTTTTTTTTTTTTTACTCCTTGGTCAAATAGTTTCTGAGAAACAAATTGTCAAAATTTTGAAAAACTGCCGTCAGTTGGCATTCTTGACTGCTCGATTTTCAAATGTAGCATGACATAAATATGATCATATTTCAAAATCTATTCTAGAAATCATCTTCAAATAATTTTTGCATAATATATAGGGTACGCAGTTTATGAAAAAAAAATACTGTTACGCTTATAACATTTTAAGAGTTTCTAAAAAAATGTTTAATCTTTGAAGTCGTGATTTTTTTATGAAAAATAATGCATTAACTAAAATAGCATTATCAACAAAAGGCGGTATTTTTATTAAATTTATTTTTTGTGGGGGATATACTTAAAGGTGTCCTTTACCTGATTCTGAAATAAAAATAGTAGGATTTTGGGTGTTTTCAGTAGTATTTCCTATTTAAAAATATTTTGAGGCGTATTTCAAATCAAATCAAGCAGAGTCATTCCATGTCAGTTCGCCTAAGTCATTTAATTCACTGTCACAAATTTCAATGAAACTGGGTATGTTTATAGCTCATTTTAAGACGTAATCACCTTTAATTTCCTTGATCCTAAGTAAAATATTTTTTAAGATAAAAAAAAAATCTAAATTTTGAAATTTTTTTAAAATATGTTTTTAATGACAGATCTATATTCAAAGACTGCATAAAAAAAGTCATTTCAATATAAAATCACTAAATAAGTTTCAAATAATGTATATGTGACAAATAATGTAGGCAGATTATTATTTATTGTTGTTTGCCATGTTTAAACGCTCAGAGTGTGTTTAATCTTGTGAATTTTTAAAATCAAGAATTTTGTGAAAAAATAATGTGTTAATCAAAAATTTATAATTAACCGAAGGCAGGCTGTTATTACTTTATTTAATTGTACGTAAAAATATCTTTTCAATAGTTATAAAATAAAAATAGTGAAAATATGAGCAATTTTAACAAAATTTTCATAAAATGTGAATGTTTAATGATAAATATTGAAGCTTTTCATTCTAAGATGTACTATAATGACTACGATATCGTGTATTGCTACTCTTGCTTAAATATAATACATACAATAATAAAATAACAAATATTATTTACTGCAATAAAAATTAAATTAAATAGTACCAGTTCCTTCACCAACACTACATTGCTCAACAGCAGACTTAAAAACAACAGCCCACTCTTATGAAAATATACTTTCAACTGTTCAAATAATAAATAAACTACATTTAAAAATCTTAATATCAACTTGTTATCTTAAGACGATAATAATAACTAAACAACATAATGAATTTATAAATCAGCTTTTAATTGAAAATTCATGAAATGGTCTCTTAAAATGTTGTTGTTCATCGAGTCAATCAAAACAAATTATTAAAAAAAATAGTGAACCTAATATGCTGACTGCAATGACACTTCTAACAAAACTAATTAATTCATTACCATCTGAAATCAAACCCGAAAGATCAAAAAGAAAAAAAAATCAGCTGTAGTGTGAATGTGACATACTCAGTGGTTGTTGAGATAGGATTGTCTTTGTGACATTTTCACCTGTACTTCAATAAAATATAAACATGTAAGCTTTTTTCATTCATCCAAATTAAGTAAAACAATTATAAAATTTTGTTGTCATTACACCAGATGTTAAATTTTTCGTTACATAGTATTAGATAACTTCTTTATTTTTAGACATTATTGACATATCATAAAATTTACTATATGTATTTTCTATAAGTGTATAAACAATATATATATATGCTTTATTAAACATAAATGAATAATTTTTAAATAATTTGTTTGAGAACAGGGATATATATATACACATATATATGTTGAAAATCCATCTTTCAGCAATATTGTGATGAAATAAATCAAATTACCGTAATTTCCGGTGTATAGCCCGCGGATCAAACAATCGTGTTTCGACGCAGAAATTTTTAAAAATAAAATGCAACTTTTTAGATCACAGTAAATATTGGTCTTCAAGTACTGAATAAAATTTCTGGGTCCAAACTGAATTGTTTGATCTGCGGGCTATACACCCAAAATTACGGTACATATCATTAGAAACTGAATAAAGTTACAAAAGTGCAACTCATTAAGTTTTAAATAATTTTTTAGATATAGTTATTTGAAAGATATAAATATAATGGATTATGCATTTTTTGCATATATTTAAAGCACAATATGTCAAAATTTTCTTCAAAAGAGTGAAATTTGGTATTTTTTTCAATATTAGCAGCTCAATGCTAAATTTTCAATATTAACAGCCAAATATGAGTTTAAAGATTAGGAATGTCATTTTGAAAATTTCTATTGGGCGGTGAGGAGCTAGTTATTTTTCTCTTTTTTGGAAAGGGATAATTGCTCTTCGCCCTAGAAGTTTTACTAAAAGACAATATTGTTTATTTTTTTCCTTAAGAAACGAACATAAAAGATAATTTGAAAAATAAAATAAATGTATAAATAAAAATATTTCCAGGGATGATACATTGGATAGATTTTACATCTGAAAATATTGATAATTTTAAATATGATTTAAATACTACTAAAACCAAACAAAATCCCACTATTTTTATTTCAGATCCAGTTATAATGTAGTATTATGTACAATTTAAAATTAAAAAATTAGTCATAGAAACTCCGTCTCTGATTGATAAAGATTTTTTAGTAATTTCATTATTTTTTGTAAAATATTTTTTGATTTCAAAGATTATACAATTTTTTAGACACATTTAAATATTTTTTAACATTACAGCAATATTTTTTTCATAATCTACATACTTTATTTACCTTGCTTAAATTATTCGAAGAAGATTTCTTTATTAGTTATTGAAATATGATTTTATATATAAAATGAGGCCTTTGAAAATTGAACAATCATTGATAGCAACTCGTGGCATTTTTCCAGAACTTTGATAATTTTTCTCATATTTTCGATATTTTTATTTTATAACCATTTAAAAGATATTTTTACGTACAATTAAAAAAAGCAATAACACCCTGCCTTCGGTTAATAATAAATTTTTGATTAACACATTATTTTTGACAAAATTCTTGATTTTAAAAATTCACAAGATAAAAGACACTCTTAGTGTTTAAACATGACAAAAAACCAGAAATAATAATCTGCCTACATTATTTGTCACATATACATTATTTGAAACCTATTTAGTGATTTTACATTGAAATGACTTTTTTTTTTTTTTTTTTTAAATGCAGTCTTTGAATATCGAACTGTCACTAAAAAAATTTAAAACAATTTTTCAAAATTTTGATATTTTTTATCTTAAAAAATATTTTACTTAGGATCAAGAAAATTAAAGATGATTACTTCTTAAAATAAGCTATAAACAAACCCAGTTTCATTGAAATTTGTGACAGTGATTAAATGGCTTAGGGGAACTGACAAGGAATGACTCTGCTTGATTTGATTTGAAATGCACCTCAAAATATTTTTAAATAGGAAATACTACTAAAAACACCCAAAATCCCACTATTTTTATTTCAGAATCTGGTAAAGGACACCTTTAAGTATATCTCCCACAAAAAATAAATTTAATAAAAATACCGCCTTTTGTTGATAATGCTTTTTTTGTTAATGCATTATTTTTCATAAAAAATTCACGACTTCAAAGTTTAAATATTTTTTTAGACACACTTAAAATGTTATAAGTGTAACAATATATTTTTTTCATAAGCTGCGTACCCTAAATATTATGCATAAATTATTTGAAAATGATTTGTAGAGTATATATTGAAATATGATTATATATATGACATGCTTCATTTGAAAACCGAGCTGTCAGGAATGCCAACTGACGGCAGTTTTTCAAAATTTTGACAATTTTTTTCTCAGAAACTATTTCACCAAGGAGCAAAAAAAATTACTGGTGATCATATCTTAATAGTAAGAACAAACACACGCAGTTTCATTAAAATCTGTGATGGTGGGTTACATATTGATATTTTACTACCTGATTTGATGTGGAATGAGTTGAGTTTTGACCTCCATTGAGTTTTTTACTCCCCACGACGAGATCTTTCCAATGATACCACTTTCGTCAAAATCGGCGCATAACATTTTTTGCATTTCCCTAGTTAGTAAGTTCTCTAGAGTAGACAGCTCTAGGAGGCAATTGCTATATTCCGCTCTTCAACTTGAATGTACCCAATTGAGCATTTCACGTCCGGGTCTGGCAGATGAGCTCAGTTCACTATCTAGGGGGGAAAAGTGCGTTGCGATTTTAGACGTTTTCACTACAAAAATTTCATTTTTAAGGGGAGAGGACTTGTTAAAATACGAAGCCCATGTATTTTTCCGTAAAAATGTAATTTACTTAAAACCTCTATTTAAACTAAAGTTTAAATTTATGCTTAACAAAGAGGTCCAAGTCGGGATTCTCGAGTTATAAAACATACTTCTCGATGTACAGAACATAGGTGAAAACGATTTTTTAATTGAAAACCCTAACAGATTTTTTGCATTCAAATATTGTTTAGTTGTCCAATGCCAAAAAAAGATTTTTATAGGAAGAATACCATTTATTCAAATAAAGTTTTGAAGTTTATTAGAAGCGATATTTTCGTAACAGTCTCGTGATAACGTTTAATAGCGCAGAAATCATCAAAGATTTCATTATTTATTACTTTCTTCTGTCTTTACAAGAAGAACGTATTGGATTCGTGAAAATTTTCGAATTCCAGTTTTTGACGGATTGACACGTGTTAGGGGCCAGAGATCCCGAAAAACACGTTTTAACAAAACGTCTGTTTGTATGTATAATGTGACACAAATTTTGTGGGCGCTCTATCTCATGAACTAACGCACGGATTTTCACGAAACTTCAAACTCAATTAGAAGTTGACATATGTTTTGTTTATTTCGTTTTGGTGTAAATCGTGCAATAAATGCCGCTGCTATGCTGCTTTTTTCATGATTTCCGAAAGTGTGGTAGAACGTATGAAATGAAGAACGCATGCACGGATTTTCATCAAACCTCAGATTCAATTAAACATTGGCATAAATTGTTGTTAATTGGGTTTTGGTGTGAATCTCCAAACCGGTGGCGCTGCTATGCTGCATTTTTTAGGATTTACACTATTCTAATGATACTGATGAACTAATGCACGGAATTTCATCAAACTTCATATTCTGTTGCACCTTGGCGTAAGTTCGTGTTGATTAGGTTTTCGTGTGAATCATATAACAGCTGGCGCTCCATGCCGTTAAGAAAGTGCCATTAAAATTATCAACAAGAACGCAAAATCATGTGTCAAGCAGGTTATGAAACATTTTTCAATGCATTCAGACTATTATAATAAAACTTCATTGTTTAATAATGTGAAAAACGATGTCTAAGTAATAATTTGTAAAACGCATAACACGCTTGAAAACACAATTTCAACCAAAGTCGATAAAATAACTGAGAAAATTGTACATCCCTGTATATGAGCTAGAGCGACGTCATCTCTCGTAACAAAACAATATAGGATGAGTCACTGGCACAGAACAATTGAGCTAGCCTTTTGCTCTGTGCTACGGCGCTCCGCTTCCATACAATAGGTCCCAGGATCAAACCCAGCCAAAGCCAATTGCTCGAAACCTGTATGGGGAAAAGAAACACGCAACATTTCACAACAGATGGCAGCGCCAAAACAAATTCTCTCCCAATAGGGAAAGCCTTGCAGCAACTAATGAAACGAGCGCAGGCCAGTGTCTACATAAGACACTTTCACAACAGGTGGAGTGTGTAGAGACGCCATCTCTCGCAACAAAAACAGTATAGGATGAGGCACTGGCACAGAATAATCGCGCTAGCCTTTCTCCCTCGTGCTACGGCGCTCAGTTTCCTTAGAGTAGCTCCCAGGTTCAAACCCAGCCAACGCCAATTCTTGGAAACCTATACAATATTTTGACCTTTTAATCTCAGTTTATATGAAAAGAAAAGGTGAAAACTGTATTATTTTGATGCAATTAAAATAAAAATGTCATGAATATAAATATACGTTTTCTACAATAAATGATATTATTTTCACAGGCGAAATTAGTTTTAAGTTGCCCATTTACACGGGCTTTTATTAGTTCACTTAAAATTAAGATAGGATTAATTTGACTTTTATCAGTATTTTTAACGATGTTTTACCGATTTATTAATTCATTCAAAAATTAAAATAAAAATTGCACCCTTAAACGGCGACAACATGATGTTAAAAGAGAAAAATCATTGAAAAAAATTGATGGTTATATTGGTTGCTAATTTACAGTTTTTACCTTTTCTCGCTTATTTAAATATTTTATAGAAACAAATTAATAAATATTTGTTGAAAAATATAATAATAAGGTACTTCTCCATTATGAAGTCAACCAACTCCACTTTATATATATATATATATATATATATATATATATATATTAAGAAAAAAAACTATCGCCAAACTACAGGATTTAACATCAAAAATGCGCGATCGTTGCATCGCAATAGCTTGACGTCAGATGCGTTGCACGTGTTTGCTGTATCATCAAGTCATTTTTAATTTGACTTTTATCTGTACTTTTAACGATATTTTACCTTTTTATTCATTAACGTTTTATTTAAGTATTTGCGCACCCATTTATTTCCAGTGTCACTTCTCAATGTTAATTTAACATAGAAATGGGGATCATAACTTTTTCATTTTTTTCTTCCCACCTTTTTGTCCCTGATGCCACACATATTTTTTTCTTTACTAATTCTAATAATATTATAAATTTAAAGAGTGAAAATGTTTGCCTGACGTGAGGGTGAAAACGGATGATAAAATGCCTTTGCATGTGGGTGAATTATAACCCAGAGAGTAACATGGGCTAATTTTTATTTACAATTTTCAAATATTTTTTTAATAATTCCAAATTTCGTTTTTTTCATTGAGAATCAACGGACATTTTTCTAATAAAATTTAACATTTTTTTTTTCATTGTTGCCAATAATTCAAAAGCCGTACTAATAATTTGTCTATTTTTAGTTGAATGATTTTCATGTGAAAAATTATTGAAATAGTTCTTTTTTTTTAAGAATTAAAAAGAAGTTGAATATGACGTCATTGTAAAAATAAAAATGACATTTTCAAACAGATTTTTTACGTTCAGATTGGAAGTTTTTGCCCAAAGTACAGCAACTTGCATTACTGCACTGGTGAAAGATTTTGAATTGTACATAAGTAAATTGCATCACAAACTGTGATACGATACCGCATGAATCAAAGCTTTATAATGGTACCCTCCATTAATTTTGAAATGTGTTCGTCCGAATGCAGTAGTTATTAAAAAACTTGACAGATTAAACAAACACCTAATTTGAAGAACAAATTAAAACTAGTCGGATGTACCAATCCCAAAACTTTCTTCTATCTCATACATGTTAATACTTCAAAATCCGCTATCACACTGCCAAAATTAAATAGCAATCTATGCATCTCATGAGGATTCTAACGATATGAAATTCCGTGCGTTAGTTCTTGAGATATGACTATCGCTGAAATCGTCTAAATTCAGAAAAATGCTGCCTAGCAGCGCCACCTATTGGGTGATTTATACCAAATTCTAATCAGCAACAATTTATGTCAACGTCTGACTGAATCTGAAGTTTGGAGAAAATCCGTACATTAGTTTTTGAGATAGCGCAATAACGAAAATCGTGAAAATTCCTGCATAGCAGCGCCACCTATTGGGTGATTAACACCAAAACCTAATTAACAACAACTTGTGTCAACATACAACTAAATCTGAAGTTAGATGAAAATTCGTCCATTAGTTCTATTGATAGAGCTATTGAGGCAATCGTGAAAAAGGCAGCAGAGAAGCGCCACCTGTTGGGCGATTTACACCAACACATAATCAGTAGCAAGTCATATCAAGGACTAACTGAATCTGAAGTTTGATGAAAATCCGGGCGTCAGTTCTTAAGATAGAGCTATTGGGGAAATCGTGTAAATCCTGCAAAATTCATCATAACAGCGCCACCTGTTGGGCGATTTTCAGCAAAACGTAATCATCATCAATTCATATCAAGGACTAACTAAATCTGAAGTTTGATCGAAATCCGTGCATTAGTTCTTGAGATAGAGCTATTGCGAAAATCGTGAAAAATGCAGCATAGCAGCGCCACCTGTTGAGCGATTTACACCAAAAACTAATCAGCATCAATTTGTATTAGGGACTAACTGAATATCAATTTTTATTAAATTCCGTGCATTAGTTCTTGAGATAGAGCGCCCACAAAATTTGTGTCACATACACACAGACAGACTCACAGAGTCACAGACAGACATTTTGTAAAAACATGTTTTTTGGAATCTCTGACCCCTAAAACGTGTAAATCTGTCGAAAACCGGAATTCGAAAATTTTCATGGATCCAATACTTTCTTCTTGTAAAGATAGAAGAAAGTAAAAACAAAATGTATTTCCTACGTTGTTTAAAACCCTCCGAGCGTCTTGTAAAAGAGTAAAATTGTAATGCTGTTTCCTTTGCATTTTGTTTTAAATTCTAAGAAAATAGGATTCTTTCAACATTATAAAAAAAAAAACTCAATTACAAATATGAATGTAATCCTTGAGAGTATTAATCATTCTTCAATGTATTTAAAATTCATTAAATCCGTAGAATTATATATTATCTTAAATATTGCTTGTATTGCTGTGAAACCTGGAGCTTAGTGAACGGAATATTGCGCCCCAAACACTTAGAGGGTGAAGCCCGAGAAGGGACAGATATTAAAATATTTCATTCAATTCGTTTTACATTTAATGTTAAATTTTTGTAACAAATAAGTTAAACCAATTGAACATTAAAAAATAAAATTCATATTTCATGATAGTTCAAATACCCTAAAAACTGTTCCGTTCAAATGAAATGGACATAAATCTTAGACTTTTTTAAAGATTTGTATTTTGCATGTATCTTATCATTTTATGTACAATCATCATAAAAATAATACAAAAATCTGCAATACAAATATTTACAACTCAAAAATGGAAAACGTCTAAGATTTATTTCGATTTGATTTGAACGGAATCTAAGTTTTTAGGGTGTTTAAAGTATCATGTTGTATGATTTTTTTTTTTTACTTTCTTCTATCTTGACAAGAAGAAAGTATTGATTTCATGAAAATTTTCGAATTCCAGTTTTCGACGGATTTATACGTTTTAGGGGTCAGAGATTCCAAAAAACATGTTTTTACAAAATGTCTGTCTGTGAGTCTGTCTGTCCGTCCGTCCGTCTGTCTGTCTGTCTGTATGTGACACAAATTTTGTGGGCGCTCTATCTCAAGAACTAATGCACGGAATTTAATAAAAAATTATATTCAGATAGTCCCTGATATAGATTGGTGCTGATTAGTTTTTGGTGTAAATCGCCCTGCAGGTGGCGCTGCTATGTAGCATTTTTCAGGATTTCCGCAAAAGCTCTATCTCAAGAACTAATGCACGGATTTTTATAAAACTTCAGATTCCGTTAAACCTTGATATGAATTGGTGCTGGTAACGTTTTGGTGCAAATCGCCCAACAGATGGCGCTGCTATGCTCATTTTGAAGCATTTACACGATTTTCGTAATAGCTCAGTCTCAAGAAATAATGCACGGATTTTCATCAAACTTCAGATTCAGTTAGTGCTTGACATGAATTGACGTTTTGTCTCTTGTGGTGTAAATCGCTCAACAGGTGGCGCTGCTATGCTGCATTTTTTTAGATTTCCGCAATAGCTCTATCTCAAGAACTAATACTTGGGTTTTCAACAAACTTCAGATTCAGGTATACCTGGATATGAATTAGTGCTGTTTATGTTTTGGTGTAAATCGCTCAACAGGTGGCGCTGCTATGCAGCATTTTTCACGATTTCCACAATAGCTCAATGTCCAGAACTAATGCACGGATTTTCATCAAACTTTAGATTCAGTTAGTCCTTGACATGAAATGATGTTTTGTACCTTTTCGTTTAAATCGCTCAACAGGTGGCGCTGCTGTGCTGCATTTTTTGTGATTTCCACAATAGCTCTAGCTCCAGAACTAATGCACCGATTTTCATCAAACTTCAGATTCCGGTATACCGTAATATGAATTAGTGCTGTTTGTGTTTTGGTGCAAATCGCGCAACAGGTGGCACTGCTATGCTGAATTTTTCAGAATTTCCCCTGCAGCTCTATCTCAATAACTAATGCACGAATTTTCATCAAACTTCGAATTCAGGTATACTTTGATACGAATTGGTTCTAAATTGATGTAATTTCTTATACTATTTAAATGATTTAATTGACGTGATTTATATAGAAGAAAGTTTTGTGATGGCCACAACATACTAGTTAATGTTCAATTGATTTAACTTATTTGTTACAAAAATTTAACATTAAATGTAGAACGAATTGAATGAAATATTTTAATATCTGTCCCTTCTCGGGCTTAAACGATGTAGGAAATAAATTTTGTTTTTTAACCATTTGGAAAAATGGTTATTGTCCTCGTCAGGGTAGAAAATCAAAAGCATATCTGAAGCGTTTTATTGGTTTAATCCGCATTTTATTCGTGTTCTGATGGGTCTATACAGTAATCTGTATTTCCATTTACTTTCAACAGAGATGGATTACTTCTGTTGCCACTATGACAAAAAAAGTAATAAAAACTACAAACAAATTAATAACTCAGAAACAAATTGAGATACAGCTTTCAAACAAATTGCATTTAAAAGTACATTTTTTTCTCTATGCGACGGTGTAAAAAGTAATAGTGTGGGATGTTTAGAAGTTTAAGAATGAAATTTCATTTAATTTCATTTTCATCGTCAGATTTCTTGAACGATGGAAAAGCCTTTTCCCGAACAGCCAATGAAATGCTTGGATAATACGTAAGTCTCAGGTGGATAATACGTAAGTTTTAAGAAATCTGACGGGTCGCAGGCGATTTTTGTCGCTTGCAATTTTTACGTGTTATACACTATTAATGTTTAATTCATGGCGTACGGAATGTAGCATCAACTCCGTGCGATTTTTTATGTCTTAAATTTTAGTCTTCGAAAAAATCATTTTCCAAATGGTCGTTGTAATTTGTTAAATTCCCTCTTTTTTTAAATTTGTTCTTCGAATTAGGTTTTTCTTTAATTCATTATATTATTAAGTCAAGTGAATGTGACATTTACGATCAACCATTATTGGCATTTAATCTTATAGTTTGGTAATAGATTTTTGGTCGAAGGGATAACGAAATAGCCTTCATTTTTTTTTTATGCAAACAAAAACTAACAATCGTTGTTTTGGCAACCGTCAATGTTTGGCTGGCATTAACAGCAGACAAAGTCTTGAAGAAAACATTGCTAAAACAGTAGTAAATATTCGTATTAAAAAAAAACCGCTAAAAAATACTATATTATGGTGGGAGGAAATCAACACTTTGGCACAGATGTCATATACGCACCGGGTTTGGCGCGATTTTTTTTTCTGACGCCAATTTGACAAACACCTCGTTTTCGAGTATCAGTTACATATATACTTTAAATTATTTTCTATTATTTTAAAAAGGAAATAACAATAAATAAAAAAATGTTAATAACCATAGAACAAAACAATTTATATAATTGAAAAACGAAAATAAAAGTACATAAAATATTTATTAATAAATAAACAACAATAGCCGGGTAAAATAACAGGCAAAATAATATAATTTTGCCACCAGTTACGTACTCCGGTGCGTATATGACATCTATGCAAAACCTTTTCTGATCACGAGACTGCTGACAATTTTCCAAATCATGTTTTATCAAACGTGCACGTATATATTAAAATGCATGGGGAAGATTTAGTTTCGTTAATTCCAGCAATGAAGCAAACAGTAATAGTTAAAGTAATAGTTTCTCTATATATAATTTTTTCTAAGATGTAGTATGATCTTTGTATGGTTGGTGACATTTTTGGCACTGTTTTTTGGCGATAATCGATTACATATTGGTAATCCCCTCTTCTAACTCTGATTAACTGAAAGAATTTAAGATGTCAGTTAATTTACAAACCCAGATTTGTTTCATATTTAATAAAAAATCTATTTACATAATTTTTCTGGCTACTTTTTCAGTATAACGGCCTTGTCGAGAGAAGGAAATTTTGTAATTCGGGGAACCTATTCATTGTTTCACATAAAAAAGCAATATTTTTCAATATTTATACAATTTTTTTAATATAAAAAAGCCATTTTTATATGCAAACATAGGGGATTTACGTATTATCCGTGTCACAGGATAGATCGCCAAAAATGGTTGTCAATTGCCAATCTTGTTTATCGTTGCCAATCATGTTTAAAACCATAATTTAATATTTAATAGATAACATTGCTATAAAAGGTAAATAATGTCGAATAAATAAATAAGACATGGTAAATGAAATTTTTATTTATAATAAATAAATAAAAAACTATAGACTATAATAAAAAATATACTATAACCTATAATAAATAAACTACATTACGTATTATTATTATATTATAGCTTTTATTACGTTATGATACGCTATAAAGTTGTTAAAAAATAAGAGTTACTGTAGTTACTGTAATTAATATAATTTGCGTCATGCTTGGCCGCAGTTGTATCTGACATGGTCCGGATAATATATAAGTACCAAACAAAGCAAGTTGTGTATAAAAAAAATAATAATCTATATGTATTACACAGAAATCGCGAATATTTGTTAATTGTTTAATGACAACGCCCGAATGAAACGCATCTCATTGGTTATTGAACAGCATTTAAGGCATCTCCATACCTATAAGGCGGATTACCATAGGGGAGACCCTGCTCTGTCGCCAAATGCCGCCAAGTTTGTCGTCGCCAAAAGGGACGCCAATTGGGCGATATCTCTAATATTTCACCAACTCCCATATACTTCCATTATAAACCAATAGGGTTTACTCGCTTACAGAAAATCAACAAATTGAGATATTTTAATGCAACAAAAAGTAATATTAGCTTAAGGGATTCTATTAATTATATTTAAGGGAATCCAAGTAAATTATGAATGAAAGCAACAGGATACAATGCTTAGCATGCTTTCCCAAACATAAATTTTAAGGGAGACCAAACTGGTCGACAAGGGCGGCTAGTAAATTTACACGTATAAAATCTTATAAAACAAGTTAAAAGGTCACAAGTTTTGCTTTCATAATTGTTTGTATCCTTTGACAACAAATCTCACTTTCTAAAGCCTGAATTTTGACAATCTTTTGAAAAAACGCCAAGGTCTCTATACTGGAAAAATACCCTTTTTTCATTATTTTAAAATTTAAAAAAAAAATACATTTTTATGTGTGTATTCCTAAAAAAAAAAAAATCGAAACTTTATTATTCCGATTCTTGTCGACCTTTTTAAATAGTTAAGAAAAAATGCTAGGGGCTATATTACATCTGTTCCCAAATTTTCACTGTTTTGTTTACAATTATTGTTTAAAAATATTTATGAACACTTATATTTTTATATATAATGTGACTAATAATCCCTAATAGGGTTCAGAGCGTAGATTAGTGTCAGATATTACCGGTGTTGGCAGCAATGTGTCTATAAGTGTATAAGTAACAACAATGGAGATAAATATGCGAAAAACCATCCTCGCTAAAATACGCTCATTAACTGTAAACCCGATTATAGAACTTTCTCATTTAAGGGAATAAAGTGTGAAAATTTTAAAGCAGTTAGAAACTAGAAAGATGTCCAACAAAAAATATACATCAGAGAAACGATCACATTTGTGAACAAAAGTACTAGAATTCTGAAAAATGACGTAATTTTCATTGATTATTCATTGTAGTACTGGATTTTGTTTTAACTTTACAGCTCCTTGATTTAAAAAAACGAACTACATTATGGGTAGATTTTATTTACAGGTCAACGTGGCTAAAATTACTAAATATGCTTTAATTTTACTTTTTTATAAATGCCTCTCCTGGTACATGTAAATAAAATTTCGAGAAGAGGCAGATTTTTAATACTTTCAATTGACCTTTATAATTTCCCTTCTTTTACTTTCCGTAATCAAAGGCTTTTTACGATCGGCAGTACTTTTCGAGCTGAGGAGCGGCAAGCAAAAAATATCGTTTAAAGTCTATATTATAAAGCAACTAGTCGCATGTACCAATCCCAAAACTTTCTTCTATCTCATACATGTCAATACTTCAAAATTCGTTAGCACGTTGACAAAATTAAATGCCAATCTATGCTCATCATAAGGATTCTAAAAAGATGAAATTCCGTGCATTAGTTCTTGAGATGGGACTATCGGTGAAATCGTGTCAATCCAGCAAAATGCAGCATAGCAGCGCCACTTATAGGGTGATTTACACCAGAACCTAATCATCATCAACTTATGTCAACGTCTAACTGAATATGAAATTGGGGAAAATTCGTACATTAGTTCTTGAGATAGAGCTATTGCGCAAATCATGACAAATGTAGCATAGCAGCGCCCCCTGTTGAGCGATTTGCACCAACACATAATCAGCAGCAATATTAATCAAGGTATACTTGAATCTGAAGTTTGATGACAATTCGTGCATTAGTTCTTGGGATAGAGCTATTGAACAAATCGTTCTAAATGCAGCACAGCATCGCCACCTATTGGGCGATTTACACCAACACATAGTCAGCATCATTTCATATCAAGGACTAATGAAATCCGAAGTTTGATGAAAATGTGTGTGTTAGTTCCTGAGATAGAGCTACTGCGAAAATAGTGTAAATCATGCAAAATGCAGCATAGCAGCGCCACCTGTTGGGCGATTTACACCAAAACGTAAACAGCACCAACTCATATCAAGGAGTAACTGAATCTGAAGTTTTATAAAAATCAGTGCAGTAGTTCTTGAGATAGAGCTATTGCGGAAATCATGCGAAATGCAGCATAGCAGCGCCACCTACTGGGCGATTTACACCAAAAAACAATCAGCACCAATTTATATCAGGAACTACCTAAATATGAATTTGCATTAATTCTTGAGATAGAGCGCCCACAAAATTTGTGTCACGGACAGACAGACAGACTCGGAGACAGACAATTTGTAAAAACATGTTTTTTGGAATCTCTGACCCCTAAAACGTGTAAATCCGTCAAAAACCGGAATTCGAAAATTTTCATGAATCCAATACTTTTGTCTTGTAAAGATAGAAGAAAGTAAAAATACATGGTCTGTCCATTAAGTAATGAGACTGAATTTTTCGAGCCAAGCAGAAGGGTGGGAGTTTGCAAGCGATGCGCGGTTTGAGGAATGTCAGCTACAGATTCTAGCGGAAATCAGTTGACTTTGAGCCTTTGCAGCGCACAGATCGCTCGTGAAGCAGACGCGTGTTTAAATGATGCGTTAGGTTTTCAGAGTGGCGTGGACGGTCAAGCAGAAATACGCTAGTATAATATAATATAGGTTTGTGTAAAACTACACAAATCGGCTACTGAGAGGCTTCCCATGTTACCATGAGCCTAGGGGAAAGATTTTTTATGTCCTTTTAAGCTGTATTTTAACCGAGGGAATAGAAAAAAGCCCGGCAGTGACCGATTGCGGCTGTACGGTGTTTGGGGCAGCGTTGCAGTGCTGTATCTTGCCAGGAACTGGGTCACTTCGAAGGATCCAAGGCTCAAGTGTTTAGGTGACACAAAGCCTTCAAAGACGGAAGAGAGGACATCGATGGCGAACAACGCTCTGGGGTATCCATCAAGTTCTCGAACTTCAGACAATGTAGCTAAAATGTAAGTGCTTTTGGTTTCTAATCGTCGGTTGAGTGTCCGAATGATTGCGGAGACATTGGGACTTACGAAATCGATTGTGCGTGAAATTGTCAAGAAAAAACTTCAAATACGGAAAAATTGTGATAAACTGGTTCCAGCACATCTTTCAAAGTGACTCAGTTCCTGACAAAAGAGTGTAGCTACGCTGCTCCAACCACCCTACAGCCCCGATCTGTCACCGCCAGACTGTGTTCTATTCCCTCGGTTAAAATTCAGCTTAAAAGGACATCATTTTGCTAATCTGGAGAACTTGCAGAAAAACATAACGCGCGTTCTGAACAGCATTCCAGTTGTAGACTTTCAGGCGGGCATAAATGGGTGACAGAGTTGTTGGCAACGATGTATTAATGCAGGAGGAGGCTATTTTGAAAAATATTAAGTGTCTGTCAAATTATCTTCAAATAAACGAATTTTATGGAATCAGTCTCATTACTTACTGGACAGACCCTATAGGTCCTAAGTAACACTAACTAGTGATGGGCGATTCTCGAGAATTCGACAATCGAGAAAAATCGTCATCGTAAAAAATCACAATCGATACAGCCATCGATTAATTCCTAGAATCTACAATCGAGATGTTTTACAATCGATTATAACGAGAAAAGCTAAAAACAGTTATTGTAAAACTTAGCTATTATTCTGGCCGACAATTTCATAGTAGTGATAGGGCTTAGTGATGGGCGATTCTCTAAAATTTACCAATCGAAAAAAATCGTTATCGTAAAATACACAATCGATACAGTCATCGATTATTTTCGAGAATCTACAAAGGAGATGTTCTAGAATCGATTATTGAAATCATTGTTTTTACATATATATACGGCAGATTTTATTAAATATAGGGTAACTGAAAACAGATGGAATAAAAAAACAACAAACCAAAGGGAGGCTATAAAGGAGCCATAAGACTGGAAAAGTCTTGTAAGGGTGCCCCCTAGTTGAAAAAAGCAGAAAAAACGCGAGTAGCTATGAAGCGGTAAGGGGAGTTTAAGTATCAAAAATTAGAATTTTTCGGTAATTAGCACCAAAATGGCCAAAGAAATACGAATCAAAAGCACCCCTAGTGGCAAAAACATGAACTAAAGGATGATAAAAGGGATCAAATTTTTTTATTGATTTTTCTACGTCATTTGAGATTGGATCTTTAATTTCCCCATTTTTAGAAAGACTTCGACTGGAATACATTAAACGAACTCCCGCGGGGAGCAAAGTAGGGGGGGGCAGGGGCAAGGAAAGTGCATAATATGAATAAGTGGTCACAGGACTTTCCAACGATATGTCACATGAGGGGTGTCGGCTAAATTTAGAAAAGTGCCCCCGCGCGGGGGCAAAGTAAGGGGAGGGGCGCGGGCGATATATAAAATGAAATAGTAGTCACAGAGCTTTCCAATGATATATCATATGAGGGGTATCAGCAAAAGATAGAAAAGAATCCCAACTCCCAGGATTCCAATTATCGTGCCCCCCCGAAATATACCCTGCCCATCCTTCTCTTTGAAATTTTCATATATTAAAAATTATTTATCGGAGGGCTCCGTAAAAAAATCCGATCTAAAATGTTTAAAAACGCTACGATTTCAAAAAAGTTCGAAAAGTCCCTCTCTCGGGGCGCCAAAATAGGGAGGGAAGAAGAAAGGTTCATAATATGAAAGAGTAACTTTCCGATGATAACCGAAAACTTTCCGATGATATATCAAATGACTGGTCCAAAAAGAAGTTTGAAATCTACCCCTCCCACGGGGTTCCCTCTTTTATCCCAGAATATACCCGGAAATCACGCAGCCCCACTTTTCACCCACAGCACCCCCCACGCAGCCACCAAAATTTGATATTTAATAAATAATATTTATCGGAGAGCTCCATTAAAAAACCTCATTTAATGATATTTATTGTAGAAATCTCTACAATTAAAAAAAAAAAATCACCCCCGCACCGCTCCCCCCGCCCCCTTCCGGAATTCAAGTCTGGGAGGAGAAAGGTTCATAATATGAAAGAGTGGTGAAAGGACTTTCCGATGATATGTCAAGGAGAGGTTTGATAAAAGTTTGAAAATTACCCGCCCCCCCCCCTCCTTTGTTCACTCTCGCGCACCCCAGAATTCACTCACCTTCCTCTTTGAACTTTTTATATTTAATAAATAGTATTTATCTGAGTCTCCAGGTATGGGGCAGCTTGGCAGAGCTAAAATAAGAGAAACATTGAAAATTCGGGGCAAAATGACACTAAATTTAACAGTAAAGTTTGAAACTAGGACTATACAGAACTGAATGCATAAACCACTATGCTTCATAACCCACATCGGTTAATAGCAATAAAAAGATAAGTGCCAGTTAAACTGATGGCATTGAGCTCACAGGTTATTCACACTAATTGTATATTATACTCTTATTTCAAAGAATAATGTCCCTCAAAAAATAAATGAAGGGAAATATACCCCGTTTGCCTTTTTTATACTTAACCAATGAACCTCCAAATCAAATCAGGGAAACTCCTTAACTATAATAAATCAGTATATCAAATTTGAAGAAAATCAGATAATTCTGCATGAAAAAAAGAAACATATCGCTAAATTAAGGGTGGTCTAACCCCTTTAACCCTTTTATACTTAAATAATGAACCTCCAAATCTAATCAGGAAAGCTCCTTATCAGAACGAACATAGAAAAAAAAATAAATTAAAGTAAATTGAATAATTCTCCATGAAAATCCATTTATCTAAATTAAGGGGAGGGGACTTGCCCCCTTTTCGCCCTTGTATACTTAACCAATGAACCTCCAAATCTAATGAAGGAAGCGCCATATCGGAATAAATCGGTATATTAAATTTGAAGCAAATCGAATAATTCTGCATGAAAAACACTTTTATCTAAATTAAGGGGGAGACCAACCCCTCCCCTTTATACTTAACCCATAAATCTCCAAATCTAATCAAGGCAGCTTCTTAACATAATAAACCGGTATCCCAAATTTGGAGCAAATCGAATAATTCTGCATGAAAAACCCATTTATCTACATTAAGGAGGGGGTCTACTCCCCTTTCCCCCCTTTATATTTAAGTAATGAACCTCCAAGTTTAATCGGGGAAGCTCATTAACATAATAAACCGGAATACCAAATTTGGAACAAATCGAGTAATTCTGCATGAAAAACCCATTTATCTTAATTAAGTGGGGGACCAGCCCCCCTTCTCCCCCTTTATCCTTAACCAATGAACTTCCAAGTTTAATCAGGGAAGCTCCTTAACATAATAAACCGGTATACCAAATTTGGAGCAAATCGAATAATTCTGCATGAAAAGCCCATTTATCTAATTTTAATTAATTTTTCAACTACATTTCAGCAGTGAAATTACGCTTGAAATTATTGAATATAAATGATGTGAATTATCACATTGCTACAAAGCGTAAACCAACTTAGTGAAAAATGTCCAAGACGGGAATCGAACCCGGGTCCCTGGAATAGATCTCCAGTGCTCTATCACTAAACCACAAGGACGATGTCCAGCTTGGCATTTCTCAATAATATAAGTCGGTAAGGCTGCTACTGCAGCACAAGAAAGAGAAGTCTTCATGAGCACACATTCTAGTGGCGCAACATGAGACGCAAATAAACTCAGCATATATCCATTTATCTAAATTAAGGGGGGACCAGCCCCCTTCTTCCCCTTTATACTTAACACGTAAACCTCCAAATCTAATCAAGGCAACTTCTTAACATAATAAACCGGTATACCAAATTTGGAGCAAATCGAATAATTCTGCATGAAAAACCCATTTATCTAAATTAAGGAGGGGGTCTACCCCCCTTTCCTCCCTTCATACTTAACTAATGAACCTCCAAGTTTAATCAGGGAAGCTCCTTAACATAATAAACCGGTATACGAAATTTGGAGCAAATCGAATAATTCTGCATGAAAAACCTATTTATCTAAATTAATGAGGGGGGGGGGGACCAGCCCCCTTCTCTCCCTTTATCCTTAACCAATGAACCGTCAAAACTAATCAGCGGAACGCCTTATCAGAATAAACATAAAAAAAATTGAAGCAAATCGTACATTTTAATCAAGAGTTATCGCGTTACGTACATGCATACACACAGAACCGACGGGTACATTAGCTCTCAGGCTTAGATAGCCTGTGAGCTAAAAAGAGATTGGATAAGCAGATGGACTCCTTTGAGAAATTATGACTTAAACCAGAAATGCGGTAAGTTTGACTCTAAAAGCTTCATTTCCATCTCGCATTTCGGCAAATCTCATCTCGATGATTTTTCCAGCATTTCGACGCTTCTCTCGCGGTTTTAAACCTTTCGGAATGGGAAGTCTCTCGAGAGTGTCTCTCGCCCTTTTCAACCTTTCCCGATGGGAAGCCTCTCGCTGGTTTCTCTCGTTCTTTTCGAAATCTCCCAACGAAAAGCCTTTCGAGGATTTCGCTCGCGCTTTTCAACATTTCGCTATGAGAAGCTTTTCGAGGATTTCTCTCGTCCTCGGCAGAGAAGAAAAGTAAGAAAATTTATCGAGAGTACCAAGGGACGAGATAGAGAAAGATGCATGACAATGAGCTGTGAAATGAAGCCCTAATTTTCAAAGTTTCTCTTATTTTAGCCCTACCAAGATGTCACATACCTGGAGCCCTCCGATAAAAATTATTTATTAAATATAAAAATTTCAAAGAGGAAGGTGGGTCGGGTGATTTCGAGGAAGGAGGACGTGAGAGTGGAATCATGCGGGGTGCAATTTTAAAAATTTTTACCGAACCCTTCCTGTGGCATATAATAGAAAAGCCCTTTGACCACTCTTTCATACTATGAACCTTTCTTCGCCCAAAGGGGGATGGAAAAGGAGCGAACAAATTTTTAAAACCGTAGCCGATTTCTATAATAAATTTAAATATCACTTTAGATGTGGGTTTTTTATGCAGTCTTCCGGTAAATATTATTTATTGAACATAAAAATTTTAAAATGGCGGCTGTGTGAATTCCGGGGCGAAAGAGTGGGCTCACGGGGGGGTGGGAGGGGGAGCAATTTTCAAACTTTTTTTGGACCAGTCATGTGGTATGTCGTCGGTAAGCTCTCGGATGACTCTTTCATATTATGAGACTTTCTTCCCCCCCTCCCCAATTTGGCCCCCACTGCGAGGGTAGTTTTTTCCGTTTTTATCATTTTAGATCAGATTTTTTTATGGAGCCCTCCGCTAAATATTATTTATAATATATGAAATTTCAGGACACTTTTCCAAATTTAGCCAATACCCCTCATGTGACATATCGTTGGAAAGGTTTGTGACTACTTATTGATGTTATGCACTTCCGGTGACAGTCCCCCCCACTCTTTGCCCTCCCCCGGGGACACTTTTTCAAATTTAATCAAGACCCCTCGTGTGAGATATCGTTGGAAAGGTCTGTGACTACTTATTGATGTTATGTACTTACGGTGTCCCCACCACTACTTTGCCCCCCCCCCGGGGGGCACTTTTCCAAATTTAGCCAAGACCCCACATGTGAGATATCGTTGGAAAGGTCTGTGACTACTTATTGATGTTATGTACCTACGGTGTCCCCACCACCACTTTGCCCCCCCGGGGGTACTTTTCAAAATTTAGCCAGGACCCCACATGTGAGATATCGTTGGAAAGGTCTGTGACTATTTATTGATGTTATGCACCTCCGGTGACAGTCTCCCTAAATTTGCCCCTCCCGGGGGACACTTTTTCAAATTTAGCCAAGACCCCTCATATGAGATACCGTTGGAAAGGTCTGTGACTACTTATTGATGTTATGCTCCTCCGGTGTCCATCCCCCCATTTTGCACCCCCCCGGGGGACACTTTTCCAAATTTTGCCAAGACCCCACATGTGAGATATCGTTGGAAAGGTCTGTGACTACTTATTGATGTAATGCACCTCCGGTGACCCCCCCCTTTTCCCCCACGGGGTGTTTTTCTAAATTTAGCCGGTACCCCTCATGTGACATATTGTTAGAAAGGCTTATGACCACTTACTCATGTTATTCACCTCCCGCACCCCTCCCCCCCTTTGACCCCACGGGGAGGGCTTTTTTATAAATTCAGATCCAGGCTTCTCATGTGACATATGGTTGGAAAGGCCTAAGACCTGTGACGACTTAATCATATTATGCAGCTGCTGTGTCCCTCCGCTAGCTTTGACCCCTCCCCAAGAGATCTGGTCCGAGGTTCATTCGTTTCGATATTATATTTTTTGCAAGATTTTGTAGTGCGTGCACACCACACCCGCCTGCTATCATATATCAGTGCCGTATATAGCGGGTAACCTGTTCGTGATTTCATTTTACAAGATTACGTATAAATTAGGGGCCCCGATTAAAGGAGGGGCCCGCTAGCGGTCGAAGTCACCTAGTCTTTATTAACATCGACGCATTCCAGTTCACCCGCAGACGATTCTTGATAAATGTATGACGTATATAATACATAATATATGATTTATAAAAGAAATTTGCAAACTGCAGTCATCGAGAAAAAATTTACACAATCGAAAATTATCGAGATGTCCATACAATCGAGAAAATCGAGAAAAACATCTCGTTATCGCCCATCACTAACACTAACGTCCTATCGACAGTGGCAACGATCTAAGCAATCCATTTCCCTCTTTTTTTTGCAAATTTAATTCTTTCTAAACATAGCATAATTTTAAATTTTACACTTTCCAATAAGACAGGGGTACTCAAACTAGGGTACACGTACCAGTACTGGTACGTGAAGCTCTGTTTACTGGCACGCAAAACTCCGATACGGGTACGAGAAACGAAATGAAAAATGCAGCATGTGAAATAAATAAAAAACTGGTCAGTCCGCCCTCCTCGTCCTCTTTCTTAACTCTTAAATGCCTGATTTTTCAAAAATCATTGTAATAATGTTTTTCGGCTTTCATTTTTTAAATAAATCATGGGAAAAATACTTTAAAAAATCATATTTTGTTTTAAGTATAGTTTACGGCTAAAAAACAGTTTGTTTCTAATCGGCAATACTGGTGTTTAATTGAAAAAATAATTTCCCTTGATGAAATTCTATAATATTAAACACATAAGAATTTTAGGAACTATAATAAGAAATAAATTTTACTTGCTCCCTGCAGGTGAAAATAGGGTATTTCGCAAGCTCCCAAACAAAACAAAAAGAACACGTAGCAATAATTGAAAAAATAAATCTATCTTTATTTTTAAACAGCACAAGTGTTGCCATCTACATGTTAAAAATCGATTTAATAGTATTTTCAGAATGTATTTTATTGGCAACATTAGGCATTATAGCTTCAATATTATTCTAACGAGTTGGAACCCGTCGAATGTAATTACAATACAAAATTCATCTCGCATTGGTTATCTAACTCTTAAAACAAATAATGTTTTTAACCTAAAATTACCAAAATATTATTTCCAAAAACTTGAACTGCTTAAATTATTGAAAAATTAAACTGTATTGGATACGTAATCCAGATGAGTAATTATGTTGAAGTTATCGATTGAGGCTCTTACGTTTGTTTTTACGGCATGAAAAATCAGTGAAAAGGATTTTGCTTTGTCACATCATAAAATTTTCCCCATAAAATCTAAACTGTGCGTTATTTTCACATTATCAAAATTTATATACGCACTACTCAAATTCACAATTTAAAAGTATTTTAACGCGCAATACATTATTAATGAATGTATTTCCAAACTTAAAGTCACGTTTGTCCGATACAACTTTTTATGTGGACATTCGCATAAAATTGAAGTTCTAATCTCAGTACCCGGGAAAATTTACCATTCAGAAATTTGCCTTTAGTTGCCATAGTATTGGCCATTTTAGTATTGGTCAAATATTTAGTTTTTTCAAAGAAAATTATTGTTTTGGTTTAAATATGACATCATTTTTACTCACTGAATCATTTTGCCTAGCGTCTCAAATTCCGTATCAGCGTAATGTAAAAATATTGAAATATCTTCTCCAATCTTTTCATTTATGAAGAAGAATGCGTGATTTTTTTAATGGCTGACGTCATTTTCTGTTCAAAAATTAGAAAAAAAGTTACTTTTATTTGTAATGTGAAAATGGCATCAATAAAGATATAATCAATAAAAATAAATAAACCATGACTATTTTCCCTTTACTTTTAATAGAAATGGAGTACTTCAGTCGCCCCAATTACAAAATTGGTACTAAAAACTATAAAAAAATTAATATCTCAAAAATAAATTGAGATAGAGCTTGCAAACAAATTGCATTTAAAAGTACATTTTTTTCCCTATACGACGGTTTAAAAATTGAAACTGTGCGATGTTTAGAAGTTTAAAAATTTGCAGTAGCGAAAATTGCAAAACCGAAATTTCAAAGTGTTGCCATTCGCAGAATGACGTATGCGTTACGCACAGATATGTTTGTCCTTTATAATATAGATGGTATTTTAGAGCCTAAATTGGGTATGTTGCCGAAAAGCAACACCAGGCATTTATGGGTTAAATTGTTAGTTCTCCAGCTTCGTGGTGTATGCTCTCTGTTATTACTGCTTTGATAGCGTTTTGTTTTCTCTTATTTTAATACAATTTCTATTAGAATTTTTAGATAAATGGAACTAATGCTTGGGTAGATATTGAGTTAACGTTTCATCTCTCCTGAAAAAAAGAAAAAGTTTTCTTCTATTGTGTGTTTGTATATTACTTATTTTAAGGAGCTACGATCTCTCATTAGTAAGCAGTTTATTTTTAGAAGGTATGTGAATTTCTTATGTAGGCTATTCACTTATTAAATTTTCACAAGTGTATTTTACTATTGATGTAAACGTAGTATTCATATAACAAAACAAATCGGAAATTGTACGTCAAACGTGACCAATGAGGTGCGTTCGTACTGTAACTAGTTTTATAAATATTCAGATCTTGGTGCAATAGCCGTTGCACAAAACTGCATTAATACAAAATTGATTACGCTTCTATGCATATTAAATTCAGTCATCCGGAAATAATAGGACTCCGTCTTAAATAGGACATCATCACCATGACAACCTAGAATCATGACCTAGCAATAGATATCATTGAATTAATGACGTATGATACGATTTAATGGAATGAAGAAAACTTTTATTACAATCTTTTTAAGTTTTGATTCGATTTTCATCAAATTTAAAATGACTCGTCCTGTGGGCACTATGCAAATTCATTATAAGTAAAAATTTAGAAGAAAATAAAAAGTTATAGGGGTAAAAGGGTAAGAAAAATTAAACTCGCAAGTTTAACCTAAACCTCAGTTAAATAAAAAAATGTTCGCTGCTGACCCTTTTTTCTTTATTTTGAATCATTAAGGCATTCGTCTATCAGATTAAAATGTTATTTTAGTAAGTTTAATTTCGCCAGATTTTTTTTCCCAAAAGTCAAAAGATTGTGAGAATGCCCCATTTATATAATTACGAACGCACCGAAAAATTGGCGAACAAGATGAATTCAAATGTGTATTTTTTTTTTTTCAAGTTTAACAAAGCTATGTAGTATTTGTGTACTCTATTTAAATGCATCTACATTTATCACCCACAAATGATACGCTTTATATTGATAAATAGACTATAAATTATAAAAATAAATTATTCCTTCGCATGCTTTTCCGAAATCTTTCATTTTGTTTTCGTTTATTCTGTTTTCTAACGGTAACCTGTTTACATAGGTTTTTCTGTATATTAGCTTTGTGTTTGTCATCTGGTGGTACGAACTGGTGGTACGGAAGTATGAACTTCTATTGAGTGGTACGCCGGTCTAAAAGTTTGAGAACCCCTGCAATAGGAGATAAACGTAATTTGTTTGAAAACTGTATCTGAGTTTACTCATGTTGTATGGTTAAAAAAAAAAAATCCAAGCATGGTTTTTTTTTAACACTAGAAAGACGAGGAATTTTACTCAAATTTTGTAAAAATATTTGACACCAGAATTTTTATTTTAAATTATTAACTTATTTATTTAACTAGATTTTTTTCTTTGTATCTTTTAAACTAGTTTTATAAAGAAATTTCTGGTTCGAACCGAAATATATTCATTTGGTAGCGGTCAAAATGACCGCCCGCCGTCTTTCTAGTGTTAATCTATCGCGTGCAGCTCGCTTACAGAAGATAACCTGTTCGAATTTCAAACAATTTAAGTAGTTCAGCGTTTGTTTCAGACTAATATTCCAAACAAAATTAACAGTTCATCAATAAATAAATAAATAATATACTATACATCTTTTACATATTTTATATATATACGTGATACATGCATCATACTAATACTATAAATAAGTAACCTTTTTTGTTTGTTATTTTGTTTGTAAGGGGTAATCTGGAACTACCGAACCGATTTCAAAAGTAATGGTGGCAAATTCATAGCGACAATCCCTGTTCCATCATAGACTATATTTTATGACTCTCGAAGGACAGTTTCTAAAAAAAATTGAAATTTAAAAGGGGCGAAGATCGTGAAAAGCGTTCTGAAAATATTCTAAATTACGATTTCAATGAAATTGAAATTATTAAAGATAGAAACTTGAAATTTGGTATGGTAGATACTGATAAGAAGTAAATGCTCTAAAAACAGTTTCTAAAAAATCCTAGTTTTAAAGGGTGAAATGAGCGAAAAGTGTTCTAAAAATGCTTTAAATTACGATTTCTATGGAATCTCGGGAAGTACCAAGCAGATTTCAAAAGTAATGATGTCAAATCCATGCTGACATTTCTTGCTCCAAAATGGGCTACATTTTATGTCAGTGCCACTACCACCAGGAGGTTGCGGGAGCAAAAAATGCTCTAAAATTGTGATTTTTTTTTAATACTGGAGGGCTAGAAACGTGAAATTTGGCATGGCAGTTAATTATAAGATGTAAATGCTCAACGCAGTTGAAAAAAGTTCGAAATGTAAAAAAGGGTGAAAATGCGCGAAAAGTATTCTAAAAAGGTTTTAAATTACGATTTCTATCAGATTTGTTGAAAACAGAAACGTGTAATTTGGCGTTGTAGATACTTATAAGAAGTATATGCTCTTTAAGAACAGTTTCTAAAAAAATCGAAATTTAAACGGATAAAATCAGCGAAATGCATTTTAAAAACTTTCTAAATTACAGTTTCTATGGAGTCTCGGGAAATACCAAACCGATTTCATCAGGGGAGAATTATACTGCTGCAGATAATTTAAATGTTACTAGCTAAGTCCTAATTTGAGGTAGCTTCATTCTTGCACCACATTCCAAATATTTCGGGACAGATTCCACATTCGGGAGAACGTGAGACATCAGAAAAGAGATACAATGTAACCTACTTGGGAACTCTATTTATATTCTTTACGTACAATAAAGGAATTTTTTTAATCGCTTCAATAGTTTCAGAGGCTATTTTCTACAAACAAACAAATGCTTACGTTTTAGAGTATTAATATACCTTGATTCATGATAAAAATCCAAATACCGTAATGTAATTAACTGAAGAAACATTGGTTTCGTCTATTTAACTGTTCTTTTTGTGCGTCTAAGTACTTCCTTACTTAGTTGGCAATCCTGTCTCTTTATTATTATCATTTTAATCAGTTACTCATACTTACGTTTTATCTCATTGCTCAGAAAAACTACACTCGCATGGCAAAAAATTGATTTTCCAATTTTTAAAATTGAAATTAAATTAAAAACATAGTTCGGGCGGTGCGCATCGATGTCTTAGTTATATCTATGCCAAATTTAAAGATTCTAGGCTGACGGTTTGAGAGAAAGCAAAGTGAAAATATAAATGTAGAACATTTTCCTGTCATTTCACCCCTTTGAAACTTCAAAATTTTTCTTTAGGAACATCACGTCCTAATAAAAAACCATGTAAAATTAAAAATTTCTGCATTTTAAATCTCGAATACTTTAACAAACGTTCATAGCAAACATTTATGCCTCAAAACTAACCACTATATCAAAATTTTTTATGTGGCCCTATAAATGCTTTGCACCCACTATTCTACTGAATGCATGTTTCAGTTCACTTCGTAAATGCATATCCATTTCATTCTGTTTGAAAAGGTCTAACATCATTAAAATGAACTTGAAACGATTTTTGTTTTTCATTGACTGTCATGTTACGGAATACTTTTGATTGCCCCTGTCAATGAACTATAAAGGCTACACACTTCATTTTCAATAGCGGCCGTGCTCTAGTAAAGGCCAATAACATACAAAAAATGCAGGCGATCCGTGTATGTTTGCGATAGTTAGAGCTCGCCCGGACGGCCAGACAAACATTTTTCAACTATGTTGGAAAGTGTTAAAAAACTTTTTATGCTGTTGTTCCTTTAATTTCAATAAAATTTAAGGGCTACCATTTATTAATGTGGGTTTTAGTATTTTAATATCAAAGAACACTCTTGGAACATTTTTCAAGAAATAGGAGGCAACGTCATATAAAGAAAAGTTAAACACTTCCTTTCTCTGAATGAACAGTTTTACTACATTTTAGGGAACTGCTATTCAAAAACCAATGAATTCTCACTCATAAAATTTACATGGTAACGTTATGTTACACAGATGTTTATTATTCAAAGTTTTCAGAAGTCCTCAGTCCTTTTTGAGATATTAATTAGTGAATACTGCCAAAAACAGACTTAGCACAACTTTTGATAAGCTATACAAAAAAAGGAAAAGGTTTTAAAGATTAAAATTTGTAAAAAAAAAAAAAAAAAAAAAAAAAAAAAAAAAATAGCCTTATGAGATCTATGTAAGAAAAAAATTTCTTTCATAAAAAAATTCTGATTTCCTTCATAAAAAATAATGGTAGCGAAACATGATGTTTGAATTTATATTTTTAACGTTTCTAAACATATTTTTTACCTAAATCCTTAAGTCTAATAAAAATTCTTCAATGACCTAAAATTTTGAAAATTTTATGCTGAACATTTTAGTTTTTGATTCATCTTGATTGGTATAAAAATAAAGCAGCTATAGCATTTTCCGTAAAACACATTTTTAACAAAAAATGGCTGAGTAGCTGGTTAGAAATGGCTGCCCAAAAAAAACTATATGATCAGAATAAATTTTAATCATGTTTTAAATTCAGAAAACTATGGAGAAAACTTGGTTAAAAAATTAAAAAAAATAAAGACGTCGAGCAACACCTCCTTGTTGATTCAAAATGGATTAACCACAAGCCCCCTATACTGAAAAAGTAAATACTTTTCTCGAAAGTTGTGGTGGTTATAAAATTTTGCATCATTGCATTTAGTGATAATTTTCATTTTCAATAATTCATTTTCATTTCCAGGACAACGATCCTGTTCTTCAGCGATCTCCCTCCTTCGACCCAGAAAACAGAGTAACATTGTCTTGGCACAATATTAATGCTTTCGTCAAACCAACGAAGAAAAGATTTTCATTCTTCAGGAATTCTGACGACGAACCGCCGAAACAACTGCTCCGTAACGGTAAGTCAAAACAGTTTCATTACTAAATTATTTTAAATGGTTATGTTCACTGAAGTATCGAAAAAATGGATTTGGGAACTATAACCTTTCTGCGACCATTAAAAATGGGATTAAACAAATAAAAAATTATTATGATGGCTGATGAATAATAAACGCACGTGATGTATAGATAACAGCGTAGCGGAAAACTCAAACATCAGGATAAATTCGTTTTGGCTATTTCCTAAAAAAAAAAAAAAAAAAAAAAAAAAGCAATTTATTTAACACAACCCGCAATGTACTGTGGCTATCCCAAAACTTACTTCTATATCTTTGGATTTAATGTGGAATTACAGCGATAACTTTTAGAATGAAAGAGAATCATAATGCAATTTAAATAATTTGCGTTAAGTTAAATGCAGAATACATTTCTTTTTCCATATAAAAATCAGTTTTTTGATCAAATAAAAAGTTACTGGCAGACTTTTTCGATTTTTGGAATTTATGAAGTAGAATATTTTTTTGCGTATATATGCCAATTTTCAAATCCCTACCCGTAATAGTTATCTTGATTTTAATATGTCCGAAAATCTCTGACTGACTTTCGTATCGCAAAATAGATGAATAGACGTATCCCCGAGGCAGAAGTAAATTCAATATGACCTCTTTCGGGTGTACTGTTGAAATAAAAAGTCATCCTTTTAATTAATGAGTTTTTAATTAATATTTCAGCAAATTATGAACGGATTTTTTCGAATTCATGAAATAGAATAGTTATTTTACGTATGTATGCCCATTTTCAAATCCCTACCTGAAGTAGCTTTAAAAATTTCGATATATCTAAAAATTTCTGACTGGTGATTTTAAATATCTTTCATAACGGGAAGTAGATGAATATTCCTATTTCCAAGGCACCCTTGCAGATGTAGTGTTGAAATAAAAATACATCTTTTTAATTAATGAGTTTTTAATTAACATTTCCGCAAATTATGAACGGATATTTTTTCATCTTTGGACTTTCTAAAATAAGACATTATTTTGCGTATGTATGCCAATTTTCAAATCCCTACCTGAAATAGTTTTAAAAATCTCCGTATGCATTATAATCTCTCACTATCCTATCTTTTTGGCAAACCCGGATTTCTCTGGCAACCGTCTTCAGCTCTAAGCGATTGAAACAGGTGTCAGATGCGTTTTCTTTGCAGTTGTGTTAGGCTCTGCAAAAAGTCTTAAATTATCGTTCCTTTAATTAATAACTCGGTTAATTATCAAAAATTTTAAATTCTGAGTCTCGGGTGGATTCGGACCTGCCTTGAACTAGCCTCATGCAAATTTTCAGCCTTGTAAGTGCGGTAGAGTTCGATAGTCATCGCAGACAGACGGGCACACACACACACACACACAGTGCGAAACTTTCTTTTATTAGTACGAGGTAGAACCAGCCGAATTTCGACGAAAGAAAATGCTTTAGAAGGAACTGTTTCATTAATTCATAATAAACCTGCAAAATTAGGTACAATAAAAAATGCATCTTATATTGGTTAGTCTAACTCTCAAACAAATATTATGTTAACCTAAAGGTCACTGCTCTTCCATAAAGATACTCTGAATTTTTGTAAAGCTTTACGTTTTATTAGTGTGTGATTTGAATTGCGTTATTTTTAAAAGTGAAGCATTTCCACCTGGGAAGAACTTCAAAGCCGCTGGAGTGAAAAGGACGCACCTCTACAATATATATTTCAGTTTTAAGATTTAAAAAAGAAGCTTTTTTATCTAAAATGACGTCATTTGCATCCGCTAAAGCATTCGAATTTTACGATCCAGTCTTAAGCGTCTGTAGAAAGGTAATCATAGGAACGTCACCATCGCGGGATAATACACAAACCCAACAAAAAGCGACGTCGTCATTTAAGAAACTCGGCAAAACAAATCGATTATCTAATGATTCATATGCCTTCATTTGTTATTTTATAATAGCTCCATGTTTTACCAGAAACCATTCATTTATATTTTTTCAAAAGGCCGAAAATGTTATTTCACACGTATTAATAAAATTGCATTCTTTCAGCTTTTTCAAAATAATTAAGTAAATGCTGACAAAATAAGTCACACAAATATTTTTTAAAATACATTTTTGTAAAGAGAAATTCATGTATCGTTTGTAAAGTAAGTTTGCAATAAACTAAAAATCATTTAATTGATATATAAAAACGAAATAAAACCCAAATTCACCGGGTTTTATAGCCAATGATATCCTTGACGTAGCAGGTATTTTAATTACATTTTTTTTCAGTTGCTATGAAAAAATGGCAACAAAAAGATACAGTAATCTGTTATTTTCCCTTTACTTCCCACAGAAATGGAGTACTCAAGTTGCCACCATTGGAGAAATAGAATTAATAATTTAAAAAAAATTAATATCTCAAAAATAAATTGTGATACAGTTTTCAAACAAACTGCATTTAAAAGTACATTTTTTTTCCCTATACGACGGTGTGAAGATTGAAAATGTGCGATGTTTAGAAGTTTAAAAATTTGCAGTAGCGAAAATTGCAAGACTGAAATTTCATTGTCAAGTGTTGCCATTCGCAAAATGGCGTCAGCGTTACGCACAGATATGTTTGTCCTTTATAATATAGATAGATAGATAGATACTGAAAATACGCAGAAGCGCACAGATGCTCTAAGTTCATTCTGGCTGTCCGCATTTTCTTTAAATTGGTTTTTGTATACTTGGTGCACACGAATAAAAAAGATGCGCTCCATACATTTATATCGCCAAGTTCTTGCACAATAAAACAGAAATATCCATTCAATTGCACATTATGTCTTTTTTCGGTACTTTTCGGTTAGCCGGGCGCCAGTGTTATGTATACATATATATATATATACATACATATATGTATATATGCATGTATATATACATATGTGTATGTATGTATGTATACAACAAATGTATGTATATACATATGCATATATACATATATGTATGTATATATATATATATATATGTGTGTGTGTGTGTGTGTGTGTGTATAACACTGGCGCCCGGCTAACCGAAAAGTACACTTTTTTCAATTTATGTTGCAAAAACAAGCTTAGAGGTATCTTCATGCTGAAATTCTACCAAACTCTGAAATTTCCAAAGTAAACACACAACAGCACATTTAAAATTTTCAGTACATTTTACCTTCGGATATCAAACAGGAAGTCATCCTGTATAATAGTTTACTAACCATGAAGGAACTCCGTATGTTGAATTTCTTTGTAGTTATTGAAAAAAATATAGCAATGCGGATAGATTTTCATGCTTAACTAAAAAACTACTTTGCGAAAATTAGCTGTTGTTTTCAATTCGTATATTTGGAACTTCCAGAAATCCCTGTTAAACTAGTCGGATGTGGAAGTCCCAAAACTTTCTTCTATCTCATACATGTTAATACTTTAAAATTCACTATCACCGTGCCAAAATGAAATGGCAATCTATGCCCATCGTGAGGTTTCTAAACGTATGAAATTCCATGCATTAGTTCTTGAAATAGAACTATTGCTGAAATCGTGAAAAATGCAGCAGATCATCGCCACCTGCTGAGCGATTTACACCAAAATGCATAAAATCTCAATTCATGTCAAAGACTAACTGAATCTGAAGGTTGGTGAAAATCCGTGCATTAGTTCTTGAGATAGAATTATTGCGGGAATCGGGAAAAATTCAGCATAGTAGCGCCACTTGTTGGAAGATTGACACCAAAATGTATAAAATCTCAATTCATATCAAGGATTAACTAAATCTGAAGTTCGATGAAAATCCGTGCATTAATTCTTGATACAGAGCTATTGCGGAATTGACCATTGTTTCATATTGTAGGTGCTGCCTATTAGCTAAAAGGTGCAAGGTGTGAATCCGTCTTATGTAAAAAATGACTGTAGTGCTTCCAAACCAATCGTCTAACCAATTTGCTGGGGCACAGAATTGGACAATAAATTAACTAACTTCAATAAACGCAAAACCTTTAGTCCACAAAAACTTCTAAGTCAGGCTCTGCTTTCGAATTGCCCCCTCCCCATACACTGGAAAACACCAAAACAAATGAGGACATCAGAAGCCAAGGGGTGCAAGTGACAAAATTTCGATTTGGAGTAAATGGAGTTCAAAGATAATGGACGCTAAAGTTGAAGATCAATAATAATTGACTGAATTGAAACAGGAAACTGCTGTTTGTTTCACAGTGGTCTTTGAACTCTTATTTCAATAAATGTGAAAAAAGTGGAGTGTAATTTTATTTAAATTTATAATTAATCAATATTGATCATTATTCGGTAAAAGTGGTTGATCTCTAAAACACAACACATAATTAGAAAATCACTGATATTTCTTTACCTGAAAAGAAAAAAAAGCATATTTCCAGGTCGTCTATGCACTTAGTTCGTTTTTTTTTTTTAATTTTGTCATTTATACCCCTTGGCTTCTGGGGTCCTCAAATGTGTTCCCACTTGAGCATAGTGGGTTAAATTAGATAAAACATTTCACATACTATATTTATTTTTTTTCCTTGAAAATGTTTCTAATTCTCGAAAAACAGAAATTTATTTCTTAGAATTGTATCTGTGTTTTTTTTTTTACATTTAATTAAACTAGTGTAAGAGGTTAGTTCTGTTCATCTTGTTGATGGATGTCTTGTTTACATGATATCTCTCTCTTTGACTCCCACAAATCAAAGCTATTAATAAAAGTCAGACGGAAACACTCTGTGCTTTGATAGGTGGCCACGCATTTCTAACGTGATCGGACATTACAACTCTCATTCGCCTGCCAATAATCCACCCTTTCCTATCACGTCAGATTAGACTCAATGGACAGCCGTTCAAAAGTTTAATTGTCTAACCTTTGTGCGATAAACATCTCAGAATAATTTAATTTCGTATTCTTGGGGCAGAGCTAAATTGTAATTTCACGTTTCATGCTGTTTTAGGAACATGCAAACGAACTCCGTACGGTTAGATCCGGTGCATTATGATTCCACTGATTGGCCACAAAGGGTAGATTTCATTTTCATCTTCTGCGATCAGCTGTTTGGCATTGTGAGAACGGCAGCCCGTCTCAGGAAATTCATTAAAGTGAACTACCAGCAAAAATCGTGTTGCCCTACAACTACACGCCCACGATTCCCATAGTTAATATGTTTAATTTAAAGTATTGGAATGGTAAGGATTCGTGATACACCTGCTAAGACAGCAGATGTTTTGTAGCACGTGGTACGTGATCGCAGAGCAATTAATAGGCACCTGGGGCAGTTGCTCACTGCACGGTGACTTACGGTGGGCGGGAAACGTTGTTTTTGTTTTCAGGCTGAACCGGGTCTTGAATTGCTTTCTGCCCTATAATCTTCTAATTCCATTAGTTTTTTTTTTTTTTTTTTTTTTTTTCGTTATTCCTTATTACTCTATCGTGAAGTACCTTTCTTGAATATGCATTTTGGTTCATCTTTTAAATCTGATAAAGTTTGGATACTTTTCTAACCTTATCTATGCACTACAAAAAAGATCAAATGGGCGATCAAAATTTTACATCGTTAACCCTTTTTTGCCACAATTTACTTTCGAACACGAAGAAAAAAATTTGAAAAGTTAATGTAAGAGAAAATTTAAATATTGTATGCCGTCAGACGTTAAAAAGCCTTAAATTTCTACTTATAAAGACTTATTACTTTTGATAGTACAGTGAAATACGTTTAACACGAAAACGCTTAACATGAAAAATCGGTTAACACGAAATGATAGAGCGGTCTGGACAGTATACTATGCAAATTAATACATTTTTTTTTCTTTTAACACGAAACAAAAATCGTTTAACACGAAAAAAAATTCGCTTTCGAGCTAGTTAGTTTGAGCTGAAAGTGGTGAATTTTGTGTTAATTCCACTGAATTTTAGGTGAAGATAAGTGAATTTAGTGTTTTTTTTTGTAAATTAGCTTATATTTTATGAGCAAAATGGCTGAGAAATCGGTGCAAAAACTAACTGCCATTTTCCTTCAAATGAAGATGAAGCTGCTAATGCAGTGGATGAAAAAGAAGGACGAAAACAAATATCTGCGAAAAGTTTGGCATTGCCAATTCTACTTTATCAACGGTAATAAAAAACAGGGATCCTATTACGTTAATGTTTGAGCGTAGTATGTTTAAGACAGAGAGAAAACGTATGAGAACTACCAAGCATGAAAATTTAGAGACAGCTTTGCTTATTTGATTCAAACAAGCTGCATCTCAAAATGCTGAAATAGACACTTCAAAAAAAGATATCTGTTTTTTTCCCAAAAGAACAATATTTTTTTTACTTGTGGATTATCTTAATGGATGTAACCTACTAATAGTTTAACAGGAAATCGAAATAAAATTTGATGACGTTGAAAATATTTGTGAGTTTTGTTCTTTTTTTTTTACGAATCTCTTATCGCGAAATTCTCTTAACACGAAAAAAAAAATTTCGCTCCCTTCAATTTCGTGTTAAACGTATTTCACTGTATTTGCATTCTAGAAAAAACTTTAATATGAGGTTGTGCAAATTCGCATCACATAGCAAGATGTAGTTAGTATTAAAGAAATAACAGTAATAATATCTCTTTATTATGTACATATTTATGTATACATGTTTATTACACACACACGCATATATATATATATATATATATATATATATATATATATATATATATATATATATATATATATATGAGAAAGTGAGTTTCAAAACTCGCCTTATCCAAAATTTAAAAAATAGAAAAAATGAAACTTGTTTGTTTCTTAAGAGCTTGAATAAGAACGTCTGGAAACTTTATGTACATAGAAATGAACGTTTTCCAAATTTATGTCGAAAAGTAGCCAAAGACCTGTTAACTTCAAGCGGGGTCTGGGGCACACATGTTCAGAGCCGAAACCAATCTTTTTTGCACTTTGGCAAACATGGCCCTTAGCGCCCCCCCCCCCCACACACACACACCTCTTCCGCAAAGTATATTTATAAAGAGAATTTTACTAATTTTCTAATGACTGACTTATTTTGAAATTTAAAATATGTAATCATACAATATGTAATACTGAACTTCGTAATCTACAATGGCGGATCCAAGGGGGAGCCCACGGGGGTCATGACTCCCCTTTGAACATCAACAAAAATATTCTAAAGATCATTTTTAAAAATGAAATATACAGTAGAGTCCCGATTATCCGAATTCCCGCTTTAACCGAGTTATTTTCTTCTGATGGACTGATGGCTTCCATTATTGTGAAACAGCCATTATAAATGAAGTGTTCAAAAAATTATGGCCATTTTTTCCCCCTGTCCAGAAAATCAGAGTTCTAACTTTTTACGACTGCTCTTTCATCTTCACCAAACACTTCATTTATAATGGCTGTTTCACAATAATGGAAGCCATCAGTCCCTCAGAAGAAAATGATCCATTCCAAAGGTATAATCTTTCATTTGGCGCCCCCTCTGCCCCCCCACTTAGTTTCGGCCCTACACATGCTGTTTGCGAAGGGGTGGTGACTGTCGCTGTCTGAAAACAATCGTGTGTTTCAAAATTCATAAATTATAAGCGCGGCATAGATCAGTTTTATGTGCAATTTAAACTTTAAACCATCGATTTATGTATCAGAAATGATATTTAGAGTCACTAAAATTCTAAGTAATTGCCTGAAGCATGTTTGATCTCCTACGAATTATATAAATTATGTTATATTTTTAACACAGACTTCAGAGTTAATAAATATGAAAATTGATTTTTCCTATCTGTTGTAAGCCGAAATATGGATTAAAAGTTTCTGTATATTTTTAGAATTTACGTGAAATACATTGGGTGACCGCACCCTACCCCTGTCACTTGGGGACCAGGATATGCGGCCCGTGATTTAACGCGGTCATCAAGTCCTGAAAATAGCGAGTTACTTGATCAAACCCATTATTAATTAAGACATTTTGTGCTTCATCGAGTGTTTTGCATGTTTTATTTTATTTATTTTGCTACACAATATCTAGTCCTCAAATGCTAGTCCATTTGATGGTAATGTCCAAAACCGAAGTTTTCATCCAATAAAATCTAGGAGAAAAAAAAAAGCCCATAAGCATCGTATACGAATTTTTGCCTGAAGTGTGAAACCAATATACGGTCTCGTAATGTGATAGGGTTCCGATTCAAATTTGAATGATCGAAAAACACAACGTCGGAGCAATCGTCCCACGCATCAGTTGTTTGTCGAAACAAATGAGTGAAGAAAATTAATCAACGCGGTGCGCTTGTCTTTCAGAAAATTAAAATGTGGCATCCTGCATAAATTAGTGTTTCACCTGACAGTTGAACTCGACGTCATTTAAATAGAGCACGAAATTGCTAAAAACTATTTTTTTTTTCTTTTTATACGCTGTTCATATGTAATGTTATATTAAAAACGTTTTGTCGTGTTAATTGTTGTGTTTCCAAGATAAAGGTTTTAATAACTAGTGTATAAACCCCGTCAAAAATGACGTATGTTCAATTTTCATAAGACTTCATACATAAAGATTTTATTATTGAAAGGTTTGTATTGTAGAAAAGAACATTTTTAAAATGACAAATGATTTCTGCAAATACAAATTGTGAGAATATATTTTTTAGTCAATGTTCAATTTCTGAAGTAGTTCAACGATGAATAAAGGCTTCGATTTTTAGGTGCGTTCGTAAATATATAAATGCGCAGCATAACTATAGTCGTCGTTCGGTCTGTCCGCATATAATAGAGCAAAAACGACCCAACCAAATGGTCTGAAGTTTCCTTCTATATATAAAAAAAGTTTTGATTTGGAAATGGACCCATGAAAATCTGCGTAGATATTCCGGGCAGATCGGCATCCAATTTGAATGCTTAAGCATGGCCTTTCTTCGTTAATATTAAAAACACTGTTGCATACAAAAACATGAAAATCGGTAGTATTATAGAGAAATATTTGATAAACATGCTGATGCAGACAGTTTTTAAATCGAAGAATTATTTTAAGAGATGTTTAATGCCAAAGTTGGACAAAATCGTTTCATTAAAAAGTTTTATAGGAGCAAAAACTGTACATAGGAATTTAATCATTTTTAGATCATTTTATGCGTCAGAATTTCCCGGTGTGCAGACTGTATTTATTTTTTAATTTGACTCATTTTTTGAGGTTTTATTTCTATTTTAAATTGAAATTTTCAGCATTTAGAGAGATATTTGTTACATATTTATTTATTTATTTATTGAATAACAAATATACGACTTGTGTGCTTGACATGAGAGCCCGCTTATAAGTCGGAGACAAGATAGCACAAGGAAATATTACAACACAAGAGAAATACACCCTGAGAGTTCCACACAAAGTGTGTGTGCAATGGAACCAGCGGGAATCGATCCCACAAACTCTTACGCACAAGCGATTAGCTGACTGGTACTTTGACCACTCAACCGCAGAGCCCCTTGTTACATATTTTAGAAAATTGTATTAATTTAAACTGTTGCCAACTGTATAAACAGCGCAAACAATAATGTTTGTTTCAAATTAAAAATTTATTTTACACGTGACTATTATAAACAGAAAATATAAAAAGCAGGAACTCATTGAAAATTACGCCATAAAAATTATACTTACACGTGAATTTTAAGAGAGAAAGGAAATTGTAAAATAATAAATTCATTAACATGCGTTAGAAGTCTTAAATAGGAGAATTTACGTTACATTTACGTCACATTACACTTATTACGTAAAATGAACAAAAAATAATATTGCAAAACAGTTTAAATTTAAAAATTGCGCGAGACATTTATTAGATATTTTAAGATGATCATAATATTTCATTTCTAACAAAAGTATTTTTACATGAATATTAAAAAGAAAAAGAAAAGTTTGGTGAAAATTACGTCAGATTATAATTGCCAGATTCAAATTATAATTCAATCTTCCGAACTCTTTTTAAAGCCAATCAAATTAGCGTGCCGTTAGAATCTGCGGTGTCTGAACGGGGGCTTACCAGCGTAGCTCGTAGGGGGCAGAGCCACCTAGTTAAATATATAATTGTTGCAAAATTTTGTCGAGTCATTTCATATTTTATGAAAATCGGATGTAGAGTTGAATGACAGGTACAGCCAAAATATTTCCGTTCCAGGACGGCCCATGGGAAAAAATGATTTCAAGTGCATTTGAATGATGTGGCAGCCTTTCGAACAGAATGAAATGGATAGGCATTTATTGAAGTGCAATAAAATATACATTCAGTACACTATGCGGTGGAAAAAATATTTATAAAACTAGTTATAGTACGAACGCACCTCATTTGCCATGTTTGACGTGCCATTTCCAACTTGTAATCTTTAGAATTAAGAAATGAAACATTAGTGAAAATGACGTCCTGTTGACACAATTCTATCCATTTTTCTCTTTTAGTTTTATTAATGTAAAAATACATTTCAAGCTAAGCGTAACGTCACCGGTGCAAACTTTTCAGCCATACTTTATATATGTACTTTTATGCTTAAACACAGTATATTCACATAAAAATATATTTTCTATTTAATTGTAATGAAAGAAAATAATAAATAAAGTCATAATGCATGATTAATAAACTCAATAGACACAATAGTATACAGAATAGTCACAATCGATAGTGATGTCGCAATAAATACGAATTTTTATTCGCTTATAAAAAATAAAATACAGGTGTAAATAAAAAAAAAAAAAAAAAAAAAAAAAAAAAAAAAAAATCCGAAAATAACTTGCAAATGAAAAAGTATGTCCAAAAAGTCACGTGTATATATATTTTTCATTATTTCTCTTTTATCTGAAATAATGGAAGTATTCTGAGTACCACCATTTTGAAGAAATTTCATAAAAAATTTAAAAAATTAGAATATAAAAATGAATATTTTTAAAAATAGCTAATACGGGCACATCTGAAAATAAACAGCTTTCATAAAAAAAATAATAATAATTAGCAAAATAATAATAATTAGCAAAATGGTTGCCTGCACTTTCCTACACTTGGATTTTATATAAGTAGATTCATTTAAGCAAGCTTTACAAAATCTACATCTCATACAAATGCATGTTAGCAAGCAAAGTATCGATATCTTTAAACTCGTGATGTCTCATTTACCTGATGATATTAATCAAGTTGTATCTTTTCGTTAGAGTGAAAGTAAAGTAAATAAAAAAGCAGATTCTTTTCTTCTTTCATACAAGGTGGTATTTAAGTGTGGCACAAAACTTTGTTAAATCATTAAAGTAAAGAGAGTAGAGTCGTTAGAACGAAATCCAGGGAGGGACAAAATTTGTGAAGCAGATGGGATCCGCAGCAAGCGGTACACAAATTTTACAATTAAGAAATATATTGATCTTATTGTACATCTCCTTTTCGTCAGGGGCTCTATCTCCTGAAATCCTTCCTCATTTAAAATGATGTAAGGGGCAAAATTTCGAAGCAGATGTGCTGCTCGTTTGCAGCAAGCAATGCAGAAATTTATCAGTTAAGAAATATACCAATGCGAGGAATCCGCTCTGCAGTCTAATATTTTTCAGATGCGGGTTTAAACTTCAAAAGAAAAATTAAAGATCAAATGACTTGAAACAGCATGAGTCAAGCCAGAATATCGTCATTTATAATTTATTCCATCAAAGTTACAGTAAAATTGGATCGAAGGTAGCAAAAATTAATCTTTTTTTAACTGCATGAGAGGATGACGTCATTGCTTAGGGACAAACATCAGACAAAGAAAAATAAATTGAATCCACATAAAATACAATTTAATCTAATATAACAAAGCATACCGTCAAACGTACTGTGGGCCATTTTTCCCTGGTTCCACTCACTTTTCCATTATTAAAAAATATTATATATGATTTTTCAACGTCGAAATGGAGTTGTAAACAATTAACATGAAACAATGAAGCAAACTGTATGGTTTTAAAGAGGAATTTTTTTTTAACTATTTTTAAAGTTTTGGAACAAATTAGCCCCTGCTGGGGGCTTTTTGGGTCCATTCACTTAGTTTCATATAAAATGAATACATTTCATATGTAAATGAATACATTTTTATGGGAAACCCTTGGAATAGCATTTGCTAATAAATGAACGCTGCAAACCCGATAAACAAATATATATATATATTTTTACATTTAAACACAATTAACCAATTGTTAATATTGAAGAAACGAGAAAAAGTTTTCGTCATGTTATCTTCAGCAACTGGAACAAAAACAATTCATGTAACAAGAACAAAAGAACTTCTTAAAACACCATCAAAAACTTTTAATTGCGCTAGGCCTTTCGAAAGATCTCAGTCTTTCTTCGTCAGACGCAAAGAAGACGTGCTTCTACTATGAAAGCAGCAGCAAGACTCAAATGCTTTCATAGTAGAAGCACGTCTTTTTTGCGCCTGACGAAGAAAGACTCGGATCTTTCGAAAAGCCTAGCGCAATTAAAAGTTTTTGATGGTGTTTTGAGAAGTTCTTTTGTTCTTATTCATTCACACCAGTTTCAACTTAATTTCTTTCAATTAATGTAACATTTTGCAACAGTAACATTTGAAAAAAAGTTACTTAAAACATGTTTTAAGAGATTTGGTTGTATAAAAGGCATTTCTAAATAATAGGGGCTATTTTCGGACCAAAACAGGCCGGGCACAAAGTAGCCCCGAAATACTAGTTTTCATGCTAGCTTTATGAAAACGTAAACATTTTCTACCAAAATAAAAAGGGAAAGAAAAAATTATGATCACACATGGGTTACAGGTTACTAAAGATAATATTTTGACACTTACTTTATTGGTAGCTCTTATCCAGATTGTTTCACAATAGAAAGTTTGGAGAGTTAAAATCTACACACGAAAACAGCTTTTTACAAACACATTCAGTGTTGCCATTAAAAAATTTTAAATTGCCCCCAAGCTATTCAAATACCCTATAGTGGGGTATAAATTATTTTTCAAGGGCAAAAACTCCAAATTACTTGTATTGTTTGTTCAATACAAAGAACAAAATCTTTTTTATGGGCTGTTACAAAGTAACCCCCCAAGGACCAAGGTAGCCCCGATCGACGATACATTTTAGGCTATGCATGAAATATCATTGATTCGATGGATCGAGGGTGTCTTCTCTTCTAAACCTTTCAAATTCAATTTCGATTTTTAATTATTAAATAAACCCCTTGCAAATCATCATTTATTTTATTTATTTATTTTTTTGTATTATTTATTTTTTATAAACATGCGGTATTTCATTTTTGTGGCAACACCGGTTTGAAAAAAAAAAACCTATCATTTCATTTGTGAAAACAATGCTGACTTAATTTTTAATTTTAAAAAAAGCATGTTTTAACGTATTGTGAGTGTACTATGCCATAAGCCGATTCAAAAACATTTCGAAGGATATCTCATTCATTATTCTGCGTTTTGTAGATGATTAGAAAAAAGGATGTTGACTACAGAAGTTATATATATGATTGCTCTTATTGTCTATCTCCTTTTCGTCAGGGGACTTTGCCCTCCTTAAATTTCCTCCCCCATTTAAGATGATGGAGAAGAAGATGATTTCGAAGCAGATATGCTGCTAGTCCGCAGCAAGCAATACAATAAAACATGAGACATAATGAAATTTAACACTTGAGAAATATTGACCCCATACCCCATTTAAGATGTTTTTTAAACACATAAACATAAAATAATTTAATTAAAACGTGTGTCGCACAGATTGATTAAGGCGGAGAGGCAGACCCTTCCCTGACGAAACATTCCTAGTTATTTTTTTTTCTGCAAGTGTCAAATTATTTAAATTGCAGTAGAACCTCTTTTATCCGAAACTCCTTTAACCGAAACTTTCAGTTAACCGAAATCCATTTCTAAAGCTTTTTTTTTATTATCACATTCCTTGTGTGCAAAATCCATTTAGAAAGCTTTTTTTTTTTTTTTTTTTTTTTTTTTTTAGCTATCCTATTCCTTTTGTGCAACCGGTCCTTTCCGAACTACGAGTACTAATAAATATTTTCGATCCCCTTTCTTAGAGTTCCTTTGAATTTAATTTGAGCTCCGGAGTGAAACGAAGAAAACGAACAAATTAGCAATTCTGAAGCTTTTGAAGGTTTTGCAAAAGGCTCGGCATGGTTGGAGCAGCAGAAAGACTGCGATACTGGTGAACTAATAACATTAAAAAACTCCGTGATTGAGCTTCCAAGCAAAGGCAATCGACATTGCGACAAACAGAATTTTTTTTTAAACCCTTGTGATAAAATTAATAGGTACTTAATATCAAAATTAAAATTCAGGTCATTTATTCTTGTTTCTATTTTGCTATTGCTTTATTTTTATTAAGCACTTGTTAGCATAATAAGAAATATCGCATATATTTCTCCTTAATTTTGAAATTGAAGCATTCTCGATTATCCGAAAATTTTGATTTTCCGAAAGAGGGTCGGTCCCAATTACTTCGGATAATCGAGGTTCTACTGTATTTCAAAGTTGTATAATTTGGAATATTATTTCATTTGAAAATCATCATAGAGAATCACAATTTAATTAATCAAATTTAAAAATTGAGGGAAGACAATGACCTTCTTCTGTTCCGCTTACCGGCGCCATGGAAAAGAGAAATCAAAACCCAAGACATATAAGACAGACGGACAGACAGACGGACTGAACGATGACTGCAGTTTCTACATATTTATGTAATTACGAACGCACCTAAAAAGAAAATAAATAAATAAAATGAAAGGTGGAATCCAGTTAGAACCCTTTCCCACCAGATTACTTCACGAAGCATGAAAACTGTCTATGGTTATATATATCTTTTGACCTTTAAATTTGAAAGCAATCTCAGCAATTGCATATTCCTGGTGGGCCTATAATTAAAGCTTTACCGGAATTAGGGAAAAAAAAAAAACGTGTAACACATCAAACATGTTTACTTCAGCGCTGTTACTTCTTTAACTTCATCTCTTCTCTTCTTATCCATATCAAATCTTCTACCCCCCACTTTTTTTTCTTTAAGAATTTGTTTTAAAATCGTTTCTTTGTAAAATTAATTTCATCATTAATCTGTTTTACTTGAGCTGTGATATTTTCTTCCCATTAGCATCATCGATCCATAAAACTTTTAACCATGCACGTTGTACAGCCCTCCATCACGAACTTATGAGCTTCTGCATGACTTCGTGGTGCAGTACCTCTAACCTGCCCTGCCATCTTTCCCTTTGACCTTGTTCCACCATTCGGATCATCCACTTACTGCCTATTTCATTCCCAAGGTATCGGCCAACACTCATTTGCAATCCGCCTGCCGAGCTAAAAGGTGTTCCAAATAGTTTCATGCAGATAATGAAAGGGCTATACAGTCACTTCATTTGATAATTGCAATGCATAACAGATAGCCTGTGAAAGTTCCGGTGCAAATATTTTAAAGTCATTATTTTTAATTTTAAGTAAAGTTTAAGAGTAAGACATCAGTATGACATTCGGGTAAGTTTAATTTATTCCTTAATTTATATAGGATAAAATAAGTTCAATTCTTAAAAACAAAATCAATATAGATCCATTAATGACTAAATTGAAATATTTTGTAAAAAAATACATCAATAAAAAAAAAGAAAAAGGAAAAAAGCTTATGTACTTTTTAATTAATACGAAAAGGTTTTAATGGGTCAGTTTTGATAAAAAAAAAATAATAAAAGTTATAATAAAAGTATTTTAATTATAATTTAAAAAATAACTAAAATATTGCTATTATTATTAGAAACTACTCACAAATACATATACAGTAGAGCCCCGATTATCCGCGGAGATTTTTCTTTTTTTCCAAGCCAACAACAAGGAAAATACAATAAGCCCTACTAATAAATATAAACAGAAAAATTCATGTATTCGAAAGTAATAGAAGAATATTTTTAGATTCGGTTGCCATGTTTGAAATATCAGAAATAAAGTCTTGATGTCTTTTCTTGATTTTATTAACTAAATGTAAACATAGCAATTAAAATATTTAACAATTAAATAAGACCATTATGATAAATTCTAGGAGAGCATATCAAGAATAGCTTCATTCTCGAGATAAAAATTATTCCGTACTAAAAGAAAAACAATAGTTTACAATTTAGAATTAAAAAAAAGGTGTTTCCAAGAAGCAAAAACAAGTGACTGATTAAAAAAAAAAAAAAAGTGTAACTCAACTCTTTTTGTACAGTGTGTATGGCATTGTTTCTTATTTACTGTTCTTTATTTTAGTAATTTAGACGTAAAGCAAAGGTTTCTGCTTTAATGTGTATGTGTATGTATTTTAAATGTTTTATTATGTTTTTTGTATACTTAAACATAGATTTTATGTTGAATTTTCTTTTTTTTCGTGTTTGCACCCCATTTTCAGTCTTTTTCGGGTTATCCGCGATTTTTGTTATCCGCGGTGACCTTGCACCCAATTCCGCGGATAATCGGGGCTGTACTGTATATTAAATAATTTTAAAGGTTGATTTGTTGTTTTAACTCTACAATACTCGATTTTTTTTTCATGCGACCAAAAAATACACGTGTTTTCATTTATGATTTACATCACGGAACAAATAATAAAAAAAAACTTCAAAATTAAATATTTTAATAGAAAAAATACACGTTGTTCGACTTTCTTGTCTTTCGCTTATTTAGTACTGTGGACAGTAGGATTTGTTATGTGAAACAAGACGCAGTTTCGGATTAAGGCTGTTAGTGGACTTCCCTCTCTCATGTAAAACCTATAGGCATAGAATGCATCAGTATATTTAAAATATCTCCTCAGGAAATTAATATTTCTATCTTCTTTTTCTGTGTAATTTAAAAAATAACTAAAAAATTATTATTATTATTATTATTATTATAAACTGCTCATATATATATAACACCATTAAATTAACATTACCGACCACCAACAAAAACTGTGAAAATATGAATAAAATGACATTAACAAATAAAGCCCCCCCCCCCTCCCTAGCACACTTAACATAGATTCCAAAAACATAGTAAAAATTAGCAGAATTGAAACAATATATATACCAGCTGTTATGTATAAAGTATAGTCCCTTGTACTGTCTTATGAGTATATTAAAATGGAAGAAAAAAGGAAAATATGGATACCGAGAAAAATAAATGAAAGGCTTATATATTGAATTACTTTATCAAAGGTACGGAATTCACATATATAAGCAAGGCAGTCGTTTTCTGTAGAGAAAAAAGCTAAAAGCTGAATTTTTTTTCTCCCTGTGCCGAAACGACTACTTGACCAAAATAATAGAAGAAAAATGAAATCAGGATATATATATATATATATCATTTTGGAGGTTGATTTGTTGTGTTAACTCTACAATGCGCGATTTTATTTTTATTTTTTTCATGCAAAAAGAAAAAAAAATACGTGTTTTCATTTATGATTTAAATTACAGGAAAAATAATTTTAAAAAGCTTCAAAATTAAAAAAATTAGTAGAAAAAATACACATTGTTCGACTTTTTTGTCTGTCACTTTTACTACAGTTACTATACTTTTTAATACAGTACTACTTTTAATACAGATGGCTATAGTGTGCTCTTCTTAAAGGCTGTTTTTTTTCCTTAGTTGTTAAAATATTTCTAAAATCTATGCTTAATTTAACCCTTAAATGCCGGGTGTTGCTTTTTACCCAATTTAGGCTCTAAAATACTATTAGAATAATATTGAAGCTATAATGCCTAATGTTGCCAATAAAATATATTCTGAAAATATTATTAAATCGATTTTCAACATGTAGATGGCAACACTTGTGCTGTTTAAGCATAAAGAAAGATTTATTTTTTTCAATTGTTGCTACTTGTTCTTTTTGTTTTGTTTGGAAGCTTGCGAAATACCCTATTTTGTTCTGCAGTGAGCAAGTAAAATTTATTTCTTATGATAGTTCCTAAAATTATTGTGTGTTTAATATTATAGAATTTTATCAAGGAAAATTATTTTTTCAATTAAAGACCAGTATTGCCGATTAGTAACAAACTGTTTTTTAGCCGTAAACCATATTTAAAACAAAATATGAATTTTTTAAGTATTTTTCCCATGATTTATTTAAAAAATGAAAGCCGAAAAGCATTATTACAATGACTTTTGAAAAATCAGGCATTTAAGGGTTAATATTTTATGCATTAAAAGCTGATGAAATGCGAGCACGATTTTAACACTTTATACAAAATTAAGTCTATATTTTACAAATATCTTAACAACTAAGAAAAAAACAAAGACATCCTTTAAGAATAGTACACAGAAAAAAGAAGTTAAGATATTAATTTCCTGAGGGAGATATCTTAAGTAGACGAATGCATTCTACACCCATAGGTTTATCATTAGCAAAAGGAATTCCACAGTTGGCCGATTTACAGCCTTAATAAGAAAATTTGATACGTTGGCGCAAATTTTCTTATATAATATATAATTAAATATAGTTCATTTTTAAGTGCAGCATAAAATAGATTAAAATATGAAATTCAGCATCTCTAATCTATTTTAACAACTCATTTTTTTAATGCATTTAAAATAACATTTTCCTCAGATTTCATTCATCCCTTGTTTTGTTCTCAAAGTATCGGTGAGCTTTCATGCAGGTAATTTAGAAGACTACAGTTTGTATATAATAATTATAATGAATAATAGGTAGTAACTGAAAGTGCTGAGGCAGATAGTTTAATGTAATTACATTAATATGAAGTAAAATTTAAAAGAATGGCATATGCATTCGATTCGTACATAGGATTTTTTTAAATCATTATTTATGTAAAAATTGTTAGAAACAGTTAATAAAATAGGTTATTTTCATTTAAAAAAATTATTTAACCACAAATTATTGGAAATATTTTGTAAAAAAAAAAAAAAAAAGAAAAGAAAAGAAAAAAGAAAAATAAGTAAAATAAATACAAAAAAGCCCTGTACACTTTAAAAATCATTCTTTTTTAAAAATACAAAAAGGTTTTAATCAGTAATTTTTTTTAAAAGAAATAATAATGAGTTTTTAAACTATAGCTGGTACAGTAACTGCATCTAATAATTATAATGTATGATAGCTATTGTGTGAAAGTAATGGGGCAGATATTACAACTTTTTTTTTTTTTCTGAAAAGTTTAACATATGACATTCGGGTAACTTTTAATTGGTGTAAAAATGTTTAAAATTAAATAATGACGATTTTTTTTTTTTTGAAAATCTAGAGGTAAACATAAATAATTCAATAGAAATATTTTATAAAATAAATAAATAAAATCTTAGTTTCTGGGTACTGAAGAAAAAGATAATATATTTGCGGTTTTTAAAAATTTAGAAATTTTAGAATTTTTTAACTTTTTAAAATTTACACAAAAGGTTTTAGTTACTATGGTTACTAGTTTTTTGTAAAGTAAAACAGAATCTTTTAAAAAATATCATTAAATTTTCCTTATAAATTATATATATAATTTTAAAGATTGTTTTATTATTTTAGTAGGGAATTATATTTCATATTGATCTTTTTAAATGTGTACGTATAAAATTCAGTATTTTCAATCTATGTTTAATCAATACGGTTTTTTAATATTTACGCATATAAATAATATTTTCGTAAGATTTCGTTTATCCCTTTCGTAAAATATCGGCCCACTCATCATCCATTTTATTACCATCCGCAAAGCTAAAAATGTATTAAACTTATTTTCGTTTAGATAACATAGATGACTACTATAACTGTATTTAATAATTATAATGTATAATTGACATTATGTGAAGGTTTCGTGCCAGATATTAAAATGTTTAATAATCTGAAATAAATTTTATAATAAGATCTACACAAATATGAAATTTGGACACGATTTCATGAGACAAACATGCTAAGTATTGAATAGACTTTCGTTTAAAAAATCTAGATAATCTCAAATAATTAAATGAAAAAATCTTTTAAATGAATAAAATAAATCTTGGTATTGTCATGGAACAATGTCTATTTTTTAAAATTCACTTTCATGTTATGATTCTTTAACACTAAAAGTTTTTAATTAATTATTTTTTATAAAGTAAATAAGCTGTTTTTTAACTCAAATATTAATAAATTAGCAAAATAAATTATTCATACATATATTATTCATCAGGGTGTTTTCTTAATTCCGTTTCACCTCAATTAACTGTTGAATCATGTTAGTTACAGCCATGAACGTGTCTATGCATAGTCAAACGAGTATGCTCTACGCCAGTGGTTCCAAACCTTTTATTGGCTATGCCCCACCAAAGCATCTGTAAAATCACTACCACCCCCCCCCCCTCCCATAATCTGTAAATTATGTTTCTTCTTATTAAAAAAAATCCCTGCCAGCTCGGCCCATAGGCGCAGGTAGATTTCGAAGTTAAAAGTTAAATTTTTATTTTAAATAACGAAAAAACAAATAAATTAGTATAACATTAATAAAAATACAAATAAAACGTCGAAATAAAAATCACTTGCTGACGTAAACACGTGTAATTTGCTTAAAGTCAAGTGAATGTGAGATTTACGATCCATCATATTGCCATTTAATCTTATAGTTTGGCGATAGATTTTTGGTCGACAGGATAACCAAGTAGTACCAATATTAGTTTTTGTTGCATTAAAATATCTCAATTTATTGATCTTCTGTAAGCAAGTAAACCCTATTGGTTTACAATGGAAGTCTATGGGAATTTGGCGAAATATTAGAGATATCGACAAGTTGGCGTCACTTTAAGCGACAAACTTGGCGGCATTTGGCGACAGAACAGGGCCCCCCCCCCCACGGTAACCCCCCTTATATGTATGGAGATATGATAGCGTAATATATATATAGATTTTTATTTTTCACGTGGAAATCTTGCAATAGAAAAGTAACTGTTGTGATAAGAATTTTATTGTATTTTTTAAAATTGTTGTTGGCAACTGCTATAGCGAATTTTTTTTTTTTTTCCTGTCATTTTCCAGTAAGAGCTAGTTTTATCAGAATCATGTTAAGGCGGTATTCAAAATTTTTAACCCTCCCCCATTTCTACTGCCTTGGGCCGATTTTTCTCATTTGCAATCCCCGCCGAGATATTAGCCATCTTAGTGTGTTTGGCGAGTTTGAAGGCGATCCGTGCGGGCAAAATTTAGTACATACATACATATATATACAGTCGGACCTCGCTATCCCGACACCCGGTTTTCACGTCACTCCGCTTATCACGTCAGTTTTTCAAAGTCCCGATTTTCTGTATATGATTTTAATGTAAATAAACTCCGGATTTTACGTCGTTCAATAATTTTCAACTCCGGATATCCCGACGATTTACGAAAATTGTCCATTTTTCATAATCCATGTTATAAGCACGGAAATTAATCGGTAAGAAATATCTTAGCCAAACTCTTCACAAAAGTGTGTAAAATACCCAATAAGATAAATGAGAATTTTTTCTTCAATCTTTTATCTGAATAAATAAACACACACACGATGAATGACACACTTAAGATCCAGATAGACGTATCAGTCTACTCGCGGTCTTATTGTTCTGGTCAGGCGGCGCTTTCTTGTGGGTACACGGCGTTATTTCATCCGACTGAAACCGAAGCATTGCATTGCATTGCATTGGAACGATCTCGAATTATCTAACATCCATTTCTGAAACAACGAGCATTGATTACAATTCATTGTATAATACTGCAAAAATACTTGTAGGACGCACATCTAGGGATAAGCAAACCTTAATTCTTCCATATTTCATGTAACAATAAAAAAACAAGTCGTCATAAATCTGATTTTTATTCTTTTCAATTTTGTTTTTGTGTTTATTTTGTTTAATAATAACGTTTTATTGCTTAAAACTGCAAGAACAGTTATGACTTTATAATTGTCTTAAATTAATTAAAAATACAACTTTTTAAAAACGTATTTTTCTTCAACTCCGGGTACCGCGACACTCCGCTTATGACGACACTTCTTTTCTGGTCATTAGAGTGTCGGGATAACGAGGTTCGACTGTATATATAACTTTTTTAGGTGGGGGGTAGCTTAGGGTTCATGGGGTTCTATAAGGAAAAGTTATGAAGGAATTTTTCAAAAGTCGGACCGTGGTAACGACTGCAATAGGTAGCATTTCTTACGAAATCTACCTAAAAGTGAACTCAGCAACAACAATTCATTTCACATTTCTTAACTTATCAAAGAGGTGAATTTTCTATCAGAAATGTGTTTTAACATAATTTTATAAATTCAATGAGGTTAAACATCTTCGTCTTTGTGCCAAGAAAAGAGTTTTGTTGTATTTTTTGAACTTACCTCACTGTTAAAGAAAAGTGTTATACGGTCTGCATTTTTATTTTTTACAAAATATCTTGAAGAGAGAATTATATTTGAAATTAAAATTGATAACATTCACTTCACACATTCATCTTTGTAACCTATTAAAAGTTTGTGGAAAAGCTTTAGGCACTGAATTTTCTTTGTATGGATAATGCAATGGACAAGAAGCATTTCAAGATTCTCATCTTAATCAAATTTAAGTAGTCATTATTCCGCATTACAACGCATTTTCTTTGTTTAAAATTTTCCAATATCGTTAATTGTCTTCCATGAACTATCCAATTTTAAAATTGAAAATGAATATGCCATCCTGTAAATTTATTTATTGTGTAAGATACCTGCATTAGAGCCATAGATATTGACTATCAGCCCATTTCCTTTTAAAATGCTATTTAAGATTTATATGTTTAAAGTTTGTAGAACGTCATTCAGATGTTACATATATTTTTTATGTAAAATATGTTTAAGGGTACGGTGTACGTTAAAAATTTGTTTTTTTAACTTTCATCATAGAGATATAAACTTTTGTGGAAATATACATTTTACCATAGCATATAGAACACCTTAAAAGAAATTTCAAATCTTATTTTTTAAGATATTTTTTAAAAAAATTTAAATTTTAAAACGATTTTTTAAAATGCTCCATGCGTCTTAATTTCTGAGATGTTTCGTCGATTTTGCCTTTTAATCACTCAAAACTCTATTACAAACAAATCTGTGTATCGATTTTTTAATCCCTTAAATAGCTAAATTTTTAGAGATTTTTCTCTGAATTTCATATCTAAATTTTGCCTTTTAATAAGTTAAAAATCAAATTTAATTATCTTAATGAAGTCGAATTTTAAACTGCATACACAGTTTCTTTGTAAGCAATATCAGGATTCTTCCTTATCAATTTCATGAATTTTTATCAAAAACTAAGACGCATGGAGCATTTTAAAAAATCTAAAAACGTTGAAAAATCAGCTTTGAGAAAAATAGATTTAAAGTACAGTAAAACCTCCCTAAAGCGACCACGTTCCGTTCCAATAAGAATGGGTCGCTCCGAGCGGTGGTCTCTTCATGGAGGCCATGTTTAAATTTAGATTTTAATTGTTGAAAAAAAGTAACAATGTTACTAAAATTTATTTTTTCCCATTAGATAAAATATGAAAATTTAAGTATCAAAACAAAAGTTAATGACATAAGTTAATTAGTGCAGAGTTTAAAAAATGAATACATTGACGTTTGCTTTGATTTTACGGTTTTATCTTTTATAACTCTCATTTCCAAGTCCTTTCGAAGTTCAATCAATAAATGCAATTTTTTTTGGACGGGAACCCATAATGACGATTTCATTCATGTATCTATTTCTTTGAGAGTTTCCTGACAGAATAGGGCAGGGGAGTTTATGGACCGTCATCCTCAATGTGTCATCCGAGTTCAATTCATTGCCTAAAAAGGCACAAAGCGGTTTAAACACTTAAAAGTCACCAGAATAAATAAAAATTCTAAACTTAGTTTAGAAGTTGGATGAATAATGCGCTCTCCGGAATTATTATTCTAATAAAATCTTCTTCAAGGGACCCGGAAAAAATGAAATTTTTTTCATTTTCTTCAAAGAAATGGGTCGCTTATAGAGGGAGTTGAACTGGGGTGGACTCTGAATGGAGGTAAAATGAGTATTGAGCCTGTGGGAATCAATTTCATTCTATGAAAAAAGGGTCTTTCAGGGAGGTGGTCGCTTAATGGAGGTGGTCGGCACAGGGAGGTTTCACTGTATATTAAAGGGCGGAAAATATGTTTGTGTACAAAATTCAAACGCTTGTAACTTTGCAAAAAATAATCGCATCTGCATGCGGTTTTTCGCAAAAGGCTCAGAACAAACTGAAGAATAAAATGCGCACAAAAATAATTTTCGGTTTTTGCTCAAATAAAAGCCCACGGTCCCCTTAAGAAGTCATATTTATATGTACTTTTAAGTAGTTTCGCGTGTAAAAGATTCTTCTTGTGACCTATATCGGAGCGAATAGAAGTAGAAATCTCATTCAATAAATAATCGAAGGCATTACGAGAAAATGTAAAATGCAAAACCAGAAAAATTATAGTGAGTTTTAATGATATAAAAAGTTGTCAAAATATTTCTTAAATGTAGAATTCAGGGGGGTACCATTCGTGCGATGCGCCAACTCTAAAGATTTCTTAACTGCTCGCGCATTACGTCACGTGGCGGACAACTTCGCCTCGCTTCGCTCGTTTCAGTATTATTCTGTATACCGTTCTGCGTTGGAATTTTTTTTCTGTGAATGATTTAAATTATTCTATTATTTAAACATACTTTTTGAATAAAATCTAATGAATGCGCTATATCAACGTGTTCTAATAACTTTCACAGAACAAGTATACATATTTAACAATACAGTACATAGTCTCAAATCCGAGCATCGACATCCTGGCGATTATTATTCTGGAAAATCGCAAAAAAAACCACTAAAATCGCAGAGGAAAAATTTACTGCAATTTTAAAACCCAATTCCTTTTACGAATGTCAAAAAATTTCTGCAGAACGGGAAAATCTCTAAAAATTGCATAAGAGAATCGCGAGAAATTCCGAATAAACTTTAATGAAAGAAAAAGAAGAGGCATTTACTATATTGGACTAAACTGTTAAAGCCGGATTTCTTTCACAAATGCAGACAAATCGCCATGAAATGGGGAAAAAAAAGTTCAAAGTTCAAAACTCGCAGAGGAGAAAATTCATTGTATTTGGCTAAAAGTTGAACAGAGTTCCTCTTACAAATATATATATATATATATATATATATATAAAAAAAAAAAAAAAAAAAAAAAAAAAAGAGAGAGAGAGAGAGAGAGAAATAGGTTGTTTGGATAATTGGAAGTTCGGTTTAAAAACATTTTTTTTATAGAAATTGGCTGTTCGGATAATTGGAAGTTCGGTTAATTGGGGTTCCAATAATCGGCTCTCTACTGTACTTCCATAAATTTTCTTTCTATTGTTTCCTATTTGTATGAAGAAATGTTATATTTGATGTGTTTTATAAGATAACATGGAAATTTTAATACTGAAGTTGTTTTAAGTTTTTCAGTTTTTGCTGAAATTTTGTATACATGAAATCAGTGTTGATTTCAGGGGGTGGCCCGGGGGGAGGACATCCCTCCCCCGGAGCAATGCGATGTCCCCTCCGGAAGATTTGAGATTTTGGGTTTTCAATGGTCAAAAAGTGCAATTCCCCCCCCCCGGAGCCACAGAAATCCCTCCCGGAGAAAAGTGTCTGAATTCAACACTGTATGAAATAACGATATTGTTATTTTAATAATATAATGTAAATAATATGTATAGTACATATTTTTTTCATAATAGAATTAGTTTAATTATAGAGTATATTATTTTCATCCTGTATAAGCATAATGACATTCGAAAATTTTTGAAAACTTATATCTAGTAATTGGACAATGCATTATTGTTAAAAGTTTTGAAGTGTGAGTTTTGTTTAATTTATTCTGTTTGATAATGCTAGTCTTTTCATTACTACTCCTGTGTAATCATATTCATATAATTCATTCGTTCATTTTATTTTACAATAGTTTAAAAGTTTTCATTTGTAATTTTGCAAATTAAAAACGTAATTTTTTTCGCGAATTTACTTAAGTATTTGAATGTTAACAAACGTATCGCGATATTATTTAACCATTATGTATTTTATATTTGATTAACTCCAATCAGTATTTGTCCAAATTATTTTAAGGAAAGTAATTTTGTTCAATTTACTTTCAAAAATCTGCTTTTTAAAAAATTATTTACTTCGTATTTCGGTCTTTTTACGCATCTATTTACTGTCTCACGGCTGATCGAGCTCCGATCTTGTCCGCCACGTGACGTTTCAGTCCTGCTCTACTCTGATTGGCTGTCCTTCAAATGGAACAACCTTATTGTAGAAGAACCTTGGTAGAATTGTTTTTACAGGTCAGTTTTGTTTATTCTACGAGTTCATGCATTGGAAAGACAATTCATCTTTAGACTAGGCGTGAAGTTGACTTCCTCTAGGATGTGATGTTGGGCTTAACAGTTTTTTCACTTTGAGGGGCTTCCGTGCTGACGTCAACTTTACGTCCCGGCTATTGATGAATGTCTTGTAAATAATGAGCCATTGGGAATAGAAAGTCTAGCTGTAGTATAAATACTACGTAATAAGATTATATTAGAAATAAAAGTTTAAAATATATAAAAATACTTTTTGAGAAAGGTGGTATTAAGTGATGTTTGGCACATTCTTTAGCACTATTTTAAAAGATTATTCAGGTGTTAAATCTTTTTCAAACACTTGACTAGGAATTTTTTTTAAATTCAATCAATAAACTGATATTTATTTTCTTCTATCTTTACAAGAAGAACTTATTGGATTCGTGAAAATTTTCGAATTCCTGTTTTCGACGGATTGACACGTTTTAGCGGTCAAAGATCCCGAAAAACATGTTTTTACAAAATGTCTGTCTGTATGCGACACAAATTTTGTGAGCGCTCTATCTCAAGACCTGATGAACGGAATTTAATAAAACTTTAGATTCAATTAGTACCTGATATAAATGGGTGCTGATTACTTTTTGGTATAAATCACCCAACTGGTGGCGCTGCTATGGTGCATTTTTCACGATTTCCGAAATAGCTTCATCTCAAGAACTAATGCACGGATTTTTATTAAACTTCAGATTCAGTGTTAGTCCTTAATATAATTTACTGCTTTTTGGTGTAAATCGCCCAACAGGTGGCGCTGCTATTCTGCATTATTCCTGATTATTTCAATTGCTCTATCTCAAGAACTAATGCACGAATTTTCATCAAACTTAAGATTCTGTTAGTCCCTGATATAAATTAATGCTGTTTAGTTTTTGATGTAAGTCGCCCAACAAGTGGCGCTGCTATGCTGCATTTTTTTACGATTTCCGCAATAGTTGTACTTCAAGAACTAATGCATGAATTTTCATCAAACTTGAGATTGAGTTAGTTCCTGATATAAATGGGTCCTGATTAGTTTTGGGTGTAAATCGCTCAACAGTTAGCGTTGCTGTGCAGAATATTTTACGATTTCTGCAATAGCTCTATCTCAAAAACTAATGCACGGATTTTCATCAAACTTCAATTCAGTTAGAAGCTGACATACAGTGGCGGTCAAAAGTTTCCGGCCAGTTAGTTTCTTTGATTTGTTTGCCAGAACGTTTCAGGAAAGAAGAAACACAATTGCTCCAAAAGTTAGGAATAAGCAAATTACCCCTGACCACGTGATCATTTTGATTGGATACTGAAAATACTTGATGCAAAGGGGAGGAATTCGAAATTCGCATGGTCAAAAGTTTCCGACCATTCGACATTCGTTAGTTTTTGTTATCGGTAAAATGTTTTTTCGGCTGTGTTTGTTAATTAATTAACGTGAATAACGTAGTTGAAATTCAAAAATGAAAAGTTTAACGATTATTGTCCGCAAACGAGTGATTTGTTTGTCGCTAAAGGGCCAATCCTCTTGTGAGATTGCGTCAAAGTTATCGATCGGAAAATTTATATATTTTTAAAATATCGTTGACAGTAAAGATAGCCATGGCCGTCGGGAGTTGCCACGGTCCGGGAGACACAGGAAAACGGCTATTCTCGTGGACATAATTATCAAGAGATAAGCAGTTGATGACCCCATAATAATGCCGCTGCAGTTCCCCGCGATTTCCGGTGTTAAAATATTGCTGAAATAAGTCGGTCTATCGTCTACCGTGTCAAGACACTTACGTGACGTAGGACTTTATGGAAGAGTTAATGTTCAAAAACCTTACCTAAGTAAAAAAATTTAGAGTGCCAGACTGGCGTTTGCCAAGTAGACTGGTCAAGTGAAAAATGGCGAAAAAGTACTATTTTCCTATGAATCGACGTTCAGTCTTTTTGGAAGTGGTATCACGCACTACATCCGACGATCTAAAAACAAAAGATAAGATTCGAAATATGTTATTCTTACAATGGACGAGGACACGTTATGGTGTGGGGAGCATTTTCTGGAAAATGTGTCGGTCCGTCAGTTGAAATCCGCTGCAAGATGAATAGTGTAATGCATAAAGATATCTTGCAAGATCATTTACTGCATTTAAGTTTGCCTTATTGGAGGAAAAATTGTGGTCGCATCTATTTGTTTCAGTATGATAACGACCCAAAGCATACATTCAATATCGTTAAGCAGTGGCTTTCGCACAAAAAAAATCCCCTTTTGAAATGGACAGCCCAATTACCCGATCTGAATCGAATAGAAAATCTTTAGAACGAATTTGGAAACGTGTGTGGAATTATAAACATTCCAATTCAGCAGCATTTTCCCAAAAATTGCAAGAACCGTGGAAAAACTTATCATAGACGATCTTCAACCGTTCATTGAATCGATGCTACGCTGCTGCGCCGCAGTACTTATTGTCAAATGTATGAATACAAAATACTGATTGTAAATGTTCTTGATCTCTGTTATTTTCTACTATAATACCATTTTTTTTCAAACTTACCAAGATGGCGTTTGAGAACATGCGTTTCCTTTTGTAATTAATTTTGTCAATTAAATTTATTGATTATTTATTTTTTTATTCTATAAATAAGTTGCTAACTGTTATGCCAATAAAGTGTATAAGTATCACTTTGAGATTCCTTTTCATACAGGTATACTTACTAATTAACCACAAATTTTATACTGGCCGGAAACTTTTGACCGCCACTGTAAGTTGTTGCTGATTAGATTTTGCTGTAAATCACCTAATCAGTGGCGCTGCTATACTGCATTTTCCAGGAAGTATTAAGATGTATGAGATAGAAGAAAGTTTTGGGATTGCCACATCCGACGAGTTTAAATTTTGCTTATATTCCATTTATATTTAACCTACATTGTTATTTTAAAATATATAATAATAAGACAAAAGAAACTGATAGCGAATGAGTGAGTAACAAATTTGGAATTGCCCCTCTAGAAAGTCAAACTGCCCCCCGGTGACGCGTACTCCACACTTTGGGAAACACTGATCTACGCGACCTGGCAGTGTTGAGTTAGCATTCTTCTCTTGCACACGATACGCGATATGAGAAAAACGTCAATTAAAAATTTGTAAAGATTTTTCGATCTAGTAAAAAATGACGTTTTGCATGTAAAAATAATTTTATTAGAAACCTTGAAAAGTATTTTTTTTTAATATTCAATCACCAGTTTAAATACGTCACTAATTGCATAAAAAGTATCTCAATATAAGACAGATGCACGTCCGCTGATAACACTATACGATATGTAAGCAAGATGCAGTTTATTTTAATAAGAAAACTGACTTAAGCATTCTCAATGCATAGCTGCCAACTGTTACGCATTTTTGTACCATCAACATTTAACCGAAATTTTTGCCTTATTTAATCGGCAGATTACGGAGATTAAAAAAAGGTAAAAATTACTGCTAAATTTTTGTGGTACAAAAAAGCGTAATTGTTGGGTCAAGGGTTCACCATCGAGATTTAACCAAAATACATGGATGGTGATAGTGGGCCTATTGAGCATGCTTAACTTGATATTCTTAATAAAATAAAATGTATGTTACTTACATTAGTTGGCTATATCATTTGAATCTACCAATTATTTAAATAGTAATGAATTCGTTAACACTTTTGTTTTATTTTGTAAAGCAAAGAATTTTTTTAATTTATTACATGGCTACTTCTTGTTTAATATTGTTATTCTTTTTGTTTCAGTCAATGGCGAAGTACGTCCTGGTCAGTTACTGGCCATCATGGGGGCCAGTGGAGCGGGAAAGACGACGCTACTCAACGTCCTGACGTGCAGAAATCTCCGCAAACTCATCGTGGAAGGCGAGGTATTGCTGAATGGAGAAGTTGCGGGTTCTCAAATGCCGAAGATCTCGGCCTATGTACAGCAAGATGATCTCTTCATCGGCACCCTGAAAGTTCGGGAACATCTCGTATTCCAGGTACACATTGCACAAATTCTTTATCTTTTTAACCCTTTATGACTCAACGACTCCGATTTAAAAAATACTTACTCAGACGTTAGAATACATCTTTTTAAGTTTGTAAGAAATAATTTAAAAAAATTCAGAACATAAAAATGAAAAAAATATATATACTACAAGGTACTTTTTTCACCTCTCCAATAAACAGAAAATGACATACATCTCAAAAGTACTGCCAATTTTCTAATACAAAATTATAAAGTATACGAACTTACCATTGTAAAAAATATTTTTTAACGTCTCTAACCTTTTTAACAAACAACAACAAAAAAAAAAAAAAACAAGAAAGAAAAATCATGCGTTAAGCGCAGATTATGAAACACTTTTCAACACTTCCTAATACTTTAACATAACTAAGTAAACATTCTAGAAAAAGCATAAAACATTTGAAAAACTGATTTCAGCAGTTACCGTCCATAGCCAGATATGTATTCCAATTCTTTTGAACATCCTTGTATTTTATCTGTAGGTCGATATATACGTACTATATAATGGGAAAATTTAGTTTAGCAAGAAAACGCATAACAGGTTGAAATTTCTCTTTCAGCAATTTATACTAATAAATGGAAACATACTTGTATACTTTTGTACAACCCTTTAGTTTACCTAGAACCTTTATTACACGCCACTATTTAGCTAAAATTTTATTCAAACTAAAACGCTCTTAAAACTACTGAAATCACATTTCCAGAAATTATCATTTATAGACGGCCATGTATCTAGTTCTTTGCGTGGCCCTGTATATCATTTTATCTATATTCTACAGACATTTCTTAGTAAATTAAATGTAGTTCAGCGTAAAAATGCATAACTCATTTAAAAACTACCTTTAAGCAATTTACGCTCATACTCAGTAATCTTTACGAATTATTTTGTGTAGCCCTGTATATCAACTAGCATTTATATACACCATATAGTTTGCATAAATATAGTGAAACTTAACCCTCTCGCTGCGTAATTGTTTTATCAAAATAGCTTTAAAAATTGCGTATTTAATTCCTTCGCGACGAGCGTCTTTTAAGAATTTTTATTCTTTTGTCACCGGTTTTTCAAAACAAAAATTTTCGCCTGATTTAATTGGGAAAATTCTCCGATTAGATAAGGCAAAATTTACAATAAAAAGTTACTAGTGGGAATGATCAAGGGGGGGGGGGGGGGGTAATTAGACGGAAAAAATGCATCCCGATGAAATCTCGGGTTGCGCAAATTTTGCTACTTTTACGTTGCCCGAGAAACTCTCAGGTTGCGCAGCGAGAGGGTTAAAAGAGCATATCATAATTAAAAATACATTTCCAGCAATCATCGCTAATGTACAGCACTTCGGATACAATATAGTATCTGAAATCTTTTGTGTGTCCCTGTAAATGCTATGCACTTCGTATTATACATGAAATAAATTATAGTAAACCTCAACGACCTATATCAATTTCATTATATGTGAAATAGTTTAACATAATTAAAATACGCTGCAAACAATTCCCTCCACCCTTATATCGTTGTGTAACGAAATTCTTTTGTGTAGCCCTGTAAATGAATAATAACTATTCTTTGCACCGCATATTACACAGAATACATATTTTAGTGCACTTGATAAATGCATATCAAATTTATTATGTTTGAAAGCATGTAACATCATTAAAAATCATTTGAAACGATTTTTTCCCATTGGCCGTCATGTAACGGAATACTTCTGACTGTTCCTGTAAATCAGGCATGTCAAACTCATTCACCGCCGCGGGCCAAATTAAGCATAATATACAAAGCCGCGGGCCACATAAAAAAGTAGATAATAAATATTATTACCATTGCACAGAATAAAATTTGTAAATACAAAGCACACCCGTGTTAATGAAATATCCATCGTAAATTTCCAATGTTCATAGTTTATTTTATGGTATTCTTCGAAATACTAATCGACATTACTTTTAATCAACCAAATCTACAAAATTTATTTGAATTTGCTACATAGTATTCCTTTCAAACATTGATTGTACACGTTGATCTGTTAACCTTTATTTAACAAAGGCATAGGTGTTAGTCCTCTGGATTTTTTTCCAAGTAAAAAAACAAAAAGCAAATTTTGTATCAGAAAATTTATTTAAAAAATTGTGTCTTGGACCTATGTGCTATTTATTTGGTTTTATTTGTACAAACATAGCTAAAATATACCTAATTGCACACTTACTTTAAGAAATCGGCTCCCTAAGAAATAATTGTAGAATCTTGAAAGCTTCATATACATATACTTTCGCTCTGATATGGAATCGAAATTAATTTTGATTATCTGCAGTTATAAATGCTGAACAACAACTTCAACATCAATCATTAAAGATAAAGTAAATAGATTAAACTGATTTTCATATTTCTTGAAATTTGAAAACTTTTTTGAATTATTTTTGGTATTTTCTGAAAAACGGGTCTAAAAACAAAGGTAAAATTCCAAAGCCTTAGCGGGCCACAGAGAAGTTGTCGGCGGGCCAGTTGTGGCCCGCGGGCCACGTCTTTGACATGCCTGCTGTAAATGAACTAAATATGCTACAAACTTCATTTGAAATAGGGAACGTGCTAGGGTCAACGTCAATAATATCAAAAAATTTCAGGGCAATCCGAGTATATTTACGAGAGTTTGAGCTCGGACAGACAAACCGAAGTCTTAAACACTTTTCAACTTTGTTGGAAAGTGTTAAAAAGACGCAGTTCATGTTAGCAGTAACTATGCAAAACTGCTCAAATGATCCATAAAACTTTGGCAAGTAAAATGAACTTAGCATTGCCGTCTGTTGAGAATTTTATAAACAATTCGTATTAACTGATGTATTGGAGTTTACGCATTTGTTAAAATTGCGTGCTGGAGTGATGTTAGAAGAATCATAACTACCAAGTAGCAAAACTTTTAAACAATAAAGACTGGGAATGCAAATTGCATATTTGACCGATATGTTTAGTAAAATGAAATAACTGAATCTTTCATTGCAATGAAAAACTGCCTCAACTTTCGATGCATTTACCAAGCGTGTCTTCTTTTAAGATAAAACGTGGATTGGTTGGATTCTGAGGGAAAAGATTACTTCCCTCTTGCTAAAAAGGAATTCAAACAACACACAGTTTCAAAAGAAAATACAGATAAATATTTAGGGGTATCCTAAAGCTTTAAATGCTAGTTTAAATAATTTTTTCCTACAGATCAATAGAAGGCTTTGGACGACTTTAGATCTTTCAGAAAAGAGTGTCAAATTGGACATTTTGAACTGAATTTCCGCGCGAAAGAAGAATAACCACTCAAGAAAGGGTTAAAAACGTATTTGTCACGTGATCAAAATCGATTATAACTCAATAGGTAATTTTTTTATCAAAAAATGGAAAACACAGTTCGATCCCACATCGTGTCCCTAGTCATGCCTTCCAATTTTATATCTTTCCGTTAAAAAATGAATTTGTAAATGCGTTAAAACGTTATGCGCTTGTTGAACAGAGCATTTGAGAACACCCTTAAGAGATCATCGGCATAACCTCTATTTTGAATTACCACGGTATATGGGTGTAACATATTTCCATATTAATAATAAGATATAATAGCAATTCTTTAAAGTTCATGAGTGTAAAAACGTAAGTGTGGTTATCGAGCTTCCTTTTCTACCAGAATTTTGTTCTTACGGGAATTTTAGAGTGAGTACCGTTGAACTAAAAATCAAAAATCGAAGTACGAAATCCATGAAAGAGCAAATTTTGCAGCTGGTGTCCGCTTCCACAGTTTTGAAAACTTTTCAACGAAGTTGAAATTTGTTTGTGTGTAGTTAGTGTGCCTATTTACTCGCGATAAATAGTTTTAAATTCTCGGATTGCGATGTAATTGATATATGTTATTGAGTTTCACCTTGGCATGTTCGTTATAGAAAATATAGTGTGTATGCATTAACCCCTTAACAGTTTTTTTTTTTTTTTTTTTTTTTTTTTTTTTTGACGCAATAAACTAAAAATAGGAAGAAATACTACTTTTTTCATACTAAAATATCTGTCTTGTAGAATTGAAGAATATCTGCCAATTAATAAAGCAACTTATAGTTAAAAATAAGTAGTAATCAAAATATTTTAGTAACGACGTAAGAAAATTTTTTGCGCGAACGCTGCTCGTCAAAAAGGGGTTAATATTTCGTTTACAGGGGTACTTAAAAGAATTCCGTTACTTTGTGGTCCATGGTAAAAAATCGTTTGCAGGTATTTTAATGATGTTACAGTATTCCAAATACCGGGTGTCTCAAAAATGACTGATGGATTTTAAAATTCAATAACTTTCAAACGGTGACGAATATTTAAAAAATTCTTGCAGAAGGGTTATGTAGGATGTCAGGAGTTTTCTTACTGTGATTCCTGTTTTTAGTTCGAATTTCAAACAACTAGATGGCGCTGCGAGAAATAGGTGCTAATTCCAGACCCGATTTTTGGTACTTCGGAATCCATTCAAAACATTTTAATCTCCCTTTTTTGCATGGGAGAAGAGAGAGGCCGAAAAATCGTGCCTAGATTGAGCGCCTATTGCTTGCAGCGCCCTCTATCCCTGCTATTTGTAACTAAAATGGGGAATCGCAGCATAAAAACTCCTGACATCTTACATAACCCTCCTGCAAAAATTTTTTAGATATTTGTCACCGTTTGCAAGTTATTCAATTTTAAAATCCATCAGTTATTTTTGGGACACCCGGTATATTACAACTGATATAAACCGTAGAGGTTCAGTGTAAGATGCTTACTATAGAACATGTTTGTTTTTTTTTTTTTTTTTTTTTTTTTACATGTTCGTTTACAGGGACACACAAAATAATTCTTTTACAGTACAGTTTTTACAAATTTAAAGTAACTTTATTATTACTATAGTATTATATGGTATTATAGTATTCTTTTAACCAAGTGAATCCGCATTAACTAATTGAAATATAAACTGTTTTCCTAAAGATAAAAGAAATTTAACAAAAACCTAATTTTCAGAACAAATTAAAAAAACAAAATTTATTTCCTAAATTGTTTAAGCTCGAGAAGGGGCAGATATTAAAATATTTCATTCAATTCGTTCTACATTTAATGTTAAATTTTTGTAACAAATAAGTTAAACCAATTGAACATTAAAAAATAAAAATGAAATTCATACAATATAATACTTTAAACACCTATATACTTAGATTCCGTTCAAATGAAATCGAAATAAATCTTAGACTTTTTTAAGTTTTGTATTTTGCATGTATCTTATCATATTATGTACAATCGTCATAAACATAATGCAAAATCTGCAGTACAAATATTTACAACTTAAAAATGGAAAAAGTCTAAGATTTATTTCGATTTCATTTGAACGGAATCTAAGTATATGTGTGTTTAAAGTATTATATTGTATGAATTTCATTTTTATTTTTTAATGTTCAATTGGTTTAACTTATTGGTTACAAAAATTTAACATTAAGTGTAGAACGAATTGAATGAAATATTTTAATATCTGCCCCTTCTCGGGCTTAAACAATTTAGGAAATAAATTTTGTTTTTTTAATTTGTTCTGAAAATTAGGTTTTTGTTTAATATGTCAAGTTTTTTAATAACTACTGCATTCAGACGAACACATTTCAAAATTTATGGAGGGTATATCATCATCAGGCTTTGATTTGTGCGATATAGCATCACAATTTGTGATGCAATTTACCTATGTATAATCCAAAATGTTTCACCAGTGCAGTAATGCAGGTTGCTGTAGTTTGGTCAAAAAATTACAATCTGAACTTTTAAAAATCTGCTTGAAAATGTCATTTTTATTTCCACTATGACGCCATATTCATCTTCTTTTTAATTCTTAAAAAAAAAAAAAACTATTTCAGTTTCATGTTTCGCGTGAAAATCATTCAACTAAATATAGGCAAATTATTATTACGGCTTTTGAATTATTTACAACAATGAAGGAAAAAAAGTTAAATTTTATTAGAAAATGTCCGTTGATTCTCAATGAAAAAAGCGAAATTTGGAATTATTAAGAAAAATATTTGAATAATGTAAATAAAAATTAGCCCATGTTACTCTCTAGATTATAATCCACCTATATGCAAAGGCATTTTATGATCCGTTTTGACCCTGACTTCAGGTAAATGTTTTTACACTTTGAATTTATAATATTATTAGAATTAGCAAAGAATTAAAAATGAGTGGCATCAGGGACAAAAAGGTGGGAAGAAAAAATGAAAAAGTTATCATCTCCATAGGCTTTTCTATGTTAAATTAACATTGAGAAGTGACACTGGAAATAAATAAGTATTGCGCTGCCGCGCAATACTTAAATACTTTTTATGAGATAGTTTTTTTTTCTTTTTATGAAGGACAAAATAAAGATAGTAAAAATAATTAAATAAAGAAAAAATTATAATTTTTAAATAATAAAGATCTTAAATAAAGATTTTCTATGAAAGTAGTAAAGAAATTTTAACTTTTTGTATAAGATGTCTGTTAGTTTTTCAAAAGTAAAGTCTTTAAATAGAGATTTTTTTTTTATTTTGTAAAGATATTTTACGAATAAAGTTTTTTTTTTTTTTACTTTAAATAAGAAATTTTAGCTTATTTTTGTATCAAGGTGTCCTTACACATTTTATGAAAAAGAAAAAAAAGCTTTTCTTTTGTAATGCGATTTTCCTATCCCTCCAAATACGAGGTTAAATGCGTTTTACAATCTATTTGAAGAAGCTGGCTTTAGAAGTGATCCCTTAAACAGAAGTGTCCCTTATAAAGAGCCGTTTCTTAAAGGAGGTTTTTACTGTATAACCCTTTATCTACTGACGGTACTTATAAGTACCATTAAAATAACTTGTTATAAAATTCATTTAACACATCGATTAGTTGTAATACCCTTTAGAATGAGTTATAGATACATTACTTTATCTTGTTCCAAAAGCATGATGTGTTACACAAAACAAAAATACTTTTAAAAGGATGATTTCTTTTGCCTTTGCATCTTTTCAGCTTTCTTGGCGTTTAGGATGGGGGGGGGGGGGCATTTTTCAATTCGGAAATATTTCTATATTTCTATGGTAAGAACATTGTATTTGTACATTTCGCAATTCTACAAAATACTCAGAAAAATATTTAAAATAAAAGATTTGAGTGGGGTTATAAATAGTGCCCAAAATCCCTATAAATTCAAATATAATGAATCCTTCTAAATCCTTCAATCCTTCTAAAATTTATTAAATTATTATGTAAATCTTTTAATATAGTTTAAACAATTCACGAAAAATGTTTTAGAAGATAAAGAGTTAAACTTGTATATTTCTTGATATTTTTTTGTTTGCATTTAATTTTTTTACTGTCGTTTTTTCAATTTCTCAAAATTGCATGTTTTAATATGGGATACTACTTAAATCTTGATTATTATTATATATATTTTTTTAACTCTATTATAGGCCTTGCTTCGGATGGACAGGCATAAGACTTACAGTGAAAGAATGAAGAGAGTAGATGAAGTATTGGTAGAAGTAAGCATCCGATAGTTATTCTCAAATGTATCAAGATGCAGCTCCAATGGGTGTTTTGCCGTTCCTCAAAAGGGGGAAAACTAACGAAGAACTAACGAATAGGGCGGGTCAAAATTGGGAGGGAAGCAGTAGTCCAGGGACGCCTTTCGGGGTATGAAGCTTGGGGAAGTAAAATTTGGGAGGGTCGCAGTCTCCCCATTTGAAGGAGGTGGAAAATAGTGGGTTCCTCTCTACCCGGAACTTGACCAGGGGAAATGGAAAGCCATTTCCTGGAAAAGATTGGCCCCAAAGTGTCCCCTGACTTTTTTTTTTTTTTTTTTTCTTTCGGAAGAGCCATGCAACTAAATGCAAATAATAATAATAACAATTATAAAAATTAATTCTTTGTTAGGCTATTTGTAGAAGACTGCAAAATACAATAAAAAAACATAAACCACAGGTTTTAATGCAAACAGCTATTAATGATATATTTAAAAATATAAAAACCAATAAATTAATGTTGTAAAAAGTTCTTTCTTCATACGTTTAAATTCATAATTTATTAAGCGGTAACAATATTTAAGCAGTAACAATCTAAATTTGCCCAAACTATGAAATAAATTTGCATGGAATTTTTATTGTACTTCTTATCTTTATTTAAAATTGATATTAAAAGTCAAATTGGGGTGTGTGTGGGGGGGGGGGAGGAGAGCGAATATTTTTGGCATTTCTCGCTTGCATTTTAATGTGTTTTATTTTATTTTATTTATTTATTTATTTATTTTGTCTTAGAATAGCTGAGATTGATCTTTTGTGTTGAAATACTTTTTACTTTCGGAACCGGTACTGAAAGTGAAAGTAACTTTATAAAAATATCAACAACCAAAATGGAAAAAGTAAACACTAACCCAGTTAGAATTCAACCTCAGCTATTTTAAGCAAATAAAAGGAATAAAAATCATTTAAAACTATTAACATGCAAGCAAGAAATTTTAAAAAGAACTTTCCAGTAAGCTTAACATTAGCATTCCAGTTTTTTCATAGGAAAGTTGTCTATATATTTATTGTTCGCATTTTAATTGTTATTATATTATTTTATTTTTTATTTATTTTTATTTATTTATTTATAAAGTCGATAACTTTTATTGTACATTTGTACTTTTTGGATTTTAGTAACTTTTTTTGCATTAATATTAATATATATATAATTAATATTAATATATATATATATATTGCGGATATTTTCATTTTTGGTACTGGTTAGAACCGGCTCAGAAAGGAAAATTACCTTCAAATAAAAAATTATAATCAAAAATAGTACAAACGCACAATAAAGTTATCGACCCCAGGTACCCTATGAAAAAAAAAAGTCATTAAAAAAAAAATTTAAATGCCAGCGAGAAATCTGTCAATAAGGCTTCTATAGGATTAGCATTAGCTTCAGCGTATCTTTGCTTGACTAGTGTAGGCTCCATTCACTAGAAACTGGATCGCAAATGTTATAAATCTAGGAGAAATATTTACAAATTTCTCGCTTGTATTTTAATAATTTTGAATTATTCTTTTTTTCTCTTTTTTTTTTGTGTGTGTGTGTTTGTATTTTTATTACAGTTTTTTTTTTTTTTTAATACGAGGATAGATTCACTTTCGGTACTGGTTCCAAAAGTGAAAGTATCCACATATATAAAACTGTAACAAACCCGAAAAGTACAAACGGACAACATTAGATATCGACCTCAGGTACCAAATGAAAAAGAAAATATTTAAAAGTATTAAAATACAAGCGAAGTAATTTCAAGAACGCTCCCATAGGTTTAACATTAGCTTGCGAGTGTCTTAGCGAGACTAGTGTACTCTCTTAATTTATATCACAGTGACATTAAACGCCTCAATTGTAATACCCTTGCATGCCTGTAATTCCCTTTCGTATTTCTCGTATGCAATATTTAACTTTGAGGTATAAAAGACTAATTAATGCATTTATCATCTAATCGATGCAAATTTTCTTAAGTTTGTGACTGTTTTCTTCCAAATTTGTAAACAACAAGTCTAAAGTTTGTAAAATTTGTTTAATATGACTTTTGCCCACAGTTTACTTAATTTTGAAACTATACTTTACACAGTAATAATTCTGATTTTCTTAAAAAAATATATTAATGATTATTTTTTATACGCGTGGATTTTCTTGTGTAACGTTATTAGGCTTAAATATGCACAAACACATGCTACTAAAAAAAGGATTTTCATACATATATAGTTAATGTTTAATTATTTTTTTTTAACCAATCTCTTTAATTTATTAGCTTACTTTTTCATTTTCGAGAAAAAAGCTGAATTAGTGGTAAAATGAAAAAAATAAGCTTGAAATCCTCTGAACTCTAAAATTAAAAATTCTATTTCAAACTTACTACTACTAATAATAAATATAAAAATAGAAATCTTTAATTAATCCCTTCGCGAAAAGCGTATTTTACAGAATTGTTATCACCGAATTATTTTTAAAACAGAAATGTTTGCCTAGATGTGTCGGGACACCCCCGCCCCCCTCCTGATTAAATAAAGAAAATTTTTCAATAAAAACTTTCGTCAGCAAGGGGTTAAATCTGAACATTATTATCACAATAGCAATTATAAAAATTAATTCTGAAAAAAATGCACAGTTTTTGTTATGTTCGAATCAGAGCCGTAGCAAGGATGGATCGAGTGATGCCCCCGCACCAGGCGCCGTCAATTAAGGCAGGCACGGACAGGTTTCATCGGTGCCAACAGTCATTACTGATGCACCGTGTGATTCTGAGTTAAATTCATGCATAATATATTGAACATTCAGTTTAGTGCAGTTAATTCTAAAGATTATTGTAGAATTGATTTTAGGCTCAATTTCGTCAATTTTAGTAAAAAGAAAAAAAAAAAAGAAAAAAAAAAAGAAAAGAAAAGAAAAGAAAAAGAAAGAAAAAGTCTATGAGAGTGCAAGTTCAGAGCACCGTACGGAGCATCAGAAAGATTAATCAGTAAATCAATACTGATAGCGGCAATGAAGAATGTCCGCGCCTACCCACTGACGGCGCCTGGTGCAGAGCACCTGCGGCTTTGAGTTAAACATAACAACAACAAAAAAAAAAAACTACTCATTTTTCAAAAAAAAAAAAAAAAAAAATCACAGTTAATTTTCATAATAATTTTGATAATATTTTTAGATTTAATTAATGATTTCTATATATGATAGGCGTGCCAGTAATGGACACCTTTAAGGAATTCCTCTAATTTTTTTAATTAATAGTTATAATTATTACTTTCGAGTTTTTACAATATTATATTAATCTATCAACAGTATTTAACCATTCTCACTGTCTCATTTCCCAATAAGAATCCACATTTAATTGTACATAACGGAAATATATATCAAAACACGTAAAAGGACAGTAATGGACACCCTTTGTTCCAGTAATGGACACCCCATAAAAAGTAATAAAAATATAATTGTTTTTGTGATTGCATTTAGAACCATAATTTAATGAAAGCATTTTAATGAAATAAAATAGTTATTTTTAAATAAATTCAACAATTAGGATATCAGTAATTAATAAAATATTTGTGATACCCATTCAATTTTTGTGTATTAGTGTATAATTTCGTCTCACTATTTTTAAAAATTAAACTTCCAGGGACTACTTGATATATTATTTGTAATAATTAATAGTAGTACAAATATGGAAGAAATTATGCTATGAGTTTTATTTTAAATACTAAATAAAATAAAACTGTAGAACTGATGTTTGAGTTCACTGATCTGCAGATTTACCAGTTTCATGATTACTGTAACTTTCATCAATATTACTTTTTTTTTTCTTTCTATATTTTGCCTGAGATGAATAAGCAAACCTTTAAGACAAAAAACTAGATCTTTAACAACTTCTGTAGTTTAATTGTTTTTATTTAAATGGTTAGGGATCAAGCTCTATGAACTCCCTCTTTGACTGTGCTCTTGAACAATATTTTCTGCTTTCTGACCGGTTTGATTGCCAAATTATAAAATACGAGTATGCAAGGCAGAGATATATATATTAAAAAAAAAAAAAAAAAAAAAAAAAGAATAAAATATTAAAATTTTATTAACCACATAAAATAACTTAAAAACAGCTATTTGTAAAAGTTTCGGTATTATTACATTTTGGTAAGTGTAATTTAAAAATTAAATTTGATTATTTAGGTTTTCAGTTAAGTTAAAATATTTTATACACTATAAACATTGCTGAAATTGCATTTTTAGCAATGCCTATACATGGAGTGTCCATTACTGGAAAATGACTAATTAAGCATCCCAGTAATCCTCCCCCCCCTTAAAACCTTAAAAATAAATGAAATTTTATAAATGGCTATTAATATATAAAATTCAAAGTTTTCTATTACTACCAAAACAAAAAGCTGCAAATTTTCCAAGAAAATAAAGAATATACGAGTTTATTAAATGAAAACTCTTAGCATATTCATTGAGATTTTCACTGAAAAACAGTGGAACTTCGAAATATTATTTTCTGCCTCCGGATTGGTTTGATTAAGAGTGTGAACATTAATAAAATATTATAAAATATGCGAGGGGGAGTTATGAAAAAAAATAATGAAAGCTAAATTTTTATTGGTTATATTTTTATAGAGTTGTCCATTACTAGAACATCTTTCCTATATATTAATTGCTATTATTAATTATACTAAGCTTGAAATGGAATTTTTAATTTTAATAATCACATGATTTCTGCCTTAATTTTCTCCTTTTATCACTAATTGAGTTTTTCTTTTTTAACTGAAAGAAAGTTAATAAATTAAAAAAATGGTAAATCAGTAAAGAAAGAAAATCTACCAGTAACTATATAAATCTGTAAAAAATTCACTGTGAAAACTGTAAAAAATAACCACTAATAATACCTGTAAATTCAGTTTGAAAATTGTTTTAAAAATAGACATTTCGGAAATTTTTTCAAAGAATTTTGTGGAAAATCATATGTTTTAAGGTAAAAAAAAAAAAATAAAATTGTAGTATCCTTTAAAAGACTTCCTGAACAGATCATTGTTTACCCATCATATTTTCCATGTTAACCCATTGGGGTCGAGCGTCCGGTATACGTGCCACTAAATCCTTTATGCCCCGACGATACTTTAAAGTACAATTAAAATAACTTGGTATAAAATTAATTTAATACATCGATTAGTACTAATACAGTTTAGAATGAGTTATAGACACTTTATTTTGTTCCAAAAGCATGATTGGTTGCACAAAATAAAAATACGTTTGAAAGGATGGTTTCTTTTTCATCTTCATCTGTTCAGCTTTCTTGACGTTTGAACACTGTGGGTGAAAAGTTTCAATTTGGAAATATTTCTATTGCAAGAGCATTATATTTGTTCCTATATATCCTAATATATTATAAAATACTAAAAATATATATATTAATTAAAAGAATTGAGTGGAGTTATAAATATTGCAAAAAATAATTATAATTTCAGATTTAATTAATTAATTTTAATTGGTAAAATCCTGTTTAAAATTTATTAAATGATTGTGTAAATATTCTAATGTAGCTTTTTAAAAAATCACGGAACATGCTTTAGAAGTTTAAATTTTGTATGAATTCATAATTTAGGACACAAAGGGTTAAGGCGCTCAGAATCCTTCATTATTCTCACAGTTTTATTGTAAAGTTTACCTTAATTCAGAGCATTTTCGCGATTCAACTACAGAAAATTTTCTGTTTTGAAAAACAGGTGGTAAAAAATAAAAAATTAAGCAAAGTGATCTCGTCACGAAGGGGTTAATGTTTTCATGTGGTCAGTGCAAACATGATAAAAATATAAAGAAGAGTGTCAAAATGCAGTTATTAAAAATTAAATATATTTTTTATGAATGAAATTTCAATTTTTCCAAGTGGAAAATATCCCTTCGAAAATAATCGCTTTCTTTTCCCAAAACTGTAAAATGTAATCCACATTTCATATTTAAATTGAAAACATATTTTTTGTATACCCTTGATAATGATTTTTAAGTTATAAAATGTCTAAATATTACAAGAAACACATTATAAGCTATTAAAATGTTTAAAAATATAACTGAAAAGAACATTAATTTGTAATTGTTTTTCCCTTTTAAAAATATTATAAATAAATATTTAATGAAAAGTTATTTTCTTTTTTGGAAAATAAAAAGTTGGTATTCGGCCTTAAATTTTATCCGGGATCAGATATCCTCATTATCCTCTATTCAGAAGTTTTACTATATTTGAATATTAAAGAATATAGATTTGTTCATTTTTCTATATAAAAGTTAAAATTGATATTAGACATGTAATTGTAGATTACTTTTTATAATTGCATTAAACAAGTTGGAAATTGCTCGTCAAACGTGGCAAATGAGGTGCGTTCGTACTATAACTAGTTTTATAATTATTTTTTGCACCCCATATTGTACTGAATGTATAATTTTTTGCACTTCATAAAGTGCATAGTCTGATACATCATTAAAATGCACTTCCAATAATTTTTTCCCATTCCCGTAATGTAACGGAACACTTTTGACTGTCCCTGTAATTAAACTATACATCCGATTTTCCTAAAATTTGAAATGGCTCGACAAAATTTTGCAACAATTATATCTTTAAAATTTCAGATCATTCGGAAGGCTCTAATATCATTAAAATGCACTTGCAATAATTTTTCCCATTGGCCGTAATGTAAAGAAAAACTTTTGACTGTCCCTGTAATTAAACTATACATCCGATTTTCCTAAAATTTGAAATGGCATGACAAAATTTTGCAACAATTATATCTTTAAAATTTCAGATCATTCGGACGGCTCTAATATCATTAAAAGGCACTTGCAATAATTTTTCCCATTGGCCGTAATGTAAAGAAAAACTTTTGACTGTCCCTGTAATTAAACTATACATCCGATTTTCCTAAAATTTGAAATGGCTCGACAAAATTTTGCAACAATTATATCTTTAAAATTTCAGATCATTCGGAAGGCTCTAATATCATTAAAATGCACTTGCAATAATTTTTCCTATTGGCCGTAATGTAAAGAAAAACTTTTGACTGTCCCTGTAATTAAACTATACATCCGATTTTCATAAAATTTGAAATGGCTCGACAAAATTTTGCAACAATCATATATTTGAAATTTCAGACCATTCGGTTGGGTAGTTTTTGCTCTGTTACATGCGGACAGACGGACGGACTGAACGACGACTATAGGTGCTACGTATTTATATAATTACGAACGCACCTAAAAACAAGTTGGAAATTGCTCGTCAAACGTGGCAAATGAGGTGCGTTCGTACTATAACTAGTTTTATAATTATTTTTTGCACCCCATATTGTACTGAATGTATATTTTTTTGCGCTTCATAAGTGCATAGTCTGTAACATCATTAAAATGCACTTACAATAATATTTTCCCCATTCCCCGTAATGTAACGGAAAACTTTTGACTGTCCCTGTAATTAAACTATACATTCGATTTTCATAAAATTTGAAATGGCTCGACAAAAGTTTGCAGCAATTATATATTAAAAATTTCAGACCATTCGGAAGGCTGTAAAATCATTAAAATGCATTTGCTATAATTTTTCCCATTGGCCGTAATGTAAAGAAAAACTTTTGACTGTCCCTGTAATTAAACTATACATCCGATTTTCATAAAATTGGAAATGGCTCGACAAAATTTTGCAGCAATTATATATTAAAAATTTCAGATCATTCGGTCGGGTAGTTTTTGCTCTGTTATATGCGGACGGACAGACAGACGGACAGACAGACGGACTGAACGACGACTATAGGTGCTACGTATTTATATAATTACGAACGCACCTAAAAATGAATTCATTTCCGTTCATTTCGGGTGCGGATGCGTGTCGACGCCGGGTATAAACCCTTGCAGGGATTTATTAAACGATCCGAAAGTGACCGCTATTCAGAGGTTTTACTATATTTGAATATTAAACAAGAAAGAAAAAAATATGCGTTAAGCATAGATTATGAAACACTTTCCAACACATTAAGAATAATGTAACAAAACTGCACTGTTTAAAATATTACATCTAAATCAACCATAAGGAAATGCATAACAGATTTCAAAACCCCATCCACAATCGGAAAATGATCCGAAATTTTTCAGCAGCCCTTGTATATGATATAGAGATTTGCATTCCAAAATTTAGTTCACTTAAGAAATGCATCTACTTCAGTTGAAAATTCCCTTTCAGCAATTTACTCTAATAAGGTAAATGGTACGTGAATACTTTTGTGCAGCCCTGTATAGGATGTATAGAAATTATATATAAGGTGCAGCATACAAAAGATTAATTAAATTGAAAAGCGCATACCGAATTTTAAAACGTACACTCCAGCCATTATTACTCAAAGACAGTATTGTAAACAATTTCTTTTGTATGTCCCTGTAAATGAATAAAAAATACCATGAATGCCCTGTTCTAACGGGATCGTAGTGAAATTCAGTGATTTATATCAATTTCAATCCATTTGAAATAGCGTCATGTCATTAAAATATCCTGCAAACGATCCCCCCCCCCCCCTATACCATAATGTAATGGAATATTTTTGAGCAGGCCCCGATCGCGACTAATTGGGATCCTGGTCAAAGATAAAATAGGGGGGCCCATTCGAATCGTTGCAACATTATTCAAATAGAACTGATGGTCAGTCGTATGTGTAATGCATGAATAATATTTTTGTACCTTGGATTTTAAATAGTACTTTAAGATGAATTTAATAACTTCAACTTATGTAAAAGTTGGAATTGGAAAAAAAAGTAAATATTTTATAATTTAATATATGGATTTGGGGGCCCCTGGGCAAAGTCCCGATTTGCCCATGCGATAATAAGGGCCTGCTTTTGAGCGCCCCTGTAAATGAACTATTAGTCCTACATACTTCATATACAATACGAAATAGGCTTTGGTGACCCTAAATTACCTTTATCAATTGCATGAAAATCCGAGTATATTTACGGGAGTTAGAGTGTGAACAGATGGACAGACAAATCTAATGCATAAACACTTTTCAACTTTGTTGGAAAGTGTTAAAAATGCAGATATGAACCAAAGTTTTTTTCATTTTGCAATAAAGGTATGGAATCTCAAGAAGTGCTATCAAAATCAAACGAGAGCTAACAAGTTCTTATAAACAAAATTGACCACCATTTTAATTTTATTTTTAATTAAGCGTTTTATTTTTTTCATAAGTTATATCAACTAAGAAATTCCTAATTATAAAATCTTATCTTTAAATACAGATTTGGGTTAATTTCGTTATACGAACTTGTTATTTAATATTGTCCTATGCTGTTTGACAACATCTTTCTTTCAAGGACAAACAGCTCGTAGTTTAAACTTTGCTTTGTCCCTCAGTGACAAACAGGAACACCATCCACCAAAACCCCGTCAAACTGTTTCCTCCTTTCCCCTTACTGGTGGGCGTGCTTAAGACTGGCGCGGGGAGAGCCCTAGATGTCTTGCCCTTAGTTTCGTAAGCTATTTTTCCCCCACTTGAGGAACTGATGCTCGCCCGCTCCAATCACATCATTCTTTATCAGTAATAATATCATTCATAAACGTCAAATAAGTCATTCATCAGGTAGTTTCGGATGAAAATGGGATTAGTTCTACCGGTTAGAAACACTGGCAGAAGGATCATCTTTTTTCTTTCCTTCTTAGCAATAGAAAATATTCATCTTTTGAGCTCGAGGCTACAAAAGTTCGTCTGCTTGGGAATAACATTCATAACGGCGCCATTGAAAAGCATTATGTTTAGAAAAATTATGCGTATACTACAGTAGAGTCCCGCTTAACCGAGTTTCCGCTTTAACCGAGTTATTTTCTTCTAATGAACTGATGGATTCCATTATTATGAAACAGCCATTATAAATGAAGTGAAAGAGCAGTCGTAAAAAGTTAGAACTCTGATTTTCTGGTCAGAATGGAGAAAAATGGCCATAATTTGTTTTTGGAAACAAAAAATTATGGCCATTTTTTTCCCTATTCCGACCAGAAAATCAGAGTTCTAACTTTTTACGGCCGCTCTTTCATCTTTATCTAAAGCTTCATTTATATTGGCTGTCTCATAATAATAGAATCCATCAGCCCATTAGAAGAAAATGATCCATTCCAAAGGTATATGTTCGATTAAAAAAAAAAAAAAAAAAAAACTATTTAATACTTTGAGCAGAAAGAGGAGACTATGCCTGCAATTTTCATGACACTAATAGAATGCAATCCCATTTTCATTCGAATGCCAATTTGTACGATTTTGTTGCCTATAAAATTTAATACAAATTTTTGCCAGATTTAATCGTTGACAATTGTTAGATTTCGGCGATTGAATTAGGCAAAATTTATTGGTAAGTTTTAGTGGTAAGAAAAAAATCTTAGAAATTGGTAGCCATGCAGTAGCGTAAAACTGGAAAAAAAAAACTGCAGCAAAATTGACATTCAACAAACAAAAAACTATCAAGGGTTTTTTCAAATAAACAATTTCATTCCTCGTTTTTCTTAAAGGTAACGGAAATGAACGTCAAAGTAATGTTACTAGTACCATAAAAATGAATGAATAAAGTGAAAATTTATATTTCATCTCCTTAATTGGTGACGATTTGTGTCAATCCGGTTTATCCGAGTTTTTTGCTTATCCGAGGTGAGCTTGGTTCATATTAACTCGGATAATCGGGAGTCTACTGTAATAATTATAATTGTTAATTGAAAAAAAGTTGGCTTTTGGCTTTTTCGGATAATCGAGACTCTACTTTTATTTTTATATGGCGTTTTAGATTTTTTTTCATAAGCCGCTTTAACTCGGTTATTTTCTTCTGATGGACTTTCATCTTCACCTAACACTTCATTTATAATGGCTGTTTCATAATAATAGAGTCCATCAGAAGAAAAGGATCCATTCCAAAGGTACAAGTTCGATTGAAAAAACTATTTAATACTTTGAGCAGAAAGAAGAGGCTACACCTGCAATTTTCATGACACTAGTAGAATCGCATAGCTGTCAATTTGTACGGTTTTGTTACCTCTAAACTTGAATGCAAATTTTTGCCAATATTTAATCGTTGACAATTGTTAGATTTCGGCGATTGAATTAGGCAAAAATTTACTGGTAAGTTTTAGTGGTAAGAATAAATCTTAGAAATGGGTAGCTATGCAGTAGCGTAATACTGCAGCAAAATTGACATTCAACAAACAAAAAACTATCAAGGGCTTTTTCAAATAAACAATTTCATTCCCCGTTTTTCTTAAAAGTAACGGAAATGAACGTCAAAGTAATGTTACTAGTACCGTAAAAATGAATGAATAAAGTGAAAATTTATATTTCATCTCCTTAATTGGTGACGATTTGTGTCAGTCCGGTTTATCCGAGTTTTTTGCTTATCCGAGGTGAGCTTGGTTCATATTAACTCGGATAATCGGGAGTCTACTGTAATAATTATAATTGTTAATTGAAAAAAAGTTGGCTTTTGGCTAAATGTTTTAAATTGGATTTTGGCTTAGCAAAAATCCGGTAGCATCAGTGTCTACTCTATGAAAAGGTGAGTTCCCACAAATATTTTTTTCCAACTACAACACTGCTTAGTACATAACCTTTACAGTTTGGAATGTAAATTTTGAATTAAATATTTTTATGGTCTCAAAACAAATTTGCATGAAGAACAAACTCATTTGCTTGATGTGTTTGTTCTCTTTGTAGATTTGTTTTAAGACAACAAAATAGTGTAACCTTAATTTACAAGAAACAGGATCGTCTGAAATTATATTTTCTGCATGCCATCTCCCTGTTAGAGTTGTATTGAAGTCCTAAAGTCGTATGCCCAATTTATTCACCGAACCTGCATAATCTAAATAAATACACTGTAAAATAAAATTTCGTTAAAATACAGAAATTGTGACGCCAGTATACTATTTCCGGATTTTGTTGGATTTTTTTTTTATATCAGTTTCAGTAGCACGTTTTCAAAGATGCATATTGCATATACATCAAGAATAGAAATTCTCTATTTAATTCAGTCTACAGTAAACAAGCAATAGTCACCGAAACGGGATACGAACTCAGAAACTGCAACTTCCCAAAGTACCACCTTGACCATCCAGCTACTATTACGCTAGCCAAATTTTCAAGTATCGATATTTATTGTTTTCATATAAGTATACATATATCTGTGTAATATTCGTACGGATATTTCTGTGTAATATTATGTTCTTACGCATATATCTGTGTAACATTCTTACACATATTTCGGTGTAATATGCAAAATGCACTGATATTTGTGTAATATGCAAAATTTGTAAATTTACATTAACATACTAATTCGGGTAAATCCGTACAATTTTCTAAGTTTACACACTTGTTTGAGTTTTTGAAGGTATAACAAATTACACACTTCCATGAAGATGATAAACACACATAAATACTGCTAAATTTTTACGTCAAGAGTGTAAATTTTATGACAAGAGTGTAAATTTTATGACAAAAGTGTAAATTTTATGACAAAAGTGTAATTTTACAAATTTACACATATATTTATGTAAAAGTGATTAATTTACACATTTATTTTTTGGAGAGTAGGGATATTTTTGGAAACGTATGTTCTTAAAATATAACAAGATTTTTAACTAAAGCAATTTCAATAAAATTGGAAATTTTCAACGAGTCACTTTTCATGCATGTCCACTGTATTCTGTATTCTATTTTATATCCATTTATAATTCCATATATCCATATATGAATACATTTATAAATTTTATGACAAGAGTGCAAATTTTATGACAAAAGTGTAATTTTACAAATTTACACATATATTTATGTAAAAGTGACTAATTTACACATTTATTTTTTAGAGAGTAGGGATATTTTTGGAAACGTATGTTCTTAAAATATAACAAGATTTTTAACTAAAGCAATTTGAATAAAATTGAAAATTTTCAACGAGTCACTTTTCATGCATATCCACTGTATCCTATTTTATATCCATTTATATTAATTTTTAACTTCATCATTTTGCCTTTTGGCGTCCTGACCGTGTTTTATTTTACAGCTTGGTCTGAGTAAGTGTGCCGATACAGTAATAGGATATCCCGGAAGAATTAAAGGCATATCGGGCGGCGAGATGAAAAGGCTGGCTTTCGCTTCGGAGGTAAATATTATTTATGGAAAACAAACTATTATTTAGTTGCATTAGAAGTACTAATTGTTAGTTAAAGTATTAGTGAATTATTTTTAACTGACCAAATTTTATTAGTCTATGGAAAAAAAATCTAATAATTTAAGTTGAAAATTATATTTAACCAGAATTATAATAGTCTTTTTTTTTTTTCTCTTCTGACTCTAAATTTGTACAGTCATGGAAATAAAAATTAAACACCCCCACTAACTCCTCAACAAATTATCGTAGAATAAAGTTTCTGGTACCGAACAATTGGATATAAAGTCTACTTTTAAATGATCTATTAAAATGAAACCAAACTTCATTTTTTTCAAAGGCAATACGCAATTTTAACAAGATATTTCAAATCTTCGGGTGAAACTATGCCTAGACACTCAATTTCCAGTCATTTGAATGGTAAGTTTTTGAATTATAAACATTCAAAATTGAGTGCTTCTAATGTTAAATTACATTTTCCTATTTTCATTAATATCTCCTGAAATTATACTCCTAATGTGCTCATATTTTGTGTAGCAATAATATTAAAATACCCAAACATAAATACGTTGAGTTTGCAATTTTTTATAATTTTATGATATGAATTATGAAATTAATATTCGAAAAAATTATGAATTGCAACCTACCTTTTTTTATGGATTTAGATTTATTAAATCCAGTTTTATGGAAATCCAAAATTTCACATTTTTCTTCTAAGTAGTTTTCAAATGATGCTTAAAAAACGGCAAAATGATGGTTTAAGGGGCCGTCTATGATAGAAGTGACTAGATATTTTGAAATTTCTTGTGCTATCCTGTAATCTAGCAGTCTTCAATGACAGCTTGAGTGGCGCTTAAGATGCCTTGATCAAGAAGGGGGCTCTCTCGATCAACAGTCCAGTACCGAACTTCAATTTGGATACAGCCCCTAAAATACGCTCCTTTTAAAATAATTAATTTCTCGGAAATTTATCGTACGAATTGCATAAAAATTTGTTTTTAGGCTAATTGAAGGGTGTAGAATTCATTTATGCTGTCAGAATTGTATACTGCTATTGAAAAAAAACAAAGTTATGGTTCGTTTTAATATGTAGGTGGCCCCCTAGCAAATTTTATGTACATCACTTAAAAGTAGACTTTATTACCAATCGCGTGGCACCATTAACTTTCTTCTACGATAATTTTTTGCAGAGTTAGTAAGAGGTGTTTACTTTTTTTTTTTTCGACTGTACAACATACGTAAAATACAATAAATCAAATTGTACACCCGCCTTCTGATCGCAGCGGGTTCGTGCCTCATTGTGCAATCGAATACTACTTTGGTTCAATTTATTGTTTAACATATTCATTCGCATAATATTTTCTCTATAACATATCTAAAAGAAAGAAAGAACCCTTTAAATTATTTCTCATAAGGACACGAAAATCTGAAGCATATTAAAGGTATTTTATTATCGAGTATGTGTTGTTTATTTTTGCTACGTACTCTACAAGATAAAAAGTTTAAAATAGAGATTTTCTGTATTATGGATCGAAAAATGTAATGGCATGGGGATTTCTGACAAGAAAAAAATCTCAGTTTAGCTTATTTCGTGTTTATATTTGCCATTTAAAAAAATGCGACCTAGGCTCCGGTCGACTAGCATATCTGTTCCAAAATCTTACCTCTGACGATGCCGACTAGCATTGCCAGATGTCCCGATTTTCAGGGATTCCAAGGTCTGTCCCGTGTAACCATTGCACGGGACGCCCAATGTCCCGATTTTTTATGAAGCACAATATTTTTCTATTTCTTTTTGCACGTTTTTTTCATTCGTTAGTTTGCATCGAGTAGAACTGAATACAGTGAAAGTTGTGAAGGCAAAACCTGTCTATAACTACAAATTTTACAGTCATTTAAAAAATACCTTACAAATATATCTGCCTGTACGGAAGACTGTCTAAAACGAAATTTTTTGCGGTTCATAGCGACTCTGTCTCTGTCTTCACAGGTTTCACTGTACTTTGTTTAGTAAATACTGTGAAACTGGACCTGTTTATAATGAAATTCTGTTTTAAAAGTAAAACTTTCATTGTCCCAGTGTTTCCGCTTTCCTAACTTTTACTGTATAAGATTATTGTGCTTAGTATAGCAAAACCTGCTAAGGTGGAATCAAAAGCATACGAAGAAGATTTTCGTTTTAAACAGTTTTCTGTCCTACCAGGCATAATAATATGATATTCTTACAGTAGGGACCGTCTTATAACAGGATTAACAGAAACAGGATTCCGTTATAAACGGGTTCCATTTTGATACGGTTTACTGTACTTTTATCTCCCGATTTAGAAGTCGCTGTTCCGCTTCTTTTGTCTCCCTGTCCCGCTTTTTGTGATAATCGACCTGGAAATACTAGTGCTGATGCATACAAGCTCACTTCCTTCAAGCCTCATAGAAGTGAACCCGAAAGATTCGGAACACCTTCCCTGCTGATTACAGATCGTGGACGTCAGTTTTATTCAGAGACATTGCAAACCCTTTCAAGACTCTGCGGAATTAAGTTATCACATACAACAGCTTACCACCCGAAGTGCAATGGCAAGGTGGAACGATTCCACAGATCAATTTAAACTGTCTGAAAAGCGCACAATCAAAGTTCTACTACACGAGGGGTCAAAATCGCTTCAAATGCCAAGCGTCTCCATGTTATCCTATGGCTCCATGGGAGTCGCTTCGAAAGCAAGCAACTTTCTTCTGCCGGAGCGTCTTTGACGCCTGAAGCGAAGCGAGTCGCCAGTAACAGCCAATCAAATGCTTGGAAATCTGACGATGGAAAAGCCTTTTCACGAACAGCCAATAAAATGCTTGGAAAATACGTAAGTTTCAGGAAATCTGACGAGTCGCAGGCGTTTTTTGTCGCTTGCAATTTTTACGTGTAATAACACTATTAAATAAACTGGGAACTCCTGAAAAACAACCGCATTGACCATTGGACTGAGCGACCAAGAACTCACGAGAAAGCCTCAAAGTCGTTTACGAAAGCATCCATCTTTTCTTAGATGTATAAAGGGCTTCTCTTAGGTAGAGACGAAAGGCTAACGTTAAAATATCTATCGTCAGTCTTTTGAATCTCTCCCCGAGAGCGGTTGCTTCATCAACGGGATATTAAAAAAAATCACATGGAACAGTAATCATTTGTGAAAGAAGCTCAACAGTAACTAAAGACGGAAAGTTAAGAAGAAAAAGACTGTTGCTTAGTGTTGCCACGTCGATTGTCACAAAAAGCAAGACAGCGACTTTTAAATCGTAAAATAAGCATACAGTAAACCGTATCAAAACGGAACCTTTTTATAAAAGAATTATGTTTTAAACGTTAAAATGTTATTATCCCTACGGTAAAAAGCTCATACAACTATAGGACATAATTCTATTTAAAAAGTAATTTTCCTTCTATCCCTTTTGATTCCGCTTTAGCAGGTTTTACTGTATTAAACACAATAATCTTATACAGTAAAACTTGTGAAAGCGGAATCACTGGGACAAAGAAGTTTTTACTTTTAAAATTGATTTCCGTTATAAACAGGTCAAGTACCATTAAACAAAGTACAGTAAAACCTGTGAAAACAGAATAGCTAGGAACCGCAAAAAAATCCGTTTTAGACAGTCTTCCGTACAGGCAAGTAGATTTGTAAGGTATTCTTTTTTTTAAATGACTGTAAAAAATTCGTGTTACAGACATGTTCATCCTTCAAAGGTTTTATATATGAAGTTTCATTTGGTGTAGAAATAACAAATAGAAAAACGTACTGAAAGAAATTTAAAAGAATTGGTGCATCATGAAAACCCGGGACATTTGTCGTCCCATGCAGTGGTGACGCGGGACAGGTCTTGGAGCTCCCGAAAATCCGGACATCCCGCGTATGTTGGGACACCTGTCAACAGTAGATGCCAAAAGGTTCTAATCATCTGTTGAATAAATCTGAAAATAAATTTTCAGTACGTATACAGTGTGACTTCAAAAATCCGGCATTCAGAAATCCTGTAACTTCAAAAATCCGGCATCAAAACCATCTTTTCCCCTTCCTTTTTCTTTTACACTTTCAAGTTATGGTACAATAAAAATAGCAGCTGTTTATGAATTAAAAACTTCAAGATCGAAAGTAAAAATGAAAAAAAAAAAAAATAGTATATATATATATATATATATATATATATATATATATGACATTTTTTTCATTTGTCAGGGGCGATTATTTTATGAGAGCTGCACTGTTGCACAGCAACGGCGTGGAGATGAGTACACAAGTTATTTGTTTCTTTAGTCTCTCATCTGACACTGTGACACTCTCTTCTGACACGCTAGTAACAGCTCCGAAGACCAGAAGAAAACGTGTCACTAGAAAAATGCATAAATTTGACTGGATAATGAATATCTGCTTTAGAGAACAAGACTGTGTTTCCGAAATAAAGATTCTCCATTTGTATAAAAAACAAGAAAAACTTGTTAAAGAACGGCAAAAAAAATGGAAGCAAACAAAATTGACATCGATGTTTCCGAAATGACACGAGAAGAAATAATTTCATTCTTTATTAGATTTTTTTTTTCTGTAACATAGAAAATATCAATTAATGTAAGTTTCTTTTTCTTTTGTACATAATTATCATTTATTAATGAATTGAATTATGGCAAAGGGCACCATTAAGAATATAGTACCACTTTTGATACTCCTAGTTACTACTTTTGACATTCCTTCAATAATCCAGTACAGTCTCGGTCCGGATGATGCTGGATTTTTGAAGTTATACTCTATATCGAAGTTCAGTTACTGTTATTTGGACTAGTCCCATTTTTTTCGGTCAGACTAAACAAGTACACAAGTTTATAACAAGTACGGAAAGGGTGTATTTTTGAAGCGGAAAGAACAGGTGCTGAGACAGAATAACGGTCGAGATTCTGTGAACATTCGTTCAGAATGTTCGCCATTTAAAAATCACCCATTATTACTTAAAAATCGTCATTTAAAAACCATTGAAATCCATATTTCTCCTGTATCTAAACCTTTTCATTATCTATTGGTACAAGAAACTTGCATTTTGATTTAATAATTTAGAAGTGTGAAATCCAGTGTCAGAAACGTAAACAGATTCCATCATATAAGAGTTCAAAATTTTTCTAAATTTGATCTCACTTTTAAGTGTGTATTACAGAAAGTGTAGCTGTAGATTTTAAAATAGAAACCAATTAGGGTGATTTGGAACATCGAGAATCGAATCGCATGAAGGTCGTAAGGGAGGTAGGGGTCATTAGGATAAATTTTTGGTAATTTGAACTTCAGAGAACTGTCAGAGAATGAAATGGACTACATACTAATTTTATGTATAATTTTACTCAGTAGGTAAGTTGTCTCTTAAAATGTGTAACGAATTATGTTCAATGTATCATGTTACCTGGTACAAGCGTTTTTTTCAAGAAATACCTCTTTGATCCCAATTACCCCATTTCTCTCATGCCTTACAAGGTACACAGTCATGACTAAATGAAATTAAAAGATCTCGGTGTGAGCTTTACAGCAAGATATTTTCGGTTTTACAGCTACAACTTTTCTCAGAGATACAGTATTGGAAAGATAAGTACGCTGGGAAAAAACGTTTATCAGGGGATTTGCATTATTCATATATTTTACACTCGGCCTACAAAACAAAATCAAATTCAAAATAAAATGAAACATGCAGTCAAGACTAAAATTTGAAATAAATGCGAAGTAAAATTGCAAAATAAATGTTTTGCTAACACAAAATGGGCAGTAATGTAAGCCAAACTAGGGGCATTTCACAAGATCTGAAAACTGAAAGATTAAAAAATTCATTCGAAACCACAATTTGATTTAAATAGAAAATAAAATTTGTGATCCCAATTTACTCTTAACCCAAAAACTCTATAATCCTATTGAACCCCGAAAATGCTATTTCTGGGGTCATTAGAATCATGCAAATTATTAACGTTATGCTTCGTCTGTTGCAAAACCTAACCATTTCCTCTTAAAAACATCCTTTTTCTAAATTTAAATCCATATTTCAATATTCCTACAATTTTTTACGCAGAATTTTTTTTAACTAAAACATTCTCACTTTGACGGACAACGTTTTTCTTTGTTTTCTGGGAAAACAGTGATTACTTCTACAGGAACATACATTTTCACTCCAAAAAAATCGCACATGTAGAATATTAGTCAGATTTCATAATAAGCATGGTCAATTTTTTTTATCTCTTATAGATTGCCCTGAAGTGCCCCTGATCCTAATTACCCCTATGATGGCCCGGTTCGGTATTCCACGATATTGATGAAGAAAGAACACAAGATATAATCAAAGCAGAGAGGTCTAAGCCGGGATATGATTAACTAAGTTTACTATTTACATAAGACTACACAGTTACAACACACGCACACATAATATAACATAATAATAATATTCGAATTACATATTTCACAAGAGAGAGTTCGAACACAACCATTCAAGAAAAAAATCCCTCGTCTCTCTCTCCTCTGGCTGTTGCCATTCCGAGTTTCCTAAAGTCTTTCGACCACGGAGTATAGGCGACTTTCACACCTTCCCTCCAGTTTCTACATGTTGGACAATGTCCCACACTGTGAAACTACTCTTTAAAGTCTTAACACAAGTCTTACTTAAAAAGTCCTATCAAAAGTCCTAATTAAAAAGTTCTATTTAAAAAGTCCTTCACCTGTCCCATCGAGAGCATTTACTTAAACTACTTAAGATATATAAATTCTTATACACTATATACTAAAAATACACATATTACAAATAGACATTATTCAATGTATAATAATGAAATAATACAAAAAATATATATACAGATTTTTTTCTACTCATAAATGTGAGATAAAGCATCTGCCACGACATTAGAACTTCCTGGTTTATGAGCAATAGAAACCTGATAGCGAGATAGTGCGAACGACCATCTCTGTAATAGTTAAATAGACCTGATATGGATCTCAGTCCTTTCTTCGTTTTGGGAGCTTTGAGATGTTTTATTACTTCGGGAATAGGTCCATGTTTGCCTGAACCCACGATATGTCCTAAATATCTGACTTCAGATGCTGCAAAGGAGCATTTTGTCAAGTTAGCTGAAAAATTCAGAGATTTTAAAGTTTCCAAAATTTCTCTTATATGTTGCAAATGTTCTTCCCAGTTAGAAGAGAAAATTATAATATCATCAAGAAAACTTTCTGCATAATCACTATGCGGTCTCAAGGTCTGATTCATTGTTCTTTGAAAAGTAGCCGGAGCTCCAGACAATCCGAAAGGCATTATTTTCGATTGGTACTGGCCTTTTGGTGACACAAAACTGGTCAATTCTCGACTACTCTCTTCGAGTGGGATTTCCCAATATCCCTTTAAAATATCTAGCGAGGTCAAATATTTCGCCGAATCAGCTTTAAATTTTAGGTTGTCGGAATTCTGCATAGGAAAAGGGGAGATCTTGGTGGCGGCGTTTAACTCTCTATAATCTACACACAGTCTGATTGTTCCGTCCTTTTTAGCTACGCACACTAGTGGATACACTATTTCCGCAGAAGAAGGTTCTATAAGATCTTTCCTTAGTAATTCCTGTATTTGGTTTTCTACATTAGCTTTCAAAGTTTCTGGTACTTTATAAAGATGTGGTTGTTTTCTTACAACACCAGGTTTTTAATTTATGCTATGTGAACCAACTTTGGCTCTCTTCAGTTCTCCATCAAAAACCACTCTATATTCTTGGATAAGTGCTATTAGTTCCTTTTGTTGTTCTGGTGATAAATTGCCTGAATTAATATTTTTCTGCAGTTCTTCGTCAACGACACTGTGTTGTTCTATCGGAGCATGTTGTACTTCTCCAAACTCTTCATCCACTTCGTAAATAACACCAATAGCTCTAATCGGTTGAATATATTTTCGTAATTTGTTCTGATGTTGATGTCGAATACTTCCGTCAGGTAGTTTGACTGCATAGGAATGCACCGATTTTTGTTGAACTATCTCTCCTGGTCCCTTCCATTTTGAACACAGTTTATTAGTGGAATCAGGGATTAGTACTACTACTTCATCTCCGACGGAGAATGTTGTATCTTTCGACCTTAAATTGTGATGATGAACGTATCGCTGCTGTTGGGTTTCCGCCACGGTCTTTGAATATTCTGCCGCGTCTTTTAAACGTTCCCGGAGTTTCTGCATATAATCTGCTACAGACTCTCCAATTCCTTGGGAAAGTACCACTTCATCTTCCCAACTTGATTTCAATATAGCTAATGGTCCTACAGGTGGACGACCGTACACCAACAAGAATGGTGCAACACCAGTGGTTGCATTGGGGACTTCTCGGTATGCCCATAACAGAAATGGTAGTTGTTTGTCACAACCTCTACCATGAGAGTTTATGGCATGATGTAGCATTGATTCCATTGTTCCCACCCATCGTTCAACCAATCCATTTGATTGTGGGTAACCTGGAGTAGAAAACTTAGGGACACACCCCAATCGTTTCAAAAGTTCTTTTGTCAGTTTTGAAGCAAAATTTCCTCCATTGTCCATGTCAATCATTCTAGGAATTCCAGTTCTAACAAAAACTTCAATAAACGCTTCGCAAGCTGCTTTTGCTGTCAACGATTTAATAGGGACTGCTTCAGGCCAACGACTATGTTGATCCATAATAGCCAGAACATACCGATGACCTCGAGTAGACTTCGGCTCAATTGGTCCTAAAATATCTGCATTTACAACTTGAAATGGGAGTTCTGGTCTTCCGACCGCTTCAATAGGTGTTCTGTCTGTTACTTTTGTTTTTCTGCGCATTTGACAATCATGGCAAGCTGCGCATAGCTGTTTTACTTCTTTTGGCATTCCTTCCCAACAAAGCGACATAGCAATTCTATCTCTTGTTTTCTTAGCAGCTAAATGCCCACCAGTTGGTGTTTCATGTGCTAATTTCAAAATTTCTTGTCTTCTACAGGCAGGTACAACAAGTTGAACATAATTTTGTCCTCCAACTTTGCCTCTATGATACAACAAATCGGATTCTACCCAATAATTATTTTTCTGCCGTTTTGCATCTTCAAAGCATTTTTCTAATGTAGAACAAGCCAATTGCTCCTTTTTCAACAATTGCGCTTGTGAAACGGAACAACTTTCCTTTTGGTCCTCGTTACCAACATTTTCGGGCAAAACAGTTGCCTCGACCGGAGTAGGAATCAGTTCCAAATCTGAAGCTTCTTTGTCTTCATCTTCATTATTTATATTTGTTTCCAGGTTTCCTTCTGGACACCTTCCCTCCACATTGAATACAGATTTTTCTTTATTTTCTTCAACCGGGGTGATATCTAACTCATCCCCTAAATACAACTTCTGCTGTTCTTTTAACAGAGCGAAAACCTTGGGAGTGATCAAAGCTTCTTCGTGTAATCCTTCCACTACCGCAACCTGTACTCGTACATACGGAATAACCTCATCTTCTGTCCGAAGAGTGAGCGGAATGGAAACAAGCTTTGCTTCTACAGGACTCCCTATTGTGGGTCTCAAGAATACTTTTCCACATGACTGTAAATACTCTTCCGGCACCACCGACTTCCGCAGCACTGTAATCTCCGCACCACTATCGATGATTCCCTGAAACTTCTGGTTACCGATTCCTAGATCTACCTTAAGGAGTCTCCCATCTGTTTCTTCCACCGGAATATTCACATTCAAACAAATTGCATTTAGACCCTTTTTCTCAAGATCGCTTTTGGAAGTTTTTCCTCCGTCTTGTTTTACTGTATTCAATTTGGAACAATACTTCTTTACATGCCCTTCCTTACCACATGCGAAACAGGTATATTTTGTGCGAAATTCTCTCTTTTCTCGTTGCACTCCGAAAGATGCTTCAGTCTTGGGTTCAAATTTCGGTTTACCATCTCTCGTATCTTTTTTTGATTCCGAACTGTAATTATTCCAACTTTGATTTCGAGAGTTAGATAAATTTTTCTTTGGAAATTCTTTTCTTTTAAAACTGTCGGTAATGCTCTCGTAATCATCAAGTTTTTCTGCCAATTCTAATGGCGTGGTAAATGTAAGCCAATTTTCTAAGAAATGTTCTCTTATTTCTACAGGCACACGAAATTTTAATTGTTCGGTTACTATTAAGTCTTTTAATTGCTGGAAAGTGTTAATATTTAATTCTGTGATCCATTCGGTAAAATAACTCAAAAGCTCTTGTGTATAATTTCTCCATGATTTTTCATGTGTTCTGTGATGTTTGTAAAAACATTGTTTTAATTTTTCACTGTTTAACTTGTATCGCTTTAAGATAAGAGTTTTTACAAAATCGTAATTAATTGCATCTTCCGGGGGTTCTCTAGCTAGCATATTTGCAATTTCCACCGGCAAAACTGCCAATAGGTAAGCTACCCAGTCTTTCTTCGGTACTTGTGCCATTTCCGCTCTTCTTTCAAAATTTATCAAAAATAATCCCATCTCATCACGTTTTTCATCAAACTTCGGGACAATCTGTGCTAATTGAATTTTTGGCGCTATCTCAATTTTCGATTCATTTCTTTGTTCCGGAAATTTCTGCAATTGTTCCAGTTTTTTCATTTCCAATTCATGTTCTTTTGCTTCCCTGGCAATTCGCTCCTCCCTCTCTTCTTGCCGTATTTTTTCTTCCCTTTCTTCTTGACGTCTCGCTTCTTGACGTATTCTTTCTTCCCTCTCCATTTCTTCTTTCTTTTTCCTTTCTTCAATTACAGAACTCAAAAATCCCTTAACAAATTCTTCTTCGTTGTCTTCCACTTCTAGTATAGCTTTTTTTAGATCTATAATTTTTAAATTTTCGCCATCCTGAACTCCAAGTTCAGTCGCTACTTTCTGTAAATCTTCTTTTCTACTACCTTTGCTTAAAAACGCCATATTTGAGAAAAAAAATCGAAGCAATCAGCAATATTCAAACAGTGTTTCTACCCTAATGGGAACTTTCCCTAAGAACGCCTTAAACCAAATTTAATTTAAACCTGAACATCCTTTTGTAAATAACCCCTCAAATTGAATGAAATTTATTTTATTTAAATACTTATATTAGTATTACTGACTAAATTAAAACACATTTGCGCAATAATAACAAAAATATATATATATAGAAAACAATTTTTGCAATAATTAAAATATACTTTTACCAATATGTCAAGTTAAAAAAAAAATAAAATATTTGCGTTCTCACAAAATAAGAATTTGTCAATGCCTTGCGTATTAATTTTTAAATACATCCTTCAAAAATACATAATACATTAACAATTTTCTTTTTAACACTTCAATTTCTTACTAAATTATATTTCAAAACGAACCAAATATTTGTAAATCTCAATATTAAATTAACACCTTTTAATTAAATTAAATTCTATCCAAGATATGAAAACCTTTCTTTTATTTTGATTTAAAACTCAAATTAAATCTCTATATTTCCCTTCAATTGGTCAATCGAAAATAAGCAACAACAAAAACAAAACAAACAAATGCTTAATATTCTGCCACAATTAAAAAAAAATAAATAAACAACCCAATCCGTAATAATCAAATTTATACATTATCAGTTTCACTGAACAAAGATTACCAAACTTTTATTTCAAATTTAATCTGAATGAGTCATTTCAAAGAATTCGAGAATAATACGTAACAAAACAAACAAAAAAAAAAACACTTCCTCTACATACTTTGAAATAGCACCTTTTTATCTTAATCACAAAAATAAAAGAATAAATAAAAAAACATTTGGAATAAATCTGTTTCTTTTTTTTTTCTCCAAACGATAATTTACTTAGGTAACACTTTTAGTTATTCTTGTGCAAAGTTTATTCTTAGAGAATAAATAGCTTCATAGACAGACGTGTTATGAACTTTTAAAATCACAATTTTAACTCATTTTTATGTTTCTTTCTCTTTTCTTTTCTTTTTTTTTAACACAATAACTAGAGAATATTTATTTAAATAACAGAATTTAAACTTTCATGCTAAACATAGTTATTTTTAAACACCATTCTATCTGAACATTCGATCAATTTAACAATCATGATACATAATTCTGCATTCATATTATGAAATATACCATAAAAATATAATTCTTAAGTATACTTTTCAAACTTAATTACTGATAAAATACCATGTTTATTTCATTAATTGAATAAATATTAACCAGTTGTTTCGAAACATAATATAAAACATATACACATTAAATAACTATATTTTACTAACATATATTTAAAATATGCTCTCGATAGGAAAAAAAAAATACCTTTATGATAGCTAGGCCAGCCATCAAACTCTCGTTGCTGTCAATCAAATACTATCGACGCAATATTATTCACTTAGATTAGGGGCACATCTTTCTTGCTTTAACCACAATATTTATTATACGATAACATTTTATGCTGCAGTAACACTGCTGTTGATTTTTAAAAGCTGTAGGATCACCAGTAGAAGTAGGATCACCATCCTAGTCGTCTGCGCCATTATGATGGCCCGGTTCGGTATTCCACGATATTGATGAAGAAAGAACACAAGATATAATCAAAGCAGAGAAGTCTAAGCCGGGATATGATTAACTAAGTTTACTACTTACATAAGACTACACAGTTACAACACACGCACACATAATATAACATAATAATAATATTCGAATTACATATTTCACAAGAGAGAGTACGAACACAACCATTCAAGAAAAAAATCCCTCGTCTCTCTCTCCTCTGGCTGTTGCCATTCCGAGTTTCCTAAAGTCTTTCGACCACGGAGTATAGGCGACTTTCACAACCCCTACCTCCCCTATGCCTTTAAAACGTCAATTTCGATTATAATTTCAATTCAAAAACTTACTGTTTTACAAAAAAAAGAAAAAAAAAGAGACGGTAAATTTTATGATGCTGGAGCTTTTTAAACGTTAATATTTCTTACAAACTTTAAGAAAACTAAGTTGAGAATTTTTAAAGTTTTTGTAAAATTGTGTTAAAAATCCTCCTAACTCAATAAAGACTACAAGATTTTTAAATTATGTTTTAAATACAGATTCAAAGGAAGTAGACTATTATTACGATGATTTATTGAAAATTTAAGTTTATGAGTGACATAGTTTTAATTTAAGAATTATCAATGTTTTTCAGAAATGTTTATTGCTTCTCTTCATATACGTATAACTTTTAAAGTATCCATGTTATTGTCCTAAAAATAGTCTAGCTCCTGTATAACATTATTCTATTTATTATGGAATTTATAAAGTTTATTTTTCAAAATAGTTTTGAATGTAAATAGTTTTAAGACAATATCTATTTTTCGGTTAATTTTTTTAAATAAAAATAAATAAATTACTTATTTGCATGTGTGTGTCACATTTTCATCAGATTTTAAATAATAATTAGCACGTTTAAACTTAAAATTTAGAAAAATTCAAAAACTTTGTCCCGAAGTCATCAAACAGTTATGCATTTTATCGATTGTGATGCATGTTAACACATAACATTCATGTCTTTTTTTTTCCCCTCTTCTATTTAATTTGCTTCAACTGATTAATATTTAGCTGTTTACAGTATTTATTAGAAAAACTAAACACTTTAATTTCATTCTAAATGAAATTCGGAGTACCAAAACAAAATTTCTCAGGATTCCTGTTTTTCGAAACATCGTAAATAACTACTCATTCATTATGATTTCAGGTTTTAACCAATCCAGCTCTCATGTTTTGCGACGAACCCACGTCGGGGCTGGATTCCTTCATGTCTCAAAATATAGTGTCTGTCCTCAAAGACATGGCTGCCGGTGGAAGGACCATCATCTGCACCATACACCAACCCTCCTCGGAAGTGTACGAAATGTTTGACAATCTGCTGCTGATGGCGGAAGGCCGAGTAGCGTATATGGGACGCGCCGACAAAGCACTGGAATTCTTTGAAAGGTGCTCTTAACCTATTTCATTTGCTTTACGGTAAAATTTTTCCAAGTCCGCTCTTATCATCTTTCTTTTCAGGATGTAGAACATTTTTCTACAAAATTAGTATAAAAGCAACTGTATCAAAAGTGCATTTAGATTGGATTATATAGTCGAACCTCGTTATTCCGACGCTCTAATGACCAGAAAAAAGTGTCCTCATAAGCGGAGTGTCGCGGTAACCGAAGTTTGAGAACAATATGTTTATAAACAGCTGTATTTTTATTTAATTAATGATAATTTTAAATTCATAACTGTTCTCGCAGTTTTAAGCAATAAAACATTATTATTACACAAAATAAACACAAAAACAAAACTGAAAACAATAAAAATCAGATTTATGATGGCCTTTTTCTATTGTTACATGAAATATTGCTGAATTAAGGTTTACTTATCTCTAGATGTGCTTTCTACGATTCTCTTTTCAATATTATGCAATGATCTGTAATCAAAATTCGCTGTTTCAGAAATGAATGTTAGATAATTTCTGATCGTTTCAATGCCATGCAATGATTCGGTTTTAGTCTGATGAAAAAAGCCGTGTAACCACAAGAAAGCACCGTCTGACCAGAACAAAAAGACCGCGGGTAGACTGAAACGTCTATCTGGAGCTTAAGTGGGTCATTCATGGTATGTGGGTTTATTTATTCAGATAAAGGATGGAAGTAAAATTTCTCAGTTATCTCAATAAGTATTTTAGACACTTTTGTGAAAGGTTTGGCTAAGACTGTCGGAATATCCGGAGTAGAAAATTATTCAACGACGTAAAATCCGGAGTTTATTTACATTACAATCCTATACAGAAAATCGGGACTTTGAAAAACTGACGTGATAAGCGGAGGCGCGTGAAAACTGGGTGTCGGGATAACGAAATCCGACTGTATATCATTTCTGTATCTTGGAAGAAAAAGCGCAAACATCTAATTTCGGCGATTTAAGAAACATGGAAAATAAATTTATTAAATATTTGATTGATGAGATATTAAACATTTGTATGAAATAATTTTTAATTTCGTATGCGCGAACTATAAACTTTTTTACATAATTTAGTTCTCAACTATATAAGGTAACTCAAATAAAAAAGCCAGTTTAGTATCGTAAAAATTCAGAAAAATACAGGCAGTCGAGTGAGTTGAATTTCAGTTGCTTTCTAAAACTAGCTGGTTGATAAGGGATTTTCCACAAATTGTCATTTTTCTTATTTTAATTTTTTATTGATGCTTTATATCTCCTTAGAAGAATCATCAGAACTACACAACAATAAATGAATTATCAAAATCGAAGCATCCGTTCCAAAGCAACGCATGGACATATGCGTTATATAGTAACTTCTTTGTTGGAGGTCAGTTTATAAAATATGACAATTTGTGGAAAATCTTTCCAAGTTATCACGATTTTCGAGTATTTTTTCTTTAATATAAGTTACCGTATGTCGTTGACTACTATATTATGCAAAATAATAATAATAATAATATCGTTAACACATTCGCAGTTAAAAATTATTTAGTAGAAACGCTCATATTTGCTCATATATTTTATCCTTGTGGCAGAATTTTTTTAAAGCTTTCTGCGACAAGCCCAATTCATAGCAAAATTTGTCTGCAACGTGATATTTTTTAACAGTAGAAATGAATGATAAATTTATACATAACACAATTAGAAAAAATATACTGAAGAACTAATATATATTAAACCATGTGTTAGTATAATGTTTTTTAAATATAATGATCTTATATGTTTTTAAACTGCATGTAAAAAAAAATCGAAAAACTTAGATTTATTGAGAGAGCATTAGAGAAGCCATTTAGCGTAATTACACTAATTTATAATAAACTAGCTGATCATCTGGCTTTGTCCTAGTACGTCAAAAAATAACACGAAAAACGCAAAATTTCTAAAACTTACAATAGAAAATCGCGATAAACTTAAAAATCGCTGCACTAATTTATAATAAACTGCAAAAAGAGAGAAAAAGATGTACATTGAATTAGAAAATTGAAACCGGATTCGTTTTACCAATGAGGAAAATTCGAAGCGAATCTCGAAAAATCGCTCAAATATCATGAATAGGGGGAGAAAAATTATTATATTGGACTCAAAGATTAAAACAGGTTTTCTTTTAGGAATGTCGAAAATTGCTGTACGGAATCCAAATAAACTTTATTGAAAAGAGGACAGAATTCATTATATTGAGCTAAAAGATTAAAACGGAATTCCTTAATAGACGAACACGTTGAACGTGGCAAGCAGTGGTAAATGGAATTAAGTAAACGAATGAAAGTTAGGCATCCTTGGTATCCTAATGTCTCTATGAAGGTTAAAATTACAATCTGATACAAATTTATTGATGCATATTCTTTAATGTTAATATATTATATAAATAGAAACAAATATTTGAGGCATGTTGTTGATGCCTTAGTCGTTTTGATTTATTAATAAATTACTGCCGTCATCTTCAATGTTTCTAGAACTTATTTATTTAAGAACATCCGACTCTCGAATCTGGGAAATCTAATATAAAGCCAACTAAACACATTCGAGTTGTCGGACAAAAAGCAGTCTCAATACGCTCCAGGGTGTCTGTTATAGGTATGTTTGTGGAATCGTGAGAAATATCACTTTCTTTCACACTATTTTGTCAGCCTATTACTTCTATAAACTTACTTCCACAATAGTAATAAAAGAATTTCGTTATATAAGCAAAACTACCACATTAACACATTCATGAAAAACACAACAATCCATCTATTAGATAAGATTCACAAACAAACAAAGATAAAACACAAAGCACGTCCTCGTTGACACCTTGGCGAGCGGACAGTGGAAAGATGTAGGGGAGTGTCACTATTTTTATATTTTTTTCATAATTTCTGATTTTTCTAATAATGTTTAGCCAAAAATCATTTAAATTACTGTGAAAGGATTTTCTGACATCGCGAAGCACATTTTCACGTTAGGTAAATCCTTAACCACATTAAACGATTAAGGCGATAAAAGTAGTTAATTTTTATACCTTCTTTGAAAAAATAAAATCCCTCTTGTTAAATTTATTTGAAAATGTACGTGAAAAACGCTTAAAGTTGATTTTCACATACAAATTATTAATTTCTAAGATGTATCGATAGATCACACGTGTAAAAATCATCGATACTTTTTGGGCCAATATATCGATATTTTTCTCCCTTCTTGTGATCTTAACAATCAATTTCTTCTCAATAATATTTATAAATCATAAATACAGGGATCATTTAAGAACGGTTTACTAAAATATCAACTGTCGTAAAATTTCTTATACAGTTCCAAGTCAAACTAGTATGTTCTGGCCATCACAAAACTTTCTTCTATCTCATACATGTCAATACTTCAAAATTCACTATCTCAGTGCCAAATTAAATGGCAATCTGTGTTCATCATGGTAATTCTAAAAATAGGAAGTTCCGTGCATTAGTTCTCGAGGTATGACTGTCACTGAAATCGTGTAAATCCATCAAAATGCAGCATAGCAGCGCCCCCTATTGGTTTATTTACACCAGAACCTAATTATCACCAACTTATGTCATCGTCTAACTGAATATAAAGTTTGAGGAAAATTCGTGCATTAGTTCTTGAAATAGAGGTATTGCGCAAATCATGACAAATGCAGCATAGAAGAGCCACCTGTTGAGCGATTTGCAACAACACATAATCAGCAGCAATATTAATCAAGTTATACTTAAATCTGAAGTTTAATGAAAATTCGTGCATTAGCTCTTGAGATAGAGCTATTGAGAAAATAGTCCAAAATGCAGCACAGCAGTGCCACCTATTGGGCGATTTACACCAACACGTAGTCAGCATCATTTCATATAAAGGACTAACTAAATCCGAAGTTTGATGAAAATGTGTGCATTAGTTCTTGAGATAGAGCTACTGCGAAAATAGTGTAAATCCTGCAAAATGCAGCATAGCAGCGCCACTTGTTGGGCAATTTGCACCAAAACGTAAACAGCATCCATTCATGTCAAGGACTAACGGAATCTGAAGTTTTATAAAAATCCGTGCATTCGTTTTTGAGATAGAGCTTTTGCGGAAATCCTGCAAAATGCTACATAGCAGCGCCACCTGCAGGGCGATTTACACCGAAAACTAATCAGCACTAATCTATATCAGGTACTACCTGAATATAAATTTTTATTAAATTCCGTGCATTAGTTCTTGAGATAGAGCGCCCACAAAATTTGTGTCACATACAGACGGACAAACGGACAGACAGACAAACATTTTGTAAAAACATGTTTTTTGGAATCTCTGACCCCTAAAACGTGTAAATCCGTCGAAAACTGCAATTCGAAAATTTTCATGAAACCAATACTTCCTTCTTGTAAAGATAGAAGAAAGTAAAAATTAGAATAATTCATTTCATTTGTATTCATAATTTCATTTAGCTTTATTTCAGTGTTGTACAATTGAAAAAGAACAACGGTTGATTTTTTAATAAATTTGCATGTTATTAGAGAAAATTAAAACTGTAAAAGATTAAAATTTCAGTGAATATTGTATTTTTGTAAAATTATTTTCATTATTCAAAATATTAGAATACTAAAATAGGTGGTTCAAAAAATTAGAATACTTATGAATTTTCCTGTTTGGTTTAGAAGGTTGCATAAATGAAGCACAAAATTAGCTTCTGCGGGACTTCTTCTTAAGCTATGAAAACGCTTTGAACCATCATTGCTTTCATTTTGTGTGAAACATGGGTCGTTCGACCGACATAATGGAGTTCACAAAGCATTGTATCGATTTGCATAAAGAAGGTCGTAATCAGCAATATATCGCCAGTTACTTAAAATGTTCTCAACCAAGTGTTAGTAGAGCAGTATATTTTAACAACGGACATTTTGAAAACAAATATCTGAATAGCGGCCGAAAGCCAAAAGCTACTCAGAGAGATGATTAGAAAGCTAAACAGTATTGCTAAAAAAATTCTTTGAGAAGTGTAAGATATTTGCATGGAAAGTGGAAAGAACACGGTGTTGATATGAGTAAATCTACAACACTAAACGTCTCCATAACCTTCGATTTCATTTTTGTGTGCCAAAGATAAAGCCCCCATGACTATTAAACAGAAAAGGAAGAGAGTGAAGTGGTACAAAAAAAAAAGGCTTTTATGGGCCTTTAAAGGCCTTTTTTAAAACAAGTATTATTTGCATTATTCTAATATTTTAATCGAGGTAAATGGTTATTCTAATCTTTTGATTTTTTCCAAGTGTGAATAATTATTTTAATTTTTGTATTATTTCCTTTAATTGTTATGCTAAAAGATTCTACAAATTATGTAGATTCTTACAATATTAAGTTTTATCCTGCATTACTTTTTTTATAAGCGATACATAAAAAAATTCACAATTCGTTTATTTTTTTTGTTATTCTAATTTTTTGACTCGGAGCTGTATATATATATATACCGGGTGAGCCTAAAGTTCGTTACAAATTTAAAAACTCATAAAAAAGGAAGAAATTAAGATAAAGGAGTGCGGTTTGCAAGAAAGGGCTTACAAGGTAGTCGGATTTTTTTTTTTTTTTTTTTTTTTTTTTTTTTTTTTTGCTGAAAAAAAAAAATAATTATTAAAAAAATCACATGTAGGCGCTGACGACTCGAAACACAATGAACAGGACAACAATACGTTCCATTCATTTGTTCTTCCAATAACAAATATTCAACATGACATCCAGAACATTCTACGACACAACTGTTGCCCTGTTCATGGTGTTTCGGGTCGTCAGTGCCCTCTATATGTGATTTTTTAACTAAATTTTTTTTTTTTTTTTTTGCTGCTAAAAAAATCCGACTACCTTGTGAGCCTTTTTTTTTTTTTTTTTTTTTTTTTTTTTGCTAACCGCGCTCCTTTATCATAGTTTCTGCCTTTTTTATGAGTTTTTAAAGTTTTAACGAACTTTTGGCTCACCCGGTATATATATATATATATATATAATGTAACAAGGACGAAAAATAATGCTTCCGGCCTAGATTATTAAACACTTTCCAATACTTCCAGAATACTTTAACAAAACTTTATCGTTTAATAAGGTGAAAGATGGTTTCTAAGTAAATCATTTTGAAAAAGCATAACACATCTGAAAACCCAAATTCAGAAATTACCATCAGTAGACGGGAAAAATATCCGAATTCTTTTCTGAAGCCCTGTACATAATCCATAAATTTGCATAGATATCCTTACATAGTATGCTAAAATTTAGGTCAGTTAAGGGATGCAGAGCACAGTTGAAAATTCCTCTCCAGCCATTTCCGTTTTACGAAAATAGACTCGAGATCTTCTGTTCTTCCCTGTATAGGATTAATTATAGAATTTGTACATACCAAGTAATAGACAAAAATGAGTTCAATTTTAAAAAGCGTACCACCACTGAAAACGTACTTCCAGCATTTATTGTTCATAGCCAGTACCGTAGCCGATTTATTTTGTGTGTTCCTTCAATGAACGATAAATGCTATAAACACCCTCTTCTATAGTAAGCGTCTTGTACTGCACCTCAGTGATTCATATTAATTTCGATATAATATTTGAAATAACGTAACATCATTAACATCTTCACCGCAAACGATTTTTCCCCATAGATGTTACGGAATTCTTTTGAGCGTGCCTGTCATCCTGTCAATGAAATAAAAATGCTGCACACTTCATTTTCAATACCGAACGTGCCATAGTAAACCCCGATAACATATATCAATTGTATGGCAATCCGGGTATAGTGACGCGATTTAGAGCACGGACACACAGACAAACCTAATTCATAAACACTTTATCTATCTTGGAAAGTGCTAAAAAGGTGAAATGTCTTTCAAATAAAACTTTTTTTAATGTTATTTGTATCTTTACAGGGTGGGACTTCGATGTCCAGTCAACTATAATCCTGCCGACTTTTTTATTCAGAACTTAGCGATTATACCAGGAAGAGAAAAAGAATGCAAAGAAAAGATCATGGTAAGCAGTTAATTCCAAATCATTTTAATGCAGGAGCAGAAAAAAAAAGGGTGATTTAGGGATTAAATAGTTTTTGAAACATTAAACACTTGAATGTAATACGTACAAAAAGCATCGTGGTGCAAGGAATGTGTGTTAGAAATCGATAAAAGAAAAAAAAAAAGGAAAATATATTACAACTGATATCTTTGATGATTTATACATATATAAATATAGTCAAACCTCGATGTTTTGATCTTGGAGGGAGAATTCGCGACATTGAAAATTATTACGTTTTCCCCCATTTTTCTCAAAGGATTAAATAAATGTGTTAGCATCATAAGGAATTTATAGAATATTTTGAAGCATGCAGTTACCTCAAGAACAGAAGAATTCCGTCATTTATCTACTTTCATTTAAGGAAATAATCTAATACAATGTAATTCATGCTATATTTTATATTTCAAATTTAATTGCAGTTTCTAAATATAAGAGAGTTTTAAATGCCCCATGTCGATCTAGATTCAACATGCAGGATTCCGTGCTTGTGGAATTAAAATGACAAACGAAAATAAATTTCTTTTGAATTTTAACAGAAAAAATGGAGTCAATGAATATGTAATATTCCCCATTATTTTCCCCATTTCTCTCTTTTTTTCCACACAATTGAATAAAATAATTACCAACATTTAACTTAAAGCGGAAATTTCCTTAAAAAAAAAGTAAGAATTAATAATATCGAAGTTCAATTTATATTTTAAAATTTTGAGAACTATTATAACTCGTCGTTAAAGATAACTAGTAGCAATTTCGGCTGCTTATTCGTCACATTCTCGGAGAAGTAGATGTAAAATACACACATAGATTTTAATATACCAGGGTGTTTCAAAATTCCACCGACAAATTAAGAGGGGTGAAAGAGGACGAAAACTTACCATAGAACATGGACACCATAGAACAGGGTTTCACCCTGACTGAAGTCAACTTGACGGTCATAATTCTGCGAAAAATAAAAATATTGCAAAAAAAAATGTAACGATAGGTACCTTGTTTTGTATGAAATCTGAAATGTGATAACATCACAAAAAGTTCCGGAAAAACAGGGTACTCACACAATCAATGATAAGGTATCGAGCCGTCCACAAATAATGTCAAGCTTGGAGGCAGGTGAGGGGGGTTCGTGAAATTATTTTGTAAGTATATTTATAAGTTTGTGACAAGGGGGTGGGAGGTGGTAAGTAGAAGGGTGACATCACACATTTTGGTTAAAATAAAAACATTAAAAATCTGCAGATTAAATTTTGAAGTTATTTTGAAGTTATTGTATTTTGTGTTTATAAAGTAAAGTTTTAAAGCCAAATATATTACATTCTATTTCAAATTCCAAAGTTAAAGTTGAAAAATAAAATTTGAAATATGATCTATAATGTAGTACTTTGTTTCTGAACTGCAAGTATATGTTTATGTAATATAGCGTGACATATGATAAAGGGGGGGGGGGGGGGGAGAGAGAGAGTATATGGTGAAGTGTGGCATTTTGTGACAAAGAGGGAGAGGGTATGGTGAAGTGGGGCCCTTTGTGACAAAGGGGCGGAGGGGGTCAAAACTATTGAAAAAAAGTGTGACATCATTTATGGACAGCCCCTATGAACTGATAATCGCAGTCCAAAAAGTGGAGCGCCAAGTGCATACTGCTGGCGCGAATGATGGAAACTTTTTTGTGTGTGCGTGTGTTATCATATTTACAACAAAGAGGAGAATGTCTATTAAAAATTTCATTGTATGACACTTCAGTTTTCTGAAAGTTATTACTGTCAACCCAAGTTGGGTGAGGGTAGAACACCGTGTATTTTTGATTAAATGAGTGGTTTGCGACCCCATGTTCTATGGCAATTTTTCATCTTATTGGCGCCTATTATCATCTCTCTTAATTTGTCAGTCGCATTTTGGAATACCTTGTATAAGATAATTACACTAGTGCGCATAACTTAAGCAACGAACACAAAATGTTAATTTCTAAACACGTGAATACTCAAAAGGAAATTCTATAAACAGCAAGTGTCAAAAATAGGTGTTATCCTAACAGCATAGCCAACCTCTAGGAAGTCACCATGACCTCACAAAGGGTCATAAGTGCCACAGTCACTATAAGGAACTGAAATGTGATATCTTTCATTCGTCTCATTCTTAATCTCATTTGATCACTCCACCGAGAAGTCACCATGACTGCTGCTTTGGGGCGAGTCACCAGATGACTTTACAATGAGTCACCCTGTGATCCCCATGTGAACGTCATTTAGAGATTCCATTGTAAAATCATCACGATAGCTGTTTTGTGAAGAGTTTCCAAGTGATGAAAAATGAAATCATCTGGTGACTTTTCACAAAGGAGTGCAATGGTGGCTTCACAGTAGAGTTTCGGTCACCTGAAAGTCACAATGTGACTTCATTGTGACATTATTTGAAGACTCAGTACAATGCAATTCTCACGATGACTTCAAAACTGAGTCTTCAAATGACAGTCGCATGATAATCACAAGGTCACCTAGTTGTAATATCACCTAGTGACTCATCACAAAGCAACAGTCTCAGTGACTTCTCAGTGGAGTAACCATATGACGATCATTTTATAGGAATAATGAGACGAATGATCCCAAATTTTGTTTCTCGTTAGTGACTGTGACACTTATGGTCATATGTGACATGAAGGAAATGTCACATCAACTAGGTGTGTTGTAGATATAATACCTATTTGCTACACCTAATGTTTATATCACTTACTTTTGAGTACTCACATGTTTGAAAATTAGCATTTCATGCTTGTTGCTTAAGTTTTGTACACCAGTGTATTAACAGATTTTTAATTTTTAATTAAAAATTAACTAAATAAGATAACTTCGTTAGAAAAAACCTGTTGCTTCATATTCTCCTTTTTATTTATGATATTTTATTTTACTATATTTTTTCAGAATATATGCAAAGAGTTTGAAAAAGAAGCGAGTCAGTTACAAAAAACCACATCTGAGGGATCTTACATGCCGGTAAGTGAAAAAACTAATAATATGGATTTTAAACTTTAATATAGTGTTTTGTGTTTATTGTATTTTTAAAGTTCCGTCTGCTGTTCTATGCTATTTTCTGGATCGTTCTAAATTTTAAAAAGTATACTTTGGAAGAATTTTGTTAAACCGAAAATCAACAATCGAAGAAGATAGACGGAAATGCATTTGAAAATCTTGCACGAATAATAAATTATTACTTACATAAATTAATGGGGGAAAATTTTTCTCTTTTGAATGCAATGTTTATTATATTCAGAAATTCTATTATGCTTGCAAAATGTAACAAAGAAGATAATCACGTCTCATGGATAAATTTTAACCCGGGAGAACTCGCTAGTGAGAATGCCCAATTGCTTTTCTTTTACTTTACATTCATATAATATCAACTTTTTTTGGTTGGCTTAGTACTTTTATTTACAAAATAGGTAAAATAATTGAAAAACATTTTGAAATTTTAATTAAAATGAAAAATGATTTAAATAAGAGCCTTAAAAAAGTACGACTGTGAGAGAAAATCTCATGCAGCGAGTTCTCCCGGGTTACGGCAATTTCTAATATTCGAAATGTATATAGTCTTGGCCAAAAGTTTTAGACGCTCCCATATTTTGAAAATATCTTTAAAAGCAATAGTTTAATTATGTGCATATACGGTTATGAATTTCTTTTAAAAAGTATTTAAGTATGTAAAAACTAAAGTATTTTTTTTTACAATTGTTCAAAATTAAAAGAATAAAAAGTTACATGTAAATTTTTTAATTACTCTAATTTTTTAACACTAAAAATTTACTTTATTGGCCTTGCTGAAAATCTAAGTTCTTTATTGTTTTGGCATTTCCAGCGTATATTACTCGAATATCCATAACAAAAGAACGAATCTTTCAATAAAAATTTGGTGCTTTGGCAATTTTTTAGAAACCCGCTTTCTTAATGCAAATGGCTTCATTTAAACGGTTAATTAAAACTTGGGTTGTTTTCTTTTATTTTTTTACAAACAGTAATAATTTTTAAAGTAAATTCATAATTGTATGCAGATAAATATTCGTATTTGAGTTTTACTTTATAAATGATATTAAAAATATGGGATGCCTCATTTTTGGACAAGGCTGCAGTTTAAGTTGCACATCGTACACTTACTTGCGTTAATTTTTACACACACACAAAAGAAAGAAAGAAAGAAAGAAATTAGATATGTGCCAATAAGCAATAATTGAAAGAAGTACGTTTTCAGTTTGGTTTGTGCTTTTTAATGCTCAAATTGAATCTCAGTATGTTATATGGCGTGCATAATAGAAATAATTACAGAGAAACTCAAAAGAATTATTTTCATTCACAATTGATTATGTTTTTATGAGCGAGATTTGCTGAAATTGCGTTTTTAAATAGATTGCTGGTTTTTCAAATGATCTAAATTTGTCTACGATCTGGTGTGAGATAGAATATAAATTTATATAGAGAGTTGCACAAAAGCATATAGATATATTGCCCTCAATTAACGATAAATGACAGAAAAACGCTTTTAGTTGCGTTATGTGTTGTTCATCTGAATTAAATTTCAGTTTCAGTAGTACGTGGTATGCATGAAAATCTATACATCATATACAAGGCTGCATAAAAAAAAATTCGCGTACGCTACTGCCTATGATGGGTCGTTACTGAAAAGGGTTTTGGATTATGTAATGCGTTTTCTAAATTGTTTATTTGGATATCTTACATTGTATCAAGAAATGAAGCTTTTTTAATAATCTTTAAACACATAATGTAACATAGTCTAAAATTGTGCTCGAAAAATGTTTCATAATTTACGCATGATGCACGATTTTTCGTTCTTGTTATATTCTAAATTGAATAAATGCGTTTATTTATAACGCATACTTTATTCTGTTCACAGCTTTTTTTTTAAATGTGACTTTAAAGTAGTATATACTTTCCAAGAAATTAAAAATAGATTTTTTTTTTCCTTTTTTGACTATAAACAGTCACATACTATTTTAAGCAATTTGTAAATAAGTACAGACGTGGAAGAAAGAAAAGTAAACACCCCCTACTAACTCCTCAATAAATTGTCGTAGAAGAAAGTGACTGGTACAGAATGATTGGAAATAAAGTCTACTTTTAAACGATGTATATAAAATTTTCTTAGGAGGCCATCTACATATTAAAAAGAACCCAAAATTCATTTTTTTTCAATAGCAATACCCAATTTTAACAGGATATTTCAAATCTTCGGTTCAAACGATGCCTAGGCACCCAATTTCGAGTCATTTTAATGATAAGTTTTTGAATTGTAAACATTCAAAATTTAGGGCTTCTAATGTTAAATTACATTTTCATATTTTCATTAATATCTTCTGAAATTATACTCCTAATGGGCTCATTTTTTGTGTAGCAATAATACTAAAATACCCAAACATAAATACGTTGAATTTGCAATTTTCATAATTTTATGATATGAATTATGAAATTAATATTCGAAAAAATTATGAATTGCAACCTACCTTTTTTTTATGGATTTAGATTTATTAAGTCCTGCTTTATGGAAATCCAAAATTTCCCATTTTTATTCCAAGTACTTTTCAAATGATGCTTAAAAAAACGGTAAAATGATGGTTAAAGGGGCCGTATACGATAGAAGTGACTCGATATTTTGAAATTTCTCATGCTATCCTGTAATCTAGCAGTCTTCAGTGACTGTTTGAGTGGCACTTAAGATGCCTTGTTCAAGAAGGGGGGCTCTCTCGGTCAACAATCGAGTACCGAACTTCAATTTGGATACAGCCCCTAAAATAAGCTCGTTTTAAAATAATTAATTTCTCGGAAACTTATCGTACGAATTGCATAAAAATTTGTTTTTAGGCTAATTGAAGGGTGTAGAGTTCATTTATACTGTCAGAATTGTGTACTGCTATTGATAAAAACACAGTTACGGTTCGTTTTAATAGGTAGATGGCCCCCTAAGCAAATTTATATACATCATTTAAAAGAAGACTTTATTACCAATCGTGTGGTACGCAGTCCCTTTCTTCTAACGATAATTTTTTGCAGAGTTAGTAAGAGGTGTTTCCTTTTTTTTCCCGCGACTGTACATAGTCTAAGTTCCTCTTTAATTCATGTCGCTTATCATTTCTTTTCTTTTCCTTTCAGGGTAACCCGTTGGATAAAACAAGGTAATACTTTACAAAGAATTTTTATTTCTAAAATTTTTGTAATGCAAATTAGACAGGAGGCATCAAAAAAAGTTTCTCAAGACGAGAAATCCTATGTCGATGGTTAAAGTTGTTGGGTTGGTCGGAAAATAATGTAACATTGAGAATCACTGTGGGACACAAACATCCTAATGGAGCTCATCGACTCTTTCTCCAGTTGGGATACGTAGATATAAACTAGTGCTCCCTATTAAACGTTTGTACGAGAGTACGTATAATACGTATTATAGGGTTCAGATTCTGAATACGTATGATACGGCCAAGGCTGTTATACGTACGAGGGTGGTTCAATAATTATTGTCCCTAGTGTGTATAAAACATTTGTACTGCGATGGTACACAGCCACTATAATTGAAGTGTTAGGTGAAGAGGAAAGCGCAGTCGTAAAATGTTAGAACTCTGATATTCTCTGGTCAAAATGGGGGGGGGGGGGGTGATGGCCTTTCCCCATTCTGACCAGAAAATCAGAGTTCTAACTTGTTACGGTTGCGCTTTCATCTTCACCTAACACTTCATTTATAATGGATGTTTCATAATAATGGAAGCCATCAGTCCATGAGAAGAAAATGATCCATTCCAAAAGTGTAATCCTTCGTTTGGCGCCCTTTCTTTCTGGCGCTCGGAGCACATGCCCCCTCTGCCCCCCCCCTTAATTTCGGCCCTGGGCTACGGTCACGCCACCGATTTCCAGCTAAGGCACATGAGGTCCATGGGTATCAAAAGTAAATACGTATACTTGAAATATACGTATACTTGAGTTATACGTTTAACCGAATATACGCGTGCGTTTCCGGATATGTTTAATCCTAATCGTTTAAGGTATACGCATTTCATATATATGCATTATACTTATAAACGTATGTCGGTTAAACGTATAATTGAAATACGTAGCGCGTCGAGAGCACTCATATTAACCAATGTTTTTAATTTATTATTATCAACCTACATTCGTAGTTGATTTGCAAATTTAATTAAATAATTATCTTTTTACACTTAATTATTTTTATCTCAACCATACTGATTCCATACTACCAATTCACTAACGCTCGTATTCATGAATAACTTCGACCGAGGGTTAAACCGCGGGTTCAGTAACTCCAGGTTGGTATTTTCAACCGGGAGTTGAAAACTCGTATTTACCGTTTACTTCGGATGAAAAGTTACCCAACTCGGGGTTTCTCGACCTAGGTTGAACGAAATGTGTTTATTGGTTAAAAAAATCACATGCCTTGTTTCGGTTTCGCGTCGAGACTTCGTTTGTTTATGTTTTGGAAGAAAAACGCCAATTAAAAAAAAAGAAAGAACGATTCAATGTAGTGTTTTTTTTTTTTTTTTTTTTTTTTTTTTTTTATTCCCACAAAATGTATGGACAAAATAAAAGCCTGTAATCACTAAATATGGATCAACTTAATTTTTCTTGAAAGTTTTAATATTTTTTAAACAATTATTTTTTTAAAATTTATTAATGAGTTAGGTTAATGATATGAAACGTGTCAACTGCTAAAATAAATGTTAAAAGGTTCTTTTTCAAAATAAATTTTCGCATAGTTGCTAAAAAATGGAACTTGATTTGGGCCAAAACTAATGAAACTTGATTTGAATAAAAACTAAAATTTTATTTCAACAGCAATTATGATGATTTCTATTATTAATAGCTCTAGTTAGCAATTAAACAATTTCTGATAATGAAAATATTAAAATGGAGAAAAAAGGAAAAGAAATTAAGAAAGTAGTCTGTTGTACTTTATATATACTATTTCTTTTATTAGTATAGATGGTATCCCAGATGTATTAATTTTATTGTTTGGATTTTCAGAGAGCTAATTAAAATGTTTAATTCTAATTAAATTAGATAGTAATTAATATTCCAGGTTGACAGGAAAAAGTAGTGAAATAATATTAACAGAACTGCAGAAGAAGCGAAACAGGTGATCCTAGCGGTGCCCTGGCACCAGGTACCAAGCCCCGTAGGCGCATATAGTTATCACTTCCGAGCGATGGATAAACATTTTTCATTTAACTAGTCGCTAAATAAAACTCTATACTTCCTTTAAGTTTAAACTGTGTGCAGTGGAGATATTTTATAAGATATTATTTTAAGGAACACAAATATTTTTAACTTTTTAAGACTACTAGTGTATAGTGTATGAATTTCCATTCAACACATATAATCGAATAAGGCCTTTCCTAAATCATGATAAATGTATCCTGAATACTATCTGGACAAATAAATGTGAAATATTACAGAAAGTTGAATTTTTATGGACCAGCTTTTAGGACCTATCCCCACCCCTTCCCCTCCAGCCATTTGTATGAGAATTTTTCTATTATCACATTTACAAGATCAAAGCTATTCACTTGATTATCTTTGACTATTTTTTGATAAATTAGCCTAATAATTACGAAATATTATTACATGCACGAAGACACTTGTTTTTGGTTGCAGTGTTGCATTTGAAAAAATGTATTTAGAAAATGTTATTTTATTTTCTATATTTTTTCCAGCTTCTTAATTTCATATTTTTAACTCATTTAGATATCACTTCATTAGATGTAATAAGAATCTCATTTAGAATAGAAATTAAAAGTGGGATTTTTTTTTTTTTTTTTTTGACTGATTAATGATAGATTTCTAGACTAAATAGGCAGAGTAATGATAGTTTGTAATCTAACAAAACAACTCAAATTAATTATTAATAATTTCATATAATTTTACATTATCTAATAAATAAAATAGCTGTCTCTTGTTTGTGAATCAGTGGAGAAAAACAAGTTCCCATTTGTACCACCCTACCCATTCCCTCTATTTCTTTCTCTTTTTTGGTGTCATTCTTTAATTTAAGTAAATTAAACGTTTCTCGAGATGCTGTGTAAGATATAGAAATAAAAAGAAAGTTTAAAGTACATATTACCAAAAATAGAAGAATATATGTAATCTCATACATACACATATATATTATCTATACATTTTTTGACTGGTTTATTTATATTTATACATTATATCTCCTTCATTACATGTTGAATTGTTTGCTTTCATAAATACTCATGATCACGAAGAATTTATTTACCTTAAAAATAGTCATCATTATTGCATTATTGCAAGAACTGATAAAAATATTTTTGGTGTGGGGTTATTTTTAAAAAAAAGAAAGTTTTTTTTTTTTTTTTTTTTTTTTTTTTTACCAGCGTATTTCAACCCTTTAGTAATTTATTTTAATTGAGCTGTCAATTAAGAAGCAAAAATTATAAGTGATCTCTAAAAATTAAAGATCTCTAAAAAAAGTCACAATTTCAGGAGGTAACATTGAAAAGTTATTCATTTTAGGATTTATTATTACTATTATTTTCGTATAAAATAGTACTAATGCAATATTTTATATTATGTATAATTTTGAAATTAAAATACAGTTGAAAAATAAATGCAATAAAAATAAATATTTCAAATTCCACAAAAATTGGGAAACATGCATAGAAGCTTACAAACAATCGTAAAAAAAAATCAATAACGTAATAAAACTCAAATTGTTTAAATTTTAAGTTAAAATATCTAATTTATAGATATGATTTATATTTATCTCAGTTTGTATATAAACAATAATACATCTTTTACACATAGACCCAAAATTTAATTTTAAAACCATATAAGTACTGATCAAAAATCTACAGAGAATCTATGGATATTCTAAGATAATCTGTGTATTTCTTTACTTAAACAGAAATGCAAATTAGCCTGAGTCTCACATTTTAATTAGAACTTATGCAAGTATGGCGTTTATTTCGGTCCTGTTAAAATACATTTGTGAATTTTTTAACATCAAAATTGCAAAAAATAAATGACCTTAAACGCGACAGTTGTTACTTTAGAAGCAATTATTCGGCTGTTTAAGTAATATTGGCTATTTTTAAGGCAAATAAATTTTTCGCGACCACGCGTATTTATGTAAACAAACAATTCAACATGTATTCAATATATAGAGGCTATATACATAAATATAAACAAATCAGATAAAAATATTGAAGATAATTACATATATATGAGATTACATACCTTTGCATAATGTTATTCCGTTTTATTTAATAGTAGAACTTCTATATTTTACACAGCACCTTCTATCAGCACGTCTGCCGCCATTGTAAAATGGCGGTCCTCTCCCTCTCCTCACTCTCACCGCTTGTTTTTCGTTAAATACGCATGCTCGGTTGAAAAATCCTGGGTTGAACCTGATGTAGACCAAGGTTGGGTTACTGAACCCGGCGTTAGATTTTAACCTCGAACCGGTTCAGTGGGGTTGACGGTGAATGCCATTTGAGTTTTCAACCCGGGTTTTCTGCATAACTCCGGGTCGAAGTTATTCGTGAATACGAACGTAAGGATATCATACGAATAGAATTTTTCCAACTGAATTAAATAATGCCCAAGCCGGATGTCGAACTGAAGACCTTTGACTTCAATTGTCGACGCTCTACTTTTTGAGCTACCTGGACCGACGACAGGTGGACACATTTCACTCAGAAAACTGTCCATTATTTAATGGAGTTCCATTACCTGTGGTTTTTTCTGTTGAGCTGTCTACATGGCAGAACCTTTGCTATTGCCATTAAGGCTAACTGAGTGAAATGTTCCTTCAGTTCTCGGCCAAGGTAGCTCAATAGGTAGAGGGTTGGCAATATAAGCCAAACGTCTTGGGTTCGACTCCCAACCTGGGCATTTTTAGCTCAGGTGGAAATTTTTTATTCGTATGAAATGTATTTTTGTCTATTGATTTAGAAAAAATAATAAAGTTCATTCTTCTCAAGTGACCGCCGTAATAAAACCCTAATAGAAAAAAAGGACTAAGGACGCTTTGTCAGAGGACCCTTCCGCTCTCTGAAGCCCCCGTGGAAGGCAATCTTAGTTCTGTTTCCCTTTTTACGTACAGTCGTGGGGGAAAAAAGTTAAACACCCCCTACTAACTCCTCAACAAATTATCGTACGCGAAAGTGACTGGTAACGAACGATTGGAAATAAGGTCTACTTTTAAATGACGTATATAAAATTTGCTTAAGGGACCATCTACCTATTAAAACGAACCATAACTTTGTTTTTTTCAATAGCGGTACACAATTCTGACAGCATAAATGAACTCTACACCCTTCCATTAGTCTAAAAACAAATTTTTATGCAATTCGTACCATAAGTTTCCGAGAAATTAATTATTTTAAAACGAGCGTATTTTAAGGACTGTATCCAAATTGAAGTTAGGTACTCGATGGTTAACCAAGAGAGCTCCCTTCTTGATCAGGGCACCTTAAGCAGTCAATTAAGCCTGTTAGATTACAGGATAGCACAGAGCCTGATTACCCACGGGGCAAATTCCTACCACTAAAAATAAACAGAAAATTTTGCCTCATTGTTGGCAGAAATTTTACATGAATACGGCGTTTAGATAAGTCGAACTTTTCTTTTAAAATTTATTGGTGTAAGTGTGCCCCGTGGGTAATCAGGCCCTGGAATAGTATAAGAAATTGACCACACGCACTGGACGGAACTCGCAATGTTTCCCACAAGCATTGGGGGATTGGCTTTTGGCGAGTGCTTGTAGGGGAAATCAAGGAGCTGATTAGCTATAATCCATCGTGACGTTATATGACGTCAGTGATGCTTGTTGTCCATTTCAAAATATTTAGTCACTTCTATCATAGACCAGCCCCACCAGTGGCTGAGAGGTTCTGCTCTCGAAGCTGGTGGACGGGAGGTGCTGGGTTCGAACCTAATTGTTCGGAGTTTTCGTGGTTTTCTTCGAGCCATGGATTTCCATGCGTAAATACGAATTAGGTTCCCTTAGAAAGACCCCCACGAAGGGCACTCCCCCCACGGGCCTATATCCCTAGTGCAGATAATCGGCCGTCAAAAATCAACCATCTATCATAGACGGCCCCTTAAACCATCATTTTGCCGTTTTCTAAGCCTCATTTGAAAACTACTTGGAAGACAAATGTGAAATTTTGGATTTCCATAAAGCAGAACTTAATAAATCTGAATCCATCCAAAAAATTGTAGGTTGCAATTCATAATTTTTTTTAATATTAATTTCATAATTCATATCTGAAAATTATAAAAGTTGCAAATTCAACGTATTTATGTTTGGGTATATTAGTATTATTGTTACACAAAAAAATAGAACATTAGGAGTATAATTTCAGAAGTTATAAATAAAAATATGAAAATGTAATTTACCATGAGAAGCATTAACTTTTGAATGTTTGTCATTCAAAAACTTGTCATTCAAATGACTTGAAATTGGGTGTCTAGGCATAGTTTGAACCAAAGATTTGAAATATCTCGTTAAAATTGGGTATTGCCATTGAAAAAAAAATGAAGTTTGGATTCGTTTTAATAGGTAGATGCCCCCCCTAAGCAAATTTTATATACATCATTTAAAAGTAGACTTTATTTCCATCAATCATCTTTATCTTATATTTATGCGCCTGAAAGTATTTTTTGTACAATTGTTTGTGCTTTATGTATATTTTAATTAGATTATCCTCTACCTACGCAGCTACAAAATTGGAGTACCACAAAACAACTTTAGTAAAATGTAATAAGAATCGTAGCATCTATTTTATTATATATAGTAGAGCGCCGATTATCGGAACTCCAATTATCCGAACAGCCTATTTCTCTCAAAAAAAAAAAAAAAAATTTAACCGAACTTCCATTTACCCGAACAGCCTATTCAAAAAAAAAAAATTAATGAAGATGAGATTTAAAATGAAAAAGAAATTGAAGAAATGAAAACGAATGCTCTGAAAACGACCTAGATCCATCCCATAATGAAGCCTTTGAATGTTTGGAAACAGCCAAGAAATGGTTCGAACGGCAGAAGAACGCTGATCCTATTCAACTAACGTATTTAGGAAGAATTAGAGATGTGGCAGCATTGGAAAGAACGTCTTCTTTGAAGCAAAAGCAACAATCGAAAGCTTTTTTGCTTAAATTATAATCTCTGGAGTTCAGAAAATGCTAAAACGAGAAAAAGAAAATTTTAAAATGATAAAAGAGTAAAAAAAAAAAACAGTTTTTAAACACGCTAGCACTAACGGGTGCTGCCATTCCTAAGCCTGGATAAAGTGTGACGGTTTTAGTATAGTGAGGAACATCCTTTAAATTGTCTGTCCATTTATCCGAACTTTTACTTATCCGAACTAGGGTCGGTCCCAACTTGTTCGGATAATCGACGCTCTACTGTACTTAATTTAGTCAAACACGTCTTTAGAAATGCGTTTTGATCCTCCTATTTCTGACCAGCGGCTTAAATAAATGCGCTGATTGGGTCGATGAAAGACGTATCACAAATAATTTAGAATAATATACCTAATCATAATTTCAATAAATTGATTATGTCACAGATTTTTTTTTTCTTTTTAAAAATCTAATATCAAGTCACTGATTGAAGTTATCTTTCTACAGGTATAAGGCGTCCTGGTGTACTCAGTTCCGCGTGATCTTGAAAAGATCGTGGATAAGTTTGATCCGGGAGCCCATGCTTACAAAAGTCAGACTGATGCAGAGCTTAGTTAGTATACTTATTGTCAGACTATTTATTGTTTTATTTTTACCTTTTAAATGTCCATGTAGGGAATGTTTAAGGAAATTATAATGGTAGTTTTTATTATAATTACTATTCAATTATCTCGTTTTGGTCGAAATAGAATTAGTAAAAGATATAAATAAATATTCATTTATTTAATATTTTTTAAACTATAGAAAAATAAAGTGCAAAGTTCAGGCCCTGAATACCGAATGGGCTCGAGAATGGAGAAGCATGTGCTTCCTTTAGAAAATTTTGAAGGGTCTCGAAATTGAGAAAAAAGGGGGCATTCCAAAATTCTAATTCCTTTTCGAATTATTAATTTATATACAGGGTGTCCATAATTAAACGACCCTACTTTAAAGTTGTCTACAGACGAAACTATTGTTCAGAATGTTGCGAAATTTTGGGGCGAATCGTAGAATACTCTACTTCTCCCCAACCTGACTATAAAGGTGCCAAACTGGCAACCTCGGTATTTAGTATTAACTTGGTATTAAGTGGCAACCTTGGAGGTTATAAAAACGCGCCGATTTGGCGATTATTTGAAATTGCGCCAAAGAAGTAGAGTATTTTCCGGTCGCACCAAATTTTGTGCAGGACATAATAAGGGTATGGGAATTTGTTTAAAGGGAGATAAACAAATGAGTTCATAATTTCACCGCCAGAGGCCGCTTTTTTAACGAATGACACATTTAGAGAACATTCACGATAGTTTTCAAATTTTATTACAGCCAAACATGTCCCACACGACGGTCCTCATTTTCAGATACCATCTGGAATCGAAGATGGCATTTTCCACAGTGGGCCGCAGAGGGTTCAGGGAAATGCTAAGAACATGTCGTGAAAGGCTGTCTTCAAGATCAGGTAAAGTTAATAAATAAAATTTCTAAACTATCATAAATGTATGCTAAATGTGTAATTCATTAAAAACGTCCTCTGCAGGCAAAAGTTTGAAATTGTTTTTCGCTTAAAAAAATCCCCATCCTTTTATTATGCCTTTCACAACTTTATGAACACTAGTTGCGTCTGTTCTGTAGACAACTTTCAAGTAGAGTCGTTTACTTGTAAGTGTATAAGGAATCGGGGTCCCTAACCAAACCACGATTGGCGCAGGACCTCATGCATCCGTTCCGTTTGCCCGATGGCTACACCAGACCTCTACAAGGAGTAATAATCTCCAATATTAAAATGATTATATAACGAATGTATTCTCATTAGACAGGAGGGTATCCCTTCTTGTTGTTGACCTATAGCTAATTCCTAAATCGTTCGTTTTAGAGGTATAGTTCCAATTCCAAAAAATGTTTCAACTGTTTCTCTTCATTCTATGAAAATCCACTTACGGTCAAGGGTTATTTTTTTTTTTTAAAGTTACGAAATTTAAATGATTATACTGTTTCTGAGTCCTTTAAGAAATATTTAGAAAAACGTTATCCGTGCTCTAACAAGTAAAACACTAAATATTCCATTTTTGTACGATCAAAACCTACTGAGTTATAATACTTTAAACTTTATGAATTTCTAGCGTTTTCGGGTGCTATTAAAGACTTTCAGTTTTCAGGGCCAGAAAACGCCGGAGTGTTGTTAATTCAGTAGATTTTGATCGTATAAAAATGAAGCGTTAGTGTTTGCCTGCTAAATACAATTTATGGGATCCAGAGGCGCTAAAAAAAAATTAAATTTCGTAACATTTTGAAACAATATCCATTTTGACTGAATGGATTTTCATATTAAGAACAAACAGCACTTGTAACATTTTTGCAATCGGAGCTATACCTCTAAAACATAACGATTTCGGAATTAGCAATTAGTCAACGATAAGTAGGGAAACAATGTATTATAATTGTGCGTAATATTATTAGTGATTATTAATTTATTTTCAGTTTATTGCTGTATTACTGGGACTCATCTATCTGAATCAAAAACTAGACAGCAAAGGCATCATGAATATCAACGGAGCTCTCTTTCTAGTCCTCACAAACATCACTTTTCAAAATATGTTTTCTGTGATCAACGTGAGTTGCATTTTTCTTTTTCTTCCCTCTTCTATTAATTGCGTTCAGGGATGTTTTTGGTTATCCAGTTTTGATTTCATTAACCCTTTGGGGACGAGCGACACGTATACGTGCCGGAAATAGGCCTAAGAAACCTCGTTTATCCTCACCAGTAAAATTTTACTATAAAATTTGCCTTATTTAATCCGAGCATTTTCCCGATTTGAATAGGCACAAACTTCTGTTTTTTAAAACCGGTAGCAAAGTAATAAGCATTTCGTAAAAGGCTCCCGTCGCGAAGTGGTTAAACACTATCTCTATATAATAAAACACAATGTAACGAATCCGAGTCGAACCCATCCTCGAGAAAAGCAACTATCGCGGCCATGTTAGGCATAAATATTCAAGTTTACCGATTGTTCAACGTATGGAAATATACACATAATCTGCTTTGTATCACATCTATTCTTCGTTATTTTCTCTAAAACGTTCAAAAACTATCAAATTATAATGTTTTAAATTCTAAATAAAAAATAACGGATAACAAGAGTGCAAGATATAAACAAACGAAGGCTGTTACCATTTAGAACTACAAATTCGAAATCTAGAAACAAATGAACAGTGTTCTTACAGTGTTTCATTTTTAAAAAAATCTACAGGTTAACATCTGATTCTGTTATTAAAATATTTGTAAAAGCATATTAAAGCCTTTAAATATTTTGAAATGCATTTTTCACTTTTTCGTGTCAGCTCACGATTTTGTGAAAAATGGAGTTAATTAACTCGGGGTACAAGCTGTATTCGGTACACTAGCTCCCTCGGCCTGAGCTTTACAGAAAATCCCGTGTATTTTTAAACTTTGCTTTGGCGCCCTCTTTCGCAATCAATATAAATATGAAAGAAAAAACTTTCGACTGAAATTAGTGTTTCGAATAAGAAAAAAAAAATGCAGACGTGATTCGAGATTAGTTTTTAAAAGCTTCATTTTTATAATTTTAAAATTTCGTTCAATATAATTAGCATTATTAGCATAAATAGCATTATTATTATTATTAGGAATGCTTTGATAGAATTTTAATTTAGTTTTATTTAGCTTAGCATTTATCTGCTTACTTTTTATTTTGTTTGCATTATAAATGTTTTTTTTTTTTTTAGATGTAACTGAAATATAAGATGTTCTCATGATTGCATTAGTATGGCTGAAAATTGTCTTTTCACTTATTAAATTATACTGTTGTTTGTTCAAATGTTATTATGTTAAAAATCGAAATTTTATCTGCATTGATATAATTAATATATGTAGTACATAACATTTTATTGTGTATTCCTTACATTTTAATTACATTTGATATGAAATATAAATTTTACTTACAATGCAAGTCAATTTCAAGTGGATAAAAAAAAGTTCTTAAAAATTGATAAAATTAAAATTTTACGAAACAATAATAACAACTTTTGATTTTATTTATACCAAATAAAATTTTAATGTTATATAGCTGAAGCTTTCAAAATTTTATCATTAATTAAATCAATATGTCCTACGAATTTTCTATAAAAAAAACTACAAATTTTAACAAAAAGTTCCTTTGTTTATATTAATTGATCATAAATGACGCCAAGTCCATACTTAGAAATGAAACGTAAAGATCCATAGATGAGTAAAACCCGCTGACTTGATCCCACAGAGTTCTAATACAATATCTCTATCTCTAAACTCCGTGGCTTGATCTACCCCTAAAGAAAAGCGGTTGGACCTTCATTATTCAGATTCATTCATTTTTCTGAAAATAATATATTTAAAAAAAAAAACCTTTAATGCATTGAATACTAAATTTTAATGTTTTGTGAAATCTTCAAAAACTGTGTTTCACTTTGCTAATTATTATTATTGTTGCAATAAAGATTGCTGTTTGTTTTGTCTAATTATTAACGCAGAAAAACAATCCGTCATTTTTGATGGCGTTATATACTAGTCTTTGTTATAAAGGACAAATGTGTCCGTCTGTAACGCTGACGTCATTCTGATGTATGTTGACAATAGCAGGCGATTCAATTTCGTTTTTACTGCATTTTTTTAAATATCTAAGAATTGCATATTTTTAATTTTTACACTGTCAGGCAGAGCAAAAAAGGTACTTATAAATGCCTTTTGTTTCAAACCTGTCTTTCAATTTTTTTTTCAAAACTATATCGCAATTTATTCATTTTCTTATGCTTTTTAAAATAATTTTTAAGCACGATTTTTAAGAATCTATTTCTATCGTTTGCAGACAATTATAAATCCCCTTGCACTTAAGTTAATATAAATAGTTCAGCTTTCGTGTCCATAACGAAGTTAAAACTTCATGAATAAAAGATAATAATTAAAAAAAAGCAATTTAACAAATTACAACGACCATTTGGAAAATGATTTTTTCAACATAAAAAATCGCACGGAGTTGATCCTACATTACGTACGCCATGGATTAAACATTAACATTCCTAGATCCATCATGAACCAATTTTAAAAGAAATTTCAGTTTTACAATTTTCGGTACTGTACATTTTTAAACTTCTACGGAGCTGGTCATACATTACTTACGCCATGGATTAAACATTCATATTCCTGGACCCATTTTAAACGAAATTTCATACATTACGTACGCCATGGATTACATTTTTCGGTACTGTAAATTTTTAAACTTCTACGGAGCTGGTCATACATTACAAGTACGCCATGGATTCAACATTCATATTCCTGGATCCATTTTAAATGAAATTTCATACATTACGTATGCCATGAATTACATTTTTCGGTACTGTAAATTTTTAAACTTCTACGGAGCTGGTCATACATTACGTACGCCACGGATTAAACATTAATATTCCTGGACCCATTTTAAATGAACTTTCATTCTTAAACTTCTAAACATCTCACACTATTACTTTTTACACCGTCGTATAGAGAAAAAAATGTACTTTTAAATGCAATTTGTTTGAAGGTTGTATCTCAATTTGATTCTGAGTTATTAATTTTTTTTGTAGTTTTTATTACTTTTTTTGTCATAGTGGCAACAGAAGTATCCATCTCTATTGAATGTAAAGGGAAAATACAGATTACTGTATAGACCCATCAGAAAACGAATAAAATGCGGATTCAACTCATAAAAAGCTTCAGATATGTTTTTGATTTCCTACCCTGACCGAGGACAATAATCATTTTTCCAAATAGTTAATAATATTTATAAAACAGAAATTTAACAGACATGTAATAGAAAAACTGAAAGGATCAGAATTAAAAGGACTGCTATATAAGTAACGAAATGTCTGGGTATTTCTTCGGCTATTAATTCATAGGAGAGAATAGCTTTCAATAAATTTCAAAATTTGATATGAATGCGAAATTCAAACCTTTGAAACAAAAATGTTCTTTTGATGTTAGTTGGCGATCTGAAAATTTTTTTTTGCCTTATAGGCTGTAACCCGGGAGGTTCCATTCTCCTGGTGTAGTTAATGAGAATATGTATATCAATTTTTATAAGTTAATGAAACTGATTTCTTTTATAGGCATTTACCGTAGAACAACCGATATTTCTGAGAGAACACTGGAATGGAATGTACAGAACCGATGTGTATTTCATGTCAAAGACCTTAGCAGAAGTAAGGATGAATAGAAACATTTCTAGTTTGTTTTGATTTTTAATTTAGTTCTTAAATTATTCATTTTCGATTGGATTGTTTAGAAACCAGTAGACCGTGCGAAGCTTTCACTCTGCAATCTTTGAGTTTATTTTCTGATACATTTTGTATTCATGTATAATTAACTGCACTTTTTTTTTTAAATCAAACAACTCGTTTTAACGAAATGTAAGCCTACTATGTCAAAAGCCTGTTCAAAAACCATTCGTATGATACCTCATTCATCATTGTGCATTTTATATGTGTAAAAGTAAATATTAAATTTAAAAAATCCGACTGCGTAAAAAGCAAACTCATTAATTATTTCTCATCAATGTGAAACTATTTTTTATATTATTTACCTATTTTTTTATTTACTTGTATGGATGACTTTTAAGTTGTGTTTAATGATTAGTTCCTATCTATAAGCACGGTTTTGATGAGGCCTATAGATGTCTATGAAGGTTAGAGTTGCAGTCAAGCTAGAGATCCTACCTACACAACTTTCAGGTTGTGTAATGTTTAAACGGAACTTCTGACTGCCAAGTAGTCCATGAAACATTATCTTCATGTTGTAAGACCTATCCAATGATAGGCCACTCAATAGGGTGCGTAATTTTTTTTCGTCTCTACCGCCATTTTGTATTTTACGGCCGCCATTTTGAATTTATAAAAACAAAAGCTAGCCTATAGCCATCGGACGGTTAAGACGAATCGATAGAGACCCCATTCATTAAAATCCATCCAGCCGTTGGGATGTTTCGAGGTTATAAAGAAATCCACATACCCAGATACGCGTGAAAAACATAACCCTTCTTGGCAGTCGGGTAATAAAAAAAGGTATCTCGACATCAGAAATATTATGTAGGGTGATAATGTTAATATGTATCGTGATATGTATAGCCTAAAAGTATAATGAAAATTCAGTATCCAATGCCTGCAGGCAAAAAATCCTATCCGATGACACCTCGTCCATCGTTGCACGCTACATGTTAGTTAAATTCAGTATGCGATGTCAGATGTAGGCAATAAATCCTATCCAATGATACCTCATTCGTCTTTGTACGCTACCTATTAGTTGAGAAAAAGGGATGTTGACAGCAAAAATAATACAGTAGAACCTCGATTATCCGAAGTAATTGGGACTGACACTCTTTCGGAAAATCGAAATTTTCGGATAATCGAGAATGCTTCAATTTTAAGATTAAGGACAAATATGTGCACTATTTCTTGTTATGGTAGCAAGTGCTTAAGGCTGTTCTTAACTGCTCTGCTCAAAAATCGCAAAATGTTTTGACACATTTACTAATTCATTTTTTAACGGAAAGGTATAAAATTGGAAAGCTTGGCCATGGAAGCGATTTGGAATGGAACTGTTTTTTCCATTTTTGGATCCATCCATTACCTATCGAGTTATAAGCGATTTTGATCACGTGACAAACCCGTTTTCTGCCCGCTCTTGAGTGCTCTTTCTTCCTACGCGCGGAAATTCAGTTCAAAACGTCCACTTTGACACTCTTTTCTGAAAGATCTATTGCGTTTGCAAAAAAATGGAAAAAACAGCTCAATGACATAGTTTTTGAACTTCAACACCAGGCAGTTTCATGCATTTTCGAACAAAAATAAATTAAAACTTATGTCAGAAAGTTGCCCTTTTGGATTTGAGAACAATCCTTAATAAAAATCCTTAATAAAAATAAAACAATAACAAAATAGGAACAAGAATAAATTACCTGAATTTTAATTTTGAAATTAAGCACCTTTTAGATATTTCACAAGAGTTTGGGAAAAAGTTTCGTTTGTCGCAGTTTTAATTGCCTTTGATTTGCAGCTCTATTACGATTTTTTTTTAATACTACTAGTTTACCAGCATCAAAGTCTTTCTGCTCTTCCAGCCACGTCAAACCTTTTGCAAAACATTCAAAAGCTTCAGAATTGCTAATTTGTTCGGGTTTTTTTCGCTCACATCGTTGTCTTCTTCTTCGCTTTGATCAACGTGAAGGTTAAAAAAAAAAAAGAAAAAAAAAAAGCTTTAAAAATAGGTTTTGCACACAAGGAATGTGAAAGTAAAAAAAAAAGGGAGGAGGGGGGGGGGGGAAGCAAGCTTTAAAATTGAATTTCAGTTAACCGAGGGTTTCGGTTAAAATAATTTCGGATAAAAGAGGTTCTACTGTATATATGATTTTCAAAGGTATATTACATAAATACTACCTGAATTCGGAACGAGTGTCTGAAAAGAATTATTATTATTTGAAGTATTTTTATTTACAACTATAATATTTTTCAGATTCCAATAAATGTTTCAGAGTTCTTCACGCCATTGATAAATGGATAACCATTCATTGTAAGAATATTACTATAAAAGTACAGATAAAAAAATCAATATCGGAAGCAAATAATAAAAAAACAGCTGATTGATAGCGGTGAATAGGAAGATTGCGCATTGTACTTAAACGTATTAGTGGGGATATTAAATTATGCGCTGATATACATAAAAAAAGAACATACAGACGAATTCTATATAACCTTCTTTTATGGAAGTCAGTTAATAAGTAGGCATTCCAAATTTTGCTTGGAACTATAGAAAGGGCTTGAGAAAAATGCTTTTAAATTTATTCCCTTGTTCAACAAGGTATCCTGATGAACATAGTTTGGACGGGGAAGGGAAGGGGTGCTGAGAAACAACACGGCATTGAAAAAATTACCAGCGCAAACAGGTTTTGAAAAAAATGTATAAAACAATGCTAATGTTTAATACTTTTTTTGTATTGGGCACTATAACATATGAATTTAGTCATTTGAATGTAGCAATAGGATAAATGATTAAATGAGCTGCAAAGAGATATTGAAAAGTTGCAAAGTTCATTATTTAAAATTGTATAAACATAAATGAAATTTAGTACTAAAATTTCTGAATGTCTTATAAACAAAATTATCCAAGAAAAAAATGGTTTCTACTGTGTTGCCTATTCTATTGAGATAACAAGACAAATTATGCATCTGTAAACTAAACGAAGTTAAAAAGATAATGTCAAATGTAGCAAATTAACACCTTGTAATAATAATTGTACTAATTTCAAATGCTGAAAGCTGTAAATTAAAACTTTAAAACCAGTAAAAACACGTTTATTTTGACTGTTGACATGTATCGACTCACCCCGAGTCATTTTCAGAACAAATCCCAAAACAAAATACAGTAGCCTTCCTGTTAACCGGCCTCCTCTTAACCGGAACTCCGCTTTAACTGACCGATATTATTTTCCTGACATCAGGCAAAATTCAGAAAAAAAAAATTTCGGTTCTCATTTCTTTATCGTTTACTCAAATTTACATAATGTAGAATAATGTCAACTTCTTATAAAGGTATGTGACAAGATTTTCAACAATTTAATTTGTATTAAACATTGTTCATTATTTGTTATTAGTGATAATTTTTATTTCAATTCAGTTAATTAAAACTAGTATTCATTTCACAAAATATAGAAAATATGTATTTTTTTAAAACTACACAAATTAAAAAAACTAAATGCGCCCTAGCATTTAATTAATTTTTTTTACTTCTCCGGTTTAACCGGGTTTTCTCTTAACCGGCTAACCCTCGGTCCCGTTTTGGCCGGTTAAGCGGGAAGCTACTGTATTTGTTTTGAAAATGACTCGGGGTGAGCTGAAACATGTCAACAGTAAAAATAAACGTATTTTTACTGGTTTTAAAGTTTTAATTTCCACCTTTTAGCATTTTAAAATAGTATATGATAACAGTATGTTATCGTAACAGACAGTTCGTTAAAATTTGTTGAACAGTGTTATTATTGATCACACAAAATATCATTTTACTTCTAAAGTTCTTTTTTTGTTTGTTTTTTTAAATAATCGATATTCCTCTTTCATGTATTTTTATTCATTTTCCACTGAATGAAAATTGAATTTACAGTCATTTTAATCTTACTTTTATTTAATATTCTAGGCTCCTTTGATCATATTCATGACAGCTATATTTACAACAATCTTATATTGGATGGTGGGTAAGAACAATTCCCTTCTCTTATCAGCATTACAATCGAAATCTCTTATATTCATCTCATTAATCGGAGTAAAAATTCTGAATTTGAATGTTTTATTATTACAAAAAAGTAACTCGTTTAATTTTATTTTTTTAAGTATTTAATTGTGTATTTTCTTTCAGGAATGAACTCCCAATGGCAAGTCTTTTTGATCTGTCTTGCTATCAATATTCTTTTAGCAAACACAGCTGCCTCTTTCGGTAAGATATTTTAAATGTCAGCCCCTATTTTGCGATCGTCTTATATATAGGACAGCTCAGATTTATCGTACTTTCACAAGTGACGTCCCATTTTTTATTTCTGCTCCGCTAGTAAAATGTACTGGAAGATAGATAAGTGTAATCGTATTAAGTTCAATTTTAATATATATTTGTATTACTACATATATATATATATATATATATATTTAGATTTTTAAAACTGATTAATTTTGACTATTATATCTTACATGACTTTGTCTTTTTTTTATATTTAAATAATTGTGAGAAAATTTTACCAAAATTCTCTTCGAATTTAATAATGACGTTTTATATATGATTGCTGAGTCAGTTCAAAATAGATATACACAACTTATAGTAGCTTATTGTACCATTGTCTTACATATCGTACAGTTTAGTAAAATTTTATTATTATTATTATTACAATCTTTTTTAAATTTAACATCGATACTTGTTTTCTCGTTAGTCATTAGTCTGTAATACCAATTTTTTTGTGAAAATATTTATTTATTTGGTAAAATATGGGTGTTAAAATAATACTGAGCCCAAGTTAATAGTTAGTACCGTTTTAAATGGTTCATAGTTGTATTTCTGCACCTTTAGAAACTTCTACGGTTCTGAAATTTCTTAAAATGTGTTAAGGATTTATAAGACTACTACTGATTGCCGTATTTACTACAGATGAAGAAATGGTACCTAAATTTTATCTCGTATATTTAAAATTATAATAAATAAATCTTTATTAAATTTGTTTCGTACAATATCATAAAAAGTTTCAATAACATTAAATTGTGTTCATATTTAAAAATCCTAAAATAAACTTTCAACAGAGAAACTACACAAATGCCAGTATGGAGATATCGTTTCTTCGCTATTGCCAAATGCTAAGTATTTCACCCATTAGCAACTAGAGCAGTGGTTCCCAACGTGGGGCGTACGCCCCACAGGAAAGCAATATGACTTTTCTGGGGGGCAATTTCAGATTTCTTATTAACAAAATTTCTGTCATTTTTTTACAAATGTAAGTAGTCTAAAAATAGAAATAATAGAGGAAAAAATTTTAAAATACAAACTGAATAAAAATTAATTTTTGAACCTTCAAAATACACTGACACCGGAATAATTATGAGATTTTTTTAGATATTTTATACTTTTTATATATTAAAAAAATCAGGAATTTTGACAGTTGTGAAGAACTCGAGGTCCCTCAACATCCATAATAATGGAAAATCTGGGAATTTCATCTTTTTTCCTATCATTATCTTACTTTTTTACATAAAAAAAAATATTGCTATTACCTAGCATTTACGATCTTCTAGATCACCTTTACTATTACCTAGTAACAAAAGAAAAAAAAATGTATGGACGCTGAAAAGTGCCTTTTTAGGTGCGTTCGTAATTATATAAATACGTAGCACCTATAGTCGTCGTTCAGTCCGTCCGTCCGTCTGTCCGTCCGTCTGTCCGTCCGTCTGTCCGTCCGCATGTAACAGAGCAAAAACTACCCAACCGAATGGTCTGAAATTTCAAATATATGATTGTTGCAAAATTTTGTCGAGCCATTTCAAATTTTATGAAAATCGGATGTATAGTTTAATTACAGGGACAGTCAAAAGTTTTTCTTTACATTACGGCCAATGGGAAAAATTATTGAAAGTGCATTTTAATGATATTAGAGCCTTCCGAATGATCTGAAATTTTAAAGATATAACTGTTGCAAAATTTTGTCGAGCCATTTCAAATTTTAGGAAAATCGGATGTATAGTTTAATTACAGGGACAGTCAAAAGTTTTTCTTTACATTACGGCCAATGGGAAAAATTATTGCAAGTGCATTTTAATAATATTACAGCCTTCCGAATGATCTGAAATTTTAAAGATATAACTGTTGCAAAATTTTGTCGAGCCATTTCAAATTTTAGGAAAATCGGATGTATAGTTTAATTACAGGGACAGTCAAAAGTTTTTCTTTACATTACGGCCAATGGGAAAAATTATTGCAAGTGCATTTTAATGATATTAGAGCCTTCCGAATGATCTGAAATTTTAAAGATATAACTGTTGCAAAATTTTGTCGAACCATTTCAAATTTTAGGAAAATCGGATGCATAGTTTAATTACAGGGACAGTCAAAAGTTTTTCTTTACATTACGGCCAATGGGAAAAATTATTGCAAGTGCATTTTAATGATATTACAGCCTTCCGAATGGTCTGAAATTTTAAAGATATAATTGTTGCAAAGTTTTGTTGAGCTATTTTAAATTTTAGGAAAATCGGATGTATAGTTTAATTACAGGGACAGTCGAAATTGTTCCGTTACATTACGGGGAATGGGAAAAATTATTGCAAGTGCATTTTAATGATATTACAGCCTTCCGAATGGTCTGAAATTTTAAAGATATAATTGTTGCAAAGTTTTGTTGAGCTATTTGAAATTTTAGGAAAATCGGATGTATAGTTTAATTACAGGGACAGTCAAAAGTGTTCCGTTACATTACGGGGAATGGGAAAAATTTATTGGAAGTGCATTTTAATGATGTATCAGATTATGCGCTTTATGAAGTGCAAAAAAGTATACATTCAGTACAATATGGGGTGCAGAAAATAATTATAAAACTAGTTATAGTACGAACGCACCTCATTTGCCACGTTTGACGAGCAATTTCCAACTTGTTTTGTTTTCCTGTGACGTAACATCTGCCACACCCTTTACTATAGCCTTGCCCGACAGCCTGTCAGCATAACTATCTTAACTGTGCTTAACATATTTTTTAACCTTATCTTAACTTTTATTCCTTTTATTTTATTTTTTCTTAACCAGTAAGATTTTTACTACTTACCTTTAAAATACCACTTTTCTTTAAAAGTATTTTTTTCATTTTATATCTTTAATTGTATTAAAAATTTATAGTAGTTTTTTAAAACTACAGTTAGACTTTTTATCCCCAATGGCTCACTTATAATAAGACAATCATCCATAGACTGGGCGTAAAGTTGATGTCAACTGATGGAAAGTTGATGGAAGCCCTTTAAAGAGAAAACACTGTTAAGCCACTGTTAAAAAAAATCATTCTAATTTTTCTGGTCGTAATATTATTTTAGTAAAACATACCTCTCTTTTATATTATTTTTTTTAAAACTTTTACATCTATTCATAGTACAATGTACCTCATGAAGGAACTTTTACGTATGAAATTTTGTAGGATGTATCTATAATTGACTATTTGGACACGTTTAACCTAAAAAATGTTTTGAATTATCTAAATGAGGGGCTACATTTATGAAATTAATAAATCCCCGTGCGCATCACGGAAGGAAATGGATAGAAAGTAAACTTCTTATGGCTCTTCTGCAGACCACATACACAAAATATAAACATACTTCATGACATATCCATTTTTAAATTTAAAATCGGAGAAAACAGGGTGACCAAATAATAATAATGGGGAAAAGAAAGCCCGCTTTCAAAGAAGCATGTTATCAGGGAAAAGGAAAATAGTTACTTAAAATCAGGGTTGCCGGCTTTTAGCCAGGCCAAAAAAAGCCGGCCGGCTTTTTTTGGTTTTAGCCGCTTAAAAAAAGCCGGCTTTAATTGAAAAAAGCCGGCTTTTATTTTTCAAAAAGGTGGTTTATAGATAATTCATATAAACTTTGGATTAATTTATTTTTAATACACTTATAAATATTTTCTATGAAAAAAATATTAACTTCTATTAAATTTTGTCAAATAAATGAGACCTTATAACTGCTAGAATGCAACTGTGAAAGCATTATGGCTGAAAAAAAAATTATGAATATTCAGAAGAATACATTAAATTAGACTCTAAAGTATTGGTTTGGAATTCTTTATCATGGCTCTACACATACCACACATTTTAAAGTTTATATGAAAGAATAACAAAATGTCACACATTAAAATAGAAACATTCTTACATCTGATATTTACTTTTAAAATTGATTAAAACAAAACTAAATAGCTTATATTTATTTAATAACTGAAATTATCTTATATAATACTTAAAGCAATAATAAGTAAATAAGCAATCATTATATAAAAAATACTTATAAAAATGATATATGTAAAAAGTCTTTCTGCTACTAAGCTGTTATGTAACTTATTCCAGATATGTCCATATGGACAGATTAAAATCGTAGAATGAACAATGTTGAAAGAGAAATCAGAAAGGATATAACATTTGAGGAAATTTTAGTACATGTAAGTGCATAAAATAAAGAGAACAATTAAAAAAAATTCTCCAAATTAAACTTGTTGAATTAGAATTTTGAAAAGCTACTTACTATTTAAAATAGTGCATATAAATTAATGCATATGTTATTCACAATACTGCTTTAATAGAGAGAAATGATGTTTTTATTAAATGACTTTATGTGCAATTTTAAATAAATGTTTATGAGAAATAAAATAATACTTGTATTATTAATATCCCTTAAAATTAGTTAATAAAATATATAACTAAGCAACCATTGTCCCTTTTAATTATATAAAGCAATAAAAATTTTTAAAAAAAGATTGTTAAGGTCAGTGTAAACCAGACAAAGCAATTGGTATGACCTTTTATTCCAATATTAATGTCTTCATTATTGATAAATATTGGGTTATATTGATTTCTACCTCAACTAAATGTCTTTAAAACAAATTAAAAAACACATAAAAATGTGTCATTTATAATTAAAATGCTTCATTGTATAAAAGCCAATTTTGGCCAAAAAAGGCCAATTTTGGCCAAAAAAGCCGGTTAAAACCAATAAAAGCCACTGGCATGGCTTTTTTTAATTTTAGCCGGCTTTTTTGCAACCCTGCTTAAAATGGATAAAAGCGCGAATCCGGAAATGTTACTTGTGAATTATGTTCTCCAGATAGTCTGGGTGACAAACAAATATCACTTGTTCTTAATGAAGTACTAAAATCTAGTATAAAAGGTATCAATTCTATTAAATGTAATATAAAATGTGAGAGAGATTTCAAGAAATTTTATGAAGATTAAAATGTAGACTATTTATCACTTTTAAAATGAGGTAGGATGCCAAAATAAATAAAACTTTTGTAGATGTAAAGACGAAGATCCATGACCTCATTGATTCATAGAGTTATGATAAAAGATACTTGCAATAAAAAAAAATATGATTTTGATAAATTAAAGACAGTGAAATCACTTATCCGAGTTAATGCTATTTTCAGATTCTTCCAGGAAAATAGAAGTTTATTTTTTATATAAAATTAAGATTTATATGATAGAGAAGTGAAGGAAGGACATCATGATTTTACGGATACTTAGGTGGGGCGCGGCTAAAAAAAGGTTTGGGAACCACTGCTCTAGAGTCTAGATCTAGAGGGATTCTCAAATTGACTCAAACTTTGGTATCCAGTTTTCATCCGACTATATACGGTTTTCACATGCTTCCCCCATTTTTTTTAATTTATAATCACTATGCATGATATTGCTAATTGCACTTGATAAATATTAGCTGCCTGATTTTTATTTATTTAATTTTATTTTCTAGGCTATATGGTGTCGTGCATGAGCAGTTCTTTGAATGTAGCTCTGAGTCTAGGTACTCCTTTGTTGATGCCCCTTTTACTGTTTGGTGGTTTCTATCTTAACAATGCGTAAGAACCTCTCTTTTTATTCTTATTATCAAGAAATACAAACAGCATAATAACTCTACTATCACGAGTTGGATTTCTGTTAAATTTTGTGTCTCATAAATGAAACATTTTTCGTGTAAATTTACAGAATTCTTTTACAACTCAAGCAAATGTACCTGCGCAAATTTTACTACAAAAGTTATAATTTTTACATAGTTTTCAAACGAAATTGTCTGAAGATCATTGCTATTCATCTATTTATTTCTTCCCTTTGGAATAAAATCGGTTTATTTCGATTTCCAATCCACTACTGTATGCCTTTCATGAAATTTACATAACATGGATACTCTTGCAAGTAGATAAATGAATCAATTATTTCACGTTAAAAAATTTTATTTCTGTAATAATAAAATTGTTTTGTGTTTTGTTGAGTTATTATTTTGTTTTACATAGTAAAACAAAAAATATTATTAGAATTTTTTCCATTATGGCCTCAAAACTTGAAAAATGGAAAGATATTCAAAACAACCCCCCCCCCCCCCCAAAAAAAAAACCCAGATGTATTGGTAAAGATAAAACTACAAAATAGTGTACCTAAGGAAGAGAAACTACCTAAGAGCTCAAAAATGACAAGTTAAAGTACATTGTGAAAACTCTTTCTGGTATTAAAAAAAATTATGAAAAGTATAGAATATGAAATTGGATTATTTTTTGGTAACAATGGATCATTTTGGAAAATAGATTCCCTTATCTTTCTCTTTTTGCATTAGAAATGAAAAATCATTAATTGCATTATCTTTGTCTTTTGCAATCATTTTTTAATGTTTATATTTATTTATTTACGAAATAATCTTATAGTTTCATAATAATTAAATGGCGCTTACTTTAATAACAGGATTAGGAGAGGTGGCAGGAAAGCATTTGAAATTTTAATGTACAAACGATACGTATTTCAGACGCGGACATAACATATATATACACATAAAGAATAAATACAATTTCGAACTAGTTTGACATTCTGCTATTGGAATAAAGAATTATCGTCTGTTTCTTTTTGGTTTTTTTTCGTACTGTTGCCAAATGTAATATAATAATTTATCGTTACCAGATATATACAATACTTACCTTCTTTAAAAAATATATTTCTAGATATTTTTTTCTCTTTGAAAATATTAACTTTTTCCTCTTGATATACACAATTTCTTTTCTAACGAAAAGGTTACCACTAAAATGTTACTACTATGAAATATCCTGCATTTATTTAACAGCGTTACTAAAAACAAAACCCTTGTGTTGTAAACTGTGCGACGCGCATCCGTTATAGCGCGACCTCTGAAAAGTTAATTATACACCAAATGTAAATAATCATGCATTTCAGTAAAATTCAGCTAAATAACCTCTTTATTTTGATTGAAATGTCAGATTTCTTTCGGTAAATCGTACGAATGTGCTAACACGGAAGGTCTCCTTACCGGGCATATCCAGAATATTTTGGAGAAAAAAAAACAGTAATTAAACTACTTATGTATGTAATAAAGAATCAGTCAAATTTATCGGCGGAATTAAAGTAGAAAGTCTGTAAACAAATAAAATATTTTCGAGTATTGGGCGCGAAAAGACGAAAGTGTCACGCGATTTGGCAAGCAGTACTTTTCCTCGCTAAAAGCAAACGATTTTAATGCACCTGAAAATTGCTTGTTAATTGATTATTAGAATGCGTGTAAATAATATTTAATGAATTTAAACTTAATCAATGAGAGAGTTTAACAAATACATTTTTTTGTGTTACATATTTATGTTGCTTGTTATTTAATTTTATTACTTAAAAAACAATTTCATCTATAAAAAATATTTTCATATATTTAAGCGTATTCTAAAATAAAGGCAAGATGAAGAATGCTGCAATTATTCATTTCAATATCAAAGAAGTCGTTGTTTCGATAGCAACAAAATTGAATTGACAGTGCTCAATTGGACTTAATTTTGAGATTGAAACAATTTTAATTAATTTAAATTTTGTTTTAATTCATAAAATTTGATAGTTAACTTTCATTATTCTTTTCCAGGAAAAATTAAAAATTAAATAACTTCTAACTAAAAGTAAAGAAAAATACAATAATTATATAAAATTAAATACAACATTATTTCGTTATATAGCTCACTTCAGAAGAAAATAATACAAAAACCCGATATAACCAAATACATTAAAAAACAAGTTGGAAATTGCACGTCAAACGTGGCAAATGGCTTGCTATAACTAGTGAGCGTGGTTCGTACTATAACTAGTTTTATAAATATTTTTCGCACCGCATATTGTACTGAATGTATATTTTAATGCACTTCATAAGTGCATCCATTTCATTCTGTTTGAAAAGCTGTAACATCATTGAAATGCACTTGAAGTAATTTTTCCCCCATTGGCCGTCCTATAACGGAAAATTTTTGACTGTCCCTGTCGTTAAACTACACATCCGATTTTCATAAAATTTGAAATGACTCGACACAATTTTGCAACAGTTATATATTTAAAATTTCAGACCATTCGGTTGGGTAGTTTTTGCTCTGTTATATGCGGACGGACGGACGGACAGACAGACCGAACGACAACTATAGATGCTACGAATTTATATAATTACGAACGCACCTAATTATGAATAACCTGCAAGTAATTTATTATTAGGGTATCCCGAAAGAGAAATAAAAAAGAACCCTACTTTAAGTGTGCTGCATTAAAATTAAATCCAATTGATATTTGTTTTTACATCATCAGTTTATATGCATGTTACAATTTCCTTCATAAAATTAATAATGTAGAACAACACTTACTTATTGTTATTGATATGTGCAGTTATTTAAAACAAGTTAGAAATTCCACGTCAAACGTGGCAAATGTTCATGCGTTCGTACTGTAACTAGTTTTATAAATATTTTTCGCACCTCATAGTGCACTGAATGTATATTTTAATGCACTTCATAAGTGCATCCATTTCATTCTGTTTGAAAGGCTGTAACATCATTCAAATGCACTTGAAATAATTATTTCCCATTGACCTTAATATAACGGAAAACTTTTGACTGTCCCTGTCGTTAAACTACTATGCATCCGATTTTCATGAAATTTGAAATGACTCGACACAATTTTGCAGCAATTATATATTTAAAATTTCAGACCCTTCGGTTGGGTAGTTTCTACTCTGTTATATGCGGATGGACAGACAGACGGACCGAACGATGACTGTAGGTGCTACGTATTTATATAATTATGAACGCACCTAAAAAGCAGCATACTTAAAGTAGAGGTTTTTTTTTTTCTTTTTCGAGAGACCCGAATAATAAATAGCCATGTATCCAAATTAACATAAAATGAGGTGCGATATAAAAGAAGACTACTTTCAAGGAAGGTCTCCATACGGGCATACTCATAAAAATATGAAAAAATTATAGAAAGCTGTTCTCATGAGGATAATGTTTTTGTTTTTGTTTTTTTTTTATTCAGCGGAAACTCGATAGAACGTCCGTAAAAAAATAATGAAAATTTCGATATTTGGCAATTTATCCCCAATTGGCGATGGAATAAAATTTCAAAAAATATTTTGTGTCAAATACTCTTTAAGGTAAAAATGTTTCATATTGAACTTGTTTAAATAAATTGAATGTAAATAACTTTAGTTTTGCTTGTTTTACTTTTATTTAACTATGGTTTTGTCATATATATATATACATATTTATGCTAATATGTGTTTGTAATTTCTGAGATTTTCTTTTCGTGTAATGTATTTTTTTATTTTTTAGAACTGTTCCAGTCTATTTTATTTGGGTGAAATATATATCGTGGTTCTACTACGGATATGAATCTTTAATCATCAATCAGTGGTCCACCATTAATAATCAAAGTAAGTTTGCTTTGTATTATTTACTCGAAAATGTAATTATTACTTTCTTCTATCTTTACAAGAAGAAAGTATTGGATTCATGAAAATTTTCGAATTCTGGTTTTCGACGGATTGACACGTTTTAGAGGTCAGAGAACCCGAAAAACATGTTTTTACAAAATGTCTGTCTGTGAGTCTGTCTGTCTGTCCGTCTGTCTGTGTGTCTGTGTGTGACATAAATTTTGTGGGCGCTCTATCTCAAGAACTAATGCACGGAATTTAATAAAAATTCATATTCAGTTAGTCCCTGATACAAATTGATACTAATTAGTTTTTGGTGCAAATCGCTCAACAGGTGCGCTGCTATGCTGCATTTTTTATGATTTCCGAAATGGCTCTATCTCAAGAACTAATGCACGGATTTTCATGAAACTTCAGATTCAGTTAGTCCTTGATATGACTTGATGCTGATTACGTGTTGGTGTAAATCGCTCAACAGATGGCGCTGCTATGCTGCATTTTTTACAATTTCCGCAATGGCTCTATCTCAAGAACTAAAGCACGGATTTTCATGAAACTTCGGATTCAGTTAGTCCTTGATAAGACTTGATGCTAATTACGTGTTGGTGCAAATCGCTCAACAGGTGGCGCTGCTATGCTGCATGTTTTACAATTTCCGCAGTGGCTCTGTCTCAAGAACTAATGCACGGATTTTCATCAAACTTCAGATTCAGTTAATCCTTGACATGAATTGATGTTTTGTACAGTTTGGTGTAAATCGCTCAACAGGTGGCGCTGCTATACTGCATTTTTTACAATTTCCGCAATAGCTCTATCTCAACAACTAATGCTTGGATTTTCAACAAACTTCAGATTCATGTATACTTTGATATGAATTAGTGCTGTTTGTGTTTTGGTGCAATTCGCTCAACAGGTGGCGCTGCTATGCTGCACTTTTCAGAATTTCCATTATAGCGGTATCTGAAGAACTAATGCAACAATTTTCACTAAACTTCAGAATCAGTTAATCCTTGATATGAATTGACATTTTGTACATTTTGGTGTAAATCGCTCAACAGGTGGCGCTGCTATGCAGCATTTTTCACGATTTCTGCAATCGCTGTATCTCAAGAACTAATGGACATATTTTCATCAAACTTCAGATTCAGTTACTCTTTGATATGAAATGATGCTGACTACGTATTGGTGAATATCGCCCAATAGGTGGCGCTGCTATGCTGCATTTTGCACTATTTCCTCAATAGCTCTATCTCAAGAACTAATGCACGATTTTTCATCAAACTTCAGATTCAAGTACACCTTGATAAATGTTGATACTGATTATGTGGTTGTGTAAATCGCTCAACAGGTGATGCTGTTATGCTGCATTTGTCATGATTTGCGCAATAGCTCTATCTTAGGAACTAATGCACGGATTTTCCCCAAACTTCATATTCAGTTAGACATTGACATATGTTGATGATAATTAGGTTCTGGTGTAAATCACCCAATAGGTGGCGCTGCTATGCTGCATTTTGATGGATTTACACGATTTCATGGACAGTAATATCTCAAGAACTAATGCACGGAATTTCATCTTTTTAGAATCCTCATGATGAGCATAGATGCACTGTGATAATGAATTTTGAAGTATTGACAAATATGAGATAGAAGAAAGTTTTGTGATGGCACAACATACTAGTTTTTGTTGCTTTCAAATAACTTCAGAAAAGATATATTACTTTTGCTTTTAAAAGTAAATTGGTAAATACTTGTAAGTTTATAAATTTTTGATGATAAAGCCCTATTTTTTAACCAAAAAATATTTTTTAATTCTCTGTTCTACTATACACAGAGTCTGTTTTCATAAACAATTTAATTTGGATTTCTTTTAAGCACATGATTTCATAGGATGTAGTTTTGCGAAAAATAAATTTGTTTTCATTAATATGGAAATATTATTCCAAAACTTTAACTAAGTTTTTTTTATTGTGTGTGTGTGTGATTTTCTTTAATAAAATGAGGGGGGGGGGGCTTAAACCTTAAATTTCAGACGTCAATTCGATGAGGTGATAATTTGTGCAGTTGCCTCCAATTGTTGAAATCAGATTGGTTGAAATGGAGTCGTGAATTATTTAAAAATATAATGAATAATCGTATCAACTTCAACAATATCTATATTATACAAACAAACCCGTGCGTAACGCTGACGTCACTTTTATGCTGGCAACAGCAAACGATTAAATTTTTGCATTTATTTTAGTTTTTGAAAGTTTTAAACATCGCACATTTTCAATTTTTACACCCGTCGAATAGGAAAAAATTGTAATTTCAAATGCAATTTGTTTGAAAATTGTATCACAATTGACTCATTTTTTATGGTTTTTAAATAATTTTCAAGTATGATTTTTTTTTTATATCACTATCGCCTGTAGACAGGCGATTACGAAAAATAATTCCAATCTATTTGCACTTTATGTAATATAAATAGTTTAGCATTTATTTCCGGCTTGTATGCCAAAACGAAATTAAAACTTCATCAATGAACAAATAAAATATAAATAAAACACAGATTTAAGTAAATTTAATGTAATCGAACTACTTTCTTAAACCACTAAAATGATCATAATCAAATATCGCTACTGCAAATAGCAATCTTTGTCGATTTCTTCGGCTATTAAGTCCGGGTGCGAGGACAATACGAATGTATCACATTAAATAAATTTCGAAATTTTATTTAAATGCAAAATTGCTATTTTTCATGCAAAAATGATTTTCGTATTGTTAGTGTATAATCTAAAAAATATATATTTAATGTAAAAAGTCTATTAGTTTTCAATTTTTTTAAAATTATGATTTTCACCTATATTTTGTACCACGGGAAGCACAGTTGTATGGGGCATTCTCACAATCTTTTGACTTTTATGTCCCTGAATAATAATTTTTATTTTAATAGATATTCCTGTTTTTTTTTCATACTAGGGGGTTCGGCTCCCTACGAGCTACGCTCGCCAACCCCCGTTCAGACAGCGCAGTCTCTAAAAGCACGTTAATTTGATTGGCTTTAAAAAGATTTTGAAAGATTGAATCATAATTTAAAAATCAGTGGCGATCTCCCTATAAAAGGGTTTCTATTCATTTTTCTTCGATTGGAGAATTTTAAGGGAAAATCAGCTGCTGTTAAAAGATACAATGGCTGTTTTCGTCTTTGATTAAATAAAATCAGTTAAACATTTCAAAATAAGCTAATATAATAAGTAAATCTGCATCAAGATGCAAATATATTTTACAAATACCAATGCCTTCTTTTGACGGAAACGACACAGAAGGTTAACGAATCTTAACTAAATCATTTAAGCAATTCTTTTATTTTCTGCTTCACAGATTTTTCTCTTTCAAATCATATTTTTTGTTGATGACACTTCATTTTCAGCTTGTAATCTTTATTATTTTTATTACATTACTAAATAATCGCTCGAAAACAGTCTAAACGCGTTCAATAAAATTAATATTAATCTTATTAATATAATCTCAAAATATCAAATTAATGTCTCGCACAATTTTTAAATTTAAACTGTTTTGCAAGATTACTTTTTATTCATTTTATGTAATAAGTGTAATGTGACGTAAATGTGTGGTAATTTCTCCTACTTAAGACTTCTAACGCATGTTAATGAATTTATCATTTTACAATATCCTTATAAAATTCACGTGTAAATATAGTTTTTATGAAGTAATTTTCAATAAGTTCCTGCTTTTCATATTTAATTCTAATTTGAAAGTTTTTTTTCTGTTAATAATAGTCACGTGTAAATAAATTTTTTATTTGAAGCAAACATTATTATTTGCGCTGTTTATACAGTGGCAACAGTTTAAATTAATACCATTTCCTAAAGTAAGTAAAAAATATCTCTCGAAATGCTGAAAATTTGAATTTAAAATAGAAGTAAAACCTCAAAAAATGAGTCAAATCAAAAATGTGAATGCAGTCTGCACACCGGGAACTTCTAACGTATGAAATGATCTAAAAATGAATTGTTTTGCCAGGTATAGTTTTTGCTACTATAAAACTTTTTTAATGGAACGATTTTGTCCAACTTTAGCATTAAATATCTCTTAAAATAATTATTCGATTTGAAAACTGTCTTCATCAGCGTGTTTATCAAACATTTCTCTATAATACCACCGATTTTCATATTTTTGTATGCATTATTTTCTTAATATTAACGGAGAAAGACCTCCGGTCACAAAAAATTCAAAACCGGCGGCAGCGGTGACAGCGTAAGTTACTTTTTTTTTTTATAATAGAGAGATACTGGGGAACATCCCATTGCATGACTGCATAACAATATTAACGAGATAAATAAGTTTTGGACAATCTTGGGGGTCCAAATACCAGGAAAACTCCTATACCGTTACGTACCCCTGATGCTGATTTTTAAGTTTGGAGCTGTCTGTATAAAATTGTTTCAATAAATGTAATTCGATGTCATTTTTTTCCGAAACTGGGACAATTGTTTTATATAAATAGGTAGCAAAAAATGAACCTGCACACATTTTTACGGTTGATATTATTTTTTGAACTCTGTCCCTGGGTTTTAGATTCCTTACCGTCACTCTTGCTAAACTTATACAGAAAATCACTTCAGATGCAGCCACAGAATTTTCTTAAGTTTTTTCTCATGCAGAAGTATGCTAGAGAAAGAATGTCTAAAATTCTTTGACAGGAAATTGACTGCAGAATTTAAATCAGCATTTAAATATCCATTTCAAGCATCGTAGCTTTATGGGTAGTCTTACCGTCCTCAAGGTTTATTCCTGCACTTTTTGAGGTAAATTAATTTTTTATTTATTTATTTAATCCAATGTAAATAACTGTTTCTAAAAATCAATGAACATTGCGGCTATCACTGAGTCTTAACATGATTTGCCTAAAAATAGTGGTAATTTACCTTACCGTAATACCCTTACTATCCCTTTTTTTTCCATTACCGTCCCTTTTTTCCTATACCAACCCCTTTTTTTTTCCTTCCGTCCCTTCTTTAACACCCCTTTAAGACAATGTTATACCAAAATTTTGTATTAAAAATACTACATTGTTATTATTTCTTATTTGAATGTCCTTAGGGTACTATGCAAATTCATTATAAGTAAAAATTTAGAAGAAAATAGAAAATTATAGTGGTAAAATGGTAAGGAAAATTAAACTCGCAAATTAAACTTAAACCTCAGTTAAATAAAAATAAAAAAAAAAATTCGCTGCTGACCCTTTTTTCTTTATTTTGAATCATTAAGGCATTCGTGTATCAGATTAAAATGTCATTTTAGCAAGTCTAATTTCACCAGATTTTTATTCCCGAAAGTCAAAAGATTGTGAGAATGTCCCATATCCCCTTATTTTGATAAATGTATATTGATGCAAAATTCTGAAATAACAGAAGAGCTAGAAATGGAAAAGCACATATTAATATACAAAGTGCTTTCTAATATATAATATATATAAATAATATATAATATATAATATAATAATATATAATATAATATATAATATAAATAATATATATATAATATATAATATAAATAATATATAATATATAAATACCATGCTTTCTAATTTCTATGCATTAAATTTAAAAGATATGATTTCCTTCTGTCACAATAACGATTTGTGATTTATTAGATTTTAAATTTTTATAATTTAAGCTGGATACGAAAGGAAATAGTGGAAGAAACGAAGATAGTGAAAACTTTAGGTAATGCTAGGGATACATAAAAAATTAAGTTTATAAAAGAGCTTCAAATAGAATTATTGTCGAAAAGATCAACTTTAATTTACTCTAAAAATACAGTTTAATTTGTGATTTGTATAAATATGAAGAAAGTGATGACATTTTGTTTATTTTTTTAATCATTTTGTAAACTCATTTTTTGAAATTTATAAACTACTTTTTTTATTGATGTCAAAATCATAAAATATATATATTATTTTTCCAGCTTGTGGGGCTAATTCAACTTATTGTCCTGATGGACATCAAGTGATTGATTCTTTAAACTTTGAAGAGGTGAGTTTTTAATGATGAATTTGAATAATTTTTTTTAAATATTGTATATAGTATTTTTTAATAAAGTTGAGGGGAATAAATGTTTGAAAATTGCAATAGTAAAAATTAATTTGATACTATATTTATCCATTCAAAAGAAGGACAATGTTTACATTTTTCATTTCAATTTCAGTAGGTGGAATTAGAAAATATAGGTTGAAGTTTCGTCATTGAGAGCATAATGATTTCATGAAAAAACATAAATAGGAGAAAATTAATTTTAATATTGCAATTCTAAATCATTGAAAGGGAAATTAATTCAGTAAAATTCCTTTTTAGCCTATTTTTAATTGTCTCACCAGTGGCTGAGAGGTTCTGCTCTCGAAACTGGTAGACGGGAAGTGCTGGGTTCGATCCCAATCGCGCCCGTCGTCCTAATCGTTCGGAGTTTTCGTGGTTTTCTTCGAGCCATGGATTTCCATGCGTTAATACGGGTTAGGTTCCCTTAGAAAGACCCCCACGAAGGGGCACTCCTCCTCGGGCCTATATCCCTAGTGTAGATAATCGGCCGTCACAAATCAACCAACCTATTTTTAATTATCGAATGTTTATATGGGTCATTTTCAAAATATGACCATATTTCGGAATAGCAAAATCAAATTTTTAGAAATAATCAGAATGTTTTAATATTTTGTAAATAATTACCTTACCTCAAAAACATTCATATACAACCATCAGCAGAGACAAAAATTACTAATTTAACATTTTTAAACTAATTTTTAAATTTTAATTAACTTGGTAATGAGATAAGTGAGCACGGTAATGACAAATTAAGCAAAATACTTTTTTCACAGGCATAAATGGATTAATAAATAAAAGTTCATTTAATTATCAATTAGAAGTGGGTACGGTAATGACGTACAAAGAAATATTCACCAAAACATTCAAAGTCTTTGCTTGTTTTATTGAAACTATAAACTATTTACTCTATTCACCTAAACCTGATAACAAGTTGATTTTTAAGGAGTATTTTTGCCTTGATAAAAAGGCATGTGCTGCCCTCTAAAAAATTCAAGATGACTTTTTATAAGAAACCTGGCAATGACACTCTTTCTTGGGATACGGTTTAAAATAATTATTAAGAATTATAGATAAGTTTAATTAATGAAAATAAATATTTTTTAATTAGTAGCATCTTAATAAATAAAAATGTATTAAAAAATTATAACATTTTGTTTTAAATAGAACTTAGTCAAATCTTTACCTGATAAATTGCTTGTTGGGACAACCTACGGTAATGACATTTTCACTACAAAAGAATATATTTCTTATTTTTAATTTTTTTATAAATAATAATAATCTGTAAATTAACATAAAAAAACATGATAGTTAAAATGCAATAATTAAAATTATAATATTTAACTATTTTTCTGTGCAGATGTGAAAGGCCAGTAAAACACGACACTTTTTGAAAATCCCCCATATGTGAGACTACTTCAAGAGAATGTTCAACGGACGTTCAACTTCTAAATTCATTTTAAGCAAAAAATTGGAAAATTGAGATTTTCGCCATTTTGCACAAAATGAATATATTACAGAGTCCCCTTAAAAAGCTTTTGTGCTCACTACTTCTTAAATCTTTAAAGATGTATGTTAGTTATCAGTTATTTATTTTATGAGATTAAAAAAAAAAAAAGAACTTACGTTGTTTTTGCAGAGAACGGGATTTAATGTTCTACAAATGAATAAAAAAAATATGGATATTTTACAAAATAGAAGTAAATCATGTACATCTGAAGATCTTCACGGACCCGGGCTTGGCCCAAGTGACATACCCGACCCGGCAGAAGGAAGACAATGTTTTTAACAGATTGGGCTGGGCCGGCAAAAAAAAAAAAAAAAACGGGCCAGGCCGGGCCGACAAAAAAATTAAACGTCCCAGCCGGGAAGATTAAAAAAATACGCAGGGCGACCGATCCGATATAAAAATTTAACCTTTTATTTACGGAATTATTTATCAAGAAATTGCTTCACCGCAATAATTATCTTCTTTAATATCTGAAGATATACTGGAATTTTTAAATAATAATAATATGAAATTTAGATAGGTTTTTTTTTTTCATTAAAGCGCATTAAATAAATCGATAGTTACAATTTTTTTTTTTTTTTGTAAAATATTAGCAAAAATAATCAGATTAATTAACCAAAAATACGCTTATAGCAATATCACGATTCTTATAAAAGCAGTGTATTTAAATGTATTACGTTCTTCTGTATAAATGGAAAGGCTTTTTCAGTTAAAAATGTTTCAGATAACTTTTTTTTTTTTTAAGAAAAGCTATACCTATGTAAATGACTAAGAAAATTACCACTTTTTGGAAATATTTAGCTTCGACTGTTTCTCTACACTTTTTTAATTTGATCCCGCAATTGGATTTTAACTGATTTATTGCATTTTTATATATTTTTTTATACATGTTTGTTTTATCATGATGCAAAATCTGCAATAAACAGTGGCATAAAAAGTTAAGATTATTTTTCAAAAACTGATACTATACCAGGAAATATATAAAAAAATCTTCTGTCTATTTAAATATGTATATGTATGGTTCTGGCAAAATGCTAATTCTTTGATCGCAACTGAATGAAAAACATATTTTCCTCAAGTATTAATTCTATTCTAGTGTTATTAAAAGATTTCATGGACCCAACAATAATCTCTTCTTCACCATTGTCATCATTTATGCATATTTTCTGTACACAAGTGGTGTACAGTACATATAGAGTTGAGTTTTGAATTCCTTCCATTAATGACACATGGACAAACTTTCCTGACAAATTTTCATTTGTTGGCTTTTTTAACAGAATAATATGTAATTGTATTGTACTTTGGACCTGTTCAAGGTACGGCACTATTGCTAGATTCAAGGTACAAAGCTTGGTGACTTTGAAAATTAATGACTTTTTACCATTTTCTACTTAGTCTTAACCCTTTCAGGGGCAATTTATTTGTGTTCATAAAATGTTGAAATAATTTATTGACACCAGTATTTACAAGTGAATTTATTTGTAAACAAGTAAAAGCATATTTTCGCGCACTTAATATAGGTGAAATTTTCATTATAAAATTCCGGTGGCAATTAGGGATTAAAATTATGTGATGCCGTAACGGCGTCACCGCCCTTCAAGGGGTTAACATGATTTGAAACTGCTGTTCATAATGCACTATACGGCGATTCCGTGCAGAGTGTCACACACGTAACGCAGGCTTTAATTTGCATTTATTCAATTATTTATTAAATTTTAATGCTAATTCTGATTTTAAGTGGTATGGTAAATAAGTTATTAGCATATTTTTAAATTTAAATGTGGGGCAATAAAACTCACAGAAGTATATCATTTAATTTCATTACTCAAAATGTGCTTTCTTTCTACTTCAGAAAAAAGCACATTTTGAGTACTGAAATTAAATGATATACTTCTGTGAGTTTTATTGCCACACATTTAAATTTAAAAATAGGGTAATAACTTATTTACCATACCACTTAAAATCAGAATTAGCATTAAAATTTAATAAATAATTGAATAAATGCAAATTAAAGCCTGCGTTACGTGTGTGACACTCTCCACAGAATCGCCCTATAAACACTCTTTTATGTATAACTTTGAATTTAAAACAAATAACTGTTGATAAAGAGATATAATGAAAGTTGCAGCTTTAAAAAAAATTGCCTTTTGATGATCAAACGTTTTTTAAGAATTGTTTGCAACCTATGCTGACTATATTAAAGAGACCAACTGCTGAGTGACATCCAGTGGTATATCTCAAAACTACAATGATTAACTTTATGCAGATCCAATAGATAGAGCCAAAAACTTTGTAGGTCTAAGGTACAGTCGTGGAAAAAAAAAGTAAACACCCCCTACTAACTCCTCAACAAATTATCGTAGAAGAAAGTTACTGGTACCGAACGATTGGAAATAAAGTCTACTTTTAAATGATGTATATAAAATTCGTCTAGGGGGCCATATACATATTAAAACGAATCCAAACTTCATTTTTTTCAATGACAAAAACTATGCTCAAACTATGCCTAGATATCAAATTTCAAGTCATTTGAATGATAAGTTTTTGAATTATAAACATTTAAAATTTAGTGCTTCTAATGTTAAATTACATTTTCATATTTTTATTTATATCTCCAGAAATTATGCTCCTAATGTGCTAATTTTTTGTGTAGCAATAATACTAATATACTCAAACATAAATACGCCGAATTTGGAATTTTTATAATTTTATGGTATGAATTATGAATTATGAAATTAATAATCGAAAAAATTATGAATTGCAGCCTATAATTTTTTTGATGGATTTAGATTTATTAAGTCCTGCTTTAAGGAAATCCAAAATTTCACATTTTTCTTCCAAGTAGTTTTCAAATGATGCTTAAAAAACGGCAAAATGATGGTTTAAGGGCCGTCTATAATAGAAGTGACTAGATATTTTGAAATTTCTTCTGCTGTCCTGTTATCTAACAGGCTTTATAAGGTGCCTTGATCAAGAAGGCGGCTCTCTCGGTTAACAATCGAGTAACGAACTTCAATTTGGATACAGCCCTTAAAATACGCTCGTTTTAAAATAATTAATTTCTCAGAAACTTATGGTACGAATTGCATAAAAATTCATTTTTAGGCTAATTGAAGGGTGCAGAGTTCATTTATGCTGTCAGAATTGTGTACTGCTATTGAAAAAAACAAAGTTATGGTTCGTTTTAATAGGTAGATGGCCCCCTAAGCAAATTTTATCTATATCATTTAAAAGTAGACTTTATTTCCAGTCGTTCGGTACCAGTCACTTTCTTCTACGATAATTTGTTAAGGAGTTAGTAGGGGGTGTTTACTTTTTTTTTTCCACGACTGTACATATACGTTCAAGGTACAACCCTTTTCTCTACTTTATTCAGGTCTAATTATGTATATTTTTCCCTTTTCATTGATCTTCAACAGCTTGTAGTAAAATCACACTAGATCTTACCGGGTGTCCCAAAAATGACTGATGGATTTTAAAATTCCATAACTTGCAAACGGTGACAGATATTAAAAAAATTCTTGCAGGAGTGTTATGTAAGATGTCAGGAGTTTTTATGCTGCGATTCTCGGTTTTACTTACAAATAGCGTCGATAGAGGGCGCTGCAAGCAATAGCCGCTCAATCCAGACTCGATTTTTCGGCCTCTCTCTTCTTCCATGTGAAAAAAGGAGATTAAAATGCATTGAATGGACACCAAAGTACCAAAAAGCGGGTCTGGACTAAGCACCTATTGCTCTCAGCGCCCTCTATTGTTTGAAATTCGAACTAAAATCAAGAATCACAGTACAAAAACTCCTGACATCCTACATAACACTCCTGCAAGATTTTTTAAAATATCTGTCACCATTTGAAAGTTATTGAATTTTACAATCCATCAGCCATTTTTGGGACACCCGGTAAGGGTTTTATATCAATATGTAATGTAATAAATAGATCGTATATAACACAATTTTTTTTCATGAAATAATCTCTAAATTAATTGCTCCAAAAAATGTGATGTCACACGCGGTGGGGAAGGTCTCACTCGAGTGTAGCAACCTCTTTGTTACATAGGCAGAGGGAGGGCTAAAAAAAACTACAAAATTTGCGTGACGTCATGAAGGGTTAACCCGTAGTTTTTTTTTTTTTTTTTTTGACATGACCGATTCATTTATGTAGTGTACACTATATGGCCAAAGGTGACCGGCCACTTGCGATTTTGGACGTTTAGTTAAATATCTAGAAAAATACATGAGGAATTAATCTGAAACTCCAGGTACGTAAACAGTATGGTATAGGTCATCTATTTCTGCGAAGATTTTTTTCTCGAAACCCCATAGGGGACCGTCAACAAATTGAAAAAGAACGAATATCTTTTGAATAGCCCTGTCAAAACTAATGTAGCAAAAGCTTTCAAACTGTAGATTATGATTAAGTGCCTTACTGTAATAAACTGTGTTCATTTGTATGATAATAGCGTGTATACTCGTAGAGAAATTAAAGTTTTTATAAAAAGAGTCCCAAATTTTACCAAGTTTTTGGCTTATAATTTGTAGAGTTCTTAATGTAAAAAAAAATTTATTTTCATAAAATATGACAAACAACATTGTACACAATACTCTGCAATCAGAATTAAAAAAAAATAATAATAAAAATTGGATGAAAAATGAGCAGGTTTACTAAAAACTGTTTCACTGCGCATGCACGAATGTAATCAAAATATAATTTGCATAATGTATTCGCTAAATGTATAGAGCAATTTGTGTGAAAGTCTCAAAAACATAGTTTGAGAAGTCTGAAAATTATCGTTGATAGAATAAGCTCAAAATTCATTATTCCCAAAAGGAAGCAAAAGATGAGGGGCTGTATCCAAATACAGAAGTGCGTGCAATATTGTGTATGCTATATCAGCATTAATCAATGGATTGCAGGGCATTGTGTACAATGTTGTTTGTCATATTTTCAGAAAATAACTTTTTTTTTTATATTAAGAACTCTGCAAATAAAAAGCAAAAAACTTGGCAAAATTTGAGACTGTTTTTATGAAAACCTTAATTTCTCTTCGAGTATACATGCTATCCTCATAAACATGAACAAAAATTATTAAAATAAACCACTTAATCATAATCTAGAGTTTGAACGCTTTTGCTACATTAGTTTTGACAGGGTTATCCAAAAGATATTCGTTCTTTTTCAATTTGTTGGCGGTCCCCTATGAGGTTTCGGAAAAAAATCTTCACGGAAGTAGATGACCTGTACTATTCTGTTTACACACCTGGAGTTTCAGGTTAATTCCTCATGTATTTCTCTAAATACAGTGCAACCTCGATTATCCGAGCTAATTGGAACCGTTAGTACCTTGGATATCGGAAATCTCGGTTAATAGAAACTGTGTGTAAAAACTTGCAGTGCTTGCGAATTTAACATCTCTTAAAATAAAAAACAATAGAACTTAACACACAGCTTAAGAAATTTTAAAAGGAAATTAACTGTTTGTAGTAAATTGAAAAAAGTAAATTGAAAAATTTACGAAAGTTCACACGGCCACTGGAAACAAAGCATTGTTCGCTGTTGACTTTTCAGGGTCCAATGTTTCTAGGGTGTTCAGTGCTTTTGAGAACAGAAGAGCCTGTATAGCACGGACAGTGAACTAAAAAGTGTGGTCTTTTTTAAGGCTCATTCACAAAAAAAAAATAAATAAATAAATAATAATAATCATAATAATCATAATAATCAAACTTCCTTATCGGTTCGGTTAACAGAAACCTCGATTAATCGAAGCTCGGTCAATCGAGGTTCTACTGTATTTAACAAAACGTCTAAAACCGCAAGTGGCCGGTCACCTTTGGCCATATAGTGTATAAATTAGTTCTTTCAAAATATGTGATCAATGGATAAGAAGTATCATGCTTTGTTTACTTTCAGGACTTTTTCCTAAGAGATGTCGGACTTACTGCAGTGCTGCTAGTATTCTTTCGCATCCTAGCATTCCTCGCTCTACTCATCAGATCCAGTCGAAGAACGTAAATCTGAAGTTGCAACTCACAGCTTTCAAATGAATGAGTACTTCTGCATTTTGTTTGCAAATAGTTTTGTAGCATGTTAATAGACATATTCTTCTAAAGAATGGAAAGAGCAGTATAAGCTCGTGAAGCATACTATATATTATACACTTTGTTACGTTGATGTTTAAATAATTATTTGCGTTGTTTTAAAAATTTTAGTGGCGTTATCAGATGATGTATATATCTATAAAGATATGAACTTGTAAGACTGAGCATATTATTATTGTATTCATGTACATGAAAATCATCATTTGTATCAAGTAAATCTAAAAAATATATATTTATATATCATTTTTAGCCTAATAAAGTTTATAAAGTTCTTTAAAATGACCTTTTTATTTTCATATTGTTCCAAAACATTAACCACACAATGTGATAAATAAAATTCAGAAAATACATTATAATTTCGCAATAATAAAATAATAGCATTACATATTGAAGTTTGAGCAATTAAAATAACATTAAGTTCGTTTATTTTCAAGTACTTTTCATCCCTTTTTTAGAATCCTAAAGAACCTTTCTGTTTGGTTTAAAATGTTCTTGAAAAATATTCCAGACATTTAAGTGATTTCATGTGCCCTTATTAAAAAGTTACTCTTTTTTTTTTCCTTCCGATAATTTAAGACCGCGCTGCTAATAAATAAATTTTTACCGACAAAGTTTTTTTTTTTTTTTAACCATTTGGAAAAATGGTTATTGTCCTCGACAGGGTAGGAAATCAAAAGCATATCTGAAGCGTTTTATTGGTTTAATCCGCATTTTATTCGTTTTCTGATGGGTCTATACACTAACCTTTACTTTCAACAGAGATGGATACTTCTGTTGCCACTATGATAAAAAAGTAATAAAAACTACAAAAAAAAATGAATAACTCAGAAACAAATTGAGATAGGAGCTTTCAAACAAATTGCATTTAAAAGTACATTTTTTTTCTTGATACGACGGTGTAAAAAGTAATAGTGCGGGAGGTTTAGAAGTTTAAGAATGAAATTTCATTTAAAATGGGTCGATGGAAAAGCCTTTTCCCGAACAGCCAATGAAATGCTTGGATAATACGTAATTTTCAGGTGGATAATACATAAGTTTCAGGTGGATAATAAGTAAGTTTTTTAAGAAATTTGACGGGTCGCAGGCGATTTTTGTCGCTTGCAATTTTTACGTGTAATAACACTATTAATGTTTAATCCATGGCGTACGTAATGTAGGATCAACTCCGTGAGATTTTTTATGTCTTAAATTTTAGTCTTCGAAAAAATCATTTTCCAAATGGTTGTTGTAATTTGCTAAATTGCTTTTTTTATTTATTTTATTTTTATTTTTTGTCAGTATGTACATTTAGCGTCGTCATCAGAAGAAAAATATAGACTCAATACTACAAATCTATACTAAAAAGTAGTAGTCTATGTCATAACGATGGGGGTCAACGACTTGTCCTATCGCTTTCGTGTTCATCGCTCATACATTCATTTCTAAATATAACATAATTTCAATTTTTAAATCATCCATTAACACGTAGAAGCACAAGTTCTTTGCGCATGATAAAGAATGACTAGGTTCTTTTGAAAGGCCTTGCGCATTTCTGCATTTTTAAATACAGTTTATAATAACTCCCTGTTTTACCAGAAAACATTCATTTATATTTTTTCAAAATTCGGAAGATGTTATGAAACACGGATTCATAAAATGGCATTCTTCAAGCTTTTTGATAGGAATTAAGTCAATGCGAAGAAAATAAGTCACACAAATATTCTTTAAAATACATTTTTATAGCAGACAATGTTCTTGGCATAGCCTTTATTTTAATGACAATTTTTTTCTCAGTTGTTTTGAGAAAGTGGCAACAAGATGGAGAAGCAGTATGCCATGGAGGAAAGAGATAGATGGAGATGCAGTAAGATGGCTGGGGCTGACGCCAAAAAAGTAACCCTAAAATCCGCTACAGTAGGCCCAAACACAAGTACGTTCTTTCACGAAAAAAAAGGAGAAAACTTTTAATAATACAGTTTTTAATTCATAATACAATGGAATGTTGCTTTAGAATGCTTAAATATAAGCAGATCACTTTCATTTAGAGAAAAAATGCACGGGTGATGCCAAATAATTCGGTCCCTGTTCCAGTTGCTTGTTTTGTTTGGTCCTTCTGTGGATATTTAAATTTGAGCGATAATGGTTTCATATTTCAAACCTTTTTTACGGCATACATCATCTCCATCTATCTCTTTCCTCCATGAGTATGCCGTAAAAACTGCAATATGAAGGCTGTTACCGCTCAAATTTCAATGCCCTCATTCGGCCCAAACAAGACAAGCACGTGGAACAGGGAACAGGCACTGCATCCTATATAGCTGCACACATTCTCATTTTTAGTCAAAGTTTTAATCATACTTACGGTTAACACGCGGATAGTGAATAACAATTTGCAACGGTAAAAGCAAAAGGAAAGAAATACAGTTTGAATTAACAGGCACGTCAAAGCATGTGCTTTTGTTTGGGCCGAACGTAACGGATTTTAGGGTTACATATTCGGCGTCATCTCCAGTCACCACACTTCATCTCTATTATTTCTCTTTACTCGTGACTATTTTTAAACTATTTCCCCTTTACTTTCTACAGAAATGGAGTATTTCAGTTGCCACCATTACAGAAATGGCATTAAAAACTGTAATAAAATTGAATATCTCAAAAATAAATTGAGATGCAGTTTTTAAACCAATTGCAGTTAAAAGTACATTTGTTTTACCCTATACGATGGTATAAAAAGTTAAAATGGGCGATGTTTAGAAGTTTAAAAAATGGCAGTAGATTATCAGAATTGAACCGTACAATGATATACCTGCTTCGTTTTACGGGGGCTTATGATTAGGTGTAACGTTATATTTTAGTGACGACACTTTAATTGTTGTCTGAAAGAAAGAGCATATCGGGGGCTAAAAAAATTGGGATTGAGAGACACTGTGTTTTGAAATATAAACTACGGTGTGAGCAGACTTATTGCCTATCATTTGCGAAATTTCTACACAGAGAAAGCAGAAGTAAATAAAATGGCTTATTAATAATTTTCCACGTAAAACAAGAAAAAATACCAACACAGTTTCAGGCGCAATTTATTTATTCCCTTCATCAGACAAAGTTGAATTTGTTTTGTTACAAAAACAAGACGGTACGCCAGACCATAGGTAAACATACAAGATTGGACATTTTCATAGAGTATAATGGTAACGCGATGACGATCGCAGCGCCTATAGTGACAAGGGGGAAGAAACTTCTCATCGACAGAATATTGCTGCTATTGAGCTTCTATCTTCATATGACCTTTCTTTAGTAAAATACTTACGATTTCAACAAAACATTTTTCTTTCTTTTCTTCTTTTACTGTGTGTATGTAAATAATGCGTTTGCGATATTAGTAAAAAAAAACAAGTAATATAAAAATTTTGTTTTTAAAGTCAATTCCTACTTGGGTCATCAAAGAAAAATTTAATATAATCCCTTAAGCTAATATTAGTTTTTGTTGCATTAAAATATCTCAATGGGTTGATTTTCTATAAGCAAGTAGGTTTACAATGGAACTCTATGGAAATTTGGCGAAATATTAGAGATATCGCCAAGTTGGCGTCACTTTTGGCGACTCATTTTGGCCACAAAATTGGGCGACATATCGCCAAGTTGGTGACAAACTTGGCGGTATTGGGCGACAGAACAGGGTCCCCCCCTATGGTAACCCCTTATTGAAAATACTTTCATTGATCTTCAATAACCAATGGCCGCCATTTTGTTTCCCATGCAAAACTAAAATTAATTGAAAATTAATTAATTAATTAATAATTGAAAAAACTGTATTAACATCAAATTATCCAGTACAAGTTTAAAAAAATTTATTTCAACTTGTTAGAATGAATAATGAGTATTTTATTAACGATTGAAAATTTGAACAAGATATATAAATATATAAATATATAAATAAATAAATATAGGGAGAGTGTGAACTAATTGTAGGAATTGAATAAGCTAAAAATCTTATCTTAAAAAAAAAATTGAATTTCTTTTACAAAAAAAATAAAACTTTTTAAAATGCAAACGTTTGAATAAAATTTTAAGGGGAAAATAGTTATATTCATGTTGAGTTCAAAATATAGTTCATTTAATTAATTTCATTTATGGTTATCTTTACTCCCCCCCCCCCTTTTTTTTAAACTTATATATTATACAATCTTTGCTAATTTTCATCGCCAAATTTGAATTGTATTACCGTAATGTACATAAAATTACCATGATTACTTATAATATTCTTATAGTATCATGGATATTTTACTTTTCACGTGTTAAATCCATAAATATTTAATTAGATATTTAATTTCGTATCAGATAATTTTATATATATATATACCCACCAAAAACGCGCAAAACCCAATTAAATGCTACATAGATTATAAAGTAGAATTCGGAGATAAAAATTAGCCAAGTACTCACTGTTTTGTGTTACCCGTTACCAGTAATAAAAGCGAAAAAATAATGTTTTGATTTCATATACAGACAAGATTCTGACGGACATATTTAAGATTTAATAAAGTTTTGAAAAAAGAAAAGTTTTTTCCATAATAATAAAAAGACACTTAAATTCCAAAGACACATTCCAACGATCTATTTCAAGAGAATCGTCTGCCTCGAAAAGAATACAATCGAATCAAAGAATAGATGTTAAAAGTATAGAATGGAGCATAAAGGAATTTCACATACATAGGTAAATTTCGGAAGCTTGTTAGTTGTTCCCCTTTGTTACTAGTGACGCTAGTTAACGGTATGTCATTACAGATTTTGCTGTAACTGTCCTATCTTGTTTGTTTATCTACGCGCCAGACTTGCTTATACTTCAAAGGCGTATGCATATTCTATGCCCTGTCTGATGAAGCCAGATATTAAACTAATAGCTGAAAACATTAATGAATAAGAATAAAAGCTATCTTTCTACTTGAGTGGATTTTTTCTCGCTGAAATCATTTGTTTTGGGGATCAACAATGAACTAATAATTTAAAAAATATATATTGTTTGAAAATAGTACCTTTATTTAACTCGATAAACAATTTCTGGCTCATGTTGTTAATATTTTTACCAGAAAATGGTATTTTGTTCAACTTTTATAAACAGTAAAGTCAGATATCTTTAAAAAATAAGATTTCTCATTTTTTTAATTATTATTCATTGAACAACTATTTCTACAAACACTGTCCGCCGTATTGATATGCAGTGAATATACTGGCATCTTGTGGTCCCATACATCTGCTTCCTCTGGTGCATCTATCCATTCCTATATTGCATCTTTCTCCGGGACACTGTAATAACACATAAGAAAACATACTAAAGATTTCTCACAATTGTAAAATAAGGAAGTATTTTATGAATTGCACATTGAACTAAAATATACTCGAGCCTTATAATAGAGCATAAAATATGTATTATGCAACGTAAAGAAATTATGTAGGCGTTGTCGATAATATTATAAAGACAATTTATAATTCATTTTATGTTTTATGTTTGTCTTTTCTTATTTTAAAAACGATCTTGTATGCTTTAAAAAGTTTGTACTTTTACTGTTATAGTGCGCTTCTTTCTGATGCATTCTAAAACAATGGAGATAAGTCTCCTAACTAATAAATGATTCCATAAAAGTAACAAAAACTTAAATACTTTTGTTAAATACACTTTACATGCGTAAAATCCAATTTTAACAGCGTAATGATCCGAAACCAACATTAGAATTTGAAGTCTTGGATATTGTACAACATCCCTTATTCGTTGAAAACATTACTGCAATCTCCAGATACTGAGTTGAAAAATGATTGTTTGATCCGCGGATTATACGCCGGAAATTACGGTAACTCTATTGAGCAGATATTGAAACCTGAAACTACTAAAAACGTGCCCGTTCTATGTCGAATAAGAAAAGAGAAGATATTTTGTAGAAAAGAAGATGTGACGAAATATTAACCTTCTAAATTTTTGTACGCTTTTTCTTTTCTTTTTTTCCATATCAATAATGTCAATGCACGAATATACTTCTGACTGTAAAAAATCACTAGATTAATTTTAACACAATTATTCTAATTGGTAAATAAATCATATCAGATGTAAATTTCCAACTGAGCGAAAAATGTCCGGACCAGGATTCGAAACAGAATATCAATTAGCATAATTGTGTTAAAATTAGACCAATGTCAGAATCTAGTGTAATTACGTATCCAGCGATTTCTGGAGTTCCATTACCTGTGATTTATTCTGTTGAACTGAACCAGGTTTCAGACTAGATGCTATATAGCAATGCTATATATAGATGCTATAATCAATAAGGTTAGCTGGGTGAAAAAGTTCCATCAGATTCGTCCGGGATAGCTCAGATGGTGGAGCACTGGCGGCTTCAGCCAGGAGATCCTTGGTTCGAATCCTGGTCCGGACATTTTTCGCCCAGTTGGAAATGTACATCTGATGTGCAAAAAATGTCAAAAAGATTTATGATCCTTAGGCTAATGTCAGACGAACGTCTTTTTGCACGCTTTTTTCGCTCTTACACCATCCCTATACGTTCGCTAGCATGTGTGGGGATGGTGTAAGAGCGAAAAAAGCGTGCAAAAAGACATTCGTCTGACATAAGCCTTAATAGAGACGTGCGTTATTTAAAATAACAGTATAAATAATGCTATTACTGTGTTGGAATTTGTTATTGCATTAATACGTTACTAGAAAGCTCCTATTAATTAAATAACATCTGATACGGAAGAGCCTACGCTGTCTTGGATTGTCGTGTGTAAAAATTCTGTTCAAAACGCCATCTTTGAGGTAAAGTTTTGAAATATCATTTGACATTATCGAAAAATTCAAAACGCTATTCGATTTCATAACTTCTCAATAAGAGTGCCAGCAAATAGTTTAGTGTTTACAAAGGTTACTAGATTTTTCCGGCATTGCTTTTCTCCGAACGGATGCAATGCTTCTTAATTGGAAAGCTACCTGGAAGTGATTGTATTATGTACAGTATATATTCTTAGAGAGCCGCGTGAAATATTTTTAATACATTATTCTCTATTTCATTCTTTAAAATATTCAAGTTGCTACGGAATTTTACTATGATGTTCAAATAAAATACTATATTCTCTTCCTTAAATGTCCATCCATCACCCAATATTTTCCAAGCAGCACATAAAAAATTTAAATATATAAGGCTTGTTCAAATGAAAGTGAGTCGAAGCGTCGCATGCGAACAGTTTTCAATGTATTTTCGTGAAACAAACGCGATAGTGAAGGTGTATGTACCACGCGTATGCAAGTGCAAACAGATTTGTGATAACTTCATTCGTAAGGACGTTGCATTCAGTTAAAAATGGGTTGTGTGGATGCAACTGCGTCCAAAACGGATCAGAGAACTATAATTAAGTTTTTAATACTGGAAAGGTGTAAGCCGGTGGAGATTCACCGCAGAATGCTGGCTGTGTACGGTGGCACGTGTGTGTCAAAGCCCACGGTGACGAGGTGGGCGAGAATGTTTAGCGACACGGCCGATAGGAGACAGCGGATTTGCCGCGGCCCGGTCAGGGGCACAAAGTTGTGACAGAGAAGCTGATTACGGACATTGACACTGCAATCAAGGGAATTCGACGTCGAAACATTCGTAACGTCGCAAATGAGTTCCACGTTTCCATCGAAATCCATTCGGACCGACATCGTTCTTCGCAAACGGAATTCGTAACCATCCTAAGCGCCTGCCTAAACCCCATGGGGGATTTAAAAAAAAAAAAAACTTTGTAAGCATTTCACTCATTAACCCCTTCGGGACGGGAGCCTTTTACGAGATTTTTAATCTTTTGTCACCGTTTTTTAAAAACAGAAATTTGTGTCTTCTTGAATCATGAAAATGCGCTGATTAAATAAGACAAATTTTACAGTAAAATTTTACTGGTGAGGAAAAACAAGGATTCTGAGCATTTCATGTGGCACGTATACGTGTCGCTCGTCCCCAAGGGGTTATATATTGCAGTTTCTATCTGTGTATCTGTCTCATTTCTGTCCCTACGCATATCTCATGGATACACACCTCGAATCACTTGCATTTGAACACCCCTCATATTATCAGATATATAGGGATAATTGCACAACACGTCACATAGCATTTGATATTTTAACTCATACATTACAAGGACACATAACTCATACATTACAATAAGTATTGCTTTTACGTCACTGTGGCCTAATGCACTGCCACCTGAATACTAGGCCTGAGCGCTGATACAAAAATGGCGGCTGTCGTAGGTGCTTTATTTCAGTGTTTGTCCTTTGAATTTGAATATCAACAATTTCTAACAGTTTTCTCTGTCTTACTTTTTTTTAGATTAAATCAGTTAAGGAAAATTTTTAGAAAATACTGGAAAATTAAGGGAGCCGTACAAACGCTTATAAAAATCTGCCTAAGACAGCCATCAATCTTGTGTCAGTGCTCAGGCCTAGTATTTAGAGGGCGGTGCCTAATGTTAAAAAGTTGTGCCGTACTAACATAGTAGTAAGAGCCCTAAATTTATAATTCTGGGCAAATAATGGGTTGAAAAAAAAACTGAGGATGATTGAAATTGTTCTATATTTTTATAAATAATTATGTGTTAATCACTGTAATCATTCGACTGTTTTAACGATAACCGTTACTTGACCCTATTATTATCTAACTGTATTATTAGTGACATATTATGATCAGAATCAGAATAAAGTTCAATTACGGTTACGTGGCCGTTTTCTTTAAAAACGGTGGAATGATTGAACAGTTTGCTGCAATTTTTACAACAGTATTGGATTAAGTCTTTTACATTCTGTTTCTAAAAGCTCAAACAGACCAATATATTTACTCGATTAGGTGTTTGTTCTCATCTCTAAAATTATTCTCATTGAATCTCCCTTTCCTCTGTTAATGCTCATACCATTAAAATGAACTTCCTTTGGTATTAGGCTAATAAAAAATTATTAATACACATGTTAATTTCAAAAACTATCCTTAATCGTAAAAAAGAATCACATGTGTTTTTACAAGATGAAAAAGTTAAAAAATATGTACAATTCTTCTACGACAAATAAGGTTCAAAATAGCATGGAGTGGTGTGTGTGTGTGTGGGGGGGGGGGGGGGGTCCCTCGCAGACACACGTGATATATATATAATGGTTAATTTAAAAAAAAATAGGGCATTTGATTTATAACTACGTTGCTAATACATATTTTATAATGGATGTTGATTCGATACTTTTATATGTATAATGGTGTAGTTATATTTTTATATTTATCAATTCATATTAAATTTATTCATATTCATTAATATTTAATAAAGTTAACGATTCACTTGTATTTAAATTTTAGCCTACTCAGGACAATATCATTTCTAATAGTATACTATCTTAAATGAGAATAAAATGCATAATGAGTGTATTTGTTATACCTAATGCTATGACAGTATGAATTTTCATTTGGTATTTTTTTTTTCCTCTATCCTTATTAATCTTATTTTATTTTGAACTTAATTGGTGTTCAATGGTTTATTTCTCGGTTTTATGTGTGTGGTAGTCCCAAATTCATATTCTTTAGCTAATTTATGGCTAATATGAAGATGAAACCACACATTTTATTTGTGTAACTTAAGGCATTTGGGACCCGATTTTTCTGTCTAAGTTCTACAAATTTCCATCATTCCATTTCTGTTATTCAATTTCTGCTGTTTTTTACTACGTTTTTTGGAATCTATGTTAAGTGTGTTGGGGGGAACTATATTTGTTAATGTCATTTTATTCATAATTTCACAGTTTTTGTTGATGGTCGGTAATGTTTATTTAATGGTTATATGTATACATATATATACAGTAAAACCTCCCTAAAGCGATCACGTCTAATTCCAATAAAAATGGATCGCTCTGAGAGGTGGTCTCTTCATGGAGGTCCTGTTTAAATCTAGATTTTAATGGTTGGAAAAAGGTAACAATTCATGTTACTAAAATTTATTTTTCACATTAGGGAAAAATATGAAAATTTAAGAATAAAAAAAAAGTTAATTACACAAGTTAATTATTGCAGAGCTTAAAAATTGAATGCATTGATGTGTGCTTTGATTTTATGGTTTTATCTGTTATAACTTTTCGAAGTTCAGTCAATAAATTCAATTTTTTTTTTTTTGGACAGGAACCAATAATGACGATTTCATTAATTTATCTATTTCTTTGAGAGTTTCTTGATAGAATAGGGAAGGGGAGCTTATTGACCGCCATTCTTAAATTTGCCATCCGAGTTCAATTCATTGCCTAAAAAAGCACAAAGTTGTTTAAACACTTAAAAGTTACCAAAATAAAAAAAATTCTAAACTTAGTTTAGAAGTTGGATGAATAATGCGCTCTCCGGAATTATTTTTCTAATAAAATCTTCTTCAAGCGACCAGGTAAAAACGGAATTTGCTTCTTTTTTTTTTTCGAAGAAATGGGTCGCTCCTGGAGAGAGTTCAACTAGGATGGTCTCTGAATGGAGGTAAAATGAGTATCGAGCCTATGGGAATAAATTTCGTTCCTTAAAAAAATGGTCATTCAGGGAGGTTTCACTGTATATGTATATATATATATATAACTTTAACTTTATTTACCTTGTAACAGACTGGACAGCAGTTGCAATAGTCCATGAAATAACCGCATCTGCAGCCTTGATAGAAACACATGCGACGATCGCAGCGGCCGCAATAAGGCATGGACGTGCTCTCAACAGATATAATCCTAAATGAAACAATGACAAAAAAGCATACTAAAGTTTTCAAAAAAAAAATCTTTGTCTTATTTTAAATTTTTAAAGCGCTACGGGAAAATATTTTAATGACCTTTCTTTTAAGTATAAGATATTATGACTTAAGCCTAATGTTTGAAATTTAATGTTAATTAACACACGTATGCCACAAATAGGGAACGATACTTACCAGATTGTCAAAGTCAACAAGCTCACAAAAATAACTTCCAATCCTTTCATATTTTAAAATAGTCTGAAGGGATAAAATAAACATAAATTTTAGACTCTGGTGTCATTAAAGCAAACGTTACAGTATGAAATAGCAATAATAACAAGTAAAAATTAAATTTTAAAAATAAAAAAACTCGACTGCGTAAAAAGCGATTAATTATTTCTCATCCATGTTAAACTATTTTTTTATATTACTTACCTATTTTTTTTTATTATTTACTTGTATGGATGACTTTTAAGTTGTGTTTAATAGTTAGTTCCTATCTATAAACACTGTTTTGATGAAGCCTACAGATGTCTAGGATGGTGAGAGTTGCAGTAAAGCTAGAGATCCTACCTACACAACTTCCAGCTTGTGTAACATTTAAATGGAGCTTCTGGCTGTAAAATAGTCAATGAGGTATCGTCTTCATTTTGAAATACCATCCAATGATGTGCCACTCAATAGGGTGCGTAATTTTTTTTTCATCTCTACCACCATTTTGAATTTATAAAAACAAAACCAAGCCTATAACCATCGGACGGTTAAGACGAATCGATAGAGACCTCATTCATTAAAATCCATCGAGCCGTTGGGATGTTTCGAGGGTATAAAGAAATCCACATACCCAGATACGCGTGAAACACATAACCCTACTTGGCAGTCGGGTAATTAAATAAAAATTAAGATATCGGAAAGCAGGTAACTTTAGTTCTAATTTATGCAAGGGGGAAATGTACTATTTTAATTCGTGGAAGTTTCCTTCTAATTTTATGCTGTTCATCTTAAGGTTTCATAGGCCACGTCCTCGTAAATTTCACGACAAAAGTTATATTTGTCTTAAATAGTTCTAAATACGGCAGCGAAACTGCCTAAAGGCCATTGTTATTCTCCAATTCATTATTTCCCTTCGGAATAAAACATTAAAATTTGCGCGTAGATAAATTAATTATTAATTCAAGTTTTAAAATGTTATTTCTATGATAATGTAATTGGTAATGCGTTATGCTGAGTTATTGTGTTGTTTTAGATAGTCAAACGAAACCTATTTAGTAGATATGTTGCTATTATGGCCTCAAAACTCGAAAAAAAATGGAAGATAATTAATACCTATCTTACAACAATACAGGAGAATCAGTTGAAGATACATTTTTTTTATACTGGTGACGATAAAACTACAAAATGGCGTAAAATATACGTAGAGCTCGAGAGTGAAAAATTGTACAATCTATATATATATTTAAAAAAAAGCGATATACTCCATACAATTTTATAGCCAAATTGTCACAGAGAAAAACAAAAATAGCCATTCGTTGGAAATTATGTCTTTTTTGTCAATGTATGGTTGAAAAAAAAATAAAGTTTGAGTGATTAAGATCCTAGGTATACTGGCTTTTTACTGAAACAAACTTTGACCATTTTTAATGCGAACACCCAATGTTGACAGTATATTTAGATTCTTCAGTAAATTTTACTTTCGGATACTTTCGGACAAGCCTTTAAAAGCTCAAAAACAAGACTTTTTCAACTACTTATTTTAGTTCAACAGTTTAAAAGCCATATAGAAGTATACATTTGCATCAATTTTGAATGGGTGTTTACTGAAATAGAAATTACTTAAAAAGAAAATCAATTAACGATAACGATAAAAAGCTATGTTCTAACATACTGTATGTATTCCATTTACTATTTGCTTTACATGAAACTTTGTAAAATTCCCAAAGTAATGCTTTGTAATATTTTGTATTACTGATTTTTATTTATATTTTGAAATATTAATTATTAAAAAATCATAAATAGAAATATACACATATATATAAGTAAATTCTGGAAAACATATAAAAACATTTGACTTTGATGATCTTTTATATAGATATCAAAGATTTACATAAATTATGTGTTTATTTCTTTAAAAAATACTTTTTTTTTTTCATTTTAGCATTTGTTTGTAAGCGCATGAGAAAAAACGAGGGTGAATGTAGAGGAGACTTTTATAATAGATTTTTTTATATACCAAAATTGTAAAAATTTTATTTTTACCCGACTGAAAAGAAGGGTTATGTGTTTAACGCGTATCTGTGTATGTGGATTTCTTTATACCCTCGAAACATCCCAACGGCTGGATGGATTTTAATGAATGAGGTGTCTATAAATTCGTCTTAACGGCCCGGTGGTTATAGGCTAGGTTTTGTTTCTATAAATTCAAAATGGCGGCCCTAAAATACGAAATGGCGGTAGAGACGAAAAAAAAAATTACGCACCCTATTGAGTGGCCTATCATTGGATAGGTCTTTCAAAATGAAGACGATGTTTCATTGACTATTTTACAGTCAGAAGCTACGTTAAAATATTATACAACCTGGAAGTTGTGTAGGTAGGATCTCTAGCTTGACTGCAACTCTAACCATCATAGACATCTATAGACCTCATCAAAACAGTCTTTATAGATAGGGACTAACAATTAAGCACAAGTTAAAAGCCATCAATACAAGTAAATAAAAAAATAAGTAAGTAATATAAACAAGTAATATAAAAAAATATTTTAAGTCAATTCCTACTTAGGTCAATAAGAGAATTTTTTTCTCCCATTCTTCTTTCCTCTGGAGTGGTGCTTAAAAGTGCCTTGATCAAGAAGAAGGCTCTCTCGATTATTGAAAATTAATTAATTTAATTTAATTAATGAATTAATATTTGAAAAAAACTGGATTAATATCAAGTGTCATCCACAACAAGTTTTAAAAAATTTATTTGAGCTTGATTGGATGAATAATAAGTATTTTATTAACGATTGAAAATTTGAACAAGATATATTTAGCGAGAGTGTGAGCTAATAGTAAGAATTGAAAAAAAAATAGTTTCACATTGATGAGAAATAATTAATTAGTTCGCTTTTTACGCAGTCGGGTTTTTTGATTTTTTAAATTTAATTGTTTATTCTATATACATTTTTCAACGCGTACACCAATTTTCCAACATATTGGAAGATTTTTTGTTCTTTCAAAATAAAAAGAATTTGGACGCATATTGAGCAAACTGAAAAAAAAAAGAAAAAAAAAAAAAAAAAGATTTCTTTATCTGTTGATAATCATCCTCCATCTATCGCTTCTTTGAGGAAATTCAAACAAATGCTGGTCAAATATTTTCCAATAAACTTTTTGTATTATTATACCTACTGTGGGAAGTCTTCCATTGTCCCTTAGATCCTTAAAATAAGAACATTTGGATCAGAATGAAGCGTTTTTAGGTCTGGTGTTCTGCTTTAATCTTTCCAAAAAATTCACAGTACAATACTTCAATCTATGTACATTTTGTATAAATGAGAAACATTTATAAATATATGTATCTGCTTATAGCGTATTTATGACTACAGCATTGGATAGTTATTTATTCATTTTCTATTGTTAATTTGAATCTAGCAATCTACAGTAAGGGGGATTATAGAATATAGAGGCACGAGTCTTCAAACTTATCTTGTTTTGAAAAATCATGAGCCACTTGTACTAATGATTCGAGTTTACGCTCATGAGCAAAACGTGACACGCACATATGTTTTTGTGAATTAATTGCACCCATTCTGAAAGCAGTGTTTTTGTAATCTCCCTTTTATATTTAACCATTACAAAATCGTACCACTTAACAGTTACAAAATCGGGTACTTTTCGGTTAGCCGGGCGCCAATGTTATATGATGAATTGTAATATTATATAATGGTTATATATATATTAATTCTAGACTTCCATCAATACTTAATTTAAATTCAATTATAAAGCAATTTACATATGATATCGATTTGTTTATATATAAAATTTCTATATATTACAATAAACCTATTGCATATTTTAATCAATGGAAAATATTGGTTATTGAAAAGTTAACTTAGGGAAAATGTATCTAATCTTGTTAAAGTCAATACCAAACACATTTTCCAACAAATTAATAATATTCAAAGAGACTATGTAATCACATATATTGACAAACCCCAAATAATTATGCAATCATATGCAAATCTTATTATCACCATCTTCTTACATCTTGTATTTCATCAAATAATTCTTTCCAAAAAACTAATGATGATATTATAGTTAACAATCGTAAAATTATCGCTTATTATAAACTACTAAATATTATTCCTACTAACTTTAACTATCCATATTTAGTGCTCATTCCTAAATTTCATAAAGCACCAATCATGCAATGGGATGTTTTCCAGTATAAGAAATAATAATGAAAACAAACAAAAAAAAAAAAACACTATAAAATGTACTAAAATAAAAATTATTATTCAGGGACTTAAAAGTCAAAATTATATGAGAATGCCTCATATATCAATTTCATGGCAATCTGTCTATATTTACGCGAGTTAGGCAGGTCGCACACTGAGGCAAATCTAAATGCGAGAGGAGGGAAATGAAGTGCGAGTTAGGAGAAAAACAGGTCCAAACAAAGAAGAAAGCTGTTTCAAACACTTCATTGTTCAAATGCTGTTTTCATGTGCAAAGGCATGGGGTGGAAAGTTTGAGTTCTTAAAAAATCTTGTGTTCTCATTTGTTATCCAAAATTAAAACAGTTTTGCAATCACAGAGGAAATATGAACGCTTGAGATGTCAGTCAATGTAAATGTGAATCGGACGAAAATTACAAATGCTTTTATAACTTTAATTGGGAGTCTCATAGGAGGATAATAATGCAAATCTAAAGATGATTTTATACATTATTTTAACAAGATTTTAGTTCTATTTTACACAAAATGGCTATTGGTAAGACAAATTAACACAGATAGGTGTTAAACGTAACATAGTAAGATATACAACTTAAAAAAGGTTGTTTTTTTTATTTTTAAAAAAGCTGGTCAATCTGGCCTTATTTTTATTATTTTTTTTAAGCCAGCTTTCTTGCAGCCCAAGTTATAGTTAATATATAAATAAATAAATAAATAAATAGTGCGAAACTGATTAAGATTAGAACTTGTTTTAAACATGTTTAAGTTTTAAAAGTAGCAATTTTCTACTTTACATGTATAATAAAAGTATTTATTTTCTGATAATATAAATGCATAATCATGAAAATTTAAATCTTAAATCCCTTTTCATTATATCTTTCCCTAAAAGACAAAACTTTAAATAAAAATTTGACACACGGCACGATTTTTGGCAATTTTAGTGCGAAATACATCTTAGAATAATTTTCAATATAGTACAAAACTTACCACTCAGCCACAAAATAAATGTTATAAAAGTGAATCTGCTCCAGTTTTTGAAAAGGAATCATGTATGTGCATATTTTCATAACGCATTTTCAAGGCTGACACAAAAATAAGTATAAAATAGAGAAAGGATTTTTCTACAAAAAGAAGTGACATTGTTCCATAATTAGAGGAGAACTCTTGAATTTCTAGGAATAATACTAAAACTTTCGTTCAAAAAATGAGCGCATGTATTACATAATATCAACGACAATGAACAGAATGCTAAACTTTTAAACATCATTAAAAGCAAAACAACATATCCTTTGTACTGAAAGTTACACCTCTCGGAAATCACAGATGTTTTAAGTTTCTATTTTTCCGTTATTCCTGAATATGAATTCTACAGCTAATTCTTACCGTTTTTCACTTTGTTAAAAATATAAAAAAAAAAAGTTATTTCATGACGTTATGCGTCACACACAAAAAGAAATTAAAGGTATTGTGCTGTATAGTTTGGCAGGGCCGGCAGAGAAAGTCTGCGGCCTCAGGTAGTGATTCGAATGCTGGCCATTCCTTTAAAGAGGCTACTTCAGTCAGGCGAAAAGACCCGTTCGCTAATGCTAATCCTATGGAAGAAATTTATAAAGATATCTCGGTTGCATTTCAATATTTTTAAATAATTTCTTTTGCATTGGATAGCTGAGATCGATCTCTATGTATGCCGTTTTTTACTTTTTCGATTTTCATTGCAGATTTTTTTTTATGAGGACGTTTTCACTTTCGAAACCTGTTGTGAAACCGGGGTGAAAATGTCCCCAAAAAACATATCTGTAAACAAAATCGAAAAAGTAAAAAACAGCTTTTGTACAAATCGATCTCAGCTGTCTAATGCAAAAAAAAAAAAAAAAAAAAAAAAAAAAAAAAAAAAAAAAAAAAAAAATCCTTTAAAAATATTGAAATGCAACCGAGATATCTTTATAAATTTCTTCCATAGGATTAGCTTTAGCGAACGGGTCTTTTCACTTGACAGAAGTAGCCTCTTAAGGGTTGCTTAGTCACTCAACTCAGAGATCTGTACGGATCTTACTTTTTTCCTGAAGGATCGGGACGGGCCTAAATTATTTTTGTAGGTATAGACTGGTTTCATTTCCGGTCTTCACGGCCCAAAATTTTCAATCCTAGTTTTGACACAGTTCGCATAAAAATGATTGTCTCTGCGTGTCCTGGTCCTTTTATAGACCAGTAAAATTAGGCCTGGCCAAAAATTTTTGCAAAAAATGCATACATTTTTAAACCGCTATTACCCTTCAATTAAACATTAAAATTTATTACTTTTAAAGAATAGTAAATTTCTATGCTTTTTAAAATATATTAAAACGTATGAAAACGAACCGTGGTAGACGACGGAATCCTGTTTTAAACTGAAAAACGTGTTGGTGCATGCAAAATTAATATACTAATACGTAACAAAAGAACATATTATACATTTACACTTGCTAAGAAGGGAACTTGTCTATAGCGCATTTTCTTTTTTTTTCTATGCAATTCCGTCTTAGAAGATTTTACTGTATAGCATTTTTGAGATTTTTAACACTTCAATACAGGGAATAGGGATTAACGATATTAATGATAACTGAAACGTTTACAAACAAGAAATAGGGATTCATTAAATATATATATATCGCACAGACTACGGCAGTTCTATAAAAATGAAGATTATAGACATGAAAAAAAAAGTTAAGATAAATATTTTTGGTCTGAACTCCCCGTACGAGACACATTTTTAACCAAATCGACGTAAAAATCAATATTTTGTAGAAATTGACTCGGGCTGGGCCGGTTACGGGCGGAAATTTTAGCTGTTATACCGGGCCGGGACGAATTTTTTTTTCCATGAGACAGGCCGGGCCCGGGCCTAGAAATTTCGGTCTGTGCAGACCTATAACTCATCTTCCGAATTCCCCTTTTCTTAACTCTCAAAATATTTCTAAAATATATGCTTCATATAATATTGTATGTGTTAAAAGCTGACGAACTGTGGGTAAGAATTTAATACTTCATATAAAATTAAATATATATTTTAGTAATATTTTGAGAGTTAAGAAAAAAAGAGACATCCCTTAAGAAGGGTAACACAGAAAAAATCCCTGCCGGCTCGGGCCTACAGGCGGAGGTAGATTTCGATGTTAAGTACTAAATTCTCCAACATAACTTAAATCAAGATTAGAGATAAAACCCAGTTTCTTCACAAAGAGTGAGCTGTAGGGAGCTAAACTTTTTGTGAAAATTATAATATACACGAATACACACACACATGTATATGGAATAGGTTTAAAAAATGGCTACAAAAAATTCAGAGAACCTTAAAGTGTTAAAATATGTTAATATTTCCATAGTCGGGTTTTTATCATGTTTTAATACGTTTCTTCAAACTTACATGGCGTTACATATTCACCTGCTGAGGTCCATTATATTTCCAATATGACGCAATATACATATTTTTTTAATTCGTCAAACTATTTATTTTATTTTGAGTTTTCATGCTGAAATCTTACTCTAGAAAACTTATGACGTAATATTCAATTTGTTTTCGATTTGTCAAACTAATTAATTTTACACGTGAAAATTTTGCAAAAGAAAAGTAATTGTTGTGGTGAGAATTTTATTGGTTTTTTTTTTTTTTTTTTTTTTTTTTTTTAACTGTTGGCAACTGCTATAACGAAAAACTTTTATTTTTTTCCTGCCATTGTTGTGTAAGAGCTGGTTTTATCAGAATCATGTTAAGACAGTATTCAAATTTTTGAACCCTCCCCATTTCCACCCTCTTGGGCCGATTTCGCCCATTTTCAATCCCCGCCGAGATATTAGCCATATCAAAGCTGTTGGCGAGTTTCAGGACAATCCGTGCATCATTGCGACTTTTATCGTGCGGACAAAATTTAGTACATATATATATATATATATATATATATATATATATATATATATATATAAACTTTTTAGGTGGGGGTGGTTTTGGGTTCCTGGGGTCCTATAATGAAAAGTTATGAAGGAATTTTTCAAAAGTCGCACCATGGTAACGACTGCAATAGGTAGTATTTCTTACGAAATCTACCTAAAAGCAGGGCTGCGGAGTCGGAGTCACGTCCATTTTATAGCGAAAGAGTCAGAGTCGGAGTCGGAGTCAGGCCCATTTTTGAGCGAAAGAGTCGGCGGTCGGCTCCAGACCGCCGCGGCGAGCGGCCCATCTTCGTCCGCAGCACTTTATTCTTCCACTTATTCCGACTCTTTTGCGGAAGCCAGGCTCATAGGTCCCCAACCACGTCCCGAGTAAAAGACTCTCTAGCGAAAGCCAGATTGAAAAAAACAAAACAAAACAAAAAAAAAAAAAAAAAAAATTCAGAAATTGAAACCGGACAAATTTAAAAGGGAAATTAAACAAATTAAAGACACCGAAAAGCGGGAAGGGTCGGGCTCGGGGCGATGAAGCTACCCGACGACCCCTTGCTTCTTATAGCTTATTATTAGTCGGTAAAAAAGACAAATTTTTTTAACAGGTTGGGCCAGGCATAAACAGATTTTTTTTTTAAAAGCGGGTTGGCCGAGCCTAGAAAAAAAATTAAACGGGCCGACCGGTCCAATATAACAAATTTAAAAGCATCGGACTAAGCCAATAAAATATGAACAAGGGGCTGGTCACTCCGCTTCCGATTTCTCCTCACTCATGTAAAGTCTATTCGGCATTGGATGCATTCGTCTATTTCAAATATCTCCTCCGGAAATTTATATTTTTAACTTCTATTTTTTGTGTACACTTCCTAAAAGAGGTCTCTTTTTTTTCTTAGTTCTCAAACTATTTCTAAAGTATAGACTTCATTTTATAAGAAGTGTTAAAATCTGACTCACCGTTCGCCCGCTTTGAACACATAAAATATTCAATTCAGCGTAGATTTTTAGAAATAGTTTTAAAACTAAGAAAAAAAAGAGACCTCTTTTAGGAAGTGTACACAGAAAAAAAGATGTTAAAAATAGGAATTTCCCGAGAAGATATTTTAAACAGACGAATGCATCCAAAGTCCATAGACTTAACATGACGGAGGAGAATTCCAAAGCTGAGTGACCAGACCCCTTAATGGACATGGCTAGTCCGAGAAAAAACTGTAGATGTGATGCACGAGTCGATGCTAGTTTGACAGCATCAATACAGAGATTTAACATATCCAACGTATCGAACAATTACATGGTGCCTGAGCCCGGGCTTATTTTTTTCCGCAGACTTGGTCGGGCCGGGCAGGTTCAGGTTTACATTTTGTTTCTACATACTCGGACCGGGTCGGATCACCTGGTCTGTGTTGTTTCCAAGACGTGTCGGGCAAGCAATCTTTTAAAAATAATAGTGATAATGAACTTTTGTTAACGGAATCTTTGGAAATATAATTTGACAAATTACAGAGAAATATTTTCAAAAATCTACTTTTTATTATTATATAGCTTTAAAAGTTATGATGTTTTTAACTATATTTTTCTTTTATTCTAAACTACATTCATATTTTTAATGAATTTTTATTTGAATGCAATAGTTTAAGAGTCTAAGTGATCGTTAATGTTACTATTCTGTATTCTATAGCCTGCGGACATACAGTCTGAAATATACTGTAATATTTTGGCATTAATAGGTATGCAGTATTCTTTAAAGGGATTTTTACTCATCTGAAAACACCCGATCGCTAATGCTAAACCTACAGCTAGGTTATTTTCGAATTTCTCGTTTAAATCTGAATATTTTTAAACGATAGTTTCAGAAACAATAGTTTTTCTTAAGTTTAATTTACAGAAATTGAATTAAAATTCTTTAAAAATGCCACATTTTACAGCTAAAATTCGAAAACAATACATTTTGAGAAAATCTCGCGGTATCCCCGTGTGTTAGACGGCAATCCGTCTAGAATAGAAATAGTGTAGGAATACAATTTCTTATGTTTGTTCATATGTAATGAACAATAAACTAGTTGGATGTGCCAATCCCAAAACTGTCTTCTATCTCATATATTTTAATATTTCAAAATGTTGTTACAAATGTCAATATTTCATTTTTATGAGTTCAATACTATATCTACTTTGACTTTCATCTTAAATTTCTGCTTCAGTCAATTAATCGAAGTGAAAAGTTATTTTTTATCATGATATAATTAAAAGCAATAGTTTTTCGTTATTCTGTTGTATATCAGCTGTTCGCGAATAGCCGGCTTATCAGGGTGGGAAGTTCCCGTTGATTCACGAGACACCGGTGTACGATAAGACTACAAAAAAAACAAGAAAATTAGACAAAAATCGCTATTATAGTGCCCACTTTTGGCGGAATATTTCCAAATTCAGGGAGGACCTTCTTGAAACGAAAAAATTGGTTCAATTCTATGGATAACTTCATACACTTTTCGATGATACAATATTAAAAATGCACAAAAATCGCTATTATAGCGCCCCCTACCGGAGGATTTTTTCGAAATTCAGGGAGGACCTTCTTGCCATGGCCAAAAACATACACAAAAAATTTGGTTCAATTCTATGCATAACTTCATACACTTTTCCGTGATACAATATTCAAAATGCACAAAAATCGCTATTACAGCCCCCCCTACCAGCGGATTTTTTCCAAATGAAGGAAGGACCTGCTTGCCATAGCCAAAAACTAAAAAAAAAAAAAAAAAAACATTGCTTCAATTCTATATTTCATACACTTTTTGATGGTACAATGGCGACACACGGACAGACAGACATTTTGTATAAACATGTATTTTTGTGATCTCTGACCCCTAAAACGTGTTAATCCGTCGAAAACAGGTAGTCGAAAAAATTTTTGATTACAATACTTTCTTCTATCTTCAATAGAAGACAGACAGTAAAAAGAATACTTTTTTACTTTCTTCTATCTTCAATAGAAGAAAGTAATTTAATCGAAATTTTTTCGACTTCCGATTTTCGACGGATTGACACGTTTTAGGGGTCAGAGATCCCAAAAAACATCTTTATAGAAAATGTCTGTCTGTCCGCGAGTCCGTCGCCATTGTACCATCAAAAATTGAAGTTGTACATAGAATTGAACCAAATTTTTTTTTAAGTTTTTGGCTATGGCAAGCAGGTCCTTCCTTCATTTGGAAAAAATCCGCCGGAATAAATCGCTGTAATAGCGACTTTCAATATTGTACAATCGAAAAGTGTATGAAGTTATGCATAGAGTTGAACCAAAAAATTTTTTTAATTCCTGGTAATGGCAAGTAGGCCCTTAATTTGGAAAAAATCCGCCGATAGGGGGCGCTGTAATAGCGATTTTTGTGCCATTTTGAATAGTGTACCATCGAAAAGTCTATGAAGTTATGCATAGAATTGAAGCAAATTTTTTGTGTATGTTTTTGGCCATGGCAAGAAGGTCCTCCCTGAATGTGGAAAAATTCCGCCGGAAGGGGGCGCTGTAATAGCGATTTTTGTGTAATCTTCTTAATTTTTCGTAGTTCTATTGTACACCAATGGCTTGTGAATCGACGGGAACTTCCCATCCTGATAAGCCGACTATTCGTGATTTTAATAAATATCATGATCGAGATTAACTCGTTTTGACTTCGATTCATTGAGTGAAGCAGAAATTTCAGATGAAAGTCAAAGTTGATATAGTATTGAACTAATACAAATGAAATACTGAAATTTGTAACGACATTTTAAAATATTAAAATATATGAGATAGAAAATAGTTTTGGGATTGGCACATCCAACTAGTTATTTGCTATTGTTGCTCTATTTTCAACAACATTTCCATGAAGGAAACTATTCTTCAATACAAATTTAACGTACAGTTTTTTATTAAACATCAAATTTTCATTGATATAGTTTTTCTTTTTGCAGTGAACTAACTTCTTTTTTGCACATTGAACGTTGCGAGATAATTTATAAAAATGTACATGAATATTTTACTTTACAATTATTGCAAAGGGGGAAGGATTATTGTATTAAAGTATTATTTCTCTATCACAGTCCCTGGAAATACATTATTATAAATTAAATTTGCATAAACTCCAATTTATATTTTCCAATCACTTATATCATTCCAGATTAAGATAGGTGAAATCATCATTTTTATTTTAGAAATAATCTCATGATTGATTTAAAGAAGAACGACATTCATCGTAAGCATTTTTTAAAATTCAAGTATCCCAATTAACGATGAATAAATCAATGAAAAGAACTTTAACCCTTCCAGGAGCAAGTAGTTGTGTTTCTGTAATGTTGAATTCACACCAGAATTTTCGAAAAAAATTTAGTTTGAAATAAGGAAAAGCAATTTTACAACATTTTTCCACCATTGTTATAAAAGTAAAATTTAATGAAAAGTTTCTGCTGCAAATTTTGATTAAAAGTAGGTGGGATATAATAAATCCCACCCCCCCCCCTTCCAACACACCTAGGATGGATGTCCTAGAAATTTAAGATGCAAGGGTAAAGCAGTAATTCACACATAATTTTACATTAAAAAATTATCTAAATGAAACTCCGTGAGCTTCAGCAGCATCTTCTTTGAAGTAACTGACTCCTTATTGCATAGAACTGGAAATATTCTAGTAACTTTCTAAAAACAAAATCTGTGGCTATGCGATCCATGAAGGATCAGGGCCTACAGTGCCCAACCCTGTTTACTTGACCATGGCCCCAGAGGTGCTATATAGCATATGTCGCAGCCTTGCAGTCAGCCTAACGTGGGACCCTCGGTGTTCAGTTCCCAAGCTAGCTTTATACTCATTTTATCGATTCCTAAGGCATGAAAGATTGAGTCAACCTTGCCAGCCGGGGGCCGAACTCTCGACCTGTAGTGTGACAGCCAGACATGCTGACCACTGAAGCCTCAATAAGTACAAAACAGGTTTTTATTAATTACAGAAATATTACATGTCAATTGTGCTTCATATGCGTTTAATAATTTCAATGCAGAGTTGTGACATAAAGTTTACAAGGTTTTAGATTTGTTTAGGTGAAAAAAACACGCTATGTCTCATAAATGGCAATGGGTTTTAGGTCCGGATTATTAGCCAGTCAATCAAGCTTGGGAATCTTATTATCTTCAAACCAATTCTTTGAGTCTTTTGCAGAGTGAACTGATGCATTGTCTTATTGAAAAATATAGTTAAGGCCAACAATTTTTTAACCCTGTTTCAACAAATGATGTTTTAACATATGAATAAAGGTATGTCTATTTTTTCATCCTTCAAGAAAAGTAGTTCAAGAAAGTAAGCCTATCTCTTGAAGAAAAAGCAGTCCAAACCATTAAAGAATATCCACCTAGATGATGCATGGAAAACATGTCCTTTTGCTTTCAAAGGTCATGCCAGTATGAATTATTATCCGAAGAATTGAAAAACTTCTTTTTATTACTGAAAATAATTTTAGACCAATTTGCTTGTTTCTTCAGATGTTTCTCTGCAAACAGGATGGAGAACTTTTTTATCACCAGATGTTAAACGTGGATTTAAATGGGGTTTAACATATTTAAGGATTTCGATCTTTTTATTGCTCTTCTTATAATCCATGCTGACAATGCCATCTTTATTTGTCTTTAAAGTTCCTATGCTTTCATTCTTTTGCTACCGTTGAAACAAACTTTTGCATCATTTTGAAAGAATTCTTGGCCTTACTGTAGATTTTGAAGTACTACATCTTTTTATTTTATTTTCAGTCTGGTCAAGTGTCAGAAAGTGACCAGTATTGAAAACAAAGTAAAAGGACCTCAGATGGGCACATGGAATGCTGTGCTTCTATGGATTAGGATTCTATAAGGAAGTAAAAATGACAGCCTTTGAACGTTTCATTTTACTATTAATTCTTTGAAGTGACATTCCAATGTTATTATAAGATATAATTTACGCCTCTTTCAAAGTCAAAAAGCATTTTTCCTCTGTCAATCACAAAAAGTTCAGGGAACTAAAGAAATGCACCCAGAATCTCTTATAAATGCTTTGTTAAATGACATGTGAAAACATTCACCCATCACAAGCTGCAGATTCAACATATTTACGGCATTCTTATCACTTTGCTCCAGCATAAATTTAGCAAAATACATATTTTAAAATAGATTTTTTTAAATATATACAGTATCGAACCGTTTATCCGGAAACTAGTTATCCAGAATGATATTTCCAATTGACTGATTTCAAAATTTTTCCAAGAAAACATTGCCAATTTGACATGTGCATTGCTTGAAACAATACAACATGCATTATATAACAAGGACATCATCTAGGCCAACATATAACCAACATCTAGTATTTAAAATGAAAGCATATTTATTTAGATAGTTGACATTTTAATTTTTATGCACAGGAAATTGAAGAATTTTTGTTTGCAAGGTGTTCATAAAATACCTTCTTTCAAACTCTGGTTAGAATCTTTGATCTTGTTTGGGTATGATTTTTAGTCTGAGTCCGAGTAATCTAATAGTTAATTTGAAATCAGAAACAATGTTATAATTACTTATACTCTATCAATCTGAACAAATGCATGTTGTTTTAATGCTCATCCAGTTATCCGGAATACACCTCACCCCAACTATTCTGGATAAATGGTTCTGTACTGTAAAATTTTTGTAAACAATTGCTTTAATATTAATTGGAATACCATGTATTTAATTTTAACGCAAAGATTTGAGCATTGGCATAGCCAAGTGGAAAGCCAACACTTGACCAGCACCCAAACGTGAAATAAAGGAATCACTGGTAAAAATTCAAAGCAAAATAAGTGTGAAATTTTATCACTGGCCGCCTCCTTAAAACAGGTGTGACAGACTTTTCCGGCAGAATAAAGTTTGTCATACCAAGTTTTTCTGAAAGAGCACAAAATTTTCTATGAAACGCTCTAAGCAGCAATAATGGTAAAACATCATTGCTTTTTAATAATAATTAATTTAATCAAACATATTTTCGGCTTGTCAAACCTAGTCATATCTAGGTCACTTTGTTCATATGACTTTTTACTACTGATTTACATAAAAATTATTCAATTCCACGATGACAGGGCTTTGGATGTCAGTGGCTCTCTACCTAATGCATTGATTTGAGCTCAGAAGACCAGGGGCGTGCCGAAGGCTGTTTTAGTGGGGGGGGGGGGGGGGGGGGGTGAATTTTGCCGACTGCAAGATCGGGGGTGAGAAAGGCTTTGTGATAGCCCACCCCCCTCAGCTACATATTCTACATTCACCGTAGCAAAATAAAACAAAAATCATGTAATGGATATACTATTTATATATTGCTATTTTCATACACATTTTTACTTAAAATTGCAAATGAAATGCGGAAAAACGTGTAGCATGCAAATTTACTCCATATTTTTTGACAAAAGGTATTACGAAAGTACTTGTTCTTGTTTCGTTTTTTAATCACGGGGCAGATATAGGGTTAAAAATTAACAGCAAAAGTATTCACAATTGGAAAACTTTTTTAATTTTTTCATAAGTATTTAGATGCTGTAACACTTAACCCTTTCCGGCACAGACAAATTCTGTTCGTAAAATGCGAATTTACTGAGTGACACCTGAATTTACAAACAACTTTTTTAGAAAATAAGAACTCCTTAGTTTAAGCTTTCATTGTAGAAGCAAAATTTTATTAAAATATTCTTGGTGCCGAATGCAAGTTTGGAATTAAAATTAGGTGTGCCCGGAGTACGACCACTGTGCCGGAAAGGGTTAAAAGTAAACAAATTTAGACTACTGAATATCGGTACTTACTAACCTTATTCTTAGATGTCGTCTGTTCTTCATTTCTAATTTACTAATAAAATTACTATTACAATTAGAATACTAATTTATTCACTCAATGACGATCGTAAACACAGAATTGATCAAAGCCCGTAAACTCTGAAGCATCTATACTATACTAGCGTCTCGATATAGGTTCGCACCTTATGGAGAAATCTGCCTGATGTGCAATCGAAACAAGATTTGTCTACGTATTGCTAGTTTGGCAAATAATAAGAAACTTAGCATATCTAAAACAATTTACCAAATTTTTTTCGTATTTTAATAAATAATATCAATTTAGTCACTTAATTCTTCTATAGGAGTATAGTAAACAAACCTTAAAATTTATTATTAGCCCCTGATTGCTTTCCTTCTCCCAAAAATGCGACTATTATTAAGGCTGTTCTCAAATTCAAAGCTACTTTCTGACACATTTTTTAATTCATTTTTGTTCGGAAATTCATGAAACTGGCAGGTGTTCTTATTCAAAAACTTTGTAATCTAAATACGTTTTCCATTATTATATTTATATATATATATATATATATATATATATATATTTATTTATTTATTTATTTATTTATTTATTTTTGTTACAAACTTTCAGAAAATACTGTCAAAGTCGGTGTTTTGAACCGAATTCAAGAGGAAGCAGAGCTAAATAATAATCATGCAAAAGTAGTCCTTTCTTGAAAGATTAAGCACTCTTTTATTGAAAATTTCAAGAGAACATGGTCTACCCCCCCCCCCCCACCCCTCCCTGTGACAAAAAATAATATTTTTCTTTGAGTCTTCAAATAGTCATAGACACTAAAAATTTTGGACACAGTTAGAACCAACCTGAAAAGAGATGATGCTTAAATGCTCTGATTTTGGAATTTTCAGCGAATGAGGTTGCCCCCGAAGATGATCGCCCCCACCCACTCACAAAAAGAGTAACACGTACTTTAAGCATGATTACTATTCCTGATGTACCTGTCTGCAAAATTCATGTGTCTATGACAATTTGAAGAATAAAACCGGCTTTTTTGGGGGGGGAGGGGGGGGGGCGGAAGGGGCTATACAGGAGCTTTTTCAAAAGATAATTTTACATCTGGATGATCTGTTTGAATATAACTATGCAGGCCTCTAATAGAAATGCAGAAATATCTACATATTGTACATTGAATCCGTTTTCCTTTCTGGAGGTTGATGTTTTCATGTCACGGATGAAATTTTCTTATATGGCGATATAAATTTATTTTTTTCTGTGAAATGTGTATGTACACGATCACAGTGTGTGCATAAAATTTTCACTGAATTATCCGCCATCATGCGACAAAAACAAACTTTTGCAAATCGCTCTTCTTCTGTGTCCGTGACTTCATCTTTTAAATGCAGAAACCTCAAATAACTAGCGCCAAATCCAGAGCCAAGAGGTCACCAAATTCTAAGAATCAGTCCATAGCAGAAGGGAGCAATTAAAGATGCTATATAGGAAAACTAACAATAGAGATTGCAACAACCCCCCCTCCCCCTTCCTTTCACGAAAGTCTCAAATTCTCAGAAACACGATTCTCTCTCTCTATCTATCACCTCCGCTCTCTGACAACCCCTCCCTCCCACACAGAATCATACACAATCTTCCATGAGAAGTTCTTTCTTTTCCCCTTTAAAGACGGACAACAGAGAATTGAAATGATACTGACGACGGGAGAGGAGACTTTTTGCATGGTGTGTTCTTAACTTTCCAACTACCGTAAAATACCGTTAATCCGCCCTCCCAAACACAACGGAAAATCGTCAAAAAATCGGAGGGGGGTGCTTACACGGTATTAAAATTGTAGTAATGATATCTGTGGGTGGTGGGGGTGGGGAACTGTAATGGCCGATTGTACAAAAATATGCATTATTTTAATAAAATGAGAAAAGAAAAACATTTTGAAAAAAAAATTATATACAAAATAGTAAAACAGTATAACTTCGCGATTAACGGCGATTTCAAATTATAGAAAATTCTGGATTTCAAAAGCTTTGAAACTGGAATGCGTTTAGATAAATAATAACACTAATATCTGTCATATGATAAATAATCAACACTAATATTTGTCATTAATATGGTAACAGAAAAATAAAAAGAACTTAATAATTTAAAATAATTAAAAAACACTAAGAAATTGTGTTTGAAAATGTCCTAAAATTCTTTCTAAAACTAGTAACATTTTATGCAGTGTCGCCACCTGTTGTAAATTAGGGAGATTAAATAACCCCATCTTTTTTTAAATCATCATTTCTTATATATAAAGGCTAAATAAATAATACAAATCACAAAAATAACATGAAAAATAGCAAATGAAACTAATTTTTTAAACAAAAGAAGAAATGTGCTATAATGGGAAATTTAAACCAGACTTACATAGAATTAATTAAAAAATATAACTTTATCACTAGATTAACTCATTTTAAATAGCGATGTATAAAATAAATATTATGTATATCACCTTCAAATATCAAATTAAATCACCAATTCAATACTTAATAATAATAATAATAAAATAAATAATACTAATAAATCGGCTTTCGCGTTATTTTGGTGCCATCTACCATTACTTAGAAGAAAGAAAACCAACACGATTTAAAATTAATTCCGAAAGTTACTTAAAAAAAAGGCTGTAAATTGTTATTATCACTATTATTTTATATATTTAATAATAATAATATATAAGGCTAACAGTATTCTGAAAAATATGAATTATACGTATAGATATGAAGTTACATAACTGTACTGAACGGAAGTGCCAATCAGTAGTGAAAAGTTCGATGACCTAAATGGATTTTTAATTGAATCTTAAACTGAATAACTGAACTGCGTTTATGGTTTCCTCTAAGGTTTAGGGCGATATGAAAACAAAAGGTAAGTGCAAACGCCGAAACGAGACTTGAATAAACTGAAAGAAATAAATGAAATCAAATGTAAGTAGAATAATAGACTTAGTTCGTCACGCTTTTCTGATCCGTCAGAAAAAAAAAATCACTTGCGAGATAAAATTTTTTATATTGATCTTGACGTGCGCGGCGAAATTTTTTTGCGGGGAGGGCGCTTTCTCTGGATTTCTTGAATTTTCCAATTTGTTTACAAAGTGGGAGGGGGGCGCTTAATCTGGAAGGGTGGATTAACGGGATTTTACGGTATTCTAAATTTTACCAACTCTTCCAAATAAGTGTGTGTGTGTGTGTGGGGGGGGGGTTACACCCCCAACACCCCCTGCTGGGCACGCCCCTGCAGAAGACTTTTGGAAGAAACTTCTCACAGACAACTATTACTACAATGATGGATTGTTTTTTTAATTTGCTTACTCCCAGCCCTTGAGCAGAATTTTATGAACTCTGCTCAAGATGTGAGGTTTGAAGCTTTGAGCACAGTTGATGTATACCTCGGGATAACAAGAGAGAAAAAGAAATAGTGTTAGAATAGCCCCTTAAAAAAGAGAGAGAAATTTGACAACTATGGCATACATAAGAATATTAATTTTATTTTTATTACAAAAAGCTAAAAATTTATTTTTCAACATATGCATTATTACTTTTGTAAAACTAGTTTTACAGGTATTTGTGAATAAGTGTAAATGTATTGGTCAATATAGAGGCCAACCCATTGAGCAAATTTTTTGTAACTGGGTGAATTTGTAGACAAAATTTGGCACTGAAAGGGCCAGTGCAGTGAAACATCCTGATGGCGAAATCCCATGTTCACCTATGGGAAAACTTTGAAGCGTAGTGACTCATTTCTTAATATAATTATTAAAATACCGTTTTCAGCATCAGAAAGTAGATGTCAGATGCCGATGATGTGCGTTTTTAAAAATTATCTTCGTAAATTTTGAGTATTTTTAAGAAGATGATAAAATTTAATCAAATAGAAATTGCAAAATTTATAGGAATTTTTATGTACTTAAAATTTATGGAGATAATTTTTAAAAATGCACATCATCAGCATCTGACGTCTACTTTCCGATGGTGAAAACAGTATTTTAATAATTATATTAAGAAACGAGTCATTGCACTTCAAAGTTTTTCCATAGGCTAACATGGGATTTCGCTATCGGGGAGTTTCAGTGAAGCGGAGCCTTAGTTAAAAATTTCAGACATTAAATCTCTGCAAACCATTGGAACCAATTGAGGATGGTCCAAGTTATTTGTAATGAAATTAACACATTTTCTCGCTCAAGGAAAGGTCTAATAGGATTGACCCCAATTAAGTGGTTGGGAAAAGTAACAAGCCATTATCTGCAATAGGAGAGACTTATGCAAAAACTTGCATTACAGTAGAGCCCCTTTTATCCGAAACTCTCGGTTAACCGAAATCCATTTTTAAAGTTTTTTTGTACCATCACATTCCTTGCATGCAAAATCCATTTAATTTTTTTTTTTTTTTTTTTTTTTTAACAATCATATTTCTTGTGTGCAAGCAGTCCTTTCTGACCTACGAGTACATGTAAATATTTTCGATCCCCTTTCTTAGAGTTCTTTTGAATTTAACTTGAGCTCCCGTAAGCTGTGGAGTGGAATGAAGAAAATGAACAAATTAGCCATTCTGAAGCTTTTGTATGTTTTGGAAAAGGTTCGGCATGGCTGGAGCAGCAGAAAGACTGTGATACTGGTGTACTAATAATATTAAAAAACTCAGTGGTAGAGGTTCAAAGCAAAGGCAATTGAAACTGCGACAAACAAAAAACATTTTTTCAAACCCTTGTGATATATGTAAAAAGTATTTAATTTAAAAATTAAAATTCGGGTAATTTATTCCTGATTCTATTTTGCTATTGCTTTATTTTTATTAAGCACTTGTTACCATAATAAGAAATAATTGCATATATTTCTCCTTAAGGGTCCTGTCCCTGCCAGCGAAGACATTCACGAGCTAATGCTAATCCTATGGGGAGGGTTTTTTCTAATATCTCGTTTGCATTTTGACATTTTTAAATAATTTTTTTTGCATTGGATAGCCGAGGTCCATCTCTACAGCACACCTTGGCTACTTTTTCGATTTTGGTCGCAGATATTTTTAATAAAGTTACTTTCATTTTCAAAACCGGTTCTGAAAATGAAAGTGTCATTCTAAAAAATATCTGCAACCAAAATCGAAAAAGTAACCAAGGTGTGCGTGCTATAGAGACGGACCTCGGCTATCCAATGCAAAAAAAATTATTTAAAAATGTCGAAATGCAAACGAGATATTAGAAAAATCCCTCCCCATAGGATTAGCATTAGCTCGTGAGTGTCTTCGCCGGCAGGGACAGGACCCTTAATCTTAAAATTGAAGCATTCTCGATTATCTAAAAATTTTGATTTTTCGAAAGACGGTCGGTCCCAATTACTTCAGATAATCGAGGTTCTACTGTATTTGTAAAGTTAAGACTTTCTACTAGAAAACTGAAGATTTGTTAACACTATTCTTATAGTGCAAAAATGTGTTTTATAATCCAAGTGTGATGCATGCTTTTTCTTTATTATTATATACATGTATTTACTTTTTTACAGCCTAATAACACCAAACTTCCATTATTTAGTTGAAAAAACAAAGATAACATTTTTATGGTAAATTATCTCTTTTATTAAAATATCTTTTTTTTTTTAATCAAATAACAGACTGTATAAATACAAGTAACAATATAGATAGAAAAAATAAGTAACTTCAAAATAGAAACATGTAAAATATATTAAAGATTTTCAATATTAATAATATAAGAGTTGAGCAATCTTCTATATAAAAGTATGTTAACATTCTTTTGCATTGTTAATAAAATAATTAGAGATGAAAAATATATAGAAATAGATTTAACTTTTCTTTCTCGGAGGTAAAAGAAAGGATCTACTTCTATATTCTTTTACAAGTCCTTTTTGGTATTTTATACAAGGCACATGGAATATCTTTTGTAAAAAGTAATCACACTGTTAAAAATGCAAGATTTTTCATAACAACAAAAGAGACGATAGAAGAGAAATTACAAATATCAAATAATATCATAAGACGAAACGCAATTTTTCACCTTGATTCAACATAAAATATATAATGTGAACATTAAAAAGGTCCACAACCTTACTTAAAAGGCGACTAATTTATAGTAATGAAAAAGATGTTACAAGTTTAAAATATACATTTTATTTTAAAAACTTCTTAGTACTTTTAAACAGTGTTGAATTCATGGGGTGGCCCGAGTAGGACATTCCTCCCCCCCCCCGGAAGATTTGAGGTTTTGTGTTTTCAATGGTCCAAAAGTGCAATTTCTCCCCTGGAGCCACAGAAATCCCTCCCAGAGAAAAGTGTCTGAAATCTTCACTGCTTTCAAACCTTTCAGGTTCATCATCAGAGAATATCTTGATAACTAAATGTTGTTTATTTATCAAAAAAAAAATAATGATAATTTTTAATGTTCACATTATATATTTTACAAATATCAGTAGTAAAAAATGAACTTTAATAACATTTTCAAGTTAAAAAAACATATTTAGAAAAAGGCTTAAAGAAGATAAGTAACATTTACTAAAGATGAAGTTATTAACCCTCTGAGCGTCTTGAGGGTTTTCCTGAATTTTCATAAAACTGCTTATAAAAATAATCTTAATTTAAAATTTCTTTTCCTGCTTGTTTCTAAAATACACTTCATGCCCCTTTATTTGATATACATTTTAAAATACAATTCCGTTTAAAATATTTTTTTTCTACAAAAGATTTAAGTTGTTTTGGGGTAACGGAAAAATAGAGGCGAACCGCTCAGAGGGTTAAAGAAGTTTCAGAAAAATCACATTTGACATAAAACTTGTAACAGTGTTGAATAAATTTCTGTTTGAGATAAAATAGGAAAAGCTAAAGCTTAAAACATTGAAAATATGAAATTGAAGTTAAAAGTGCAATAAGCGAACACATAAATTTTACAGTTACAAATTAAAATAAAAAGCACAGTTTTTATTTTTATTCTTTAAAGAAGGAAATAAAAGAAAGCTATAAGAAGACTTGTGTAATAAATTACAATTTAAAATATTGGGTACTAAAGTTAATTTTAAAGGACTGACAACAGATGGCATAAGTAGCACCTGCAGGTTTTAGGCATTATGGCAGCTAATGGCATACGAAAGCCCTGCCATTAGGCTGTAAGAATGAACCATGGAACCATTATCACATGGTGATTATTGTATGATAGTATGTATGATCATACTATGAATCATTCCTATTTCTACTTACAGGAATATAATCATTTTGTGTATTATATACAAAAAATAGTGTATAGAACACTATTTTTATTATTGAAACAATAAAAATAGTTAGTTTATATTCATTTATTACAACTTAATAAAGACAGAAAGTAACTAATTATGAAGATTGAAATTTATATTATTGTAGGCAGAGAATTAGTCTGCTGTGGAAAGCAACAGCAAAAATATTGAGACTCTTGGTAAGCATTAACTCACACAACAACGTTAATATGGAATATATATATGTATAGATTATATATTATATATATATATATATATATATATATATATATATATAACAATAAAATAGACAACATAACAATTCATCATTGGATATATGAAGTAAAAAAAAACAATATTCAAGATAAACATTGCCAAAATATTGTACTTTTTGATTTGTTTAGCAAATTCTGTTATTTAAAGCAAAGGCAAAAGACAAAAAGAATAAATATTAAAACAAAACACAAATCATTGCCTTAAAAAATGGATATACAAGAATTACATTTGAGAAATATAAAGACAAATATCTGAATGTTCATGTATAATTAAAGCATTCTTCATATGATTTATAAAAATTTCTTTATCTATTTCTTTACTACTCATACAGGAAAATGAAATTTTCTCACTTTTCCAGGTGTATTTCAAGAAAATTCTATTCTAGCAATGTAGTACATAGTAGACATACTGAGATAAAACAAGTGTTGTATCAATCAAAAACACTAACATTTCCTGAATAGAGTTGTTAATGATTAAAAGTTCCTTATCCTAATCCTCCCTCCATGCCCCTCCCAAAATAATAACAACCTTGCTTTGAGGTTTACAATTGGAATTGCTCTTTTTAATTATTTATGATCATTACAAGCTTTCAAAAGAAATTTCCTACAAACTGTAGTACAAACTTGTTAAACAATATTTGAGCACTGAGTCATCATTCATTTCCTCAACAGTATCCCAAAATCACTAATGTTCAAATAAACTTTATTTTCAACAGGAAGCAAAGGGGAAGAAGAAGCAGACATTTCAGTGGGGAGGCTTGTGATAATTATTTATTGTTACTTAAAAATAACAACTGGAAAAAGTTTTCAAATCAGTAATAATGAGTTTTAAAAATTTAAACTATTTGCTATGGTGGATCCAAAAGGGGTGGGGTGAAAGTCTAAATTTCTGAAAAAAGGGTAATTTAGATATTTTTTTTCTTTTTTAAAATGTGAAATTTGCCAAACTATGCAAGATTCTCATTTCTGGCAGCACAATGATAAAACTACCTTGGAGATTACAATGAAAGTTTATCAAATTCACAGACTTATTTGGCTAATTTCACAATTCACAGACTTTTTCCAGGTTTTCCAAATGATGTAGTAACCCTGCAAATACAATAAAATAATCTTAACGATATATTTTGCTTGGATGACCACTCTCATTTATACATGTTTCATACCAACACAAAAAATATTTTAACAGTATAAAATATAAACATTTAAATAGAAAATAGCAAAACATTTTTCAGAAAAAAATGTAAAGATAAAGTAAAAATCATACAAAAACAATTTCATAGAAATCCATTTATCTTAAATTCATCGGTCAGTTTTTTCATATCCATTGATGATATAGGCTTTAAAGGAGAACGACAAGGGCCTCCATAAAATCCCAACAAATCCATGGATGCTTTGACACCAGGAATTCCAAACCACTTTGTAACCTAGATAATTATCAAAATATAAATATAATTACTGATAATTAGGAAAAAAATATTGTATTCATAAAAAAATACATGAAATTGAAAGCATCAATGCATGTGCATGTTTAGAGTGAGAAAAATGGTGCACTTGGCCCTTTCTACTTCTTTTCTATTTTGTTCACAGTAGAAAAAAAAATAATTTAATTTTCTCTACTGTTAGTTTACATAAAATAAATTATATGATGGATATAATAACAAGCAAAACAGAGGCAATTTTTAATTTATTTATGATTATAATGCCCCTCCTGGAGGCAATTTTCTAGCTTTTACTGAACCCCTCACGTGATGTATCATTGGATAGGCCTTTGACCACTTTATCATATTATGAACCCCCCTTCCCCACTCCCCTCAATTTGACACCAGGAGGGGGTACTTTCTTAACTTTTTCAAACTCAATTTTTTAAAGGAAAAACAAATGTTTTCATGCAGCACATTATTAAATCTTTGCATTTTTTCACTAATTATCATTATTTTAAGTCTGATTTTTTATAATAGCCTACATAAAATTATTACGATTTTTTACACAGTCAACGGGCACGTATTTCAGACAAAATCGAGTTAAAAATTTAAAATTATACAAATTTAAGGTTCATTTAAGGACATTTTTGCAGGCCCGGACAATGGCTGGCAGGGCGGCTAGTTTATAATATATATATATATATATATGATTGCTTTTTCAAATAACCAACAATTACCTATTATTATTTAAATCATAATCAGAAATGGTTAATATAAATTTTTTAAATTATTGAAATTGAATCTTTATTACACCCATGCATATTACCAAATGTTAATACGCATTGCTAAATTTCTCTGCAAAATAATCGTAAATGCATTTTGTGTAATCATTAAAAAAAATAAGAGTTATTAAATAAATTATATTGAATTAACTATATATTTATTTACAACAAAACATTTCTTAAAAATTTTACCTTCACCTATTTATCATATCATTAATAAACAAGTACAGCGATATGATAAAAAAAGATCATGGAATTTCATTAAAACATTCTAAATCAAAATTCTCTCAAACTCCCCATAACTCTGTGCCCTCATTATTCTTTAACTCCATTAATACTCAACTTTCAGTGAAAATAGCTTTTATTTGTTACTAGTGGAGCTTCGCCTACTTCACTATAGTTCTTTTTTCAAAGTGAACAATGAATCAAACTTAGGATTGGGGGTTCCTGTATTTACCCAAAAAACTACTTTTAAAAACAGGCTGACTGCCAATTATGAAAGAATAGGAAATAATGATATTTATAGATTTTTTTAAAGGTATTTCCAGCAACTAAATACCAAACAGACACTATTAGATTTTTCCTGTCCTTATAAGATGGCTTACTCTAATCTTTTTTTAATGAGAAATTAATTAAAGAATAATAAATTAGGATAATAGTAAATGAAAACACTAATATGTTTAATATGGAATAACAAGAACTATATTTTCCTCTTATCTATTGGCTTTGTAGAGGTGTGTGTGTGGGAGGGGGGGACTAATTATGTAGCCGACAACTACCTGCCAAAACAATTTTATTATAAAAAGAACTCTGTAAACTCAGGGTCTAGTCACTTCACTATTATGATTCCAATTTGCTTTTATTCAAGTGGTGCTTTCATCAACTTTATTATGCATTTTTTAAATTTTTTATTTATTTTTTGCTAATTTTACTGTTAAGGCTTGTAATCCAAGACTGAATCAAAACATTAAAATATTTATTAAACATGGCCAATTTCACTAAAAGACAGAAAGTGCAAGATAATGCTGGAAACACAAGGGAACAGAAAAATTTCGACTTAAATAGTTTTCTTTCTTATAAGGTCTTTTTTTTTTTTTTTTTTTTTTTTTTTAGCTGGGACCATGAAACAGGGTTAAAAATTGAAAGGAAAAAGTCAAATGTCAATTTCGTTTAACCATTTTTTATTTAGTTGCCAAAATGCTCTACTTAGGTGCAATTTTAAAGTTATTAATTTTGCTCAAATGTATGCATATAACTTATAAACAGACAGTATAATGACTTATAATGATAATAAGCAAAACAAGGGCAATTTTTATTTATAATAATTTTTTGGAGTCTACTTGCCTTGTTTGCTCATATTCTAGATTTTTTTTCATCATAAATCAGTTACAAATCCTGGATTATAATCATCCAAACCGGTTTTATATATCATATATATAAACTGAATTTTTCTGACTGAGTGATAAAATGCCCAGGCTGGAATTTGAAATACCTGAGCTGACAACCAGCAGACACATTTCACACAGATAACCTTTATTGGCATATTGAAATGCATATACCAGTTGTTGACCCAGGTAGCTCAATAGGAAGAGCGTTGGCAATTTAAGTCAAAAGTTTTGGGTTCAGCTCCTGGTCTAAGCATTTCTTCAGTAAGTTGGAAAAATTCAGCTTGTATGATATCTTTACCAATCAATATGATTAAGTTAAAAATAAAACTAGTTTATATAACCTAACAAATAACAAATCAACGACTGAAGGAAGTAGTAGGCAATCTTTTAATTACAGGCATCCCTCGACTTACGTATTATGCGACTTACATAAATTTGCAGTTATGTCTCAAAAATTAGAAAAATTGCATTTATGAACACACTAGCGCGTTTGATAGGCATTTGCATTTTTTTGATAATTATTTTATAAATAAAATATGTAGATAAAAACCCCAACCATAATATAATTTTACATATTAGTGAGAGTTATATTTTTATTGGGATATACAATCAAATTTTTAACAAAACAAACTCAAATCTAATTATAATGAGACAAAAAATCTGGTGTTTAACTATAACAGTTAGTATGTTAGCGGAATTCAAACCAGAGCGAAAGCTAAATTTTGAGTGCCTTTTTCTTCTTCTAGCTTCATCTGTTCATTTGATGTAGAGTGAAAATTGTTTAAATCAATTCATCAATGTTAAATTTACAAATCCTGCATTCCTTAAGAGGTTTTTAATTTGAAAAGTACTCTTCCAGTTTGTTTTTACATTTTTTCATACTTTTATAGTTCATATCTGAGTAAATACTGTTGTATGATACTTTATACACAAAATAATACTGTGTAAATAATATATACGTATACAGATTGATTAAAAAAAGATGGGGAAAATTTTAAGAGGTGATAGTACACACCCAAACAAACATTTTGTATCAAAGAATGCATGGTTGAAAACTAAACGTAAAAAAGTTAGAGGGCACCAAAAGTTATGTTCTTATACGAGGCAAAAACACACAATGAACGATTAAGTTAAGTTACGAAAACAAATTTAATGGCATTTGATTACAATAAGTGCTCAAAACATTGACCGGCAGCTGTTATGCACACAGTACAACGGCGAAGAACAAATTGGAGAATTTTCTGAAACACACCAGTCATATCGCGAACTTCCCCTACAGCAGCCGAAAGCTTGGCAACAAGTTCTTCTGCGGATTCAATGGGAGTCTCATACACAAGAGCCTTTAGCCATCCCCACAAAAAAAATCAAGACATGAAAGATCTGGCGAGCGCGGTGGTGCCTGATGTGCTTCAGAAACTTCGCCAATCTGTTCTTCGCCGTTGTACTGCGTGCATAACAGCTGCCGGTCAATGTTTTGAGCACTTATTGTAATCAAATGCCATTAAATTTGTTTTCGTAACTTAACTTAATCGTTCATTGTGTATTTTTACCTCGTATAAGAACATAACTTTTGGCGCCCTCTAACTTTTTTACGTTTAGTTTCGACTATGCATTCTTTGATACAAAATGTTTGTTTGGGTGTGTACTATCACCTCTTAAAATTTTCCCCATCTTTTTTGAATCACCCTGTATATTATATTCATAAATAAGATACTGTACTAAATTATATGTGATTAAAAATTATGGTCCTTCTTATCGTTAATATTCATATATTTATATACATATGTAATAAATATTTCAGTTTCTTATGAAATTTTACCTAATCAATTTAGAAATTCGACTTACGTAAAAGTTTGCAGAACACATTCCGTATGTAAGTCGAGAGATGCCTGTATATTTAAACAAATCTTCACATTTTTTAGCATCAAATAAACATGTTTTAAACTAACACATTTATTTAATAAAGTGCAAGTTGATTCTACATGGTGCTTATTTGATTTCATAAGTAAAATTTCTGATTTGAAATATGCTTATTTGGCTTGAAAAAAGGGTATGTTTACTTAATTTAAGCCCCCCTCTCATGTTCAGCTGTATTTAAAGGAAAAAACATTATAAAATGAAACATTTTGCATAGATAGAACAGTAGATAAGATAAGAGAAAAGACTAAATAGTATGCATTAATGTACATTAATTATACAAGGTGTCTACAAAAAAAAATGTCCCAGTTATAAATTTTAAAAGTGTCAACTGTAAGTGTCGTACAGTGTTGGTTCAAGATCACAAATAAAGAGTAGATAAGTGCATGCGTGAATGCTGCTTTGTAACTGACTCGCTTGCAGTGCCACATACACAAAATGGTGACTCCGGAGTGTAAAGCATTTTGTGTTCTGCAATTTGCTAAGAGTGAATCTGTAATTTCAGTTTGATGTGTGTTTCGTTTAAAATTTAATTGTGATTCCCCATGTGCAGGGGTGGGGAATTTTTGGAAAATTTTACCAGCCAAGGATTTTTTTTTACTCGCCAGCAAGATACAACATACAGTTGAAAATTGTTATGAAAAAATGTATACAACTTCAACTAGTATGTTGTGGCCATCACAAAACTTTCTTCTATCTCATACATGTCAATACTCTAAAATTCACTATCTCAGTGCCAAATTAAATGCAATCTGTGTTCATCATGAGAATTCTAAAAATATGAAATTCCGTGCATTAGTTCTCGAGGTATGACTGTCACTGAAATCATGTAAATCCAGCAAAATGCAGCATAGCAGCACCACCTATTGGGTTATTTACACCAGAACCTAATTATCACCAACTTATGTCAACGTCTAACTGAATATGAAGTTTGAGGAAAATCCGTGCATTAGTTCTTGAGATAGAGGTATTGCGCAAATCAAGACAAATGCAGCATAGAAGCGCCACCTGTTGAGCGATTTGCAACAACACATAATCAGCAGCAATATTAATCAAGTTATACTTAAATCTGAAGTTTGATGAAAATTCGTGCATTAGTTCTTGAGATAGAGCTATTGAGGAAATAGTTCAAAATGCAGCACAGCAGCACCACCTATTGGACGATTTGCACCAACACGTAGTCAGCATCATTTTATATGAAGGACTAACTAAACCTGAAGTTTGATGAAAATGTGTGCATTAGATCTTGAAATAGAGCTACTGTGAAAATAGTGTAAATCCTGCAAAATGCAGCATAGCAGCGCCATATATACATATATGTGTATATAACCATGTATACATATACATGTATACATATATGTATATATACATGCATATGTTGTATATATACTCATACATATATATGTATATAAATAAGCATATACACATACATGTATATATACATATTTATGTATATATAATACTGGTGCCCGGCTAACTGAAAAGTACCAAATTTTTAAAAATTAAGTTCAAAATGACAACTAGGTATAAAATTCCAGTTGTCAAATTAAAATTTACAGATACAAAATATTAGTAGCAACCCATAATTTCGAACCATGCCGTGAAATTTTCCTTTAAAGACAGGTCTCTTTTGCAGACAGGTTATTCTTTTTACAAGTTTTACTGTATTTAATATTCATTTTAAAACCATACAATCATTTATGCTACAACATAATGTAACTTTTAAAGTCAGAAAAAAAATATCAGCTCCTAAACAGTAAAAGAATTTCTAATGTTTCTCTCTATTCTAAAAAAAAGTAACTAACGCTGGCACCGCAGCCGCCGCTGGTTTTGAATTTTTTGTGACCGGAGGTCTTTCTTTGTTAATATTAAGAGCAATATTGCATACAAAAATATTAAAATCGGTGGTGTTATAGAGAAATGTTTGATAAACACACTGATACAGACAGTTTTCAAATCCAAGAATTATTTTAAGGGATATTTAATGTTAAAATGGACCAAAATTGTTCGATTAAAAAAGTTTTATAGGAGCAAAAACTATACATGGGAATTTAATCATTTTTAGATCATTTTATACGTTTGAAGTGCCCGGTGTGCAGACTGCATTTATTTTTTTAATTGGACTCATTTTTTGAGGTTTTATTTCTATTTTAAATTCAATTTTTCAGCATTTTCAGAGGCATATTTTACAACTTTTAGAAAAGGGTATTATTTTAAATTGTTTCCAAATTTTAAAACAGCACAATGAATAATATTTCCTTCAAATTAAAAATTGTTCACACGTGACTATTATAAACAGAATAAAGCTTTCAAATGAGAAGTAAAGCCATGATTACGTATTAAAAGCAGGAAGATATTTATAATTACGTCATAAAAACTATATTTACACATGAATTTTAAAAGAGAAAGAAAATTGTAAAATAATAAATCCATTAACATATGTTAAAAGTGTACATGGAGGAAATTACGTCCTATTTAATATTGCCAAACAGTTAAAATTAAAAATATATTTGTGCGAGACATTTAATTGATATTTTGAGATAATCTTTTTAAGCTAGTGTTGAGAATTCTAAGATAGCGCAAATAATATTCCCCTTTTAACAACAAAAGTATTTTCACGTGATTATTAAAACGAGAAAGAAAACTTTGATGAAAATTACGTCAGATTTAAAGTGATACATTTATGTATTATTTATGATACATTTATGTGTCTTATTTAAAAAAACTTATAAAAATACCGAGAGACAAAGACTCTGTTTACTTAATTCATTTGATAGTTATTAGCCTATTTTTACATGTTTCACTGATCTGGTTTAATCAAAGACAAAAACAACCTGTTAGCAGGGAGATCGCCACTGTTATTTTTTAATTATAATTCATTCTTCCAAAATTTTTTTAAAGCTGATCAAATTAGCATGCTTTTAGAGTTTGCAGTGTCTGAGCGGGGGTTGGCGAGCATAGATCGTAGAGCCCCCTAGTACTGCAAAAATTTTCTAAAGATATAATCATTGATGATGTACTGTACACATATAATACTATACATATAAATAATAAATTGAAGATTGAACATGCTATAAAGGCACAAATATATAAAAATGAGTAAGAAATTAATTTACAATGATAATGATAAAAAGAGCAAATGTATGATCAGAAGAAGAAATCTATTTAAAAACAAATATTCACAGATAAATTGGGTCCTATCAATTTATGCTGAAGATTACGGGCTTCATCATGTTTACCGTCCACTGCAAGTTGGTATAATGTACAAACTTCAGCAGGGAGTGAATTAGCAAGAGCCATGACTCCACCAACACAGCCTACAATGAAAATTAAAAGATAAGACAGAATAAAAAATTGAAAACTGTTTCACTTAAACATGAATATAGAAAAGAGCTAAAATAACTTTTCTGTTAGATGACCACCACTTAGCATCAAGTGCAAAGGTTGGAGAGAAAGCTAATACAGATGCCTTTCTTTTCATAAATATTATGAAAAGTATAATCGAAAGCTAATGTATGTATAAGATAAAAATGATAATCTTAATGACATATGGATAGTTTACTGAAAAGCAGAACTATTTATCTCATTAAATCCAAAATATAGAGGAATTTTTCAAATAGTAGCAATAATTAATATTTTGTTAGACTCAGCATAAATCTGATGATTTCATTTAGCTGCATTTCTAAAAATATCTGATTTTCTGTTTCATCCCAGTGGTGCTAAGTAAATTCAATTAAGGGGCTACTTCACTCACGCAAAAACATCCATTCGCTAATGTTAATCCTACAGAAAAATTTTTTTAGGATATCTCATTTACATTTTAATATTTTTAAATGATTTCTTTTTTTTTTTTTATTGAATAGCTGAGGTCAATCTCTACAAAGGCCGTTTTTTACTTTTTTGATTGTCTTTGCAGTTTTTTTTTAATGAGGATACCTTCACTTTTGAAACTAGTTCCCAAAGTAAAAGTATCCGAGTAAAATAAATCTGTAACAAAATCGAAAAGTAGAAAACAGCATTTGGAGAGTTTAACTTCAGCTATTAAATTCAAAAAAAAAAAAAAAAACATTTAAAAATATTAAAATGCAAATGAGATATCTTGTAATTACGTTTCTGTAATGTTCAACTCACACTGGAAATTTTGAAAAATTTTGTTTCAAAATAATGGAAAGCAATTTTTCAATTTTTTTCCAGCAAAGTTATAAAAGAAAAATTTAATAAAAAGTTTCTGGTAGAAGTGTTGATTAAAATTAGGTGGGATATAATATATCCCACCACCCCTCAAGGGGTTAAGTATGATTCTCATAATACTCACAGAGATATGTACCTAGGAATAACAGATTTATCTATAATGAAAGTGGAAGATTTTTATTGACGCAGATTTTTGTTTTGGTTTCATTAGGTGGGCGGTTAGCCACACACCGATGAGATATGCAGCACAGCATATGAGTCAGGAGACAAATTTTGAAATTCAAACCTGTTTCTTCAGAAACAGGTTTGAATCTCAAAATTTATCTCCCAACTCACCTTTGTGCTACATGTCTCTCCAGTGTGTCTTACACTACCATAATTTCTCACACCGCACTAAGCTATGTTGAATGCACCAGTATGTCATTTTACGGAATTTTCTTGAAACACAGTTCTTTATTAATATTTATAATGAGTATTTTCCAACCATATTTGTGGGTTAATACCACAAAATATGGAAATTGCAGTTCGCACAATAAAATTTCTATTTAATGTTATATAATGCAATTTTCTTTTTTACATTCTAATAAAAAATATCTTAGAAGTATTTTCAAGAGAGATGATATTCATAATAACACAAAAATAAAGCAATTAAAAGATTTAAAATTTCAGATTGTCATTTTCCAAGATGTCAGTCATACTGTGATGTGTGCAAAGTAAAAGGCTTTCTACTATCATATACAAATATCTTTTTCTAGTTTTTTTTAAATTTCTAATTAATAATTATACCTTATATAACACATATATGTGGAAGGTAACAAGTTCTGTATTTTACAAATACTTTTCCATAATTAAAATAGGATTGTCACTGAAAAAGAATGTTATTGTCCTGGCCTGCTCATTTTAGTTCTTTAAGACGGCTCTGCAAAATAATTCTTCTTGTTCTTGACATAGTTCAAATCAGAAGTAGTAAAATCATTGCTACCAGCAAGATCTTTTAGATATTACTTTGAAAATAATGTGTTTAAAGGCTTTATAAAAATTGAGTAGACTTTTATTATGTCACTTTCCTGGTCTCTATAAAATTACAAATAAAACTCAATATTACACTGACTTTGAGGTACTATAGAGGACACATGTCCCTTGAAACAAAATTAAAATGTTAGATCTAAAGAAAAAAAAAAAAAAACAAGAATGTGAAAAATGTTTTAGAATGATCTTGGCATACACATGCCAAGAAAATGACACATAATTATAATTACATAAAAATGAACTTAAGCTCTTCAAACTTTAACAATTTTACATATAAATTCCTTTATTCAGCTGTTCAACCAACATTTTTAACCCGTTAATAGTCGCGCGTTGGTCTTTTCCCCGCCCGAAATTGGTTATCTTCCAGTAACACATTTCCCGTTAAAGTTACGATATCGAAATTCCGTGTAGCTGACCTTGAGTGTTCACACTCTTGTGTAGTAAAATTGCAAGTCATTCCTGCTATTTCTTAGCATTTTATCGCATTCTTAATTTTCAATCGGTCTAAATGACCGCGATGCGACCACTTGCGTTAGTTGAATTTTTCCCCCTCGTGTTCATCCTTTCCCATTTCCGCGAAATCTGTGGGGGAAAGTTTCTTCGAAGTACGGACTCTCTGCCTGTTGTTATTTCGTCTCTTTCTTTCTTTTCTCTTTCTTTCTTACTATTTTACCCGTTCATAGAGTACTTTTTTACTTTTAGAATGTGACTTAAATTTGTTTTATTATATTAGTTGTGAAGTCAGTTCGCACAAAAAAAACTGATGAATGGTCACTTACATTTTTTTTTCATTGTCAAATATTGCGCGAATAAATTCTCAAATTGATAATCGTTTAAATATGGAAATAAAAGTGAAATTCATCATCATTATTTGTAAGAACTTGCTTTCCATTTATTACCGGAACATATAAATGAAAAAAGCAGACAATAACACTGCCAAACCATTAAAAAAAAGAGAAGAGAATTTTGTAGGAATCAGTAAAAAAATTGCCGTATCTCCAAAATCTGAAAAGTATCGTTTTTGTACAATAAAACAAATTCGAAAGATAAAACAATTTTCTCAGAAATGTAGTATGTATATCTGCGAAGAACATCCATATAATTTATTTGTACAATAAGAAAAATAATGAGAATTTTATCATGTAGGTTAGAAATTACGCAAATAAAAATATCTTTTGGATAATTCAGTGAATGTTTATACTATGATTTTAAAAAAATATTTTAAGTATTTTTCTAAAATTTATCTATTGTTAAATTTTCATGCTGTAAGTAAAAACACATTTTTTTAACAATGCCGCAGAAAATGTTTATTATTATTATTATTATTATTATTATTGAAATCCAATAGAGGCTTGGGAACGATATCTAACAAATTTAAATTTGTTGTCCTTCATCAACTGTTCAAACTATTTTTCAGAATAATGTTTTCCAGAATATGAGAGAAAATTCATTTAAATTAAATTATTGCTGCATATTTTTATTTCGGAGAAAATTTTCTTATTGTTTTTATTATTTTAATGGATGTTTTTATAAAACAATAAATTATATCAATAATACCTTATTATGAAATGTACAATTGAATATTTATTTTAATTAAATAGTTGCTCTAAAATACATCCCTATTAAAATGAACCTTTCAGTGCTTCTATTAATTAAAATAATTTATCCATCTTAGAATTTAAATCTACAAATGCAAATGTATTTAAATTAAATATATAATTTCAATAACTTATTTATTATTTGCTTTATATAAGCTAAGTTCGTATCCAGATTTTTATTCAAGGGCGCTGATCCCACCCTGAAATAAGTAAAAATCAACAAATCGTGCATTTTCATTTGAAAAATGGATTTAATCACAAAATCTCGCGAGCTCCCCCCCCCCTTCCTCTCCCCCCTGATACACACACAAACACCCCACAAAATAAATAAAAACGTAGTTACAACATTTACATTTATAATTTCGAAGTTAAGTATTTTTTACCTTTTTCTTTATTATATATATATATATTTATATAATTATACATTTTTAATAATATTTGGTTTATGTGGTGTTTGTGATTTCATAATTATTGGTCATTTTCATTATTTTTCAATGGTATTATTGTACAAAAGGTTTATATATATATATATATATATATATATATATATATATATATATTGTCTTTAATTGTTTATTGCATCAAATTTGATGGTTTTTCATATGTTTTAAATGAATTAATCGTTCGCAATATGCTGGTGAATTAGTGGTATTGTATTTGATTTTCTGTTGCATGTCATATGTTCCGTTTTTACTTTCAGTTTAATTGTTCAATTTAATGCCAGTGTAATATATTGATGCTAAATTTATTAATTTTATTTTATTAAATGGATAGAGAGTGCCGGAGTATCATAAAAATCTACCTGACTCTGATTCTGTCCTTCCAAAAAAAAAAAATGCCCCTATCAGGAATTTAGATTCAGATTCGAAAATGTTTTCCTACTAATTATTGATTCATAGTAACATCAGAAATTCAATCAAATCATTTACTATTTACTTTTAAGTATTTATGCAAAACGAAGAAAGAGTTATAAAAACATTTATCTAGATGCCAACTGAATATATACTTAAGAGCAATAAATAATTGCTGTAAAAAGTTGTAAAATGAATAAGTGCTGTAATCCTTTAAAGTTCAGTCAATATTCTCACCCTACGTTATCCGTTTTCGATCATCTGATATCACCGGCAAATTTCCCCTTCGTTTTCGGCCTGCTGGTAACGGCGGCAAATGGACCGAACGCGACTACTAACGTTCTAAAAAATGTCGCGACTACTCTCGGGTTAAATTAATCAAAAGCTTTGAAACGATTTAAATTAATAAAAATTTTGTTTTCAAAATCTCACATTTTGTGATATTCACCCTTGCATTACCTTATTCTATCAAAACTGTTAAACTAATTTTGCAGAAAAAACTTCACATTGGAATAAAAAATTCATTGTAGCAACAAAAACAACTCAAAATATCCTAAAAAATCATTGATAGCTATGAACATTTTAGTAATGGAATTGCTACAAAAGGGAACGTTTGTATTTTAATTTAAAACAAGATAATAAAATAAATAAAGCACCAAAACTTAAGATAGAAATATAATATACTAAATTAAAAATTTTTGAACGGGGATGCTTTTGGCTTAGGCTATACTATTAGCGTTTAGCTGCATATAACATGAGCTTTTAGTTAATAATATCAAATTTAGGTAACTGAAGGGCAATAAAAGGAAAGTCAGTCTGATTACATGTCATCATTCGAATAAAGTGTTATACAATTATGTCACAAAAAGTCTTAAGTGAGAGAGGTTTTTAAATTAATCAAAATAAGCATATGTAATGAATTATATTTAAGATAAATGATACGGTAGAAAATTGAAGAAATCATTGTACGGAAATGGTTTAAGCATACAACTTATAATAAAACACAAAATTTTCTTTTAATCTTGTGCACAGCTAAGAAGAAACTGATGCAGTTTTATGCTCATATACATTTTTAAAATTAGCAACAGTACTCATTGATGAATGAAAAATGTGTCTGACAATTAGGGTTGCCAGATTTATCTTAGAAAAAAATGGAAGATTTTGATTGACACTAGTTTATGTTTTATAGCAGATAGTACATAGTTGATAGTATCGTCCTTTTGTATAACATACTAAATCCTGTAGAATATGCCAGTAAAGTTTTTGGTAACTACTTTATTTTAAAAGATGTTATTAAATAATTGACTTAATGATTATTTTCCAACTGTATTTGTATTACATTATTCTATTAACATTTTAAACTAATTTTGTTGTCATATATTTCATTATGAATGAAAAATTAATTGAATTGTAAGAACAAAACAAAACCAAAACATCCTACAATTCAATGATCATCATGACAATTTTAGTAATGGGCAACCTACAAAAGTGTTTGTATTTAAGCATAAAGGGAGGTAAAATATCAAACAAAATATTGAAACTTAAGATACAGATATACTAAATTAAAATTTTTATAATGTAGATTTCTTATCGTCAAAACAATGTCAAGTTCAGATGATCTAATGCTACCCAAGAGTTTGTGATTGCTCAGCCTCTCTCAAGATTTTTGTCATCCTGATCAGAAACAAGCCATTTTTACATTTGATACACATGTGTATAACTTTTTTTTTTTCTGCAAAAGGTGAAATTTTGAAAAAAAAAATGAAAATGAAAAAATTCTTGAAACTATCAATAGAAAGATGTGGTAGAAAAATGGAAGAAATCGTTGTACGGGACAAATTAAAACGTACACCGTACGATAGTCCTAAATAACATACAACTTACAGGGAAAATGTACAATCTGGCAATTTAAAAATAGCTACTACTGGTGAGGGAAAAAAAAAATTATTGCCGAGATTTGCACCCGGCTAATATGAAAATACCATTTTTTTCATTTACTTTCATGAATAAATATCCCAATGTGATCTATACCATTGTCTTGAAAAAATTAAAGCGCAGAGATCATTTAGAAATTGCCAAACTATGTAAGGAAAGTATATATATATTTTTTTAAAGAACTTTTATTAAAGAAAGAAGTATTTTCCACCAGAATGTTACAAGATTTTCGCAATTAATTATTGATAATTACTAATTTCTGTGCTTGAAGTGTTTATCTAATGTTAATGTTTCTATTTTAATCAAATCCAAAAAGTTACTTTAGCCAAGGATGGGAAATTATCAGAAAATCTTACCAGCCAAGGATTTATTTTACCAGCCAGCAAAATGTTATGACAAAATGTATGCGACTAAAAAAAATAGTTACTTACTATTACTACAATGCATTTTTATAATTTTTCTTTTATAAAATTAAGAAATATGTACAACAGAGGAAAGTTCAGTATAGGATATAATGTAGTAGCATGTTTACTTCACAGTAATTTGGAAAGTTGCAAAATATAGCTAACAAGTAAAAAAGACTACCTAAAAATTCACTTGCCCTGTCAGAAAATCAACTTGCCCATGGTGGGTAAAATGATGTATTTCCCCACCCCTGACTTTAATTTTTGTGCAATTTCAAGAAAAAAAATTTCAGTATGACACAAGTAACAAATATATTTACAATTTAAAAGAAACTTTTCTTTTTTTTCTTCTTCTTTTTTTTTTTTTTTTTTTTTTTTGTATTTAATGTATGTCACAAAAAAATAAAATAAATAAAAAGCTATTTGGTTCCTTACCGAGGCAAAGAGCAGAGTATAAAAAGCCAGCAGAACCAGCTAAAACTTGAAAATCCTTATCTTTAGTTTTATGAACAACAAAACCAATTTTTGTCACCTAATTGTAGAAGAGAAAAATTTAAATGCAGTGACACAGAAAGATAAAATGTTACATAAAAGAAAACAGAAACATTCATATATAAGCATTCTTTTTAGATGAAGAGAGACTCGAGATCAACATAAGGGTTGCAAATTAATTCATTCTAGAGAGCTCCAATTTTACACTTTTATCACTGTTTTGGTAACTTTATAAAAAATAAATAAATATTTGTTTTCTTGACAAAAATAATTTGGAAAAATATTTTTTAACAAGCATTTGTTGAAAGGATCAAATTATTATTATTATTATCAGAGACCCGGAGCTGTGTTTTCCCTGGAGCCGGAGCTGGAGCTCTAAATTTTCCCCTGCTTCAGGGCTCTTTTAGTTTTTAATATTCTTTTAAATCTTTTTTTTATCAGTCTTTTAAATTTCCAGGCTTAAAATAGTTTAATTACATGATTATTCAGTATTTTAATTATATCATTTTTTAGGTTTAAAAAAAAAAAAAATGGAAAACTTCTCAAAACATGGTAACACTACCTTACTTCTACATTCTACTTGAGCTAAGTGACAACACTATTTGAAAACAAATATGGCCACCTATTTTTTACATGTGTAGTTGTACAATTTTGGTTGTTTGAAAAGTGTAAAAGAAATTAAAATTTTTGTGTTTAAAATTACACCAAACTTTCTATTTTAAAAGTAAAAGCTAAAATATGTCATATTTTCTGAACAAGTATTTCAAGTTTGATGAGGAGCTACAGTATTTTATCTAGGAGTGGAGCTGGAGCATCAAAAATTGTTCGGCTCCGGGTCAATGATTATATATTATTGGTATTTCTCCATTATCCCATCAACCACTTTCCATAAAAAAAAACTATCGCCAAACTATAACCCCCCCCCCCCCCCCAAAAAAAAAAAATAAAAAAAAAAAAATAAAATAGAAGAATGTTGCCATTGGAATCTTAAATAAATAAAAAAAATTTGGAAGAGTCTCACTCACTAAAGTGTCAACTATCAGTAACTTTAAACAATAAAATTTACAACACATAATGAAAACTTAAAAAAAAATATCTTGGATATTTATTTATTTACAATATATTTTTTAATTATCTCTCTAGAATGGTAGATAAATCTTTGTGAGATCAGCTGAAACTAATCTATTATACACAGCAGTAGAATTGAAAAAAAAAGTCACTGGTCCCAAGGACCAGTAAGCATGAAAATTTACTGGTCCACAGTCATCATGACTGGACCGCTACATAAAAATCTTAGTCCTTTTAAACCTTTGAGTGACAGCCCCCTTTTATGGAAACAGAAAACGTGTCATACAAGCTGGATTTATGATAAATTCATATACTAATTAGTATTAAATAATATAGATAAGACATAATTAAGGAAACCGATTTTTTTTAATTAGATAAGTTTTAAATTAAATGATTGCATTTGTTATATAATATTATTTTAAACATTTCATGTATGAGTAACACTCCTTAACAAAGATGTATTTAAGTTTCTTAACATTTAATTTAATCATCTAAATCAAAAAAAGGATATAAAAAAATAAAATCATATACAGATTAATTCACTACAGTAATTAACATTACAAAAGAAAAATTTATTACTAACATCTCCACCACTTTCTTTCATCCCAATCACATTTGGATGGTCAGCAAGTTTTATTAATAAGGAAGGTGCCATATCAATACCTGTATTACCAGGTACATTGTACACAATAATAGGTACTTTACTGTTATCTGCAACCTAAAAGAAAAAAATAAATAAAGTTACAATGAATAGTAAGCACTGATTTTCTCTTGTGTAAAGTTTCGAAGGAAAAAAATAAAAAAAAATAAATACAATTATTTAAAATAACAGAGAATAATAATTGTGAGAACTAATTAATAAATTAAAAAGGATTGGAAGAAATCTGATATGTGTAATAATTTTAATAACCTTATATAAATGAATCTTAATGGATATGGGTAGATATAAGAGGCTATTTCCATCACCTCACTACCTGATTGTGGGTTACATAAAAAGACCCGCTCACTAATGCTAATTCTATTTAAGAAATTTTTAAAGATATCTCGTTTGCATTTCAGTATTTTTAAACAATTCTTTTTGCATAGGAGATCAATCTGTACAAAGGGCTTTTTTACTTTTTCGATTTTGTTTACACATATTTTTAATGAAGACACTTTCATTTTCAGAACTGGTTTCGAAAGTGAAAGCATCCTCTTGAAAACAAAGTAAAAAAGGACAAATCGAGAAATCCACCTCAGCTATCCAAAGCAAAAAAAAAAAAAAAAAAAAAAAAAAAAAATCATTTAAAAATATTAAAATCAAACTCGATATCTTAAAAAATTTCTTCCATAGGATTAGCATTAGCGAACGAGTCTTTCCAGGTGACTGAAGTAGCCCCTTAATATCTCTATTAGTTATTCTAAAACCTAAATAGGCTATTATTTAAACATTTACACATATACAATTTGCATACAGATACACAACATGACATGTTTTGTAAGCTTATAACAATCATTCTGCTGATGCATCAGATATAACCTCCTGAGACCTGGCATCCATTTAAATGGATGTTTTGCTTTCTCCTTTTATTGCGTTAAATTTTATTGTAGCAATCTAAAACCAGTTGGTTTTGGTAATGTATGGAGTTGTATGGATCAAAAATCAACATTCAGCTTTTGAATTTTGGCAACGGTCACTATTTTGTTTACAAAATGGCGTAATAAATGAGTCAAGTTGGAATTCTACGTCCTGCTGGTAATTTTCATTTTTATGTTATTTTAATTTGTTTAAACTATTTTTATTTTGCAATTTTAAATCCGATGTTAATACTTGCCTTATGTTCTTTATAATAAATTCTATTCTTTCCCATACTTTTCATATTTTTTTAATTACTTTAAAGCGAGTTATGGCCTGAACATTCATTTAGATGGATGTGCTGTAAAACAAAATTAAAAAATCGAAATTTATTAATTTCTTTTAAACGTCATTTTTTATGCCTATTTGTTGAAAAAAACTCATATTTAAAAAAATATATGGATTATATTTTGTTGGGTCTCAGGAAGATAATGCATAAAGTGTAAAAAAGTGAAGAAAAGATGCAAGGAAGCCTTTCATACTTTGAGAAGCAGAAAAAGTATTTATAAAATAGAATGATGAACTAGATGATAAATAACTTTTAAACAGATTTTCAGTTTTTAAAACAAATCGTTTTCACTTTTAGATCGAATAATATGAAAGATTTTACATAAGAGTTAATTAAAAAAAGAAATTTATTGAATTCCCCAAAAATAACAGCAGTTCTGTTTATTACCTTTGCTGGCATAGAAAGAAATTTTTCAGCCATGAAAGGAATAAAAACTTATGCAAGAAACTACTGAAGAATACATTTAACCCTCTGACAGTCTAGCAAAAGGGCAAAATTGTTATGTTGTTTTCTCTGCATTTTGTTTTAAAAATTAAAAAATAATAAATATTTCAACATTATTAAAAAAAAAAAAAAAAACTTAATTATGAATAGGAATGTAATCCTTGAAATAATAAATCATTGCTCAATGAATTAAAAATCATTAAATGAATAAAATTATATTACATTAAATAGTATTTGTATTGCTGCGAAACCTGGAGCTTAGTGAATGTATTAACACAGGCTTGTCCGTGAGAGGGTTAAACTGCAGACATACAAAGTAAGATCAATTAAAACATTGAATTACTTAGCGAAAGAAAGAGAGAGGGTATTGACAAACATATGTCACACACAAAATATAAACTTGGCTACAACAAAGAAATAAATTTTATATCAAACCCCATTTGCTAATATATGCCAATTATTGGCAGTGCACTTGATTGATTATGGAGCTTTCCTCAATTAAAGCATTGAAATATTTTAATGTTCATTGATGAACATTTGCACAATGAAACATTTAACCCCTTAACTGCTGTAGACGTATATATATGACTTCAGAGAATACCTGCATATATTACAAAAATGAGGAACTTTCAATACAGCGGAACAATTTTCACCAACAGAGCTGTGTTTTGCACAAGTATAACATGTGTATTTTCTTACTATATTATTTCAGAAAACTAATCGCCGCTTTATTTAATTGTAGAATTATGTTGTTAAATAAGGCACTGGAGATTGCGTCAGATTTCATCGGCAGTTAAAGGGTTACAAGTTCAAAACATCCCCAAATCACAGCTACCAATAATCAACAAATCTTCTGATTTGGTGCCTCATAGTACTTGTACAGGGGTATTAAATCAAAAATTTGTTTTTGTAGCATGATACATTGCAGTTCTGTATCAGAATTTAACAGTACTTATGCTGTAGCATTGAAATCAAATAGCAATTTCAATTTTTCAATAAAAACAAAAGGATATTTTTAAAAACGTTATTAAAGTGGGTATTTTTAATTTAATTTTAGGACATTACAGTTCTAGAAAGGTCTTTACACCACAAAAATCACTTACAATTCAAGATGTGACATTTATCGAAAAATATTATTTAATTTCAAATTACTTCAGGTAGTCATTCATGCCTTACCAATTTCATGCTTTTCATCTAAAAAAAGTTTGTGGATGTATCAGAAAATTCTGCTTTGTCTAGGGGATAAAAATATTTTGTTTGAGAAGAATCTTTTCAATAATGCTTATTTTTCATAGATGGTACATCAGCTGTGTTCTGGAGAAATCATTCTCTTTGGATTAAGATACGTAATATTATAAAAACTAAAATTTAAGACAATGAATCTGTGCCCTCAGTAAATAATTTCATCAGCAGTAATTTGTCATAAAAAAACTCCTCCCCACTTCTCTTCTGTTTTTCATTGTGTTAGTGAAATTGACCCTGGAACACAAATGTATGATTTGAAGCGAGGGTTTTGTGAGTAAGATATGGACAATTTTTATTTAATTATTTAAAAAGCTATTAATAGTTTTTCATACTTCTGAACTTAAGACTCTAAAAACTTGATGGACATTCTGGAATAATAACCTAAAAATACAGAATTTAATTATAGTTATTATTGTACAATACCTATTTTTGAATAAAATAAAAATAAGACACTTAGGTACCAGGGACTAACAATTTTAAAACTAGGAAGAATACGAGTTGGTACTTAAATGTTATCCGGACCAGGCAATAATCACTGCGCCGAAAATATTAATTACAGTAATCTTTTTTTACTTTTGCTTTCTTCATTTGAAATGCATTGTTAATATTATATTGTTGCTATATTGAAGGCAGTGACTGAAGTATTTATATACAGGTATTAAATATACAGGGTGTCCACTCTCAATGGTGTCCAATGGCTAATTCCTAAACCGTTAGTCATAAACATATAGTTCCAATTACAAAAATGTTTTAAATGAGGTAAAGAAATATTTTAAAAGCGATTTAGGTCAATAAAAACATTTCTTTAAAAATTACTCAATTTAAAATTTTTATACGGTCCCCAGGTCCTATAAGTTATATTTAGTAAAATTTTCCTGTTACACTGACAAGTAAGACAAAAAAGTCCCGTTATTCTACGATTAAAATTGACCGAGTAATAGCTGTTTAAAGTTGGAGCATATTTTTTGCTGCAAATTAGGGATCATTCACAAATTTAGTCAAAATATAATTTCGTCAGATATATTTAAAAAATGGTTGAGAGTAAAATTAACACTGCAATATAAATTTGAAATCTTTAAACATTCTGACATATTAATGAAAAATATACAATTTGTAATAAATATTTTAGAAGAAAAACCCAGAATTATTGTTAAATAAAATGATGAAAATTAACAGCTTCAATTCTTTACAAAATAATACATATTTTAAAATGTTATTAGCTTACAGTAGCCTGCAAAAGTTGGGTTAAATCATGTTTTTTAGCTTTTGATGATTGATTCTTATGTATTCTGTACTGCTGAATTAGAAAGTGACTTTCATTTTTTACCATCACGTAAAGATTTTTTGCAAATCATAAATTTTAAAGTTAAAAAAAGAAAAAAATAGATGCGATTGTTGTGTTTTTAACTTCTGGTAATTGATTTTTATGTATTTTTAACCGCTGAATCCGAAAATGACCTTCATTTTTAACCATCACCTCAGGATTTTACACAAATTGAAAATTCAAAGTTAAAAAGTTTAAAGTTAAAATTGAATCTTCTCCCTTACCTCATCAAACCCCTCAGCTGTTTAGCCATAAGAATCCCAGTCTAAGCCAAAAAATTGAATAAATTATTGAATAAAATAAAATAAAATAAATTTTATATCTGTTTTACAGTATCCGATTTTCGCTACAATTTAGCTTTGACATTTATGATTTGCAAACAAATTCTAACGTGATGGTTAAAAATGAAGGTCATTTTCAGATTCAGTGCTAAAAAGTACATAAAAATCAATTATCAAAAGTTAAAAATCACAGCCATCTCCTCTATTTCAAAGTATCTGATTTTTGTATTTTTTTTAACTTTGACAATTTACGATTTGCGAAAAATTTTGGACATGGTGGTTAAAAATTAAGATAATTTTAGAATTCAGTGCTAAAAAATACATAAAAGTTAAAAAACAACCATCGTAGCCTTGTGTTATCTAATTTAAAACTTCTTGGCGGTAATCTAGCCAACATTTTTTGTGTTATCTTGTAAAGTAAGTGGTAACCACCGAAATTCATAATAATATTAGATTATCATCGGATTTACGACAGCATGTAAAATTTAATCTCGATCGGATATTTGAAAGTGAGTTAAAGTTCGAGTACAAATTTTGTACTGGAAAAATGTGCATACAATCGTTGAAGTTAAATAAAAACTTACAAAAATAACATAATTTTTTGTTAAAAGAAATTATGAAAAGAAACTGTCTCAAATCCTTAGAAAATAAAACACATGTTAAAATACAATTATTTTAGCCAATCTGAAACTTAATTAAAGTTAACTCAATCATAATACTTGTAGGATTTTTTTTCAAAGAACAGATACACATGAAATAAGCCCTTCGATTACTTTAAGCACTTGGTATATGACCCCTCAAACCATGGCCTAGCTGATTCGTGTTCAGATGCGGGAAAGTGGTATAAATCATGCATTTTTAAAGTTTCATAACTCGGTCAATTTTAGTGTTATATGAATGGGACTTTTTTTTGTCTTACTTGTCAGTGTAATAAGAAAATTTTACTAAATAAAACCTATAGGACCGGGAGGCCATATAAAAATTTAAATTTCCTTATTTTAAAAAAAATGTTTTTATTGACCCAAATCGCTTTTAAAATGTTTCTTTACTTCATTTAAAACATTTTTGCAATTGGAACTATATGTCTATGACTAACGGTTTAGGAATTAGCTATTGGACACCGTTGAAAGTGGGCACCCTGTATAATATAAGCTATATATATAGATATAATGTTATATTCATTGATATAATATATTTACATCATATAATATAGATTGATATTATAATAATACAGGTGGGCATAAAAAACCACTGGAAAAAAAACTATCATCATTAATATTTATTATTGCTAAAAGCTGGCAACTTGATGCTGTATATTTAATAAATGTATACTAAATTGTGGTTTTTGTATTATTTTAGCTTGCTTTTTTTTTATTATTTATCATTTTCAGTGATATTATGAATTTATTAAATGTACATTAAATTATCATTTTGAATACAATTAGCAATTGACAACGATGAACAAAATTGGGGATTGACAACCATTTTTGGTTTTCTATCAATCGGATGCGGATATCTAGTACTTATACAAGGTGTTCATAAAATCTGTCAACAAATTAATTCATGTCAAGGCAAGCAATGTTACTTTCCAAACACATAAGGAAAGTATTATAATCATGATTGTGTTCCCATTTGGCAAATTTGTTATAATCATTGTGATTGTAGCAAGAACTGTATAGATTTTATACAAATCAGCTGACAGATTAGGTATTTAATCCATTTTTAACCATGTGCAGTTCAGGACTTTTTGAGACACTGAATTTCACAGAAAACAAGCAATTCTACATGAAATATCAATATACCGTATTTTCGGGTGTATAGCCCGCGGGTTATACAAGAAAAAAACATTTGGAACAGCCGCTGCGGCTTATACATGGTGCGGACTATACAAAGATTTTTTTTAAAAAAAGAAACGGAAAATCGTGATTTTTCTATAATTTTTAAACCTGAAAAAATTTTAAAAATCGTCGAAATTTGTAAATTTTTTTGGCTATGCCGCGAAATTTAAAGAAATTTCCCCTTGTTTGTAATGTTTTTTTACTGTTTAAATGCTATTATTATTTATTTCTGTCTTTGGAAATAGAGATATTATTGGTTTGTTTATGACGGACTCGGAAACTTCCGATTTTGAAGGATTTTCCGATTCTAGTGATTAAAATAAATATTTTTGAGCGAATTACTGTGTGCCTTTTTATACAGTAGTTTTATATTACTTATATGTTTAAAATAATAATAACATATTTTCTAGAAGGTAAAATGCCATTAAGGGCTCCAGTTGTATATTACATCCAGTTCTCTCAAAGTTACTGTTGTGATAATTTATCTATTATCTGCTGCTGCAATTCAAAAAATTAAACTGAGATAAATGGTATTTAATGTTTGCCAGAAATGTATGCAATTAGCACAATAATTACATTTACTTTTTGACATTAAAAAAAATATATATATTGTGGAAAAATTTGTGTATTGTGTTGCTTATGATAGCTAATTATCTACGAAATGGGCCCGGAGAGGCGGAGATGCCCTCCGTGGGGGTCTTTCTAACGGAACCTAACCCGTATTTACGCACAAAAATCCAAGTTTAGAAGAAAACTCCGAACGATTAGGCAGGCGGGCACGATTGGGTTCGAACCCAGGACTTCCCGTCTACCAGCTTTTGAGAGTAGAACCTCTCGGCCACTGGTGGGGCATAGAAAAACGAAAATATTTCTTGAATTACCTCTGACAATAATTTTGTTATTATTAAAGGGAAAAAAAGTGACTTTTTTCCAGATTAAAAATAATGATAATAATAAATAAGTTAAAATCTGGTTTTATTATTATGGAATTATTAAAAAAAAAAAAAAAAGATTTTAGTACCGTAATTTACGGAAGAAACGCCGCGGTGTTTACGTGTTTTAAATTGAAATTTCAAGCGATGCGGCGTTTACGCGCAATTAAATTTTTTTTTTCACTCCCAAAAATTCAGATACCAAAGATGAGAAATTTCATATTAATGAGATTTTAAAATAATGTGGGTGATCCGAAATTTTTAGACCCAGGCGATCGAAATATATTGGCCCTGCCTGGGCTAAACTTAAACCATTTATGCTAAAAATTTGGCTCACCCAGCCAAGAAAAATCAATTAAATCAAGTCCGGGATCCTATAAATAAAATTATTTAAGATATATTTTTTACATACTCATGCGAACATTTTGCAGCTTAAACTAGTATGTCCACAATCTATGAAATATGGAATGGCAACATTATTGATTACTTAGAGAAATTCATTTAAATGATAACTCATTAGAAATATAATGTAGTTTAAAATGGAAGAAAAATATTTAAGAAAAAATAATTTTGAAGTTCTAGACAGATTTTTTAAAATATATTTCTCTATAATTTAATAAAATGAAATAAATTTCAAAAGATTTCGTCGAACAAAGGAAAAATTTCACTGTTATTTTCGCAAAAACCTGCCGGTTTAACATGGCCCCGAAAAAAAAAAAAAAAAGTAGTTCTCCAGTCCCGGCCCGGAGCGGCTGCAGATAAAAAATTAAGCTCGATCGCGGTCCGGCCCGAGTCTAATAAAAAGAGATTAACCAGGTCCATGCAGATCTCTAATGTGTACGTTTTAAGTGAAAATCCTATAAAAATGATTTAAAACAATATTCATAGGATACATAAAACAAATTAGTGGAAAATTTTTTTTGTAAATGCTTAATATTCCATATTTTCTAAGAAAATAATCTATTTGTAAAAAATGTATTTTTCTAGAAAAAATACATCCCCCCCCCCCCCTCTATCCATAACAAAACAATAGCAGGTAAAATCAGATTACAAGATCAAATGTTGGACTCTACTCTGAACCTGAACTGCAATGTCCGGATTGTATCCTATCCGAATCCGAAAATTCTACTTAAAGTCAACTCGAGACCCGACAAGAACAAATTTTGTCAACCGAAATATTAAAACCAGAAACTAAAATGAAGGAAAATTAATCCATATTTTAATGCATTTACGGAAAAGTAGTCTATAATTATGTTTTTCTTGTATCAAATTATTTCGGCTTTTACCATTTTAACAAATATTCAGCCTCATCTTTTGGAGAGAAAAAAAAGTTAACTCGAACGAATCAAATTCCAACCCGACCCACGTCAAAAGAAAGAAAAAAAAAATCCCGCCAACCCGACCCGAACTTTAGTCGGGTTCGGGTACTATCCGATTACCCGACCCAATGCAAGATTCAATTCTGTACCAAGTGATTGAAATAAATATAAAATATAACTTTTAAATGTTCATGCAAGAAGTATTTTTAAAACATCTACAATAACGCCAAATATTCTCAAAAACGACCATAAAATAAATCAGATTAAATTGCATTGTTAAATCATCTTGTAGTTAAGACACAGCACAGTGATGGTAAGTATTTTTTTTTCTTGGTAATCACTTCGTGTATAAATGCTTTTAAAGCAAAATCTTCTAATTGAAATCTATATTTATTTCTTCGAGATTCTGACAGCTAAAAAGTTCCAAACAGAGCGATAGAAGAAGGGGGGAAAAAAAGAAAATAGCTTGATCGCACGTGATATCTTTTCGTAGTGGTTAGCATGAATCATATAATGTTTATAATCCTTATCGCTCCACGTGCAAAGAAATAATAAAAGTAGGTCATGAAATTTCTTGCAAATTGATTGGAATTAAATAAAACCGATTCGAATTAAATAAAAAGTTTTGTTTTGTTTCTGATAACTTTATTATAAAACACGCATACACACATAAATAACGGCTGCATTCACTATAAGTCATTTTTAATTTTAAATGTATAAAACTATTGCCGCATTTATTAATACTTAACGAAGTCGAACAGCGTTTTTCAGTTTTTGATAAGGAAAAAAACATTTAGAAAATGCTGAAAGTTGATTTTTTAACTGGATTTCCAGATGAGACAGCTCGGGAAAGGTCATCATCAAATAGCAATCGCTTATAACTTAAGATATAATACATTTATCTAAAATGGAAAAACGCATTCGATTTCAAATCACTTTGATAGATATGCCAGCAGATTCCATGCTTTTCCGTTTAAAATTCTCTATGAATTATTGTGTGAGGTTTCTTTTTAATACCCCCCCCCCCCTCTTAAAAAAATCCAAAACATCTGCATTCCCGATCTACAGATTCTTTTAGAAATGATTAAAATGAGAATTTTATATCTTATTCAATTGACGAAAAGGGATGTGATAACGTTATTTTATTTGTACATAGCGCTAAATATTAAAAATAATACGTTTATTATTATCTATTTGTAAATAATTTTAATATATGGCACTGTGAAAATAAATGTCATTTTAGCACGTCGTCATTTTAATGTCGTTCGAGCACGCTATTTAAGATACTTAATTAAAGTTGAGATTGCTAACGCCCAATCGTTCTCATGACGCTCTTTAGTGTATAGAAAAGTTTACTCAATTTTAACGGGATTTTTTCTTTTAAATATTATTTATAATGAATTATTAATTTTGAATATTGTACTTATATTATTTATATCAAATTAATAATTTCATATTTCCAGAGCTCCCACTCAACTTGCGTAGTAAAAAAGGGGACCAAAAGGGAGCACATATTTTGTAAAAAAAGAGATCAAAAGGAAACTATTTTCGCAAATCGTAAAATAAAATAAGCAAGGAAACCCTCCTTTCCTTCAATTGTCACTAATTAATAAATGTTCAAAGTATAATTTGTTATAAAGAAAACGCTTGTTCCGATTCAAATTTTGAAATTCATTATCTTAAAACCATTGTTATTGGTAGAGGTTACACACCTTCTAAGACAGATTGAATTTCACGAATTTTTCCACGACTATTTAAAGAAATTTGTGTGTTTTTCGGGATCCTTTGATGAAATTTATATGTTTTTCACTATCTCTTGACGAAATTAAAGTTTTTAAAATCTTTTGACGAAACTAGTTTTTTTTTTTTCGATTTTTTGACGAAATTAGTGTTTTTTTCCGCAATCTTTTGACCGTTTTTTTTTTCGCGATATTTTGATGAAATTCGCATTCTTCTCGCAATCTTTTGACGAAATTCACGTTTTTTTGCGATCCTTTGACGAAATTCGCGTGTTTTTTCGATTTTTTGGCGAAATTTACGTTTTATTGAGAGATCTTTTGATGAAATTCGCATTTTTTTTTTCAAAAACGCTATCTTTTTACAAAAGATCGCGCGATCTTTTTACAAAATTCTCGTTTTTTTCGCGATCCTTTGCGAAATTTGCGTGTTTTTCGCGATCCTTTGTTGTAATTTGCGACCTTTTGACGAAAAACGCGTTTTTGGCTATTCTTTGACAAAACTTGCGTTTTTTTTCGCAATCTTTTGAAGAAATTAGTCTTTTTTGCAATCTTTTGACCGCGGTTTTTTTCGATCTTTTAACGAAATTCACGATCTTTTGAAGAAATTTGCACATTTTCGCAATACTTTGACAAAATTGGCGATTCTTTTCGTGATCGATTAACGAAATTTAATGGTATTTTTTGGAATATATTTGCGATAAGCGCGATTTTTCCGCGATGCTTTGCTAAATGCCAAACATCTGAAAATTTTAAATAAAAGTCGGTTAAAAGTGTCAAAAAACGGACTTTACGAACCTAACAATGAAAAAACGGACCAATACGGACTTGAAGCAAAAAAAACGGATCTAGTGGGAGCCCTGTAATTTCGGTGCTTGTGGTTTTTAAAATTTCAGTTTAATTAATTTTTTGTTGCAAAATCATTCGCGATATACCAAGGTAATAATGCGCGCCATATGCCGGAATTTAAGCTGCAAATTTCACGCAATTTTAGTGTAGTTTTTCGTATTTATATTATTTAAATTATATTAATAATTTCGAATTTTGCATTTAAATTATTTATTTCTAATTAATAATTTCATTTTTATGATTTCTTAATTCTTCTTATTAATGTGTTTCTGTTTAGCACGCCATTCGCGATTACCGCGGAAATTTCACATGCGGCGTAAACCCTGGTCGAAATATACATTCGTAGATGGTGTATAGCCTGCGGGCTATACAACGATGCAGCTCCGCGGCTTATACACGAACTTTTTTATGGTACTGCTCGATTTAGGGGTGCGGGCTATACACCCGAAAATACGGTACTATCTTCATTATTATTATTAAAGTTTTGAAAGAAAATCTGAATTCAGTTTAAAGCAAAATATCGTGTATTTTTTAAGAAATTAATTGTAAATACAGAACGGTTGTGTATTATTACCCTTCTTATTTTGTTCATTATTAATTATACATAAAATTATATAACAAATCCAGTTTAAATACATCACATACATAAAAATTTTACATTAACAAAAATAAGCATTAGAACGATAAAAATTGAACAGCTACCTTTGTAAAATGTTCATATAAGACATCTTCAACCATAAGACTTTTATTATAACATGGATTAACAACAAGGACAGCATTAGCTCCAGCATCGGCCATTTTATTTGTAAGTTTGATGGTAGCAGAAGTAGCTAAACAATTTTCAAGTAAAATAATTTACTAAATTTTAATATAAAAAAGTTATTTCTATCAAATATTATAACTAGGGAAAAATAACACTACATATAGGGTATGAAATTTAAAGTGCAAAGGCAGCTGCCAGACTAAAATTTTATACCTGTTGAAAATGCTTTACCTAATGTCTGAAGATGCAATGTGAACCTTTTTTTTTTTCATTTGCTATTTATTTACTGCAATTTACTTGTCTCTCTGTAAAACTTATTACAGATTTATATTAGAATATACCCCGGTTTTTAAAAAGGGCAGAGTGCTGCTTGTGAGAAAAGGGATCTTTTTGATTACAAAGGGTACATTTTTTATTCTTAAGAGCACTTTTTATTATTTTCAAAAGCATTCTTTAGATTGTTAAAACTACTTTTAATATTTAATAGTCAGGAAACTCTCTTAAAGATAGCAATGAGTCATTTTTTACTATGCAAGTAAATTTTGTAATACACAAAGGAGTAAAGACACTTTTTTTTTTAAATTGGACAAAAAGGGTGCTATTTTGTTGAGCCCTCCTGAAACTGTCTTGGGGAAACGCTGTATATAAAATATAAAAAAAAATTATCTCTTATTAAAAATTATACAAGTTGTATTTGTGATTTGATAAAAAGTTGTAAAACTTTTAGTAAAATCATGGATACAACATGAAAAACATTTTGACACATAGCATCATTCATTGAAAAAATGTATTTTATTTACTTGCATAGATTTTTTTATTTTTATGCCGAAAATGGGGAGGAGATGCAAACTATTTCTTTAAGAATATATTGATATTTTTTTCTATGAAAGAAACATGAAGAAACTAAATTTTTTTTTAAAGATGAATATCATATATTTTTAAATAATTAAGTCTGAACTGTTCAGGTAAAAAGCTATTTTGTGTACTTGCAACTATAGTATTTCAGTGGATAAAACAATAAAAGCATCATTTTGAATTTTCTAAAAATATTTTTCTTGCGAGTTCAATTTCATTTGATGGTATTTATATGATTTTTCTTTTAAATATTTTAAATTTAGCCCATGATCAATCTAAACAAATTGAGGCAAATCTTAATATAGATGATTTTTTTCTATTTAAAGATAGAATATCATACTTCAGTTAAATTATGAGATAAAAGGGTGAGAAAAATTCTTTTTTTTTTTCAGATAAATAGAAAAAGGAGAAGTATGTGAGAGTTATTATAATTTTTTTACGGGAGTAAATAAAATCCCATGCTACTTCAAGATATGAAAGTGACCATGTATTTCTGTACACTAGATTCTAGTCACCAGCCTCAAATTTTTGTTGCTGATAGTGACAATGAATTTCATTCTATTCCTGTATATGCCTAAATACAATATAAATTACAAACTACAACAGGCTTTATATAAATAAAATAATAAGAATATAATTGTTTATGTTGAAAAGAAAATGCATTTAAAGATTATGCTAAAACTAACACATTATTTATTTATAGTACAGTACAGCATTACATTATTAGCCCACACCTTTTTAATTAAAATACAATAACAACACCAATAATTAATGGAATGAATAAATAAAAGAAATAAAGTAAAAAATAATAATAATTAAGACAATAATGCACACATTGAGGTGCACTACAAAAACTTTCTTTTATTTGAGTATAGATTGCAAGAACTTATATAGGGTGATCTGCCAGTAGTTGATCCAATAAAGTCAGTGCTACGGGGGTTTTGTTATATTTCCTTCCTTTTAAGTTTTAGAAGTAAACTAACACGATCGCTACAACCCTTGTCCTATAACGGGCAAACATGAAATCCACTGAAATTAAATAGCAACAAAATTATAAATAAATAGTTTCTTTAATTGCCATTTTCCTAGTGGTTGATCAGACGAAGGAAGTTAATCGAAAATCTAAAACTTAATCTTTAAAGTATCATCCTTGGGCTGTGGTGAACAATAATTCTTATAAAACTATTAGTTGAAATAAGCAAGATGGAAGTGGATTATTTTAGCTTACCATAATTGTCTCCATCTCATCAAAAACTAAATGTTTACACTTTCGAATAAACAAATTTCATAAAATGACTTATCTTACAGCAGTTAAACTACGCTGGTTTAAACCAAATGTTTTTTTTTTTTAAAAAACCATGCTGGTTTTTTCTCTTTTTCCCTAATGTTTTCATTTATTTTACACATTATTGAAAAATGCAAAATCCAAGTTATGCAGAAGCTACAAGCTATAAGCTTTAAATCTACATGGCATACTAATTTTTCTAAAATTAGCTGGGAAAAAAAAGTAGTTAGTTTTCTTTCTTCTTCTCTTTCAAGCCTTTTATTTTTAAAAATAGCCAAAATGGCAGATCTGAGCTAAAAATACACTTTTACTACTTAGATTGCTTGATTAGTTAAGATTTACTATAAGGATTACATTATGCCTCAATGATGACATAATCATAAGTAATTCTCTCCATTGGTTACTCTTTGTTCTGTATGCTAATGAATAAATGAATGGTTGGCTGCGAGTTTTTTCTGCAGTATCATGATTTTGGGTTTAGTAAGCCTTTGTTTTTCTTGCATTCCTACATTGGGACAGGAGTTTTGCATTATGATTTTATTCTGTTACCAGCAGGGTTGGCATGGTTTAAATCAATTGGTTAACCAACTGGTTTTTTAGAAAAAAAAAATCTAATATAATATTTTCTCAATTTTGTAATTTAAGTGTTTCAAATTATTGGATATAAATAATTTCAATTTTTAACCTGGGATGTAGTGGAGGGTATACGACGTATACCTTCTGAATTTTTTTAAGATTGACAAGTTTTGCAAATCTACTTTTCATTTTAAGATCAATGTTTTTAGTAGTCTAAAAAGCTGGTAAATAGGTATTTCTGTTTATTTTACTGTTGCCTGTTTTTTTTTTTTTTTTATCTGGCAGTTTCTGAGAAGTGTCAAATGACAATATACAATACTTCTTGAAATGTGTAAAGACTCTACTGCTAAATTCAAATCATTCCAGGAATTCTTTATAAAAAGATTTACTTTCAATAAAAGATAATAATTGTTCATGTAGTGTTTGTTCTAACAGAAAAATCAGATATCTCAGATTGCAAATATTTCAAAGAAATTATTTTGAATATCCATGGGAAAGTATATTGTATTTATGAAACTACACCATATATTTATTTATAGTTACAGTAATCAAAAGATTGTTTATTAAGATTTTCAAGGTATCAATGTTTCACTACGTAGGGCATTTTATTCATGGAACATAAGACATACCTTTTACTAAAAATATTTAAATTATTTCAATTTTCTACATAATTACTGTAATTATTTAAATTTAAATTATTTTTAAATGAAGTTATATTACGTATATATCCAACAATGTTTACTTTTATCAATAAATATACATGTATATGTAATAGGAAAGTATATTTAAAAAAACCCGGTTTAAACCAAAAAAACCTGGTTTAAACAAAAAAACCTGGGTTTTTTACCAACCCTGAGTGATACCAATGTGACAACAGGTGCGCCAACATTCAAACAAAAATATTATGTTTAGTGCCACCATAAAACTCATTTCTGCCTGAAATGATGCAATACTTCAGAAATTTAATCAACTACTGAGGGGGGGGGGGGGGGGGTCAACCTATAAATGAAAAGTAAATTAAAAGTTTAGATTTAAAGATTTGAATTAAAAAGACGTCTTCTGCAATCAGATCTTCAATTGCTGCAAATGTGAATAACAAACTTTTGAAATTTTTATTTCATAATAAACTAAGCAAAGTAGATGATGTCATCTTTGAATACAGCTAGAGAAGTAGATTTATTAACCTTATGTGCAGTGACACCAACTTTTGAAAAATATTGTGTGGGCTCAAAACCATTTTAGGGTAAAATGACACTGCTTTTTACTTGCTTTGAAAGTTTGGGAAAAGTTGATATTTCAAGTTATGATAAGTTAGAACTTTCTAGAGTAGAATATAAAGCTGCAATCTTATTTAATTACATTCGCATGCGGTTTTTATTTTATAGACTTTAATATATATACTAATGTGCCATGAATTTGACAAATTAAATCGCAAAGAACTAAATAATTTTTTGAAAGCAGCATTTTTTTTAAAGATCTTTTAACCCAAAAAATAAAAATTTCTGAAGAATAATAACTGCAAATTTTGTGTATTTAGGCAGAAAAATTAATTTGCGGATAGGCGAGAAATTTCTTTTTTGAGAGAAAATTGATTGTACGTCTTTTAGGATGATGGGGGCAAGTTGTGTTTTAGGTTTCTGTGTCTCTGTTGTGACTATCTTTAGCGTATTTTAAAATAAAATAATTTTGTGAACGTCAACAAAACAATTTATTTTCAGCTATTGAAAATTAAATAAGCACGAAAATAGAATAAGGAAAATTGGGTGGGCTAGAAGAGCAAATTATTGGGTGGGCTCAGGCCCCACGGGCCCATATAAGTTGGTGCCAATGCTTATGTAATAATTTGAGATTGGTTGTTCCTGAAAACCTAAAAACTATTGAATTAATCAAATTAGTAATTGAGACCAAAGATTATGATGAAGATTTCATCTAAGTTTGGCTTGACATTTTTGTCTGGTTGGAAGTACTGCAGAGTACAAATTTGTCTCAACCCCTGTCATTATAAATGAATAGCAATACTTTCTCCATGAATAAAAGTATGTTCCTTAATTTTTGTAAGTTATATTACTTGTTTTTAATTTTTTTTAAGTTATATTTCTTGTTTTTACCCGACTGAAAAGAAGGGTTATGTGTTTTACACATATCTGTGCATGTGGATTTCTTTATACCCTCGAAATATCCCAAAGGCTGGATGGATTTTTATGAATGAGATCTCTATCATTTCATCTTAACAGCCCAATGGTTATAGGCTAGGTTTTGTTTTTATAAATTCAAAATGGCAGCCGTAAAATACAAAATGGCGGTAGAGACAAAAAAAAAAAAAAAATTATTCATCCTATTGAGTGGCCTATCATTGGATAGGTCTTTCAAAATGAAGACAATGTTTCATTGACTGTTTTACAGTCAGAAGCTCCGTTAAAGTATTATACAACCTGGAAGTTGTGTAGGTAGGATCTCTAGCTTTACTGCAACTCTAACCATCCTAGACATCTATAGACCTCATCAAAACAGTGTTTATAGATAGGAACTAACCATTAAATACAACTTAAAAGTCATCAATACAAGTAAATTAAAAAAAAAAATAGGTAAATAACATAAAAAAATATTTTAAGTCAATTCCTACTTAGGTCAATAAGAGAATTTTTTTTTTTCATCCATTCTTCTTTTCTCTTGAGTGGCACTTAAAATGCCTTGATCAAGAAGAGGGCTCTCGGTCTTATAATACCTTGATCAAGAAGAGGGCTCTCTTGGTCTTATAATACCTTGGTCAAGAAGAGGGCTCTCTCGATTATTGAAAATTAATTAATTTAATTTAACTAATGAATTAATATTTGAAAAAAACTGGATTAACATCAAGTGTCATCCACTACAAGTTTATAAAAATTTATTTGAGCTTGACTGAATGAATAATATGTTATTTATTAATGATTGAAAATTTGAACAAGATATATATAGCGAGAGTGTGAGTTAATAGTAGGAATGGAAAAAAAAAAATAGTTTCACATTGATGAGAAATAATTAATTAGTTTGTAGTATTTCTCTAATACATTTATTTTCATGCGCGTGCATCTTACAATCTCATCGCTCCATGGATGAAGGAAACGATATTTTTGAAAAGTTGAGAATTTATACCAGTTGCATGGCAACAAACGATATCCGATGCTGATATTTATTATTCTTCATGTTCTATTTGTTCGTCTTGTGAGTGTTTTATTAAATGTTGTGGTGTGACTCAAAAATGGCTTATTTATTTAATATAAATGCGCAGACAAGTGCCAAATTGGTGACCCGTACTGGAGCACGTTAAAAGAACTCTGTAATAAGTGAGTAATATTTCATTTTATTTTGGAAAATGACAGAAATTAGCGCTGTTCGTATTCCACCGTATAACTTTAATGATGTCGGTCTTTGGTTCGCAATGTGTGAACATTAATTTGAATTAGCTCATCCAAAGGCCATAACAGAAAGTCGAACTAAATTTAATTATATTTTGGCTAACTTACCTCCAAATGCCGCATCTGTTGTACGGGATTTAATTATCAAACCGTCCGATAATACACCATACGAGGATTTAAAAATGGAATTAATAAAACGGACAAGCGACTCGTCAAAATCTGAAATAAGGAAATTGTTAGCTGGTGAACAGCTCGGTGATAGTAAACCCAGTGATCTCTTAAGAGTAATGCAAAGACGAGCTGAGTCCCACAATGTATTCAATGAATTGATGTTGGAATTATTTATTTCGCATTTACCGTCATATGTACAGAGCATTTTAGCATCTATCTCACCGTTGTCACTTGATAAAGCAGCCGAAGTTGCTGACCGAATTTTGGAATATAATCCCACCGCAATAAATGCTGTTTCAGTACCATCAAATGCTAATTCAGAAATTTTATGTGAAATAAAAAAACTGAATGATCAAATTAAACAACTGGAATTACGTAGGCCACGAAGCCCTTTTCGTCGGCGTTCCTTTGGGAGGAATTGTAGCATTTCAAAAGATTCCAGACAGCAATGTTGGTATCACGAAAAATTTGGCGAAAAGGCCAAGAAATGCTCTGAACCTTGTTCATTTTCAAAAAACACAGACGGCGAGGTGTAGCGGCGACAGCCACCTTGCATAAAATATCTCGTCGCCTCTTTTTAAAGGATCGAAAGACCAATATAAATTATTTATGCGACACAGGCTCCGACATCAGTATTATTCCAGCGTCATTTTCCCACAAGAAAAATACCCCTTTTATGACCCTAACTGCTGCGAATACCTCAAGAATCAATGTTTATGGAGAAAAACTTTTGACACTTGATTTCAATCTCAGAAAAACTTTTCGCTTTCCCTTTTTAATAGGTGATGTAAGCACTCCAATTATCGGCGCAGATTTCCTATATCATTTTAATCTAATTCCAGATCTTCGTAATAAAAAGTTAGTGGATAATGTTACAAATTTAGCTACTCCCGGCCATATACATACAGCATCTGTTCATTCCATCAAAACTGTTTCGGGAAATAGTATTTATCATAAATTACTACTTAAATTTCCAGATATAACTAAACCTCCTCGTGCTGATCAACAAATAAAGCATTCAATATTTCACCATATAGAAACTACCGGATCTCCTGTCCACGCCAAACCAAGAAGATTAGCTCCAGACAGATTAAAAACAGCCAAAGCCGAATTTCAGCAAATGCTTGATCTTGGTCACATTCGGCCATCCAAAAGCAATTACGCTTCACCACTTCATATGGTTCCTAAAAAACATTCTACAGATTGGAGACCTGTCGGAGATTACCGAGCACTTAATGCACAAACAGTAAAAGATAATTATAGCATTCCAAATATTTTAGACTTTACTTCGAACCTTCATGGTACAAAAATATACTCCCACCTTGATCTCATAAAAGCTTACCACCAAATACCAATTCATCCAGATGATGTACATAAAAGTGCCATTATTACACCGTTTGGCTTATTTGAGAGTACAAGAATGCAATTCGGCCTTTGCAACGCATCTGCTACATTTCAACGGTTCATAGATCAAATTACACGAGATCTTCCATTTTTGTATGTTTTCATTGATGACATCCTGGTAGCATCTCGCACACCAGAAGAACATCTCGAGCATCTGAAAATCATATTTCAGCACTTGCAAGAATACGGATTAAGCTTAAAACCATCAAAATGCATTTTCGGCGTATCATCCATAGATTTTCTAGGTTATAAGGTATCTGAATTTGGCATTGAGCCCCTACCAGATCGTGTTGATTGCATTTTAAAATTCCCTCAACCTACTACTCTTACACAGTTAAGACGATTTCTTGGGTTATTTAATTATTACCGTCGATGTATATCAAAAGCTGCTCACATATTGGCTTCATTAAATAAATTCTTGGAAGGAATAAAGAATTCAAAAAAGTCTAGAAGACGCTCTGAAAAAAATTCACACGACTCAATTCAATGGACTGTGGAGGCTGAGCAGGCTTTTAATGACGCCAAACAAGCTTTAGCCAATGCAACTCTCCTGCGACATCCCATTCCCGGCGCAAAGTTAAGCCTTTGGATTGACGCAAGCGACAAAGCCGTTGGCGGTTCTCTTATGCAGCTTAATAAAAAGTATTGGGAACCCATTGCCTTTTTATCAATCAAGCTTTCAAAAAGTCAGCAGAAATGGTCTACATACGACAGAGAACTCTTGGCAATGTATACATCAGTAAAGCGTTTTCGACACATGCTCAAAGGAAGAAACTTTATCATATATACAGACCAAAAGCCTCTCATATATGCCTTCAAACAAAATCCAGACAAATGCAGCCCACGCCAATGGCGGCATCTAGATTACATATCTCGGTTTAGTACAGATGTACGTCACGTAAGCGGCACCAACAACACAGTTGCTGATGCTTTATCTCGAATTGAAGTAGATCAAATCTCCAGCTCATTTTTAGACTTTGAGGAGTTTGCAAAAGCTCAAGAAGATGATGTAGATCTACGCAATTTGCAAAATGATAACAAATCTTCTCTTGTGTTTAAAAGCATGCCATCTCCAATGTCTGCCACAGAACTGATTTGTGATGTATCAACAGGTTCTCCGAGACCATTCGTACCAGCGAATTTTCGTAGAACAGTATTTGAACACTTCCATAATTTAGCTCATCCTGGTGTTGCAGCATCCTTAAATCTTATTGCATCACGATATGTATGGCCCAATATGCAGAAAAATGTGAAAGAATGGGTCAATAGTTGTAGTGCTTGCCAACGTTCTAAAGTACACAGACACACGAAAACAAGCCTAGATACTTTCGCATTACCCGATGCAAGATTTTCACACATTCACATAGATTTGATAGGTCCATTACCTCCATCAGATGGAAATGTATACTGTTTAACAATAATAGATCGATTTACAAGATGGCCAGAGGTGATACCTTTAAAAGATATAACTGCAGAATCAGTTTGCCGTGCCATTTTTGACGGATGGATATCTAGATTCGGTTGCCCCATCATGATAACAACCGACCAAGGTAGGCAATTTGAATCAAATCTGTTCAAAGAACTGACAAGATTTCTGGGCACAAACCGCATACGAACGACAGCATTTCATCCTCAAGCAAATGGTTTAGTTGAACGCTTCCACAGAGTCTTAAAGAGTGCATTAAAGGCTCATGAGCATAGTAAGTGGACCAAGAGTTTGCCTGCAGTTCTACTTGGTATACGAGCTGCTGTGAAACCTGATATAAAAGCTTCAAGTGCTAAGTTAGTTTATGGCATTTCACTCACACTACCAGCTGAAATGTGTTCAGAAATCCCATCTTTGGTATCTTGCGACAATAATTTCATCCAACAATTGAAAGAGAGAATGAATAGTTTAAAACCTTCATATACATCTGCTCACGGACACTCAAAATTTTTTGTTCACCCTAAATTGAAGGATTGCACGCATGTGTTTCTCCGATTAGATAAAGTCCTTCCATCCTTATCTCAACCTTATTCTGGCCCTCATGAAGTTCTATCGAGAAATGACAAGCACATAACCATAATCCTAAATGGAAAGAAAAGTTGTGTTTCACTTGATAGAGTTAAACCTGCATTTGTGTTCAGTGATTTACCAAGTAATACAGATAATCCTGAAACTAAAAGTTTTCCAGTAGATAGCCAGCCAGTAAAATCAGAAGAACCAACTACCAAATCAGGTAGACGAGTAAGATTTCCTAAAAGACTGATAACTGAAATAAACTATACTTCATACAATTGATTTTTTTTATAAATATATTGTGTTATTTACATGCATCTTGTATTTTCACATTGTTTCTTTTGTTGTATCGTTCCTTCGTCACGGGGGGGGATACTCATGTAGTATTTCTCTAATACATTTATTTTCATGCGCGTGCATCTTACAATCTCATTGCTCCATGGATGAAGGAAACGATATTTTTTAAAAGTTGAGAATTTATACCAGTTGCATGGCAACAAACGATATCTGATGCTGATATTTATTATTCTTCATGTTCTATTTGTTCGTCTTGTGAGTGTTTTATTAAATGTTGTGGTGTGACTTAAAATGGCTTATTTATTTAATATAAATGCGCAGACAAGCGCCAAAAGTTCGCTTTTTACGCAGTTGGATTTTTTGATTTTTTAAATTTAATTGTTTATTAATTTTTTTAAGTTATATTTCTTGTTTTTAATTTTTTTAAGTTATATTTCTTGTTTTTTTTCTCCCTAAAAATATAATTTGTTCACTAAGCAATCTTTCTGCATAATCTGTTACCTACTGAAAAAAAAAAAAAAACTTTTGCAGTCATAAAATAAATTAAAATTTGCAAATGAGAACTTTTAAAACATTTTCAGGATAAAAAAAAATTATTTGGTACAGTATTTCAAGATAAGGAGGAGGGATTCGCTAAAATTTAATATTAAATTTTTAAAAAAAAATCATTTAACGATATACATAAACATGAAAAATATCTCACATTCACAGCCAGAACCAGCAATAACAAGTTTTTCAGCAGGAACAGAATCTCTCACACATTTCACAAGATTAATTTTTTCTTCATCTGAGAGTGAAACATATTCTCCAGTAGTTCCCAACACAACAAAACCTGCAGAAAATATGCAAAGAAATTAAAAATTACAGCAAAAATATCATTACTACATACTGAGGACTGACATAGAAACACTCTTCCAATTACAAAAAACATACTGTAGCGATCTCATCTCACATGATCAGTATAAAGCGAGTTACTAGATTAGAGTAACTGGCTTGGCCTTTTGCTTGACGCTAGCATTCTCGCCTCCTGATCATGGGATCCGTGGTTCGTATCCCATCGGCGCCACTCGTGCCAAAATACAAATCAAGTATAGTTTTTAATAGAGAAAAAACGAAATTTCGGTTTAGTTTTTGGCACAAAATTTCATTTTCACAAAAATACTGCTAAAAATTTGGCAGGATCGAAATTATCTCTATTCCAAAAATCTCGTTTCTTCCTTCAAAAATTTTCAACATGACTTATAACTAAACTTTGAATCGCTTTTCTTGTGCTCTTTAAAAGCTGCAGACTTAACAGTAATAGACCATTTTTAGTTTGAAACTGCAGAACTGTTTCAAGTACTCTTTGAGAAAGCTCTAGTATAACAGACAATCATTTACAAAAATCATTATAAAAGATAAATCGAGGTATGTATACCTAAAACATTTTTTAATTAGATGAAATTCATATAATTAGAAAATCATTCTGTGTGTATTTCATTGTCATGTCATTGGATGTCATTTTATTTTATATGAAAATAAAAAGTTTTGGTCAGAAGCACAGAGGGCTAACTTTGGTCCACATGTACAATTAATTAATAATTGTGTATTATTTATGTATTAATTACTTTAAAAGAAGTTTTGGACATTTTTGTTATCGGCTGAAAATACAAAGATTACTGAAAATCGGTTTCGGTTTAAAAAACCTTTTTCAGTCGGTCCTGAGTTTTTAGATACGGCATTTGTTTTACATAAAGGTGGCTGTATGCTAGCTGTATACATATTATCGGTCTCGGTACTTGGTTGAATAGTAAATGGTATTTGGTACTTGACCAAAGTAGTACTTGGTAAACCACTACATTTTTCATCTTTTTTTAAATTTAATTTTTTATGCGATTTTCAGCATTTTGCAGCGATTTTTGCCCATTAGTAAAATAAATCCGATGTCAATCTTTTAATCCAATATAGTAAATTTTATCCTCTTTTCAATAAAATTTAATTAGAATTTTTAGGGGTTTTTTGCATTCCACAGAGATTTTCTGACATTCGTAAAAGGAATCTGCTTTTAATCTTTTAGCCCAATATACTACATTTTATACTATGCAATTATTGAATTTTTAGCATTTCACTGCAATTTTTTCACATTAGTAAAAGGAATCAGGTTTCAATCTTTTATCCCTATTATATAACAAATTTTGTCTCTCTATTCAATAAATTTTATTCAGAATTCATAAGCGATTTTGGGATTTTTCACGATAATATTTTGCAATAATTTTTTGATATTAATAAAAAGAATGCAGTTTCAATCTTTTAACCCAATATAATAAATTTTGTCTTCTTTTCAATAAAGTTTATTCAGTATTCATACAGCGATTTTTAGATTTTTACTTTCTTCTATCTTTACAAGAAGAAAGTATTGGATTCGTGAAAATTTTCGACTCCCGGTTTTTGACGGATTTACACGTTTTAGAATGCCCAGAACACGATTTGATGGTTTTTAGAAAATGTCTGTCTGTGAGTCTGTCTGTCACTCCGTCACTCTGTCTGTGAGTCTGTCTGTCACTCCGTCACTCTGTCTGTGAGTCTGTCTGTCACTCCGTCACTCTGTCTGAGTCTGTATGTGACAAACATTTTGTGGGCGCTCTATCTCAAGAACTAATGCACAGAATTTCACAAAACTTATTATTTAGTTATACCTTGATATAAACTAGACCTGATTAGTTTTTGGTGAAAATCGCCCAACAGGTGGCGCTGCTATGCGGCATTTTTCACGATTTCTGCAATAGCTATATCTCAAGAACTACTGCACGGTTTTCATAAAACTTCAGATTCAGTTAGTCCAGGATATAGTTTGGTGCTGATTACTTTTTTGTGAAAATCGCCCAACAGGTGGCGCTGCTATGCTGCATTATTCATGATTATCGCAATAGCTCTAACTCAAGAAAAAATGCACGAATTTTCATCAAACTTCAGATTTCATTAGTCCTTGATATAAATTAGTGCTGTTTAATTTTTGGTGTATTTCGCCCAACAGGTGGCGCTGCTGTGCTGCATTTTCACGATTTTCGCAAGAGCTGTATCTCAAGAACTATTGCACGGATTTTCATCAAACTTCAGATTTAGTTAGTCCTTGACATGAATTGACGTGTAAATTAGTGCTGTTTAATTTTTGGTGTAAATCGCTCAACAGGTGGCGCTGCTATGCTGTATTTTTTGCGATTTCCGCAATAGCTTTATCTCAAGAACTAACGCTTAGATTTTCAACAAACTTCAGATTCAGGTATACCTTGATATCATTTAGTGCTGTTTATTTTTAGTGTAAATCGCTCAACAGGTGGCGCTGCTATGCTACATTTTTCAGAATTCCCGCTGTAGCTCTATCTCAAGAACTGATGCACGAATTTTCATCAAACTTCAAATTCAGATATACTTTGATATGAATTGGTGCTAAATTCATGTAATTTCTTGTACTATTTAAATGATTTAATTGACGTGATTTATATAGAAGAAAGTTTTGTGATGGCCACAACATACTAGTTTTGCATGCTTTGTGCAATTTTTTTTATTTTTGTAAAGGTTTAATCTTTCAGCTCAACATAGTAATTTTTTTTCCTTTGTGATTTTTTAATTATTATTTTTTTGTGTGTGTGTGTGCTTTGTGATAATTTTTTGACATTTATAAAATGGAATCTGGTTTCAATCTTTAAGTTCAATATAGTAAACTTTTTCCTCTTTAAAATAAAGTTTATTTGAATTCATACAGCAAGTTTTGATCTTTTCCCAAATTTTTTGTGAGATTTTTCAAGGGTTTTTTTTTTTTTTTCTGTATTTTGCAGAGTGTATTTAAATTCAATATGATAGACGAAAAATAGACGACACTTACAGGCTATAATACTTATATTGCTAACTTAGAGTTCATTCTAGGCTTTTTTCGCAGGGCGGGCCGCCCTGCTTCACAAAATTTGATGCCCCGATACCCCCACTGTCCGAAATCCCCACATTTATTGAAAAAAGAAATACACTTTACGATTCCAAATGATTTCAACAGTCATATGGAAAAGGAATACTCACACTATGGACTTATTTCTTTAAACACAAAAAATAGACGACACTTACAGGCTATAATGCTTATATTGCTAACTCAGAGTTCATTCTAGGCTTTTTTCGCGGTGCGGGCCGCCCTGTCTGCCCTTCTTTACAAAATTTGATGCCCCGATACCCCCACTGTCCGAAATCCCCACCCCGTGAGCCCTATCACTCAGAAAATCGACTGAGGAAAAAATAGCGCCCTTTAAGTTAATTTCATCGCTTATTTCAAGCAAACTCTAAACTATTTGTAAACATTATATAACGTCCTAGCCCATTTTGCTCCTAATCTGTTCCTTTTCAACCCCCAAACATCCTCATACAGACAGCAATTATTTTCAGTAAAATTCCAGCACCGACACAGTCATAAATTTCTCTCTCTCTCTGTCTCTATACCCCCGTTTCTTGGCTACCGTGAAAATTCAGATAAAATGAAAAAAAAAAAAAAAAAACTCGGAAAGGTCCTTTGACAAAATTGGTGATTTTTCGCGATTCTCTGACGAAATTGGTTTTTTTCGGCAAACATTTCTCAAAATTTGCCATATAGTTTATGTCCAAATTTTTGGATTTATGACGGATTTTTTTTTTTTTTTTTTTTTTTAATTTTCGAATTTATGACCGATTTTTTTTTTTTTTTTAAATTTTTGGAAAAGAATCCCCTTTGCACTGAAAAGTGTCATGAATGGTGTAAAGGCGTAGTAGCAAAGACTTTTTAGGGGGGGGGTCAGGGGGGGGGAAAGAATTATTAGTTGATTAGGTATTTAACATTACATTAATGTGCACTTTTTTCTCTAAAGTGCCCTTTTATGGCAAAGTGCACCCTGCCTGCCCTTGATCCTAGAATGAACTCTGGCTAACTATTTACAAAAACTGATACATCTTAAAATATAACTTGATCGTCATATGCGTCATTCTTTTTTTGCTCATTCGAACACACAATCTCTCGCAAAAATCAAACATCGTCTCTCCATAAAAACATCTTTCCTCTCACTTCAGTTCTAGTTTTTCGGCAGGCACGCAGTGGTGCCTTGGATATCATAAAGTACTTGTAAATAGTCATGCCCACAAATTTTATTCCTTTAGCTATAAAAATGACTCTGTGAATGTGTCACAAAATTTCACATTGATGAGTGTGGAAAAAGGAAATTGTTGAGCAGCAAACAGAAATAACAATTAAAAGAAAAAGAACCTAAAGCAAAACCCTTCTTTTCTTTACTATATAAAAAAAAATAATAATAATTTATATCTCTGTTGTTAATAGGGTGTCAACGATTTAAATCAGTTGATTTAAATCAGCAATTTAAATCATGATTTAAATCAAGTGATTTTTTAAAAAAAATCATTGATTAAAATCAAAAATTTCCTAAATGTTTAAAATGACATAAAAAAGTATTCAAATCTTAGATGAACATAATTTGTAAAGTTTCTACAGGTATTGCGACTTATGAATACACAAAACAAAGCTTTAAATAATTGTTTCTAAGCGTAATTCCTGAGTATTGTGAAAAATTTAAGAACAGTAAGATTGTAAAAAGCATGGTTTTTATCTAACAAACATAAAAAGCATTTAATTTAAAAATGATATTTAAATCTAATATAACTTACAATGTCATAATTTCCTTTTAATAATCGAGTTATTCATTCTTTTATATACAATAAACATAGCGATAGAGTGTCAATGATTTTAATCGATTAATTTAAATCAGATGATAAAATCACATATTTTCTGATTTTTTAAAATGGTGTGAAAAAGCATTATAATCAGTAATGAAAATGATTTATAATGTTTATAAGATAATTTAATTGCTGAATAAATAAAAGAAGCTCTTTTAAAAAATAAAATTGTTTTAAATAAGTTATTTCTTTAAAAATTAACAAAGTTTTTTATCATAAAACTATATTTTATTTAAGTGGATATTTTATAGTTTCTACATATGTTTTCATAACTTCTTTTGATTAGTAGTTAAATTATTCCTTCTATATAAAATAAGTGCAATCTATTATTTTCTGTTGATAAATGAATTAGAAGAATTTCTGTGTAAAATTAGCTGCTTTATCAAACTATTATTTGTCACTTTTTTCAACCACTTTTTCAAAAATGTAGATTGTGTTCTTAATTAAACAGTTAATTGTTTAATATTAAAAATTTAATCTGAATCATCAATTTAAAATTAAATGCAATTTATCAATAACTTAAAAATATAAGCAGTATTTAATATTGGTTTACATAATTATTACAAAATATTAATGCACATAATGTTGTATATTACTAAAGAAATTTTTAATTAGCAGTTTTTTGTAATTTCTATAATTACATAATTAAAATTTTATTAATTAAAGCAAAAAAACATAGATTATGTTAGTAATTGGTGGGTTATTCATTTTTGAAATGCTTAATTCTTAGTAGACGTTTAATATTTTAACACAAGGAAATAAATCAAAAAAATCCAATTTAAATTTAAAAAAATCTGATTTAAATAAAAAAAATCCACTTTTTTTGATTTTTTAAAAAAAATCATGATTTTTTTACACCCTAGTTGTTAATTGACAGATTCTGTTCAAATTTTCAGCAAGTTGCAATAATTATAAATTAGGCTGCATACCAAAAAAAAAAAAAAGTTGGCAAGCATTTGCAGTTTATTTAGCTCAGCAAAATCAGACATGAATCAGATAAGCTTTCCATGGATAATATGTTTTGTTAGCAGAGAGAAGACATGCATAGAATTAAAAAAATAAAAATAAATAAGAGCATTTATCCAAAATAGAAGATTCTATAGATTTGATGCTTAGAACTAGTCCAAGAAGCAGAATTTTCTGTGTCAGCCTGCAGCAAACTAAAATTTATCGGCGACCCAACAATACTGTCTTATGCCTACTATCATAAGAAATAATAGTAACCCATAAAATAAGCGAAATTTACATTTACAAAGAAAATATAATAAATGGATACAACAAATACCATAAATTAAGAGACTTAAGGTACCTAGTTTTTAAGCCCGGCATTTCTTTTTAAGTTGGTGGATTAATCTGCAAGGTTTAAAATAATCTCCAGTACCTGCTGCCGTCCTGCTACTATACTGGAGAACTAGTATGCAAATTTTAAAATCAAGCTATGTATTAGAAATGGCAAAAATGCTGCGGTGAATAGTTTTGTTTCACTATTATAGATGTATAATATTAATCCCTTAAGTATAATATTAATCCCTTAACTGCCACGGTCTTATATATGTCTTTAGAAAATATCTAACTAATGATTATTAAAGATGTGAATTATCACTTTGCTAACTAAGTGTAAACCAACAGAGTGAAAAATGTCCTAGCTGGGAATCGAACCCGGGCCCCTGGAATAGCATTCCAGTGCTCTACCACTAAGCCACGAGGATGATGTCCAGCTTGGCATCTCTCACTCACATGAGTCGGTAAGACTGCTACCACAGCTATTAGATGGAAAGTCTTCATGAGCACACAATCTTGAAGCCTAACAAGAGACGCAAATGAACCCAGCATCGATGAATACACAATTTTAATTAATTTTTCAACTACTTTTGAGCAGTGAAATTACGCTTGAAATTATTGAATATTAAAGACGTGAATTATCACTTTGCTAACTAAGCGTAAACCAACAGAGTGAAAACAACAACCAATGTAAACCAACAGAGTCTGTTGATTTACGCTTAGTTAGCAAAGTGATAATTCACGTCTTTAATATTCAATAATTTCAAGCATAATTTCACTGCTGAAAAGTAGTTGAAAAATTAATTAAAATTGAATATCTAATTATTTTAAATGTTGGTGAACTCGCATGAGAGACACAAATTTTCAAAATTAGGGCAATATTTTGCATACATATAGCATGTGCACTTTCTTACTTTTATTTCAGAAAACAAATTGTTGTCTTATTTTATCACAAAATTATGTGATTAAATAAAACACTCGGTATTGCGTCAAATTTCGTTGGCAGTTAAGGGGTTAATAGATGCATCATAATCGCAATTTTTAGATGTAAAATTTAAAAATCAATAAAAAATTACCTAGTTTTACATATATTCAACGATGATTGCAAAAAACAATTTCAACAAAAAATATTTATTGAAGTAAAACTGGAGAAAAATAGTATGTGCTTTGAGCATACCAATTTCTTAATTGCACAATAATTCTTCATTTTTCCTAACATCTTCCATTAATGTCTGTTTGTGTGGGTAATAAGGACATAGCCTTGAACAGGGAAATCTAGATGAATTTAAAAACACATAGTAGGGAAGATTTGGGACAGTTGATTCCTAGAGAGACTTGATCCCAAGGTCTAAAACCAAAGAAAAAATGCAATTAAGTCTCTGAAACTGGAAACATTAATAAATGGATCCCTTATCAACATAGTTAGCAACATACTTTGATTCAGCCATTTTTATTTTTGTTGTAAAAAAGGAATCTCTGTTTTCTTACAATCAAACTTCTTTTTGAGGACGTAGTTTGTGTTTCATATTTTTTACTAAATATAACTAAATTACTTAATTTTATTGATATAATATACCAGGGTTGGCAAGTTTTTGCCATAGGCAGAAAAAACCATGGAAAAAACCTGGTTAAAACCGTCCCGGCAAAAATAGGTTTTTGCCAAAGTGGTGGCAAAAATAGGCTGTCCATTTAATTTTTTTTCTCAGAAAAAGAGAAAAAAATTTCATGAAAGAATAAAGAAACTTAATATTTAGATAAAAGATCAATACTCTAAATTTATTTTTGAATTCTTAAGTTAAATAAGTACTATAATTATGCATTTTATGAAAGAATACTAACTTTTATAACAAAATTATAAATGAAAAAAAAATACTAATTTTATATAAATAAATGGAAAACTTGATTATTTATTCATGTTTATACAATTATTAATGACTATTCACATAATAGAACTGTGGAGGCTCTAGATGAGTAAAGCATTTATGTTTATATGCGTTAGAAATTCAAATAAACAATTATATTCTAAATTCAATTTTTTAATATAAAATTATATTTAAAGCAGAACACTTAAATTTCAAATAATTGAGCGATATCTCCATCATAACCTAATTTATGCTGTTTTGGCATAGCATAACAATAAACTAGTTTAGAAAGAGTATTTGTTGACAGTTTATTTAAAATTTTAGTTTGCACAAATGAAAAAAATCTTTCGATAATAGATAGAAAATGAATACAATGGCAAACAAAATAAAAGGGCTACAGTCTACTTACTGAAAGTAAAGAATGTAACTTTTTGTCCCTTTCTTAGAGTGTAAGAGGAAGGGGAAAAAATTCTAGTTTCCTAACAAGGCATAACAGGGAGTTTTTTCAATATATAATTTTCAATTTAATTACTTTTTTTTTCTGTAACAGACTAGTTTCATTAGATAAATAATTATTAATTAGTACTAAAGAACTATTTACATATTTTTAAGACTCGTTACATAAAACAAAAGTAGCAAAGTCATATAAAACCTTTTGATAATTAAAAAAATACTAATGGTTGACAAAATACTATACTTAAGAAAAAAATTAGATATCTGATTTTTAATCTGGTTCTTATATTCCTAAGTATTAGACTGAATCCCACCTATTTTATAAAGATTTAAAATATGTAAAATTTAATTATATTTATTAATTAGCAAATTAAAAAAACTATTAAATGATATGTTATTAAATTTAATTGTTTATACCATTATTATCTTTATTAGCTCAGTTTTAATTACACATTAAAGACAAATAAGAATTTTCCATTTTTGCCGGTTTTTTCCATTTTTGCCCTGGTTTTTTCCAGTTTTTGCCACTGTCCTGGCAAAAATGCCAACCCTGTAATATACTAACGTACCTTACTCCTTAAATGTTGCTATTTAAATTCAACACAATATCTTTATTTTTGATTTAGCAACTTTTTTCCCCAAACATGCACATTAGGGACACTTGATCCCTGTTGTATGGGGAGACTTGATCCTGGGGATCGAGTCTCCCCAAACCAAAGTTAAGCTAAATTAATGTTAAATTTTATTAACCCCCTACTTCTCATTGTGATATTTAGATATTATCTGTATTAGTTAGAATATGGTTGCTTGATTTTAGATGGTTGACAAAGACAGAAAGTTAATATGTGGCTGCATATGATGGTTAGCGAGCACATGGTGGATGAATGCATATGTGAGACATACGTCTAACTTTGCAAAATTTTTACAGCACTTCATAAAGAATGCAAGATATTATAACCAAAACAGTAAAGTGTTAATCATAATGAATAATCATGATAACCATATAAGCATTGCATTGAGAGTTTGAATTATGACAAAGAAAATGGAATAATTTTGTTAACAATATCACCGCACACTTCTCACAAATTGCAGCCTCTGGATCATACTGCATATGGACCATTTAAAAGATATTTTAATGCAGCTGCTCAAGACTGGATGACTAAACTTCCTGCTCAAAGAACAACAATTTATCAATTTGCTGAACTGATCGGAATTACCTATCCTAAAGCCATGATGACAAATAACATAACAAATGGATTTAAAATCACTGGAATATCCCTTAAACAGGAATTTCTCAAGATGATTTTTTATCATCTTTCGTCTCAAATCAACCATTAACTCCAACAAGCAGTAAAAAGAATACAGTTAAACCAAACATAGTGACACCAGCAGACATACAAGCCTTCCCTAAAGTTTCATTATCAAAAATGGGAAAATCTAAAGAAATGAAAAAAGGGTCTTCAAAAATTTTGACAAGCACACCAACTAAAAGACAGAATGAAGAAGAAATACAAGATCGTCAACTGAATAAAAAACAAAAGTCAGGAAAAACTCATTTCATCCCAAGAAAAAAAGTAAAATCACTAAAAATGAAAGACCCAAATCTTCAGAAAGTTATAAAAGCAGTTATAGTGCTTATGATTCAACCAACCCAGATCCACTTGATGACAATTCTAATGAAATCATTGAAGACCCAAATATTTGTCGATTGGTGAAAATAACTTTGTCATTGTGTGATTTCTGGGAAAGAAGAAAATTAGTCATTTCGTAGGAAAAATTTAAAAGAAGATTTTATCATCTGAATGTGAAATCAATTTTCTAAGAAAATGAGGACTTAATTTCAACCAATTTATTTATCCAGAAAAGGTTGACAATAGTGTTGTGGATAATGATGACATTGAGAAAAAACTACCCAAACCAACCATACTCAATGGAATTCTTCAAACTGCAATAATCTTAACATTTACATTTGGTTTTTCACGCTTTGAAAATGTTTTCGATCAATGTGTTTTTTTTCCTTTTTACATCTTAGTCAACAATAAATTTGATTTCTACAACTTAATTTGAATCATTTCAATGCATTTGTTTCGAGGATCAAGTCTCCCTTGGCAAGGGATCAAGTCTCCATCCAACTGGGGAGATTTGATCCTTTTTTTATTTTTTGGAAAACTATTTATTTTTATTTTAAAAATAATTTTTCAAAAAAAAAAAAAAAAATAAATAAATAAATACTGTAACAAGAAAGACACATAGCCTTTAAGAATAACTGGAAACATTTTTTAAATATTTTGTTTTTTCCAAAATAAAAATTAAAAACTGAAAAAGGGATCAAGTCTCCCCTACTGTTCTGAGATGATTTTTGAATGCAAAATGCACTGCAATTTGCAAAACACAAAGCAGTATGCAGCTGCTAAACCTGTTTTTCGCATTGGTAAAACCGATTAGAACTTATGTTATATGTGAGCCATACAGAGAAACTTGATATTTCAAGTCCAGATGTTTTTACCAGGGAAAAAAGACAAAATATCTTGAAAAAAACAGAGGGCACAAAAGAAACTAGGAAAAAGGACAGGGCACACCATCAGCAGGGGCGTGCCTAGCGGGGGGGGTGTTGGGGGTGTAACACCCCCCCACTTATTTGGAAGAGTTGGTAAAATTTAGAATAGTCGGAAAGTTAAGAACACACCCTGCAAAAAATCCCCTCTCCTGTCGTCAGTATCATTTCAATTCTCTGTTGTCCGTCATTTAAAGGGGAAAAGAAATAACTTCTCACGGAAGATTGTGTATGATTCTGTGTTTGAGGGGGGGGGGGGGGTTGTCAGAGAGCGGAGATGATAGATAGAGAGAGAGAGAATCGCGTTTCTGAGAATTTGAGACTTTCGGGAAAGGAGAAGGAGGAGGGAGTTGTTGCAATCTCTATTGTAAGTTTTCCCATGTAGCATCTTTAATTGCTCCCTTCTGCTATGGACTGATTCTTAGAATTTGGTGACCTCTTGGCTCTGGATTTGGCGCTAGTTATTTGAGGTTGTTGCATTTAAAAGATGAAGTCACGGACACAGAAGAAGAGCAATTTGCGAAAGTTTGTTTTTGTCGCATGATGGATAATAATTCAGTGAAAAGTTTATGCACACACTGTGATCGTGTACACACACATTTCACAGAAAAAAAATAAATTTATATCGCCATATAAGAATATTTCATCCGAATGAAAACATCAACCTCCAGAAAGGAAAACGGATTCAATGTACAATATGTAGATATTTCTGCATTTCTATTAGAGGCCTGCATAGTCATATTCAAACAGATCCTCCAGATGTAAAATTCAGAGCTTCGTAAAAATGTTTCCGAAACATCATTTTCATCACAAAATTTTACTGCGAATGTTAAGGCTTTTGCAGACCGGGTTCGGCACTACAGCGAAAGTTTGGTTGAGGAATGCGATAAAATCCTAACTAGCAATTCTATGGAAAATGTCAATGTTTCTGAAAAGGAAGATTCCTCGACTTTTCTAAGTTATGATCCAGCCGATCGTATTGGAAAGAATTTAACCGAAAACCAAAAACTTTTCATCCTGTCTCGTGGACCTTATCAACCTCAGAGATCATCTTACCCTGTGAATCATGACATAGATCCTAAGAAGCAGAATAAGTTTAGCTCCTGCTGGTATAAAGAATATCCATATTTAGAATACAGCGACCAACTGGATGCCGCATTTTGTTTTGCTTGTTCACTTTGCTCTGATGGCCCGGGGCCTGAAAACGCAGAAGAAGCTTGGATCAGTCTTGATATTCGTGTATGGCATAAGATGAAAGGCCGAGGAAAAAACCGTAAAGGCAAGTTAATGGTTCATTTTACGAGCAATGCTCATAGAACCGCAGTGTATAAATTAGATAATTTGGCCCAAAAAAGTAAGCACGTTGACAACTTTCTATCTAGTCAACGTAGAAAGGCAGCAGCTAACGCGGTGCAAATTCGTCTAAGAAACAGAGAGATTATTAATATACTTCTAGACTGCACCAGATATCTAAGTCGTCAAGCATTTGCATTTTGGGGACGAGAAAGTGACAGCGGTAACTACATTCAGCTCATTAGATTAATGGCCAGGTGGATTCCAACTTTAAAAAACTGGATTGATGATAATTATCTTCGCCCATACCATGCCAACAAGTCACAAAACGACTTTATTGGGGTTCTTGGATCATGTGTCCGTGAAAAAATAGTTGCAAATGTCAAAAATTGTGGATTTTTTAGCGTTATGGCTGAAAGCACACCCGATATCTCTCATCTTGACCAGCTCTCAATTGTAATCCGATACGTGACCCAGTTTCACCCAGAAGAAAGGTTGTTAAAACTAAAAGATTATCTAGCTAAAACAGGCAAAGGAATGGCTAAGCTTATTTCTGAAATTCTACAATCAGTTGGAATATCGCTTTCCCAAGCTCGTGCACAGTCTTACGACACCACGTCATCTATGTCTGGCGCATTTTAGGCTGTCAATCAAAACTTTCAGAAATAGCTGGTAGATCTATTTTATACATACCCTGCCTCGCGCATAAAGTGAATTTATGTGTTGAACATGCGTGCAAAGAAAGCAATATAATAAAATTGTTCTACGACAGTATTCAGGATCTCTATAACTTTTTTTAACTGAGTACAAAGCGATTCAGCATACTGACAGAGAAAATAGAAGTTCTTCAGAAGAGTCTTACTTTGAAATTTTTGTCAAAGACAAGATGGACTATGGATTCAGTCAGAGCTATTTTATCGTCCTATGATGCCCTCATCCATACTCTGCAAATTATTTCTGAAGACATGAAGGTTGACAAGGATGCTCGAGCTAAGGCGGCAGGGTTAAGAAGCAAAATGATGTCATACGATTTCATTGTTTCTTTACTTGGAATGAAAACAATTATGTTTCAGACCAAGTTAGCAACAGAGCAATTGCAACGTGACGACCTGAACATTTTAGAGGGAACCGACATAATGCAGAAAACTTACGAAAGCATTCAGAAACTCCGGAATGATGACACGGCGGCAATAATGAACATCATTAAGGAAGCTGACAACATCTGCGAGATACATGGAATAAATCAAGATTATGAGTTCAATTTGCGGCACAGGCGACGAAGGCCTCCATCGAAAATCGACGAAAATCCTAAAACTGCAGTTCTATTTACACGAGAGAATTATTTTAAAGCAGAAATTTTGAAGGTGGTAGATCGGCTTACAACTGCATTTGTAGATATTCATAAGTTGGTATTTGAGAAAGTTAAACCACTAGCCTGTCTCCTTCCATCTAGGATCAAGTATAGCTCTATCGAGGACATTTCTAAACTATGTCAATTATTTCCTGGTGATCTCAAAGATGTAGATAACTTGGAATGTGAAATTGATCTCATGTCCTCAGAAATAGCTAGTTCTGAATCGGATACAATTGGCACAGCAGCGCAAAAATTTGTGGGGAAGGCTCATTTGTATCCTAACCTTTCTTTGGCCTACAAGTTGGCCTTAATTATTACAGTAACTGTAGCAAGTAATAAAAGAAGTTTCAGCAGGTTAAAGTTAGTAAAAAATTACTTGCGTACCACCATGTCGGAAGAGCGACTGGACTAACTAATGCTATTAACCTGTGAAACAGACATAACTGACATGTTGGATTTAGACAGTGTAGCTGGAAAATGGGCTATTCTGAAGGATAGGCGGGTGATAATTTAAAAATGTAGAAGGATAATTTTTAGTCTCTTATACTAATATATATCTTATTTTTAGCAAGCAAGATTTGTATTTTTTATGTATCTTAAAATTTATACACTTACATTACACAACAGCATGCGGTTTTATTTATAGAAACATAAATTCCGAAGTACTTCAAAATTCTTAAATTGTTACTTTTGAGAACTGGTTAATGTACAGTACATCCATACACATTTCCTTTTAAATCGTAAGCAGAATCCTAATTAATAACAGGATTCTGAACTCTACTTATATAGTAAAATAATTTTTAAAAAATTACACATATTGAACAACAACATTTAATTTCGACTGTGGTTAAGGAGAATGCAGGTGAACACTTAAGACTTTTAGTGATTTTTATAAATTCACAGTATTGTAGAACAGTTGACTCCGTCGCTGAGATGGGGGGGGGGGGGGCTATCACAAAGTCTTTCTCACCCCCGATCTTGCAGTCGGCAAAATTCAGTTCACACCCCCCCACTAAAACAGCCTTCGGCACGCCCCTGACCATCAGTGAAAGAAAAAGGCAGAGTGTGGTTCCCTTTTGAAAAACATCAAATGGGAACACTACGAAAGATCAAATCCAGTTACTCAAATCCAAACTAAGCATTAATTAATAGGGGAAGACGGGGTACAATGAAACAAAATTTACTAATTTTTTTTTTTCCTATCCACAATTTTGCATGCACAAAAATAATAATAATATGTAATAATAATGTATAATTAATGCATATTTTTAATCTTGTATTTTCCCCAACTAAATAAATTTTTATTAGGTTCTAAACAATATCTTTATGCTTGAAAAATAACAAAAAATAAATGTCTTACAGTGTTTCATTGTACCCCGTATGCCGGGGTACAATGAAACACATACTGGGGTACAATGAAACACTCCAAATAATGGAAGCAATTTTCACCCGGTATAGTTTATTTTATGAAAAATGAAATAAATACAAGAACAAAACTTGATTAATAAGGAACTTGATAAAAATATTATAGTCTAAGATGAAAAATAAGAAAATTCTATTAGTTTAAGAAATACCTTTCTTTTTATATTAAATTGGCTCAAGTCAGTTTCAAAAATTAGCATTTCTGCTTATATTTCAGTTGCTCCTGAAGGAATATGAGGTGGTAGTTTCAACACAATGAGATTTTTTTTAAATGCAAGTTTCAAAAAAAAAAACAAAAAAAAAACTAGGTTGGAGTCTTTTTATATCAAGTACTTCACATTTGACTTCATTTAAATGTATGATTTCTCCAACGGTATATATTTCCTTATGTTTCCATTTATACGGATACTGCTTGTGCCATACATGTTGTGTGTGGATATCTCATTCTTAGTACCTCGATGACCAGCTGAGCCTGGAAAAAAAATCTGGATCATCATCAGAGTCTGTAGCAGGCAGAGTTTGTTTTCAAAACAATCCCTTCTTAGCTTTTTTTCTCTTTCCATTTTTTAATTGCTTAACAAGAGCATTTTTACAGACCTGGTTAGAACAAAAATATTTTTTTTTTCTGTTTTCCTACCCTTACTTCTAATATATTCTATTTACTACTTTTATAACGATAATAAAACATGTTTCATTGTACCCCGTCTGCAAGTGTTTCATTGTACCCCGCACTGAGGTTACTAAATAAAAATTTATTTTCAAACTTCTAATATTTATTTTTTTTTTTAGTTTGGTTTTGGAGGTATGAAGACAACAACCCAAAGATAACAATGCATAGAAAAAATAATTATTACATATAACAACAAGGAAAAAGAAACAAAATTACTTTTAGTAAAGAAAGTTACTTTCAATGGTGTAAAAGCAATAATCTTCTATTGCTACTGTTGTAGAAGTGTGAATGTATCCAAATCACATCAGTAATTGGAACATATAGTTGTATAACATACATATAAACTGCAACTCTCTATGACAAATTTGATTGATTTTACAAGTAATGTTTCATTGTACCCCTTGTTTCATTGTACCCCGTCTTCCCCTATTGACTTTTAAGTTCTCCTGCTAAAGCTTTTCTTCCCGGTGAGCTTGTTTTGTTTGTTTCTAAATTACACATTTTAAACCCTAACAAATAAATAACAAAAAAAAAATAACTGTGAAGAGTTCGCTTTTATGGAATGGAATTTTGTTAGTGTCCTATTTTGTGAAGGAGCCTCTTTTATTAAATGGAATTTTTTGAAGGATTTTTGCCTGGATCAAACCCTCTTGAGCCTATAAGTATTTTAACAGAAATAGATTTCTAGAGGCTACTAATGTGTATATACAAAATTTCAGTTCATTTTGCTAAGGAATTTTTAAAATATGCAATAAAAAAAAATCAGCACCATTGTGTGAGGGATCCTATATTCAAAGTAGAATTAATTGACTCATCGTCAGAAAACTTTTAATAAATCTGACAATAGTCTCAATCCTATTTGTGAAATATTTAAATGATGCTATTAGTAGTATGTTTTGTTTTCCTCCCAAGTCTGTATTTGATAAATAAGGTAAGTTTGAATGGAACAGATTATTATAATCCCGCATCTGCCATCTTAGATTTCTTTCTTGGCATGAATTAAAAATTGCTTTTTAATTAATAGTTATAATTATTATACTCCAATTTTTTCAATTATTATATTAATCTATTAACAATATTTAACCATTGGTGACATTAACTACTTGGCGAAAAAGGACTTTTCATGCAAGAAAAAAATCCAAGATGGCGGATACAGGATTATAATGTTAAAATATAGTTTTTGTTTTATGTTAATTCATATTTTGTCTCACGTGAACTTAGCACACATGGTATTGTGCATTGATTTGTTGTTCATTAGTAACTAGGGATGCAACAGATATCCGGCTGATTTTTCAATATCCGAAATACCGTCGGATATCCGAATCACAGTCACCAGATATCCGCCTTCTCTGCCGGATATCCGACAGAGCGCAGCGAAGCAAATATGTAAGGATAAGAGAAATCATTTGACCCCAAACAATGCCAAACAACTGTTGTTTATAATGGAAAATATGAAATATAGTAAGTTCACTATCATGAGCAAAAGGTAATTTTCAAAAGTTTAAAGAATTGCCAGCTTTCCTAACATTGATATTTGAACGCATTATAATAAATTTAAGAATTTACTTTTACATCTTTTAGAAAATTGTACCTTTACTTTCAGATTGTAAAACGAAATTTGAAGTTGTTTATTAAAGTATGACTTTATTAATTTTCTTTCATTCTTTTAAATTTAACAATTAAACAGGCCTATTTTTACTTTCTTCTACCTTCAATAGAAAAAAGTATTGTAATTGAAATTTTTTTACACTTCTGGTTTACTTAACTGGTTTTCGAGGGATTTACATGTTTTAGGAGTCAGAGATCCCAAAAACATGTTTATACAAAATGTCAGTCTGTCCGTGTGTCGCCATGGTACCATCGAAAAGTGCATGAAGTTATGCATAGAATTGAACCAAATGTTTTGTGTATGTTTTTCGTTGTGGCCAGCAGGTCCTTCTTCAATATGGAAGCATTCTGCCGGAAGGGGGTGCTGTAATTGCAATTTTTGGCCATTTTCATTATTGTACCATCGAAAAGTGTATGAAGTTACCCATATAATTGACCCAAATTTTTTGTACATGTTTTTGGCTTTGTCCAGCATGTTCTCCTTTAATTTGGAAATATTCTGCCGGAAGGGGGTGCTGTAATAGCGATTTTTGTGCCACTTTCATTCTTGTACCATCGAAAAGTGTACAAAGTTATGCATAGAATTGAACCAATTCTTGGGAGTATGTTTTCGGCTTTGGCTAGCAGGTCCTCCTTCAATTTGAAAATATTCTGCTGGAATAGGGTGCTAGCGATTTTTGTGTTATTTCCATTATTTTACCATTGAAAAGTGTATGAAGTTAAACATAGAACTGAACCAGTTTTGTGTGTATATTTCTGGCTATGGCCAGCGGTTTCTCCTTGAATTTGGCAATATTCTGCCAGAAGGTGGCACTGTAATAGCAATTTTTGGTAAAATGTTCTCGATTTTTTGTACAGTATATTGGCGGCTCGTGACGCGACGGAAACTTCGCATCCTGCTAAGCTGGCTATTCGCAAACAGCTGATGTACAACAGAATAATGAAAAAATTATTGATTTTAATAAATATCCTGATCGAGATTAACTTAGTGTGATTAATTGACTGGAGCAGAAATTTTATATGAAAATCATAGTTGGTATACTATTGGACTAATAATATTGAAGTATTAGCATTTGTAACTACTTTTTGAAATATTAAGACGTATGAGAAAGAAGGAAGTTTTGGGATTGGCACATCCAACTAGTTATTTTTGTAACTTCATCATAAATATTTGAAATTAAAAGTAATTTTTTTCAAAGTTAATTTAACTTAAAATAAAACTAAATGTGACTTAAAGCAAAACAGTATTAGTAGATATTTTATGTTTAAATTATAAAAAGAAAGTATGTATTTCTTTGTGAAAATTCTCTACAGTTATAGGCATATTAATTGGTTAAAATTTGTTGTACAAATTATTAGCATTTAATTGTACAAATTAATTATTATCAATTATCAATATAGTCAAACTAATATCCAACTCCAATAGCAATTATCAGCATTTCATTGTACAAAGTACAAATGAACAGAATATTTTAATGTTTAAATTATATTATTTATGCAACATTATTAATATACATTACAGGGCTTGAATTTTGAGACGGTATGTCAGGATTCGTGCCTTAAAGAATATTGTGGGCGGAGGCTCCTGTTTCTAAAAAATCACTTTCTGAAAATTTTTCTTTCTAAAACGACGATTAAGTCTCAGGACCGACTGACAAATTTCGTGATATTTTCCACTATCGATCGGCAGATTTCACAGTTTCTTCTTACGACAGATTGACAAAATTTATGATTGTTTTTCTGCATCTGACTAAAAAATTTTGCGATTTTTCTCCGCGACCGACTGACGAATTTCATGATTTTTTTCTGGAGACCAATCAACGAATTTCATAAATTTTTTTCTCGCGATCAATTGACAAATTTAGCAATTTTATTCTGCGACCGATTGGTAAATTTCCCTCTTTGTTCTTGTGACATACTCATGAAATTAACAATTGTTTTTCTGTGTCCGATTGAAAAAATTTCGTGTTTTTTCTCTGTGACTGCCTGAGGAATTTCCCGATATTTGCTCGTGACGGACTGACAAATTTCACGTGATCGATAGACGAATTTCATGACATTTTCGTGCTGCCGATTTCCCACGAACTTCAGTTTTTCTCTCGCGACTGATCGACAGTTTTTTTTTTTTTTTCATCATGATTGACGAAATCAGCGATATTTTTTCTACAACCGATTTATGTATTTTGTGATGTTTTTTTTTTCTCTGTGCCCGAAATAGGAAATAACTAAAAGGGCAGTAACGGCCACCGGAAACTGAGCCCTACCAAATCGGCCAATAGTCAGCACTAAACAAAATGAGATTATACTTGTGGTGCACATGAAAAAAAAAATTTGGTGAACTTAAAAAAAAAAAAAAACAAAAAAAAAAACATGTTTAGAAATAACAAATTTGTTGATACTTGCAATTCACAGAAATTAGAACATGACTTTTAGAAATCAACCATTTTTCGTGTAATAGTAGAAATCAATTGACTATTTCCTTTTCAAACTTTGGATATCAATTAAAATTCCAATACACAGAACATAGTTCAATTAACAAAAATACCAAGGGTTACAGTTTGGACTACTATAATTCTATTAAGGATATAATAAAGCAAGCTTGTTCAGAAGTGACATACAATCACCGAAGGATGCTGACAATACAACCGATATGCATTATTCATGCAAGTAAGTAAAAAATGAATGCACATCAGATTTTGCAAAATTTTCTAAAAATTTTTAAGAGAGCATAACCATGTGTTTTTGATAATTTCTAAAGCTATTAAAATTGCTCTGTGCTGTTTGTCAAAAGTGCAACTTGTGAAAGAGGCTAACGCACGCAAAATGGAATAAAATCTAAATTAAGAAATTCATTTAGCAACCCAATTGGTAATTGTCCATAACATTAGATCTTGAGTTGTTGATTTAAATTATTTCAATGGTATTTTGTCATGTCTGTATAAATGTAATTCTATAAGTGGCACATAAAAAATAGCAGGGTTTAAAGATTTTTTTCCCCTTTCAAACAGTTCAACTCCTCTGCAATTATAAATGTTGGGAGGGAAACTCCCCTCCAGGAAAAACTTTAATTTCAAGCCCTGATATTCAAAGAGATATAGTTTTTGTAAATTATATTTCAATATAGTGATGCAACGAATAGTGGTTTGGCCGAATAACCGAATATTCGGCCAAGTTACAGCCGAATATTCGGCCTAATTCGGCGGCCGAATGATGAACTTATTTTTGCCTAAAAACAAAATATAGTATGCACTATATGCACAATTCTTGTATATTTCACAATTAAAATGTATTGTTTTCTTTTAAAAAATTATTTATATACAAATTTTTAATTTTTGAAAGCATTATTTTACTCTGAAAAAATATTCGGCTATGTACGGCCTAAAAATTGCCTCAATAATATAATTCAGCCAAAAAAAGAAATCCTTAGCAAAAGTTCCTCATCAGGTACTGTCTAGTTACATTTTAATAGATATTATGTGTGTTGTTGTTACATTTTAAAATAATGACAAAATTTTAAAAGTACAGTGAAACTCGTTTAAGATACGCCCGCTTAAGATACGATCCCGCTTAAGATACGAATTTCTTCCGGTCCCTTGAAAAATGCCTATTAAACCTGTGTAAAATTACCCGCTTAATATACGTACGGATAAGATACGATTCCGCTTAAGATACGAAGAAAATTTGTATGTTCATGTCAAAAACCCGCTTTATATACGAAAAGGTGTTTGTGCAGTCCGTTTACTACGTGTCTTTAGGACAAAAGGGAAGAAGAGCAAAGGATTTCCTCACCAAATAATTATTCTTACATACACCTAGTTTGTCGTTTTAAAAATAATTACGGAAATTTATTATTTTTCAGGGTTCGCACAGTTTTACCACTAAATTTTAAGGGTATTTTCAAAGTATTTCACTGCAGGAAAATATTACAAAATCTGTGAATAAAGGTGGGGATTGCGACTTCTGTGTTTTAAAAATTAAATGTAAATTTTCTTATCATTAATAGTGGTGTCAGAGTCCTTGTAAATTCCAAGGAGTGTGGGAACCTTGATGTTTCCTCTGAGTGTGTAATATTTAAATTTCTGTTTTCCAAAGATTAACATGAATTTTGTTTTATCTTTTATTTAATTTGGTAGAGAGTATTGAATAAAGACACCTTTGTTTTGTTACTGTACAAACAGTAACACAATAAAATTTAGAAAGTGAAAAAAATGCCATTCTTTATTTCAAAAGTGGGAAAAAAAAAAAAAGGTTGTTCTTTATTTCAAAATCTTAAACTCATATTTTCTAGACTATCTAAAAATTGTTAGAAAGAATTAAAATAAGAGTTACAAACAGTTAAAACTTGTTGATAATAATGTGTACTGGCTGCGTATGCATTACTATTCGAGAATCTGTGAAATCTGGATAAGATACGATCCCGCTTAAGATACGAAATGCCCTCGGTCCCTTGATTCGTATCTTAAACGAGTTTCACTGTACTAGGAAACATAAGTTTCAAGCTTTCAGATGAAATAAAATAAAAAATAAGAAATCTTAATATCTTAAGAAAAACCACTGATAGAAAGGATGAAAGGAATACCCTCTAAAATGGTGGAAAAAGATCATTGTAGACTATATAAAGCTCACAATTAACATCTTTTTTTTTTTTTTTTAATCATTATTATTTTTTTTTTTTTCTTTGCTGTCAGCATATAGCACTATTAAGAAGTGTATAGTGAATGTTTTCAGATTCAGAGGAAGGAAATATCTGTAAGGAAAAGCAAATTACACTCATTGCATTTAACAGTATCTGATGCTCTAACATACCAAAGATCAATAAACGATTTCATTGTTGTAGGTAAAAAAATCGTTTACACATTTTAATCATTCGCCATTAGCATGTTCAAGATTAACTGATATACAAATTAATGAGTTAAAAATTCCTAAGAAGAAATTAGTTCAACGGGTGTAGTTCAAACTACTTAAAAGGTGACAGAAACATATAAAAAATATTATTTAACGCAACCCTGAGATCTATGAGATATGTTTATGTCACCTTTTAAGTAGTTATAATAAGCATGTTTGTATGTTATAAAGTTTATTAATAACAAGGTGAAAATTTCCTTCAGAACGCTAGTGTTTAATACAGTGTTTTGACTCTATTGATTAATTTTAAATTTAACAGATTATGTAAGGCCAGTGGTGTAGTGGTCAGCACGCCTGTCTGCCGCACTGCAGGTCGAGAGTTCGACTCCCGACTGGGCAAGGTTCACTCAGCCTTTCATCCCTTCGGGGTCGATAAAATGAGTACCAAGCTTGCTTGGGAACTAAACACCGAGGGTCTCGCGTTAGGTTGACCACCTGGCCGGGACGCATGCTGCATAGCACCTCGGGGCCCAGGGTCAAGAAAACAGAGATGGGCACTGTCGGCCCAGATCCTTCTTGGATTGTATAGCCACAGAGTTTAGTTTAGTTTTAACAGATTATGTTAGCTTATTACAGATATTTTTTGTACTTATTGATACAGCATAAAAATTTTTTAACCTGATTCCTAAATTAGCCTCTTATATAAAAATGGGTAGATAAAATCCATTCGAGGTATGAAAGTTAATGGAAAAAAAGTGTTTGTTAATTTCAAATAAAATTTTTATTATACATGATGAATATAAATTGTCAAATTAAAAAGTTATACTGTGTAAATATAAAAACATTGGAACAGATGTGTTATTATCCCACCCTCCGCATCTTGGATTTTTTTTGGCGAGAAAACCCCGTTTCCGCCAAGTAGTAAATGTCGCCAAGCACCCGTTTCTACGCATGTTTGGCTCAACGAAAATAAAATGTAAATAATAAACAAAATTCGCTAAACTGGCAAATCAGTAATCCTTGTATGAGCGCTTCGCTCACATTTAACGGAAAAAAAACATCGCCGAATTCAGCATTTCTTGCTAATATAGCATTCTCAAAATTCAGCAGTTCTCGTCTTGTAGCAATCTCAAAATGTAAAAAACTCTTAAAACAGCAAAATATACCTAAAAAACGAGACTCGCTAAAGTGGCAATCAGCAATAGTTCTATGAGCGCTTCGTGCTCATTTTCCGAAAAAAAAACATCGCCGAATTCAGCATTTTTCGCGATATAGAATTCTCAAAATTCATTAGTTCTCGTTTTGTAGCAATCTCAAAATGTAAAAAACTCTTAAAGCAACAAAATATACATAAAATTATCAACATACCTTAACAGACATCTGCTTTCTTGAAACCTACAGCACAAAATATAACACCGCCGTCATTTTCCAAAATAGGCTTAATACGCATTGACACGCTATAAACAAATCCCCCTTTCATGTCAAAATTTCCTCATATTTCTTAATTACTTCAGCAAGAGCGTTTAAACGGACTACAGAAACTATAGTCAATGAAATACATCCAATAAATTTAACATAAAAATAAAAAGACAGCCATAGAACACTATATCAAAGAGTATCTGGTACAAGAGTCAACCAACCGTCAGCAACGACACCCGGCAGTGAAATGAATGTTCACGCTCTCGCGTCGTAAAAAAGGGGGTTGCCATAATAAGTTACTAGACGCCAAACGCCGGGGTTGCCAGAGCGATAAAAATCGCCAAATACTCAACATCGCGGAGGGTGGGATAATAACACATCTTAGCCAAAACATTTATTACACTATTAGTATTCGGCCAAGGCCGAATAATAGACTTGATATTCGGCCGAAGCCGAATATTCAGCAGACAGGCCGAATGGGCCAAATGTTCGGCTTCGGCCGAATATTCGTTGCATCTCTATTTCAATACATTTAAAATGTTTTAATGATGTGTGAAACATGTTTGTAATTTATTGTTCTGAGATGGTATTATATAAAGAAATAAATAAACATTCACCATATAATTAAAAACATATCTAGTGCCGGATATCCGAATCCGGCAGGCAAAGGAGCTTCGGATATCCGGTATCCGATATCCGGCAAAATCAATATCCGGTGCATCCCTATTAGTAACAGACAACTAAACTCGTTGTATCAGATAGAAAATGTAATAGCGAGTAACGGCTGTTCTGTTATCCATATTGATGTTATTAAAATTCATTTCGTAAGTTTTCTTTTCCAAATAATGCGTATCTTTCTTTTTAATGTGTACTAAATTAAATATCAATCGACTCAAAGCTCATTATAACTCTGCATATCAGAATACTAATATTTTTTAATATATAATACATCTAAGCCGTTTGAACAGTTATCTTAATCTGTACATGTAGTGGTATCTTAATTGTCTTTGTAGATTGATATATTAAATCATATAGGTATATCAGTCTAAAAATATATTTTATAAAATAAATTTATTGCAATATATGTCAGAAAATTTTACATAAAATTCAACGCTTAAATGCAAAGTATAACATAACATTATTTATAAACATAATGTGAATTTTAAAAAAGAAAGAAAGAAACAAGAATACAGATTTCATAAGGATGTTTGAGAAAGACTTCTTTAGAAAGAAGAAAAGAAAAAAACTCGTGAAGTGGTTATGCTTTCGAAAAGCTAAAAAACATGGTAAAACAATTTAATTAGATTCATTAGTTATCATTCAAATAATAACACATACAATTGCCCAATAAATATGAGCGCAAATAAAACACACCTCTTAAAGGGTTTGATTTCCACTTTTGGAGATTATATTTTAATTTATCAAATGCAATTTCTTCAAGCTCATTAAAAGGAGTTATGATTGGAGGATAAACACCTGACAGACTCAGTGAATTACTTTTAGATGAAATTAATCTATTAATGTATCTGAACGTTCTCTTCATCTGAGCGCTATTATTTTTAGTTAGTATTTTATACATAATTATTTACTTTAAATGTAAAGTAAGATTGTGACTATATACTACAACGCTTCACTATAATCTATTTACAGCGGAATTATAGTTGAAAAGATAATCATCTAATTTATAATTTTTTAAAAGATTATGCCTGAAACTCGCAGAAACTTTACGGCCATGCTCTAGTATTTGTTTATAATAAAAATTGGATTTCTGTTGCCATTCGCAAAGTTTGTTCTCCTGTTTTTATTGAAATATTTTTTTCTTAGTTTTAAGAGCAGTCTTTACAGATAAATTCTAATGAACAGATAAATATTCGTTCTTTTAGTATTGATGTTTTAGTTTTCTACTAATTTAATGCTGATTTGAGTAAAAAGTGCTAATTTTAAATTCTTTTCCTCCATGGCTTCAATAATTTTTATAAAACGTATTGAAATCAATATTGGCATTAGTTTGTGAAAAAAGAAGAAAGAAAGCAAAAGCATGAACATAGAATAGAGAAGGACTTCTCACGAAATAGGTTTTAGAAGAAGAAAACCGTTCCTTGAAAATTTGTCTAATAGATGGCGCTATGTCGCACGGTTGTACTCGGTTTCGTCTGCTTCAATTTGCTCTACCAATAACTTCTTTGATCAATGAGATCCAGCCAATGAACGTTGTCCGCTAGAGGCGCTGGTATGTACACGGTTGTATTCTAACCGTTGCCATCCCTTCATTCAAGACCAAAATCGCGACACGATATTCACACTATTTCGTGTGAAGTCCTTCTCTATTCTATGTTCATGAGCAAAAGTAATGATTGTTCATTCCTCTTAGGTAGTGCTGTAAATATCGCGCCGTAAATTAATGTACGTACGAAAATTAGCTTGTGTATCAGGATGTATAAATTTGTTATTCTTTTGCTCTTTATGATTGTATTCCTTCTTCCAAGTTCTAAAACCTAGTTGTATTATTTTCCTTATGTTTGCATTTCAAATGTATTAATACCTAAAAGTTGTGATAAATCTTTTGTTATTGTTTCTCAAAATGTACATTTACTGCTTTATTTTCATTTGAGATTATTATTCAATATAAATATTGTGTCATATTATTATTTTTTTGCATTCGGATCAAAGTTAAACTATCTAATCAAATGACCGGTGGTGAGTGTGAATCATTTCAGAGATGTAGAATGTTTTCTTTTTTCAAACTTATTGGAAATACGAATGCAAAAATTAATTAAGTTTACGTAGTGTTGCAGAATCTTTTTATACTCGAGAAATGCGGAATTATAATCATGATGCATGATTTTATCATTTTTGCGTCTTATCACTTGTACCTATCTGCTTGTTTATTAGTAGGTACGCTATAGTCCGGATTCATTGAATAATGTACTGTATCAGGAACATGATCAAGCATGCGTTCATTTATCAGTTTTTCATAAGAAAAATTTAACAGCTTATACTGTCCCAAAAGGTATTTCATGATATTATCTATCATAATTATGAATCCCAGTCGTTCTTTGGTAGATAAATCTATAATAATGCCGCATATCAAAATTAAAGTAGTTTAACTCATAAAAAAACAGGTAGAAGCTGTACCCTAAACTTGAGAGTTAATCAATGGATATTTAAGTAATTTACCTAGTGCTGTAGTCGTAAAAGAACAGGGCATATTACTTTACAGGCAAGAGGTATACATAGAGAACATATACACTATAGTGACACTTGAGAAACAGAGGACATACAGAGTTTCTTAAAATAGTCCAGTATACATTATATAATGTATATATATACCACTGTATGCCTTCCACGAGACATCTGAATTTACCCATTGAAACTTGCCATTTCTTTGTTTAAAAAAAAGATAGTATTTTATTACAAAAAGAATGGATTTGAGTCTTAGATGTCTTATTATCCCAGTGTCCTCATCTTGGATTTTTTTCTTGCATGAAAACTCCTTTTTTGCCAAGTAGCAAACGTCGCCAATTGTTAAATATTGTCGATAGATTAATATAATATTGCAAAAATTGGAATATAATAATTATAACTATTAATTGAAAAACAATTTTTAATTCATGCCAAGAAAAAAATCCAAGATGGCGGATCCCGGGATAATAAGACATCTGTTCCGGATTTGATTACAAAAAGAATTACAAGTACTACACACAGCAGAGTTCTTGAAAACCGAACTCTTAAATGCTTTTTTTTCCATGTTTACAAACACTTTTGAAAAAAAGTTGGAAAGTGTTTGTGAATTTGGTTTGTATGTCTGCCCATGATCTACTCAAATTGCCATGTAATTTTTATGTTACTGTGTTTTAGTTTTTTGTATGGAATGTTTGGTATTGGTAATAAAGTGTCATATACGCCCTATAATTGAAGTGATTTTTTTCTGATGCCAATGTCATTACGCATCAGGTACTTAAATGGGGCCAAAATATCGTTATTTTGCTTGATATGGTAACCCGGATATAGATGACACGGTAACAAGTTTTTCGCCAAATTGGTGTCGGAAAAAAAAAAATTGCGCAACATCTTGCCGTGTGTAGCATTTATAGTTCATTTACAGTTATGCACATAAGAATTCTTTTACATTATGATACTATATGGTGAAAAATCTGTTGCTTTGCATTTTAATGTTATGATATTTCCTCAAATGTAATGAAATCAATAAGAAGCACTGAGGTGTACTAAAACATGTTTTCTATAAATTATGAAGTGTGTATCATTGATTTACAGAGGCATACAAAAGAATTCGCATTAAATGTATTATAATCCCGCATCCGCCATCTTGGATTTTTTTCTTGCATGAAAAGTCCTTTTTCGCCAAGTAGTAAATGTCGCCAATTGTTAAATATGGATGATAGATTAATATAATATTGAAAAAATGAGTATAATAATTATAACTATTAATTAAAAAACAATTTTTAATTCACACCAAGAAAAAAAAATACAAGATGGCGAAAGCGGGATTATAATACATCTGTTCCAAGAATTCTGTTTCAGTTCTGACTATCAGGCTGCTCTTATTGAGAAATTCTGTAAATAATTGAACAGTTTTTTCCATTTTTTTTTTTTTTTTTTTTTTTTTTTTTTGGTATAAGCAGAAAGTCTTTCCAAAAAATTTGGCCTTTTGAATCTAAATTCTAAAACTGCTGTCATGACTTGATGTAGCAACTGTTTATAACTCATAATATATAATTTATTTTCAAAAAATGAAAAAGCTATTAGATTACAAATCACTTCAATAATCCTGGCTGCAAGTTTTGGAATAGATGTTGCAGACTTATCAGTGTTGGTTGTACAAGTTTTTTTTTGTTTTAATCTGATTATGAATGCCTGTTAGGCCCAACGTGTGCAAAATGAACCTAATGTTGGGAGCCTCACTCACTGCCTTTAGCAGGTTCTCAAACTTGTATGATTTTATATTTTTAAGCAATAATATATCCAAATGAATGTTGAGTGATGGGAGCCCCTGCTGCCTTCAGTAGTGTATGCCTGGAGTGCTGTGCATACTCTATTCTTTTTCGGTTTTATATTTTTAGATTAAAATCTTTCCAAACGAAACTAATGTTGGGAATATAAACATTCAACTTCAACAACATACACCCTACAATTTGTACAATTTTATATTTTTAAACAAAAATTTATCCGAACGAACCTAGAGTTGAAGGTCCCTCTGCTTTCGGCAGCATACCAGACCTGCCAACTGCTAAGAAAAAATCGTAGTTGCTACGATTTGGCTTATAAACTACAATGCTACGAAAATTGGTCTTAAACTACGATTTTTTGGAAAAAACACAAATGCAATTTTTATCCCGCACAGCACATTTTTCAGGAGTGATTCTGTTGCGAAATTTCCAAAATTTCAAAGTATTCATTTCCGAAAGTTTTAAAAAATTGGCCATTAGTCTGAAAATTCGGACATTAAAAAATGCTCATGGAAAAAAAAATCTGGGCTGCAAAACAAACTTCTTAACATAAAACACTCTCTTAAGTATATTAACCACGAGTGAATCGTATTTCTGTAAATATTTATACAAGAATTTGCTTCCTTGGAAACAACATGCCATTTTAAGAATTTCTGGAAAGGAAGGGGGGGGGGGGGTGAGGGGCAAGGTTTGAAATAGTGTGCAGAATCGCACGATTTGCAATAAACTACCGCGAATTTCAACAAAAAAATCAATTTCGTCAATTGGTCGCAGAAGACGATAAGTTTCATCAAAGGATCGTGGTAAAAACGCAGTGTTGATTTCAGGGGTGGCCCAAGGGCGGATGTCACCCCACGGAAGATTTGAGATTGTGTGTTTTCAGTGGTGTGAATTTTGTCAAAATATCGCAGAAAGAAAACACTAACTTCGTCAAAAGGTCGAAGAAAAAAATGCAAAGTTCGACAAAAGATCGTGGTAAAAAATGCGAATTTCGTCAAAAGTTTATGGTAAAAAGGGCGGATTTCAACAAAGAATCATGATAGAAAAATGTGAATTACGATTGCGGAAAAATTGGAATATCCTGAAATAATCGCAGGAAAAAAATCCCGAATTTCGTCAAAATTTACTGCACTGGGCTAAAAAATTGGAACCAGGCCCTCTTTACAAATGTAAAGGAAAAAAAAAAAAAGTTACGAAAAGAAACTCTAAAAATCATATAAAAATTTTCAAAGGAAAAAAATTACTACATTGAGTTGAAAACCTGAAACCTTCCTCTTACGAATGTCAAAAGATGGCTGTGTAACACGAAAAACCAACCAACCAACCTCCAGATTAATTTAAATTTTGTGTGCTACGATTTCTCATTTTCAAAGGTTGGCAGGTCTGGCATACACTCGACATTCGTGTTTTTGCAAAAAACCTTGAATTTATATTATTTTATATTTTTAAATGAAAATATATCCAAACAAACCCAAGGACTGTCAATTTAGTTTCTGACAGTTACAAGACTTGAATTAAGGAGCAGGATGGCTAGATTTGTACCCAAAAGAATTTCATAGGCAAGGGCCTTAAAAAAAAAAAAAAAAAAAAAATCACAATTTTCCGAGAATTTTTCTTTTTGAACGATGATTATCAAGTCTCATGACGGACTGACAAATTTAGCGATATTTTTCGTGATTGATTGGCAAATTTCGCAATTTCTTTTGCCGAAATTCACAATTTTTTTTTTCCCGTTTGACTGAAAAATGTTACAATTTTTCTCCGCGATCGTTTGACGAATTCCGTAGTTTTTCTTCTCGCGACAGTCTGACAAACATACCAATTTTTTTCACGAGACCAATCAGCGAATTTCACAATTTGTTTGCCGCAACCAATCGACAAATTTTTCGATTTTTTACGTGACCGATTGGCTAATCACTTTTTTTCCCTTAGAACAGATTCACGAAATTCAAAACTGTTTCGCTGCTTCCAACTAAAAAATTTTGCGATTTTTCTTTGCGATCGATTGACAAATTTTACTATACTAGGAGGCTCGGCCCCCGTCCAGACACCGCAGACTCTAAACGCACGCTAATTTGATCGGCTTTAAAAAGATTTCGAAAGATTGTATTATAATTTAAAAAACAGTGGCGATCTCCCTATAAACGGATTTCTATTAATTTCTCTTTGATTGGGGAATTTTAATGCCAAATCCGCTGCGGTACTACTTGACCAATTTCGCCAAATTATACAAATTGACATAATTTTTATTTTAAATACCGAAAGAACAAATAAATTAGTACAACATTAATAAAAATACAAATAAAATGTCCAAATCAAAATAACTTGATGACGTAGACACGTGTAACAACATTTCAAAATAAGCTAATATTAAAGGAATTAAGTAAATAGAGTCTTTGTCTCCTGGTATTTTTTAACAAAGCGAAAAGAAAGTTCTTTTAAATGAGACATTTTAAATTAACCGTTTTTAATCTGACGTAATTTTGACCAAGCTATTCTTTCTCTTTTAAATATTCACGTGAAAATACTTTTGTTAGAAATGAAATATTATTTGTGCTTTCCTAACAAAAATAGTTGAAAAGATCCTCTCAAAATATCAAATAAATGTCTAGCGCAATTTCTAAATTTAAACTGTTTTGCAATATTATTTTGTGTTCATTTTATGTAACAACTGTAATGTGACGTAAATATGACGTAATTTCTCCTATTTAAGACTTCTAACGCATGTTAATGAATTTATTATTTTACAATATCCTTTCTCTTTTAAAATTCGCGTGTATACTTTTTATGACGTAATTTTCAATAAGTTCCTGCTTTTTATACGCAATTATTTAATTTTAATTTGAAAATATCTTTTCTATTTATAATAGTCACGTGTAAATAAATTTTTAATTTGAAGCAAACATTATTGTTTCAGTTGTTTATACAGTTGGCAACAGGTTAAATTAGTACAATTTTCTAAAATAAGTAAAAAATATCTCTCGAAAGGCTGAAAATTTGAATTAAAAAAATAAATGAATTCTGCACACCGGGAAATTATAACGTATAAAATGATCTAAAAATTATTAAATTCTGATGTATAGTTTTTGCTCCTATAAAACTTTTTTAGTGGAACGATTTTGTCCAACTTTAGCATTAAATATCTCTTAAAATAATTCTTCGATTTGAAAACTGTCTGCATCAGCGTGTTTATCAAACATTTCTGTATAATACTACCGATTTTCATATTTTTGTATGCATTATTTTTCTTAATATTAACAAAGAAAGACCTCCGGTCACAAAAAATTCAAAACTAGCGGTGGCGGTGACAGCGGTAGTTACTTTTTTTTTTAGAATTTTACGATATTTTCCCACGACCATTTGACAAATTTTACAATTTTTTCCCCCATAACAGATCAACGAATAGCCGATTTTTTCTCAAAACCTATCGATGAAATTCATGATTTTATTCCGCAACCTATTGGCGAATTTCGCTGTTTCTTCTTACAACAGATTGACGAAATTAACGATTGTATCCCTGCTTCTAACTGAAAAATTCTACGATTTTTCTTTCTAATCAATTGACAAATCTACATATAATTAATTAATAATTATGTATTTTTTCTTCTTAATACGTATAATTAATTAATAAATATGTATGTTTATGTACGCATCAACTTATAAAAACTTTTTGGACATTTTCATTCAAAAAAAGGAAAAGCACTGAAATTCGGTTTTGGCCTTAAAAACCTGTTTCGGATGATCCTTAATTAAAATACATACGGGATGATATAAAACTAAAAATCCTGTCATTTTGCTCCTACATCTGAACTGAAACTTTCATTGTTTACATCTGTAATGATGTGTGAATTTGAGGTAGTCAATAGTATATTTGAAAAATTTGTCCCTTTCTCCTCCCCTCCCTCCTTTCTAGCCATATGTGTTATTTTTTCTTGTCTTTGTGTTACTCTGCTATAGTTTTTCTGCTTTGTGTTCATTTACAAAAATGCATGCATACATTTGTTGTTGTTGTTATGAAGTTTTTTATGTAATTTCTTTCTGTTTTTGTAGGTGTCAAAATTGTTAATTAGTTTATTATGAGAATTGAAAATGATATCTTTATCGAAGAAAGCCAAAAAAGAAACAACCTATGTTCCTGCTTCAAAAATCAGCAGCCGAGTATCTATTAGGGACAGACTTCTTATCAAAGGTAATCCTTTTATTGTTTGAATTTGTTATTGTAATTATATCTATTACTTGCTGAGTCTGATACCCATGGTAAAAAAAAAAAAAGTTGTATATTTTGTCTTATCAGATTTATTTATATTTCTTATTATGCCAAATTATTAAATGAATAAATATCAAGCATTATACATTTCCAGAGCTCTAATTAAACTTCTAAATCAGATAATATTGTGAAGCATAATATAGATACATACATATATATATATATATACACACATATTTTTAAGCAAAATATAAAAAAGAAAAACACTAAGTAAATTTTTTTATTTATATACTAGCCCGGGCCCAGGATAATATCCTTAACACATTGAGTGCCATTCAAATTCTTAGGGAAATCCCCATCAGGCCATGCGTGTTCCTTAGAAGTGTTGGTATTACTGTATAGAAAACAGATTGAAATTTTACTTCTTGTATATATCCTGTATATATAGAAACATAATCCTGTAATAAATAAAAGTTAAGTAAATTTTAAATAAATTTTCAGTAATTACTTAAAACAATATAATTTTTTTAGTTTTATATCATATTTTACAGTGTCAGTCACCGGTGACTGATATGGCACTTAACTTGTTAACCATCCAGCGTTCATGTTGGGTTTTTTTGTCCATGCATCTTAAAATATAAATTTTGTGGTTAAAAAAGATAGTAAAACCAAAAAAAAAAACTTGCATTCTGTAAAAACGTTTAATTCTCGTGAATTTTAATATAAAATGTGCCCAATAAACCCACTCTATTTTTATTTTAAGAATGAAAGTAACAAGCCATTAACTCAATCACTATGGCCTGATGTGAGTGCTGGAGGATTAAATATAAATAAAATCAATGTTGAATGATTTTATATATTTAACCCACTGCTTTCAGTAGTGTATACCCTCGATTCTGTATGATTTTTTATTTTCAAATAAAAATAGCAAACTTTCAGTTGGGAGCCCATTGCCTTTGGCAGCCTATACCGGGCATGCCGTGCACACTCACAGTTGATTGCATATTGATTTTATATTTAAAAAAAAAAAGACTGGCATAGTCCAAGTTTCAGCTAAAATCTGTGTTGAATTAATTTATATATTTAAGTGAAAATCTTTCCAAACAAACCTAGTGACAGAGAACCCTTGGCAGCTAAAAAGTGTTTTCTTCTCACTTTTATTCCCTGCATCGTATCATTTTAATATTTTTTTTTAAAAAGGCTTTGAAATCATTGAGTAATAACAGGCATGAAGGAGTTCCCAGACCTGCCAACTGCTACGAAAAAATCGTAGTTGCTACGATTTGGAGCTATAAACTACGATGCTACGAAAATCAGTCTTAAACTACGATTTTTTGGCAAAAAACACAAAACGCATTTTTTGTTTCTAGTTGCGATTTTTATCCGGCGCAACATAGTTTTCAGTAGTAAATCTGTTCCAAAATTTCAAAGTATTCATCTCCGAAAGTTTTAAAAAATTGGTCATTAGTTCGAAAATTCGAACATGAAAAAATGCTCATGGGGGGAAAAAAAAAAAAATCTGAGCTGGCAAAAGAAACTTCTTAACATAAAATCCTCTTTATGTATATTAACCATGAGTGAATCATGTTTCTGCAAATTTTTATACAGGAATTCCCTTCCTTAGAAACAGGGGTGACATGTTAAGAATTTCTGGAGGGGGAAGGTTGTTCTTTGAGATGCAAGGTTTGAAATAGTGTGCAAAATCGCACGATTTGCACACGGAAAAGGAAAGGTCCTATATAATGAAAAATGTTGTGCAATATTTCCCCCCTGCAAATTCTTCCACAGACCTATGATTCTTCTGCGAGTATATTTTGAAATTTCTTGGAAGTGCGCGAAATTTTTTTCTTTTATGGAATTCCCCAAATTAATTCGTGAGTCGATCGCGGAAAAAATTGAGAAATTCTTTAGATGATCGTGTAAAAATATTGGGTATTTCGTCAAAGATCTCATAAACAAATAGTGATTATCTTCAATTTGGTCGCTGAATGAAATCGTGAATTTTGTCAAAAGATTGTGCAAAAAAATACGAATTTTGATAAACTGTCGAGGGAAAAATATTGCAAATTTCATCAAAAGGTCGCAGAAACGAATAGTGAATTTTGTTAATTGGTCGCGAAAAGATATCAAAAATTTTGCCGATCGGTTGCTATAAACTATCGCAAATTTCGACAAATAACCGCGTAAAAAAATCAATTTCGTTTATTGGTCGCAAAACAAAATTAATTTCATCAAAGGATTGTGGTAAAACTGTGAATTATGTTAAAATATCGCAGAAAGAAAATGCTAATTTCGTCATAAGATCAACAAGAAAATGCAAATTTCATCGAAAGATCGCGCAAAGAAAACACTAATTTCGTCAAAGGATCGTGGTAAAAAATGCAAAATTCGTCAAAAGATCGCGGTAAAAAATGCGAAATTCGTCCAAAAGTTCGTGGTAGAAAGTGCGGGTTTCAACAAAAAATCGTGATAGAAAAATGTGAATTATGATTGTGGGGGAAAAAACTGAATATTCTGAAATGACCGTGGGAAAAAAATCGCGAAATTCGTCAAAATTTACTGCAGTAGGCTAAAGAATTGGATCCAGGATCCTTTTACAAATGTCAAAAAAACTCTTCGAAACGAGAAGAAACTAAAAAGCGTATAAAAATTTTCAGAGGAAAAAATTTACTATATTAAACTGAAAGACTGAAACCTTATTCCTTTTACGAATGTCAAAAGATGGCTGCGAAACAATAAAAACCAACCAACCAACCTCCAGATTAATTTTAGTTTTGTGTGCTACGATTTCTCATTTTCAAAGGTTGGCAGGTCTGAGTTCCTCCTCCTAAAGTAGGAATTCCACCTTTTTAAAAGCAAATTCGGACATTCTCTGGATGGATGCAAAAATCCAAAGAAACTTAGACGCATATGGGAGGTTGGGGGGGGGGGGGGGGGTCTAGAAAGCTTAATAATTAGACATTTTGTCTACTCAAATCATTGGAGTTTGTTTCTGAATTGCTGTACTATCAAATAAAAGACAAGCTTTATTATAAGCATCTGAAAGTCATGTAAATTAAGTTCTTTAACTAGGGAAAGGAAATTTTCATAAGGTTCTCTCGGAGTAGAATATTTTATTCTATTTATAAAACACTTCTGGGAATTTAGGTCATGCATTTTTGGAAATGTATTCTGCAGTAAAGATCAATTTGCCATGCTATTTAGCATAGAAATTTTTTTCTTTTGAGTAAAGTCTTACGCATTCAAAATAATACGTTTGTTTTGAAAAAAAATAATCTCTGTACTTTACATAAGTTCATCAGATACATTTGGATGGATTTATACTTTTAGCAAACTGTTTCCAATTTCCTTTTTTGGTTTAATGATACATGTATTGTTATTTTTTTTTTCTGGTGCTTTTCGGTTAGCCGGGCGCCAGTGTTATATATACATATTTATGTATAAGTCGTAGGCTAATTGGAGAATCCATCTCCCTTTTTCCAATTAGCTTGATATTTTCCAGGCTTATTGCAAAGAGCCTAGAAAGCGTTAGGCTAATTGAAAAATGACCACTTATTATCCAATCAGGGTGATATTTTTAGCTCACAGGCTATCAAAGCCTGAGAGCTTATGTGCCCGCCGATTCTGTATGTACGTGTGTACGTAACGCGATAACTCTTGATAGAAATATCCGATTTGCTTCAAATTTTTTTTCTAGGTTCATTCTGATAAGGTGCTTCCCTGATTATTTTTGGGGGTTCATTGGTTAAGGATAAAGGGAGAAAAGGGGGCCTAGTCCCCTCCCCCCTTAATTTATATAAATGGGCTTTTCATGCAGAAATATTCGATTTGCTCCAAATTTGGTATACCGGTTTATTGTGTTCAGGAGCTTCCCTGATTAGATTTGGAAGCTCATTATTTAAGTATAAAGGGGGGAAAGGGAGGCTACCCCTCTTAATTTAGATAAATCGTTTTTTCATGATGAATTATTCAATTTGCTCCAAATTTGGTATACCGGTTTATTAAGTTAAGGAGCTGCCTTGATTACATTTGGAAGATCATTATTACATATAAAGAGGGGCAATTGCATCTCCCCTTAATTTAGATAAATGCGTTTTTCATGTAGAATTATTGGATTAGCTCAAATTTGGTATACTGATTTATCATGTTAAGGAGATAGCTTGATTAGATTTGGAGGTTCATTAGTTAAGAATAAAGGAAGGAAAGGGGGGGTGCAACCCCCCCACCCTTAATTTAGGTAAATGAGTTTTTAATGCAAAATTATTAGATTTGCTCCAAATTTGGTATAAAGGTTTATTATGTTAAAAAGCTTCGCTGATTAGATTTGGAGGTTCATTAGTTAAGTATAAAGGGAGGAAAGGGGGGCTAGACCCCCCCCTTAATTTAGATAAATGGGTTTTAAATGCAGAGTTATTCGATTTGCTCCAAATTTCGTATACCGGTTTATTCTGTTAAGGAGCTTCCCTGATTAGATTTGGAGGTTCATTGGTTAAGTATAAAGGGAGGCTAGACTCCCCCCTTAAATTAGACAATTGAGTTTTTCATGCAGATTTATTAGATTTGCTCCAAATTTCGTATACCGGTTTATTATGTTAAGGAGCTGTCTTGATTAGATTTGGAGATTTATTGGTTAAGTATAAAGGAGGGACAGGGGCTAGTGTCCCCTTAATTTGATAAATGGGTTTTTCATACAGAATTATTCGATTTGCTTCAAATTTGATATACCAGTTTATTACGATATGGCTTCCTTCATTTGATTCGGAGGTTCATTGGTTAAGTATAAAAGGAGGGAAAGGGGGGCAACTGCCCTCCCCTTAATTTAGATTAATGTGTTTTCATGTAGAATTATCTAATTTAGTTTAATTTTTTTTTTCTAGGTTCATTCTAATAAGGAGCTTTTCTGATTAGATTTGAAAGTTCATTTGTTCAGCATAAAAGGAGAAATGGGGGAGCTAATACCCCCATAATTTAGTGAAATGGTTTTTTCATGCAGAATTATCTGATTTTCTTCAAATTTGGTATACCAGTTTATTATGTTAAGTAGCTTCCCTGATTGGATTTGGAGGTTCTTTGGTTAAGTAGAAAAGGGGGGGGGGGCAACGGGGACTAATATCTTCATTTATTTTTCGAGGGGCATTATTCTTTGAAATAAGAGTATAATATACAATTAGCGTGAATAGTTGGGAGCTTCAATGCCATCAGTTTAACTGGGCAATTTTCTTTTTATTAGGTTTATTAATGCATAACCCTACCCAAACCCGAAAAATAAATTACAACAGACCTTACCCCGATCTGAGCAAGACAAAATAATTTCAGTCTACATGCAACCCGACCCGAACCTGAGAGTTCCATTTGAAAAAACCCGAAATCCCGAACCAAATCTGATAACCGACAAAAATATTCCAAAGATCCATAACCGGATCCGAACAAGACAAATTAGTTTCTGTGGACACGCAACGCTACCAGAACCTAAAAATTCCATTCGAAGTCAACCTAAAACCCGTCCTGAACCAAATCTTAACCGACAAAAATATTCCAAAGAACTATAACCCGATGCAAGCCAGTCAAACTAATCTCCGTCCACCGGCAACCCGATCCGAACCTGGAAGTTCTAATTGAACTCAATCCGAAACCTGGTTGTGGTCTGTTTTCGGGTTGACTTCAAATGGAACCTTCAAGTTCGGATCCGGTTGAAAAAAAATTAAACTAAATCAGATAATTCTGCATGAAAACCCATTATCTAAATTAAGGGGAGGAGCAATTGCCCCCTTTTCCCCCCTTTTATACTTAACCAATGAACCTCCAAATCAAATGAAGGAAGCCATATCGTAATAAACTGGTATATCAAATTTGAAGCAAATCGAATAATTCTGTATTAAAAACCCATTTATCTAATTTAAGGGGGCAGTAGCCCCTGTCCCTTCTTTATACTTAACCAATAAATCTCCAAATCTAATCAAGGCAGCTGCTTAACATAATAAACCGGTATAACAAATTTACCCCCCCCCCTTTCCTCCCTTTATATTTAACTAATGAACCTCCAAATTTAATCAAGCCATCTCCTTAACATAATAAACCAGTATACCAAATTTGAGCTAATCGAATAATTCTACATGAAAAACGCATTTATCTAAATTAAGGGGAGAGGCAATTGCCCCCCTTTCCCCCTTTATACATAATAATGATCTTCCAAATATAATCAGGGAAGCTGCTTAACATAATTAACCGGTATACCAAATTTATTGCAAATCGCATACTTCTGCATGAAAAACCCATTTATCTAAATTACGAGGGGGGAGAGCCCCCCCTTTCCTCCCTTTCCAAATCTAATCAAGGCAGCTCCTTAACTTAATAAACCGGTATACCAAATTTGGAGCAAATCGAATAATTCATCATGAAAAACCCGATTTATCTAAATTAAGGGGGTTAGGCCCTCTTTCCCCCCTTTATACTTAAATAATGAGCTTCCAAATCTAATCAGGAAGCTCCTTAACACAATAAACCGGTATACCAAATTTGGAGCAAATCGAATGTTTTTGCACGAAAAACCCGTTTATATAAATTAAGGGGGGGACTAGCCCCCCTTTTTCCCCCTTTATCCTTAACCGATGAACCCCAAAAAATAATCAGGGGAGCACCTTATCAGAATGAACCTAGAAAAAAAAAATTGAAGCAAATCGGATATTTCTATCAAGAGTTATCACGTTATGTATGTACACACGTACATACAGAATCAGCAGGCACATAAGCTCTCAGGCTTTGATAGCCTGTGAGCTAAAAATATCACCCTGATCGGATAATAAGTGGTCATTTTTCAATAAGCCTAACGCTTTCTAGGCTCTTTGCAATAAGCCTGGAAAATATCAGGCTAATTGGAAAAAGGGAGATAGATTCTCCAATTAGCCCGGCTCTTTGCAAAGAGCCGGATTTCTCAATTCGCCTACGACATATATACATATTTATATACATACATATATGTATATATACATATATATTTACATATATATATGTGTGTATATATACAATATTTGTATATGTATATTTACATATATGTATGTATATAAATATGTATATATATAACACTGGCGCCCGGCTAACCCAAAAGTACCTTTTTTCTTTTAGTACTTTCTAAGTTAAAAAAAAAAAAAAAAAAAAAAAAAAATGCAATTTAACAAATTACAACGACCATTTGGAAAATGATTTTTTCAAAGACTAAAATTTAAGGCATAAAAAATCACATGGAGTTGATCCTACATTATGTACGCCATGGATTACATTTTTCGGTACTGTAAATTTTTAAACTTCTACGGAGCTGGTCATACATTACATATGCCGTGGATTAAACATTCCTATTCCTGGACACATTTTAAATGAAATTTCATTCTTAAACTTCTAAACATCCCACACTATTACTTTTTACACAGTTGTAGAGAGAGAAAAATGTACTTTTAAATGCAATTTGTTTGAAAGCTATATCTCAATTTGTTTCTGAGTTAATTTTTTTTTTGTAGTTTTTATTATTTTTTTTTGTCATAGTGGCAATAGGAGTGTCCATCTCTGTAGCAAGTGAAGGGAAAATACAGATGACTGTATAGACCCATCAGAAAACGAATAAAATGCGGGATTCAACTAATAAAATGCTGCAGATATGTTTTTGATTTCCTACCCTGACTGAGAACAATAACCATTTCTCCAAATGGCAAAAAAAAAATCTAATCATATGTACAGTTATAATTCATTTTATTGTATGAATAACTGTTGAAATGCATCTAAATTATAAAAGTTTGGCCTTATTGTATAGAGGGAACAACCTTTTTTCCCATTTCCTTTTTTTATGTCTGTAATAAACATAATATTATATTCCATATTGAGTTTAGTAAATAAGTTTATTTAATAAACTTATTTACCAAGCTCAATATGGAATGAATAGCAAAAATAAATGTAAATATAATGAAGTAAAAGTACATAAATTTCAATATTTCCCATGTTTATTTAAAATTTAATTGTCCCCTTCCCCTCACCCTGCCTGCTAGTAAATTAAAAGCAAGACTTCACAATAGCATCCATCTTATCCTTATGGAAGATTCAGCAGGTATATACATATAATCCCTGCTACAATAATAGATAGTAAAAGGGAAGCAGATTATGTCAGTATGACAACACAGAAATTTAAAGAACTTTTAACAGAACTTATCACAGATGTCAAGCTTAACTGGTGTCGATCAGCTCAATCTCTGGCTTTTATCATTTTTAATTCTGATGTTGAGTATGAATATGCTTGAAAGTATACTTGATTTTAAATGTATCTTATTGTAGATAAAAAAAAAAAATCCTTGAGTAATTTTAATAGTACTTTGTGCTTTAAACTCCATAAGGATTTTTGGTACTTGTTAGTTATCCCATCGACCCAATTACTGTCGCCAAATTGTAAGATTAAATGCCAATAATGGTTGATTGTAAATGTCACATTCACTTGACAACACATGTTTACGTCATCAAGTGATTTTTATTTCAACATTCTATTTGTGTTTTTATTAATACTATACTAATTTATTTTTCCTTTTGTTATTTAAAATAAAAATTATGTCAATTTGCATAATTTGGCGCGACGGAATAACTAACAAGTACCGGATTTTTTTAAAATCTTGAATAAATCCTTAAAAAAAAAAATCCCCTTGCCAACAAAAGTTACAACGAGGCTTATAATGTTCGATCTTTCTCCCATCATCCAACACTAAAAATCATCCCTGAATATCAGAAATTGTTAAATTTATTTTATTAAAATCTAAAACTTGAAACAAAGTAAATCTTCTCCATTTTTTTTTTTTTTTATAAAGACATTTTTTGATGCAAAATGGCTTTGTTGAGCATTTGTTTTCAGCTATGGAGAGGGGGGTTAATGTAATAATCTTATCTAGAACAAAAAAGTTAGAAAATCGGGTACTTTTCCGTTATATGGACACCATGTCAAAATCTGTGCTAATGTGCCAATTATTTCAACCCTGATCGGGAGGCAACAAAAAAAATAACATTTTTTCAGGGGACGTTGAGAAATAATTTAGGTGATTATTAAAATATTTTTACAACAAAATCACAAACAAAAAATGAATTTTACAGATTTTAAATTGCATGAGATGCAGGGAGGTTTGGGACCATTGATGTTTGTGATATCAAAATAAGGGTGTAGGGGGGGAGAAGCAGAGATTTTGGGAGGATGGCATAATTTAGGTGATGCATTATTTATTTATTTGGTACTATAAAGTATTAAATAGGTCAGAAAAGAAATTTAAAATTAACGAGTTCTATAGGTTAAATTATGCATGTTTAATATTAGGGTGTGGGGAACTTAGATGATTGATTAAATATTGTTGCAATAAAGTAAATAACAAATAAAGAAGTAAATTTGAAAAAAAAAATTAAAGTTTTTAAATTTTGCGTAGGTTTTTTTTTTTCTTTGGGGTAGATTTTAGGAGGGGGGTGGTAAAGATGAAAATAAGCAGTCGCCACTCGACGACTAAACGTGAAAAACTGGCGATTAAAAATATGGAAAGTGTAAAATTTTGTCAAGAGATTGCAAAAAGATGCACATTTCGTCGAAGGATTGCTAAAAAAAAGCGAATTTCGTCAATGGATCGTGGAAAAAAAACGCAAATATCGTCAATGGATCATGAAAAAAACACGAATTTCATCAAAGAATCGCGAAAAAAATGAGAATTTTGTCAAAAGATCGCGAAAAAAACCACACCTTTCGTCAAACGATCGCTAAAAAACCGAAATTTCGTCAAAGAATCGTGAAAAAATGCAAATATCGTCAATGGATCGCAGAAAAAATGCAAATATCATCAAAGAATCGCGGAAAAAACGCAAATATAGTCATCGCAGAAGGAATGCAAATATTGTCCATGGATCGCAGCAAACGTGAATTTTTTCAATAGATCATCAAAAAATCATTGAAAAGCGCAAATTTTTCAAAGAATCGCGAAAAAAACGAGAATTTCGTCAAAAGAATCGCGAAAAAAAACCCGAAAATTCCATCAAAGAATTGCAAAAGAAACGAGAATTTCGTCAAAAGATCGCGCAAAAAAACTGACATTTCCATAAAGGATCGCGGAAGACACGCAAACATCGCTGCCAGAACTGACAGTCTATTTTCCTTGATATTTATACACTCTGAAATGGTACTTACCTTTATTCCTTTATTTTTCCTTATTTCCATTCTAATACAATTCAGTTACAATAACCTAGTTTTCTTTTGGTTATTATTTTAATTTTATTTCCAAACTTCCTTTCATGCATCGTTCATCATCTATCGTCACCATCGTTCTTCAAAGATCAGCTGTTCATTTCTCCAAACACTCCGATCTCGCCGTACCGATGTGACGTCACGTCTTTCCCCGATTGCTGAACTTTGGACTGTGTCAGAAGATCCGCAATTTCGTCTTTTGGTTTTGCCGTAAGGCAGGATGCGTTTCTCTCAACTCCACAGGTCGGGAAATAATGTTTTGATTGTAAGGGGATGTGTTGGGAAGATATGATATTGGCGATTCAAGCGCTCGAATACGCCATCTGGTGGAGAAAAGATGTAACTTCTCGCTTCAGGATACTGCCGTGCAAGCCCATTTCATTCCATGTATTTTAAATTGGTTCAGAATGACTACTTTTTTTGCAAAATTTCAGATTTCCTGTGACATTTGTGTTCTGTCTTACGTAACAAAGTAAAAATGATCCGAATTTGAATATCTAAAACTTTGAAATGCATGTACAATAAAGAATTATTTCAATGGTACTTTAGCATTAGTTAAAGGGAAATTAAAGGGACAATTTTCCTGTACCGAAGGCTGTGAGCAGCGCCTCTATAGGCTGTTTTAATTCCCAATATGCCGGTGATTTTGAAGTTGGAAGCTTTTGGTAGTTTTAAGGAGCTTGTGTTGGTTTTAAAGAGCTTGTGTGTTTTATAGCTTGTTAATGGCTGGTGGTTAGTTTTTTTAAACAGCTTATGGGATGTGAATATTTGCTGGTTTAGGAAGATTGACAGTTTTTAAAATTTTTGAAAAGTGTTTCTGTTTAAAGACAGCTTCGATATGTTTCACGTTAATTATTATGAAAAGAACAGTTTTTCGTCCTATGGATCCACACTTTCGTCCTTCAGTTATGAAAGTGTGTCTCTGTTTTAAGCATAGTTGAGTTTACTTGAGCAGCTATTTTTCTACATGCATAATATCAAGTGTGAATGCTGACTTCAACATATTTCTGGATAGCGACGATGTGTTTACGCTGGTTCGTTAATACAAGTAAAGGATGAACAGTGTTGTGTTTTTTGTTAAAGATAAAGATGGTTCACAATATCGTCAGTGTTTTAAGTTTACTTGGCTCTTCATCCTTTTTCACCTCTTTCAAAACATCGTCGCTCGTGTTGGAGATTATCGCGTATATCCAAGGCCATTTATCGTACTCAGCCTAAAGTCAAACTGTGAGTTTTTATTTTTTATTTTCTTACTTTAAGTGAATGTTGACAACTAAATATATTATGAATAACCTGATATTACTGAACTGTTCACCTATTTTACTCATGCTGTTTACTGCCATTTGTCATTAATTTTTTCCATCATAATTTAATTTATTTTTTTATTATGTTGTGTGATAATTATTTAAGTCATGTTTTTCGTTAAAAATAAACGTTAGTTTTATTTCAAACTTAAATGTATCTTTACTTGTTTTTACATTCTGTACATTTTCTTAGTCACTATCCTGCCATGGTTACCTACAACACTTCAAATTAAATATCTTCCACACTCTGCTACAATTTTAGTAATTCTAGACCAGTCCTGGTTTCCGGACCAAGAACAATCACCAATAAATCGCAGAAAAATGCGAATTTTGTTAAAGTTTCTTGGAAAAAACACTTTAGTAGCAGGAGGGACCCCCTCCCCTTTACATTTCTGAAAATTTGCTGTATTTTTCAAAACCTATTTTATTTATTTATTTTTTAATCACACCTGCTATTCAGTGGATAAACATACCTAAAATGTACCTATACATTAAATTCAATGACATAAATGTACTTACTGACTACTAAAGAAATTATTCTCACTCGCCAGTAGCTGGCTACTAAATAAAGTTAACTTACCGGCCAGTGGCTACTAAGCAAAATTCCTTATTTTCATCTTTGGGGGGGGGGGGGGGGGGGTTAGATTTTTGTTTTTTATCTGAAATCTGCCAAAATATGGAAGATTCTCACCCCTGTATTTGCCTTATTTAGGTGTAAATTAATATTAAAAAAGGGTTTTAAATGACTTATAAAAATTTTTAAAAAAATCTCGATTATAAGCCCCCTCCCAAAACTGAACTTCTTTTGATTTTGAAAAATGGGAGGGGGGGGGGGGGCTTACAATTGGGATTTTTCAATATATATTTACTAATTCAGTGTTAATTTGGCATTTAATAGTTATAACTTTCTTTTTCTTTTATAATAGGTTGATTGATTTAGATTATATCTTTGCAGTATAAATGTTTTTTATTTATTTAATAAAAGTCTTTTGTTTTAAATCACTTTGGCAGTTGTATATATATTTGATTTATGAAACTACTTTTCTTTATCAAGTATTATGTGGTGTTATCTCTTGCAGAAGTTCAAGAACTTGAAACTAATTTACCCGCCACCTGTAAAACAAATTTTCCCAATCCTCATGAGCTCCATAAACTTGAAATTACAATTACTCCTGATGAAGGCTACTGGTATGGTGGAAAATTCAAATTTGTGCTTGAGGTTCCTGAAGATTATAATATGGTGGTAAGGATTATTGATGATGTGAAATTTTATTATATCAGTATGTGAGTTACATATAAAATAGTTATTAAAATATAATTTAGTTATTGTTTGTATTTGAACAGACTATTACAAAGTTTCCATTGTCTATACTTTATGAGAAATCATAAATTGTGAAAGAAATACTGATCTTTTACTTTATACCAACACCATTATTGCCAAGTGTAATTATTGGCACCCAATGAAACGTTTTAAAAATGATCATTTAAAAATTACAGTCTTTGATGGACTGTTTTACTAAATTAATACAAATGTATGCTTAAAATAAAATTCAAATATTGTACAAAAAAATAATTAAATAAAACTCAATTTAAACTACTGGCATGAAATTGTAAATGTCTCTTAGTATTTTTATTTATTTTTTTTTAAATAAAATTGCTACATTGCCACATGAGCGCTATGAGATGGGATTGTATATAATGCTGAACAGTGTTTTTTAAATAATGATGTTTAGAATTCTATTTTTTTTTTTAAATTGCCAGTAAAGGGCAGCAGCAAACAATTTTTTTATTATTATTTTTTTCAGATGACTGCTATATCTATTAAATATGGATTTGATTATAGCATATGAAATTTTAAAATTGAATTGTTAATAAATGTGCATTTTTTTTGTATAAGTGAATAATTCTCTGGATTTTTTTAAATGGAAATTCCAGAGTTCTGATTGGAAAAAAAGATATTTTAAAATTTACCACTGTGCAAAAACATAAACTAAGCCTTAACCTCTTCAGTTCTGAAGCTAAAATAATAATACAAATGCTTATTCATTGGTTTTTTCCAAACAAAATGACATCGTAAATGACAGAAAAAATATCTTTTTCTGAAATGGATCCTTTAGGCGCTTAGTCATTTAGGTTAAAAAATCTATATATATAAAAGAAAGTCTGGATTTTGTATTAATCAACGCGCAGCCAAAACTACTGAACCTAAAATCTTGAAAATCTGGGTAAAAATACTTCTTATGATATAGAGTGCTGCTTAGAAAGGATTTTCCAAAATTCCACCCCTAAGGGGGGTAAAAAAGAGAACGAACTTAAAAAAAATTCCTTAAAAATCTGATTTTATAGTTATTTTTCAACTGATAACATATTTTGGTGTATTTTTGTATGCTGAATCGAATGGTACTAGTACTAACTAAATTCTTTTAAGCCCAATAGTTCGGGAGATATTTCATATTCTTCTAATTTGGCACCATCTTTGGCGCCAAAACCTGAATTTTTCAAGAGATAATTTCTAGAAACTAATTCTTTTCATTCTGTTACTATATTAAGGGAAAAACTTCAAATTGAATAATTTTTTAACCAATCCTTTTGGTTAAATAAAAAAAACTTCGTCAATTAGAAAAAAAAATTCAAATGCCTCAAAAACTAAAGCTAAAAAAAAACAAAACAAAAAAAAAAAACTGTGGTACTTTTTCGTTCTAATTATCGTCGCGATACCATGCCAAAATGTATGGTAGCGCGCCATTTATTTCAACCCTAATCGTGCAAACGATTTTTATTGTGAACCATGCCACACATTAACATTTGCTATTTATTGAACGTGAATATTCTTATGCAGGAATTTTTAATGATGGAATTTATTTTATTCCATCATAATCTCGCAAAACTTTTTAATTTGTTATTTTTTGAATAGAAAATATTTATTACTGATACTGATATAGACTGATACAGAAGTTAGGAATTATACATATAAAAATGTTTTGTTCAAAAAACCATGAATGTCTTCATTGAAAGAATGAAATGCTTACTGCAGTGTGAGACATACGTATTACGTACGCCATGCTTCAGTAGTAAAAGACAGTTACAATTTCAAGACTGCAGTTTAAATTGACTATATTTTATTACTTGCAAAATATTTATTTATTCTTATATTTTAAGTATTTATTTTGGAACCCGTCGACCAATTTTGCCAAATTATATAAATCGCCAAACCACTCGCCAAATTATACAAATTGACATAATTTTTATTTTAAATAACGAAAGAACAAATAAATTAGTATAACTTTAATAAAAATACATTTAAAATGTCGAAATAAAAATCACCTGATGACGTAAATACGTGTAACTTGCTTAAGGTCAAATGAATATGACATTTACGATCAACCATTATTGGCATTTAATCTTTTAGTTTGGCAATAGATTTTTGAGTCGACGGGATAACCAAGTAGTACCATTATTTTTATTGATTAAAAAAAAATGGTAGGTCAAAGTCTGTAATTTTCAAAAGTTATATTTTTTAAATGCTCATTTTTTTATCAACAAAATTATTATTATTATTTTTCAAATGTATCATTTCATTTTTGTGCCAACTATTACGCTTGGTGACAATGGTGTTGGCATAACAGGGAAATACCAAAACAGTTACTGATTTTATTTTAAATGTAGAGAAAAAATGTTTAATGAGCAATAAATATTGTAAATATGTCTATAACTCAGATTCTACTGAACAGAATTTTGTAGAACTTACACTGTTAAATAGTAAATTTGGTTTACAAATGGTTTAATGTAAAAACCATCATTCTAAGTTGCTACGGGAGTTCTAAAGTTAGGTGAACTCGATTATGAAAGATTTCAAGTCAACTAATTAAATGCACAGTAAGTTAGATAATATCTCAGGGATTTTTTCAATATTTTTCATATCATTCTGTGTTGTTTAGTTACGTAGCTATGCGGAAAAAGTTCTCAGTGGTACAGTAAAGAAAATTGGAAGATATACGCTACAGAGATAGGGTATACTAGAGAGTATATATGCCATAGCTATGGAAGTTGAGCTGAGTTCCTTAAAAAATTCAGAAGTGATGCAGTATATACCTACCCCTACCTCCCAGAGAGTTCTATAATCAGGTTAAAGCGATTATGAAAGTTATATTTAACTATCTCATATATATATATATATATAATGCAAAGAGAAATTTCATTCCGGCCGCTTATATCTTGAGTTCTGCTGAATAGATTTTGACGGGACTTACATTGTTAGTTAGATATTTTTTAAGAAAAGATGTTAGTATAAAACTTAATGTTCTACGTTGCTTAGTTAAATAATTATGGGGAAAGTTCTAAATCAGATGAACCCAATTTTGAAAGATTTGCTTTTTTCAAAGGTTCCACTGAATGAATTTTTATGGGATTTAAACTGTTAATTAGATCATTTTTAGGGAAGGTTTCGGTATATTTTCCAGTTTAAAAGATTCTGCTAAGTGGATTTCGATGCAACTTGATCGGTTAGTTAATTTTTCAGTGAATGTTTTAGTATAAAGCACATATCATTTGCTGTTGCTTGGTTGTTAGGTTGCTTGATTGTAGAATTATAGATGAAAGTTCTAGAATCAGGCGAACCCAATTATTATGAACGATCAGCCTTTTCAATAAGTCCAATTAACAGATTCTGATGAGACTTGCATTGATAATTTTTCATGAACGCTTTTAGTATATTGCATATAGTTCTATTATTCTTTACCGAATCCTACACTAACAGATCAACTAAAGAAATTGGTCCTTAACAGTTTAAATTTTGTATGACTCAATAAAAGGTATAATAGCGTAATGACATTCATATTGCTTTCAGCAATTCGGTTGGATACACCAGGTAAATGTCCATATTGCTTTAAAACGCATGATCAAATTCACAGATATATTTTGTTTCATTCAAGATTTCTTTAGAAAAACCGACCAGCGTAGCAGGCGAAGTCGGCTAGTATGGATATAAAATTACAAACCCCTTAAAAACGTCAATTTTAATAACCATTAACCTAATTGAACGCAATCACCAATTTAAGAGCTTTAAACAAGTAAATAGTCTATTAGGGATGCACCGGATATTGATTTTGGCGGATATCGGATACCGGATATCCGAAGCCCCTTTGCCTACCGGATTCGGATATCCGACACTAGATATGTTTTTCGTTATATGGTGAATTATTTTTTTATATAATACCATCTTAGAACAATAAATTACAAACATGCTACACACATCATTAAAACATTTTAAATGTATTGAAATATAATTTACAAAAACTATATCTCTTTGAAAATCAGGGCTTGAAATTAAAGTTTTCCCAGGAAGGGAGTTTCCCACCCAACATTTATAAATGCTGGGGAGTAAACTGTTAGTAAGGGGAAAAAATATCTTTAAACACTGCTATTTTTTATGTGCCACTTACAGAATTACACTTATATAGACATGACAAAATACCATTCAAATATTTTAAATTAACAACTCAAGATAATTATCCAAAATGTTTCTTTTTATTAAAACAAAGGAACAGAATCAAGCTTTATATATACCATGTCAATTTTTCAACTTTCACCTAATGTTATGGGCAATTAACAAGAGAGTTTCTAAATGAATTTCTTAATTTAGATTTTATTCGATTTTTCGAACTCTTTCACAAGTTAGACTTTTGACAAACAGCACAGATCAATTTTTAAAATTATCGGGAAACACATGGTTATGCTCTGTTAAAAAGTTTTTGAAAACTTTGTAAAATCTGATGTGCATTCAATTTTAACTTACTTGCATGAATAATGCATATCGCTGATTGTATTGTCAATATCATACTCTGATTGTATGTCGCTTTTGAACAAACTTGTTTTATTATATCCTTAAGGGTGTTCTCAAATCCCAAAGGGCAACTTTGACATAAGTTTTAATTTATTTTTGTTCGAAAATGCATGAAACTAGCTGTTGTTCAGAAACTATGCAATTCAGCTGTTTTTCCTTTTTTTTTTTGCAAACGCAATAAATCTTTCAGAAAATAGTGTCAAAGTGGACGTTTTGAATCGAATTTCCACATGAAAGTAGAATAACCACTCAAGAGTGAGCGAAAAACGTGTTTGTCACATGATCAAAATCGCTTATAACTCAATAGGTAATTTATTGATCAAAAATTGGAAAACACAGTTCAATTCCAAATCATTTCCATGGCCAGGCTTTCCAAATTTATATCTTTCCATTAAAAAATGAATTTGTAAATGTGTCAAAACGTTTTGCACTTGTTGAGCAGAGCAGTTAAGAACAGCCTTAATGGAATTATAGTCAAAACTGTAATCCCTGGTATTTTCGTTAATTGAACTATGTTCTATGTATTGTAATTTTAAATCCATATCCAAAGTTTGAAAAGGAAATAGTGAATTGATTTCTTCTATTACACGAGAAAAGATTGATTTCAAAAAGCTGTGTCCTAATTTCTATGAATTGCAAGAATCAACTAGTTTGTTGTTTCTAAATATTTTTTTTTGAAGTTCACCAAATGTTTTTTCTTCATGTGCACCACAAGTGAAATCTCATTTTATTTAGTGCTGACTATTGGCCAGGTTGGTAGGGCCCAGTCTCCGGTGGCCGTTATTGTCCTTTTAGTTATTTCCTATTTTGGGCACAGGGAAAAAACATCGCAAAATACGTAAATCGGTCGTAGAAAAAAATATTGCCGATTTCGTCAATCACGGTGAAAATAAATAAAAACATTTGTTGACCGGTTGCAAGAAAAAAAAAAAAAGCAAGTTCATGGGAAATCAGCAGCGGGAAAATATCATGAAATTCGTCAATCGATCACGAAAAAATATCGTGAAATTTGCCAGTCCGTCACGAGCAAATATCGTGAAATTTCGAAATTCAATCCCTGTATCTGCCATTCAAACCCTGTAATGTAATATTAATAATGTTGCATAAAAAATGTAATTTAAACATTAAGATATTTTGTTTATTTCTACAATGAAATTCTGATAATTGTTATTGGATTCGGATATGGGATTGACTATCTTGATAATTGCTAATAATTAATTTGTACAACAAATTTTAACCTATATACTTACCCTTTTATACCCCAAATTTATGCCTATAATCGTAGAGTATTTTCACAAAAAATATATATTTTTTTTTTTTTTTTTTTTTTTTTAAACATGAAATATCTACTAATATACCCATGATTAAAGAGTTATTTTCTCCAAACATAGGTTTAGTTGATGCCTTTTTTCTGTTTTAATTATTTAATATTGTTTTGATTTAAGTCACATTTAGTTTTATTTTAAGTTAAATTACTTTGATATTTATAAGTAAAGAAAATTACTTTTAATTTTAAATATTTATAATAAAGTTACAAAAGTAACTAGTTGGATGTGCCAATCCCAAAACTTTCTTCTATCTCATGCATCTTAATATTTCAAAAAGTAGTTCCAAATGTTAATACTTCAATATTATTAGTTCAATATTATTTTGACTTTGACATATAATTTCTGCTCCAGCCAATTAATCAGAATAAGTTAATCTCGATCATATGATATTTATTAAAATAATTTTTTCGTTATTCTGTTGGATATCAGTTGTTTGTGAATAGCAGCTTAGCAGGATGTGAAGTTCCCGTCGCTTCACGAGCCGCCAATATACAGTAAAAAAAAAAAAAAAAAAAAAAAAAAAAAAAAAAAAACTGAGAAATCAAGAAAATTTTACAAAAAATCACTGTTACAGTGCCACCTTCGGGCAGAATATTTCCAAATTTAAAGAAAAACTGCTGCTCATAGCCAAAAATATACACATAAAATTGGTTCAATTCTATGTTTAGCTTCATACATTTTTCGATGGTAAAATAATGAAAATAATACAAAAATCACTATCATAGTGCCCCCTTCCAGCAGAATATTTTCAAATTGAAGGAGGACTTGCTGGCCATAGTCAAAAACATACTCCTGAAAATTGGATCAATTCTATGCATAACTTCATACACTTTTCGATGGTACAAGAATGAAAGTGGCACAAAAATCACTATTACAACGCCCTCTTCTGGCAGAATATTTCCAATTTAAAGGGGAACTTGCTGAACATACATACACAAAAAATTTTGCTCAATTATATAGATAACTTCATACACTTTTCGATGGTACAACAATGAAAATGGCACAAAAATCGCAATTACAGTGCCCCAATTACAGTATGGAAGAATGCTTCCATATTGAAGGACCTGCTGGCCACAGCCAAAAAATTTGAATCAATTCTACGCATAACTTCATATACTTTTTGATGGTACGATGGTGGCACACGGACAGACATTTTGTATAAACATGTTTTGGGATCTCTGACCCCTAGTACGTCTAAATCCGTCGAAAACCAGAAATCGAAAAAATTTCAATTACAATAATGTCTTCTATTGAAGATAGAAGAAAGTAAAAATAGGCCTATTTAATTGTTAAACTTAAAAGAAAGTAAGAAAATTAATAAAGTCATACTTTAATAAACAACTTCAAATTTTGTTTTATATTCTGAAAGTAAAGGTAATATTTTCTAAAAGATGTAAACGTAAATTCTTAAATTTAATATAAAGAGTTCAAATATCAATGCTAGGAAAGCTGGCAATTCTTTAAACATTTGAGAATTATCTTTTACTCATGAATAGTGAACTTACTTTCATATTTTGCATTATAAACAAAACTTGATCGGCATTGTTTGGGGTCAAATGATTTCTCTTATCCTTATATAATCGCTGTGTTGCGCTCTGTCGGATACCCGGCAGAGAAGTCGGATATCCGGTGATTGTAAATCGAATATCCGATGGTATTTCGGATATTGAAAAATCTGCCGAATATCCGTTGCATCCCTATAATCTACAAATCCACAAAAATTTTTATTGAAAAAGATTAAAGTTAAATACTTATGAAAATGTCTCACTTTCTGGGTCCTACTGTCTTTTGGGCATTTTTACAACATTTTGCAAACTCATATGAAAATAACATTTATTTTATATGGGAATCAGCTTAGATGTTGCCATTTATTCGTTTGCGTTGAATGTAAAAGACATTCAGCTATTAAGAAGTGATGTGAAAATGTAAAAAAAATCGAGCATTTTAGTTTTTATAAGGAAAAGAACAGAGGTCCCCGTTTGGAGACCCAGGGACCGAAGAGGTTAAGAATGGCCCAAAAAAGGGAGAATTTTCCTTTAATTAAATCTTTCTGAAAATGAAGTGTAATAACAATAAAATTTTTAATTTTAAAGTTCCACCTGAAATCAAGTTTGTAACTTAAATAGTTTCTGAATATGAGTGCTGTGATGGACAGACAACGAAGCGGGACTTTAAGAGTTTCATGAAATGAATGAAACACTAAAATGATGACATTTTGAGTAAAAAATTAAAAAAAATTTATAATTTTAAAAAAAATAAGCCACAGTCTGCACACCACTAGCTTGTTAAGTATATTGCTGGGAAAAAAAAATTAAATTCCTGTATTTAGTTTTTGTTCCTATAAAACTTTTTTAATAGAACGATTTTGACCGACTTTAACATTAAATAGCTCTTTAAATAATTCTTTGATTTAAAAATGGTCTGCTTCATTGTGTTTAGCAAACATTTCTCTATAATTCTACTCATTTTCATATTTTTGTGTGCTGTAGTTTTCTTAATAGTAGTGAAGAAAGCCCTCCTGTCTTAAAAAATATTTAAATTTTTTAGCCTCCAGTATGGTATACTATTTCTTTCTCCCAGCTTATTTTGTGTCCAAAAAAATAACGTTACCTTACAGAAGCTAGCCGTAAAACAAAGCATTACGATTAAATACTCTTTAGCAATTTTTTAAACTTTTAAGCATCGCACATTTTCAATTTTTATACCATCGTATTGAAAAAAAAAAGTTCTTTTAAATGCATTTTGTTTGAAAACTGTATGTCCATTTATTTTTGAAATATTAATTTTTTTGTAGTTTTTGGAGCCATTTGCATAATATTGGCAACGGAAGTACTCCATTTCTGTAGAAAGTAAAGGAAAAATAGTTTTAAAATAGTAATTATATATTTTTGTTGCCATTTTCTCATAACAACCGAAAGAAAATGTAATTAAAATATGTGCTATTTTGAAAAAAATATAAACTAATGATTTCTGTTTAAACAATGGAGCTATTATGTACTATATTTAATTGTAAGTATCTATAAATCATTAGATAGCCCTTTTTTTTTTTTTTCGATTTTCTTGAATGACGGAATTTTTTTTGCTGCATTTGTGCATTATTTCGCGATAGTGATGTGCTATGCATGCTTTACTGTAGATGTTTAAGAGTAGATTGTAAATGTGAAATTCTTAAGCGGCTGTGAATGACGTCATTTTACATAAAATAAAACGTGTGCTAGTCTTAAAATTGAAATATGTTTTGTACTGCAGTAGAGTCCGGCTTAACGGAGTTATTTTCTTTTGATGTACTGGTGGCTTCTATTATTATGAAACAGCCATTATAAATGAAGTGTTAGGTGAATATGAAAGAGCAGCCGTACAAAAAAAAATTATGGCTATTTTTACCCCACTATTCTTACCAGAAAATCAGAGTTCTACCTTTTTACGGCTGCTCTTTCATCTTCACCTAACACTTCATTTATAATGGCTGTTTCATAATAATAGAAGCCATCAGTCCATCAAAAGAAAATGAAGTAATGGAAATGCCGGGGGCGACACTAAATTCTGAAAAGCAGAATTCTTGTTCTCTACGGGGATGAGATTCTTCTGACTTTTATCGGAATTTCCGACTTTTCGTAAATTTTTGAGAAAATTTTTGATTTTTATCTGTAAAAAAAAAAAGAAAAAAAAGAATTTTGCCGTTTTTTTCTTTTTGGCAGCAGAAAAATGCACCAAACGAGACATCACGCCAGAATTGCATCGCATTTTTTCCATGATTCTTTGTCGAAACTCATGTTTTTTTTCGCAATCTTTTGACAGAAATCACGTATTTTCCTCGATCTTTTTGATGGAATTTGCGTGTTTCCGTCGATCTTTTGACGAAAATCGCATTTTTCCCACTTTCCTTTGACGAAATTCACGTTTTTCCCGCTTTCCTTTGACAAAATTCACGTTTTTTCTGCAATCCTTTGACGAAATTCGCGTTTTTTTTTTCGCGATCCTTTGACAAAATTCGCTTTTTTTTTTTTTTTTTTTTTTTTTTTTCAGCCTTTTGACGATACACGTTTTTTTTTCCTCTATTCTTTAACTAAATTCGTGTTTTTTCAGCGGCTCTTTCACGAAATTTGCGTTCGCGTTTTTTCCACGATCCTTCAACGAAATTCCCATTTTTTGACAAAATTCGCGTTTTTTCCGCGATTTTTTTATAAAATTTGTGCTTTTTCTTTGATCTTTTGACAAAATTCTCGCTTTTCTGACAAAATTCGCACTTTTTCTGCAATTTTGTGACAAAATTTGCCTTTTTTTCCACGATCTTTTGACGAATTTCGCTTTTTTTCTGCGATCTTTTGCTGAATTTCACGCTTTTTCCGCGATCTTTTGCTGAATTTCACGCTTTTTCCGCGATCTTTTGACAAAATTCACGTTTTTTTCCATGATTTTTTGACAAAATTCGCGCTTTTTCTACGATCTTTTGACAAGATTCGTGCATTTTTCGTGATTTTTTGGCAAAATTCGAGTTTTTTCCGTGATCTTTTGACGCAATTCGCGTTTTTCCAGCAACCATTTGACGAAATCCACATTTTTTTTTCAGCCCTGTGACAAAATTTGTGTTTTTTGCCTGTTTTGTGCAAAATATGATTTCACGTGGTCTTTTAGTTTTTTACCAAATTTTAGCTTACACGTATTTTCAGACTTTTTGTTCTTTACCCACTCTCATGCCTGTCTCTAGTAATTTTTTTTTTCTTTTTTCTCAGCCACCCAAAGTAAAATGTTTGACTCGATTATGGCATCCTAACATTAATGAAGATGGTGCAATATGCTTGAGTTTATTACGGCAAAGTTCTATTGATGGTTTAGGTATGTTTTTAATTTTAGAAACTTAATAAGTTATATCATATATATCACTTTAAGAATTATATATGAATTCATAAGCATTAATGTCACTCTTGCAAATATAAATTTAATTGAATATTTTTTAAAAGATAAATGTGCAATTGTTTATAATGAAATTTTCAATTGAACTTTTAATATATGCGTTTTTATGTCAACAGTTGTATCGTGTTAAATAAGTTTTGTTTCAGTTGGTATACAAGTTTTTTTTATGTGCATATTAAAGTTGAACATTTTATGCATTTGATTACATTTTTGGTATGTTCTTAAGTTGAACATTTTAAACATTGTTGAATATTAAAGAACCCTATTTTTTTCGTATATGCTGGGCCCTTATCCCTTATGTAACGTGCACACCCTGATTTTTAATGTATTAATGACTAGTCGGATGTGGCAATCCCAAAACTTTCTTCTATCTCATACATGGTAATACTTCAAAATTTGCTATCACATTGCCAAAATTAAATGACAGTCTATGCCCGTCATGAGGATTCTGAAATTCTGTGCATTAGTTCTTGAAATAGGACTATTGCAGATATTGGGGGTAATGCAGCATAAAAAGTGCCACACCTGTTGGTGATTTACACCAAAATATAATCAGCGATAATATTTATCAAGGTATACCTGAATCTGAAGTTTGATGAAAATTCGTGCATTAGTTCTTGAGATAGAGCTATTGCGGAAATTGTGAAAAATGCAGCATAGCAGTGCCACCTGTTGAGTGTTTTACACCAAAAACTAATGAGCATCCATTTATATTGAGAACTAACTGAATGTATATTTTTATTAAATTCTGTGCATTAGTTCTTGAGATAGAGCACTCACAAAATTTGTCGCACACATTTTGAATACTCAAAATACTTAGAGATTGTTTCTGAACTCTTGTGCAAAAGAACTATCAAATTGGAGGTCATCTTACATTATGAACCACCAATGGAAAAGTAGGGAAAAAAACGCAAATTATAGGTCCGTGCCAACAATGTATTGGGGGGGGGGGGGGGGGGAACTAAAGCGGAAATTTATCCTCACAGGCTAATTGGGAAACTGAGCAAGTAAAATTAGGAAAAGAACTTTAGAAAATAATTTGTTTGAAATAATAAATATTCATATTTTTTTAATAAAACGCATCAGTACCATTTAAACGTAGATTTTTTTTGTTTTTTATAACTCCATTGCCTATCCAAACACTTGGGCCCCTTCAAGTAAAATACAGAAGGAAAATATAAAAACTACCTCAAGCCCCCACCCCCCCTTTTTTTTATTGTAAATATTCATAATTTCTTTAACAAAGATGCCATTAAGAATAAGATACTGTTGAAACATAGATATTTTTTGCTTTTTCTTGACTCCATTGTGACTCTTGTGCTTGTTTGGATAAAATGAAGAATAAACTGAAAATATGAAAACAACCTGCAGAAAATAATTTTTTTAAATAGTAAATATTCATATTTATAATGAAGGGTACGAATATTCTTTCCAACTGGACCAAATCATATTTAAGGCTGGAGTAGCACAGTTGAAATTTATTCTAACAGAGCGAAAAATGTCCAGACCAGGGATCGAACCTGGATACTTGGCGTGCCGTGCCAATGCCTTACCTGTTAGGCTATCCGGACCGATACCTGGTTGACATAATTCACTCTTATTAGTTGGACTTGGCTGCGAACTGCAGCGCTAGTTTCATTCATCCGAGCTATAACTATAGCATTTACATGATGAAACTACTTTAACACGGAAACTCCTGTATACCATGTAATTAGGTCATAATGAAGGGTACGAATATTCTTTCTAACTGGACCAAATCATATTTAAGGCTGGAGTAGCACAGTTGAAGTTTATTCTAACAGTTAGAATAAACATGTCAACCAGGTATCGGTCCGGATAGCCTAACTAGTAAGGCATTGGCACGGCACGCATCCAGGTTCGATCCCTGGTCTGGACATCTTTCGCTCTGTTAGAATAAACTTCAACTGTGTTACTCCAGCCTTAAATATGATTCATATTTATTTTTATATAAAGCAACATCAGTACCACAAAAGTTTCTGAATAATTACTGGTGCCCTTATTTTTTTTATTTCCTTCAGATACCGAGCAGTCGCGATTTTAAATTCTAGCAAAAACATTCTCTTCCAATTTGCCTTCCATCTGTGCTTGAAAAGACACATTTTCCATGAACATGCCCAGAAGCGATCACCTTGACAATGGAACCTCGTTAATGAACGCTCAGTGAGGATTTGTAATTTTTGTTACAGCTCATAATGCACACCTACGGTTTGAGACTGTATTTTTCTATTTTAGAGTGTATTTTCTGTATTATGCACACTCCCAGTTTTTGCAAAGAAATCTTCATGAGATATGTAGCATGAAATACAATAAAGCACATTAAAACTTATAATAACTAGTACAAACATAAAGAAAATAAGCTAATGCAAAGTGAGGGCATTCGATACTGTCAAACCTATCTACTTGAATCCCCATATAGCTTTTGGAATTGTATTCTCATTTATTCAAATAATTACATATTCTTCTTAAAACTTAATTAAGTTTTCTGGTTTCAAAACGGCACATTATGTGCTGGAATATACAGTAATATCTCAGCCTCAGCTAATTAAAAAATAATAATAAATCATAATCTCTGGTGCATTAGCACCTCTCCATCTATCCTTAACCAAATTTGCAGATCTCTATCTATGATAGATTTCCCTAGACATCGTGCTGAGACACACAGACACAAACATGTTTCTTTTATTAGTGTAGATATCTGTTAAAATGTGTTTAAATTGTAAAAATTTGTCGTGTTTGTATAAATGGGAAAAATAAACTACTTATATGCTTTCACTTCTTTCATTCTCAAATTTTATTAAAATGTAAAATTTTAAAATCTTTAAACTTAATGACAAAAGTATTTCTTTAGAAAACAATACCTAGTTGTGGACATTAATTAAAAACTAGATAATTGACTGTATTTCAGATTTTTTTATTACTAAAATATTTTGGCATCATCAGTAAAGGCAGAATATCGACTGAATCAAACACTTCATCACTTTATCTTGGCTTTCTCCATAAGTAGGGAATGCCATCTAGTTATAATTTTTGTTTGTATCATTTCATATATGAGAATTCTGCGACATTATTTATTTCCATTGTCTCTCTCAGTAGAGCATAGTTCAAATTTACAAAATTAGCTAGCTTTTTTTGCATTATTAAAATCAATATTTATGAAATATTCTATGTTAATTCTGGCTAGTGTTGTAATAAATTTCTAAACATTAGGAAAGTCCAGGAGGCAACAACATTTCTACTTCTTACTTCGCTCACACCTGCTCACTAATGTTCATCCTATGGGTCAGTTGTTTTATAATATCTCGTTTACATTTAAGATATTTTAAAAAAAGAAGAAAAAAAAACTTTTGCATTAGATGCTGAGGTTAATCACTACATCTAGCCTTTTATTACGATTTGATTTTGTTTGCAGGTTTTTTATTGTTACTTTCATTTTCAAAGCCAGTTCCGAAAGGGAAAGTATCCTCATTCCTCATTAAAAAAACACGCGAAAAATTTTGAAAAAGTAAATGTCGGTTGTAGCAGACCTGCCAAGTGCTACAAAAAAATCGTAGTTGCTACGATTTGGACCTATGAACTACGATGCTACAAAAATCGGCCTTAAACTACGATTTTTTGCAAAATACACAAAAGCATTTTTTGTTTTTAGCTCCGATTTTTATCCTGCACAGCGTATTTTTCAGGAGTGATTCTGTTCCGAAATTTCCAAGTATTAATTTCCGAAAATTTTAAAAAATTGGCCTGTAGTCCGAAAATTCGGACATTAAAAAAAATGCTCATGAGAAAAAAAAATTCCAAGCTGGAAAAAGAACTCCTTAACATAAAACATTCTAAACGTGTTTTTGTAAATATTCATACAGAAATTCCCTTCCTTAGAAACAAGGGTGCCATTTTAAGAATTCTGGAAGGGGTTCCTTGAGGGGCAAGGTTTGAAATAGTGTGCAAAATCGTACGATTTACGATAAACTATCGTGAATTTTGACAAATGACCGTGTAAAAAAAATCAATTTCGTCAATTGGTCGCAGCAGAAAATAAATTTTGTTAAAGGATCGTGGTAAAAACGTGAATTTTGTCAAAATATCGCAGAAAGAAAACTTGAATTTCGTCAAAAGATCAGTAAGATAATGCAAATTTCAACCGAAAGATTGCAGAAAGAAAACACTAATTTAATCAAAGGATTGTGGTAAAAAAAACGCAAAATTCGTCAAAGTATCACGTAAAAAATGCGAATTTCATCAAAAGTTCATGGTAAAAAGTGCAGATTTCAACAAAGAATCGTGATAGGAAAATGTGAATTACAATTGTGGGAAAAAATTGTGAATATCCTGAAATGAGGGCGGGGAAAAAATTGCGAATTCCGTCAAAATTTACTGCACTGGGCTAAAAAGTTGGAACCAGGCTCCTTTTATAAATGTAAAAAAAAAAAAAATGCTGCAAAACAAAAATAAACTCTAAAAATCGTATAAAAATTTTCAGAGGAAAAAAAAGTACTATATTGAATTGAAAGACGGAAACCTTATTCTTTTACGAATTTCAAAAGATAGCTGTGAAACACGAAAAACCAACCAACCTCCAATTTAAATTTTGTGTGCTACGATTTCTCATTTTGAAAGGTTGGCAGGTCTGTTGTAGAGATGAACCTCAACTGTCCAATGCCAAAAAAAAAAATAATAATTTAAAAACATCGAAATGCAAATGAGATGTTTTAAAAGAATTGTCCCATAGGATTAACATTAATGAGCAGGTGTTTTCACATGAGTGAAGTAGCCTCTTAGCCATGTGTTAATCAATCACAAAAACAGCTGTCAACTGTAGTAGAAAACAACAAACAGGCAGACATACATACACTCACAAAATCTTTATTATTCTAAATGTGTATTCAATATAATAATATGGAAATGAAGGAGTACACTTGTCAATCTAAAAGGTAATGTGGAAGTAAAATTTTTTTAGCACTTCGTAGGTGTATGGTATTTTTAGAGTTTTTGAATGCGTAGTGGGCAAACCCTGTTATTATGCAACTTAATAACCTGCTGCTGAATCACTGCTAGGCAAATGATAAGTACATGGGTACTTTTACATTGAAAAAATATCATTCTCCTCTAACAAGGAAGGTCTCCTTACCAGCATATTTTGAAAAAAATACTAACTAAACTACTTATATATGTAATAACGGATCAGTCAAATTTAGCGGCAGAATTGCAGTAGAAAGTCTGTAAAAAAAATAAATAAAAAATAAATAAATATTTTTGAGTATTGGGCGCGAAAAGATTTGGCGAGCAGTGCTTTTCCTCGCTAAGCCAACGATTTTAATGCACTTGAAAATTGCTTGTTAATTGATTTTTGGAATGTGTGTAATGAATGAATTTAAACTTAAACAATGAGAGAGTTTAATAAATAAATTTTTTTGTATTACATATTTATGTTGCTTGTTAGTCAATTTTATTACTTTAAAAACAATTTCATATATAAAAAATACTGTCATATATTTAAGCGTATTCAAACTAAAGGCAAGATGAAGAATACTGCAGTTATTCATTTCAATATCAAAGAAGTCTTAGTCTCCATAGTGTCAAAATTGAATCGGCAGTGCTCAATTGGGCTTAATTTTGAGATTGAAACAATTTTAATTAATTTAAATTTTGTTTTAATTCATAAAATTTGATAGTTAACTTTCATTATAAATACATATATATGACAAAACTATAGTTAAATTAAACTAAAACTGACAAAATTTATTTAAACAAGTTCAACATGAAACATTTTTATCTTAGAGTATTTGACATAAAAAAGTACTTCTTGAAATTTTATTCCATCGCCAACCAGTGATAAATCGCCAAATACCAAAATTTTTATTTTATTTTTTACGGACAGTCTTTTGAGTTTTCACCAAAAATTTTTTTATAAACATATCTATCCTCATGAGTATAATTTTTTTAGATTATGCCTGTATGGACACCTTCCTTGTAAGTAATTACTGTCAACATCTGAAAATTCATGATCTCTTCAAGAATAACTTGGTAATTTATCAACAGTGTTGTCAAATCTGGCACATTTTTTATTCGAAAATCCAAAATTCTCACCAGAAAGTTTGAATACTTACTTATGCTTTATATTACACTAGACATTTGGAAAATAAAATTACTATTCAAATTTTCTGGCTTTCAATGTTTGTATATTTTACTGTAAGTTTCCTTACTTGTTATTACAGCCTATTTTGCTTAAATATAATTTTTATTTCTTCAAACTCGCTAAATACATTACCTGTTTCAGGTTGGGCTCCTACTAGAACTTTGAAAGATGTTGTTTGGGGCTTAAATTCATTATTCACCGTAAGTCTCCTTGTCAATCTATCTTTTCTATTTTATTATTTTTACTTCAACATAATTTTATGTGGACCTGGGCCTTTAAACCTTCTTTTATTTTATTGCTAAATATATAACTTCACATAATCGCATTCAGCAAAATCAGCTTATACTTGTTATCGATAAGAACTAGTCGAACATCATCATCTATATAAATACAGCTCCAAGTCAAAAAATTAGAATAATTCATTTCATTTGTTTTTAAATTCGCATTCAGCTTTGTTTCAGTGTTGTACAATTGAAAAAGAACAACGGTTGATGTTTTGCTAAATTGGCATGTTATTAAAGAAAATTAAGATTAAATTTTGAGTGAATGTTGTATTTTTGTAAAATTAGTTTCATTATTCAAAATGTTAGAATACTAAAATAGGTCGTTTAAAAAATTAGAATACTTATGAATTTTCCTGATTGGTTCAGAAGGTTGCATAAAATTAGCTTCTCCGCGACTTCTTAAGTTATAAAAACACTTTGCATCATCTTCATGGTTTTCATTTTGTGTGAAACAGGGATCATTCTTCCAATATAACGGGGTTTACAAAGCATCGTATTATAGATTTGCATAAAGAAAGCCGTAATCAGCAATATATCCCCCGTTACTTAAAATGTTTTTAACCAATTGTTAGGAGAGCAATAAAGTAATATTGGTACTTTTCGGTTAGCCGGGCACCAGTGTTATATATACATGTATATATACATATATGTGTGCATCTCTATAATAATAGCCAAAGTCATGTGACTGTCATCAACAGTTCCGGGTTGACCGCTTGCTTTTTATATGGCAGGGGGCCACTTTGGTAGTTTGATATTAGCTGCTGGGTGCAAGAGATAAATCACCAAATAGTGTTCCATCGCCATCATGTCATCTGTATTATAATAGTCCACATCATGCAACTGTAACAAACAATTTTTGCAGGGTAAATTAAAACAAAGCTTTGATGTTGAAAGGGAGTCTTGGTTGTAACTAAATGTTATGTTTTATGGTACTATTTACTACTTTTTTGAGAAATAATTGAGAGTCACAAATTTTAAATAAAGTGAGTGAAGCTATTATCTTTTAAATGAAATTAATCAAATATGAAAAAATACGAATGAAACAACGTTTGGCGATTTATCACCTGAACCCGGCTAACATAAAAATTCAGAGTTCATGATTTCTGTGTTAGAATCTTTCGATTTGGCAAAGGATTGAGCAAGTAAATTAAATTATTAATAAAAGCAACATGATACAATGCTTAGCATACATTTAAGGGAGACCCAACGGGTCGCCAAGGGCAGCTAGTATATATATGTGTACACATACACACATATGTATATATAACACTGGCGTCCAGCTAACCAAAAAGTACTGTAATATTTTAACGATGGACATTTTGAAAACAAGCATCTTAATAGTGGCTGAAAGCCAAAAACTGCTCAGAGAGATGATACAAAGCTAAAGAGTATTGCTAAAAAAACCATTTTAGAAGTTTAAGATATTTGCATCAAAAGAAGAAAGAACACTGTGTTGATGTGAGTCAATCCGCAATACTAAGACATCCTCATAAACTTGGATTTCAGTCTCGTGTACCAAAGATAAAACCCTTCATGACTATTAAACAGAAAAAGGAGGGAGTAAAGTGGTGCAAAAAACAGTTTCTATAGCATCTGCATGATTGGAAAAAAATATTGTTTAGCGATGAGAGTGTGTTTTGCGTAACATAGGGTGATGAAGGTGTTTGTGTATGGCAAATGAGGCAAGAAGCATGTGACAAGGACTGCGTGAAATGATCAGTGAGATTTGCCTCCAGTGTAATGGTATGGGCTTGTATGCCTGCAGAGGGTCCTGGAAGGCTACGTATCGTTAACGAAAGGATTAATTCTGACATATATCAAGAAATCCTTGAGCATTTCATGATACCACCATTGGAAGATCTGTGTGGTGACGATTTTATTTTCCAACATGATTTAGCACCTTCACACAGGTCAGTGCCCACCAAGAACTGGCTTAGCCAACACCACATTAACCTGCTTTCCTGGCCAGCTAATTTGTCGGATTTAAATCCAATAGAGAATTTGTGGGGAATAATGAAGAAAAGACTGCAAGATATTGCTCCAAAAAACAAAGTTGAGCTTCTTTCCAGCATAAGATCGACAGGGTCATGTCTGAGCAGAAAACATTGTGAACTACTTGTAGCTAGCTTGGCAAAGCGAGTTCGTGCTGTTATAAAGTGTAAAGGTGATGCTACCAAAATGTTAAAGAATAACTATTCTTCCCTTTATTTAAAACACGTATTATTTACAATGCATTATTCTAATATTTTAAACCAGGTAAATGGTTATTCTAATCTTTTGATTTTTTCCAAGTGTGAATCATTATTTTAATTTTTGTATTAATTCCTTTAATGGCTATGCTAAAATCTTCTACAAACTATGTAGATTCTTAAAACACTTAGTTTTATCCTGTATTACTTTTTGTATAAGCAATCCATGAAAAAACCTTTTTTCACAATTCCTTTTTTTCTATTATTCTTTTTTTTTTTTTTTTTTTTTTTACTTTGAGCTGTATATCCATTTTCCAATACCATCAGAACAGGGAAATAGACCACATAGTGGAAAAAAATTAAACAGTGTGCCTTAAAATTAATGAAAAAAGTGATTAATTAAATCATTTAATTTAATCTTCCCTATTTAAAATTTTAATTTATATGAGCCAAAGATGAAAATTGATGATATTTTTTAATTTTATTTGGTATTTATTTATTGAAAGGGAGAAGAAATTTTGTAAATAAATGACCATTGTATCTCAGAGACATCTTGCTTCTAAATCTTTCAAAGAATCATAATTTTTTTTTCCCTCCAAAATCTCAGAGGGAACATAAGGCCAACCTTTTCTATCCAAGATTCCCTAGCTGCATGCACACTCTTATTCCCCCACTTGTACTCATTCAAACTTAATAGCTTTACCAGATCTTCCAAAAGAATAGATTCCACAAATTTAAGCTCTTTCAGAGCAGTGTATGGGTATTGACAGATGTGTAAACTGCTTTTAAATTGAAGAAATAGCTAAAAGATTTTTCCTGAAATTGGCAATTAATTAGCTGAATGACTATTACAGTCATGAAAATTATATTTTTTATAGAGTTTTTACTGGGAGTGGTAACGATGGCTGAGCATTCAACAATGCAAGGAATTTTGTTTACAACTTTGGTGTAAACAGGTGCATGGTACAGAATTTAGAGTGTGGCGGCCAAAGTTCTATTTTTTAGCAGAAAAACAAAGATAGCCACCTCTAGGGGTGTACCGAGTAGTTGTGTTTAAGAAAGAACTACCGATGCACACATGAAGTGAGCTTAAGAATAACATGTCTCTGTGTGTGTAAATATATATAAACATACTTCTTGAGCATATAATTATATATTTAATTTACTTTAAAAAAATTTCAAATAAACTAAAGACTGATGAGACTGATTCATCAATAAACACTGAATATTTAAGACAATAACAGGACGCTTGTGCAATTTTTATGTTTTTTCTCCCAAATGAGATATTAGCCAGCTGGATAAGTGTATTATACAAGGAAGAAACATACATTAAAAAATACTGTATGTGTATTGTTAATAAAGGAAATCTGGTAAAAATAGTCATGGAAAAATCAGGGGACTTTTTTCACAATTTCTGTGGCCATCCTGCATGAAAATCAATCTTCAAAATTCACCTATAAAAAGAAGAAGAAAACAGCATGGAAACACTACTAGTGATGTAGATGATCCAAATGAAAAGACAACAGAAAAAAAGTCTGTATTTTTTTATGAGATTTCAAATGAATAAGATAATAATTCTGACATTTAAAAAGAGATGCACTTTGTCAGTAAGAGAGTTACTGGGTAAAAAGGACAGTCTATTAGCATGGAGGAAAATATAAAACTTTTCTCATTACATGGAAGCTTGCAAGAAAATTCTTATTTGCACTTCAAGTAGTGCTTACAGCAAATACATTTTTTCTGATGCATGCCAAATTTACAATAATAAAAAAAATCTATCTTTTGAAAATATAAAATATATTGTTGTCTTTGCAACATAATTTTTTTATATAACAAATTTAATTATTAAAATATTTATTTTTGTCATTTGTTATACCCTGTTTTTACAAAATGTTTTCTCTATCCAAAATCAGTTTTTTTCTCAGTTTTAAAAATTATTCATTTTTATCTGTATATTAAAACTAAATTTTGAACTGCATTGGTTTTTCTTAAATTTTCTATATTTTGTAGACATATTTTTATATACTAAATAAATAGTTTTTATGAATAATTGCGTATATTATACATTTATATAGGTACTTTTCGGTTAGCTGGGCGCCAGTGTTATATACATATATATGTATATATACATGTATGTATACACACATATATATGTATATTTATATGTATGGATGTATATAAATATGTATATATAACACTGGCGCCCGGCTAACCTAAAAGTACCTTTATATATTCAAATAACTCATACAGATCAGTTATAAATTCCTTAGTCTTCAATAATGATAACGCTTAGAAAATAAAATTCTTACAACTACTCGGTATTGTACTCTATAATCGGCCTAAAATTTAGCCAAGTACCGAATACTCTGCAAATTGACCCAGTAAATACCGAGTACTCGGTACGGCCCTAGCCACCTCTAAGCTACTTAAAAGATTCAAAAACAAAGATGGTGGTAGAAAAGTTTAAAAATCGTAAATAGATTGTTATTATTTTGTATTGGAAGTTAATTTTTGAATGAAAACATATCAAATTAATGAGAAAAATAAAGATAATTTCAGTAAAGTGGTTATTTTTAATGATTAGGTGTGTTTGTACAGTTCATCTATCATGTGACATAAGTCATATCTCTTTATTCTAAAAAAAATCTAATTAACATTGTCACCACCACAGTAAATGAATTTCTAAGTGCGTTCATAATTATATAAATACATATCACCTATAGTCATTGTCTGGTACATCCGTCTGTCCTCATATAACAGTGCAAAAACTTCCCAACTGAATAGTTTGAAATTTAATATATATTTAATCATTGCAGAATTTTGCTGGCTCAGTCCAAATTTTATGAAAATCAAATCAAAATTAAAAAAGATATTCATAAAAGTTTTCTTCATTCTATTAAATCCTATCTTATGTGTCATTAATTCAGTGATATCCTATGATAGGTAATGGTTTCCTATTTAAGAGGGAGTCTATTATTTCTGTATTACTGAATTTAATCTATAGAACAAAATAAATTTTTTAATTCATGCATTTTTTCATAAGAATGCAATAGCTATTGCACCAAGATTTGAATATGAATATTTATAAAACTAGTTACAGTACAAACGCACCTCATTTTCCACGTTTGACATACAATTTCCAACTTGTTTCCATTTAAAATAAGAATAAAGTTTAAAAAGGATCATTTAAAATAATAAATTTAGATTTAAATATTTAATTGAGGTTGTTAGAATTAAGATGATGGTTAAAATTAAGATTTTAATTAAGAAGTTTTGGTACTTTTCGGTTAGCCGAGCGCCAGTGTTATATGTATAAGTACATATACCTTTCTATGTATTGTATATGTACACACACACACACACACACATATATATACATACATATAGCTTCTATATATGTATATATAGATATACATACACATGTATATATAACACTGACGCCCGGCTAACCGAAAAGTACCGAAGTTTTTAATAAAATTTGGATTAGTAAAAATAAGTTATTATTTTATAACAGATCAATACAAATGAAAAATTAATTTAATTAACTTTTATATCAATAACTATAATATGTTATAAGAATTTTTTCATTTATTTCTCCTCAAAAGTTTTTCATAAAAAGTTTTATATTTCTTTTGGATTTGAAATGTCTTTTCAATTTTTATATTTTTTACCATTCATTTATTTCTTGCTTGTTTTAGGATCTTTTAAATTTTGAGGATCCTCTTAATAATGAAGCTGCAGAGCACTATTCAAAAGATAAGGTAATACTTATTTTTAAAAAAATTGTTTATTCTAAAAAATCATTTGAATTTAGCTTTACATTTGTTTTCTTTTAATTTTGAATGGTATGAGTAAAAAAATATCAATATTTAAGATTAATAAATATTCTTTTCTGTGAAATTTGAACCATTATATAAACTTGTTTTATTTTAATCTGCAATTTGATTGAATTGAAAAACTTAACAAATAAAAAGATTAGGGTGTATTGAACATTGTCACCCTCACGAATCCCTTAAAAAGAGAGAACTATTTCCATTATATTGGCATTAAAAACTTCAAATTTTGTTTGTGTATCACTTATTTATGTCACTTATGATGGATATTAGAGGCAAAATTGAGAAACACAAATTTCTAGAAACAGCAATTTACAAAATATTTTATCATTCTGCTTGCATTCTAAAACAAATTTCAGACTATTGTAGGTCAATTGGATTCTTGTAGGAGATTGTATCAGTTATTACAATCTTCCATGTATGTTTTGAAAAAAAAAAAAACTAAACGAGTTTGTCCCTAATATCTGAAACGCCTCATATATAAAGAATTTTTTTTAGAAATGCCACATTTTTGCCAAATGGCGAATTCCCGCTTTTTGAGTCCATGATTTTGGTCAAATGATCGCAGGAAAAACTGATTTTCGTCAAGCAATCGTGAAATAAAACAGCGATTTTCAAACAATCGCAAAAAAAACCGTTTAAAATTTCACTATTTGTTTGTGGAATAAAACAATAAAATTCATCAATCAATCACAGAAAAAATTGTGAATTTCGTCAATCGGTTACTAAAAAAAAAAAATCTTCAATTTTTCTCCTGACATAACCTGAATCTCTGAAATTGTTAAATTTATGTTATTAAAATGTAAAACCTAAAAGAAAGACCTAGCAATATATCTTGCGTATATGTTTTTTATTGTGATTTTTTATAGGCAGTTTTTGTCATTCTAATAACAAAATTCATCACTGTCCTCATTGCATCTGTTACTGGGTTACCTCAATTGATCTAAAATATTGTGAACTAAAGAAAAATTATGTTTATTTACTCATATAAGTTTTCATGCACAATGAATTAACAGGGTCATTCCATGGTAACTTACGTTACATTTAGAACAATTTATTTCAGTAATTTTGATAAAATAACACAAAAAAAATTATTCAAAATGTAAAGATGTCAGGATTTGTTTATTAAACCTATTCAAAGTTCAATTTAGATGAAAATTACATAATGTTAGTTTTATTTTTGGAACTTGGGCAGTTATTTTTATTATGGTAACTGACATTACTGAAAAAGGAATGTAAGTTACCATAAAAAGTATAATTTTCATTCCCACTTTTTAGGTAATTTTCAACCAAATTGTGCTTTGGATAGATATAATTAACAAATTGTGTCAACTTTACATTTGAATATTTTTTAGGTGTTATATTACTGAAATTGCTGCAGTAAATTGTCCTAAATGTAAAGTTAGTTACCATGGAATGACCCAACGGCATATTTCAAACTGTTTGGCCAATGTGCGTTTAGAAAGACACAAATATTAAAGGTTTACCAAAAAAAAAAAAGTTTTTTCTTTCTATTTTTTTAAGATAGTTAGAGCTTGTTATAAATTTTATTCTTTATAATTTATTTAGTTTATTATAAACAAATAGTTTACAAGATTCACGCATAAATGATGTGAAATGTCATAAGTTTTACTTGTGTGTAATTTTCTCTTTTTTGAGTGCAATCCCTGCATAAATTACAAAATATTATAAATATCATTTGAAAAACAAACCTAACATTGTGGATTACCTTTTCTGGAGGTAGAGAGAAGGTGTTTCTATGAGCAGCTGGAAAAAAATTTAGGAGGTAAAAATGAGCTATTTCACTGTAACTCAACAAGCCCCTCTGTCAAACTTAATGTGTCTGAGAGATTTGGTGATCCTATTTTGGAAAGCTTTGATTTTAAAGATAGGAAGAATTAATAAAATTGACTTTTTAATTAACCCCTTGATAAGGCAGTGTGATATATTATAAATCAAGATTTGCACCAGAATCTTTTAATTAAATTTGACTTTTATAACTTTGGTGCAAAAAAGTTGTAAAATTGCATTTCCTTATTATCAAATAACTTTTTTCGAAAATTCTGGTGTGAATTCAACATTCAGGAACACAATTACTTGCCCCTAAAAGGGTTAAGGACTATCCCTAAATAAGTGGTGGGGTAAAGGAAATCAGATCTCACAGGTTGGTTGTTCCCAGTAGAGAGTTAAAATAATGTGCTTAAAAAATAAATGAAAAGAATTAATAATACTAAGGGGCTGTGCATATATAATGTTATCATTTTAGGGCAGAGTTTGTCTGGCCCATGATATCACAAGATATCTCTGGGGGGAGGCCGGAGGGAGGGTTTGCTTTTTGATATTATCATTTTTTTATGTAACAGAACTTTTCTTTTTTTCAGTAAATCTTTCTTTATATCCAAATAGTCTTTTACCTATTATTATTATTATTATTTTTTATATGTTTTTATGAAGATATAAAGCTATTAAATCTTTATAAAATCATTTCATTCCAAAATTTGGAATAGCTCAACGTTTGGCATTCCTGTTGTTCAGCCTTACAGGCCTATAATTCGCTGTTGGAGAAATCAGGAGCGTAATATGTAGGAAATGGTACTTGAGTTCACCAGTAAAGGAAGACAAAGATTGTTTTATTGATAAATTTTGCTTTTAACCTCTCTGGGTAGGGTGTGAGTGCAAGAACACAATATTACTTTTGAATGCTTTATGTAACAATAAGGTATTATTAAATACTTTTAAATAGTAACTTTGTTATAAATTTATTTCATGTATTGATATTTTATTGACTTCTTGAATCCATAAAGAATGTGACTCATAAATGTATAATTATATGTGTATATCACTGCAAGTGTATAAAAAAAGAAAAAAAATAATCAAAAAATTTTTAAACATTGATTATCAGCGGCGGGGGGGGGGGGGGGGGGGGGTCCAAAATTAGCAAAATGTTGATAACGTTATATAAGTATAACCCCTAATAGAAAAAATATATATTTTAGGGGGGCACCTAAAAATGAACAGAAGCACTTCAAAGAAAGCAAGGGACATATTTAATTAAAAAAAAAACTCTGACAGGCACATTTGAATTTTTTAAACATCTTAATGGATACATCCTTCCATACACATCAGTCAGTTGACAATCCTTTGCTCCTATTTGAAACACCTCCCCTTTTTCTAATTAAAAAATAATAAAAGCTTTCTAAATCTATTAATTGTGATTTTATTCATCCAAATAATAACTAGAATATTAATCTATCTTTTTGCAGTGGAAATTTTTTAAATATTTCTTAATATCTTCCTTTCTTTTCATTGTAACAATTGTGACAAAATTGCTGTAGCATATAAATTTTTGAATTAGCAACATAGGAGACAAATGTGGAGCAAAAAATAGTCTTAGAAACAAAAAAGTTCACTGCTGGTTGCTGTATCTCAAATGTCACTTGTTAATCAACTAAACATGCCAAATAAAATTGTGAATTATTTATATATTTGGAAATATATATATATATGTGTGTGTGTGTGTGTGTGTGTGTGTGTAACATATAATCCAACATATAATGTACATTTTTTAAATGAGAAAGTGGGTCAAATTTTACATGTGTGCATTATGTTCTGTGTATAAAAATTAAGGCTTAAAAAGCTTATAAAAGCTTAATAAACAAGAGAGGAATATGTGATTATTGGAATGAACAAAAGTAAAATTCCAAATGCTTCGTGGAGATTCAAGCAGATAGGCTTGGCATTAGCCTATGCCCTCACTTTTGCATTTACCTATTTTATTTAGTAGTTATCATTCCTTTCTATTATCTTTCTATTTCTATACTCTTTGTTGTATTTTCATGCTACCTATCTTGTGAAGGTTTCTTTGCCAGAAATGGATGTATGTAATACGGCAAATATACCTACCTAAAAATGGTGTAAAAAGTGCATTATATGCCGAAATATTTGGTATAAACATGGTGTTTCGGAAAGGACTCCCCAACTTTGAAATGTGAAACAGTAAGAGACAAAAAGGTGAAACAAGTGGTACATTGGACAGACTGGTCTGGAATTTGTTATACGCCAGTTTTGCAGAAATAGGTCCAAGATTGGCTCTAATAGGTGGCAGCACAAGCACATGAAGCTTTAAATAGTACTCAGAAGTACAGAAAGTTCATTCATGAGTCTGTTTCGTTGCTGACACGTGTAAGGAAGTTGTGTCGAATTGTTATTACACGGGAATTGAAGAACATGATGTTGTATTCCTTGGAGCAACATGTTTTTATTGTACTGGAATACCACCAATGGCATTGGTATGGATTGGCCTCCATATGACTTCTTCTTGTGGGGGCTATTTTAAAGACACTGTTTACTCTATGAATCTCCTCAAACAATGGAACAGCTTGAGCAATTCATGTGTGAGGCATGTGCGTTTGTTTCAGTAGAGACATTGCAATGAGTGACTTCAAAATTGACCCGTCGGTTGTGTCATGTTATTGCTAAGAAAGGTGACCCTATCGAAACCATTATGTGATTTGACCTCTTTTCACGAAGCACACTTTCAGACACTGCTCTGTGACTGCAGTGTCCTCTGAGATCCAATCTTGGAACTGTTTCTGAAAATCGTTGTATAACAAATTCCAGACCTGTCTGTTCAATGTACCACTTGTTTCACCTTTCTGTCCTCACTGTTTCGCAGTTATGTCATTTCAAAGTTGGGAAGTCCTTTCTGAAACACCCTGTATGTGTGTGTGTACATTTAAAGATGAAATCACATGTGTAAAAACAAAGAGAAAGAAAAATGCAAGAAATTTATATCTCATCATGTCTTCAAAGAATCTGACAAAAATAATATGACATCCTGTATAAAAATCTATTCTTAGTCCATTGTCAGACTAGTCGGATGTGGCAATCCACACATGTTAATATTTCCTGAAAAATGGTGTGTGCCATGCTAATATCAGTGCCACCAGTTAAGTGACTTGCACCAAAATCTAATCAGCAACAACTTATCTCAAGTTGCAGCTGAATCTGAAGTTCGATGAAAAACCGTGCATTCGTTTTTGAGGTAGAACTATTGCGGAAATCTTAAAAAATCTATACAGTGCCACCTCTTGGTCGATTGACTCCAAAAACTAATTGGGACCCATTTATATCAGGTACTAACTAAATCTGAAGTTGGATGAAAATTCATGCAATTAGTCCTTGAAATACAATTATTGTGGAAATCGTGATAAATGCAGCTTAGCAGCGCCACCTCTTGGTCGATTTACACTAAAAACTAAACAGCACTCATTTATATCAGGGACTCACTGAATCTGAAGTTTGATGAAAATTCATGCATTAGTTCTTGAGATAGAATTATTGCAATAATCGTGAATAATGCTGCTTTGCAGCGCCACCTGTTGGGCGATTGACACTAAAAACTAATCAGCACCCAATTATATCAAGGAATAATGTAATCTGAAGCTTTATAAAAATCCGTGCCTTAGTTCTTGAGGTATAGCTATTTTGAAAATTGCGAAAAATGCAGCCTAGCAGCGCCGCCTGTTGGGCAATTTGCACCAAAAAGTAATCAGAACCAGTTTATATCAGGGACTCACTGAATATAAAGTTCTGTTAAATTCCAATCATTAGCTCTTGAGATAGACCGCCCACAAAATTTGTCACACACACACACAGACAGACATTTTGTAAAAACTTGTTTTTTTGGGTTCTCTGACCCCTAAAACACATAAATTCGTCGAAAACTGGAATTAGAAAATTTTCATGAATCCAATACTTTCTCCTTGTAAAGATAGAAGAAAGTAATAATATACTGAACTAGGGGTCTTTGTCCTAATGTAAGGGGGGGAAAGGTATCGCAATCGAATTGCCTGTTGAGGGGTACCTTATACTGTTTCACTGAGGGAGGACGAGGAGTGCTTGGCCAAGTCGATAATTAGTGGCCATCACCGAATCTATAAAATACAGCTGTCCTTATGAAGGACCTTTACCATTGCAAGGTAGCAGTGGTATCTGAAATGTATCAGTCAAATTTCAAAGCAATACAGATCTTTACCTGGAATGTCCTGTGTTGTTGAAAACCATTCAAACACCATTGTGCTGTTCTATTTTCTAATCTGTTGGATAAAATTTGGACCATTAAGGACCCACTTTTTTATTTGATCATTTATAGTAGGAAATAAGGCCATTGTGACAGCAGGACTTAAAATGTTCTCCAGTTCCCTCACTACTAGGGTGTAAAAAAAAATCATGATTTTTTTTTTAAAAATCGGATTTTTATGATTATTTTTCCCAGCGTTCAAATACGGAATAGCTACGAAGAGTTTTAGGATTCCAAAACAATTAAACCACTAATTGCTAACATAATCTATGTTTTAACACTTTAATTAATAAAATTATAATTATTAGTTAGTAATTACAGAAATTATAAAAACTGCAAATTGGTAGTTTCATTAGGTAGTATCATACATTAATATTGTAATAATTATGTAAAACTTTATTAAATACTAGTACTGTAGACTCCCTCAAATCTGCACATCTTGGGACCAGATGTTGTGCGGATTTCTGGTCATTAATTTGTTTACATTTTTGAAACATTAATTTGATGGGTAGTTAAGCAAGGGAAATTATAATGAATGCTTACAATAAAGTGAAACATTAAAATAAGTAAAATATTAAAATAATTTACTAGTTTAAAAGTAATTATTAAAATAATTACGTAAAATAAAAATTTAGAAAAATATTAAATTATTACCGATGAAATCGGTTCAATTCGATTCCAAAAGTCCTATGCTGCCATCTAGTGATAAAGCGATCGTAAGATCGATATGTCATTATTCGTTCTTAGCACTATGCGGGCAGAGAACAGCAATTTTCATTGTCATTTAGAATCTTGAATGCTTTTCTGATACTGCTTTGTATGTTTAAAAATAAATTTGTTTAATTTTTGTTAAAAAAATTCCGTGAACAATAGTTTTAAAATAGCATTCCGGTTCATGGATTTTTTCATTTCGAACCCTGGAATTTTTGATATTGATATGCTAATTTATATCAAAATCAAAAGTAATGTAAATTTATATAGTAATAAATCAGCTGAAATAGCCTAAAAAGAATGATTTAAAAAAAATTGCAATAGTCGCTGATTTTGGCACCATCTTGAATTTTGTTCCTGCAACTTAACTGTAGATTTCATTGTTTATATCTGAAAAAATATGCGGATTTTAGGAATTCGTGGATTTTAGGGTCGCAGATTTAAGAAAGTCAACTGTAATAATGAAAACATTTATTAAAATTATTAACTGCATTTAATATTAAATAGTTAACACTACTTCAAATTAATAATTATTAAACAATTAACTCTCTAATTAGGAACATGTTATACATTTTTAAGCTTTAATTGTTAAAATGATAATTAATACTGTAGTATTCATTTTAGAAAGAAAAAGGGGCAGGATGCTAGTTCCAAAAAAGGGCACTATTTCATGAGGAAATATATTAGTAATGATATAAAAAAAAAAAAAGAGAATAGTTTTTAGTATGATAAATAAAGTGTCCTTAATTTTTAATAATTTTATGAATCACAAATTGAAAAATACAATTAAATAACAACATGTTTTAATTTTAATAATATCCTGTTTTTTCTAAAGAAATAAAGCTCTATTATTTTTTCAAGATCTTGGGCACATGAATCTAGAAATCTACTGTTGAATGGGGAAGTTTTTTAAAAGAAATTTCTGGCTACAGGTTCATTGTGCAGTAATCCCAGAATTAATAAAAACTGCAAATAAGTAATTTCATTAGTTAGTAGTAAAAATAACAAACATTATTTGCAGCTCATTTTGCATTTGTACTTAAAAAATTACTGTTAATCACCAAAATCTAAACTTACACATGTATGCTAACCAAAAAAAATATGAAAATGGGTTAAACCCATTCATACATAGATACAGAATAAATATAAGGATAGCCAGTTACAATCCTCAAAATATTTAAATAACAGCATTATTACCTCTCAGTGGGGATTATTAGCTTTCAATGGTTCAATTTTTTTTTTTTTTTTTCTTTTTAAGAAAAGTTTTTCTGTCTTTTCAATACCTAATTAATTTTTTTATTTTGTATATATGAGTTACAAAATAAATTATTCTACCTATACTGAAAAATCTCTTGTTGTGTTTAACATTTTCATACCAATTAGTTCTTTTTTTCTTATGCATTCATGTACAATTTAGTTGTTGAGCAGATGTCACTCTTTCATTCTTCTTTAACTCGAAATTGCTATTAATTTATTCTTACAAAACTAGAACGAGAAACTAAGACACTGACTATTTATTCTTTTACTTGCAGAAATTTATTACGCTTGCTACGTTTATTTTTATATAAAATAATGCATAAATTGATTTCCTAAAGAAAATTATGACATTGCAAATTATATTAGATTTAAATATAATTTTTAAATGAAACTGTTTTATGTTGGATAAAAACAATGTTTTTCACAAACATAACTGTTTTTAATTTTTTATAATACTCAGGAATTAAACTGCGGGAAACAATTATTTAAAGCTCTTTTTTTGTTTATTCATAAGTCAAAATACCTGTAGAAACTTTCCAATTATGTTCATCTTAGATTTTAATAATTTTTTTGACATTTTAAACATTTAGAAAATATTTGATTTTAATCAATGATTTTTTTTTTAATCGGTTGATTAAAATCACGATTTAATCGCTGATTTAAATCAACTGATTAAAATCGTTGACACCCTACTCTACTGAAATGAAAAGCATTATAATAATTAGAGATTGTCTGTTACACCTAAATAATGTTTGGGAGATTCACTCTCGTTTGTTTGTTCTTGAAACTCTGGACCTCTCAGCTGGAATATTCTTTTGCATCTTTATTTTATTAAACAAACTTATGTCATATTAGATGTAAATTTCCAACTGGGCGAAAAATGTCCAGACCAGGATTCGAACCAGGGATCTCCTGGCTGAAGCCGCCAGTGCTCTGCCATCTGAGCTATCCCGGATGAATCTGGTGGAACTTTTTCACCCAGCTAACCTAATGTAGTGAAACTTATGTCAGTTTCCTTATTTGATCTGTATTGTCCTATATTTTTTATCCATCATTCTAATGAAAATGGAGGAGGCCTTTAAATTAATAATTTCATTTCTTTTGTGTTTGCTTTTATATTATAAAATATTTTCCTTTTAAAATAATATTGTCATTTTTTATGCTGAAATATGTTTTTTTTTTTTTTTTTTTTTATAGGAGGGTTTCAAGCTAAAAGTCAGAGATTATGTACAGCGCTATGCAAAAAGATGAAACTGTCAAGTTTTTTAGCTTCTTTGTATATATTTTTTGTATTAGAAATGTTCATTAAATGTACATCATCACAAATCTTCAATAAATTCAATTTACATTAACTTTTATTCACTGTTCGACTATTTGTTAAGTTATTTGACATTTTTTATTTAGGGAAAAAAAAAAATTCTATAATATATATAAAATTTAAAAAAAAAAAAAAAAAAGTTATTGCTGATTTTTCCTTATAAAAGCTTTGAATATTTCCAGTACAAATTTGAGTTCTGTGCAGCTTGATTGTTCTGCTCCGATTTCATTTCGGAAAGAACCACAACATTTGTTCCTAATGCCTAAATTTAAATTCTTTGTAAGTTAGACCTTAATTCTGCCAATTACTGATTTTTTTTTTCTTATATAAACTATATAATTATTAATAGTGTTGCAAGTCTTTAATACTTTGGGGCCTATCATAGCCCACACTTCAAATTACTACACATCAATAATCAGAGAATCCTTGGAAATTTTAACTCAAAGAAAGAATACTTGCAATGATGTACTGTCCTACAATATATCCAAGGTCTGGTATGAAATACTAAATATTTCTAGCGATTTTGAAACATAATTTTCATATTCCACCGCCTTCCCTCCTTCTCCCTGCCTTTTGAAATAGACTCGTCTACAGCTACTTAAGCAAAGAACGTTCACTCCTGATTTTTTTTCCTGATGACTGCTCTTATAGTGCAGTTGAAAGCGCTTGGGGGTTTTAACATCATTTGACCATTTTTATGTATATTTTAGCACCTTTTAAGTGAATTATATCAGGAAATATACTGTATTTAATCTTGTTCAATATATAATCTGTGTTGATTATATGTTTTAAACTGACAAGGAAGGTCTCCATACGGGCATACTCCGAAAAATCTGAAAAAATTATAAAATGTCCTACTCATGAGGATAGATATGTTTATTAAAAAAATGCGGTGGAAACTCGATAGAGCATCCGTAAAAAAAATAATAAATTTCGATATTTGGCGATGGAATAAAATTTCAAAAACACTTTTTTATGTCAAATACTCTTTAAGATAAAAATGTTTCATATTGAACTTGTTTAAATAAATTTAATGTAAATAACTTTAGTTTTGTCCTTTTTAGTTTGATTTAACTATAGTTTTGCCATATATATGTTATGGCTAAAGAAAGAATGAAGGGTAAACCTAGGTTTAACCGGTTAAGGTGCAGATAAAGCCCAAAGAGTTCCCAACGCTTCCATCTTTAACCGGCTAAAACTAAGTCTAACCAATCTTGGTCGGTTAAAGACTGAAATTATTAAATTCTGATATCAAATACAGTTATAAAAACAATTATATCTATTATTTTTTGTGAGGGGTGTCCATTACTAGAATTTTGGGCATTTTGATATATTTCTGTTATTTACAATTAAATTTTGATCCATATTGAGAAATGAGACTTTGAGAATATCTAATATAATATTAAAAAATACAGAATATAATAATTATAAGTATTAATTAAAAAATAAATTTAAAGAAATTCCTTAAGAGTATCCATTACTGGCACATCTACCTCATGTGTTACTATTTGTTTATAAGATTAAACCATTTGATAAGATTAATATTAAATAAGTATAGTAATAATATCCAATTTAAAGCAGTAAATACTGTTTGATAAGATTTGTTAACGTGTATCAGTTGTTTAAAATGCATGGTTAAATTGTTGTATTTGTGGTAATATTGAAAAAAAAAAAAGGACAATGTTATCTAAAATACAAATAAAATGGGAAAACTAAATCACTCTTTAAACGTTACTCATGGACTAATTTTTAAATTCTTGTGTAAATGCTGTTCTCAAAGTACTGATTTTTTATCTTATTTTCAGTTTCTGCATTCAAATTCTTAAATTACTCAAATTTTTTCATGCAGTTTCTGCAACAAAAGTACAAACAAAATTTTTCTGATTACAAGGTTTTAATATGTTTCTACAAAGATGTTTTATAAAATTTCGGGCTTTAACCGACCAAGATTGGTTAAAGATGGAAGCGTTGGAAACTCTTTCCGTACTTTAACCGGTTAAACCTATGTTTACCCTTAATTCTTGCTTTAACCGTAACATATATATATTTATAATGAAAGTTAACTATAAAATTTTATGAATTAAAACAAAATTTATATTAATTAAAATTGTTTCAATCTCGAAATTAAGTCAAATTGAGTCATTTAAGTCAATTCAACTTTGATACTATGGAAGCAAAGACTTCTTTGATATTGAAATGACTAACTGCAGCATTCTTCATCTCGCCTTTATTTTGGAGTATGCTTAAATATATTAAAATATTTTAAAAATAAGTTCTGTAATAAACCGAAAACAGCTTTGATTATTTATAAAGGCTGAACTAATTAAATAAAACAGTCATACTTGGTGTGAAAGCTAGTCGTTTATTGAGCAAACTACTTTTCATAATATATACAGGCGAAACAAAAATGATTAAATTTGACAACATTGTTTTAGAAAAACAAAACAGGGTGACATTTGCTTGAAGACAACAGTTGAATCATAACTTTGAACAATTGAAGCAACACTTTTACAAATATTACAATTTTAAAAAGCATTTTGGGCACTCACACTTAAAACTATACTGAGAAGACGTACAAAAATTAATCCGGGATTCGGGCCTGCCAATATCCAGTTACATGTAACGTTATATCCTATAAGACCTTCCTTCATGCCAAATTTAAAGGTTCTAGGTTAACCAGATGTGCCTTATATGCTTTTTGAGTAAAAACCCTGAATCTTGAAATTTGTTACGGAGCAAGCATGTCTTATAGCATGTGTAAAAGGGAGAAAGAAAAAAAAAATCTGAAAATCATTCATTTATAATTTTAAATAGATTGATTACACGACAAACTCATCAATTTCCGTAATTAGTACTAAGACAAAATTAACGTATTGTAGCGGAATATTTTTGTATGTTTGTCCAGAAACTGTGCAATTTGCTAAGCTGTGTGGTAATATGACATAACGATGCAGAATCATGGAGGAAAGAGACAGATGGAGATGCAGTAAGGTGTCTGGGGGTGACTCCAAAAAAGTAACACTAAAATCCGCTACAGTAGGCCCAAACACAAGAATGTTCTTTCACGGAAAAAAAAGAAAACTTTTAATAATACAGTTTTTAATTCACAATACAATGGAATGCTGCTTTAGAATGCTTAAAAATAAGCAGATCACTTTCATTTAGAGAAAAACATGCACGGGTGATTTCAAAGAATTCGGTCCCTGCTCCAGGTGCTTGTTTTGTTTGGGCCTACTGTGGCCGTTTAAACTTGAATGATAAATGGCTTCATATTGCAAACCTTTTTTACGGCTTACTGCATCTCCATCTATCTCTTTCCTCCATGATGCAGAACCCTCAATGTGCGAGTCCTATTTGCACTTGTCCTGATTTTTGAATTTGAATCATCTACATTAGGGATTCACCGAATATTCGGTATTCGGCCATGTTAGCAAATATTCGGTTTGGCCAAATATTGAACTATTCGATATACCGAATATTCGGCTTGGCCGAATATCAAAAATTCAGCCAAGATATTCAGAATAATTAGAAACAGAATCATATATTTAAATAAAAGAGGATGTTTGTTACATTACAGTACAAAGTCTAAAGTCCGGAAGCCTCGGGACTGTACCAAATCCGAACTTTGGGTCATCAAAAATATTGCTTTTCCAATAAAAAGAAAATTCACTACTTAAAAAGGCAAAATATGACGTTCATATATTAAAAAATGCCCATAAAAACTATTAATACTAAATTAAACAATCATTTTCATTAAATAAATCATAACAAAATAAAAAGTAAAACAAAAACATTTATTTAAGGCTGCTCTCAAATTCAAAAGGGCAACTTTATGACATAAGTTTTAATTTATTTTTGTTCGGAGATGCACGAAGCTAGCAGTTGTTCAGAAACTATATAATGAAACTGTGTTTTCTGTTGTTGTTTTTTATTTTTTATTTATTTTTTTTTTTTGCAAACGCAATAAATAGTTTAGAAAATAGTTTCAAAGTGGGCGTTTTGAACCTAATTCCTGTGCTAAAGAAGAATAACCACTCAAGGAAGGGTGAAAAACGTCTTTGTCATTTGATCAAAATCGCTTAATAGGTAAAAACAATAGGTAATTTATTTATAAAAAAAATGGAAAACAATTCGATTCCAAATCGCTTTCATAGTAAAGCCTTCTAATTTTATATATTTCCGTTAAAAAATTTGTTAAAACGTTTGCGCTTGTTGAGCAGAGCAGTTAAGATCACTCTTAAGGGAAGAAATTGTAACTTTCTTAACTACTGAACATTTTAGTTAATGTGGGCTGCTTTATTAACTTAGGTATATCATTAAGAAGTTTTTCTTTTATTCTGTACATAGACATGAGTTAAGCTTTTATAATAAAGCTTTTTTGCTCTAGATTTTTTTTTTTTTTTGGTTTGAATAATTTTGTTTTTTTACTTCTTTCTCGAATACTGCCGCTGGAAAGTCCGAACTTTAGACTTTGTACTGTATTTATTTGCTGTTTTTTATGTATTATTTAAGAAAATTAACCAATCACGAGGATTTTCATAGGAATATGCAAATTCCTGAACATTGTCCAGTAAATAATCTGTTTCTTGCTAAGATTTTAAGAACAACGTTTACATTCTCTGAAAATGATCGCCCATTCCAGACACTGATCTAGGATGCATTTAAAAGCTTCCTTGCTTAATCAAAGAGAAATACTTATTACAGTTATTCTGTTAAGGGAGAACAGTTATACTTGCTGAGTTGCCACCATATAAAATTTGAATAGATTGTATTATTTATTTACTTTAGTTTCTTCCTGACAAACAATATATGATCCTGTACAATTTTCTCACAATTTCTCTTTGATTTTAAAATGTTTGTTTTAGAATTTGAGAAAATTTTATTCATTTGTTTTAATTCACAGAAGAAGCCATGAAATTTAAAATTTTATTAATTAAAAAAGTTTTATAACTATCCTCTTCTTAAATAACTCAAAGCAAATTTTTTTCAGCATAAAGTTTACTTAAAAAAAGCTCTTGATTATCGAAATGAAAGTTTCTGTTTTAAATAGTATGTAAAATTGTTTTAAAATTTAACATTTTAATGCCTTTAAACTTTGAAATATAAAAGTATTCGACAAGCCGAATATTCGGTATTCGCCTTATCATTTACTATTTGGCTAGCTTACTATTCATTTAATATTCGGTATTCGGTTCGCCTGTAGGCCGAATATTCGGTATTCGGGCAAAATCTCTATTCGGTACATCCCTAATCTACATATTAAAAAATATGATTAAAATTTTGGTTTCAACACTTCATTTTAATAGGATATTTTTATTTTACAGATAAACTGACAACCAGACACCCAATTTTAAATATTTTGCACAAAAAATCTTTGAATTTAAAATTATTCCCAGTTTATTTTTCATAATTATAAATTGGACAATTGCACGATAAATTATACTTAACATTATGTATTCAAATCAAATACAACATGCTAAACGGTATACACACACACAACAAAACAGTGGCTTCACAAACACATTTAAAATATTAAAGTCTACGTTTCGAATCGCTTTTCCGATCGTCATCAGGATAAAATGATGTTACACACAAGTCAAGTTCAAAATGGACGTAAACCGCCTCTGGATTTCTATTCCATTGGGTTATGTCCATTTTGAACTTTTAGACTTGTGTGTAACATAATTTTATCCTGATGGCGATCGCAGAATCGATTCGAAAGGTAGACTTTAATATTTTAAATGTGTTTGTGAAATCCCTATTTTGTTGTGTGTACCATTTAGCATGTTGTATTCGATTTGAATACATAATTTTAAATTATTTTTCATGTATATTTCTTAAAATTGTAATGTTTTCGTGCTAATTTCAATAGGAACATACTATTTAAAATACAAACATAAATATCTTAAGCCTTGTAATTTCCATAGTTTTATAATTTGGAATCTGTATTATAAAAATATTAATCATAACCGATAAAAAAATCTTTTGCATTTAATTCATAAAGTTTATATAGACACATACAAAATTTCAAATTATTTTCCCACGTGTTTTTTTAATTACATTTAAATACCCACCATAAAAAGGGTTTAGAGCAGTTTTTCCGAATCTTTTTTCATTCTTCCTGGAGCTTTTCATATATGCGAGCAACATGGGAGCCTCCTTTTCCGTTATTACATTGCCTCTTGTATTTCCATTCTTTGTTAGTTAGCTAAATAATTAAATTAATTTATTTCAATGAGATTAATAGATATTCATTTTACAATTATTTTTAATTTCTTTTTAAATGCAAGCCTAATACCAAAAAAAAAAAAAAAAAAAAAAAAAACATGGCCTTAAAATAACTTTTAACTACATTAATTAATGATAAAAATTCACAAAAATATTCTAAAAACTTAGCATTAAAATTCAGCTGCAGTTTTGGTGAAAGCAATTTTATGTAATACTAGCAGCCTTCGCCAGCTACGTTGGTCGGTTTCTCTAAAAGAATCTTGAATCAAACGAAAAATATCTAGCAAAGATTAAATTAAAAAAAGAAAAAAAACTTTTTCTTAATATCTAATCAAATATACATAATTGTTGTCTTATTTGTATTACCTTAAATTATCCAGTTCGACGTCGACATTGGCGACATTATAGCTCTAAAATCACTGAAGTACCTGTGTTTAACTATTTTTTTGGTAAGTTTGTTATCTCGAATTTCCCGCTTCTACCTAAAACTGCTGCTGAGATATGGTGAAATGTCCAAAAATTTACCACCCCCTTTAGAGAGGAATTTTCAAAAATCGCTGAAATACATGTTTAACTATTTTTTTAGTAGATTAACCTGCATTTCACGCTATTACCTAAAACTGCTGCTGTGATATGGCCAAATATTCTAAAATGTTCGAGTACTACCCCTTTAACCCCCTTAGGGTATTTTTAGTATTAAGTATTTTTAGTATTTCTAAAATTGCTGAAATACGTGTTTAATTATTTTTTTTTTAGTAGATTTATTTTCTAGAATTTTACTCTCCTACCTAAAACGGCTGCTGAGATATGACCAAATGTCTAAAATTTTCGACTCCTCTCTTTAACCCCCTAAGGGAGGGAATTTCTAAAATCGCTGAAATACATGTTTAATTATTTCTTTAGTAAATTTATTTTCTGGAATTTCTCTCTCCTACCTAAAACGGCTGAGATATGGCCAAATGTTCTAAAAAATTCACCTTCCCCCCCTTTAACCCCTTAGGGAGGGAATTTTAAAAAATCCTTTCTTAGTCCACGCCTATGTCATAAGAAGTATCCCCCCCCCCCCCCAATTTTCATGCTTATCGGTCTGTAGTTTGGGCTGTGCATTGATTATGACTCAATCAAGACAAACTCTTTTATATATATACATAGATTGAACAAATTGCAGTGATGGAACAGCTGCTCCAATTGCACCAAATCGAAAATGCTGCGCATTTCTCCGCCAAATCCATCATTTTTCAACAAAATTGCGCCCAACTGCGCCAAATTGTTAATAATTCTTGAGCCAAATCGATCAGTTTCCGCGACGAAAAAAAAACGTGAATTTTGTCAAAGGATTGCTAATTTCGTTCAAAAATGAATAAAACGTATTCTAAAAATCGCGAATAAAATGCAAATTTCGTCAGAAGATCCCAAAAATCACGCAAATTGTGTCGAAAAATCGCGAAAAACACGCAAATTTTATCAAATGATCGCGAAAAACACTCGAATTTCGTCAAAAGATCGCGAAAAATACGCGAATTTCGTCAAAGGATTGCGGGAAAAACATGAATTTTGTCAAAGGATCGCTAATTTTGTCAAAAAACGAACAAAACGTGGTCAAAAGATCGCGAATAAAACGCAAATTTCGTCAGAAGATCGCGAATAAAACGCAAATTTCGTCAGAAGATCGCGAATAAAACGCAAATTTCGTCAGAAGATCTCATAAAACACGCAAATTTCGTCGAAAGATCGGGAAAAACACTCCAATTTTGTCAAAAGATAGCGAAAAACACGCGAATTTCATCAAAAAACGAACAAAACACGGTCAAAAGATCGCGAATAAAACGCAAATTTCGTCAGATCGCGAAAAACACTCAAATTTTGTCGAAAGATCGCGAAAAACACGCGAATTTCGTCAAAAAATGGCGAAAAACACTCGAATTTCGTCAAAAAATCGCGAGAAAAACGTGAAATTTGTCAAAGGATCACTAATTTCGTCAAAAAACGAACAAAACATTGTCAAAAGATCGTGAAAAAATGCTAATTTATTTAAAAGATAGAGAAAAAACCGCAAATTTCATCAAAAGGTCTCAAATTTCGTGAAAAGATCGCGAATAACACGCGAATTTCGTCAAAAGATCGCGAATAACACGCGAATTTCGTCAAAAGCTAGCGAAAAACACGGGAATTTCGTCTAAGAATCAGGAAAAAAACGTATTTGCCAAAGGATAGCCAACTTTGTCAAAAAACGAACAAAACACGGTGAAAAGATCGTGAAAAAACGCTAATTTCGTTTAATTATCGCGAAAAACACTTGAATTTTGTCAAAGGATCGCTAATTTCGTAAAAAAAAAACCCGTACATAACGGGATCAAAAGATTGTGAAAAAATGCGAATTTTGTTAAAAGATCGCGGAACAACCGGAAATTTTATCAAAAGATCGCAAAAAACCGCAAATTTTGTCAAAAGATATCGAAAAACACGCTCATTTCAACAGGGGGTCTGAATAACATGCGAATTTTGTCAAAAGGTCATGAAAAACATGCGAATTTCATCAAAGGATTGCGAAAAAACGCGAATTTCGTCAAAGAGTCACGGAAAAAACGAGAATATCGTCAAAAAATCGCAGGAAAAACGCGAATTTCATCAAAGAATACCAAAATAACATTTTTATGCTCCAAAATGAGCATTTTCGATGCTCCATAAAAAAAAAAAAAAAAAAAAAAAAAAAAAAAAAAAATTCTGCTCCAAAGCGACTTTTCGCTTCTCCAAATTGAACGTTTTTGCTGCTCCAAAATGAGGTCCATGCTGTTCCATCACTGAAATTGTTATCGTGAATATTCGATATAAGAAGTGAATTTCGATTTGGAGAGACTTTCCGAAATCTTCTTTTTATAAAAAAAATGACACAAATCTACAAGCTTTTCGGAACTGATGCACTGGGTTTCATAATAATATGAACCCCTAATAATTTTGTGATATCCTGGCAAAAAGTCATAAATAATTATCAAAAAACTCCATTCTTGAGACAAATACACCCGTAAAACTAGAATTAAGTAGCGGATGGGGACAGACAGCTTAATGCAACAATGTTAAAAAAGTGTCTGCGTTATAGAAGAAGGAAATTTCGTGTAGGGATTTGTTTAAACCTGGTTTGAAGCAAATGAAAAATAACTAAGCTTTTGCATTATGGAGCATTATGGATGCATTTACTGGAGTCACCTATCCAAAATATTTGAAAATAATATTAAAAACGAAATTTTTAGAACATAATCTTTCCAACATTATAATAAAAAGTATATAAATAAGTAAACAAATATCTACAACCTTTTACTTTTAAAATTTAAAAGCAGCTTTTATGCCATAATAATGTTATTTAATGCTTAACTCATTACATATAAATAAATTGATAGGGATAGGTTATAAATAAATTAATAGGGATAGGATATATATGTGGCGTTTTAACTTCTTTAAGCCAATTAGTCTCTCAAATTAGTCTCCAATGGGATATAATAAAATTATTATTTCTTATCTTAAACTAATCTTTTGACTTCAGTGAGTCAAGGCTTTAGAAAACAATAAATATGATTTAACTAACAAATACTTCTATAATTAAAATATACATAACTTAATACTTGTTCCCTGAGTATAATTATGTACATGTAACTATTATTAAATATAGTACGAGAATGCGGCTTCAGTTTTTTTTTTTTTTAATTACTTTAGAAAGATGTAAAAGATATTACTATCTGTTTTCTGTTTATTTTTAATATAAAAATTTATTTGTTCTATATATAAAGAAAAGGGCGAAGATATATTTTTTTTAATTAATATATTTAACTAAACAGATTTTAATTTTATAATTATTTCATTTCCTATTTTTTACCAAATGTATAATGAGAGCATCTCATAATACTTTTTCATTAGAATATTAATAATAATAATGCATGATCTTTAAGTATTAATATCTTAAATTATAATAATAACAATAATAGTAATAAAAGTATGAGAAAAATAAAATATAAACACACAATAAAATATAAAACACATAGATAAGTACCAAGTACAAACGAACATCAACATCAACAAAACAATTTTTTGATTTTTTTCGCCCTATCTTTAAGCAGTGGAAGTTTTAACATTGTTGCATTAAGCTGCCCCTGTCTGCCACTAGCGTCTCGGTGTAGCTCCGCTCCCTATGGTGATTTTTCTCCTACCTCTTGGCTGAGGAATTGGCGCTAGTTATTTTTGAGGTTGCTGTATTTCGGACGAAGCACAAGCGCTCGCTCGCGCTGTCGTTGACAGTGTTGCCAATCTGCGGGTAATTACTCGAATTGCGGGTATTTTGATCGCTTGCGGATATTTTGGGGGGTATTTTCGAACGCAGTATTTGAGGGTATTTTTTTTTAACTTGACGTACAAGTTTTGGCTTTTTTAGTACTTTACTCTTGTGCAGTTTGTATTTTCTCACTGGCAGCCAGAGTTTCGTATCGTTCGTAAACGTGTTTCAGTCAGTCAGCGGATGATAAATGAAGATGAAAGAGAGGAAAAGGGAATGGCTTTTAGAGGGGAGGAAGTCTTTGTCAGCGTCAGGGAAACTTTGAGGGGTAATGCGCGATGATTTTTTCTCACATTCTTTGTAAGTAATTAAATGCGGATTTGCTAATGATTAACAAACGCTGGTGTGCTCTACAAGGGGAAAATCATTTACCACCCACATATGGTAATACTTTTATTAAACTCAGACTGGAATGCATTATGATCTTTAAAAGATTTTCCGCTCGGGCTGGAGAGGAGTGGTAAACGATTAATTTTCTGATCTAAGAAGATAGAAGACCTTCTAATCGAAAGGGTTTTTTTCTTCTTCTTTTTTTTTTTCTTCTCTTCTTGGAAAATTTCCTTTCCGTTTCTAAGTAGAATTGAAGAAAAGACACTCCATGCTTATCCGATTTCATCATACAGTTTTTAAGAATTAACCAATATAACAGCAAGTATTTATTCAAATGATAAAAAAATTAATAAAATATAAAACATAAATGTTTAATGAAATTAGTAATTCATTTCAGATTTTTCCTAGAGATCTGCACCGGCCGGGCCTTGGCCCGAAGCCTGAGCTCGGGCCTAATTCCATTCACGGCACTCGGGCCGAGCCTGGTCTTTGCTGTTTCGGACCTGGCAGGGCCCGAGCCTTACTTTTATCTGAAGACTCGGATCGGGTTAGGCCGGGCCGGACAAACTCATTCTCTCAGTTCAGAGCCAGGAGCTTGCCTCTTCCTAGATTTCCACGGGTCGACATTTTCACTCCCGGTCTTAACCCAGTCCTATGAAAGTCATTAATGACTTTCATTGACTTTCATCTTTTTTACACGGACGTCAAGACAATTGTCTTGACGTCCGTGTAAAAATATATAAAATCTAACCCGGTCCAAAGATTTGTGCAAAAAATGCATATATTTTTAAATCGCAATTATTCTACAATTAAACGTCAAAATTTATTTTAGTGCTCGCGATTATATGTTTCTAGATGTTTAAACATATACGTAGTGAAGCGCTAATACCATATTATACTAATTCAAAATCGAAACCCGGTATAACATGTTTCAAACGTATTAAATGTATAACCGGGAGCACTAGTTTATTCTTTTTAAAGAATTGTAGATTTCTTGGCAATAAAATTAAAATACGCTAAAATCTGTAGAAAACAACCTGCCTTTGACGGAATCGTGTCTTAAACAAAAAAATTTTTGATTCAAGCAAAATGAATATAATAATACACGAGAAAGGAATATAATACTTTTACACCTGCTAAAAAGTAAACTTGTCTGTAACGCACTATTTTCTTATTGTGTGATTCCGTTTTAGAAGTTTTTACTGTATAATGTATTTCAGATTTTTAAGTCACGATACTTGGAATATGGACTAACAGTATTAATGATAAAACATTTACATACAAACAAAAGATTTATTTTAAATATATATATATTGCAGTCTAAGGCACTTCTTTTAAAATGTAAATTATAACTGTGAAAAAAAAAAAAAAAAAAAAAAAAAAAAAAAAAAAAAAAAGGTAAAATAAGCATTTTTCGTTCGAAATTTTTTAGACATATCAATGTAAAAATCTATGTCTCATAAAAATTCAGTCGGGCCGGACTGGGCTCAGATCAAACTTTTAAATTGGGTCGGGCCGGATTGAACGTTTTCTCTATGTATCGAACCGGGCCCGAAGGTAGAAATTTTGGCCTGTGCAGACTTCTAATCCCCCCCCCCCCCCCATAAATGATCCAGTTATAAATATTTCAAGATCCTTCTTGAAGTATTCGATCTTTAAATTGATCCTTTGAGCTTGAAATCTTTTGTTAACAAAGGATGGCTTGTTTTGATGGCTGGCCAGACCAAAAGTTAAATCGCTGCCACTGGATACTTCTAAAAACGTAATTTGCATAATAATCTTTCTGCAGAATTAAACAGTCCACTCCTCTGAATACAAAGCCTATCTTTAAATTTGGAAATGTTATGTTTTTAATTTCATAAATGGAGAATTTTGTAAAAGAACTAGTAACTGTAAGGAAGAAAAGAAAATTGTAAAAATCATAAAAGTAATATGAAAGAAATTTATAGTGATTATAGATAGTAAAAATTTATATTTTAATAATATGCATGTAATAATCTGTTTATAATGTATGTATTTCATGAAAAAATGATATGCCCTTATACCCTGTTCACACTGCGTTATCGGAACTATCTTAAACCTCCGAACTCTCTGAGGGAGTTCCACAAACTCTCTGAGAGAGTTTCAACTTTCTTCGGGCTAGAGACAGTCACGACCATTCACTCTCGCTGGCTGTAAAGCTTCGCATTAACTGATTGGGTGTTGCGGGCGGTTTTATCTTAAGCGCATGCGCAAACAACACAGTGTCGTTCACTGAGTTATCTTAAGTGAGTTTTTCCATGTGAACAGGTTTCCAATTCCGGGAGGGTACCACCTCAAAATTAAGAGAGTTCGGCGGCCTAAGATATCTTAAGTATCGTAGTGTGAACATAGTATGAGCCCTTGTTATTATCCCCTTACCCTATGAATTAGTTGGGTTTTACATCACTAGATGGCGCTTCTAAACTCAAAGCTTGAGGGTATTTTGCGGGTATTTTTTTCACAGTCGGAGGGTAAATAGCAAATTCTCTACTGGCAACACTGGTCGTTGAAAAGTCTGTTAAATGCTGTTGTTTTTTTTGAGCGAAGATGGCGGATAATAATAATGGCGGATAAATTTAAAGCGATAATTTCATGCTCACAAATTTTCACTCTACTACAATTCTACTCTCATTATTTATTTGTCAATCAGTTGATTGTGTTAAAAAAGATTTTATAAACAGTGTCATGGAATATTATAGAAAATAATAAAATGCCTTAAACAACCAAGATTATTCAGAAAATAGTTAAGTAATATCTTGATTTGCAAAAAGACTAAATTTCTGAACTTTGACAAAATCGTCAAATCTTTAAATTTTAAAACTGTGAAAAATGAAGTATGTCTAAAAACTGTGAAATGTGTTTTCAAATCTTCAAACTGTGAAATATGTTTTCAAATCTTCAAACTGTGAAATATGTCTTCAAATTGTAAAATATGTCTTCAAACAGAAAGCTGTAGTACCTTGCTCAGTAAAATAATGCCCAAGAGCAAAGATCCAAATATTGATCCAAAATAGTGAAATATATGACTAAATCTTCAAACTGTGATCTAAATCCTCAAACAGTGAATTAAATCTTCAAATTTATAGTGCTCTGGATTGTAAAATAATGCCTACGAACTATGAAATATAATCCTTAGATCTGTAAAATATAATGATTCAAAATTGTGAAACAAACTTTATGAACTGTGAAATACAAAGACTTTCGAATTTAGAACTCTAAAATTAATAATAATCAATGATCTATATCTCAAATTTGTTTAACAGGTCATCACTCAGGAACATAATTAAATTCAGCAAGTTTAATATCTAATTTAAATATTATTCAAATTTTCAAATTCTTGCATTGATTTAATTATCTGTTTTATCCTAAATGGATTACTTATTCAGTTGTATTAAGAATTTATTAAGATTTATCAAAACTTCTATGACTTTTTAAGATTTAATGCTAACCTCCTTGATGAATTAGTTTTTTAAATTTTAAATTTCAGGCTTCAAGATTTCAAGCTTTTAAGCTATTTCTATTAAACTTTAAATAAATCATATTCTTTCTACTCACAAGTAGTTTTGACAATAACTGATTGATGATCTGTAATATCCATACATAAAAGATCCAAAGTTTCAAAACATTGTTTAATTTGGGCTCGCCCAGCTTATGCAACATTGGGTATCTCTTGTGAGAAGATTGTACTACATCCTAAGTGAAATTTCAAAAAAGAGGAGTCTTCCATCCTGCTGAGGCCTCTGGGCCCGCCGGTGTCTGGGGGTTTCGTGGGATGGAGGATATGGGTTTTTTTCCCCTCGTGGACATTTAGCTCCTATACTGCAAGGTTGGCTGTCCACGAGTGGGTGATTTCTGTGATTTCAGTTGATTGTGTTAAAAATAATTAAAATGTTATAATTTAATCTTCCGTAATTGGGTAATCTTTTTAAAACAGGGCAAATTAGCATGTTTTTAGATAAACAGCAAAAACAATTGTATGTGGCATGATCTTTGTAGGTTGGAAGATATGATTTTAATTTCTTGTGCATTATTAAACACTAGAAAAATTCTTTCCTAAAATTTTCTCAAAATATTATGTGAACCGTGATACCTACAAATAAAAATTCAATAAAATCGCATATTTCTTCTATTAGGGTACAGTAAACACTTCTCAAAAATGATACCATTTTCAGGCATGAAAGTGTTCCTCCTAAAGGTGGAATTCCACCTTTTTAAAAATAATTTTGGTGATTTTCTGGATTGATGCAAAAATGCAAAGAAAATATTGGAAGCATGTAAGGTGGGGGAGGGGGGGGGGGGGTCTTGAAAATTTAATAATCAGACATTTTGTCTAACTAAAATCCTTGGATTTTTTTTTTTTTCTGAATTGCTGTGCAAAAGATCTATCAAATCAAAGGGAAGCTTATATTATAATCACATGAAAGTCGTGTGAATAAATTTGATTAAAGTATCTCTCCAGAATGAGAGATTTTAGACTTTAAAAGAAAAAGGAAGTTTCACAATGTTCTTTTTGTAATGGAATATTTTCTTCTATTTATGCAACACTTTTGATTTAAAAGTTTAAATTTGTTTTTAATGCTTTCTAAGCTATGAAAAGAAAATAACAATCATACGTGCAATTATATTTCGTTTTATCCCATAAATAACTGTTAAAATGTGTCTAAATTTTAAAAGTTTGGTGCCATCATATGGATCGAAAAGATTTTCCCTCCTTTTTTCCTAATTCCCACTTTCATGCCTGCATTTTAGGCTCTTGGATATCAACCCCCCCCCCCCCCCCAAAAAAAAAAAAAAAAATGCAATTTTATTCTTTAGATTGACATTGATACCTGAATTTTGCAGGCACGTACATTTTTAATAGTAATCCTGTTTAAGTGTTACTTTACAGAAAACATTAAGAGAAGATAATCTGAAGCCTCCCCCACACCTCCTTGATAAAAAAAAAAAGACTTTTTGGTGATGTGACTTTGAATAGTCAAAGGTATTTTAAATCTTGCATGCAGGTAAATCCTTAATAGTATACATGCTAAGAAAGTTTGAAAGGTCATAAACAAAAGTGTTACTTTTTTGTCAGGGGAGGGGAGGGGGAAAACATTCTTTTGACCCCACTCATTAAAATTTCAATTGGAGTATTTGCGCATCACTATTAAGGTTATATGTTCATTCAAAATTTTTAGTGTCTATGACTGTTTTAATTCTGAAACAAAGGTATAGATATTTTTTTAGAATTTTTCAAATTTAAGTATGATTCTATTCAGAATGTGCCTGCCTACAAAATGCAAGTATTTATGACAATCAGAAGACACATTATCAAAAATGTTATTTTTCCGTGAGGGAGGCGAAACCCTTTGGAATCCACCAGTTGAAATTTCCGCAATCGGAATATATAATAAGCATCATCACTATTCATTCTATCTATGTTCAAAATTTCTAGTAAATTGTTTTCGATATAACATTTATGCTTCGTGAAACTAGCAACACTTCGCCAAACTAGCAATCCTTCGCCAAATCTAGCTTCAATTGAACCGAGTTGAATCCAGTAGAGATGGGCAACATCGTTCCTTTTAAGGAATCGTTCCAGCCGGATTCGTTCATTGAAAGGAACGAGTTCATTGGAGTCGTTCCTTTCGGAATCGTTCCGAAAAAAGGAACGATTCCGAGAAAAAAGGAACGATTCCGAGAAAAAGGAACGGTTCCGAGAAAAAAGGAACGATTTTGAAAAATAAAAGATTCCAAGGGGGAAAAAACACTTCCGAGATAAAGAGAACCACATGCAATCCATAATAGTTTTTACTAATTTATTTTCTTATGTACCCATCCATTTTCTTAGGCATCCAGTCGCTTTAATTTTGTAATGTTATGGACAGATGATTTTGTTTTTAAGAGTTCATTTCATTGATCAGCGTGTGCAATTAATTTGCAGTTATTTCTAACTTTATGATTTATGGTATAAAGCATAATTCCTCTTGGAAATTTAAGGGCGGTGCAAGGTCTATTAGATTTTCAGTGTAATCATTGGTTTCTCTTGAAAATATGTCGTCAAATGACTGTCCATTTATATTATTATTTTATACAGTGTGTCTTTACTCTCAACGATGTTCAGTGGCTAAGTCCTAAACCGTTAGTCATAGACCTATAGTTCCAATTACAAAAATGTTTTAAATAAGGTAAAAAATTATTCTGAAAGTCGTTTGGATCAATAAAAATATTTCTAAAAAAGTTACGAAATTTAATTTTTTATACGGTCCTCCGCCCTATAAGAGATATTTAGTAAAAATTTCCTGTTCTCTTAAAAGAAAGGCAAAAAAAATCCCATTCATCTAACACTAAAATTCATGAAGTTATACGAAACTTTGAAATACAAGACTTATGCCACTTTTCTGCATCCGAATACACATGAGTTTAGCCATGCTTCTAGGGGTCGTAAACAAAGTGCTTAAAGTATTTGAAGGATTTATTTTATGTGTAGCTGCGCTTTGAAAGAAATCTTATTACGACAGATTTTTGCAAGGATTTGAAGCTGTTTCTTTTCATGATTTTTTTAACAAAAACTATGCTATTTTTATAAGCTTTTATTTAACCTATTAACCGCCAAAACTATAAGTAGGAATTTTCAAATTTCTTGTTGAAAGTCGCTTGTCACCACAAATTCAGAAAGGTAATTTCCGCTTTATTAAAATATCAAAATTTCTGCCAATAAATAAGGCAATTTTTTTAATTGTAAAATAGTGGTGACAAAGTAATTAATGTAAGCATGAGCAATTATTTTGACCGTTGCGTGAACGCAACACCAGCGGGTAACGGGTTAACTTGAAACGATCGTATGTATGTCTTTCCAGTTCAAAATTTGTACTCGAAATTCAACTCACTTTAAAATATGCGATCAAGGTTAATTTTTACATATTGACGTAAATCAGATGACAATGTAATATTATGATTTTCAGTGCTTACCATTATGTACTTATTTTACAGAGTAACACAAAAAATTTCGGATAGATTACTGCCAACAAGTTTTCTAAAAAGTTTTAGATTAGATAACACAAGACTGCGATGGTTGTGTTTTTTTATTTTTAAAATTATGTATTTTTAAAATTATGATTTTTATGTATTTTTTAGCGCTGAATCCGAAAATCTTCATTTTTAACCATCATGTCAGAATTTTTCGCAAATAGTAAATTTCAAAATTGAAAAAATAGCTAATACTATAAAATAGAGTCGATGGTTGTATTTTTTAACTTTTACGACTGATTTGTATGTGCTTTTTAGCACTGAATGTAAAAATTACCTTCATATTTAACCATCATGTTAGACTTTTTTGTAAATGGTAAATTTCAAAGTTAAAAAATAGCGAAAATCTGATACTATAAAATGGATGTAAAACTTCTTTTATTCAATTTAATTCAAGAATTTACTCAATTTTTGGCTTATACTGGGATTCTTACAGCTAAACAGCTCGGGGATCCGATGATGTGGGAAGGGAAGAGGTTCAATTAAAACTTTGAACTTTTAAACTTTGAAATTTACGATTTGAGAAAAATCCTGACGTGATGGTTAAAAATGAAGGTCATTTTCGGATTCAATAGTAAAAAATACATAAAAATCAATTATCAAAAGTTAAAGAAATAACAATCACATCTATTTTATACTATCAGAATCAGATTTCCGAAAATTTTTCACTTTTTAGCTTTCAAATTTACGATTTGCAAAAAATCTGTACTTTGTGATAAAAAATGAAGGCCATTTTTGGATTCAGTGTGTAAAGAATCGAGGCTGTTGCTTTTCAACATTTTATTTAACAAAAATTCTATTATTTTTTTCCTGTTATATGTTTAGTACAAGCTGTATAATTTTGCATTAATATTTCAGAAAGATTATAGATTTCAAATTTATAATGCAATGTTAATTTTACTATCAACTATATTTTTTATATATCTGAAGATTATTTATATTTCTAGTAAATATGTAAATGACCCCTATTTCGCAGCAAAAAATATGCTCCAAGTTGAAACAGCCATTACTTCGGTCAGTTTTAGTCGTAGAATAATAGGACTTTTATTTGTCTTACTTGTAAATGTAATAGGAAAGTTTTACTAACTATAACTTGAAGGACCGGGGGATCGTATAAAAAATTAAATTTCATAATTTTTCAAGAAATGATTCTATTGGCCCAAATCACTTTTTAAATACTTCTTTACCCCCATTTAAAACATTTTTGTAATCGGAACTATATGGCTATGACTAACGGTTTAGGAATTAGCTATTGGACATCGTTGAGAGTGGACATCCTGTATAGGAAATTTTATTATTGCTCTGATATTTGTCACCAGGGTCTAGGAATTTTTAGTCTCATAGATTCCTCTTCAAAATCTACCTCTAGGTAATCTTAATTTCATTTTTCATTCTGAATCTCATTTTTCATTTGGATGGCCCTACTGGTTTGGATATGTAACTAGTTAAAGTAGATTACATTTTTGTTCCAGTGTCCGTACTTTCAATAACTTTATGCCCTTTATCGTCTTTCTCCTCAGCTCCCTAACTTTACGCATACAGGATATTTCGCATAATTCATCAACATTATTATCACCGCCTTCAGGATCTGGTTCAGAAGTGAAACACCCTATTCTATAGCAATCATCTTGTAGTGCAATTCAGTGATATATATCAATTTTAATGCATTTGAAATAGCTTAATGTCATTACAATGCGCTGCAAACGATTTTTTTCCCGTTGACCATAATGTAACGAAATACTTTTGAGTGCCCCTGTAAATAAACTATTAATGCTACACTCTTCATATTAAATACCAAACATCCCATGGTAAGCATCATAAACATATATCAATTGCATGGGAATCCGAGTATATTTACGGGAGTTAGGTATATTACACACTGAGACCACAGAACGACACAAAGCACAACATGAAGTGCATAAACAGGTCGAAACAAAGAACGAAGTTGTTGCAAACTTGTTTTAAACCAGTTTTTCTAACGAATTCAAGCGACATGTCTTATGTGTCGCCTTAGTGTGTGACTTGCCTTAGAGCGTGAACAGACGGTCTGACGGACAGACAAACCGCATTAATAAACACTAACTTTATTGGAAAGAGTTAAAAAGTAAAGCACGTTTTTGCACACTGTCTTTCCTGAGTGACTGATGTATGTCTTGTCTTTTACCCTAACATCGCTATTTGGGAACTGCTGTTAACTACGTAGAATTTCAATAAACTTACAACTCTTTTTGAATCTCCAATTTCACGAGAACCTACAGGAATTTCTCTAATTTCACACCCTCATCCGCCGTCACCCTCTCTCCACTTATATCATACAGAACCTCAGTTCGGTGTGAGTGAATTGCAATGCTAATATGTTTGTTTGGATTGGGATCTTTGGAGCTTCATAACACATGAAGTCATGGAACACTTGTGTTACACGAAAGGGTAGAAGTTCCTTCAGATGATTTGTAAACAGATTCATTAGCAGCATGGCTATGGCTAGTGATATTTATAAGATAATATTATAATATATATATATATAGTAATATATATGATTTTATTCATATATAGTACATATTATCTCCGCCAAAAGATATAGTGATTCCCTAAACTTCAAAGTTCTATTTCTTTAAATTTGAAATTTGCTAACATTTTAACTGAAAAACGGTTTATTGGTTTAATTAAATTAAACAAATTAAAAGTATGTCCATTATTATTACAGAGTGTAGTACTATATAAAGAACTATCCTTTTGACGATGTTTCGGCCGTTGAATGAAAGATATCTGTTGCAAACGTGTTATAGATAATACCAACCTTAATTTTTTTGAGAATTTGACTATTTTTTATTCGGAGTTAAACTTTATATTGTCAAAACTATTTAAAATAGATAAAACATTTTGTTAAATTCGAACTTTTCAGAAAACTTAATGTAATTTAAGAAAAAAAAGAAAATAAATAAATAAATCTTCTAAGTGAAAAGAATAACAATAAGAAAGGAAAATACATAAAATTTAGTATCGTATTTGCAGTAAGTTTTACCTCAATAAAAACGGAAATTTGGTATTAGGCTTGAAACATTAAATTTAGTTTAGCATGAAGGGAGCCTCGATTTGATCGAAATTAAACTCAGATATGTATTATCCATCACCACAGTAACAGGCATTAATCGTGGCATTGATTTCGGGATTTACGAGTATCAATAACGATCAAGAAATCTGAATTATTATAAGAAATTATTACGATAAACGATTTTTTTTTTGCTTTTATTTTACGTTGAATTAAAACAAAGTCACAGTTATTTAAATTCTAATTATTTAGCAAGAAATAGAAGTAAAATAACAATTGAAAAAACTGTACAAAATCACAACGTGCATTCTTTGGAAACCAATAATTAAATTCGTATATTGTAAAACTTTTTAAATGCAATATTAACCTTCCGCATACCAGACCGGTGCAACAGACCCGATAGATACATTCAAATTGATTTTTCACATTATAAAAAATGAAAATTTTGTAAATATGTGACTTTTTCTGGAATGTTCTACTCCAAAGAATAGAACATCCCAGAAAAAACTCATATTTACAGAAATTTCAGTTTTTTAAATAAATTAGAAATATCATTATAAATGTACCTGTCGGGGCCATTGAACCCCTCTGGTAGGCGGAGGGTTAACATAAATCTATTAAACCGAAACAAGCATAAAATATGCAGCTTTATATATGTCGCAGTGTTGGAGAAAGTCCGATAATCTATATGTAGCACGTGATTTTTCTTTCCCGTTTTTATACTCAAAACGGCCATTAAGAGAGTGAACCGCGGTTAAATTATTTCAATCCCACCCACCACTGTTACTGTTATCTTATTATTATTATTAGACATTATGCTTTTTGAAATATTCATTATCTTAAGAAAGAAAGAAACGTTTTACAAAAATTCCTTGTTCTAACAGATTTTACTCTATGTAATAAACCTCAATGTAAGTTGATTAAAACAACAATCTTAGGGAGTTTCGAGATTTTTTTAATCATCTTCTTCAGGAGAGAAAAACAAGACGCCAAACTGTGGAAATAAAGTGGTACTCGAGCGCTCGTAGCTGGTCATATATTTATTTTGACAAAGAGGATTCTCAAATTGAAATTATGATTGAGGAAAAAACATGAAATAGTGAAATATGCATGAAAGTGCGTAACTCTACAATTATTAAAATAATTGAAAATCAGTTATTATTATCCTATTAAAATGCAATTTTTATGGCCTAGTGATATATTTCTTACATTATTCAAAACTGTTTCTAGTCAGATTTAAAAAAATATTTTTCACTAGTAATTAAACAAGCATTTTCTTTGTTTTTCTTAAGGCTGTTCTTAAGTGATCTGCTCAACAAGCGTAAAACGTTTTGACACATTTACAAATTCATTTTTTAACGGAAAGATATAAAATTGGAATGTTTGACCATGGAAGCGATTTGGAATCAAACTGTGTTTTCCATCTTTTGATCAGTAAATTACCTATTGAGTTATAATAGATTTTGATCACGTGACAAACATGTTTTTCACCCATTTTTGAGAAATTATGCCTCTTTCGCGCGGAAATTCGGTTCAAAACGCCCACTTTGACACTATTTTCTGAAAGGCCTATTGCGTTTGCAAAAAACGGAACAAACAGCTCGATTACATAGTTTCTGAACAACAACACCTGTTCGTTTCATGCATTTCCGAATAAAAATAAATTAAAACTTTTGTCACAAATTTATCCTTTTGGATTTGAGAACAGCCTTAAGAATTCATTTAGAAAAAATTCATTTCGTATGATACATTTACCAATTAGAAAATTTATTAGTGTATTAAAGTACACATGGTGTTCCATTACCCTCGGGGTCCAGGTACTGAATCGGTAAAGCACGTAAAGTTTCTGGGTTCGAATCCAATCTCGGGCACTTTTTCACTCAGGTGTAAAAAAATCCAATTCGTATAAAATATTTTAATTATTTATTTCAGATTAATTTAGCAAAAGATGATGAAATAGTAATGTTTATTAAACGCCCTACTCCGCCCCGCACTTCAATTTCTTTTTTCTTTCTTTCTTTACTTTTCTTTTTTTTTTGAGGAGGGGGGGGGGGGAGGGACACACACATTAGAAGGATATTTTGGCAATAAAGTCAGCTTTAATAGAATCAAAATCTGTTATTTTGAAATAAAATAGCGTATTTTAATTTATTAAAACTGGCCAGTCTACAAGAAAAGAATCGATTCCCGAGGATCGGAACGGTTCCTCGGATTCGGTCCTTTTTGGAACGGTTCCTCGGATTCGGTCCTTTTTGGAACGATTCCGAAATGGAACGACTCCGAGAAATCGGTCCTTTTCGGAGTCGGTACATTTTGGACCGATTCCGAGGAGTCGTTCATTTTCGGAATCGTTCCAAAAAGGACCGAATCCGAGGAACCGTTCCAAAAAGGACCGAATCCGAGGAGTCATTCCTTTTCGGACTCGTTCCGAAAAGGACCGATTCCTTTTTACAGAATGGAATCGTTCCTTCAGTTTCACTGCCGGATTCGTTCCTTTGGAGTCGTTCCTCAACAAATGACACATCTCTAGAATCCAGTCACTACGATCTTCATAGGGAGCGGAGCTACACCGAGACGCTAGTCTGTCTGCTAGTCTAGAATTACTGTTGTTTAAAAATTCCGAATCCGTCTGTGGCAGATTCATTGACATGAGTATTTATTTATTGTGACATATGCAACATCAAGCGAAAGTGTTAAATATTAATTAAAAGCATTTCTTTTAAATTTTTCTGACTTCAGAAACTTTTTTAAAAACTTGAGCTTCAGACCTGTGCATCGCAGTTTGCTCAGAAGATCGAAGGACACGTGCAGGTCAAAGACATAAAATAGAGGATTGGGGAGTCTTCACCCAAATCCCACATCATATGTCATACTCTTGTAAGGATATTCTAAAAAGACTCACGAATGAATCAAAAATGCATAACGGTGTCAATGTTTACTTATTTCTTAGCGAAACGTGTTTATACTTGCACAGTGACATCTTACAAATTTAAGGGGCTTCGGCTACAAAAATGTAATTTGTTTTCTCGTTTTCTGAATGTCTAACATTTTATTAATGTTCTCTTCTCGAAGGCGGTATTAAAAATTTAAACAGATACGGAATTGTTTCTAGGCACAGTACTTGATTGAATTCTTATCACACAGTTAATGGTTTGTTGTAAAATTTTAAACGTATTTTTTTTTTCGAAACAATCTTTTTTAAGTCGGTAGCCAAAATATCTCGGCAACGGATGAGTCTATTTCCTGGCTTTTCCGGAGAAATAAAATTTTTAAAAATTTCCCTGTTCCTTTTCCCATTTTTATTTTAGTTTTTTAATATCTATTTTCCTTTTTCTTTAATAAATTAAAATTAAATTTTTTTATTGAAAACTGATACACTGTTTTTGACTTTTTGCAATCACTAAAAAAGAGACGTATTTTATTCAAGGTCTTATTTCCTTTATCATTGAGAATAAAATAACGATTCAAATAAAACATAATAAATATACATTTAAACCGAGGAATCTTCTAAAATAAGAATACCCTATAATTTTTCATAACAATGCTTTTTCAGCAAACAAAATTAATAGTTATTCCGTTTTACACAAGTAATTATATATGTAATTTGCAGTTATGTTGTAAATTATTTGTAATTATGTATTAAGGGTGTTCTCAAATCCAAAAGGGCAACTTTCTGACATAAGTTTTAATTTATTTTTGTTCAAAAATGCCTGAAACTAGCTGGTGTTGTCGTTCAGAAACTATATCATTGAGCTGTTTTTTCCATTTTTTTGCAAACGCAATCGATCTTTCAGAAAAGAATGTCAAAGTAGGCAATTTGAACCGAATTTCCGCGCGAAGGAAGAAAAAGCACTCAAGAGCGGGCGAAAAACGTGTTTGTCGCGTGATCCAAAACGCTTATAACTCAATAGGTAATTGATTTATCAAAAAATGGAAAAAACAGTTCCATTCCCAATCGCTTCCATGGCCAGACTTTCCATTATATCTTTCTGTTAAAAAATGAATTTGTAAGAACATATTTACACATTTGTTATAATTGGTTATGCTTAACGCAGTTAAGAACAGCCTTAAGCATAAAAGAAAAATCTCAAATGTATAAGTGATTTTACTTTTATTAAACAGACATAAAAATGATTGCAAGTGAATGTCACTTTGAAATTGTCCACCCTGTTAAAAAAAGGAGAAAAAAAACTATATTCATATCAAGCTACAATCGTGACTGCAAGAGGGGGAAGGGGCATGTCTCCTCCCGGAATTGTAACATCTTAACTCATCATCTAATAATATTGATCTTTTAAAAGCTTGATAAAAAATAAATAATGAAGTAAAATAAAATTTATTTTTTTCAGGTGAGTTAAAATAAAAGTTATTTAACTTTCTCCTAGTACAGTCGGACCTCGTTATCCCGACATCCGGTTTTCACGTCACCCTGCTTATCATGTCAGTTTTTAAAAGTCCCGATATTCTGTATATGATTTTAATGTAAATAAACACCGGATTTTACATCGTTAAATAATTTACCACTACACATATCCCGACGGTTTTGGAAAATCGTCCATTTTTCATAATCCATCTTATAAGCACGGAAATTAAGTGATAAGAAATACCTTAGCAAAACTTTTCACAAACGTGTCTAAAATACCCATTGAGATAAATTAGAAATTTTACTTTTAATCCTTTATCTGAATAAATAAAGTCATACACTGTGAATGACCTATACTTAAGCTTCAGATAGACGTATCAGTCTACTCACGGTCATTTCGTTTAGGTCAGGTGGAGCTTTCTTGTGGTTACACGGCGTTTTTCATCCGAGTAAAAACCATTGCATTGCAGTGAAACGATCAGAAATTATCCAACATCTATTTCCGAAACAATGAATATTGTTTACAATTCATTGTATAATATTGAAAAAATAATTATAGGAAGTACATTTAGGGATAAGCGAACCTTAATTTATCATTATTTCATGTAACAATAAAAAAAAACAAGTCATTATAAATCTGATTTTTATTCTTTTCAATTTTGTTTTTGTGTTTATTTTGTTTAATAATAATGTTTTAATACTTCAAACTGCAAGAACATTTATGAATTTAAAATTGTCTTAAATTAATTAAAAATACAGCTCTTTATGAACATACTTTTCTCCAACCCCGGTTACCAGGACACTCCGCTTATGGCGACTCTTTTTTCTGGCCGTTAGAGTGTCGGGATAACGAGGTTCGACTGTATTTACTTGAAAGTAAAAGAGATTTCACTCGTTATATTAACCGAATCAGTTCAGACAAACCCTTCCACCTTTGCATTTTGTTCTACCGGCACCTACGATTAAACATAATAAATTTATATTTAAACTGATGACTATGCCATAGTAGGAGTATCATATCTTTTTAAAATAAAAATGCGTTTTCAACAAAGTAATAGCTAATCTGTCGCTAATAAATGTATATAAAAATTACAGCCTTATCCTAAACATAGAAATTAATCCCAACAGATAAAAAACCTAAAAGCAACGCCTCACCCCCTTTCACCTCTAAGGGAGGGACTTCCTTGCTAAGTCCTACCTGAATTGTGACATTTTAGTTACTTCCTTGATATTTGACAATTATGGCAAAAACAAAAAAGAGTAAAATTTATTTTTTTGTGAGTTGAGTTAAGATAACTAGAAAGCAAGAGAAAGGTATGATTAAAAGAAAAAGAACTTTTATTTGTTATAATTGGTCAACGAGAACAACTTATGCCATATTCTCCCAACCACAGAATAAGATTATAATCTGTGCTCCCAACGCTTCGTTTTGCAGGCACTTATGTTCTACATTGCTTTCCATAACAACATTTTTTTTTTAATCGTCATTTTAACACATTCCCAACGGGAAAAGAGAATTCTCGTTTTCATTCAAAGCACATCATTGACTAAGGGCGTGGCTTCTACACTACAGAAAATTCATTTATATTGCATTTTCCATATTTTTTTAGATTGTAAAACATTTTAATTAAATTCGTACATTAAAAGATATTTACCGGTGCGTAAACTTGGGAAACCTATCTAGAATATCAATTTACAAAAGACTTTCAGAACAGGGAGGAGCTTCTACTGTTTTAAAATTCAGATTTGATAAAAGTTGCCCGTCGGCAATATCGTGTTAAGTCGGTGCCCAAAATATCTCGGCAACGGATGAATCCATTTCCTTGCTTGACTGGAGAAACGAAATTTTTAAATATTTCCCTGTTCCTTTTCTCATTTTTATTTTAGCTTTTTAATATCTTTTTTTAACAAATCAAAATCAGATTTTTTTTGTTGAAAACTGATGTTTTGACTTTCTGTAATTAAAAAAAAAAAAAAAAAAAAAAAAAAAAAAAAAAAAAAAAGAGAGACATATTTTATTCAACATCTTAAGTCATTTATCATTGAGAAAAAATGATGATTCATATAAAATATAATAAATAAATAAATATACATTTAAACGAAGGAATCTTCTAACATAAGAATACCCTACAATTTTATCACAACAATGCTCTTTCAGCAAACGGAAATAATAGTTATTCAGTCTGCCACTAATAACACAGGACTGCGAAATTGAAATTTTTGAAAAATACAAGATAAGTTTTCACTGATTTTTATGTTTGGTGTGCTGATTTCGAAAATGACTTTTATATTTTTCCATCACGTCAGGATTTTTTGCAAAGCGTTATCGATATTTTTGCTAAAATCCCATTTGAAAAGGTATTCTCTCGAACAATTTTGTATGTACTATCTGGCAACAGTGACTTTTATCCATTTCAATCTATGTAAAATAACCGATTCTTGGTGAGGGAAATTGATTCTTCAGTAATCGATTGTTTTTTTTTATAGGTTTAAATGGATGAAAACCACTGTTGCCAGATCGCATGACTCGCTTTTGGTAGAGACAAAACCAAAAAGTTTCCTCGAGTTTAAACTTTTTACATCAAATTATGGTGCCGTTTTTTGAAAAATATCAAAAACATACTATTTTAATTTATTTTTATTAAGGTAACATACATAAAATAGGCGACTGACCAAGAGGAGCAAATATAATGCATGTGTACATGAAAGTTTCAAACAAATTTTAAACGAGAGCAAAACACAAAACAAAACAAAAAAATTTCTATTTAAGTGCATAACTCTTTTTCCTTTGAAACTTCTTTTTGGAGTTCTCTTTTTATGTTCAATCTCAGGCCTATCTCCTGTTAACATCCAACAGTAGTCGGCGAGCATGTTCTTGATATTTGCCCTCCATATCTTTGATGTCTTGATGAAACCTTTCACCCAGTTCTTCGCTGACTGATACTAAATTTTCGGGGGAAAAGTCCACATGTGAATCAAAGAAATGTATTTTGACACTCATGGAGCCACCTAACGCTTGAAATTTGCCTAGCATATTCATTATATATAGTTAGGAATCCTTGTAATTACACAGAAATTTACTGGCGACATCTTTGAAGGCAACTCAAGCTTCTTTTTTCTTTGTTGTCATGCAAGTCTCAAATTCTTTTGAAACATGGGTATTTTATGTATCCGCCTTGTTGACCAAGCAGCATAGAGATATCGTTCAAATCACCGCAAGCGGTCCAACCGATGTCGGCATATTTTATTTTGTTGAGGACGAGAGCCAGGTTTTCATAGCGTTCTTTTAAATGCACTGTGTATCCAACTAGTACAGATGCATACTGGCTTCTGTAATGAAGAAGGGCAGCTTTAAGGCTCCTATTCGATGAACTTATAAACAGCCTCCATTCATCTTAATCGTAGGTGATATTAAAATTGCTCCCCAATCACCAATCCGAGAACATCAGAGCAATAGACCTCTTCCTCAAAGTACTTAACAAATTCCTTTTCTCGATTCCTGTTCATTAAGGTTAGCTGGGTAAGAAAAATCCACCAGTTTCGTCCGGGATAGCTCAGATGGCAGAGCATTGGTGGCTTCAGCGAGGAGATCCATGGTTCGAATCCTGGTCCGGACATTTTTCGCCCAGTTGGAAAATTATATCTAATTTGATAGTTCGTGTTTGGATTTGTCTGCGAGTGTGTTATCCAGTTTAGAACCTGGTGTAAAGGACACCAGTTTGAGCATACCATATCCACCCTATGAAATTTCTCGAAAATTTGTATAGTTTATGTTATAGGAATATGAAGTCATCATTTTTACCAGCTTTTCATTCATTTTCATGATATAAATGAAGAAGAACGTATTGGATTCAAGAAAATTTTCTACTTCCGATTTTTGACGGATTGACACGTTTTAAGGGTCAGAGATTCCAAAAAACATGTTTTTACAAATTGTCTGTATGTGACAGAAATTTTGTGGGCGCTCTATCTCAAGAACTAATGAAGGGAATTTAATAAAAATTTATATCCAGGTTGTCACTGATATAGTGATATAGATTGGTGCTGATTAGTTTTTGGTGTCAATCGCCAGCAGGTGACACTTCTATGCTGCTTTTTGCAGGATTTCTGCAATAGCTCTATCTCAAGAACTGCTGCACGGATTTTTGTAAAACTTCAGATTCAGTTACTCCTTATATGAGTGGGTGCTGCTTACGTTTTGGTGTAAATCGCCCAACAGGTGGCGCTGCTAGGCTGCATTTTGCAGGATTTACACTATTTTCGCATGTAGCTCTATCTCAAGAACTAATACACACATTTTCATCAAACTTCGGATTTAGTTAGTCCTTGATATGAAATTATGCTGACTACGTGTTGGTGTAAATCGCCCAATAGGTTGCGCTGCTGTGCTGCATTTAGAACGATTTCCTCAATAGCTCTATTTCAAGAACTAATGCACGAATTTTCATCAAACTTCAGATTCAAGTATACCTTGATTAATATTGCTGCTGATTATGTGTTGATGCAAATCGCTCAACAGGTGGCGCTGCTATGCTGCATGTGTCATGATTTGCGCAATAGCTCTATTACAAGAACTCATGCACGAATTTTCCCCAAATTTCATATTCAGTTAGACGCTGACATAAGTTGATAATGATTAGGTTCTGGTGTAAATCACCCTATAAGTGGCGCTGCTATGCTGCATTTTGCTGGATTGACACGATTTCAGCGATAGTCACATCACAAGAACTCGTGTACGGAATTTCATCTTTTAAGAATCCTTATGATGAGCATAGATTGCCAATTAATTTTTGCAAAGTGATAACGAATTTTGAAGTATTGACATGTACGAGATAGAAGAAAGTTTTGGGATTGGTACATCCGACTAGTTTTTAATAATTACAACTCTCGTACTATAGTTTAAGTCTATGACATATAAAGATATCAGGAAAATCCGACTATGTTTACGAGAGTTAGAGCGCGGAGACGGCCAAACGGACAGACAAATCAAAGTCATTAACACTTTTCGACTACGCTGGAAAGTGTTAAAAAGACTAACGTTGAGTGTTTTATCCTTATCATCCATCATTCAGTCTGTTGTGTAAATTTTGACCTTGGCGCACTTCGGTCCGAAAAGTTTACAAGTGAAAAAAAAAGAAAAATCGGTTACTGAAAAACATGTGTGGACACTTCTTCGTTCCTCGCAATGTTTTTTTTTTTTTTTTTTTTTTTTTTTTGCATATGTTTTACGCTGGCAATTTTCATCGTACGTGTACCATTCCAACGCCCTTTATGGTTTTTCAATAAATTGATGAATTTGCGCAGGAAAAAAATGGGTGTTGCCATTCGAAATTTTGGATTTTTTTTACACTGTAACCGTAACCGTGAGAGCTCTATTGTTCTAAATCATCACTATCTCGAGCGCATACCTTCAAATAACTATATCTGAAATTTCCTTTTGATTGGTTGAACGGTTAGGCCGCTAGGGGCTCATATATCGGGGAAGTTTTTTTTTTATGATTACCTTGTATTAAAAAAAAACATTGTTACAGACGAAAATAAAAATAAATGTTTTGTATCGCTTCGCTTTAAAAAGGTTTTCTTTTATCAATAGCATCAATAATTTATTAATAGCTCCACTGAAAAAGAAAATTGGCAGTTAAATAAAAAAGAATTCATGCATTTATGCAAACGATAATAAAATAAATAAAACTTCACTGTCTTCATAATCGCTTAAATCACTTCTTAAATTGTCTATATTTAATTAATTTAAAAGTTTTATTGAATAGAGAACGGTAAAACTATCTATATAGTCAATACAAAAGTCATATGCTATTAATTGATTACAGCTTTGATCCTTTTTTTTAAATTTATTTCACTTATATTCATTCATTTACTATAGTATTAGGCAGCTCACATTACCTACAAACTAGTCGGAAGTGCTAATCCCAAAACTTTCTTCTATCTCATATATGTTAATAATGCAAAATTCGCTATCACAGTGCCAAAATTAAATGACAGTCTATACCCATCATGAGAATTCTAAAGGTATATTGGTTCGTTGAATTGGCTGCATTGAACTAGGAGATATAAGTATAGCATTGTTTGAAACAAATCATTGAATTTCAGAACCCACCCTCTTAGATGTCCTCAACCCAAAGAGTATAAAAGAAACAACTGTTATCCCATATCCCATGTATAATAAGGATATATTTACGTGAAAATATAACAGAATATTAAATTTGACTAAATTGCTTGCATTAGTTTTTGAGACATAGCTTTTGCGAAAATCGTGAAAAATTCAGCATAGCAGCGCCGCCTGTTGTGCACCTGTTGTGATTTACACCAAAACCTAATCAATAATAGCTTACGTCAACGTCTAACAGAAACTAAAATTTGATGAAAATCCGTGCATTAGTTCCTGAGATAGAGCTACTACTAAAATCGTACAAAATACAGCACAGCAGCGCCACCTGTTGAGCGATATAACCAAAAACTAATTAGCACCAGTTTATATCAAGGTCTAACTGAATCTAACGTTTTAATAAATTCCGTACATTAGTTCTGAGATAGAGCTACTACTAAAATCGTACAAAATACAGCACAGCAGCGCCACCTGTTGAGCGATATAACCAAAAACTAATTAGCACCAGTTTATATCAAGGTCTAACTGAATCTAACGTTTTAATAAATTCCGTACATTAGTTCTTGAGAGAGAGTTATTGCTGAAATCGTGAAAAGTGCAGCATAGCAGCGTCACTTGTTGGGTGATATACACCAAAATCTAACAAGCAACAACTTAAGTCAACTTGTAACTGAATCTGAAGTTTGATGAAAATCCGTGCGTTAGTTCTTGAGATAGAGCCGCCCACAAAATTTTTGTCACATACAGAAAGACTCACAGACAGACATTTTCTAAAAACCATGAAATCGTGTTCAGGACCTTCTAAAATGTATAAAGCCTTCGAAAACTGGAAGTCGAAATTTTTCACGAATCCAACACTTTCTTCTTGTAAAAATAGAAGAAAGTAAAAATTAAGAAAATGGAAACCAAAATTCTTATTTCCTTCTTCTTAATTTGTTAAATTATTATAGAAAAGAATATTTTTCTGATATTTTCGTGATTTGTGGAAAAGATTCTTCAATTTCGAACAGTATCGTGCTTAATATTAAGTTTTTAAACAAATTTTTCGTAGAAATACCCTCCATGATTTTTTAAAATTATGTTTTAATTGGTATGGAGTTTTAATTTTAAAAACTTGTTATCTAGGTTTATAACAAAATACAATAATTAAGTAAATTTATCATGATACTAATTGTGTAAGACTGCATAAACAGTGAATAAGTGAAGTAAATAAATCCAAAGTTAGTTCAAAAATATTTTCTAGAAATAAAACATACAAGCTTGTTTAAATTAATAATGTTGCGAACTTAAAGAAGAAAATTTCTTGAGTAACGGAAAATAAATTAAAGCATATAAAATATAAGAGAGATAAGAAATTCAGTTAAAATACTTCAAACTCATATCAATTTGTTGAAAGAAACTTCTGTAAAAGGCTGCATTAAGTGAAAGGTTAAATGCAGTTTTCACTTAAGAAAATGCATATCTTAATCTTAAAATAACATTTATCTATAAATGCAGAACTATGCCTTTAATTTTCTTTAAGAGTTGAGTTAAAACCGTTATTCAACGAAACGAGAAGAGGTTAAATTTTTAAAATACGAATACGTACGTTCTTAAAAGAAAAGCAGGTATGAATAACCAGGGTTGGTAAATATCATGATATTTTCGAAAATAAAAAAAAATATCCGATATTTTCAAAATAGTAAGCTCACTTCTGTCAATAAATATTTTCAAGCAAAATATAAATTAGAAACTATAAAATATTGCAATTAACATGAAAACTTAAGCAATATTCCAAAAATGCATTTCTCTTTTCCTTTTTCAATTCCTACTATTAGTTCATACTCTCCCTATATATATCTTGTTCAAACTTTCAATCGTTAATAAAATACTTATTATTTATCCACTCAAGTTCAAATACATTTTTTTGAACTTGTAGTGGATGACACTTGATGTTAATACAGTTTTTTTCAAATATTAATTCATTAATTAAATTTAATTAATTAATTTTAGTTTTATATGGGAGAAAAAAAATTCTCTTATTCAAAATTTTCAATCGTTAATAAAATACTTATTATTGATCCACTCAAGTTCAAATACATTTTTTTAAACTTATGGTTGAATGGCACTTGATGTTAATACAGTGTTTTTTTTCAAATATTAATATATTAATTAAATTTAATTAATTAATTTTAGTTTTAGATGGGAGAAAAAAAAATTCTCTTATTCAAATTTTCAATCGTTAATAAAATACTCATTATTCAACCTAAGTAGGAATTGATTTTAAAACAAAAAAATTATATTGCTTGTTTTTTCATTCACTTAGAACAAAATCGAAGATAATTAATTGAAAACAGATACAATTTTCTTTATGCACTCACTTATAACAAAAGCGGATTCAGTATAAAAAAATCTGTAAATAAAAATTTTAAATATAAAATAGTTTTTTTTAATTGCAGAATTTTAACATAAATGTAAGCTTGTCTTATTTTTTATTTAGTAACCTGTTGTACAGTTTAGACTCAACTAAACGAAATTAGAAAAGATTCTTTTCTAAAGAAGCTGTATGTAACTGATTAGATCTAAATTAGACAGTTTATCTTTCAATGGCTGTTTTGAATTAATTGTCTCACATAATTATTAGGTCTACATTTAAAATTAAAAGCTTTAAACATAAAGCTTGGAAATGATATTTGCTTTCTTCTTTGGCTAGAAAAAGTCACTGTCAGTGACAAAATTTCTTTATGTACGGAATAACGCAGTCACTAAAAGTTGAAAATTTCATTTGCAGTGGTTTTGACTGAAAATATCAAAATTATCTTGTACAGTGATATTTTGAAAATGAATAATCAAATATACAAAATATCAAACATCTCTATATTTTGAAAATATAATTCAAGTATCTATATATATAAAAGCCGTTCTCTGTGTGTATGTCCTTCATACAAATCTTTAATTTTTGACCGATTTGCACGAAACCAGATGTACATACGTTTTAGAACGTGGAAAAGATCACTGTCTACGTTAAAAAATTATCAGACCACTATTTATCCCTTTTTTTCTACCACTTCCATAATTTAACATTATAGAAATATCTCTTTTTAAATCTTTTTTAATTCAAACGTTTCTTTCCTGTTGCCAAACCCTAAAAAATGACACAATAATGTGAAAAAAATAAGGATAACGCGTGTATTTTGTTTCTATTTGTCAATAAAAATTCAGATTTTCTTGCTATATTTTTGCGTGTTTGATATTGACGTCATTCTAAACAGAAAATTTACTATCTGTTGTATAAAAAATAAAAACTTTAAATATAAGAGCGGGACAATAAGGTAGCACCTCAATTTGAATGTTTTTTTTTTATTAAATAAAACATCTATTTTAATACAAACAGTCAAATTTCATGAAAACAATTTAAGAAAAAGAAAGAAAAGGCTAGATATGGCGTCACATTCTATCAAATCTTTTCAACGCGTAATCAAACTCATTGTAAACATATGGCTCCTATATTTTGCTTACTACTTCGATTGTATACTACAGCCATATCTTATAGCTATACGTTATCGCTAAGTGTTGTATTGGTTTAGATTCAGTGCTAACATTTTCTGTGATTTATAGCAAAAAGAGAGTGGTTATTTACATTTTCAAAAAAAATCTTGACTGATGTCTTGATTTAAAATTTATGGAAAATGACATCATTTCATCTAATCATTGTAGATTTAATTTCAATAAAATTTCAAATTTTCCAAATAAAATTTTTGTAACTACTACCTCATTTGGATGTATTTTTTTGCATTTTCTCCCGTATTGTGAAGATATTGTATACTTCTGTTACGCACGCCAAAGAAAACATGTATTTTAATTTTAAAAGTTTAAAAAAATTACCACAATGTGTCAAAAGAACATCCTTTTTTTAATTTAAATTTCGCGAGTTTCAAAATTAAAACTAAAAATGTGAGTTTTTCCATAAACTTCAAGGGCTGTTCATAAAGTTAAGGCTGTTCTCAAATCCAAAGGAGCTATTTTCTGACATATTTTTTAATTAATTTTTGTTCGGAAACGCATGAAATTGACAGGAATTCTTATTTAGAAACTATGTAATCGAAAGATAGTGTCCATATGTTAGTAAAGGTATAAGATCTTTCAGTTGGTGTTTTGAACTGAATTTTGGACGCAACAGTGCAATAAAGAATAAAAACCGGCGGTCACGTAACCACAATTGCTCATAACTGGATAAGTAAATTATTTATGAAAAAAGGAAAAACTGATTTCAATTCCAAATCGCTTTCATAGTCAGGCCTACAAATTTTAAGCCTTTACGTTTAATGAGTCAGAAAATGTGTCAGCAAGTTTCGCGTTGTTGAGCAGGGAACTGGAGAAGCACCTTAAGCATTATTGCAGGTTAGAATTTTGTAATCAAGTTGCATGCCAGATAGTCGCTTAAAACATAAATCATTCTATATTGTTTTAAACAAAGGTGCATGACATAAAAGGTGTCAGGCACACTCATTAAAATAAGAATACCCTAGCGCACAGCCCCCATTACTGAAGATAAGCCCGTCAATATACTTAGAGATAAAAATAGTTCTGCATTTTTCATTCAGCTAATAAGACTAATCCTTCATAATTGGGTTCACATGATTATATAACTTTCCCCTATAATTCTATGACTAAGCAACGGAAAACAATATGTTACGCACTAAAATCTTCCCTAAAAAACTAATAGTGCAAGTCGCATGGAATTCCGTTCTGAAGAATTCAAATTATATGCACCCGAAACGAAATTTCCATTTGAATTTTATATACTTATCAGGTTATTTTGAGTAGTTTGATTTGATACCTGTTAAATTCGTGTTTTATTTCATTTTATTTTTGGCATTTTAATGTCGTTTGCCAGTTTAGTTATTGAATATTACGCGAAAGCAAACAAATTCTGAATTATTTACAATGTTTTTGAACAATTGAGTTAATCTTTTGTATTTGGGTTGCAAGCATATTTAAAAAATATGCATGCTTAAAAATTATTTTAAAATCCATAAAAAATTCGTAAATTGAAATAAACATTACAAACAAATATTACTGAAAGTACTTTTGTTTTCTATAATACGTTGGAACAATCGAATGTACAATGTTTAGACGTTAAACTGCAGTAAACGGGAAATTTATTGTGTTAGGTTGTTGCCACCGAAATTATGATACCAGCGTTATTCATAGACATGTCTTTTCTTTATACTATTACATTAAGTGTAAACAGGTTCATCTTTCGTAATCGGGTTGTACTCAACTTTAAAAATATCCATGCTTAAAAATTACTTTAAAATCCATTAAAATCAGAAAACTGAGGTACAATTTTCAAACAAATTTCATTTGAGAGAACTTTTTTCTATTCGACGTTGTAAAATATGAAATTGTGTGACGTTTAAAAGTTAGAAAAATTTCAGTAAATGCACATTTTATGGGTTACAATTTATGGGGCACAATTTATGGGCACTGACATAGTGCTTTTACTTTATAATGTAAATAATACCATACAAACGAGAATTTCACTAAGTGCTGCGCGATTTGGAGGAATTTTTTTTCCCGTATTGTCAGGAATATCACATATTTTTCTCTTACACCCGCCAAAGAAAACTTTCATTTTGTTATTAAAGCTCAGGTATTTTACTATGGTTGCAAGACAATAACGCCATGTTTTTTGATTGTCTTTATAACGATTTGTGGATGGGAATGCACAAATTTTAGTTATTGTGATTGCCGTATTATTTCGTTTTAATTTATTTTACCTGGAAGGCTTCTTATAATTCACACGGGCGAAGCCGAGTAGTTCTGCTAGTCTATATATATAAAAGCCGTTCTTTGTGTGTATGTCCTTTATATAAACCTTCAATTTTTGACCGATTTGCACGAAACTTGCTGTACATATGCTTTAGAACGTGGAAAAGATCACTGTCTACTTTAAAAAATCATCAGACCATTATTTATCCCTTTTTTTCTACCAACTTCCATAATTTAACATTACAGAAATATCTCTTTTTACATTTCTAATTAAATCTTTTCTTTCCGGTTGCCACAACCTAAAAAACGGTGCAATAAAAAAAAAAAAATGATAACACGTGTACTTCCTTTTTATAAGATAATAAAAATTCAGGCTCAATCGTTATAATTTTGCATTTCCGAAATTGTTGTCATTCAATCAAAAAATGCACATTATTCATTAATAAAATAAAAACTTTACCTAAACGTGTGTTCAAATGAGTAGTATCTTCATTTAAATTTTTTTAAGTTAAAAAATCTATTTTAATACATGCGTTTAAATTTCAAGAAAACAATTTAGGAAAAAAAAAATCGTTTGGTAGATATGACGTCAATATCTAATATAAACTGACATCACTCTCTAATGATATTTTATTCTGAGGGGGAACTCTTGATCTTCTGAAATTAATCCATATTATTATCATCCATTGAAGCCACGCGAAATAAAATGTCAGTAAATGTTAGGTCATTTGCATGTATTTATTGCTTTATTCCGCGTATTGTCATGGAGATCGTAATATTTTGTTACACTCGCTAAGAAAACAAGCATTCTGATTTTAGAAGCCGAAACATTTTGCTACATTACGTCAAAATGACGTTTTTTATCCAGAAACTCGAATTTTGCGAGTCTTAAATTAAAACAAGTTGAGGCTTTTCACAAAGTCAGGTAAAGCATTATTGCATTTTAATATTCCGTAATCGAGTGATATGTCAAGTATTCGCTGAAAGCATGAACGATGCTATACATTTTTAAGCAATAGTTCATGCCATAAAAGGTTTAAGTCACATTAGTTAAAGTACGCCAAAAACGTACAGCCTGATTATCGAAAATTAACCCATCCGCACTTACGAAGATAAAAATAGTTCAGCATTTTTTTATTTTGTTTATTATTCAAAAGCAAAATTAGAAGTTAGCAAAAAAAAAAAAAAAAAAAAAAAACCAAGATTAATAGGTATTTAATTGAACTACTGAATTTTTCATATTTAAAATAAAACTTTAACGATAAGTACTTTGAATAGACGTACAAACTTAATTTAAATATATTTTGAAGGTAAAACGTTTGATATAATTTTGAATAGTTTAATTTCAGATCTGTTAAATTCGTATTTTTTTTTATAGGTTTTCATTTCGTTTGCTGATTTAGTTATGGAATATTGCACGAAAAAACTCCCAAATGATGTATTATTTACATTGTTTTAAGAGCAATCGGGTTCATCTTTTGTAATTGGCTTGCACAAATATTTAAAAAATATTCTTGCTTTAAAAATTATTATAAAACACATAAAAAATCAGTAAAATGAAAATCACTTTTCAAACAAATAGCATTGAATGTACTTTTTGCTTTTCATTAGACGTTGAAAAGATCGAATGTGTGATGTTTAGAGATTAAAAAAATTGCAGTAAAAGCAAAATTTATGAGTTAGGTCATTTCCTCCAAAAATATGATGCCAGCGTTAATCATGGACATGGTGATCATTAATATTGCATTCAGACCAAATGAGTTCTCTTTTCGTAATTTTGGGTTGCAAATTTAAGAAGATCCCTGCTTGAAAATTAATTTAAAATCGATTAAATTCAGAAAATTGTATCTCATTTTTATGATTTTTAATGATCAGTATTGAAATCAGAACCAATTAAAAGCTGAAAATTGAGATACAATTTTCAAATAAATTTCATTTGAAAGTATGTTTTTCTATTTAGTGTAAGAAATGAAATTGTGCGTGTTTAGAAGTTAAGAAAAATCACAATAAATCACAATTTAGGGGTTAGGTCGTTTATAACATCAGTACGATTTAAAAAATTTACGTTTCTCACTAACATAAATTTTACATTATAATGTATATATATGCTACACCAACGAGAATTTTACTAAATACTACGCCAATTGGTTGATGTTTTTTCTTCGGCTTATCGGGAAAATAATATATTTTTCTGTTACACCAGCCAAGAAAACGAGCATTCTGATATTTAAAGCTGAGGGATTTTACTGTGGTTGCAATACAAACGCCGCGATTTCTGATCATTTTTATAATGATTTGTGGACGAAAATGCAGTTATTATTGCTGTATTATTTCATTTTAATTTATTATACCCGGAAGGCCCTCATAGTTGACACGGGCAACGCCGGGTAGTTCTGCTAGTATGAAAATATAAAAAATCTTGACATTTAAGAAATAAATATCGGATATGTATCAAGATATATATCATGATACAGTATGCCTTCAAAAATCCGGCATCATCGGGACCGAGATCATGCCGGATTTTTGAAGGCATATCGAAAGTAGGAGTATCAAGAGTAGTACTGTATTCTTAATGGTGCCTTTATTCATAATTTAATTCATAACCAAGTGATAAAATTATGTAAGAAAAAGAGAAAATCAAATACAAAAAAATCTTACATTAATTGATATTTTCTGTGTTACAGAAAAATAAATCTAATAAAGTCGCTCTTTGTTGAAATTATTTCTTCTCGTGTAGTTTCGGAAACATCAATGTCAGTATTGTTTGCTTCAGTTTTCTTGGCCATTCTTTAACAAGATTTTCATGCATGTTATACAAATGAAGAATGTCTAATTCGGAAATACAGTCTTGTTTCTCTAAGGAAGATATTAATTATCCATTCAGATTGATGCATTTTTCTAGTGACACCTTTTCTTCTACTGGTTGTTCATCCTCGTCTTCTGAGCAGATTGTGACGTTATCGGCACTTCAATTTAGCACAGCGTCAGCGATCTAGCTGTCTGTCAACCCCTTAATTCTCGCTCCCGTCATATTCACGGGCTGTGTCTTTTACTCAGATTGTTTGATTCCCACCAGTTTTTTAAAATAGTGCAATTGGCTATATTTTAGTATTGTTTTACCTGTCATTAACCCTTTGAATACTGAAGTCTAAAAACTCACTGGCATTCAAAATACATCAAACGCCCGAATGCTGAAATATTGCTGCGAGATTTTTTCACCCCCTTTCTTCTGCGCTTCTGCCTTCCTACCTGTCAGAAGCACAACAAGAAGGCAGCTATCTTCGAAAGTAGAACTTATTTTTCCCTACTATCCCTCGTAAGGTCACTCATACAAAAGGATAATCCTGTTCAAGGAAATGTTTTTATTGTACTAAAGGCCGAAATATTTTTGCATGTTTTATCTTTCAGCAGGGGCGGCGCCAGAACTTGCCCGACGGGGGGGGGGGGGGCACAGTATCTCCGACAGGGGGGCCGATTTCATAATATATATTAGGTGTCTCCACGAGCCCGGGCCTGCCTCGAAGCCCGAGCTTGATAAAAGTTTCTTTCATTAAACTCGGCCCGTGCTTAATTTTATCTGAAAACTCGGTACGAGCTCGGGCTAAATATTAGCTTCTGAAAAGTTGGTCCGGGCCTGATTTTCATCTCCCCGGGACACGTCCGGGTCTTATATTTTCCCTGTAGATTCGGGACGGACCGGGACTTTATACTTCAGAATTATTTTTTTTCCACGATAATGTCGCGGTAACTTTTCTCTTTTGTTAGTGGAGTAAATGAACAATAAAACATTGCTTTGTTTCTTTTTCTTCGTTTTTTTAAAATAACAGGTGGAATATGTTGGTAAATCACATGAAAAACATAAAATCTATCGCGCCCGGATTTGACATACCCCGAAACGTGCAGATCTCTAACACTTACACTGCTAATTAAATTAGAGATGAATTGCAGAGGACCAAACACTTTTTATTCGAAACAAATTTCGAAGCTTGTCAAAGAATATTGTAGATAAATAAAGTAAATAAAGCACTTAAGGTTATTTTTGAAGCACCTCACTAGTTACCTAATCTTTATAGGTAGACGAATCCACAACAGAAAAAGTTTCCACACTTTTGAGTGTTACCCGAAAGGAAAAACTCTGCTTCGTACTCTTCTTCCACCCAGCAATCTCCCAATAAGAGGCCATTCAATATTACAGATTTTGCGTGCACATATATGGCACATACACAGTAGGTGTATGAGCGACAAAGTATGGAACAGTTCTCCGGTTTATGAGTCGAACCACTGCGGACCACTCCGCCTTTAAGAAAATGCAAAGGTCTTGAAACTTGAAACAAGAGTCCCGCATCAAGTAAGGTCGGTAACCAAGTTTTTCGAAACGCGGTTCGTGTTCAGGCAGGGTTGATGTATTTTAATGTCGGAGGTAAATGAAAAAAATCAGTTAACAAATCCCTATCGAAAACGCATGAAGTGACCAAAAATTATTTTAATTTAAAATTATTTAAATTTGTTAGTGAAAGTGTCATCGTGAAAACTAAAAGTTCAAAGTTACACCTAACTATGGTCTTGCCAGGGTAATAAATAAGATTTGCAGCCCTCTAAATTTTATTAAAACCAAGCTGCAATTCGAACCGAACCCAACCAAAAATATTCCGTCTACCCGCAACCCGAAATACTTAATTAATTCCAATCCCAACCTGGAACCCGGAATCGGAGAAAATTGATCCAAAATATAATGTAATTATAGAAAAATAGTCTGTAATCATATCTCCAATATTAATGTTATCTTTTATGTAGAAAAATAAACATGTAAGGAATAATTCATATTCAAATACTCTGAAAAACTGCAGTTTTTCATCTGAAATAGATTCCTGCGCGGGTTGATTATACCCGACCCAAACGTTCAACTTAAAGTCAATCCGAAACCTACCAAAAAATTTCCGTTGTCCCAAAACCCGACAACAATTTTTTCTATTGACCCTAAACCGAAACACTTCAACCCGAACCCGACTCGACACAGAAAAGATCTATAATTTAATACAGTTATGAAAAAATAGTCTGCAATCATATCTCTCATATCAATTCTATCTTTTATGTAGAAAATAAACATATAAAGCCAGCGACTCATTCATATTTAAATATATATGCATCGAAAACAATAGCTTGGACTTTCCTTTGGTAAAATTCAGCTAACTCGAACTTGGCTGTTATAGTAGCCTTAGTTACGTTGGATTTCAATATTTTTTTTCTTTTAAAATAGATTCCATATTTGAATACTATATCAGAAATAATACTAATTATAATCAAGCAATAAAGAGGTCAGAACTTACCCCTTGTTCATCGTATCCAAAACCGATATCAACAACACTTAATTTCTTTTTAATAATGTTCACAAAACATAGACACAAATGTTCGAAGATTTTTATGAACACGATATATTGACCAAATAAACTATTTATCCAAGGGACTCTCCGGCTCGACGGACCACAAAATGTTAAACTTTACTCATTAAACACAACTTTTTGTTGGACTGTATAACTATTTATTTAAATCACAATACGATGAGCGAACACTCTGGTCACCATCTTAATTCACAGCAACATTATTCTCTCAACAGTTCACTTCACATTTTCAATCCAGAGGAATTCGCGACGCCCTCTTACGGGACTTATAAATTCTCAGTTTTCAGCAGTAAACAACCCATTTATCTAAATTAAGGGGAAGGGGAGACTAGTCTCCTTTTCCCTTTTATATTTAACCAATGAACCTCCAAATCTAATCAGAAAAAAAATGTTAATCAAAAAATATTATTCTTTGATTTTTGATGATTAGGACAAAGATATTATGTTAACTACAGTTTAAAATCATATTTTAATTATTTCAGCATGGAACAGCGAAAGGTCAAAGTTGCCATGCAGGAAAAAGTACGCTTAATTCTATAAAACATTTTATAAAATATTTTACATATTCATATTATTGAGCAGAATGTTATTTTTGTACATTGTTCTTTACCCTATGTTAATTTTGTGACTAACAAATTATTTTACTACTCAGAAACTAATTTTGAATTATTCTGTTATGAATTATACGCTAAACAGCAATTTTTTTAATGATTTTAATCTGCATTGTTTCTGAAAGTAAATTGCTATTAATTGCATTATGACTTTTTTTTCGCTACAAACTTACTATGTTAAAATTCATAATTTTATCTGCAAGATAATTAAAATATGTTGTACAACTGTGTTATACATTCTTTATGTTTCAATTCGAATTAGAATTGGTAAAACGATTTTCATTCCAAAATTTTCATCATATTTCTAATTATGTCATGTTCTTTACTTCGAACATAAGGTAGAAACTAAGCGATGACATAACAATACGTAATTATTTTATACTAGCCGCCCTTGGCGACCAGTTTGGTCTCCCTTAAGCTGCGTTTGGACTATCCTGTAAAAGATCGTCTAGAAAAAGCCATAAATTTTATCTTTGAAGTAAGGAGGAGTATACTTTTTCTACACGATTTTCCCCCCAAACAACAGTCATAAAACTGTCAACGTGGGTTGGCGTCCAGTTTCATCATGCAACTCCCTATCCTTGTCCTGCAAAATCCATTAGCCGTCAAATGCTCAGATTACCGAGAACAAACGTGTCGAAGGGTGACTGCAAGAAACTAGATGGTGCGTACGCACCTTAATTCTCCGTCTACCAGACGGGTCCAATGGGCCCGATGGGTACATTCGAAATATTTATTCTAACCAGAAATTTCTTTAAAATAAACTAAATGTGTAAACCAGACAATAATGAGTTAAGTAAATAAGTTCCATAGTTTTAAATAAGAATTCTGATGTGCAATATTTTTATAAAACTTGAGTAAAATTTTCGGTAGTTCTAGGGTTAAATGTATGCTAAGCATTGTATCATGTTACTTTTATTCGTAATTTAAATTACTACTTGCTTAATCCTTCGCCAAACACGAATATTCTGGTAAAGAAATCAAGAACTCGGTATTTTTATGTTAGCCGAGCGCAGGAGATAAATTGCCAAACATAACTTTCATCGCATTTTTCCTTTATTTCATTCATTTCATTTAAAATATGATCCTTTCACTCATTTTATTTAAAATACAGAACATTAATTTAAAACTGAAACATTTAAAATTCATGGCTTTCACTTAATTCTTTTAAAAAAGAAAAGAAAAGAAAAATATTAAATAATACTATAAACCATGATATTTAATTTCAACATCAATGCATTATTTTAATTTGCCACGCGAAAAATAAAAACTGCTAACTGGCGAGTTTAAAAAATGCTATTGGCGAGATTTGCAATCATCTAACATAAATGTACCAAGTATTCTTTGCGATCATGTCAACTTTTATGTAGTTTTATTCGAAAAAATAATTTTGATTTTTTTTTTTGCAAAAATGTAAACCTTGCATATGAAAAGCGAAGAGGTCATCCCGTAATTACTTATGGCAGTCAAATGACTTGGACTATTATAATACAGATGAAATGATGGCGATAGAACAATATTTGGCGATTTATCACCTGCGCCTGACTAACATTGAAGCACCAAACTGCCGCCTGGCATATAAAATGTGAAGCGGTCAGCACGGAATTGTTGATGACCGTCACATGACTTAGGCTATTATTATAGAGATTTATCACCTGCGCCTTACTAACATTGAAGCACCAAAATGCCGCCTGGCATATAAAAATTGAAGCGGTCAGCCCGGAATTGTTGATGACCGTCACATGACTTAGGCTATTATTATGGAGATAACAAAGTAAAATGACAATAAACTTGAGTGATAAAACAAAAAAGAAATCTACGGGGAACAATGGGCAATTGTTTCTTATAACAATTACTTTGTTGAGGTAGAAACTAGGCGATGGCAACAATGCTTAATTATTTAATATAACAAAGTAAAATAACAATAAAATTGAGTGATAAAACAAAGAAAATAATCTACGGGGAACAATGGGAAGTTGATTTACAATATAACAATTATTTTGTTTATGCAATTGCTTTTTATTACTTAATTGTGAGTTATTTAATTGACATGCGATAAGGAGATTGGGGAAATCAAAACAGTAGGTCATTTATTTATTTTAGATATACACTGGTGTGCAAAAATTAAGGACGAGATCATTTTTCGAATGTATCGTCGTGCAAAAAATTTCAAAAATCGTCCGCAATCATACTATAAGGTCTCAAAGATGTGAAAATATGGGACAAATGATCAAAACCATTTAAAGGGTCTCAGGGCTCTTAAAATTGCAAAAACTTAAAAAAAAAGACCATTTTCAACATTTAATATCTTAAAATGTATTTGATTTTAAGACAGAATTTACTTTGGGATGAAAGATGTAAGTACGTTCTTCCAATTCCTGTATTTAAAAGCTTGCAAGATGCAAAATTAGCATTCACAGGTGGCTCCAAACTGTCAGTTATGTCACCAGCTCAAAATTGGCATAACGGATTACGCGCATGATTAAAAAATCAATTTTGCAACTAGAATGAAAATTTTGGTGCCTACTTATTCTTCAAATTTTATTAATTAACCTGAACCTAAATAAATTTGTATTTAAAGCATTTTTATAGTTTTAATACAAAGTTGTATTTAGCTAATGCAAAATTTAGGAAATTTCAAGAGTATTCAACAGTAACCTTTTGCAGTATTCAACAGTAACCTACAAAATTATTTGTTTTTAACAATAAAATGGAAATTTTACGTTCAGTTTATACAGACCAACATGAAACATATGTTTTCAAAATTTTATGAAAAAGTATTCAGACGTTTTTGAGATATTGTGCGCGTTATGCAAAAAAAAAAAAAACGTCATTTGGAGAAAAATGACTTCAAAGTTTCGGAAACGCCGCTTCATCTATTGAGCTGGCATATTTCTAAAAGCCATAACTTCTGTTCTAATGGGAATTTCAAGGAAACAATTATATCAAAATGTTCAGAAGAGATAGGAGTTTAACACCTAAATAAACTAAATTTTCGAAAAATTTTAAAGCTTTAAGAGTCTGCCTTGTTCGGCTTGTATGTTAATTTATCTGCTTCGCCCTTAATCTTTGCACACCAGTGGATAAATAACATGCTTTTGTCCCTTTAGAAGTTTAAAAAAAATAACGCACACTAAAACATTTCTTTATTATTATATTCCAGATTTGTTTAGAATATTTATCAACAGCCAGCTTTTAAAACCTTCATCTTCAAGAATCTGTTATGGCATGAAAAATGTAGTATTCGACTGGGTAATTAGAGGTTCATTGATAGACACTAGTATTAATGTACCCCCGCATATCGTAAACACTAAATATGAAGATTTTGTTTCAAGTTTTACATCAGATATTCAAATATGTCATGTTCTTTTCTTCAAAATGACTCGGTAAACAACATATGATGCCGTAACAATGCTTAGAACAAAGTTAGTTATTAGAACAAAATTAAACAAAACTGCAATTTAACAAATTACAACGATCATTTGGTAAATGATTTTTTCAAAGACTAAAATGTAAGACATAAAAAATCGCACGGATTTGATCATACATTACGTACGCCATGGATTACATTTTTCGGTACTGTAAATTTTTAAACTTCTGCGGAGCTGGTCATACATTACGTACGCCATGGATTAAACATTAATATTCCTGGACCAATTTTAAATGAAATTTCATTATTAAATTTCTAAACATCCCACACTATTACTTTTTACACCGTCGTATAGAGAAAAAAATGTACTTTTAAATGCAATTTGTTTTACAGCTGTATCTCAATTTGTTTCTGAGTTATTAATTTTTTTTGTAGTTTTTATTACTTTTTTTACATAGTGGCAACAGAAGTATATATATCTGTTGAAAGTAAAGGGAAAATACAGATTACTGTATAGACCCATCAGAAAACGAATAAAATGTGGATTCAACCAATAAAACGCTTCAGATATGTTTTTGATTTCCTACCTTGACCGAGGACAATAGCCATTTTCCAAATGGTTAATAACAATCAAATTGTTTGAAGAAACCAAAAGCTGTGCCGTAAAAAAAAGTATTTTTGCTCTATTTTGTTTGTAAAAATTAAAAAAAAATATTTTATAAGTGTAAGTAAATAAACTTATGTACGTATTTTTTAAATTTATCAGAATCATCATTATATTGTCAATTTATTATGAAAAATAAGATTTGTTTTTCATTCGTCTCTAAGCTCACGGAATTATTTAATAAATATAACTAATTTTAAATATGCATGGCTATAAATAATTTAACGTTTAAAAAATTAATTTAAAAATTACTGAAGGCAAATATTAATAAACTAGGTAGGTATAAAGCGTTGAAAATTAGGAGTATTTTTTTAACAGTCGTACGATCACGGTAAATGAACAAAGAAGATGCAATCAGATCGTACCATGTAAACAACATATCGAATCATTTAGCAAATTGTAAAACATACAAGGGACTAATTACCTTGCCGAAAAGCAAAACAATATCCTTCTCATTTAGTTATGTCACGAATTTCTCATTTTATTCTGGCCTTCAACTTATTAGACAAATATGTGACAAGTTCGAGTTTGACAGGTATTGCAAATTATTTACTCAGTAAATTCTTATTTGTCATTTTCATATTTATTTAACAACAGAAAAGTAAATTTTAATAACAAACAAAGAAATATAGCTGTTAGCTGAAGTAAGTTTTTTGCTGTTGATTTTTAATACACCCAATTGTCCAAACTGAAAAAAACAGCTACACTATTTTTTATTTTCAACAATGCCATGCATATGTATTTATTATATGTACTGTACACTGTAAAAAAAAACAAAACAAGTCTTTTAAGCGAAGGCAAATATAATATAACCACGAACGAAAATAGACAATAACTCCGAGTTACCCACGATTCCGAAAAGTGTTCTTTATTTTTAGAGCCCCAGAAACGAATGTATTTTCGAGATTTAAAGAAACATTTATAAAAACACAGTTTCCTTCGCTGCCGCTGGTTTTCGGAACGTGCATTTTTTCTAATGTATTAATCAGTTTTCAGAACTTGAAATATAAGTTTTTCGAATGCTATCCATTCAAATAATTTCATAATTTTATCTGCAAGATAATTAAAATATGTTGTACAACTGTGTTAAACATCCTTTATGTTTCAATTCCAATGAGAATTGATAATAAATATTCATTTTATTTGCAATGCCTTCAAAGCTGATAAAATGCATTTTTTTAAAAAGTACGATTACAAAAGAAAGTTTCTTTGTTTATATTAATTGTTAATAGATGGCGCCAAAAGAATTAGCAAGAAATATAAGCTCCTGATTTTCCTCCTGGTACTCCTGAGGTCAGTTGAAATTGACGTCATGCTGGAGGTCACACTCTACAAATAGGCAGTTCTGATTGGTGGAACTACCCTGACCTCCAGTTGAAGTACAATGGTTTATCAGCTGATTGCAACGTCCCTATTTTTAATTTAGAACTTAATTGGATAGTTTTTGAAGGTTTTAAATAAAGTTAAAATATTTAAAGGTTTTAATATACTTTAAAAAATATTTTAAGAGCAGCATCGACGTTAACCTGAGCATTTTTTTAAATAAATCATTCAAAGAGTCATTCATTTGTTTGTAGATTTTCTGGATTTACTATATTGCATTTTATTCAGAATGATAATGGTATCGTTTGTTTAGATCTGGTTTCTATGTTTATAATAGCTTAATTTTGATTTAGAACTTAATGCATTATAAATGGATATGATATACATGTTTTATGTGAAAATATGCAGAACAGATATGATTTCAAGTAGAAAGCCTAACATGCCGTTTAGCTATGGTCGATTCGCAAACCAGAGCGGTTCGCACCGGCAGGGTTACCTAGACTTTCCTGCACTCGGATTTCATTACAAGTAGATAACAAAGTAAATTAACAATACAATTGGGCGAAGCAACATAAAAAAAAATTTCATGAAACAATGACCAATTGATTTGTTGAAACTATTTCTTTACTCAGCAAAATGCTTTTTAGCACTTTATTGTCATTCTTTATTGACGTGTGATAAATAGCATATCAGAGCAGTTTGCTGTTTTTTGATATATAACAAATTTTCTTTTATCGAAGTTCTGAAAGAAAAAAAAAACGTATTTTAAAACTTCATTTTATAATTTTACTGATGATGTCTTTAATTTATTTTTGTTCTACCCGTTTTAAAAGAGGAAGGCGATAATCCTCCCTTTATTGCGTGGTGAGTGATATCTTCGACGGGGAATTCGAAGGTTGGTCACTAGACGGTAATCTACTTTTTCCCTAGTTTTTATAAACTTTAAAAAAAGGACGATTTTCATTGCAAAATTTTCATCATATTTCTAATTATGTCACGTTCTTTACTTCGAACATAAGGTAGAAACTAGGCGATGACGTAACAATACGTTATTATTTAATATAAAAAAGTAAAATAACAATAAACTTGAGTGATAAAACAAAAAAAATATCTACAGGGAACAATGGGCAATTGTTTCGTATATCAATTACTTTGTTAAGGTAGAAACTAGACGATGCAACAATGCGTAATTATTTAATATAACAAAGTAAAATAGCAATGAAATTGAGGGATAAAACAAAGAAGAAATCTAAGGGGAACAATGGGCAATTGGTTTTGTATAACAATTACTTTGTTTATGAAATTGCTTTTTAGCACTTAATTGTGAATTAAATTACTGACGTGGGATAAGGAGATTAGGAAAAACAAAACAGTAGGCCATTTATTTATTTATTTATTTTAGATATACACTGGTGTGCAAAAATTAAGGGTACAGATCTCATATTCGCCCCATATTGGCGCGATTTTTTTATTTTTTGATAAAATGTGATTTACAAAAAAAAAAAAAAAAAAATTGTGAAACTGTAGTGTGTGCTCACATGTATTAAGATTTTTGCTTAGCTGACAAGTTTTCCAAATCTTTCAATACTAGGCACTTATCGGTTTCTGTTTGTCCTGAAACAAATTGCTATTAGGTTTTATGAGGTAAGCTTCCTCTCTATTGCAATTTCACATTTAAATTAATTATTTTAACAGTTTAATGGGGGAGGGGGTGGCCACAACTGGTGCTTTAAATTTTCTACATGTACCAGTTGTGGCCATGGAAGTTGCAAGTGGCAAAAAGGGTACAACATATGTTCCACTTTTGGCCACATGATTCATTATAGTGAGAATTTTAGCCATTAAATAATTTTAAGAACATCTGGATAAAACAAAATCAATTTAGTTTTGCTTTATATAGTAATGGCTTCAATAATAATAATAAAAAGCAAGGCTAATAGCAGTTCTATCAAAGAGATTTTGTTTTCTCTGTCCAATAGATAATTCACATTAGAAAAGACACTGTGCTAGTAACTAAAGAATGATATTTCTAAAGAAAATATAGTATATTCTGTTTAGTATGGATAAAACCAAAGGAGAGGGGCGATATGCCCTATACGATAAATAAATTAAAACATAAATTTTGAAAGATTTTACATATTATAAATTAAAAAGTTTAATAAAATTACAGCATGATTTTTGTATTTTTCCTAAAAAATGAAGAAGTTCCATAATTTTTACCAGATTTCGGGCAAACTGATTTAGAAATTCTAAATATTGTGAAAATCTTAACTAGAGATATCTAAATACAAGCAAGAATGTATTTCCCATTATTTAAAAAGAACAGCATTCATTTTACTAAGTTTAAAAAACACAGAATTCTGTGCTCTTAAAAAATGGTCTAGAGGGAACACTGTTCTAGGATAAGAAGTAAAATTAAGGCAATTCAAAATGTATAATGCCAGCACTACAAGCTAGCAAAGTTTGGAGCACCAGAAATATAACTCTTTGGTGACGGTTCAAGTGTTTTAATCAACCCACAATCCATTGGATAATTATAAAACTGATTTTAATAGTTAATCTATGTCCTACAGGCATTGTTGTCCCTTTTATGAATCAAATTAAATATATTTTTTGTTTTTTTAATTGAAATTTTCAGTTAAAATCAACATAAGTATATTTTACTTGATGTTTTTATCAATTCATAAAAAAAAATTGCAAAATTCTTTTAATACAGCAAAGAAATATATGTGGGGTAAAATAGATGTTGCATAAAAATGCTTTATTTTTATTTATTATCAATTAAAATGTTTGTTAAACTACATGATTTTGGAGTGGCCACAACTGGTACATAGAGGTGGCCAAAACTGGTGTAGGGGTGGCCACAACTGGTACAAATTGAAATAAATTATTTAATGAGCTATTACTCACAATCTAAAATATTATGTTGAAAGTTATAATTCACAGAAAGACAATTAAATTTGCTAAATAATGATGTTATTATGATTTAATATGCTTCAATCGGTCAATAACTGTAAAATTTCAATTTCAAATTTTCTCTAAAGGTGGCCACAACTGGAGCATCTACCCTATATCAAAATGTTCAGAAAAGATAGGAGTTTAACATCTAAAAAAGCTAAAATTTCGAAAAATTTAAAGCTTTAAGAGTCCTGAGACCCCTTAAACAATCCGTTCTGTTGCCTTGTTCGGCTTGTATGTTAATTTATCTGCTTCGCCCTTAATCTTTTCACACCAGTGAATAAATAACATGCTTTTGTCCCTTTAGAAGTTTAAAAAAAAATAACGCACACTAAAACATTACTTTATTATTATGTTCCAGATTTGTTTAGAATATTTATCAACAGCCAGCTTTTAAAACCTTCGTCTTCAAGCATCTGTTATGGCATGAAAAATGTAGTAATCGACTGGGTAATTAGAGGTTCATTGATAGACACTAGTATTAATGTACCCCCGCATATCGTAAACTTTAAATATGAAGATTTTGCTTCATCAGATATTCAAATATGTCATGTTCTTTTCTTCAAAATGACTCGGTAAACAACATATGATGCCGTAAACAATACTTAGAACAAAGTTAGTTATTAGAACAAAATTAAATAACAATCAAATTGTTTGAAGAAACAAAAAGCTGTGCTGTAAAAAAAATATTTTTGCTCTATTTTGTTTGTAAAAATTAAAAAAATATATATTTTATAAATGTAAGTAAATTACTTATGTATTTTTTTAATTTACCAGAATCATCATTATATTGTCAATTTACTATCAAAAATAAGATTTTTTTCATTCGTCTCTAAGCTCACGGAATTATTTAATAAATAAAACTCATTTTAAATATGCATGGCTATAAATAATTTAATGTTTAAAAAATTAATTTTAAAATTATTGAAGGTAAATATTAATAAACTAGCTGACCCGTGCGGCGTTGCCCGGGCCCGTGATGAATGACTTCTAAATTAATCTCAAATTTTTGTGATTTATATCTTAAGACTACATTATATCTGAATTTATATTAAATGAAAAAACTATTGAAATGAAAGTGTATGCTACTTGGTATTTTATTTTCTGCGTTAATTTGATTTTTGTCTATGCGCACAGAAAACGAGCGAAACCGAAAAGAAGCACTCAGGTTTTTACTGATTTTTTTTAAATTTTCACACATTTTGCAAAAAATATGGCTACTCATTCAAACGCTTCAAAATTTTTGTAGGTGATGTAAATCTGATATATGGAGATGCTCTAAAAATATTGTATTAAAATACGGATGTTTAGTTACTTTCAGCGTAGAAATAATATGATCTCCGTGAGGTGCGAAGTGACCTGCGTTCGCCGGTGTATTGGAAAGTGTCAAAATTCTTAAATTTTAAAACCGATTGCACCATAGATTAGAAGAAAGTTTCATTTTTAAAAACATATTTTGGTTTGTCGGTACCTGTAGAATTGCACTCTGGAGAAGCGAGAGGCGGAACCGCGACGAAACATACCTTTTTTTACGGATTTCGTCGAAATTTTCAAACACTTTATTTTGTAAAAAAATTTCTACTTGTCTGGCCGTTTCAAAATATTTGTAGGTGATGTAAATCTAGTCTATGGAGATGCTCTTTAATAATTGTGTTAAAATAAGGACGTTTAGTTACATTTAACTTAGAAAAAATATCGTCTCCGTGAGACGCGAAGTGACCTGAGTTCGCCAGTGTATTTGTAAGAGTTAAAATTCATATCTTTTAAAACCCATTACATCATAGATCTCTACACTTCCTCGTACCTCTAAAATTGCGCCCTGGAGACGCTTTGAAATAATCGAGAAAAATGTTTTTCGGAAAAATCACCCTTTTTGGAAATTTATTTTCAAGGGGTTAACTGTTTTTTTTTTTTTTTATTGATTGCAGTATTTGAAACGTAAGAGCGCATCTTTCAGAATATGTCTTCCGTTTTTAACTTTACTATGCGGCTTGGACAATGTAAGTTAATAAATAATGACAAAATACCACCGAAATTTCTTTTTCTCGTTCTACATTTTCATCGGATGCGTAAATATGCCTTCTACCCATGTGTCGCATCTTTTTCGCTGTTGCAAGGATAGAAATGACTTTTTAATGATAGTGAGTTGCTATTTTCAATTAATAACTCAACTAATTATTATAATTTAAAAAATATGAGTCTCAGGTGCATCATGAGGCACTTTGGGCTAGCCTCACAAAAATTTTGAACCTCGTACTTGCCGTAGATTTTGCTAGCCATCGCGAACAGACACACACACACGCGCGCACAAGGAGCGAAACTTTCTTTTATTTGTATAGATTAATATTTATAACTATAAAAAATACATATAAAAAACTTTCAGCAGCTTAAACATTATGGTGTATAAAATACTTTTTTGTTTGATTTTCTTCGAATTTATTGTATTAAAACCAGAGAAAAGTCACAAAAATTGGTAGAACAACTTGCGGTAACCTGACAAGGAGAGGTCCCGAGGTTGGGGACACAGAATCGGGTGACCCTTTCTGCTTTGACAGAGTATAGTCAATAGATAAACACATGACAAGGATAAAGTGCAATATGCAGGGTATAAGCCTTAAAAAGCTTTAAGCCAGATTTTACAATTGACAGAGCGCCTGACTCTAACTTTTCTCTCTCGGAACGTTGTTGGTTCTATACACAAACAAGACTCTTTTTTTCCGCAATCAAGATAATGATTAATTACTTTCGAACCACTATTAAAAAGAACAAATATAATTATTTAAATTTAAGCTAAATATAAATAAAAGCATACATATGTAATTATTTATTTACAGAGAAATTGCTATTTTATGGCAGTTTTATAAATCTAATGAAAAGTAAAAAAAAAAACAAAAAAAAACGTACATAATTTGTATTCCTCAGACGGCAAAAATTTTATTTTATTTACTTTTATTCATAATTTTTTATACAAATAAACCTCTATTCTTCTCAGTGAAATCAATTAAATTGTGCTACATGAAATTAAAATATGATATTTTCATTTCATCTTTTCTAATACCTAATAATTTAAAAGTTTTATTATTATTATTTTTAATTTTGAAAAAATATATTTTTTTTTAAACTCGGGATCTTATGTTTGGAATCAGAATAATTTTTTTCGAAAACAAAAAATCTTTTCATGGGAATTACTATTTATTAATTAGATATATTTGCAGGTGGTTTTTAGTAAAACATGTAAACTGTTGAAAATAAACAAGGAGGGGGGGGGGGGGGTAGAATGTTTGTTCTTGATTGTTTTAAAGATTTAACATCCATCTGCTGCAGACCGAGTGAGTACGCCATTTTTTAAAAAGTTTTGCGGAAATTGCACGTAGTTATCTCTTTAGTATAGTATTGTAATTAAACTGAAAAAAAAAAAAAACATGTCTAGTGAAGAAGTTTCTTAATTTACAAATATTAAAGAATGAATTTCAGAAAACTCAATTCATAGCGAAAAAAGAGTCGTCAGGATTCGTAGTTTATAAGTTGGAGCCATATTTATTCCTACTTCAAGGGATACACTGTTAAAAATAAGTTACTAAGTAAAGTTGTAAAGTTACTAAGAATTTTTTAGGAAACTGGGATACCTAGAACTTTTTATGTAACTGCAACACGGGTTACAGATAAAACTTTAGTAAGATTACTGTAATTTTAGTACTTTCTTTAAGAACTAGCTTTGAAGATTTACATCTTTTTTGTACAGTGTACAGAAAAAATTTTATTAAGCATACAGATTTCTGTAACTTTGCATCAGTAGAATTATATTTTGTTTTTACAGTAAACTAAATGATCAATTATTTTCGATCAAGTGAGATGTTTAACCCTGAGTTCAGGGATATGTGGCCAAAATTGTTTGATAAAAATACCTTTTTATATAATATTTTTATTACAGTAATATTTTTTATTAAGCAACACATAAAATATGGAATAAACAAATTAAATGTGCGCTACAAAAATCAAAACTACTATAATAATCGATCAAGTGCGAGTATTACTTGCGTATAGAGGGTTCCGTACAAAAAAATATATGAAATAGTAACAGTGCATTATATCATTAAAAGTTGTTATCTAGCCTTTAACCCTTTATGTACTGATTTATGAATTCATGAATTTTTTTTCTTCTAAAGCATTTGTCGTGAATTTTTAAAACTGCATTAGAAGATTTACATAATCTTTTAATAAATTTGAAAAGGATTTTAGAAGGATTCAAGGATTTAGAAGGATTAATTAAATTTGAATTTATAGGGATTATGTGCAATATTTATAACCCCACTCAAATCTTTTAATTTAAATATTTTTCTTAGTATTTTGTAGAATTAGGAAATGTACAAATATAATGTTCTTTCAATAGAAATATAGAAATATTTCCGAATTGAAAAATCCCCCCTCCCTCCTCCCTTCAACGGAAAGAAACCTCAAAAGATGAAAAGGCAAAAGAAATCATCCTTTAAAAAAAAAAAAATTGTTTTGTGTAACCAATAATGCTTTTGGAACAAGATAAAGTAATGCATATATAACTCATTCTAAACTGTATTACAACTAATCGATGTATTGAATGAAATTTACTACAAGTTATTTTAATGGTATTTGTAAGTACCGTCAGTAGATAAAGGGTTAAAAGCCGATGATAGCGCATAGAGTACGCCGCACTTGTCCTTATGTATGTGCAAGCCGTCCGTGTCTTTAAGAATTAATATCTTGGCTACATATCTATAATTTTTTTCAAAAATCATTATCAACAATCCTTTTACACTTCTGCGGCGATAGGTACCTCCGAAGCTCCTCAACATCTTTTCTGAACGCACACAAATCGAAATGATTATATCCATAATCGATATATAGTTTCTCCACAAGTTTTAAATTAACTTCTAATACCCATAAATTTTTTCATAATTTTAATCTCAGTACATTCGGGAATAAAGGGGAGGAAGGACACATTTTTTCGTTACATTTTCGGCAGTATATCTGAAAATATATAATTCGTAATATGAAATAAATATATTTTTGAGTTCGGTTTTAGGAAATCTTTCATACGATACCCCATACGATATACAATGAAAAGAAGTTTTTCAAGTAACTTAATAAGCCCCTCTACATTTTTCTTAAATATATTTGTGAATGGTTAATACTCTATAAATATGTGGGACAATAATCTTTATTACTTCAACCAATTTGAACGTTCCACCTAATATAAAAAAGTCCTTCCGGCCAGTGCCGGGAGGAAGAAGTAGCTTTCATATAATTTATTTTTAAAAAGCCAGCTTTTATTATTCAAACACACAAAGCTCAATTTAGTGGAAACCGATTATAGGAGATTCAATACTAATTTTTATTAATACTAAATCATTATGAATGAGAATTTCGCGAAATTACTCAGCTTTATCCAAGCTGTTTTTATTTCAAGTAACTTATATTTGGTTGCTAAATTCAGCGATATCTAGAAGTGCCTGCCATTTTAAGACAACATAGTGGATGAGGCTAATCAGTGAACTTGGTCGAGACCTTAGTAATTCCAGTGCACATGTTCACTCACATCGGAATCGGTTGATATATACGAGTGCTGTCGCAGGCAAAAAATCAGATTTTTCAAAATGTCACCCAAAAAAGAAACCTTTTTCAACTTCTAATTTTTTTTGCACATTACTTTAAATATAATTTTTTTTTATTTACTGGCCGCCATATCGGAACAAGATGGCTGATAAAGCTGGCCAGCGAACTTGGGCAAGACATTGCTATACACTATCCACATGCCTTCTAACATCGAAATAGGTTAATAAATACACGTGTTATCGCGTGATAAATATCAGATCGTTTCGAGATGTCAGCCATGCTAGAAATTCAAAGTGCTATAATTCAACCATTTTTTAAGATATAGACGAAACAAAAACTGCTCTGGAATCTTTGTATCAAGGTCAGACACATAAAAAATATCTTTTTCATTTTTCAATTTTTTGGTACCTCATTTTAAATTTTAATTTTTAAAAAAAATTTTAAATGGCCGCCATTTTGAAACAAGATGGCGGATGAAGCTGGGCAACGAACTCTGTCGAGACATTGGTATGTACTATGTATACATCAAGGTACATCCAAGTCGGTTCATAAATACGCCTGTTATCGCGTGACAAAAATCAGGTCGTTTCAAAATGTCAGCCACGCTAGAAATTCAAAGTGCTATAACTCAGCCATTTTTTAAGATATAAACGAAACAAAAACTGCTGCGAATCTTTGTATCAAGGTCAAACACATAAGAAAATAACATTTTTTAATTTTCAATTTTTTAGTACCACATTTCAAATTTTAAATTAAAAAAAAAACTTAAATGGCCTCCGTTTTGAAACAATATGGCGGATGAAGCTTGCCAACGAACTCGGTCGAGACATTCGTATGTACTATGTACACACGAAATTTTATCCAAATCGGTTCATAAATACGAGAGTTATAGTATGACAAAGATCAGATATATATATATATATATATCAATTTTGAACGGAGGGTGGTTTCGGGGTCTGGGGGTCATAATCGATGAAAATATACCAAAATTTTTTGAAATCGCTTTCCTCCGAACGGCTGCGATAGGTAGCTTTTTATAATGAAAGCTACCTAATAGCTGTGACAGACGGACAGACAGACAGAGGAGTGATCTTGTAATGGTTCCGTTATTACTTTTTAAGTACGGTACCCAAAAAAGGAAAATATAGACGGGTCTTAAGGGGGCAATTATCCCTGACTTACCCTACGTAAATAATATATTTCAATTATAGAAATTCGAAAAAATAATGCCTCATTTTTAAAAATGGCTTTAAAATTTTAATTTTTATGGGTTTAAAAATTTTATTGACTAGCTTTTTTCAATATTAAATTCTAGTCGCTAAACACTAGTATTAATATGCATATTCTTCTCGTATACTTACGAAATTTTTCGTATTAAATTTTTCCTTAGATATTCAAGCATGTCATGTTCCTTTTCTCAAAACAACTTGGTAAGCTATATAGTAAAGGTAACAACACAAATCGTTTATTATTAGAAACTTAATCCGTACGCAAACGCGTCTATTTTTGTAAGGTTGGCATACGCGTAGGATAAATTGCAATTGCACGCCATTTTATCTCCCACTATATTTTTGGCTAAACACGTTTATAAAACAAATCTACTGCTTTATATGCAAAATGCTTCAGTTCTGCTTCTTTTTTAGACAAAAAAATCATGCTTTTCATGTTTATTTTCAGATTTTGCAGCAGTTTCTGTAAAAATCACTTTTTTTTTTCGAATATGTGCAAACGATTTATTTTACACTATAAAACATGAATTATTTCACAAAATGGATATTAATTAGATTTAATACTTTTCCATCAATGTATACAAGTAGCTTTTATGTTACTCTTTCATTAAAATTAATTTAGTGTGTGTTATCCTGTAAGAACTAAACATATCGAAATGAAACGTTCGTACACGAGCGGGATTATTTAATCCCAAGATGCATATTTCATCCTCGTAGTGAACAAAGAAAGGACATTCCTTCACCCACTTCTGCTAGACCTTGACCTTGAAAGGTACAAGGCAGGTCGGATGCGCCCCCAAGAAATTTATCATTTTTTTCCAAGAAAAAATATGATTGGGGTGTGATTTATTCCAGCGCATGTGCTTACGGGTTAAATAAGAATGAAATTGCAGGAAGCAACAAAATAATTTTTGGAACAGACGTTATATATTCCCGCGACCGCCATCTTGGATTTTTTTTGTGGAGGAAAACCCCTTTTCCTCCAAGTAAATGTCGCCAAGCAGATTTATGCGCATGATAGGCTTAACGGAGTTGCCAGAACACGTCACTCGTCGGTGTTGCCTTATCGATAAACGCCAGCAAAACATCGCCGAGAAATCCAAGATGGCGGCCGCGGGAATATATAACATCTTAGCGTAATTTTTTCCCGAAACAACGGCCAAATGGTTTGTTCTAACAATTTCTCTGTTTAGAACATTGTTTTAAATCTTTCAATTATTAGTTGCTTTATTAATGTCTGATAAGGTAGGGATGTTAAAACAGTTCGATCTTTTATTTTTGTATTTAGATATGTAAATAATATTTTTTTCTTGTAGAAGATATAGAAAAATCCACCGCATTTTAAAACTTTTTTTTTTATTTTATTCGTAATGACTAAAATTTTATCGACTGTCAGTTTTAAAAGAGTAAGCCTATAAGACTTTCTAACGGAATGGCAAGTTGAGTCTTCGACGGGACGAAATAAGAAGTTGGTCGCTAGAACACTATAAAATTTCTCATATTTATTTAAAAGCATTAGGTTCTATTTTTTTAAACAATCGGGTAAACTTGATTACGACGTAACAATACACATTTATTGATTATAAAAAAGTAAAATAACAATAAAATTGTATAAAACAACAAAATACATTTCTTTACGAAGCTTAAGCCAATTGTTTTGTTATAACAATTACCTTTTTTTTTTGCAAATTTCTTTGTAACAGTCAATTGTCAGTTGCCCTATCGACATGCGTAGAATAGCATGGTGAAATTAGGTCAGTTAATAGTTTTTGTATTTAGATACATAAATTAACTATTTCCCTTCTAGAACTTCTGATTTTTCTCCTTTATCATTTAATAATTTTAGGCTTAGATGCTGAATATTCTCGCGGCCGCCATCTTGGATGTTTTGAGATTTCTTGACGATGTTTTACATATTATTTTCGTTAAGCCTAACATGCGTATAAATCGCTGCTTGGCCGAATTTATTACTTGGCGGAAAAAGAGTTTTCACGCCAAAAAAAAAAAAAAAAAAAAAAAAATCCAAGATGGCGGCCGCGGGAATATATGGCATCTGCTCCTAGTTCACCTCGTTGTTTTAAGGCTGTTTGCAACTGCTCTGCTTCAACTGCAACCGCAAAACGTTTTGACACATTTACAAATTAATTTTTTAACGGAAAGGTATAAAATTGGAAAGCCTAACCATGGAAGCGATTTGGAATCGAACTGTGTTTTCCATTTTTTTAAATCAATAAATTACCTATTGAGTTATAAGCGATTTTGATCACGTGACACCGCATTTTTCTCTCCTTACTGACTGGATTTTCTTCTTTCGTTCGAAAGTTCAGTTCAAAATGCCAACTTTGACAGTATTTTCTGAAAGATCTGTTGCGTTTACAAGAAAACGGAAAAAATAGTTCGATGACATAGTTTCTGAATAAGAACACCTTCTAGTTTCATGCGTTTCCAGACAAAAATGAATTAAAACTTATGTCAGAAAGTTGACATCTTTGGATTTGAGAACAGCCTTAAAGAGAAGAATGCGACATTTTTGTTAAGCAGATGAAAATTTTGGTATGGAAGTCGCCGTTTATTAATTTAACAATAAGTAAGAGAACATTGGAATACCGCCTAGCGACCAACCTATATATATATATATATTTTTTTTTGTCAAAGATTTCACTTATCATTCCATGACAAAATCTTACAGACTTATTCTTTAAAAATGGACAGTCAGTAAAAATATTAAAGACTTCCACAATAAAATTAGGAACAGATGTCATATATATTAAACAATGGGGACACAACCTGAACCTGCAACGATAAAATTATTTCACAATGAAAGACCAATTGTTTTTCTGTTGCAATTTCTCTTTATAGCAAATTCCTTTATAGCACCCATTTGTAAATTGCTTTTTTGAATTGCGATAAGTAGCATGAGGAAATTGGATCAGTTGGCTGTTTGATTTTTAATTTAGATCTACGCATAACATATTTTCCTTGGCGATAATTGAAAAAAGCAGAATGAATTTTAAAACTTTATTTTAGAATTTTATTCCCAGAGTTTTGAAATTTATCAACTGTCCATTTAAAAATTCTAAGCCTATAAGCCTTTCTTAAGCATGGCATGTGAAATCTTCAACGGTGAAGAAATACGTTTGACTCGGGATGCTTAATCTAATTTAATCCTATTTATTATAAACTTTAAAAATGAAGATTTGCCTGCCAATATCTTCATCGTTTTTTTTTCAAACATGGGATATTTCTTGAAACTCGCGGTGCGAACTATATGATTCCGTAACAATGTGTAATTATTTATTACAATAATGTTAAATAACAATGAAATTAATTAAATCAGTAGAATTTTTTTTCTCGAAACAATGACAAATTGTTATGTTACATACATGTTTAGGAAAGTGCTTTATAGCGTTCAAATGTCAGTTGCTTTATCGAAGCACAGTAAATAGCACAAGTAAATCTAGTAGTTGGCCATTTTTTATTTGAATTTTAACTATATTTTTCTCCAAGTAGAAGTTCTAAAAAATGTTCCTTGTATAATGTGGTTGTTCATTATGTAGGCATCAGCAGTGCAACATGCATACAATACATGTGGTCCCTCGTACATGGAATGTTATTGTGCCGTGAGCGGATGCTTAAGGGCCTTCTGGGGAGAACACGTTGTCGGTTTGGTATATCCTGTTTAAACACAATGGATGGAATTAATATCTGTTGGCGATTACACTTGTAAATAGAGTACTGTAAGTTTCACATTTTAATATAGTAATAGTACATTGTAATTGTATCTTGTAATTGTATATTTCTATTTCTATATTGTAAATGTATGTTGTATATTAAGATTGTTCATTATATAGGTATGACCAGTGCAACATCCATGGTGGTCACCATACGTGGTATCTTGTCAAGTGAAAGGATGCTTGAAGACTTTCTGTGGAGAGTCCGTGGTGGGCTTGGTATAACCCGTTTAAATAAAGTGGATGGAATGAATATCTGTTGTCGATTACACTAAAATAACACTTAGTTAAAGATGTGCAGGTATAAGATTTTATTAAAGAAATAGTATACTGTAATTGTGTATTTCTAATTCTATATTGTAATTATATGATGTATAATGTGATAGTTCGTTGTATATGTATGACAAGCGAAGTCTTCGATGGAGAAATTGGAGGTTGGCCCGCTGAGTTATGACGAATATTGCACTTTACATATAAACATATTCGTCAACATAGTCTATCAGCCAATCACAACATGCAATCCTTGTAACATAAATAACTTCCTTATCAGCAAACATAATTCTGATGATTATTGTCCTCTCCTTCTTAACCTTTTGGTCTATGGCAAAGGTTTCACTACAGTGTGACCATAAGAAAAAAGTGATTATAAATTAAAAAAATATTTTAAAATATTAAATAAACTAGTGAAATGCAACATGAATAATTTAAAATAATTTCTCGTTGTCAATATGATGTTGACTTTCAATTGGGACAATATTTGTTTGCTTCTAAGTAACATGACCGGTTTTGTAAGCACGTCACGACAAATCCATGCAATGGAGGGGGTCCCCGGTGCATGGAATCTTGTCGTGCCGTGTAAGGATGCATGAGGGCGTTTAGGGGGGAGCCTGTAATTGGTTTGATATGCCATGTTTAAACGCAGCGGATGGAATTAGTACCTGTTGACGACTACATTTGTAAATAAATTATTGTAAGTTTAAGAGAAATCGTATATTGTAATTATATATTATTATGTTGTTTATTTATTTTTATATTGTAATTGTATTTTGTATAATGTAATTGTTCATTGTATATGCATGACAAGTGAAGTCTTCGACGGCGAAATTGGAGGTTGGCCCGCTGAGTTATGACGAATATTGTACTTTGCATATAAATATATTCGCCAACATAGTATATCAGCCAATCACAACGTGTAATCCTTGTAACATAAATAACTTCCTTTCAACAAACTTAATTCTGATGATTATTGTCCTGTCCTTCTTAACTTTTTTGTCTATGGCAAAGGTTTCACTACAGTGTGGCCATAAGAAAAAAGTGATTATAAATTAAGAAATATATTCTAAAATATTAAATAAACTAGTGAAATGCAACATGAATAATTTAAAATAATTTCTCGTAGTCAATATGATGTTGACTTTCAATTGGGACAATATTTGTTGGCTTCTAAGTAACATGACCGGTTTTGTAAGCACGTCACGACAAATCCATGCAATGGAGGGGGTCCCCGGTGCATGGAATCTTGTCGTGCCGTGTAAGGATGCATGAGGGCGTTTAGGGGGGAGCCTGTAATTGGTTTGATATGCCATGTTTAAACGCAGAGGATGGAATTAGTACCTGTTGACGACTACATTTGTAAATAAATTATTTTAAGTTTCAGAGAAATCGTATATTGTAATTGTATATTATTATGTTGTTTATTTATTTTTATATTGTAATTGAATTTTGTATAATGTAATTGTTCATTGTATATGTATGACAAGTGAAGTCTTCGACGGCGAAATTGGAGGTTGGCCCGCTGAGTTATGACGAATATTGTACTTTGCATATAAACATATTCGCCAACATAGCATATCAGCCAATCACAACATGTAATCCTTGTAACATAAATAACTTCCTCATCAGCAAACTTAATTCTGATGATTATTGTCCTGTCCTTCTTAACCTTTTGGTCTATGGCAAAGGTTTCACTACAGTGTGGCCATAAGAAAAAAGTGATTATAAATTAAAAAATATATTCTAAAATATTAAATAAATTAGTGAAATGCAACATGAATAATTTAAAATAATTTCTCGTTGTCAGTATGATGTTGACTTTCAATTGGGACAATATTTGTTTGCTTCTAAGTAACATGACCGGTTTTGTAAGCACGTCACGACAAATCCATGCAATGGAGGGGGTCCCCGGTGCAAGGAATCTTGTCGTGCCGTGTAAGGATGCATGAGGGCGTTTAGGGGGGAGCCTGTAATTGGTTTGATATGCCATGTTTAAACGCAGCGGATGGAATTAGTACCTGTTGACGACTACATTTGTAAATAAATTATTTTAAGTTTCAGAGAAATCGTATATTGTAATTGTATATTATTATGTTGTTTATTTATTTTTATATTGTAATTGTATTTTGTATAATGTAATTGTTCATTGTATATGTATGACAAGTGAAGTCTTCGACGGCGAAATTGGAGGTTGGCCCGCTGAGTTATGACGAATATTGTACTTTGCATATAAACATATTCGCCAACATAGTATATCAGCCAATCACAACATGTAATCCTTGTAACATAAATAACTTCCTCATCAGCAAACTTAATTCTGATGATTATTGTCCTGTCCTTCTTAACCTTTTGGTCTATGGCAAAGGTTTCACTACAGTGTGGCCATAAGAAAAAGGTGATTATAAATTAAAAAATATATTCTAAAATATTAAATAAACTAGTGAAATGCAACATGAATAATTTAAAATAATTTCTCGTTGTCAATATGATGTTGACTTTCTATTGGGACAATATTTGTTTGCTTCTAAGTAACATGACCGGATTTGTAAGCACGTCACGACAAATCCATGCAATGGAGGGGGTCCCCGGTGCATGGAATCTTGTCGTGCCGTGTAAGGATGCATGAGGGCGTTTAGGGGGGAGCCTGTAATTGGTTTGATATGCCATGTTTAAACGCAGCGGATGGAATTAGTACCTGTTGACGACTACATTTGTAAATAAATTATTGTAAGTTTCAGAGAAATCGTATATTGTAATTGTATATTATTATGTTGTTTATTTATTTTTATATTGTAATTGTATTTTGTATAATGTAATTGTTCATTGTATATGTATGACAAGTGAAGTCTTCGACGGCGAAATTGGAGGTTGGCCCGCTGAGTTATGACGAATATTGTACTTTGCATATAAACATATTCGCCAACATAGTATATCAGCCAATCACAACATGTAATCCTTGTAACATAAATAACTTCCTCATCAGCAAACTTAATTCTGATGATTATTGTCCTGTCCTTCTTAACCTTTTGGTCTATGGCAAAGGTTTCACTACAGTGTGGCCATAAGAAATAGGTGATTATAAATTAAAAAATATATTCTAAAATATTAAATAAACTAGTGAAATGCAACATGAATAATTTAAAATAATTTCTCGTTGTCAATATGATGTTGACTTTCTATTGGGACAATATTTGTTTGCTTCTAAGTAACATGACCGGATTTGTAAGCACGTCACGACAAATCCATGCAATGGAGGGGGTCCCCGGTGCATGGAATCTTGTCGTGCCGTGTAAGGATGCATGAGGGCGTTTAGGGGGGAGCCTGTAATTGGTTTGATATGCCATGTTTAAACGCAGCGGATGGAATTAGTACCTGTTGACGACTACATTTGTAAATAAATTATTGTAAGTTTCAGAGAAATCGTATATTGTAATTGTATATTATTATGTTGTTTATTTATTTTTATATTGTAATTGTATTTTGTATAATGTAATTGTTCATTGTATATGTATGACAAGTGAAGTCTTCGACGGCGAAATTGGAGGTTGGCCCGCTGAGTTATGACGAATATTGTACTTTGCATATAAACATATTCGCCAACATAGTATATCAGCCAATCACAACATGTAATCCTTGCAACATAAATAACTTCCTCATCAGCAAACTTAATTCTGATGATTATTGTCCTGTCCTTCTTAACCTTTTGGTCTATGGCAAAGGTTTCACTACAGTGTGGCCATAAGAAAAAAGTGATTATAAATTAAAAAATATATTCTAAAATATTAAATAAACTAGTGAAATGCAACATGAATAATTTAAAATAATTTCTCGTTGTCAATATGATGTTGACTTTCTATTGGGACAATATTTGTTTGCTTCTAAGTAACATGACCGGATTTGTAAGCACGTCACGACAAATCCATGCAATGGAGGGGGTCCCCGGTGCATGGAATCTTGTCGTGCCGTGTAAGGATGCATGAGGGCGTTTAGGGGGGAGCCTGTAATTGGTTTGATATGCCATGTTTAAACGCAGCGGATGGAATTAGTACCTGTTGACGACTACATTTGTAAATAAATTATTGTAAGTTTCAGAGAAATCGTATATTGTAATTGTATATTATTATGTTGTTTATTTATTTTTATATTGTAATTGTATTTTGTATAATGTAATTGTTCATTGTATATGTATGACAAGTGAAGTCTTCGACGGCGAAATTGGAGGTTGGCCCGCTGAGTTATGACGAATATTGTACTTTGCATATAAACATATTCGCCAACATAGTATATCAGCCAATCACAACATGTAATCCTTGTAACATAAATAACTTCCTCATCAGCAAACTTAATTCTGATGATTATTGTCCTGTCCTTCTTAACATTTTGGTCTATGGCAAAGGTTTCACTACAGTGTGGCCATAAGAAAAAAGTGATTATAAATTAAAAAATATATTCTAAAATATTAAATAAACTAGTGAAATGCAACATGAATAATTTAAAATAATTTCTCGTTGTCAATATGATGTTGACTTTCTATTGGGACAATATTTGTTTGCTTCTAAGTAACATGACCGGATTTGTAAGCACGTCACGACAAATCCATGCAATGGAGGGGGTCCCCGGTGCATGGAATCTTGTCGTGCCGTGTAAGGATGCATGAGGGCGTTTAGGGGGGAGCCTGTAATTGGTTTGATATGCCATGTTTAAACGCAGCGGATGGAATTAGTACCTGTTGACGACTACATTTGTAAATAAAGTATTGTAAGTTTCAGAGAAATCGTATATTGTAATTGTATATTATTATGTTGTTTATTTATTTTTATATTGTAATTGTATTTTGTATAATGTAATTGTTCATTGTATATGTATGACAAGTGAAGTCTTCGACGGCGAAATTGGAGGTTGGCCCGCTGAGTTATGACGAATATTGTACTTTGCATATAAACATATTCGCCAACATAGTATATCAGCCAATCACAACATGTAATCCTTGTAACATAAATAACTTCCTCATCAGCAAACTTAATTCTGATGATTATTGTCCTGTCCTTCTTAACCTTTTGGTCTATGGCAAAGGTTTCTCTACAGTGTGGCCATAAGAAAAAGGTGATTATAAATTAAAAAATATATTCTAAAATATTAAATAAACTAGTGAAATGCAACATGAATAATTTAAAATAATTTCTCGTTGTCAATATGATGTTGACTTTCAATTGGGACAATATTTGTTTGCTTCTAAGTAACATGACCGGTTTTGTAAGCACGTTACGACAAATCCATGCAATGGAGGGGGTCCCCGGTGCATGGAATCTTGTCGTGCCGTGTAAGGATGCATGAGGGCGTTTAGGGGGGAGCCTGTAATTGGTTTGATAGGCCATGTTTAAACGCAGCGGATGGAATTAGTACCTGTTGACGACTACATTTGTAAATAAATTATTCTAAGTTTCAGAGAAATCGTATATTGTAATTGTATATTATTATGTTGTTTATTTATTTTTATATTGTAATTGTATTTTGTATAATGTAATTGTTCATTGTATATGTATGACAAGTGAAGTCTTCGACGGCGAAATTGGAGGTTGGCCCGCTGAGTTATGACGAATATTGTACTTTGCATATAAACATATTCGCCAACATAGTATATCAGCCAATCACAACATGTAATCCTTGTAACATAAATAACTTCCTCATCAGCAAACTTAATTCTGATTATTATTGTCCTGTCCTTCTTAACCTTTTGGTCTATGGCAAAGGTTTCACTACAGTGTGGCCATAAGAAAAAGGTGATTATAAATTAAAAAATATATTCTAAAATATTAAATAAACTAGTGAAATGCAACATGAATAATTTAAAATAATTTCTCGTAGGCAATATGATGTTGACTTTCAATTGGGACAATATTTGTTGGCTTCTAAGTAACATGACCGGTTTTGTAAGCACGTCACGACAAATCCATGCAATGGAGGGGGTCCCCGGTGCATGGAATCTTGTCGTGCCGTGTAAGGATGCATGAGGGCGTTTAGGGGGGAGCCTGTAATTGGTTTGATATGCCATGTTTAAACGCAGCGGATGGAATTAGTACCTGTTGACGACTACATTTGTAAATAAATTATTGTAAGTTTCAGAGAAATCGTATATTGTAATTGTATATTATTATGTTGTTTATTTATTTTTATATTGTAATTGTATTTTGTATAATGTAATTGTTCATTGTATATGTATGACAAGTGAAGTCTTCGACGGCGAAATTGGAGGTTGGCCCGCTGAGTTATGACGAATATTGTACTTTGCATATAAACATATTCGCCAACATAGTATATCAGCCAATCACAACATGTAATCCTTGTAACATAAATAACTTCCTCATCAGCAAACTTAATTCTGATGATTATTGTCCTGTCCTTCTTAACCTTTTGGTCTATGGCAAAGGTTTCACTACAGTGTGGCCATAAGAAAAAAGTGATTATAAATTAAAAAATATATTCTAAAATATTAAATAAACTAGTGAAATGCAACATGAATAATTTAAAATAATTTCTCGTTGTCAATATGATGTTGACTTTCTATTGGGACAATATTTGTTGGCTTCTAAGTAACATGACCGGTTTTGTAAGCACGTCACGACAAATCCATGCAATGGAGGGGGTCCCCGGTGCATGGAATCTTGTCGTGCCGTGTAAGGATGCATGAGGGCGTTTAGGGGGGAGCCTGTAATTGGTTTGATATGCCATGTTTAAACGCAGCGGATGGAATTAGTACCTGTTGACGACTACATTTGTAAATAAATTATTGTAAGTTTCAAAGAAATCGTATATTGTAATTGTATATTATTATGTTGTTTATTTATTTTTATATTGTAATTGTATTTTGTATAATGTAATTGTTCATTGTATATGTATGACAAGTGAAGTCTTCGACGGCGAAATTGGAGGTTGGCCCGCTGAGTTATGACGAATATTGTACTTTGCATATAAACATATTCGCCAACATAGTATATCAGCCAATCACAACATGTAATCCTTGTAACATAAATAACTTCCTCATCAGCAAACTTAATTCTGATGATTATTGTCCTGTCCTTCTTAAACTTTTGGTCTATGGCAAAGGTTTCTCTACAGTGTGGCCATAAGAAAAAGGTGATTATAAATTAAAAAATATATTCTAAAATATTAAATAAACTAGTGAAATGCAACATGAATAATTTAAAATAATTTCTCGTTGTCAATATGATGTTGACTTTCAATTGGGACAATATTTGTTTGCTTCTAAGTAACATGACCGGTTTTGTAAGCACGTCACGACAAATCCATGCAATGGAGGGGGTCCCCGGTGCATGGAATCTTGTCGTGCCGTGTAAGGATGCATGAGGGCGTTTAGGGGGGAGCCTGTAATTGGTTTGATAGGCCATGTTTAAACGCAGCGGATGGAATTAGTACCTGTTGACGACTACATTTGTAAATAAATTATTCTAAGTTTCAGAGAAATCGTATATTGTAATTGTATATTATTATGTTGTTTATTTATTTTTATATTGTAATTGTATTTTGTATAATGTAATTGTTCATTGTATATGTATGACAAGTGAAGTCTTCGACGGCGAAATTGGAGGTTGGCCCGCTGAGTTATGACGAATATTGTACTTTGCATATAAACATATTCGCCAACATAGTATATCAGCCAATCACAACATGTAATCCTTGTAACATAAATAACTTCCTCATCAGCAAACTTAATTCTGATGATTATTGTCCTGTCCTTCTTAACCTTTTGGTCTATGGCAAAGGTTTCACTACAGTGTGGCCATAAGAAAAAGGTGATTATAAATTAAAAAATATATTCTAAAATATTAAATAAACTAGTGAAATGCAACATGAATAATTTAAAATAATTTCTCGTAGTCAATATGATGTTGACTTTCAATTGGGACAATATTTGTTGGCTTCTAAGTAACATGACCGGTTTTGTAAGCACGTCACGACAAATCCATGCAATGGAGGGGGTCCCCGGTGCATGGAATCTTGTCGTGCCGTGTAAGGATGCATGAGGGCGTTTAGGGGGGGAGCCTGTAATTGGTTTGATAGGCCATGTTTAAACGCAGCGGATGGAATTAGTACCTGTTGACGTCTACATTTGTAAATAAATTATTCTAAGTTTCAGAGAAATCGTATATTGTAATTGTATATTATTATGTTGTTTATTTATTTTTATATTGTAATTGTATTTTGTATAATGTAATTGTTCATTGTATATGTATGACAAGTGAAGTCTTCGACGGCGATATTGGAGGTTGGCCCGCTGAGTTATGACGAATATTGTACTTTGCATATAAACATATTCGCCAACATAGTATATCAGCCAATCACAACATGTAATCCTTGTAACATAAATAACTTCTTCATCAGCAAACTTAATTCTGATGATTATTGTCCTGTCCTTCTTAACCTTTTGGTCTATGGCAAAGGTTTCACTACAGTGTGGCCATAAGAAAAAGGTGATTATAAATTAAAAAATATATTCTAAAATATTAAATAAACTAGTGAAATGCAACATGAATAATTTAAAATAATTTCTCGTAGTCAATATGATGTTGACTTTCAATTGGGACAATATTTGTTGGCTTCTAAGTAACATGACCGGTTTTGTAAGCACGTCACGACAAATCCATGCAATGGAGGGGGTCCCCGGTGCATGGAATCTTGTCGTGCCGTGTAAGGATGCATGAGGGCGTTTAGGGGGGAGCCTGTAATTGGTTTGATATGCCATGTTTAAACGCAGCGGATGGAATTAGTACCTGTTGACGACTACATTTGTAAATAAATTATTGTAAGTTTCAGAGAAATCGTATATTGTAATTGTATATTATTATGTTGTTTATTTATTTTTATATTGTAATTGTATTTTGTATAATGTAATTGTTCATTGTATATATATGACAAGTGAAGTCTTCGACGGCGAAATTGGAGGTTGGCCCGCTGAGTTATGACGAATATTGTACTTTGCATATAAACATATTCGCCAACATAGTATATCAGCCAATCAGAACATGTAATCCTTGTAACATAAATAACTTCCTCATCAGCAAACTTAATTCTGATGATTATTGTCCTGTCCTTCTTAACCTTTTGGTCTATGGCAAAGGTTTCACTACAGTGTGGCCATAAGAAAAAAGTGATTATAAATTAAAAAATATATTCTAAAATATTAAATAAACTAGTGAAATGCAACATGAATAATTTAAAATAATTTCTCGTTGTCAATATGATGTTGACTTTCTATTGGGACAATATTTGTTTGCTTCTAAGTAACATGACCGGATTTGTAAGCACGTCACGACAAATCCATGCAATGGAGGGGGTCCCCGGTGCATGGAATCTTGTCGTGCCGTGTAAGGATGCATGAGGGCGTTTAGGGGGGAGCCTGTAATTGGTTTGATATGCCATGTTTAAACGCAGCGGATGGAATTAGTACCTGTTGACGACTACATTTGTAAAGAAATTATTGTAAGTTTCAGAGAAATCCTATATTGTAATTGTATATTATTATGTTGTTTATTTATTTTTATATTGTAATTGTATTTTGTATAATGTAATTGTTCATTGTATATGTACGACAAGTGGAGTCTTCGACGGCGAAATTGGAGGTTGGCCCGCTGAGTTATGACGAATATTGTACTTTGCATATAAACATATTCGCCAACATAGTATATCAGCCAATCACAACATGTAATCCTTGTAACATAAATAACTTCCTCATCAGCAAACTTAATTCTGATGATTATTGTCCTGTCCTTCTTAACCTTTTGGTCTATGGCAAAGGTTTCACTACAGTGTGGCCATAAGAAAAATGTGATTATAAATTAAAAAATATATTCTAAAATATTAAATAAACTAGTGAAATGCAACATGAATAATTTAAAATAATTTCTCGTAGTCAATATGATGTTGACTTTCAATTGGGACAATATTTGTTTGCTTCTAAGTAACATGACCGGTTTTGTAAGCACGTCACGACAAATCCATGCAATGGAGGGGGTCCCCGGTGCATGGAATCTTGTCGTGCCGTGTAAGGATGCATGAGGGCGTTTAGGGGGGAGCCTGTAATTGGTTTGATAGGCCATGTTTAAACGCAGCGGATGGAATTAGTACCTGTTGACGACTACATTTGTAAATAAATTATTCTAAGTTTCAGAGAAATCGTATATTGTAATTGTATATTATTATGTTGTTTATTTATTTTTATATTGTAATTGTATTTTGTATAATGTAATTGTTCATTGTATATGTATGACAAGTGAAGTCTTCGACGGCGAAATTGGAGGTTGGCCCGCTGAGTTATGACGAATATTGTACTTTGCATATAAACATATTCGCCAACATAGTATATCAGCCAATCACAACATGTAATCCTTGTAACATAAATAACTTCCTCATCAGCAAACTTAATTCTGATGATTATTGTCCTGTCCTTCTTAACCTTTTGGTCTATGGCAAAGGTTTCACTACAGTGTGGCCATAAGAAAAAGGTGATTATAAATTAAAAAATATATTCTAAAATATTAAATAAACTAGTGAAATGCAACATGAATAATTTAAAATAATTTCTCGTAGTCAATATGATGTTGACTTTCTATTGGGACAATATTTGTTTGCTTCTAAGTAACATGACCGGTTTTGTAAGCACGTCACGACAAATCCATGCAATGGAGGGGGTCCCCGGTGCATGGAATCTTGTCGTGCCGTGTAAGGATGCATGAGGGCGTTTAGGGGGGAGCCTGTAATTGGTTTGATAGGTCATGTTTAAACGCAGCGGATGGAATTAGTACCTGTTGACGACTACATTTGTAAATAAATTATTCTAAGTTTCAGAGAAATCGTATATTGTAATTGTATATTATTATGTTGTTTATTTATTTTTATATTGTAATTGTATTTTGTATAATGTAATTGTTCATTGTATATGTATGACAAGTGAAGTCTTCGACGGCGAAATTGGAGGTTGGCCCGCTGAGTTATGACGAATATTGTACTTTGCATATAAACATATTCGCCAACATAGTATATCAGCCAATCACAAATTGTAATCCTTGTAACATAAATAACTTCCTCATCAGCAAACTTAATTCTGATGATTATTGTCCTGTCCTTCTTAACCTTTTGGTCTATGGCAAAGGTTTCACTACAGTGTTTCCATAAGAAAAAGGTGATTATAAATTAAAAAATATATTCTAAAATATTAAATAAACTAGTGAAATGCAACATGAATAATTTAAAATAATTTCTCGTAGTCAATATGATGTTGACTTTCTATTGGGACAATATTTGTTTGCTTCTAAGTAACATGACCGGTTTTGTAAGCACGTCACGACAAATCCATGCAATGGAGGGGGTCCCCGGTGCATGGAATCTTGTCGTGCCGTGTAAGGATGCATGAGGGCGTTTAGGGGGGAGCCTGTAATTGGTTTGATAGGCCATGTTTAAACGCAGCGGATGGAATTAGTACCTGTTGACGACTACATTTGTAAATAAATTATTGTAAGTTTCAGAGAAATCGTATATTGTAATTGTATATTATTATGTTGTTTATTTATTTTTATATTGTAATTGTATTTTGTATAATGTAATTGTTCATTGTATATGTATGACAAGTGAAGTCTTCGACGGCGAAATTGGAGGTTGGCCCGCTGAGTTATGACGAATATTGTACTTTGCATATAAACATATTCGCCAACATAGTATATCAGCCAATCACAACATGTAATCCTTGTAACATAAATAACTTCCTCATCAGCAAACTTAATTCTGATGATTATTGTCCTGTCCTTCTTAACCTTTTGGTCTATGGCAAAGGTTTCACTACAGTGTGGCCATAAGAAAAAAGTGATTATAAATTAAAAAATATATTCTAAAATATTAAATAAACTAGTGAAATGCAACATGAATAATTTAAAATAATTTCTCGTTGTCAATATGATGTTGACTTTCTATTGGGACAATATTTGTTTGCTTCTAAGTAACATGACCGGATTTGTAAGCACGTCACGACAAATCCATGCAATGGAGGGGGTCCCCGGTGCATGGAATCTTGTCGTGCCGTGTAAGGATGCATGAGGGCGTTTAGGGGGGAGCCTGTAATTGGTTTGATATGCCATGTTTAAACGCAGCGGATGGAATTAGTACCTGTTGACGACTACATTTGTAAATAAATTATTGTAAGTTTCAGAGAAATCGTATATTGTAATTGTATATTATTATGTTGTTTATTTATTTTTATATTGTAATTGTATTTTGTATAATGTAATTGTTCATTGTATATGTACGACAAGTGGAGTCTTCGACGGCGAAATTGGAGGTTGGCCCGCTGAGTTATGACGAATATTGTACTTTGCATATAAACATATTCGCCAACATAGTATATCAGCCAATCACAACATGTAATCCTTGTAACATAAATAACTTCCTCATCAGCAAACTTAATTCTGATGATTATTGTCCTGTCCTTCTTAACCTTTTGGTCTATGGCAAAGGTTTCACTACAGTGTGGCCATAAGAAAAAGGTGATTATAAATTAAAAAATATATTCTAAAATATTAAATAAACTAGTGAAATGCAACATGAATAATTTAAAATAATTTCTCGTAGTCAATATGATGTTGACTTTCAATTGGGACAATATTTGTTTGCTTCTAAGTAACATGACCGGATTTGTAAGCACGTCACGACAAATCCATGCAATGGAGGGGGTCCCCGGTGCATGGAATCTTGTCGTGCCGTGTAAGGATGCATGAGGGCGTTTAGGGGGGAGCCTGTAATTGGTTTGATAGGCCATGTTTAAACGCAGCGGATGGAATTAGTACCTGTTGACGACTACATTTGTAAATAAATTATTCTAAGTTTCAGAGAAATCGTATATTGTAATTGTATATTATTATGTTGTTTATTTATTTTTATATTGTAATTGTATTTTGTATAATGTAATTGTTCATTGTATATGTATGACAAGTGAAGTCTTCGACGGCGAAATTGGAGGTTGGCCCGCTGAGTTATGACGAATATTGTACTTTGCATATAAACATATTCGCCAACATAGTATATCAGCCAATCACAACATGTAATCCTTGTAACATAAATAACTTCCTCATCAGCAAACTTAATTCTGATGATTATTGTCCTGTCCTTCTTAACCTTTTGGTCTATGGCAAAGAATTCACTACAGTGTGGCCATAAGAAAAAGGTGATTATAAATTAAAAAATATATTCTAAAATATTAAATAAACTAGTGAAATGCAACATGAATAATTTAAAATAATTTCTCGTAGTCAATATGATGTTGACTTTCTATTGGGACAATATTTGTTTGCTTCTAAGTAACATGACCGGTTTTGTAAGCACGTCACGACAAATCCATGCAATGGAGGGGGTCCCCGGTGCATGGAAACTTGTCGTGCCGTGTAAGGATGCATGAGGGCGTTTAGGGGGGAGCCTGTAATTGGTTTGATAGGCCATGTTTAAACGCAGCGGATGGAATTAGTACCTGTTGACGACTACATTTGTAAATAAATTATTCTAAGTTTCAGAGAAATCGTATATTGTAATTGTATATTATTATGTTGTTTATTTATTTTTATATTGTAATTGTATTTTGTATAATGTAATTGTTCATTGTATATGTATGACAAGTGAAGTCTTCGACGGCGAAATTGGAGGTTGGCCCGCTGAGTTATGACGAATATTGTACTTTGCATATAAACATATTCGCCAACATAGTATATCAGCCAATCACAAATTGTAATCCTTGTAACATAAATAACTTCCTCATCAGCAAACTTAATTCTGATGATTATTGTCCTGTCCTTCTTAACCTTTTGGTCTATGGCAAAGGTTTCACTACAGTGTTTCCATAAGAAAAAGGTGATTATAAATTAAAAAATATATTCTAAAATATTAAATAAACTAGTGAAATGCAACATGAATAATTTAAAATAATTTCTCGTAGTCAATATGATGTTGACTTTCTATTGGGACAATATTTGTTTGCTTCTAAGTAACATGACCGGTTTTGTAAGCACGTCACGACAAATCCATGCAATGGAGGGGGTCCCCGGTGCATGGAATCTTGTCGTGCCGTGTAAGGATGCATGAGGGGGTTTAGGGGGGAGCCTGTAATTGGTTTGATAGGCCATGTTTAAACGCAGCGGATGGAATTAGTACCTGTTGACGACTACATTTGTAAATAAATTATTCTAAGTTTCAGAGAAATCGTATATTGTAATTGTATATTATTATGTTGTTTATTTATTTTTATATTGTAATTGTATTTTGTATAATGTAATTGTTCATTGTATATGTATGACAAGTGAAGTCTTCGACGGCGAAATTGGAGGTTGGCCCGCTGAGTTATGACGAATATTGTACTTTGCATATAAACATATTCGCCAACATAGTATATCAGCCAATCACAACATGTAATCCTTGTAACATAAATAACTTCCTCATCAGCAAACTTAATTCTGATGATTATTGTCCTGTCCTTCTTAAACTTTTGGTCTATGGCAAAGGTTTCATTACAGTGTGGCCATAAGAAAAAGGTGATTATAAATTAAAAAATATATTCTAAAATATTAAATAAACTAGTGAAATGCAACATGAATAATTTAAAATAATTTCTCGTAGTCAATATGATGTTGACTTTCAATTGGGACAATATTTGTTTGCTTCTAAGTAACATGACCGGATTTGTAAGCACGTCACGACAAATCCATGCAATGGAGGGGGTCCCCGGTGCATGGAATCTTGTCGTGCCGTGTAAGGATGCATGAGGGCGTTTAGGGGGGAGCCTGTAATTGGTTTGATATGCCATGTTTAAACGCAGCGGATGGAATTAGTACCTGTTGACGACTACATTTGTAAATAAATTATTGTAAGTTTCAGAGAAATCGTATATTGTAATTGTATATTATTATGTTGTTTATTTATTTTTATATTGTAATTGTATTTTGTATAATGTAATTGTTCATTGTATATGTACGACAAGTGGAGTCTTCGACGGCGAAATTGGAGGTTGGCCCGCTGAGTTATGACGAATATTGTACTTTGCATATAAACATATTCGCCAACATAGTATATCAGCCAATCACAACATGTAATCCTTGTAACATAAATAACTTCCTCATCAGCAAACTTAATTCTGATGATTATTGTCCTGTCCTTCTTAACCTTTTGGTCTATGGCAAAGGTTTCACTACAGTGTTTCCATAAGAAAAAGGTGATTATAAATTAAAAAATATATTCTAAAATATTAAATAAACTAGTGAAATGCAACATGAATAATTTAAAATAATTTCTCGTAGTCAATATGATGTTGACTTTCTATTGGGACAATATTTGTTTGCTTCTAAGTAACATGACCGGTTTTGTAAGCACGTCACGACAAATCCATGCAATGGAGGGGGTCCCCGGTGCATGGAATCTTGTCGTGCCGTGTAAGGATGCATGAGGGGGTTTAGGGGGGAGCCTGTAATTGGTTTGATAGGCCATGTTTAAACGCAGCGGATGGAATTAGTACCTGTTGACGACTACATTTGTAAATAAATTATTCTAAGTTTCAGAGAAATCGTATATTGTAATTGTATATTATTATGTTGTTTATTTATTTTTTTATTGTAATTGTATTTTGTATAATGTAATTGTTCATTGTATATGTATGACAAGTGAAGTCTTCGACGGCGAAATTGGAGGTTGGCCCGCTGAGTTATGACGAATATTGTACTTTGCATATAAACATATTCGCCAACATAGTATATCAGCCAATCACAACATGTAATCCTTGTAACATAAATAACTTCCTCATCAGCAAACTTAATTCTGATGATTATTGTCCTGTCCTTCTTAACCTTTTGGTCTATGGCAAAGGTTTCATTACAGTGTGGCCATAAGAAAAAGGTGATTATAAATTAAAAAATATATTCTAAAATATTAAATAAACTAGTGAAATGCAACATGAATAATTTAAAATAATTTCTCGTAGTCAATATGATGTTGACTTTCAATTGGGACAATATTTGTTTGCTTCTAAGTAACATGACCGGATTTGTAAGCACGTCACGACAAATCCATGCAATGGAGGGGGTCCCCGGTGCATGGAATCTTGTCGTGCCGTGTAAGGATGCATGAGGGCGTTTAGGGGGGAGCCTGTAATTGGTTTGATATGCCATGTTTAAACGCAGCGGATGGAATTAGTACCTGTTGACGACTACATTTGTAAATAAATTATTGTAAGTTTCAGAGAAATCGTATATTGTAATTGTATATTATTATGTTGTTTATTTATTTTTATATTGTAATTGTATTTTGTATAATGTAATTGTTCATTGTATATGTACGACAAGTGGAGTCTTCGACGGCGAAATTGGAGGTTGGCCCGCTGAGTTATGACGAATATTGTACTTTGCATATAAACATATTCGCCAACATAGTATATCAGCCAATCACAACATGTAATCCTTGTAACATAAATAACTTCCTCATCAGCAAACTTAATTCTGATGATTATTGTCCTGTCCTTCTTAACCTTTTGGTCTATGGCAAAGGTTTCACTACAGTGTGGCCATAAGAAAAAGGTGATTATAAATTAAAAAATATATTCTAAAATATTAAATAAACTAGTGAAATGCAACATGAATAATTTAAAATAATTTCTCGTAGTCAATATGATGTTGACTTTCAATTGGGACAATATTTGTTTGCTTCTAAGTAACATGACCGGTTTTGTAAGCACGTCACGACAAATCCATGCAATGGAGGGTGTCCCCGGTGCATGGAATCTTGTCGTGCCGTGTAAGGATGCATGAGGGCGTTTAGGGGGGAGCCTGTAATTGGTTTGATAGGCCATGTTTAAACGCAGCGGATGGAATTAGTACCTGTTGACGACTACATTTGTAAATAAATTATTCTAAGTTTCAGAGAAATCGTATATTGTAATTGTATATTATTATGTTGTTTATTTATTTTTATATTGTAATTGTATTTTGTATAATGTAATTGTTCATTGTATATGTATGACAAGTGAAGTCTTCGACGGCGAAATTGGAGGTTGGCCCGCTGAGTTATGACGAATATTGTACTTTGCATATAAACATATTCGCCAACATAGTATATCAGCCAATCACAACATGTAATCCTTGTAACATAAATAACTTCCTCATCAGCAAACTTAATTCTGATGATTATTGTCCTGTCCTTCTTAACCTTTTGGTCTATGGCAAAGAATTCACTACAGTGTGGCCATAAGAAAAAGGTGATTATAAATTAAAAAATATATTCTAAAATATTAAATAAACTAGTGAAATGCAACATGAATAATTTAAAATAATTTCTCGTAGTCAATATGATGTTGACTTTCTATTGGGACAATATTTGTTTGCTTCTAAGTAACATGACCGGTTTTGTAAGCACGTCACGACAAATCCATGCAATGGAGGGGGTCCCCGGTGCATGGAATCTTGTCGTGCCGTGTAAGGATGCATGAGGGCGTTTAGGGGGGAGCCTGTAATTGGTTTGATAGGCCATGTTTAAACGCAGCGGATGGAATTAGTACCTGTTGACGACTACATTTGTAAATAAATTATTCTAAGTTTCAGAGAAATCGTATATTGTAATTGTATATTATTATGTTGTTTATTTATTTTTATATTGTAATTGTATTTTGTATAATGTAATTTTTCATTGTATATGTATGACAAGTGAAGTCTTCGACGGCGAAATTGGAGGTTGGCCCGCTGAGTTATGACGAATATTGTACTTTGCATATAAACATATTCGCCAACATAGTATATCAGCCAATCACAAATTGTAATCCTTGTAACATAAATAACTTCCTCATCAGCAAACTTAATTCTGATGATTATTGTCCTGTCCTTTTTAACCTTTTGGTCTATGGCAAAGGTTTCACTACAGTGTTTCCATAAGAAAAAGGTGATTATAAATTAAAAAATATATTCTAAAATATTAAATAAACTAGTGAAATGCAACATGAATAATTTAAAATAATTTCTCGTAGTCAATATGATGTTGACTTTCTATTGGGACAATATTTGTTTGCTTCTAAGTAACATGACCGGTTTTGTAAGCACGTCACGACAAATCCATGCAATGGAGGGGGTCCCCGGTGCATGGAATCTTGTCGTGCCGTGTAAGGATGCATGAGGGGGGTTTAGGGGGGAGCCTGTAATTGGTTTGATAGGCCATGTTTAAACGCAGCGGATGGAATTAGTACCTGTTGACGACTACATTTGTAAATAAATTATTCTAAGTTTCAGAGAAATCGTATATTGTAATTGTATATTATTATGTTGTTTATTTATTTTTATATTGTAATTGTATTTTGTATAATGTAATTGTTCATTGTATATGTATGACAAGTGAAGTCTTCGACGGCGAAATTGGAGGTTGGCCCGCTGAGTTATGACGAATATTGTACTTTGCATATAAACATATTCGCCAACATAGTATATCAGCCAATCACAACATGTAATCCTTGTAACATAAATAACTTCCTCATCAGCAAACTTAATTCTGATGATTATTGTCCTGTCCTTCTTAACCTTTTGGTCTATGGCAAAGGTTTCATTACAGTGTGGCCATAAGAAAAAGGTGATTATAAATTAAAAAATATATTCTAAAATATTAAATAAACTAGTGAAATGCAACATGAATAATTTAAAATAATTTCTCGTAGTCAATATGATGTTGACTTTCAATTGGGACAATATTTGTTTGCTTCTAAGTAACATGACCGGTTTTGTAAGCACGTCACGACAAATCCATGCAATGGAGGGGGTCCCCGGTGCATGGAATCTTGTCGTGCCGTGTAAGGATGCATGAGGGCGTTTAGGGGGGAGCCTGTAATTGGTTTGATAGGCCATGTTTAAACGCAGCGGATGGAATTATTACCTGTTGACGACTACATTTGTAAATAAATTATTCTAAGTTTCAGAGAAATCGTATATTGTAATTGTATATTATAATGTTGTTTATTTATTTTTATATTGTAATTGTATTTTGTATAATGTAATTGTTCATTGTATATGTATGACAAGTGAAGTCTTCGACGGCGAAATTGGAGGTTGGCCCGCTGAGTTATGACGAATATTGTACTTTGCATATAAACATATTCGCCAACATAGTATATCAGCCAATCACAACATGTAATCCTTGTAACATAAATAACTTCCTCATCAGCAAACTTAATTCTGATGATTATTGTCCTGTCCTTCTTAACCTTTTGGTCTATGGCAAAGGTTTCACTACAGTGTGGCCATAAGAAAAAGGTGATTATAAATTAAAAAATATATTCTAAAATATTAAATAAACTAGTGAAATGCAACATGAATAATTTAAAATAATTTCTCGTAGTCAATATGATGTTGACTTTCTATTGGGACAATATTTGTTTGCTTCTAAGTAACATGACCGGTTTTGTAAGCACGTCACGACAAATCCATGCAATGGAGGGGGTCCCCGGTGCATGGAATCTTGTCGTGCCGTGTAAGGATGCATGAGGGCGTTTAGGGGGGAGCCTGTAATTGGTTTGATAGGCCATGTTTAAACGCAGCGGATGGAATTAGTACCTGTTGACGACTACATTTGTAAATAAATTATTCTAAGTTTCAGAGAAATCGTATATTGTAATTGTATATTATTATGTTGTTTATTTATTTTTATATTGTAATTGTATTTTGTATAATGTAATTGTTCATTGTATATGTATGACAAGTGAAGTCTTCGACGGCGAAATTGGAGGTTGGCCCGCTGAGTTATGACGAATATTGTACTTTGCATATAAACATATTCGCCAACATAGTATATCAGCCAATCACAAATTGTAATCCTTGTAACATAAATAACTTCCTCATCAGCAAACTTAATTCTGATGATTATTGTCCTGTCCTTCTTAACCTTTTGGTCTATGGCAAAGGTTTCACTACAGTGTTTCCATAAGAAAAAGGTGATTATAAATTAAAAAATATATTCTAAAATATTAAATAAACTAGTGAAATGCAACATGAATAATTTAAAATAATTTCTCGTAGTCAATATGATGTTGACTTTCTATTGGGACAATATTTGTTTGCTTCTAAGTAACATGACCGGTTTTGTAAGCACGTCACGACAAATCCATGCAATGGAGGGGGTCCCCGGTGCATGGAATCTTGTCGTGCCGTGTAAGGATGCATGAGGGCGTTTAGGGGGGAGCCTGTAATTGGTTTGATAGGCCATGTTTAAACGAAGCGGATGGAATTAGTACCTGTTGACGACTACATTTGTAAATAAATTATTGTAAGTTTCAGAGAAATCGTATATTGTATTTGTATATTATTATGTTGTTTATTTATTTTTATATTGTAATTGTATTTTGTATAATGTAATTGTTCATTGTATATGTATGACAAGTGAAGTCTTCGACGGCGAAATTGGAGGTTGGCCCGCTGAGTTATGACGAATATTGTACTTTGCATATAAACATATTCGCCAACATAGTATATCAGCCAATCACAACATGTAATCCTTGTAACATAAATAACTTCCTCATCAGCAAACTTAATTCTGATGATTATTGTCCTGTCCTTCTTAACCTTTTGGTCTATGGCAAAGGTTTCACTACAGTGTGGCCATAAGAAAAAGGTGATTATAAATTAAAAAATATATTCTAAAATATTAAATAAACTAGTGAAATGCAACATGAATAATTTAAAATAATTTCTCGTAGTCAATATGATGTTGACTTTCAATTGGGACAATATTTGTTGGCTTCTAAGTAACATGACCGGTTTTGTAAGCACGTCACGACAAATCCATGCAATGGAGGGGGTCCCCGGTGCATGGAATCTTGTCGTGCCGTGTAAGGATGCATGAGGGCGTTTAGGGGGGAGCCTGTAATTGGTTTGATATGCCATGTTTAAACGCAGCGGATGGAATTAGTACCTGTTGACGACTACATTTGTAAATAAATTATTGTAAGTTTCAGAGAAATCGTATATTGTAATTGTATATTATTATGTTGTTTATTTATTTTTATATTGTAATTGTATTTTGTATAATGTAATTGTTCATTGTATATGTATGACAAGTGAAGTCTTCGACGGCGAAATTGGAGGTTGGCCCGCTGAGTTATGACGAATATTGTACTTTGCATATAAACATATTCGCCAACATAGTATATCAGCCAATCACAACATGTAATCCTTGTAACATAAATAACTTCCTCATCAGCAAACTTAATTCTGATGATTATTGTCCTGTCCTTCTTAACCTTTTGGTCTATGGCAAAGGTTTCACTACAGTGTGGCCATAAGAAAAAGGTGATTATAAATTAAAAAATATATTCTAAAATATTAAATAAACTAGTGAAATGCAACATGAATAATTTAAAATAATTTCTCGTAGTCAATATGATGTTGACTTTCAATTGGGACAATATTTGTTGGCTTCTTAGTAACATGACCGGTTTTGTAAGCACGTCACGACAAATCCATGCAATGGAGGGGGTCCCCGGTGCATGGAATCTTGTCGTGCCGTGTAAGGATGCATGAGGGCGTTTAGGGGGGAGCCTGTAATTGGTTTGATAGGCCATGTTTAAACGCAGCGGATGGAATTAGTACCTGTTGACGACTACATTTGTAAATAAATTATTCTAAGTTTCAGAGAAATCGTATATTGTAATTGTATATTATTATGTTGTTTATTTATTTTTATATTGTAATTGTATTTTGTATAATGTAATTGTTCATTGTATATGTATGACAAGTGAAGTCTTCGACGGCGAAATTGGAGGTTGGCCCGCTGAGTTATGACGAATATTGTACTTTGCATATAAACATATTCGCCAACATAGTATATCAGCCAATCACAAATTGTAATCCTTGTAACATAAATAACTTCCTCATCAGCAAACTTAATTCTGATGATTATTGTCCTGTCCTTCTTAACCTTTTGGTCTATGGCAAAGGTTTCACTACAGTGTTTCCATAAGAAAAAGGTGATTATAAATTAAAAAATATATTCTAAAATATTAAATAAACTAGTGAAATGCAACATGAATAATTTAAAATAATTTCTCGTAGTCAATATGATGTTGACTTTCTATTGGGACAATATTTGTTTGCTTCTAAGTAACATGACCGGTTTTGTAAGCACGTCACGACAAATCCATGCAATGGAGGGGGTCCCCGGTGCATGGAATCTTGTCGTGCCGTGTAAGGATGCATGAGGGCGTTTAGGGGGGAGCCTGTAATTGGTTTGATAGGCCATGTTTAAACGAAGCGGATGGAATTAGTACCTGTTGACGACTACATTTGTAAATAAATTATTGTAAGTTTCAGAGAAATCGTATATTGTATTTGTATATTATTATGTTGTTTATTTATTTTTATATTGTAATTGTATTTTGTATAATGTAATTGTTCATTGTATATGTATGACAAGTGAAGTCTTCGACGGCGAAATTGGAGGTTGGCCCGCTGAGTTATGACGAATATTGTACTTTGCATATAAACATATTCGCCAACATAGTATATCAGCCAATCACAACATGTAATCCTTGTAACATAAATAACTTCCTCATCAGCAAACTTAATTCTGATGATTATTGTCCTGTCCTTCTTAACCTTTTGGTCTATGGCAAAGGTTTCACTACAGTGTGGCCATAAGAAAAAGGTGATTATAAATTAAAAAATATATTCTAAAATATTAAATAAACTAGTGAAATGCAACATGAATAATTTAAAATAATTTCTCGTAGTCAATATGATGTTGACTTTCAATTGGGACAATATTTGTTGGCTTCTAAGTAACATGACCGGTTTTGTAAGCACGTCACGACAAATCCATGCAATGGAGGGGGTCCCCGGTGCATGGAATCTTGTCGTGCCGTGTAAGGATGCATGAGGGCGTTTAGGGGGGAGCCTGTAATTGGTTTGATATGCCATGTTTAAACGCAGCGGATGGAATTAGTACCTGTTGACGACTACATTTGTAAATAAATTATTGTAAGTTTCAGAGAAATCGTATATTGTAATTGTATATTATTATGTTGTTTATTTATTTTTATATTGTAATTGTATTTTGTATAATGTAATTGTTCATTGTATATGTATGACAAGTGAAGTCTTCGACGGCGAAATTGGAGGTTGGCCCGCTGAGTTATGACGAATATTGTACTTTGCATATAAACATATTCGCCAACATAGTATATCAGCCAATCACAACATGTAATCCTTGTAACATAAATAACTTCCTCATCAGCAAACTTAATTCTGATGATTATTGTCCTGTCCTTCTTAACCTTTTGGTCTATGGCAAAGGTTTCACTACAGTGTGGCCATAAGAAAAAGGTGATTATAAATTAAAAAATATATTCTAAAATATTAAATAAACTAGTGAAATGCAACATGAATAATTTAAAATAATTTCTCGTAGTCAATATGATGTTGACTTTCAATTGGGACAATATTTGTTGGCTTCTTAGTAACATGACCGGTTTTGTAAGCACGTCACGACAAATCCATGCAATGGAGGGGGTCCCCGGTGCATGGAATCTTGTCGTGCCGTGTAAGGATGCATGAGGGCGTTTAGGGGGGAGCCTGTAATTGGTTTGATAGGCCATGTTTAAACGCAGCGGATGGAATTAGTACCTGTTGACGACTACATTTGTAAATAAATTATTCTAAGTTTCAGAGAAATCGTATATTGTAATTGTATATTATTATGTTGTTTATTTATTTTTATATTGTAATTGTATTTTGTATAATGTAATTGTTCATTGTATATGTATGACAAGTGAAGTCTTCGACGGCGAAATTGGAGGTTGGCCCGCTGAGTTATGACGAATATTGTACTTTGCATATAAACATATTCGCCAACATAGTATATCAGCCAATCACAAATTGTAATCCTTGTAACATAAATAACTTCCTCATCAGCAAACTTAATTCTGATGATTATTGTCCTGTCCTTCTTAACCTTTTGGTCTATGGCAAAGGTTTCACTACAGTGTTTCCATAAGAAAAAGGTGATTATAAATTAAAAAATATATTCTAAAATATTAAATAAACTAGTGAAATGCAACATGAATAATTTAAAATAATTTCTCGTAGTCAATATGATGTTGACTTTCTATTGGGACAATATTTGTTTGCTTCTAAGTAACATGACCGGTTTTGTAAGCACGTCACGACAAATCCATGCAATGGAGGGGGTCCCCGGTGCATGGAATCTTGTCGTGCCGTGTAAGGATGCATGAGGGCGTTTAGGGGGGAGCCTGTAATTGGTTTGATAGGCCATGTTTAAACGAAGCGGATGGAATTAGTACCTGTTGACGACTACATTTGTAAATAAATTATTGTAAGTTTCAGAGAAATCGTATATTGTATTTGTATATTATTATGTTGTTTATTTATTTTTATATTGTAATTGTATTTTGTATAATGTAATTGTTCATTGTATATGTATGACAAGTGAAGTCTTCGACGGCGAAATTGGAGGTTGGCCCGCTGAGTTATGACGAATATTGTACTTTGCATATAAACATATTCGCCAACATAGTATATCAGCCAATCACAACATGTAATCCTTGTAACATAAATAACTTCCTCATCAGCAAACTTAATTCTGATGATTATTGTCCTGTCCTTCTTAACCTTTTGGTCTATGGCAAAGGTTTCACTACAGTGTGGCCATAAGAAAAAGGTGATTATAAATTAAAAAATATATTCTAAAATATTAAATAAACTAGTGAAATGCAACATGAATAATTTAAAATAATTTCTCGTAGTCAATATGATGTTGACTTTCAATTGGGACAATATTTGTTGGCTTCTAAGTAACATGACCGGTTTTGTAAGCACGTCACGACAAATCCATGCAATGGAGGGGGTCCCCGGTGCATGGAATCTTGTCGTGCCGTGTAAGGATGCATGAGGGCGTTTAGGGGGGAGCCTGTAATTGGTTTGATATGCCATGTTTAAACGCAGCGGATGGAATTAGTACCTGTTGACGACTACATTTGTAAATAAATTATTGTAAGTTTCAGAGAAATCGTATATTGTAATTGTATATTATTATGTTGTTTATTTATTTTTATATTGTAATTGTATTTTGTATAATGTAATTGTTCATTGTATATGTATGACAAGTGAAGTCTTCGACGGCGAAATTGGAGGTTGGCCCGCTGAGTTATGACGAATATTGTACTTTGCATATAAACATATTCGCCAACATAGTATATCAGCCAATCACAACATGTAATCCTTGTAACATAAATAACTTCCTCATCAGCAAACTTAATTCTGATGATTATTGTCCTGTCCTTCTTAACCTTTTGGTCTATGGCAAAGGTTTCACTACAGTGTGGCCATAAGAAAAAGGTGATTATAAATTAAAAAATATATTCTAAAATATTAAATAAACTAGTGAAATGCAACATGAATAATTTAAAATAATTTCTCGTAGTCAATATGATGTTGACTTTCAATTGGGACAATATTTGTTGGCTTCTTAGTAACATGACCGGTTTTGTAAGCACGTCACGACAAATCCATGCAATGGAGGGGGTCCCCGGTGCATGGAATCTTGTCGTGCCGTGTAAGGATGCATGAGGGCGTTTAGGGGGGAGCCTGTAATTGGTTTGATAGGCCATGTTTAAACGCAGCGGATGGAATTAGTACCTGTTGACGACTACATTTGTAAATAAATTATTCTAAGTTTCAGAGAAATCGTATATTGTAATTGTATATTATTATGTTGTTTATTTATTTTTATATTGTAATTGTATTTTGTATAATGTAATTGTTCATTGTATATGTATGACAAGTGAAGTCTTCGACGGCGAAATTGGAGGTTGGCCCGCTGAGTTATGACGAATATTGTACTTTGCATATAAACATATTCGCCAACATAGTATATCAGCCAATCACAAATTGTAATCCTTGTAACATAAATAACTTCCTCATCAGCAAACTTAATTCTGATGATTATTGTCCTGTCCTTCTTAACCTTTTGGTCTATGGCAAAGGTTTCACTACAGTGTTTCCATAAGAAAAAGGTGATTATAAATTAAAAAATATATTCTAAAATATTAAATAAACTAGTGAAATGCAACATGAATAATTTAAAATAATTTCTCGTAGTCAATATGATGTTGACTTTCTATTGGGACAATATTTGTTTGCTTCTAAGTAACATGACCGGTTTTGTAAGCACGTCACGACAAATCCATGCAATGGAGGGGGTCCCCGGTGCATGGAATCTTGTCGTGCCGTGTAAGGATGCATGAGGGCGTTTAGGGGGGAGCCTGTAATTGGTTTGATAGGCCATGTTTAAACGCAGCGGATGGAATTAGTACCTGTTGACGACTACATTTGTAAATAAATTATTCTAAGTTTCAGAGAAATCGTATATTGTAATTGTATATTATTATGTTGTTTATTTATTTTTATATTGTAATTGTATTTTGTATAATGTAATTGTTCATTGTATATGTATGACAAGTGAAGTCTTCGACGGCGAAATTGGAGGTTGGCCCGCTGAGTTATGACGAATATTGTACTTTGCATATAAACATATTCGCCAACATAGTATATCAGCCAATCACAACATGTAATCCTTGTAACATAAATAACTTCCTCATCAGCAAACTTAATTCTGATGATTATTGTCCTGTCCTTCTTAACCTTTTGGTCTATGGCAAAGGTTTCACTACAGTGTGGCCATAAGAAAAAGGTGATTATAAATTAAAAAATATATTCTAAAATATTAAATAAACTAGTGAAATGCAACATGAATAATTTAAAATAATTTCTCGTAGTCAATATGATGTTGACTTTCAATTGGGACAATATTTGTTTGCTTCTAAGTAACATGACCGGTTTTGTAAGCACGTCACGACAAATCCATGCAATGGAGGGGGTCCCCGGTGCATGGAATCTTGTCGTGCCGTGTAAGGATGCATGAGGGCGTTTAGGGGGGAGCCTGTAATTGGTTTGATAGGCCATGTTTAAACGCAGCGGATGGAATTAGTACCTGTTGACGACTACATTTGTAAATAAATTATTCTAAGTTTCAGAGAAATCGTATATTGTAATTGTATATTATTATGTTGTTTATTTATTTTTATATTGTAATTGTATTTTGTATAATGTAATTGTTCATTGTATATGTATGACAAGTGAAGTCTTCGACGGCGAAATTGGAGGTTGGCCCGCTGAGTTATGACGAATATTGTACTTTGCATATAAACATATTCGCCAACATAGTATATCAGCCAATCACAACATGTAATCCTTGTAACATAAATAACTTCCTCATCAGCAAACTTAATTCTGATGATTATTGTCCTGTCCTTCTTAACCTTTTGGTCTATGGCAAAGGTTTCACTACAGTGTGGCCATAAGAAAAAGGTGATTATAAATTAAAAAATATATTCTAAAATATTAAATAAACTAGTGAAATGCAACATGAATAATTTAAAATAATTTCTCGTAGTCAATATGATGTTGACTTTCAATTGGGACAATATTTGTTGGCTTCTAAGTAACATGACCGGTTTTGTAAGCACGTCACGACAAATCCATGCAATGGAGGGGGTCCCCGGTGCATGGAATCTTGTCGTGCCGTGTAAGGATGCATGAGGGCGTTTAGGGGGGAGCCTGTAATTGGTTTGATAGGCCATGTTTAAACGCAGCGGATGGAATTAGTACCTGTTGACGACTACATTTGTAAATAAATTATTCTAAGTTTCAGAGAAATCGTATATTGTAATTGTATATTATTATGTTGTTTATTTATTTTTATATTGTAATTGTATTTTGTATAATGTAATTGTTCATTGTATATGTATGACAAGTGAAGTCTTCGACGGCGAAATTGGAGGTTGGCCCGCTGAGTTATGACGAATATTGTACTTTGCATATAAACATATTCGCCAACATAGTATATCAGCCAATCACAAATTGTAATCCTTGTAACATAAATAACTTCCTCATCAGCGAACTTAATTCTGATGATTATTGTCCTGTCCTTCTTAACCTTTTGGTCTATGGCAAAGGTTTCACTACAGTGTTTCCATAAGAAAAAGGTGATTATAAATTAAAAAATATATTCTAAAATATTAAATAAACTAGTGAAATGCAACATGAATAATTTAAAATAATTTCTCGTAGTCAATATGATGTTGACTTTCTATTGGGACAATATTTGTTTGCTTCTAAGTAACATGACCGGTTTTGTAAGCACGTCACGACAAATCCATGCAATGGAGGGGGTCCCCGGTGCATGGAATCTTGTCGTGCCGTGTAAGGATGCATGAGGGCGTTTAGGGGGGAGCCTGTAATTGGTTTGATAGGCCATGTTTAAACGCAGCGGATGGAATTAGTACCTGTTGACGACTACATTTGTAAATAAATTATTCTAAGTTTAAGAGAAATCGTATATTGTAATTGTATATTATTATGTTGTTTATTTATTTTTATATTGTAATTGTATTTTGTATAATGTAATTGTTCATTGTATATGTATGACAAGTGAAGTCTTCGACGGCGAAATTGGAGGTTGGCCCGCTGAGTTATGACGAATATTGTACTTTGCATATAAACATATTCGCCAACATAGTATATCAGCCAATCACAACATGTAATCCTTGTAACATAAATAACTTCCTCATCAGCAAACTTAATTCTGATGATTATTGTCCTGTCCTTCTTAACCTTTTTGTCTATGGCAAAGGTTTCACTACAGTGTGGCCATAAGAAAAAGGTGATTATAAATTAAAAAATATATTCTAAAATATTAAATAAACTAGTGAAATGCAACATGAATAATTTAAAATAATTTCTCGTAGTCAATATGATGTTGACTTTCAATTGGGACAATATTTGTTTGCTTCTAAGTAACATGACCGGTTTTATAAGCACGTCACGACAAATCCATGCAATGGAGGGGGTCCCCGGTGCATGGAATCTTGTCGTGCCGTGTAAGGATGCATGAGGGCGTTTAGGGGGGAGCCTGTAATTGGTTTGATAGGCCATGTTTAAACGCAGCGGATGGAATTAGTACCTGTTGACGACTACATTTGTAAATAAATTATTCTAAGTTTCAGAGAAATCGTATATTGTAATTGTATATTATTATGTTGTTTATTTATTTTTATATTGTAATTGTATTTTGTATAATGTAATTGTTCATTGTATATGTATGACAAGCGAAGTCTTCGACGGCGAAATTGGAGGTTGGCCCGCTGAGTTATGACGAATATTGTACTTTGCATATAAACATATTCGCCAACATAGTATATCAGCCAATCACAACATGTAATCCTTGTAACATAAATAACTTCCTCATCAGCAAACTTAATTCTGATGATTATTGTCCTGTCCTTCTTAACCTTTTGGTCTATGGCAAAGGTTTCACTACAGTGTGGCCATAAGAAAAAGGTGATTATAAATTAAAAAATATATTCTAAAATATTAAATAAACTAGTGAAATGCAACATGAATAATTTAAAATAATTTCTCGTAGTCAATATGATGTTGACTTTCTATTGGGACAATATTTGTTTGCTTCTAAGTAACATGACCGGTTTTGTAAGCACGTCACGACAAATCCATGCAATGGAGGGGGTCCCCGGTGCATGGAATCTTGTCGTGCCGTGTAAGGATGCATGAGGGCGTTTAGGGGGGAGCCTGTAATTGGTTTGATAGGCCATGTTTAAACGCAGCGGATGGAATTAGTACCTGTTGACGACTACATTTGTAAATAAATTATTCTAAGTTTCAGAGAAATCGTATATTTTAATTGTATATTATTATGTTGTTTATTTATTTTTATATTGTAATTGTATTTTGTATAATGTAATTGTTCATTGTATATGTATGACAAGTGAAGTCTTCGACGGCGAAATTGGAGGTTGGCCCGCTGAGTTATGACGAATATTGTACTTTGCATATAAACATATTCGCCAACATAGTATATCAGCCAATCACAAATTGTAATCCTTGTAACATAAATAACTTCCTCATCAGCAAACTTAATTCTGATGATTATTGTCCTGTCCTTCTTAACCTTTTGGTCTATGGCAAAGGTTTCACTACAGTGTTTCCATAAGAAAAAGGTGATTATAAATTAAAAAATATATTCTAAAATATTAAATAAACTAGTGAAATGCAACATGAATAATTTAAAATAATTTCTCGTAGTCAATATGATGTTGACTTTCTATTGGGACAATATTTGTTTGCTTCTAAGTAACATGACCGGTTTTGTAAGCACGTCACGACAAATCCATGCAATGGAGGGGGTCCCCGGTGCATGGAATCTTGTCGTGCCGTGTAAGGATGCATGAGGGCGTTTAGGGGGGAGCCTGTAATTGGTTTGATAGGCCATGTTTAAACGAAGCGGATGGAATTAGTACCTGTTGACGACTACATTTGTAAATAAATTATTGTAAGTTTCAGAGAAATCGTATATTGTATTTGTATATTATTATGCTGTTTATTTATTTTTATATTGTAATTGTATTTTGTATAATGTAATTGTTCATTGTATATGTATGACAAGTGAAGTCTTCGACGGCGAAATTGGAGGTTGGCCCGCTGAGTTATGACGAATATTGTACTTTGCATATAAACATATTCGCCAACATAGTATATCAGCCAATCACAAATTGTAATCCTTGTAACATAAATAACTTCCTCATCAGCAAACTTAATTCTGATGATTATTGTCCTGTCCTTCTTAACCTTTTGGTCTATGGCAAAGGTTTCACTACAGTGTTTCCATAAGAAAAAGGTGATTATAAATTAAAAAATATATTCTAAAATATTAAATAAACTAGTGAAATGCAACATGAATAATTTAAAATAATTTCTCGTAGTCAATATGATGTTGACTTTCTATTGGGACAATATTTGTTTGCTTCTAAGTAACATGACCGGTTTTGTAAGCACGTCACGACAAATCCATGCAATGGAGGGGGTCCCCGGTGCATGGAATCTTGTCGTGCCGTGTAAGGATGCATGAGGGCGTTTAGGGGGGAGCCTGTAATTGGTTTGATATGCCATGTTTAAACGCAGCGGATGGAATTAGTACCTGTTGACGACTACATTTGTAAATAAATTATTCTAAGTTTAAGAGAAATCGTATATTGTAATTGTATATTATTATGTTGTTTATTTATTTTTATATTGTAATTGTATTTTGTATAATGTAATTGTTCATTGTATATGTATGACAAGTGAAGTCTTCGACGGCGAAATTGGAGGTTGGCCCGCTGAGTTATGACGAATATTGTACTTTGCATATAAACATATTCGCCAACATAGTATATCAGCCAATCACAACATGTAATCCTTGTAACATAAATAACTTCCTCATCAGCAAACTTAATTCTGATGATTATTGTCCTGTCCTTCTTAACCTTTTGGTCTATGGCAAAGGTTTCACTACAGTGTGGCCATAAGAAAAAGGTGATTATAAATTAAAAAATATATTCTAAAATATTAAATAAACTAGTGAAATGCAACATGAATAATTTAAAATAATTTCTCGTAGTCAATATGATGTTGACTTTCAATTGGGACAATATTTGTTGGCTTCTTAGTAACATGACCGGTTTTGTAAGCACGTCACGACAAATCCATGCAATGGAGGGGGTCCCCGGTGCATGGAATCTTGTCGTGCCGTGTAAGGATGCATGAGGGCGTTTAGGGGGGAGCCTGTAATTGGTTTGATAGGCCATGTTTAAACGCAGCGGATGGAATTAGTACCTGTTGACGACTACATTTGTAAATAAATTATTCTAAGTTTCAGAGAAATCGTATATTGTAATTGTATATTATTATGTTGTTTATTTATTTTTATATTGTAATTGTATTTTGTATAATGTAATTGTTCATTGTATATGTATGACAAGTGAAGTCTTCGACGGCGAAATTGGAGGTTGGCCCGCTGAGTTATGACGAATATTGTACTTTGCATATAAACATATTCGCCAACATAGTATATCAGCCAATCACAAATTGTAATCCTTGTAACATAAATAACTTCCTCATCAGCAAACTTAATTCTGATGATTATTGTCCTGTCCTTCTTAACCTTTTGGTCTATGGCAAAGGTTTCACTACAGTGTTTCCATAAGAAAAAGGTGATTATAAATTAAAAAATATATTCTAAAATATTAAATAAACTAGTGAAATGCAACATGAATAATTTAAAATAATTTCTCGTAGTCAATATGATGTTGACTTTCTATTGGGACAATATTTGTTTGCTTCTAAGTAACATGACCGGTTTTGTAAGCACGTCACGACAAATCCATGCAATGGAGGGGGTCCCCGGTGCATGGAATCTTGTCGTGCCGTGTAAGGATGCATGAGGGCGTTTAGGGGGGAGCCTGTAATTGGTTTGATAGGCCATGTTTAAACGCAGCGGATGGAATTAGTACCTGTTGACGACTACATTTGTAAATAAATTATTCTAAGTTTCAGAGAAATCGTATATTGTAATTGTATATTATTATGTTGTTTATTTATTTTTATATTGTAATTGTATTTTGTATAATGTAATTGTTCATTGTATATGTATGACAAGTGAAGTCTTCGACGGCGAAATTGGAGGTTGGCCCGCTGAGTTATGACGAATATTGTACTTTGCATATAAACATATTCGCCAACATAGTATATCAGCCAATCACAACATGTAATCCTTGTAACATAAATAACTTCCTCATCAGCAAACTTAATTCTGATGATTATTGTCCTGTCCTTCTTAACCTTTTGGTCTATGGCAAAGGTTTCACTACAGTGTGGCCATAAGAAAAAGGTGATTATAAATTAAAAAATATATTCTAAAATATTAAATAAACTAGTGAAATGCAACATGAATAATTTAAAATAATTTCTCGTAGTCAATATGATGTTGACTTTCAATTGGGACAATATTTGTTTGCTTCTAAGTAACATGACCGGTTTTGTAAGCACGTCACGACAAATCCATGCAATGGAGGGGGTCCCCGGTGCATGGAATCTTGTCGTGCCGTGTAAGGATGCATGAGGGCGTTTAGGGGGGAGCCTGTAATTGGTTTGATAGGCCATGTTTAAACGCAGCGGATGGAATTAGTACCTGTTGACGACTACATTTGTAAATAAATTATTCTAAGTTTCAGAGAAATCGTATATTGTAATTGTATATTATTATGTTGTTTATTTATTTTTATATTGTAATTGTATTTTGTATAATGTAATTGTTCATTGTATATGTATGACAAGTGAAGTCTTCGACGGCGAAATTGGAGGTTGGCCCGCTGAGTTATGACGAATATTGTACTTTGCATATAAACATATTCGCCAACATAGTATATCAGCCAATCACAACATGTAATCCTTGTAACATAAATAACTTCCTCATCAGCAAACTTAATTCTGATGATTATTGTCCTGTCCTTCTTAACCTTTTGGTCTATGGCAAAGGTTTCACTACAGTGTGGCCATAAGAAAAAGGTGATTATAAATTAAAAAATATATTCTAAAATATTAAATAAACTAGTGAAATGCAACATGAATAATTTAAAATAATTTCTCGTAGTCAATATGATGTTGACTTTCAATTGGGACAATATTTGTTGGCTTCTAAGTAACATGACCGGTTTTGTAAGCACGTCACGACAAATCCATGCAATGGAGGGGGTCCCCGGTGCATGGAATCTTGTCGTGCCGTGTAAGGATGCATGAGGGCGTTTAGGGGGGAGCCTGTAATTGGTTTGATAGGCCATGTTTAAACGCAGCGGATGGAATTAGTACCTGTTGACGACTACATTTGTAAATAAATTATTCTAAGTTTCAGAGAAATCGTATATTGTAATTGTATATTATTATGTTGTTTATTTATTTTTATATTGTAATTGTATTTTGTATAATGTAATTGTTCATTGTATATGTATGACAAGTGAAGTCTTCGACGGCGAAATTGGAGGTTGGCCCGCTGAGTTATGACGAATATTGTACTTTGCATATAAACATATTCGCCAACATAGTATATCAGCCAATCACAAATTGTAATCCTTGTAACATAAATAACTTCCTCATCAGCGAACTTAATTCTGATGATTATTGTCCTGTCCTTCTTAACCTTTTGGTCTATGGCAAAGGTTTCACTACAGTGTTTCCATAAGAAAAAGGTGATTATAAATTAAAAAATATATTCTAAAATATTAAATAAACTAGTGAAATGCAACATGAATAATTTAAAATAATTTCTCGTAGTCAATATGATGTTGACTTTCTATTGGGACAATATTTGTTTGCTTCTAAGTAACATGACCGGTTTTGTAAGCACGTCACGACAAATCCATGCAATGGAGGGGGTCCCCGGTGCATGGAATCTTGTCGTGCCGTGTAAGGATGCATGAGGGCGTTTAGGGGGGAGCCTGTAATTGGTTTGATAGGCCATGTTTAAACGCAGCGGATGGAATTAGTACCTGTTGACGACTACATTTGTAAATAAATTATTCTAAGTTTAAGAGAAATCGTATATTGTAATTGTATATTATTATGTTGTTTATTTATTTTTATATTGTAATTGTATTTTGTATAATGTAATTGTTCATTGTATATGTATGACAAGTGAAGTCTTCGACGGCGAAATTGGAGGTTGGCCCGCTGAGTTATGACGAATATTGTACTTTGCATATAAACATATTCGCCAACATAGTATATCAGCCAATCACAACATGTAATCCTTGTAACATAAATAACTTCCTCATCAGCAAACTTAATTCTGATGATTATTGTCCTGTCCTTCTTAACCTTTTTGTCTATGGCAAAGGTTTCACTACAGTGTGGCCATAAGAAAAAGGTGATTATAAATTAAAAAATATATTCTAAAATATTAAATAAACTAGTGAAATGCAACATGAATAATTTAAAATAATTTCTCGTAGTCAATATGATGTTGACTTTCAATTGGGACAATATTTGTTTGCTTCTAAGTAACATGACCGGTTTTATAAGCACGTCACGACAAATCCATGCAATGGAGGGGGTCCCCGGTGCATGGAATCTTGTCGTGCCGTGTAAGGATGCATGAGGGCGTTTAGGGGGGAGCCTGTAATTGGTTTGATAGGCCATGTTTAAACGCAGCGGATGGAATTAGTACCTGTTGACGACTACATTTGTAAATAAATTATTCTAAGTTTCAGAGAAATCGTATATTGTAATTGTATATTATTATGTTGTTTATTTATTTTTATATTGTAATTGTATTTTGTATAATGTAATTGTTCATTGTATATGTATGACAAGCGAAGTCTTCGACGGCGAAATTGGAGGTTGGCCCGCTGAGTTATGACGAATATTGTACTTTGCATATAAACATATTCGCCAACATAGTATATCAGCCAATCACAACATGTAATCCTTGTAACATAAATAACTTCCTCATCAGCAAACTTAATTCTGATGATTATTGTCCTGTCCTTCTTAACCTTTTGGTCTATGGCAAAGGTTTCACTACAGTGTGGCCATAAGAAAAAGGTGATTATAAATTAAAAAATATATTCTAAAATATTAAATAAACTAGTGAAATGCAACATGAATAATTTAAAATAATTTCTCGTAGTCAATATGATGTTGACTTTCTATTGGGACAATATTTGTTTGCTTCTAAGTAACATGACCGGTTTTGTAAGCACGTCACGACAAATCCATGCAATGGAGGGGGTCCCCGGTGCATGGAATCTTGTCGTGCCGTGTAAGGATGCATGAGGGCGTTTAGGGGGGAGCCTGTAATTGGTTTGATAGGCCATGTTTAAACGCAGCGGATGGAATTAGTACCTGTTGACGACTACATTTGTAAATAAATTATTCTAAGTTTCAGAGAAATCGTATATTTTAATTGTATATTATTATGTTGTTTATTTATTTTTATATTGTAATTGTATTTTGTATAATGTAATTGTTCATTGTATATGTATGACAAGTGAAGTCTTCGACGGCGAAATTGGAGGTTGGCCCGCTGAGTTATGACGAATATTGTACTTTGCATATAAACATATTCGCCAACATAGTATATCAGCCAATCACAAATTGTAATCCTTGTAACATAAATAACTTCCTCATCAGCAAACTTAATTCTGATGATTATTGTCCTGTCCTTCTTAACCTTTTGGTCTATGGCAAAGGTTTCACTACAGTGTTTCCATAAGAAAAAGGTGATTATAAATTAAAAAATATATTCTAAAATATTAAATAAACTAGTGAAATGCAACATGAATAATTTAAAATAATTTCTCGTAGTCAATATGATGTTGACTTTCTATTGGGACAATATTTGTTTGCTTCTAAGTAACATGACCGGTTTTGTAAGCACGTCACGACAAATCCATGCAATGGAGGGGGTCCCCGGTGCATGGAATCTTGTCGTGCCGTGTAAGGATGCATGAGGGCGTTTAGGGGGGAGCCTGTAATTGGTTTGATAGGCCATGTTTAAACGAAGCGGATGGAATTAGTACCTGTTGACGACTACATTTGTAAATAAATTATTGTAAGTTTCAGAGAAATCGTATATTGTATTTGTATATTATTATGCTGTTTATTTATTTTTATATTGTAATTGTATTTTGTATAATGTAATTGTTCATTGTATATGTATGACAAGTGAAGTCTTCGACGGCGAAATTGGAGGTTGGCCCGCTGAGTTATGACGAATATTGTACTTTGCATATAAACATATTCGCCAACATAGTATATCAGCCAATCACAAATTGTAATCCTTGTAACATAAATAACTTCCTCATCAGCAAACTTAATTCTGATGATTATTGTCCTGTCCTTCTTAACCTTTTGGTCTATGGCAAAGGTTTCACTACAGTGTTTCCATAAGAAAAAGGTGATTATAAATTAAAAAATATATTCTAAAATATTAAATAAACTAGTGAAATGCAACATGAATAATTTAAAATAATTTCTCGTAGTCAATATGATGTTGACTTTCTATTGGGACAATATTTGTTTGCTTCTAAGTAACATGACCGGTTTTGTAAGCACGTCACGACAAATCCATGCAATGGAGGGGGTCCCCGGTGCATGGAATCTTGTCGTGCCGTGTAAGGATGCATGAGGGCGTTTAGGGGGGAGCCTGTAATTGGTTTGATAGGCCATGTTTAAACGCAGCGGATGGAATTAGTACCTGTTGACGACTACATTTGTAAATAAATTATTCTAAGTTTAAGAGAAATCGTATATTGTAATTGTATATTATTATGTTGTTTATTTATTTTTATATTGTAATTGTATTTTGTATAATGTAATTGTTCATTGTATATGTATGACAAGTGAAGTCTTCGACGGCGAAATTGGAGGTTGGCCCGCTGAGTTATGACGAATATTGTACTTTGCATATAAACATATTCGCCAACATAGTATATCAGCCAATCACAACATGTAATCCTTGTAACATAAATAACTTCCTCATCAGCAAACTTAATTCTGATGATTATTGTCCTGTCCTTCTTAACCTTTTTGTCTATGGCAAAGGTTTCACTACAGTGTGGCCATAAGAAAAAGGTGATTATAAATTAAAAAATATATTCTAAAATATTAAATAAACTAGTGAAATGCAACATGAATAATTTAAAATAATTTCTCGTAGTCAATATGATGTTGACTTTCAATTGGGACAATATTTGTTTGCTTCTAAGTAACATGACCGGTTTTGTAAGCACGTCACGACAAATCCATGCAATGGAGGGGGTCCCCGGTGCATGGAAGCTTGTCGTGCCGTGTAAGGATGCATGAGGGCGTTTAGGGGGGAGCCTGTAATTGGTTTGATAGGCCATGTTTAAACGCAGCGGATGGAATTAGTACCTGTTGACGACTACATTTGTAAATAAATTATTCTAAGTTTCAGAGAAATTGTATATTGTAATTGTATATTATTATGTTGTTTATTTATTTTTATATTGTAATTGTATTTTGTATAATGTAATTGTTCATTGTATATGTATGACAAGTGAAGTCTTCGACGGCGAAATTGGAGGTTGGCCCGCTGAGTTATGACGAATATTGTACTTTGCATATAAACATATTCGCCAACATAGTATATCAGCCAATCACAACATGTAATCCTTGTAACATAAATAACTTCCTCATCAGCAAACTTAATTCTGATGATTATTGTCCTGTCCTTCTTAACCTTTTTTTCTATGGCAAAGGTTTCACTACAGTGTGGCCATAAGAAAAAGGTGATTATAAATTAAAAAATATATTCTAAAATATTAAATAAACTAGTGAAATGCAACATGAATAATTTAAAATAATTTCTCGTAGTCAATATGATGTTGACTTTCTATTGGGACAATATTTGTTTGCTTCTAAGTAACATGACCGGTTTTTTAAGCACGTCACGACAAATCCATGCAATGGAGGGGGTCCCCGGTGCATGGAATCTTGTCGTGCCGTGTAAGGATGCATGAGGGCGTTTAGGGGGGAGCCTGTAATTGGTTTGATAGGCCATGTTTAAACGCAGCGGATGGAATTAGTACCTGTTGACGACTACATTTGTAAATAAATTATTCTAAGTTTCAGAGAAATCGTATATTTTAATTGTATATTATTATGTTGTTTATTTATTTTTATATTGTAATTGTATTTTGTATAATGTAATTGTTCATTGTATATGTATGACAAGTGAAGTCTTCGACGGCGAAATTGGAGGTTGGCCCGCTGAGTTATGACGAATATTGTACTTTGCATATAAACATATTCGCCAACATAGTATATCAGCCAATCACAAATTGTAATCCTTGTAACATAAATAACTTCCTCATCAGCAAACTTAATTCTGATGATTATTGTCCTGTCCTTCTTAACCTTTTGGTCTATGGCAAAGGTTTCACTACAGTGTTTCCATAACAAAAAGGTGATTATAAATTAAAAAATATATTCTAAAATATTAAATAAACTAGTGAAATGCAACATGAATAATTTAAAATAATTTCTCGTAGTCAATATGATGTTGACTTTCTATTGGGACAATATTTGTTTGCTTCTAAGTAACATGACCGGTTTTGTAAGCACGTCACGACAAATCCATGCAATGGAGGGGGTCCCCGGTGCATGGAATCTTGTCGTGCCGTGTAAGGATGCATGAGGGCGTTTAGGGGGGAGCCTGTAATTGGTTTGATAGGCCATGTTTAAACGAAGCGGATGGAATTAGTACCTGTTGACGACTACATTTGTAAATAAATTATTGTAAGTTTCAGAGAAATCGTATATTGTATTTGTATATTATTATGCTGTTTATTTATTTTTATATTGTAATTGTATTTTGTATAATGTAATTGTTCATTGTATATGTATGACAAGTGAAGTCTTCGACGGCGAAATTGGAGGTTGGCCCTCTGAGTTATGACGAATATTGTACTTTGCATATAAACATATTCGCCAACATAGTATATCAGCCAATCACAACATGTAATCCTTGTAACATAAATAACTTCCTCATCAGCAAACTTAATTCTGATGATTATTGTCCTGTCCTTCTTAACCTTTTGGTCTATGGCAAAGGTTTCACTACAGTGTGGCCATAAGAAAAAGGTGATTATAAATTAAAAAATATATTCTAAAATATTAAATAAACTAGTGAAATGCAACATGAATAATTTAAAATAATTTCTCGTAGTCAATATGATGTTGACTTTCAATTGGGACAATATTTGTTGGCTTCTAAGTAACATGACCGGTTTTGTAAGCACGTCACGACAAATCCATGCAATGGAGGGGGTCCCCGGTGCATGGAATCTTGTCGTGCCGTGTAAGGATGCATGAGGGCGTTTAGGGGGGAGCCTGTAATTGGTTTGATATGCCATGTTTAAACGCAGCGGATGGAATTAGTACCTGTTGACGACTACATTTGTAAATAAATTATTGTAAGTTTCAGAGAAATCGTATATTGTAATTGTATATTATTATGTTGTTTATTTATTTTTATATTGTAATTGTATTTTGTATAATGTAATTGTTCATTGTATATGTATGACAAGTGAAGTCTTCGACGGCGAAATTGGAGGTTGGCCCGCTGAGTTATGACGAATATTGTACTTTGCATATAAACATATTCGCCAACATAGTATATCAGCCAATCACAACATGTAATCCTTGTAACATAAATAACTTCCTCATCAGCAAACTTAATTCTGATGATTATTGTCCTGTCCTTCTTAACCTTTTGGTCTATGGCAAAGGTTTCACTACAGTGTGGCCATAAGAAAAAGGTGATTATAAATTAAAAAATATATTCTAAAATATTAAATAAACTAGTGAAATGCAACATGAATAATTTAAAATAATTTCTCGTAGTCAATATGATGTTGACTTTCAATTGGGACAATATTTGTTGGCTTCTAAGTAACATGACCGGTTTTGTAAGCACGTCACGACAAATCCATGCAATGGAGGGGGTCCCCGGTGCATGGAATCTTGTCGTGCCGTGTAAGGATGCATGAGGGCGTTTAGGGGGGGAGCCTGTAATTGGTTTGATATGCCATGTTTAAACGCAGCGGATGGAATTAGTACCTGTTGACGACTACATTTGTAAATGAATTATTGTAAGTTTCAGAGAAATCGTATATTGTAATTGTATATTATTATGTTGTTTATTTTTTTTTATATTGTAATTGTATTTTGTATAATGTAATTGTTCATTGTATATGTATGACAAGTGAAGTCTTCGACGGCGAAATTGGAGGTTGGCCCGCTGAGTTATGACGAATATTGTACTTTGCATATAAACATATTCGCCAACATAGTATATCAGCCAATCACAACATGTAATCCTTGTAACATAAATAACTTCCTCATCAGCAAACTTAATTCTGATGATTATTGTCCTGTCCTTCTTAACCTTTTGGTCTATGGCAAAGGTTTCACTACAGTGTGGCCATAAGCAAAAGGTGATTATAAATTTAAAAATATATTCTAAAATATTAAATAAACTAGTGAAATGCAACATGAATAATTTAAAATAATTTCTCGTAGTCAATATGATGTTGACTTTCAATTGGGACAATATTTGTTGGCTCCTAAGTAACATGACCGGTTTTGTAAGCACGTCACGACAAATCCATGCAATGGAGGGGGTCCCCGGTGCATGGAATCTTGTCGTGCCGTGTAAGGATGCATGAGGGCCTTTAGGGGGGAGCCTTTAATTGGTTTGATATGCCATGTTTAAACGCAGCGGATGGAATTAGTACCTGTTGACGACTACATTTGTAAATAAATTATTGTAAGTTTCAGAGAAATCGTATATTGTAATTGTATATTATTATGTTGTTTATTTATTTTTATATTGTAATTGTATTTTGTATAATGTAATTGTTCATTGTATATGTATGACAAGTGAAGTCTTCGACGGCGAAATTGGAGGTTGGCCCGCTGAGTTATGACGAATATTGTACTTTGCATATAAACATATTCGCCAACATAGTATATCAGCCAATCACAACATGTAATCCTTGTAACATAAATAACTTCCTCATCAGCAAACTTAATTCTGATGATTATTGTCCTGTCCTTCTTAACCTCTTGGTCTATGGCAAAGGTTTCACTTCAGTGTGGCCATAAGAAAAAAGTGATTATAAATTAAAAAATATATTCTAAAATATTAAATAAACTAGTAAAATGCAACATGAATAATTTAAAATAATTTCTCGTTGTCAATATGATGTTGACTTTCTATTGGGACAATATTTGTTTGATTCTAAGTAACATGACCGGATTTGTAAGCACGTCACGACAAATCCATGCAATGGAGGGGGTCCCCGGTGCATGGAATCTTGTCGTGCCGTGTAAGGATGCATGAGGGCGTTTAGGGGGGAGCCTGTAATTGGTTTGATATGCCATGTTTAAACGCAGCGGATGGAATTAGTACCTGTTGACGACTACATTTGTAAATAAATTATTGTAAGTTTCAGAGAAATCGTATATTGTAATTGTATATTATTATGTTGTTTATTTATTTTTATATTGTAATTGTATTTTGTATAATGTAATTGTTCATTGTATATGTATGACAAGTGAAGTCTTCGACGGCGAAATTGGAGGTTGGCCCGCTGAGTTATGAAGAATATTGTATTTTGCATATAAACATATTCGCCAACATAGTATATCAGCCAATCACAACATGTAATCCTTGTAACATAAATAACTTCCTCATCAGCAAACTTAATTCTGATGATTATTGTCCTGTCCTTCTTAACCTTTTGGTCTATGGCAAAGGTTTCACTACAGTGTGGCCATAAGAAAAAAGTGATTATAAATTAAAAAATATATTCTAAAATATTAAATAAACTAGTGAAATGCAACATGAATAATTTAAAATAATTTCTCGTTGTCAATATGATGTTGACTTTCTATTGGGACAATATTTGTTTTCTTCTAAGTAACATGACCGGATTTGTAAGCACGTCACGACAAATCCATGCAATGGAGGGGGTCCCCGGTGCATGGAATCTTGTCGTGCCGTGTAAGGATGCATGAGGGCCTTTAGGGGGGAGCCTTTAATTGGTTTGATATGCCATGTTTAAACGCAGCGGATGGAATTAGTACCTGTTGACGACTACATTTGTAAATAAATTATTGTAAGTTTCAGAGAAATCGTATATTGTAATTGTATATTATTATGTTGTTTATTTATCTTTATATTGTAATTGTATTTTGTATAATGTAATTGTTCATTGTATATGTATGACAAGTGAAGTCTTCGACGGCGAAATTGGAGGTTTTCCCGCTGAGTTATGACGAATATTGTACTTTGCATATAAACATATTCGCCAACATAGTATATCAGCCAATCACAACATGTAATCCTTGTAACATAAATAACTTCCTCATCAGCAAACTTAATTCTGATGATTATTGTCCTGTCCTTCTTAACCTTTTGGTCTATGGCAAAGGTTTCACTACAGTGTGGCCATAAGAAAAAAGTGATTATAAATTAAAAAATATATTCTAAAATATTAAATAAACTAGTGAAATGCAACATGAATAATTTAAAATAATTTCTCGTTGTCAATATGATGTTGACTTTCTATTGGGACAATATTTGTTTGCTTCTAAGTAACATGACCGGATTTGTAAGCACGTCACGACAAATCCATGCAATGGAGGGGGGTCCCCGGTGCATGGAATCTTGTCGTGCCGTGTAAGGATGCATGAGGGCGTTTAGGGGGGGAGCCTGTAATTGGTTTGATATGCCATGTTTAAACGCAGCGGATGGAATTAGTACCTGTTGACGACTACATTTGTAAATAAATTATTGTAAGTTTCAGAGAAATCGTATATTATAATTGTATATTATTATGTTGTTTATTTATTTTTATATTGTAATTGTATTTTGTATAATGTATTTGTTCATTGTATATGTATGACAAGTGAAGTCTTCGACGGCGAAATTGGAGGTTTTCCCGCTGAGTTATGACGAATATTGTACTTTGCATATAAACATATTCGCCAACATAGTATATCAGCCAATCACAACATGTAATCCTTGTAACATAAATAACTTCCTCATCAGCAAACTTAATTCTGATGATTATTGTCCTGTCCTTCTTAACCTTTTGGTCTATGGCAAAGGTTTCACTACAGTGTGGCCATAAGAAAAAAGTGATTATAAATTAAAAAATATATTCTAAAATATTAAATAAACTAGTGAAATGCAACATGAATAATTTAAAATAATTGCTCGTTGTCAATATGATGTTGACTTTCTATTGGGACAATATTTGTTTGCTTCTAAGTAATATGACCGGATTTGTAAGCACGTCACGACAAATCCATGCAATGGAGGGGGTCCCCGGTGCATGGAATCTTGTCGTGCCGTGTAAGGATGCATGAGGGCGTTTAGGGGGAGCCTGTAATTGGTTTGATATGCCATGTTTAAACGCAGCGGATGGAATTAGTACCTGTTGACGACTACATTTGTAAATGAATTATTGTAAGTTTCAGAGAAATCGTATATTGTAATTGTATATTATTATGTTGTTTATTTTTTTTTATATTGTAATTGTATTTTGTATAATGTAATTGTTCATTGTATATGTATGACAAGTGAAGTCTTCGACGGCGAAATTGGAGGTTGGCCCGCTGAGTTATGACGAATATTGTACTTTGCATATAAACATATTCGCCAACATAGTATATCAGCCAATCACAACATGTAATCCTTGTAACATAAATAACTTCCTCATCAGCAAACATAATTCTGATGATTATTGTCCTGTCCTTCTTAACCTTTTTGTCTATGGCAAAGGTTTCACTACAGTGTGGCCATAAGAAAAAGGTGATTATAAATTTAAAAATATATTCTAAAATATTAAATAAACTAGTGAAATGCAACATGAATAATTTAAAATAATTTCTCGTAGTCAATATGATGTTGACTTTCAATTGGGACAATATTTGTTGGCTTCTAAGTAACATGACCGGTTTTGTAAGCACGTCACGACAAATCCATGCAATGGAGGGGGTCCCCGGTGCATGGAATCTTGTCGTGCCGTGTAAGGATGCATGAGGGCCTTTAGGGGGGAGCCTTTAATTGGTTTGATATGCCATGTTTAAACGCAGCGGATGGAATTAGTACCTGTTGACGACTACATTTGTAAATAAATTATTGTAAGTTTCAGAGAAATCGTATATTGTAATTGTATATTATTATGTTGTTTATTTATTTTTATATTGTAATTGTATTTTGTATAATGTAATTGTTCATTGTATATGTATGACAAGTGAAGTCTTCGACGGCGAAATTGGAGGTTGGCCCGCTGAGTTATGACGAATATTGTACTTTGCATATAAACATATTCGCCAACATAGTATATCAGCCAATCACAACATGTAATCCTTGTAACATAAATAACTTCCTCATCAGCAAACTTAATTCTGATGATTATTGTCCTGTCCTTCTTAACCTCTTGGTCTATGGCAAAGGTTTCACTTCAGTGTGGCCATAAGAAAAAAGTGATTATAAATTAAAAAATATATTCTAAAATATTAAATAAACTAGTAAAATGCAACATGAATAATTTAAAATAATTTCTCGTTGTCAATATGATGTTGACTTTCTATTGGGACAATATTTGTTTGCTTCTAAGTAACATGACCGGATTTGTAAGCACGTCACGACAAATCCATGCAATGGAGGGGGTCCCCGGTGCATGGAATCTTGTCGTGCCGTGTAAGGATGCATGAGGGCGTTTAGGGGGGGAGCCTGTAATTGGTTTGATATGCCATGTTTAAACGCAGCGGATGGAATTAGTACCTGTTGACGACTACATTTGTAAATAAATTATTGTAAGTTTCAGAGAAATCGTATATTGTAATTGTATATTATTATGTTGTTTATTTATTTTTATATTGTAATTGTATTTTGTATAATGTAATTGTTCATTGTATATGTATGACAAGTGAAGTCTTCGACGGCGAAATTGGAGGTTGGCCCGCTGAGTTATGAAGAATATTGTATTTTGCATATAAACATATTCGCCAACATAGTATATCAGCCAATCACAACATGTAATCCTTGTAACATAAATAACTTCCTCATCAGCAAACTTAATTCTGATGATTATTGTCCTGTCCTTCTTAACCTTTTGGTCTATGGCAAAGGTTTCACTACAGTGTGGCCATAAGAAAAAAGTGATTATAAATTAAAAAATATATTCTAAAATATTAAATAAACTAGTGAAATGCAACATGAATAATTTAAAATAATTTCTCGTTGTCAATATGATGTTGACTTTCTATTGGGACAATATTTGTTTTCTTCTAAGTAACATGACCGGATTTGTAAGCACGTCACGACAAATCCATGCAATGGAGGGGGTCCCCGGTGCATGGAATCTTGTCGTGCCGTGTAAGGATGCATGAGGGCGTTTAGGGGGGAGCCTGTAATTGGTTTGATATGCCATGTTTAAACGCAGCGGATGGAATTAGTACCTGTTGACGACTACATTTGTAAATAAATTATTGTAAGTTTCAGAGAAATCGTATATTGTAATTGTATATTATTATGTTGTTTATTTATTTTTATATTGTAATTGTATTTTGTATATTGTAATTGTTCATTGTATATGTATGACAAGTGAAGTCTTCGACGGCGAAATTGGAGGTTTTCCCGCTGAGTTATGACGAATATTGTACTTTGCATATAAACATATTCGCCAACATAGTATATCAGCCAATCACAACATGTAATCCTTGTAACATAAATAACTTCCTCATCAGCAAACTTAATTCTGATGATTATTGTCCTGTCCTTCTTAACCTTTTGGTCTATGGCAAAGGTTTCACTACAGTGTGGCCATAAGAAAAAAGTGATTATAAATTAAAAAATATATTCTAAAATATTAAATAAACTAGTGAAATGCAACATGAATAATTTAAAATAATTTCTCGTTGTCAATATGATGTTGACTTTCTATTGGGACAATATTTGTTTGCTTCTAAGTAACATGACCGGATTTGTAAGCACGTCACGACAAATCCATGCAATGGAGGGGGTCCCCGGTGCATGGAATCTTGTCGTGCCGTGTAAGGATGCATGAGGGCGTTTAGGGGGGGAGCCTGTAATTGGTTTGATATGCCATGTTTAAACGCAGCGGATGGAATTAGTACCTGTTGACGACTACATTTGTAAATAAATTATTGTAAGTTTCAGAGAAATCGTATATTATAATTGTATATTATTATGTTGTTTATTTATTTTTATATTGTAATTGTATTTTGTATAATGTAATTGTTCATTGTATATGTATGACAAGTGAAGTCTTCGACGGTGAAATTGGAGGTTGGCCCGCTGAGTTATGACGAATATTGTACTTTGCATATAAACATATTCGCCAACATAGTATATCAGCCAATCACAACATGTAATCCTTGTAACATAAATAACTTCCTCATCAGCAAACTTAATTCTGATGATTATTGTCCTGTCCTTCTTAACCTTTTGGTCTATGGCAAATGTTTGACTACAGTGTGGCCATAAGAAAAAAGTGATTATAAATTAAAAAATATATTCTAAAATATTAAATAAACTAGTGAAATGCAACATGAATAATTTAAAATAATTTCTCGTTGTCAATATGATGTTGACTTTCTATTGGGACAATATTTGTTTGCTTCTAAGTAACATGACCGGATTTGTAAGCACGTCACGACAAATCCATGCAATGGAGGGGGTCCCCGGTGCATGGAATCTTGTCGTGCCGTGTAAGGATGCATGAGGGCGTTTAGGGGGGGAGCCTGTAATTGGTTTGATATGCCATGTTTAAACGCAGCGGATGGAATTAGTACCTGTTGACGACTACATTTGTAAATGAATTATTGTAAGTTTCAGAGAAATCGTATATTGTAATTGTATATTATTATGTTGTTTATTTATTTTTATATTGTAATTGTATTTTGTATAATGTAATTGTTCATTGTATATGTATGACAAGTGAAGTCTTCGACGGCGAAATTGGAGGTTTTCCCGCTGAGTTATGACGAATATTGTACTTTGCATATAAACATATTCGCCAACATTGTATATCAGCCAATCACAACATGTAATCCTTGTAACATAAATAACTTCCTCATCAGCAAACTTAATTCTGATGATTATTGTCCTGTCCTTCTTAACCTTTTGGTCTATGGCAAAGGTTTCACTACAGTGTGGCCATAAGAAAAAAGTGATTATAAATTAAAAAATATATTCTAAAATATTAAATAAACTAGTGAAATGCAACATGAATAATTTAAAATAATTGCTCGTTGTCAATATGATGTTGACTTTCTATTGGGACAATATTTGTTTGCTTCTAAGTAACATGACCGGTTTTATAAGCACGTTACGACAAATCCATGCAATGGAGGGGGTCCCCGGTGCATGGAATCTTGTCGTGCCGTGTAAGGATGCATGAGGGCGTTTAGGGGGGAGCCTGTAATTGGTTTGATATGCCATGTTTAAACGCAGCGGATGGAATTAGTACCTGTTGACGACTACATTTGTAAATGAATTATTGTAAGTTTCAGAGAAATCGTATATTGTAATTGTATATTATTATGTTGTTTATTTATTTTTATATTGTAATTGTATTTTGTATAATGTAATTGTTCATTGTATATGTATGACAAGTGAAGTCTTCGACGGCGAAATTGGAGGTTGGCCCGCTGAGTTATGACGAATATTGTACTTTGCATATAAACATATTCGCCAACATAGTATATCAGCCAATCACAACATGTAATCCTTGTAACATAAATAACTTCCTCATCAGCAAACTTAATTCTGATGATTATTGTCCTGTCCTTCTTAACCTTTTGGTCTATGGCAAAGGTTTCACTACAGTGTGGCCATAAGAAAAAAGTGATTATAAATTAAAAAATATATTCTAAAATATTAAATAAACTAGTGAAATGCAACATGAATAATTTAAAATAATTTCTCGTTGTCAATATGATGTTGACTTTCTATTGGGACAATATTTGTTTGCTTCTAAGTAACATGACCGGATTTGTAAGCACGTCACGAGAAATCCATGCAATGGAGGGGGTCCCCGGTGCATGGAATCTTGTCGTGCCGTGTAAGGATGCATGAGGGCGTTTAGGGGGGAGCCTGTAATTGGTTTGATATGCCATGTTTAAACGCAGCGGATGGAATTAGTACCTGTTGACGACTACATTTGTAAATAAATTATTGTAAGTTTCAGAGAAATCGTATATTGTAATTGTATATTATTATGTTGTTTATTTATTTTTATATTGTAATTGTATTTTGTATAATGTAATTGTTCATTGTATATGTATGACAAGTGAAGTCTTCGACGGCGAAATTGGAGGTGGCCCGCTGAGTTATGACGAATATTGTACTTTGCATATAAACATATTCGCCAACATAGTATATCAGCCAATCACAACATGTAATCCTTGTAACATAAATAACTTCCTCATCAGCAAACTTAATTCTGATGATTATTGTCCTGTCCTTCTTAACCTTTTGGTCTATGGCAAAGGTTTCACTACAGTGTGGCCATAAGAAAAAAGTGATTATAAATTAAAAAATATATTGTAAAATATTAAATAAACTAGTGAAATGCAACATGAATAATTTAAAATAATTTCTCGTTGTCAATATGATGTTGACTTTCTATTGGGACAATATTTGTTTGCTTCTAAGTAACATGACCGGATTTGTAAGCACGTCACGACAAATCCATGCAATGGAGGGGGTCCCCGGTGCATGGAATCTTGTCGTGCCGTGTAAGGATGCATGAGGGCGTTTAGGGGGGGAGCCTGTAATTGGTTTGATATGCCATGTTTAAACGCAGCGGATGGAATTAGTACCTGTTGACGACTACATTTGTAAATAAATTATTGTAAGTTTCAGAGAAATCGTATATTATAATTGTATATTATTATGTTGTTTATTTATTTTTATATTGTAATTGTATTTTGTATAATGTAATTGTTCATTGTATATGTATGACAAGTGAAGTCTTCGACGGTGAAATTGGAGGTTGGCCCGCTGAGTTATGACGAATATTGTACTTTGCATATAAACATATTCGCCAACATAGTATATAAGCCAATCACAACATGTAATCCTTGTAACATAAATAACTTCCTCATCAGCAAACTTAATTCTGATGATTATTGTCCTGTCCTTCTTAACCTTTTGGTCTATGGCAAAGGTTTCACTACAGTGTGGCCATAAGAAAAAAGTGATTATAAATTAAAAAATATATTCTAAAATATTAAATAAACTAGTGAAATGCAACATGAATAATTTAAAATAATTTCTCGTTGTCAATATGATGTTGACTTTCTATTGGGACAATATTTGTTTGCTTCTAAGTAACATGACCGGATTTGTAAGCACGTCACGACAAATCCATGCAATGGAGGGGGTCCCCGGTGCATGGAATCTTGTCGTGCCGTGTAAGGATGCATGAGGGCGTTTAGGGGGGAGCCTGTAATTGGTTTGATATGCCATGTTTAAACGCAGCGGATGGAATTAGTACCTGTTGACGACTACATTTGTAAATGAATTATTGTAAGTTTCAGAGAAATCGTATATTGTAATTGTATATTATTATGTTGTTTATTTATTTTTATATTGTAATTGTATTTTGTATAATGTAATTGTTCATTGTATATGTATGACAAGTGAAGTCTTCGACGGCGAAATTGGAGGTTTTCCCGCTGAGTTATGACGAATATTGTACTTTGCATATAAACATATTCGCCAACATTGTATATCAGCCAATCACAACATGTAATCCTTGTAACATAAATAACTTCCTCATCAGCAAACTTAATTCTGATGATTATTGTCCTGTCCTTCTTAACCTTTTGGTCTATGGCAAAGGTTTCACTACAGTGTGGCCATAAGAAAAAAGTGATTATAAATTAAAAAATATATTCTAAAATATTAAATAAACTAGTGAAATGCAACATGAATAATTTAAAATAATTGCTCGTTGTCAATATGATGTTGACTTTCTATTGGGACAATATTTGTTTGCTTCTAAGTAACATGACCGGATTTGTAAGCACGTCACGACAAATCCATGCAATGGAGGGGGTCCCCGGTGCATGGAATCTTGTCGTGCCGTGTAAGGATGCATGAGGGCGTTTAGGGGGGAGCCTGTAATTGGTTTGATATGCCATGTTTAAACGCAGCGGATGGAATTAGTACCTGTTGACGACTACATTTGTAAATGAATTATTGTAAGTTTCAGAGAAATCGTATATTGTAATTGTATATTATTATGTTGTTTATTTATTTTTATATTGTAATTGTATTTTGTATAATGTAATTGTTCATTGTATATGTACGACAAGTGAAGTCTTCGACGGCGAAATTTGAGGTTGGCCCGCTGAGTTATGACGAATATTGTACTTTGCATATAAACATATTCGCCAACATAGTATATCAGCCAATCACAACATGTAATCCTTGTAACATAAATAACTTCCTCATCAGCAAACTTAATTCTGATGATTGTTGTCCTGTCCTTCTTAACCTTTTGGTCTATGGCAAAGGTATCACTACAGTGTGGCCATAAGGAAAAAGTGATTATAAATTAAAAAATATATTCTAAAATATTAAATAAACTAGTGAAATGCAACATGAATAATTTAAAATAATTTCTCGTTGTCAATATGATGTTGACTTTCTATTGGGACAATATTTGTTTGCTTCTAAGTAACATGACCGGTTTTATAAGCACGTTACGACAAATCCATGCAATGGAGGGGGTCCCCGGTGCATGGAATCTTGTCGTGCCGTGTAAGGATGCATGAGGGCGTTTAGGGGGGAGCCTGTAATTGGTTTGATAGGCCATGTTTAAACGCAGCGGATGGAATTAGTACCTGTTGACGACTACATTTGTAAATGAATTATTGTAAGTTTCAGAGAAATCGTATATTGTAATTGTATATTATTATGTTGTTTATTTATTTTTATATTGTAATTGTATTTTGTATAATGTAATTGTTCATTGTATATGTATGACAAGTGAAGTCTTCGATGGCGAAATTGGAGGTTGGCCCGCTGAGTTATGACGAATATTGTACTTTGCATATAAACATATTCGCCAACATAGTATATCAGCCAATCACAACATGTAATCCTTGTAACATAAATAACTTCCTCATCAGCAAACTTAATTCTGATGATTATTGTCCTGTCCTTCTTAACCTTTTGGTCTATGGCAAAGGTTTCACTACAGTGTGGCCATAAGAAAAAAGTGATTATAAATTAAAAAATATATTCTAAAATATTAAATAAACTAGTGAAATGCAACATGAATAATTTAAAATAATTTCTCGTAGTCAATATGATGTTGACTTTCAATTGGGACAGTATTTGTTTGCTTCTAAGTAACATGACCGGTTTTATAAGCACGTTACGACAAATCCATGCAATGGAGGGGGTCCCCGGTGCATGGAATCTTGTCGTGCCGTGTAAGGATGCATGAGGGCGTTTAGGGGGGAGCCTGTAATTGGTTTGATATGCCATGTTTAAACGCAGCGGATGGAATTAGTACCTGTTGACGACTACATTTGTAAATGAATTATTGTAAGTTTCAGAGAAATCGTATATTGTAATTGTATATTATTATGTTGTTTATTTATTTTTATATTGTAATTGTATTTTGTATAATGTAATTGTTCATTGTATATGTATGACAAGTGAAGTCTTCGACGGCGAAATTGGAGGTTGGCCCGCTGAGTTATGACGAATATTGTACTTTGCATATAAACATATTCGCCAACATAGTATATCAGCCAATCACAACATGTAATCCTTGTAACATAAATAACTTCCTCATCAGCAAACTTAATTCTGATGATTATTGTCCTGTCCTTCTTAACCTTTTGGTCTATGGCAAAGGTTTCACTACAGTGTGGCCATAAGAAAAAAGTGATTATAAATTAAAAAATATATTCTAAAATATTAAATAAACTAGTGAAATGCAACATGAATAATTTAAAATAATTTCTCGTTGTCAATATGATGTTGACTTTCTATTGGGACAATATTTGTTTGCTTCTAAGTAACATGACCGGATTTGTAAGCACGTCACGACAAATCCATGCAATGGAGGGGGTCCCCGGTGCATGGAATCTTGTCGTGCCGTGTAAGGATGCATGAGGGCGTTTAGGGGGGAGCCTGTAATTGGTTTGATATGCCATGTTTAAACGCAGCGGATGGAATTAGTACCTGTTGACGACTACATTTGTAAATAAATTATTGTAAGTTTCAGAGAAATCGTATATTGTAATTGTATATTATTATGTTGTTTATTTATTTTTATATTGTAATTGTATTTTGTATAATGTAATTGTTCATTGTATATGTATGACAAGTGAAGTCTTCGACGGCGAAATTGGAGGTGGCCCGCTGAGTTATGACGAATATTGTACTTTGCATATAAACATATTCGCCAACATAGTATATCAGCCAATCACAACATGTAATCCTTGTAACATAAATAACTTCCTCATCAGCAAACTTAATTCTGATGATTATTGTCCTGTCCTTCTTAACCTTTTGGTCTATGGCAAAGGTTTCACTACAGTGTGGCCATAAGAAAAAAGTGATTATAAATTAAAAAATATATTCTAAAATATTAAATAAACTAGTGAAATGCAACATGAATAATTTAAAATAATTTCTCGTTGTCAATATGATGTTGACTTTCTATTGGGACAATATTTGTTTGCTTCTAAGTAACATGACCGGATTTGTAAGCACGTCACGACAAATCCATGCAATGGAGGGGGTCCCCGGTGCATGGAATCTTGTCGTGCCGTGTAAGGATGCATGAGGGCGTTTAGGGGGGAGCCTGTAATTGGTTTGATATGCCATGTTTAAACGCAGCGGATGGAATTAGTACCTGTTGACGACTACATTTGTAAATAAATTATTCTAAGTTTCAGAGAAATCGTATATTGTAATTGTATATTATTATGTTGTTTATTTATTTTTATATTGTAATTGTATTTTGTATAATGTAATTGTTCATTGTATATGTATGACAAGTGAAGTCTTCGACGGCGAAATTGGAGGTTGGCCCGCTGAGTTATGACGAATATTGTACTTTGCATATAAACATATTCGCCAACATAGTATATCAGCCAATCACAAATTGTAATCCTTGTAACATAAATAACTTCCTCATCAGCAAACTTAATTCTGATGATTATTGTCCTGTCCTTCTTAACCTTTTGGTCTATGGCAAAGGTTTCACTACAGTGTGGCCATAAGAAAAAGTTGATTATAAATTAAAAAATATATTCTAAAATATTAAATAAACTAGTGAAATGCAACATGAATAATTTAAAATAATTTCTCGTAGTCAATATGATGTTGACTTTCTATTGGGACAATATTTGTTTGCTTCTAAGTAACATGACCGGTTTTGTAAGCACGTCACGACAAATCCATGCAATGGAGGGGGTCCCCGGTGCATGGAATCTTGTCGTGCCGTGTAAGGATGCATGAGGGCGTTTAGGGGGGAGCCTGTAATTGGTTTGATAGGCCATGTTTAAACGCAGCGGATGGAATTAGTACCTGTTGACGACTACATTTGTAAATAAATTATTCTAAGTTTCAGAGAAATCGTATATTGTAATTGTATATTATTATGTTGTTTATTTATTTTTATATTGTAATTGTATTTTGTATAATGTAATTGTTCATTGTATATGTATGACAAGTGAAGTCTTCGACGGCGAAATTGGAGGTTGGCCCGCTGAGTTATGACGAATATTGTACTTTGCATATAAACATATTCGCCAACATAGTATATCAGCCAATCACAACATGTAATCCTTGTAACATAAATAACTTCCTCATCAGCAAACTTAATTCTGATGATTATTGTCCTGTCCTTCTTAACCTTTTGGTCTATGGCAAAGGTTTCACTACAGTGTGGCCATAAGAAAAAGGTGATTATAAATTAAAAAATATATTCTAAAATATTAAATAAACTAGTGAAATGCAACATGAATAATTTAAAATAATTTCTCGTAGTCAATGTGATGTTGACTTTCAATTGGGACAATATTTGTTGGCTTCTAAGTAACATGACCGGTTTTGTAAGCACGTCACGACAAATCCATGCAATGGAGGGGGTCCCCGGTGCATGGAATCTTGTCGTGCCGTGTAAGGATGCATGAGGGCGTTTAGGGGGGAGCCTGTAATTGGTTTGATATGCCATGTTTAAACGCAGCGGATGGAATTAGTACCTGTTGACGACTACATTTGTAAATAAATTATTGTAAGTTTCAGAGAAATCGTATATTGTAATTGTATATTATTATGTTGTTTATTTATTTTTATATTGTAATTGTATTTTGTATAATGTAATTGTTCATTGTATATGTATGACAAGTGAAGTCTTCGACGGCGAAATTGGAGGTTGGCCCGCTGAGTTATGACGAATATTGTACTTAGCATATAAACATATTCGCCAACATAGTATATCAGCCAATCACAACATGTAATCCTTGTAACATAAATAACTTCCTCATCAGCAAACTTAATTCTGATGATTATTGTCCTGTCCTTCTTAACCTTTTGGTCTATGGCAAAGGTTTCACTACAGTGTGGCCATAAGAAAAAGGTGATTATAAATTAAAAAATATATTCTAAAATATTAAATAAACTAGTGAAATGCAACATGAATAATTTAAAATAATTTCTCGTTGTCAATATGATGTTGACTTTCTATTGGGACAATATTTGTTTGCTTCTAAGTAACATGACCGGATTTGTAAGCACGTCACGACAAATCCATGCAATGGAGGGGGTCCCCGGTGCATGGAATCTTGTCGTGCCGTGTAAGGATGCATGAGGGCGTTTAGGGGGGAGCCTGTAATTGGTTTGATATGCCATGTTTAAACGAAGCGGATGGAATTAGTACCTGTTGACGACTACATTTGTAAATAAATTATTGTAAGTTTCAGAGAAATCGTATATTGTAATTGTATATTATTATGTTGTTTATTTATTTTTATATTGTAATTGTTTTTTGTATAATGTAATTGTTCATTGTATATGTATGACAAGTGAAGTCTTCGACGGCGAAATTGGAGGTTGGCCCGCTGAGTTATGACGAATATTGTACTTTGCATATAAACATATTCGCCAACATAGTATATCAGCCAATCACAACATGTAATCCTTGTAACATAAATAACTTCCTCATCAGCAAACTTAATTCTGATGATTATTGTCCTGTCCTTCTTAACCTTTTGGTCTATGGCAAAGGTTTCACTACAGTGTGGCCATAAGAAAAAGGTGATTATAAATTAAAAAATATATTCTAAAATATTAAATAAACTAGTGAAATGCAACATGAATAATTTAAAATAATTTCTCGTTGTCAATATGATGTTGACTTTCTATTGGGACAATATTTGTTTTCTTCTAAGTAACATGACCGGATTTGTAAGCACGTCACGACAAATCCATGCAATGGAGGGGGTCCCCGGTGCATGGAATCTTGTCGTGCCGTGTAAGGATGCATGAGGGCGTTTAGGGGGGAGACTGTAATTGGTTTGATATGCCATGTTTAAACGCAGCGGATGGAATTAGTACCTGTTGACGACTACATTTGTAAATAAATTATTGTAAGTTTCAGAGAAATCGTATATTGTAATTGTATATTATTATGTTGTTTATTTATTTTTATATTGTAATTGTATTTTGTATAATGTAATTGTTCATTGTATATGTATGACAAGTGAAGTCTTCGACGGCGAAATTGGAGGTTTTCCCGCTGAGTTATGACGAATATTGTACTTTGCATATAAACATATTCGCCAACATAGTATATCAGCCAATCACAACATGTAATCCTTGTAACATAAATAACTTCCTCATCAGCAAACTTAATTGTGATGATTATTGTCCTGTCCTTCTTAACCTTTTGGTCTATGGCAAAGGTTTCACTACAGTGTGGCCATAAGAAAAAAGTGATTATAAATTAAAAAATATATTCTAAAATATTAAATAAACTAGTGAAATGCAACATGAATAATTTAAAATAATTTCTCGTTGTCAATATGATGTTGACTTTCTATTGGGACAATATTTGTTTGCTTCTAAGTAACATGACCGGATTTGTAAGCACGTCACGACAAATCCATGCAATGGAGGGGGTCCCCGGTGCACGGAATCTTGTCGTGCCGTGTAAGGATGCATGAGGGCGTTTAGGGGGGAGCCTGTAATTGGTTTGATATGCCATGTTTAAACGCAGCGGATGGAATTAGTACCTGTTGACGACTACATTTGTAAATAAATTATTGTAAGTTTCAGAGAAATCGTATATTATAATTGTATATTATTATGTTGTTTATTTATTTTTATATTGTAATTGTATTTTGTATAATGTAATTGTTCATTGTATATGTATGACAAGTGAAGTCTTCGACGGTGAAATTGGAGGTTGGCCCGCTGAGTTATGACGAATATTGTACTTTGCATATAAACATATTCGCCAACATAGTATATCAGCCAATCACAACATGTAATCCTTGTAACATAAATAACTTCCTCATCAGCAAACTTAATTCTGATGATTATTGTCCTGTCCTTCTTAACCTTTTGGTCTATGGCAAAGGTTTCACTACAGTGTGGCCATAAGAAAAAAGTGATTATAAATTAAAAAATATATTCTAAAATATTAAATAAACTAGTGAAATGCAACATGAATAATTTAAAATAATTTCTCGTTGTCAATATGATGTTGACTTTCTATTGGGACAATATTTGTTTGCTTCTAAGTAACATGACCGGATTTGTAAGCACGTCACGACAAATCCATGCAATGGAGGGGGTCCCCGGTGCATGGAATCTTGTCGTGCCGTGTAAGGATGCATGAGGGCGTTTAGGGGGGAGCCTGTAATTGGTTTGATATGCCATGTTTAAACGCAGCGGATGGAATTAGTACCTGTTGACGACTACATTTGTAAATGAATTATTGTAAGTTTCAGAGAAATCGTATATTGTAATTGTATATTATTATGTTGTTTATTTATTTTTATATTGTAATTGTATTTTGTATAATGTAATTGTTCATTGTATATGTATGACAAGTGAAGTCTTCGACGGCGAAATTGGAGGTTTTCCCGCTGAGTTATGACGAATATTGTTCTTTGCATATAAACATATTCGCCAACATAGTATATCAGCCAATCACAACATGTAATCCTTGTAACATAAATAACTTCCTCATCAGCAAACTTAATTCTGATGATTATTGTCTTGTCCTTCTTAACCTTTTGGTCTATGGCAAAGGTTTCACTACAGTGTGGCCATAAGAAAAAAGTGATTATAAATTAAAAAATATATTCTAAAATATTAAATAAACTAGTGAAATGCAACATGAATAATTTAAAATAATTTCTCGTTGTCAATATGATGTTGACTTTCTATTGGGACAATATTTGTTTGCTTCTAAGTAACATGACCGGATTTGTAAGCACGTCACGACAAATCCATGCAATGGAGGGGGTCCCCGGTGCATGGAATCTTGTCGTGCCGTGTAAGGATGCATGAGGGCGTTTAGGGGGGAGCCTGTAATTGGTTTGATATGCCATGTTTAAACGCAGCGGATGGAATTAGTACCTGTTGACGACTACATTTGTAAATGAATTATTGTAAGTTTCAGAGAAATCGTATATTGTAATTGTATATTATTATGTTGTTTATTTATTTTTATATTGTAATTGTATTTTGTATAATGTAATTGTTCATTTTATATGTACGACAAGTGAAGTCTTCGACGGCGAAATTTGAGGTTGGCCCGCTGAGTTATGACGAATATTGTACTTTGCATATAAACATATTCGCCAACATAGTATATCAGCCAATCACAACATGTAATCCTTGTAACATAAATAACTTCCTCATCAGCAAACTTAATTCTGATGATTATTGTCCTGTCCTTCTTAACCTTTTGGTCTATGGCAAAGGTTTCACTACAGTGTGGCCATAAGAAAAAAGTGATTATAAATTAAAAAATATATTCTAAAATATTAAATAAACCAGTGAAATGCAACATGAATAATTTAAAATAATTTCTCGTAGTCAATATGATGTTGACTTTCAATTGGGACAATATTTGTTTGCTTCTAAGTAACATGACCGGTTTTATAAGCACGTTACGACAAATCCATGCAATGGAGGGGGTCCCCGGTGCATGGAATCTTGTCGTGCCGTGTAAGGATGCATGAGGGCTTTTAGGGGGGAGCCTGTAATTGGTTTGATATGCCATGTTTAAACGCAGCGGATGGAATTAGTACCTGTTGACGACTACATTTGTAAATGAATTATTGTAAGTTTCAGAGAAATCGTATATTGTAATTGTATATTATTATGTTGTTTATTTATTTTTATATTGTAATTGTATTTTGTATAATGTAATTGTTCATTGTATATGTATGACAAGTGAAGTCTTCGAAGGCGAAATTGGAGGTTGGCCCGCTGAGTTATGACGAATATTGTACTTTGCATATAAACATATTCGCCAACATAGTATATCAGCCAATCACAACATGTAATCCTTGTAACATAAATAACTTCCTCATCAGCAAACTTAATTCTGATGATTATTGTCCTGTCCTTCTTAACCTTTTGGTCTATGGCAAAGGTTTCACTACAGTGTGGCCATAAGAAAAAAGTGATTATAAATTAAAAAATATATTCTAAAATATTAAATAAACTAGTGAAATGCAACATGAATAATTTAAAATAATTTCTCGTTGTCAATATGATGTTGACTTTCTATTGGGACAATATTTGTTTGCTTCTAAGTAACATGACCGGATTTGTAAGCACGTCACGACAAATCCATGCAATGGAGGGGGTCCCCGGTGCATGGAATCTTGTCGTGCCGTGTAAGGATGCATGAGGGCGTTTAGGGGGGAGCCTGTAATTGGTTTGATATGCCATGTTTAAACGCAGCGGATGGAATTAGTACCTGTTGACGACTACATTTGTAAATAAATTATTGTAAGTTTCAGAGAAATCGTATATTGTAATTGTATATTATTATGTTGTTTATTTATTTTTATATTGTAATTGTATTTTGTATAATGTAATTGTTCATTGTATATGTATGACAAGTGAAGTCTTCGACGGCGAAATTGGAGGTTGGCCCGCTGAGTTATGACGAATATTGTACTTTGCATATAAACATATTCGCCAACATAGTATATCAGCCAATCACAACATGTAATCATTGTAACATAAATAACTTCCTCATCAGCAAACTTAATTCTTATGATTATTGTCCTGTCCTTCTTAACCTTTTGGTCTATGGCAAAGGTTTCACTACAGTGTGGCCATAAGAAAAAAGTGATTATAAATTAAAAAATATATTCTAAAATATTAAATAAACTAGTGAAATGCAACATGAATAATTTAAAATAATTTCTCGTTGTCAATATGATGTTGACTTTCTATTGGGACAATATTTGTTTGCTTCTAAGTAACATGACCGGATTTGTAAGCACGTCACGACAAATCCATGCAATGGAGGGGGTCCCCGGTGCATGGAATCTTGTCGTGCCGTGTAAGGATGCATGAGGGCGTTTAGGGGGGAGCCTGTAATTGGTTTGATATGCCATGTTTAAACGCAGCGGATGGAATTAGTACGTGTTGACGACTACATTTGTAAATGAATTATTGTAAGTTTCAGAGAAATCGTATATTGTAATTGTATATTATTATGTTGTTTATTTATTTTTATATTGTAATTGTATTTTGTATAATGTAATTGTTCATTGTATATGTATGACAAGTGAAGTCTTCGACGGCGAAATTGGAGGTTTTCCCGCTGAGTTATGACGAATATTGTACTTTGCATATAAACATATTCGCCAACATAGTATATCAGCCAATCACAACATGTAATCCTTGTAACATAAATAACTTCCTCATCAGCAAACTTAATTCTGATGATTATTGTCTTGTCCTTCTTAACCTTTTGGTCTATGGCAAAGGTTTCACTACAGTGTGGCCATAAGAAAAAAGTGATTATAAATTAAAAAATATATTCTAAAATATTAAATAAACTAGTGAAATGCAACATGAATAATTTAAAATAATTTCTCGTTGTCAATTTGATGTTGACTTTCTATTGGGACAATATTTGTTTGCTTCTAAGTAACATGACCGGATTTGTAAGCACGTCACGACAAATCCATGCAATGGAGGGGGTCCCCGGTGCACGGAATCTTGTCGTGCCGTGTAAGGATGCATGAGGGCGTTTAGGGGGGAGCCTGTAATTGGTTTGATATGCCATGTTTAAACGCAGCGGATGGAATTAGTACCTGTTGACGACTACATTTGTAAATAAATTATTGTAAGTTTCAGAGAAATCGTATATTGTAATTGTATATTATTATGTTGTTTATTTATTTTTATATTGTAATTGTATTTTGTATAATGTAATTGTTCATTGTATATGTATGACAAGTGAAGTCTTCGACGGCGAAATTGGAGGTTGGCCCGCTGAGTTTTGACGAATATTGTACATTGCATATAAACATATTCGCCAACATAGTATATCAGCCAATCACAACATGTAATCCTTGTAACATAAATAACTTCCTCATCAGCAAACTTAATTCTGATGATTATTGTCCTGTCCTTCTTAACCTTTTGGTCTATGGCAAAGGTTTCACTACAGTGTGGCCATAAGAAAAAGGTGATTATAAATTAAAAAATATATTCTAAAATATTAAATAATCTAGTGAAATGCAACATGAATAATTTAAAATAATTTCTCGTAGTCAATATGATGTTGACTTTCTATTGGGACAATATTTGTTTGCTTCTAAGTAACATGACCGGTTTTGTAAGCACGTCACGACAAATCCATGCAATGGAGGGGGTCCCCGGTGCATGGAATCTTGTCGTGCCGTGTAAGGATGCATGAGGGCGTTTAGGGGGGAGCCTGTAATTGGTTTGATAGGCCATGTTTAAACGCAGCGTATGGAATTAGTACCTGTTGACGACTACATTTGTAAATAAATTATTCTAAGTTTCAGAGAAATCGTATATTGTAATTGTATATTATTATGTTGTTTATTTATTTTTATATTGTAATTGTATTTTGTATAATGTAATTGTTCATTGTATATGTATGACAAGTGAAGTCTTCGACGGCGAAATTGGAGGTTGGCCCGCTGAGTTATGACGAATATTGTACTTTGCATATAAACATATTCGCCAACATAGTATATCAGCCAATCACAAATTGTAATCCTTGTAACATAAATAACTTCCTCATCAGCAAACTTAATTCTGATGATTATTGTCCTGTCCTTCTTAACCTTTTGGTCTATGGCAAAGGTTTCACTACAGTGTGGCCATAAGAAAAAGGTGATTATAAATTAAAAAATATATTCTAAAATATTAAATAAACTAGTGAAATGCAACATGAATAATTTAAAATAATTTCTCGTAGTCAATATGATGTTGACTTTCTATTGGGACAATATTTGTTTGCTTCTAAGTAACATGACCGGTTTTGTAAGCACGTCACGACAAATCCATGCAATGGAGGGGGTCCCCGGTGCATGGAATCTTGTCGTGCCGTGTAAGGATGCATGAGGGCGTTTAGGGGGGAGCCTGTAATTGGTTTGATAGGCCATGTTTAAACGCAGCGGATGGAATTAGTACCTGTTGACGACTACATTTGTAAATAAATTATTCTAAGTTTCAGAGAAATCGTATATTGTAATTGTATATTATTATGTTGTTTATTTATTTTTATATTGTAATTGTATTTTGTATAATGTAATTGTTCATTGTATATGTATGACAAGTGAAGTCTTCGACGGCGAAATTGGAGGTTGGCCCGCTGAGTTATGACGAATATTGTACTTAGCATATAAACATATTCGCCAACATAGTATATCAGCCAATCACAACATGTAATCCTTGTAACATAAATAACTTCCTCATCAGCAAACTTAATTCTGATGATTATTGTCCTGTCCTTCTTAACCTTTTGGTCTATGGCAAAGGTTTCACTACAGTGTGGCCATAAGAAAAAGGTGATTATAAATTAAAAAATATATTCTAAAATATTAAATAAACTAGTGAAATGCAACATGAATAATTTAAAATAATTTCTCGTTGTCAATATGATGTTGACTTTCTATTGGGACAATATTTGTTTGCTTCTAAGTAACATGACCGGATTTGTAAGCACGTCACGACAAATCCATGCAATGGAGGGGGTCCCCGGTGCATGGAATCTTGTCGTGCCGTGTAAGGATGCATGAGGGCGTTTAGGGGGGAGCCTGTAATTGGTTTGATATGCCATGTTTAAACGAAGCGGATGGAATTAGTACCTGTTGACGACTACATTTGTAAATAAATTATTGTAAGTTTCAGAGAAATCGTATATTGTAATTGTATATTATTATGTTGTTTATTTATTTTTATATTGTAATTGTATTTTGTATAATGTAATTGTTCATTGTATATGTATGACAAGTGAAGTCTTCGACGGCGAAATTGGAGGTTGGCCCGCTGAGTTATGACGAATATTGTACTTTGCATATAAACATATTCGCCAACATAGTATATCAGCCAATCACAACATGTAATCCTTGTAACATAAATAACTTCCTCATCAGCAAACTTAATTCTGATGATTATTGTCCTGTCCTTCTTAACCTTTTGGTCTATGGCAAAGGTTTCACTACAGTGTGGCCATAAGAAAAAGGTGATTATAAATTAAAAAATATATTCTAAAATATTAAATAAACTAGTGAAATGCAACATGAATAATTTAAAATAATTTCTCGTAGTCAATATGATGTTGACTTTCAATTGGGACAATATTTGTTGGCTTCTAAGTAACATGACCGGTTTTGTAAGCACGTCACGACAAATCCATGCAATGGAGGGGGTCCCCGGTGCATGGAATCTTGTCGTGCCGTGTAAGGATGCATGAGGGCGTTTAGGGGGGAGCCTGTAATTGGTTTGATATGCCATGTTTAAACGCAGCGGATGGAATTAGTACCTGTTGACGACTACATTTGTAAATAAATTATTGTAAGTTTCAGAGAAATCGTATATTGTAATTGTATATTATTATGTTGTTTATTTATTTTTATATTGTAATTGTATTTTGTATAATGTAATTGTTCATTGTATATGTATGACAAGTGAAGTCTTCGACGGCGAAATTGGAGGTTGGCCCGCTGAGTTATGACGAATATTGTACTTTGCATATAAACATATTCGCCAACATAGTATATCAGCCAATCACAACATGTAATCATTGTAACATAAATAACTTCCTCATCAGCAAACTTAATTCTGATGATTATTGTCCTGTCCTTCTTAACCTTTTGGTCTATGGCAAAGGTTTCACTACAGTGTGGCCATAAGAAAAAAGTGATTATAAATTAAAAAATATATTCTAAAATATTAAATAAACTAGTGAAATGCAACATGAAAAATTTAAAATAATTTCTCGTTGTCAATATGATGTTGACTTTCTATTGGGACAATATTTGTTTGCTTCTAAGTAACATGACCGGATTTGTAAGCACGTCACGACAAATCCATGCAATGGAGGGGGTCCCCGGTGCATGGAATCTTGTCGTGCCGTGTAAGGATGCATGAGGGCGTTTAGGGGGGAGCCTGTAATTGGTTTGATATGCCATGTTTAAACGCAGCGGATGGAATTAGTACCTGTTGACGACTACATTTGTAAATGAATTATTGTAAGTTTCAGAGAAATCGTATATTGTAATTGTATATTATTATGTTGTTTATTTATTTTTATATTGTAATTGTATTTTGTATAATGTAAGTGTTCATTGTATATGTATGACAAGTGAAGTCTTCGACGGCGAAATTGGAGGTTTTCCCGCTGAGTTATGACGAATATTGTACTTTGCATATAAACATATTCGCCAACATAGTATATCAGCCAATCACAACATGTAATCCTTGTAACATAAATAACTTCCTCATCAGCAAACTTAATTCTGATGATTATTGTCTTGTCCTTCTTAACCTTTTGGTCTATGGCAAAGGTTTCACTACAGTGTGGCCATAAGAAAAAAGTGATTATAAATTAAAAAATATATTCTAAAATATTAAATAAACTAGTGAAATGCAACATGAATAATTTAAAATAATTTCTCGTTGTCAATATGATGTTGACTTTCTATTGGGACAATATTTGTTTGCTTCTAAGTAACATGACCGGATTTGTAAGCACGTCACGACAAATCCATGCAATGGAGGGGGTCCCCGGTGCACGGAATCTTGTCGTGCCGTGTAAGGATGCATGAGGGCGTTTAGGGGGGAGCCTGTAATTGGTTTGATATGCCATGTTTAAACGCAGCGGATGGAATTAGTACCTGTTGACGACTACATTTGTAAATAAATTATTGTAAGTTTCAGAGAAATCGTATATTGTAATTGTATATTATTATGTTGTTTATTTATTTTTATATTGTAATTGTATTTTGTATAATGTAATTGTTCATTGTATATGTATGACAAGTGAAGTCTTCGACGGTGAAATTGGAGGTTGGCCCGCTGAGTTTTGACGAATATTGTACATTGCATATAAACATATTCGCCAACATAGTATATCAGCCAATCACAACATGTAATCCTTGTAACATAAATAACTTCCTCATCAGCAAACTTAATTCTGATGATTATTGTCCTGTCCTTCTTAACCTTTTGGTCTATGGCAAAGGTTTCACTACAGTGTGGCCATAAGAAAAAGGTGATTATAAATTAAAAAATATATTCTAAAATATTAAATAAACTAGTGAAATGCAACATGAATAATTTAAAATAATTTCTCGTAGTCAATATGATGTTGACTTTCTATTGGGACAATATTTGTTTGCTTCTAAGTAACATGACCGGTTTTGTAAGCACGTCACGACAAATCCATGCAATGGAGGGGGTCCCCGGTGCATGGAATCTTGTCGTGCCGTGTAAGGATGCATGAGGGCGTTTAGGGGGGAGCCTGTAATTGGTTTGATAGGCCATGTTTAAACGCAGCGGATGGAATTAGTACCTGTTGACGACTACATTTGTAAATAAATTATTCTAAGTTTCAGAGAAATCGTATATTGTAATTGTATATTATTATGTTGTTTATTTATTTTTATATTGTAATTGTATTTTGTATAATGTAATTGTTCATTGTATATGTATGACAAGTGAAGTCTTCGACGGCGAAATTGGAGGTTGGCCCGCTGAGTTATGACGAATATTGTACTTAGCATATAAACATATTCGCCAACATAGTATATCAGCCAATCACAACATGTAATCCTTGTAACATAAATAACTTCCTCATCAGCAAACTTAATTCTGATGATTATTGTCCTGTCCTTCTTAACCTTTTGGTCTATGGCAAAGGTTTCACTACAGTGTGGCCATAAGAAAAAGGTGATTATAAATTAAAAAATATATTCTAAAATATTAAATAAACTAGTGAAATGCAACATGAATAATTTAAAATAATTTCTCGTTGTCAATATGATGTTGACTTTCTATTGGGACAATATTTGTTTGCTTCTAAGTAACATGACCGGATTTGTAAGCACGTCACGACAAATCCATGCAATGGAGGGGGTCCCCGGTGCATGGAATCTTGTCGTGCCGTGTAAGGATGCATGAGGGCGTTTAGGGGGGAGCCTGTAATTGGTTTGATATGCCATGTTTAAACGAAGCGGATGGAATTAGTACCTGTTGACGACTACATTTGTAAATAAATTATTGTAAGTTTCAGAGAAATCGTATATTGTAATTGTATATTATTATGTTGTTTATTTATTTTTATATTGTAATTGTATTTTGTATAATGTAATTGTTCATTGTATATGTATGACAAGTGAAGTCTTCGACGGCGAAATTGGAGGTTGGCCCGCTGAGTTATGACGAATATTGTACTTTGCATATAAACATATTCGCCAACATAGTATATCAGCCAATCACAACATGTAATCCTTGTAACATAAATAACTTCCTCATCAGCAAACTTAATTCTGATGATTATTGTCCTGTCCTTCTTAACCTTTTGGTCTATGGCAAAGGTTTCACTACAGTGTGGCCATAAGAAAAAGGTGATTATAAATTAAAAAATATATTCTAAAATATTAAATAAACTAGTGAAATGCAACATGAATAATTTAAAATAATTTCTCGTAGTCAATATGATGTTGACTTTCAATTGGGACAATATTTGTTGGCTTCTAAGTAACATGACCGGTTTTGTAAGCACGTCACGACAAATCCATGCAATGGAGGGGGTCCCCGGTGCATGGAATCTTGTCGTGCCGTGTAAGGATGCATGAGGGCGTTTAGGGGGGAGCCTGTAATTGGTTTGATATGCCATGTTTAAACGCAGCGGATGGAATTAGTACCTGTTGACGACTACATTTGTAAATGAATTATTGTAAGTTTCAGAGAAATCGTATATTGTAATTGTATATTATTATGTTGTTTATTTATTTTTATATTGTAATTGTATTTTGTATAATGTAATTGTTCATTGTATATGTATGACAAGTGAAGTCTTCGACGGCGAAATTGGAGGTTGGCCCGCTGAGTTATGACGAATATTGTACTTTGCATATAAACATATTCGCCAACATAGTATATCAGCCAATCACAAATTGTAATCCTTGTAACATAAATAACTTCCTCATCAGCAAACTTAATTCTGATGATTATTGTCCTGTCCTTCTTAACCTTTTGGTCTATGGCAAAGGTTTCACTACAGTGTGGCCATAAGAAAAAGGTGATTATAAATTAAAAAATATATTCTAAAATATTAAATAAACTAGTGAAATGCAACATGAATAATTTAAAATAATTTCTCGTAGTCAATATGATGTTGACTTTCTATTGGGACAATATTTGTTTGCTTCTAAGTAACATGACCGGTTTTGTAAGCACGTCACGACAAATCCATGCAATGGAGGGGGTCCCCGGTGCATGGAATCTTGTCGTGCCGTGTAAGGATGCATGAGGGCGTTTAGGGGGGAGCCTGTAATTGGTTTGATAGGCCATGTTTAAACGCAGCGGATGGAATTAGTACCTGTTGACGACTACATTTGTAAATAAATTATTCTAAGTTTCAGAGAAATCGTATATTGTAATTGTATATTATTATGTTGTTTATTTATTTTTATATTGTAATTGTATTTTGTATAATGTAATTGTTCATTGTATATGTATGACAAGTGAAGTCTTCGACGGCGAAATTGGAGGTTGGCCCGCTGAGTTATGACGAATATTGTACTTATAGTATAAACATATTCGCCAACATAGTATATCAGCCAATCACAACATGTAATCCTTGTAACATAAATAACTTCCTCATCAGCAAACTTAATTCTGATGATTATTGTCCTGTCCTTCTTAACCTTTTGGTCTATGGCAAAGGTTTCACTACAGTGTGGCCATAAGAAAAAGGTGATTATAAATTAAAAAATATATTCTAAAATATTAAATAAACTAGTGAAATGCAACATGAATAATTTAAAATAATTTCTCGTTGTCAATATGATGTTGACTTTCTATTGGGACAATATTTGTTTGCTTCTAAGTAACATGACCGGATTTGTAAGCACGTCACGACAAATCCATGCAATGGAGGGGGTCCCCGGTGCATGGAATCTTGTCGTGCCGTGTAAGGATGCATGAGGGCGTTTAGGGGGGAGCCTGTAATTGGTTTGATATGCCATGTTTAAACGAAGCGGATGGAATTAGTACCTGTTGACGACTACATTTGTAAATAAATTATTGTAAGTTTCAGAGAAATCGTATATTGTAATTGTATATTATTATGTTGTTTATTTATTTTTATATTGTAATTGTATTTTGTATAATGTAATTGTTCATTGTATATGTATGACAAGTGAAGTCTTCGACGGCGAAATTGGAGGTTGGCCCGCTGAGTTATGACGAATATTGTACTTTGCATATAAACATATTCGCCAACATAGTATATCAGCCAATCACAACATGTAATCCTTGTAACATAAATAACTTCCTCATCAGCAAACTTAATTCTGATGATTATTGTCCTGTCCTTCTTAACCTTTTGGTCTATGGCAAAGGTTTCACTACAGTGTGGCCATAAGAAAAAGGTGATTATAAATTAAAAAATATATTCTAAAATATTAAATAAACTAGTGAAATGCAACATGAATAATTTAAAATAATTTCTCGTAGTCAATATGATGTTGACTTTCAATTGGGACAATATTTGTTGGCTTCTAAGTAACATGACCGGTTTTGTAAGCACGTCACGACAAATCCATGCAATGGAGGGGGTCCCCGGGGCATGGAATCTTGTCGTGCCGTGTAAGGATGCATGAGGGCGTTTAGGGGGGAGCCTGTAACTGGTTTGATATGCCATGTTTAAACGCAGCGGATGGAATTAGTACCTGTTGACGACTACATTTGTAAATGAATTATTGTAAGTTTCAGAGAAATCGTATATTGTAATTGTATATTATTATGTTGTTTATTTTTTTTATATTGTAATTGTATTTTGTATAATGTAATTGTTCATTGTATATGTATGACAAGTGAAGTCTTCGACGGCGAAATTGGAGGTTGGCCCGCTGAGTTATGACGAATATTGTACTTTGCATATAAACATATTCGCCAACATAGTATATCAGCCAATCACAACATGTAATCCTTGTAACATAAATAACTTCCTCATCAGCAAACTTAATTCTGATGATTATTGTCCTGTCCTTCTTAACCTTTTGGTCTATGGCAAAGGTTTCACTTCAGTGTGGCCATAAGAAAAAAGTGATTATAAATTAAAAAATATATTCTAAAATATTAAATAAACTAGTAAAATGCAACATGAATAATTTAAAATAATTTCTCGTTGTCAATATGATGTTGACTTTCTATTGGGACAATATTTGTTTGCTTCTAAGTAACATGACCGGATTTGTAAGCACGTCACGACAAATCCATGCAATGGAGGGGGTCCCCGGTGCATGGAATCTTGTCGTGCCGTGTAAGGATGCATGAGGGCGTTTAGGGGGGAGCCTGTAATTGGTTTGATATGCCATGTTTAAACGCAGCGGATGGAATTAGTACCTGTTGACGACTACATTTGTAAATAAATTATTGTAAGTTTCAGAGAAATCGTATATTGTAATTGTATATTATTATGTTGTTTATTTATTTTTATATTGTAATTGTATTTTGTATAATGTAATTGTTCATTGTATATGTATGACAAGTGAAGTCTTCGACGGCGAAATTGGAGGTTGGCCCGCTGAGTTATGAAGAATATTGTATTTTGCATATAAACATATTCGCCAACATAGTATATCAGCCAATCACAACATGTAATCCTTGTAACATAAATAACTTCCTCATCAGCAAACTTAATTCTGATGATTATTGTCCTGTCCTTCTTAACCTTTTGGTCTATGGCAAAGGTTTCACTACAGTGTGGCCATAAGAAAAAAGTGATTATAAATTAAAAAATATATTCTAAAATATTAAATAAACTAGTGAAATGCAACATGAATAATTTAAAATAATTTCTCGTTGTCAATATGATGTTGACTTTCTATTGGGACAATATTTGTTTGCTTCTAAGTAACATGACCGGATTTGTAAGCACGTCACGACAAATCCATGCAATGGAGGGGGTCCCCGGTGCATGGAATCTTGTCGTGCCGTGTAAGGATGCATGAGGGCGTTTAGGGGGGAGCCTGTAATTGGTTTGATATGCCATGTTTAAACGCAGCGGATGGAATTAGTACCTGTTGACGACTACATTTGTAAATGAATTATTGTAAGTTTCAGAGAAATCGTATATTGTAATTGTATATTATTATGTTGTTTATTTATTTTTATATTGTAATTGTATTTTGTATAATGTAATTGTTCATTGTATATGTATGACAAGTGAAGTCTTCGACGGTGAAATTGGAGGTTGGCCCGCTGAGTTATGACGAATATTGTACTTTGCATATAAACATATTCGCCAACATAGTATATCAGCCAATCACAACATGTAATCCTTGTAACATAAATAACTTCCTCATCAGCAAACTTAATTCTGATGATTATTGTCCTGTCCTTCTTAACCTTTTGGTCTATGGCAAAGGTTTCACTACAGTGTGGCCATAAGAAAAAAGTGATTATAAATTAAAAAATATATTCTAAAATATTAAATAAACTAGTGAAATGCAACATGAATAATTTAAAATAATTTCTCGTTGTCAATATGATGTTGACTTTCTATTGGGACAATATTTGTTTGCTTCTAAGTAACATGACCGGATTTGTAAGCACGTCACGACAAATCCATGCAATGGAGGGGGTCCCCGGTGCATGGAATCTTGTCGTGCCGTGTAAGGATGCATGAGGGCGTTTAGGGGGGAGCCTGTAATTGGTTTGATATGCCATGTTTAAACGCAGCGGATGGAATTAGTACCTGTTGACGACTACATTTGTAAATGAATTATTGTAAGTTTAGGAGAAATCGTATATTGTAATTGTATATTATTATGTTGTTTATTTATTTTTATATTGTAATTGTATTTTGTATAATGTAATTGTTCATTGTATATGTACGACAAGTGAAGTCTTCGACGGCGAAATTTGAGGTTGGCCCGCTGAGTTATGACGAATATTGTACTTTGCATATAAACATATTCGCCAACATAGTATATCAGCCAATCACAACATGTAATCCTTGTAACATAAATAACTTCCTCATCAGCAAACTTAATTCTGATGATTGTTGTCCTGTCCTTCTTAACCTTTTGGTCTATGGCAAAGGTATCACTACAGTGTGGCCATAAGAAAAAAGTGATTATAAATTAAAAAATATATTCTAAAATATTAAATAAACTAGTGAAATGCAACATGAATAATTTAAAATAATTTCTCGTTGTCAATATGATGTTGACTTTCTATTGGGACAATATTTGTTTGCTTCTAAGTAACATGACCGGTTTTATAAGCACGTTACGACAAATCCATGCAATGTAGGGGGTCCCCGGTGCATGGAATCTTGTCGTGCCGTGTAAGGATGCATGAGGGCGTTTAGGGGGGAGCCTGTAATTGGTTTGATAGGCCATGTTTAAACGCAGCGGATGGAATTATTACCTGTTGACGACTACATTTGTAAATGAATTATTGTAAGTTTCAGAGAAATCGTATATTGTAATTGTATATTATTATGTTGTTTATTTATTTTTATATTGTAATTGTATTTTGTATAATGTAATTGTTCATTGTATATGTATGACAAGTGAAGTCTTCGACGGCGAAATTGGAGGTTGGCCCGCTGAGTTATGACGAATATTGTACTTTGCATATAAACATATTCGCCAACATAGTATATCAGCCAATCACAACATGTAATCCTTGTAACATAAATAACTTCCTCATCAGCAAACTTAATTCTGATGATTATTGTCCTGTCCTTCTTAACCTTTTGGTCTATGGCAAAGGTTTCACTACAGTGTGGCCATAAGAAAAAAGTGATTATAAATTAAAAAATATATTCTAAAATATTAAATAAACTAGTGAAATGCAACATGAATAATTTAAAATAATTTCTCGTAGTCAATATGATGTTGACTTTCAATTGGGACAATATTTGTTTGCTTCTAAGTAACATGACCGGTTTTATAAGCACGTTACGACAAATCCATGCAATGGAGGGGGTCCCCGGTGTATGGAATCTTGTCGTGCCGTGTAAGGATGCATGAGGGCGTTTAGGGGGGAGCCTGTAATTGGTTTGATATGCCATGTTTAAACGCAGCGGATGGAATTAGTACCTGTTGACGACTACATTTGTAAATGAATTATTGTAAGTTTCAGAGAAATCGTATATTGTAATTGTATATTATTATGTTGTTTATTTATTTTTATATTGTAATTGTATTTTGTATAATGTAATTGTTCATTGTATATGTATGACAAGTGAAGTCTTCGACGGCGAAATTGGAGGTTGGCCCGCTGAGTTATGACGAATATTGTACTTTGCATATAAACATATTCGCCAACATAGTATATCAGCCAATCACAACATGTAATCCTTGTAACATAAATAACTTCCTCATCAGCAAACTTAATTCTGATGATTATTGTCCTGTCCTTCTTAACCTTTTGGTCTATGGCAAAGGTTTCACTACAGTGTGGCCATAAGAAAAAAGTGATTATAAATTAAAAAATATATTCTAAAATATTAAATAAACTAGTGAAATGCAACATGAATAATTTAAAATAATTTCTCGTTGTCAATATGATGTTGACTTTCTATTGGGACAATATTTGTTTGCTTCTAAGTAACATGACCGGATTTGTAAGCACGTCACGACAAATCCATGCAATGGAGGGGGTCCCCGGTGCATGGAATCTTGTCGTGCCGTGTAAGGATGCATGAGGGCGTTTAGGGGGGAGCCTGTAATTGGTTTGATATGCCATGTTTAAACGCAGCGGATGGAATTAGTACCTGTTGACGACTACATTTGTAAATAAATTATTGTAAGTTTTAGAGAAATCGTATATTGTAATTGTATATTATTATGTTGTTTATTTATTTTTATATTGTAATTGTATTTTGTATAATGTAATTGTTCATTGTATATGTATGACAAGTGAAGTCTTCGACGGCGAAATTGGAGGTTGGCCCGCTGAGTTATGAAGAATATTGTATTTTGCATATAAACATATTCGCCAACATAGTATATCAGCCAATCACAACATGTAATCCTTGTAACATAAATAACTTCCTCATCAGCAAACTTAATTCTGATGATTATTGTCCTGTCCTTCTTAACCTTTTGGTCTATGGCAAAGGTTTCACTACAGTGTGGCCATAAGAAAAAAGTGATTATAAATTAAAAAATATATTCTAAAATATTAAATAAACTAGTGAAATGCAACATGAATAATTTAAAATAATTTCTCGTTGTCAATATGATGTTGACTTTCTATTGGGACAATATTTGTTTGCTTCTAAGTAACATGACCGGATTTGTAAGCACGTCACGACAAATCCATGCAATGGAGGGGGTCCCCGGTGCATGGAATCTTGTCGTGCCGTGTAAGGATGCATGAGGGCGTTTAGGGGGGAGCCTGTAATTGGTTTGATATGCCATGTTTAAACGCAGCGGATGGAATTAGTACCTGTTGACGACTACATTTGTAAATGAATTATTGTAAGTTTCAGAGAAATCGTATATTGTAATTGTATATTATTATGTTGTTTATTTATTTTTATATTGTAATTGTATTTTGTATAATGTAATTGTTCATTGTATATGTATGACAAGTGAAGTCTTCGACGGTGAAATTGGAGGTTGGCCCGCTGAGTTATGACGAATATTGTACTTTGCATATAAACATATTCGCCAACATAGTATATCAGCCAATCACAACATGTAATCCTTGTAACATAAATAACTTCCTCATCAGCAAACTTAATTCTGATGATTATTGTCCTGTCCTTCTTAACCTTTTGGTCTATGGCAAAGGTTTCACTACAGTGTGGCCATAAGAAAAAAGTGATTATAAATTAAAAAATATATTCTAAAATATTAAATAAACTAGTGAAATGCAACATGAATAATTTAAAATAATTTCTCGTTGTCAATATGATGTTGACTTTCTATTGGGACAATATTTGTTTGCTTCTAAGTAACATGACCGGATTTGTAAGCACGTCACGACAAATCCATGCAATGGAGGGGGTCCCCGGTGCATGGAATCTTGTCGTGCCGTGTAAGGATGCATGAGGGCGTTTAGGGGGGAGCCTGTAATTGGTTTGATATGCCATGTTTAAACGCAGCGGATGGAATTAGTACCTGTTGACGACTACATTTGTAAATGAATTATTGTAAGTTTCAGAGAAATCGTATATTGTAATTGTATATTATTATGTTGTTTATTTATTTTTATATTGTAATTGTATTTTGTATAATGTAATTGTTCATTGTATATGTACGACAAGTGAAGTCTTCGACGGCGAAATTTGAGGTTGGCCCGCTGAGTTATGACGAATATTGTACTTTGCATATAAACATATTCGCCAACATAGTATATCAGCCAATCACAACATGTAATCCTTGTAACATAAATAACTTCCTCATCAGCAAACTTAATTCTGATGATTGTTGTCCTGTCCTTCTTAACCTTTTGGTCTATGGCAAAGGTATCACTACAGTGTGGCCATAAGAAAAAAGTGATTATAAATTAAAAAATATATTCTAAAATATTAAATAAACTAGTGAAATGCAACATGAATAATTTAAAATAATTTCTCGTTGTCAATATGATGTTGACTTTCTATTGGGACAATATTTGTTTGCTTCTAAGTAACATGACCGGTTTTATAAGCACGTTACGACAAATCCATGCAATGGAGGGGGTCCCCGGTGCATGGAATCTTGTCGTGCCGTGTAAGGATGCATGAGGGCGTTTAGGGGGGAGCCTGTAATTGGTTTGATAGGCCATGTTTAAACGCAGCGGATGGAATTAGTACCTGTTGACGACTACATTTGTAAATGAATTATTGTAAGTTTCAGAGAAATCGTATATTGTAATTGTATATTATTATGTTGTTTATTTATTTTTATATTGTAATTGTATTTTGTATAATGTAATTGTTCATTGTATATGTATGACAAGTGAAGTCTTCGACGGCGAAATTGGAGGTTGGCCCGCTGAGTTATGACGAATATTGTACTTTGCATATAAACATATTCGCCAACATAGTATATCAGCCAATCACAACATGTAATCCTTGTAACATAAATAACTTCCTCATCAGCAAACTTAATTCTGATGATTATTGTCCTGTCCTTCTTAACCTTTTGGTCTATGGCAAAGGTTTCACTACAGTGTGGCCATAAGAAAAAAGTGATTATAAATTAAAAAATATATTCTAAAATATTAAATAAACTAGTGAAATGCAACATGAATAATTTAAAATAATTTCTCGTAGTCAATATGATGTTGACTTTCAATTGGGACAATATTTGTTTGCTTCTAAGTAACATGACCGGTTTTATAAGCACGTTACGACAAATCCATGCAATGGAGGGGGTCCCCGGTGTATGGAATCTTGTCGTGCCGTGTAAGGATGCATGAGGGCGTTTAGGGGGGAGCCTGTAATTGGTTTGATATGCCATGTTTAAACGCAGCGGATGGAATTAGTACCTGTTGACGACTACATTTGTAAATGAATTATTGTAAGTTTCAGAGAAATCGTATATTGTAATTGTATATTATTATGTTGTTTATTTATTTTTATATTGTAATTGTATTTTGTATAATGTAATTGTTCATTGTATATGTATGACAAGTGAAGTCTTCGACGGCGAAATTGGAGGTTGGCCCGCTGAGTTATGACGAATATTGTACTTTGCATATAAACATATTCGCCAACATAGTATATCAGCCAATCACAACATGTAATCCTTGTAACATAAATAACTTCCTCATCAGCAAACTTAATTCTGATGATTATTGTCCTGTCCTTCTTAACCTTTTGGTCTATGGCAAAGGTTTCACTACAGTGTGGCCATAAGAAAAAAGTGATTATAAATTAAAAAATATATTCTAAAATATTAAATAAACTAGTGAAATGCAACATGAATAATTTAAAATAATTTCTCGTAGTCAATATGATGTTGACTTTCAATTGGGACAATATTTGTTTGCTTCTAAGTAACATGACCGGTTTTATAAGCACGTTACGACAAATCCATGCAATGGAGGGGGTCCCCGGTGTATGGAATCTTGTCGTGCCGTGTAAGGATGCATGAGGGCGTTTAGGGGGGAGCCTGTAATTGGTTTGATATGCCATGTTTAAACGCAGCGGATGGAATTAGTACCTGTTGACGACTACATTTGTAAATGAATTATTGTAAGTTTCAGAGAAATCGTATATTGTAATTGTATATTATTATGTTGTTTATTTATTTTTATATTGTAATTGTATTTTGTATAATGTAATTGTTCATTGTATATGTATGACAAGTGAAGTCTTCGACGGCGAAATTGGAGGTTGGCCCGCTGAGTTATGACGAATATTGTACTTTGCATATAAACATATTCGCCAACATAGTATATCAGCCAATCACAACATGTAATCCTTGTAACATAAATAACTTCCTCATCAGCAAACTTAATTCTGATGATTATTGTCCTGTCCTTCTTAACCTTTTGGTCTATGGCAAAGGTTTCACTACAGTGTGGCCATAAGAAAAAAGTGATTATAAATTAAAAAATATATTCTAAAATATTAAATAAACTAGTGAAATGCAACATGAATAATTTAAAATAATTTCTCGTTGTCAATATGATGTTGACTTTCTATTGGGACAATATTTGTTTGCTTCTAAGTAACATGACCGGATTTGTAAGCACGTCACGACAAATCCATGCAATGGAGGGGGTCCCCGGTGCATGGAATCTTGTCGTGCCGTGTAAGGATGCATGAGGGCTTTTAGGGGGGAGCCTGCAATTGGTTTGATATGCCATGTTTAAACGCAGCGGATGGAATTAGTACCTGTTGACGACTACATTTGTAAATAAATTATTGTAAGTTTCAGAGAAATCGTATATTGTAATTGTATATTATTATGTTGTTTATTTATTTTTATATTTTAATTGTATTTTGTATAATGTAATTGTTCATTGTATATGTATGACAAGTGAAGTCTTCGACGGCGAAATTGGAGGTTGGCCCGCTGAGTTATGAAGAATATTGTATTTTGCATATAAACATATTCGCCAACATAGTATATCAGCCAATCACAACATGTAATCCTTGTAACATAAATAACTTCCTCATCAGCAAACTTAATTCTGATGATTATTGTCCTGTCCTTCTTAACCTTTTGGTCTATGGCAAAGGTTTCACTACAGTGTGGCCATAAGAAAAAAGTGATTATAAATTAAAAAATATATTCTAAAATATTAAATAAACTAGTGAAATGCAACATGAATAATTTAAAATAATTTCTCGTTGTCAATATGATGTTGACTTTCTATTGGGACAATATTTGTTTGCTTCTAAGTAACATGACCGGATTTGTAAGCACGTCACGACAAATCCATGCAATGGAGGGGGTCCCCGGTGCATGGAATCTTGTCGTGCCGTGTAAGGATGCATGAGGGCGTTTAGGGGGGAGCCTGTAATTGGTTTGATATGCCATGTTTAAACGCAGCGGATGGAATTAGTACCTGTTGACGACTACATTTGTAAATGAATTATTGTAAGTTTCAGAGAAATCGTATATTGTAATTGTATATTATTATGTTGTTTATTTATTTTTATATTGTAATTGTATTTTGTATAATGTAATTGTTCATTGTATATGTATGACAAGTGAAGTCTTCGACGGTGAAATTGGAGGTTGGCCCGCTGAGTTATGACGAATATTGTACTTTGCATATAAACATATTCGCCAACATAGTATATCAGCCAATCACAACATGTAATCCTTGTAACATAAATAACTTCCTCATCAGCAAACTTAATTCTGATGATTATTGTCCTGTCCTTCTTAACCTTTTGGTCTATGGCAAAGGTTTCACTACAGTGTGGCCATAAGAAAAAAGTGATTATAAATTAAAAAATATATTCTAAAATATTAAATAAACTAGTGAAATGCAACATGAATAATTTAAAATAATTTCTCGTTGTCAATATGATGTTGACTTTCTATTGGGACAATATTTGTTTGCTTCTAAGTAACATGACCGGATTTGTAAGCACGTCACGACAAATCCATGCAATGGAGGGGGTCCCCGGTGCATGGAATCTTGTCGTGCCGTGTAAGGATGCATGAGGGCGTTTAGGGGGGAGCCTGTAATTGGTTTGATATGCCATGTTTAAACGCAGCGGATGGAATTAGTACCTGTTGACGACTACATTTGTAAATGAATTATTGTAAGTTTCAGAGAAATCGTATATTGTAATTGTATATTATTATGTTGTTTATTTATTTTTATATTGTAATTGTATTTTGTATAATGTAATTGTTCATTGTATATGTACGACAAGTGAAGTCTTCGACGGCGAAATTTGAGGTTGGCCCGCTGAGTTATGACGAATATTGTACTTTGCATATAAACATATTCGCCAACATAGTATATCAGCCAATCACAACATGTAATCCTTGTAACATAAATAACTTCCTCATCAGCAAACTTAATTCTGATGATTGTTGTCCTGTCCTTCTTAACCTTTTGGTCTATGGCAAAGGTATCACTACAGTGTGGCCATAAGAAAAAAGTGATTATAAATTAAAAAATATATTCTAAAATATTAAATAAACTAGTGAAATGCAACATGAATAATTTAAAATAATTTCTCGTTGTCAATATGATGTTGACTTTCTATTGGGACAATATTTGTTTGCTTCTAAGTAACATGACCGGTTTTATAAGCACGTTACGACAAATCCATGCAATGGAGGGGGTCCCCGGTGCATGGAATCTTGTCGTGCCGTGTAAGGATGCATGAGGGCGTTTAGGGGGGAGCCTGTAATTGGTTTGATAGGCCATGTTTAAACGCAGCGGATGGAATTAGTACCTGTTGACGACTACATTTGTAAATGAATTATTGTAAGTTTCAGAGAAATCGTATATTGTAATTGTATATTATTATGTTGTTTATTTATTTTTATATTGTAATTGTATTTTGTATAATGTAATTGTTCATTGTATATGTATGACAAGTGAAGTCTTCGACGGCGAAATTGGAGGTTGGCCCGCTGAGTTATGACGAATATTGTACTTTGCATATAAACATATTCGCCAACATAGTATATCAGCCAATCACAACATGTAATCCTTGTAACATAAATAACTTCCTCATCAGCAAACTTAATTCTGATGATTATTGTCCTGTCCTTCTTAACCTTTTGGTCTATGGCAAAGGTTTCACTACAGTGTGGCCATAAGAAAAAAGTGATTATAAATTAAAAAATATATTCTAAAATATTAAATAAACTAGTGAAATGCAACATGAATAATTTAAAATAATTTCTCGTAGTCAATATGATGTTGACTTTCAATTGGGACAATATTTGTTTGCTTCTAAGTAACATGACCGGTTTTATAAGCACGTCACGACAAATCCATGCAATGGAGGGGGTCCCCGGTGTATGGAATCTTGTCGTGCCGTGTAAGGATGCATGAGGGCGTTTAGGGGGGAGCCTGTAATTGGTTTGATATGCCATGTTTAAACGCAGCGGATGGAATTAGTACCTGTTGACGACTACATTTGTAAATAAATTATTGTAAGTTTCAGAGAAATCGTATATTGTAATTGTATATTATTATGTTGTTTATTTATTTTTATATTTTAATTGTATTTTGTATAATGTAATTGTTCATTGTATATGTATGACAAGTGAAGTCTTCGACGGCGAAATTGGAGGTTGGCCCGCTGAGTTATGAAGAATATTGTATTTTGCATATAAACATATTCGCCAACATAGTATATCAGCCAATCACAACATGTAATCCTTGTAACATAAATAACTTCCTCATCAGCAAACTTAATTCTGATGATTATTGTCCTGTCCTTCTTAACCTTTTGGTCTATGGCAAAGGTTTCACTACAGTGTGGCCATAAGAAAAAAGTGATTATAAATTAAAAAATATATTCTAAAATATTAAATAAACTAGTGAAATGCAACATGAATAATTTAAAATAATTTCTCGTTGTCAATATGATGTTGACTTTCTATTGGGACAATATTTGTTTGCTTCTAAGTAACATGACCGGATTTGTAAGCACGTCACGACAAATCCATGCAATGGAGGGGGTCCCCGGTGCATGGAATCTTGTCGTGCCGTGTAAGGATGCATGAGGGCGTTTAGGGGGGAGCCTGTAATTGGTTTGATATGCCATGTTTAAACGCAGCGGATGGAATTAGTACCTGTTGACGACTACATTTGTAAATAAATTATTGTAAGTTTCAGAGAAATCGTATATTGTAATTGTATATTATTATGTTGTTTATTTATTTTTATATTGTAATTGTAATTTGTATAATGTAATTGTTCATTGTATATGTACGACAAGTGAAGTCTTCGACGGCGAAATTGGAGGTTGGCCCGCTGAGTTATGACGAATATTGTACTTTGCATATAAACATATTCGCCAACATAGTATATCAGCCAATCACAACATGTAATCCTTGTAACATAAATAACTTCCTCATCAGCAAACTTAATTCTGATGATTATTGTCCTGTCCTTCTTAACCTTTTGGTCTATGGCAAAGGTTTCACTACAGTGTGGCCATAAGAAAAAGGTGATTATAAATTAAAAAATATATTCTAAAATATTAAATAAACTAGTGAAATGCAACATGAATAATTTAAAATAATTTCTGGTTGTCAATATGATGTTGACTTTCTATTGGGACAATATTTGTTTGCTTCTAAGTAACATGACCGGATTTGTAAGCACGTCACGACAAATCCATGCAATGGAGGGGGTCCCCGGTGCATGGAATCTTGTCGTGCCGTGTAAGGATGCATGAGGGCGTTTAGGGGGGAGCCTGTAATTGGTTTGATATGCCATGTTTAAACGCAGCGGATGGAATTAGTACCTGTTGACGACTACATTTGTAAATAAATTATTGTAAGTTTCAGAGAAATCGTATATTGTAATTGTATATTATTATGTTGTTTATTTATTTTTATATTGTAATTGTAATTTGTATAATGTAATTGTTCATTGTATATGTATGACAAGTGAAGTCTTCGACGGCGAAATTGGAGGTTGGCCCGCTGAGTTATGACGAATATTGTACTTTGCATATAAACATATTCGCCAACATAGTATATCAGCCAATCACAACATGTAATCCTTGTAACATAAATAACTTCCTCATCAGCAAACTTAATTCTGATGATTATTGTCCTGTCCTTCTTAACCTTTTGGTCTATGGCAAAGGTTTCACTACAGTGTGGCCATAAGAAAAAGGTGATTATAAATTAAAAAATATATTCTAAAATATTAAATAAACTAGTGAAATGCAACATGAATAATTTAAAATAATTTCTCGTTGTCAATATGATGTTGACTTTCTATTGGGACAATATTTGTTTGCTTCTAAGTAACATGACCGGTTTTGTAAGCACGTTACGACAAATCCATGCAATGGAGGGGGTCCCCGGTGCATGGAATCTTGTCGTGCCGTGTAAGGATGCATGAGGGCGTTTAGGGGGGAGCCTGTAATTGGTTTGATAGGCCATGTTTAAACGCAGCGGATGGAATTAGTACCTGTTGACGACTACATTTGTAAATAAATTATTCTAAGTTTCAGAGAAATCGTATATTGTAATTGTATATTATTATGTTGTTTATTTATTTTTATATTGTAATTGTATTTTGTATAATGTAATTGTTCATTGTATATGTATGACAAGTGAAGTCTTCGACGGCGAAATTGGAGGTTGGCCCGCTGAGTTATGACGAATATTGTGCTTTGCATATAAACATATTCGCCAACATAATATAACAGCAGGGGCGCGCCAGAAGTATCCGGCGCCTGTGTGCAGAACTTCACTTAGCGCCCCATATACCCAAACCCCTCCTCCCTACACCCCCCCCCCCCCTCCCCTTCCCCCCCCCCAAAAAAAAAATCAATAACTATAAATACATACCTGCCAAGCCAACCTTCCGGGGTTTTCTCCAGGTCAAATAAACAAATTTTGAACCTGAAATTTTGTTTAATGAAATGTGCCTTGTTTCTATGGGGTTCTTTTTTATTTTATTTAATAAATTAAATTTCTTGTTCAAAATATTTTTGTTTGACTTTAAAAATAAGGAATGTTGACAGCTATGTAAATAACGGACATCCCTAAAAAATGGGTGCTTCAGCTGCTTGCTACCTCCCACCACAATGGCATATCTCCTAAGAAATTAGCTTTTACCATCTCTCCCCGAATTTTTAAGCGTTGGACTTTATTTATATTTGTACTTAAAGCAGTTCAAACAAACTTTAATTAAGAAATATAAATGTGTTCAAATAATTAATGGTAGCACCATGACACAAGGAAAGGGGTGCTCGTAATACGGTAAATATACATAAAGGTAGAAAAATATTTTCTCTAATTACGGAGCGAATTATAATTTTTTTATTGTAAGATGCGATTTAAACAATTACCACACGTAAATCATAATTAGGGGTGCATTTTTAAATGTTTCCCCCGTCCTAGAACGATTGGTTTTATATTAGCAAATATAGAACCGCTATGCTGCTTATATAATAATTGTCAAAGCGTATCTTTATCTTGTCACATGCTTAACCCTTCCTTCTTTTTCGGATTTTTTTATCTTTTTGATTTCAATTATAATTTTTTTTTTGTTGTTGTTGCTGAAAATTAATACAGTGAAACTTCTTTTAAAGGCCACCCCTATTCAAAGGCCACCTCTATTAAGGGCCAATATTTTTAGGAACGAAAAATTTTCCCATAGACATAATGCTAAATTTACTTCTATTAGGGGCCGCACCTACCCCTCATAAAGGCCATTTTTTTTCACATGTGCCTTAAATCTTAAACAGGTGTATTGAATTTTTGAACCAAAAGGTAAGAGTTCAGCAGACAACTGCACTTGCAACAAAGAAGGCAGGGGGAGATGGGGAGGATTTAGAAACACAATGAAGGGCGACAAACATGTGTTCCTCACACTTTGTTAGACCTTTCAACCTGTAGGAGTTGGGTTGGAGGGAAAACTTGACCCTTTGTTGTGGGCCCACAAAGGATAACAGGTTATCTAGAAAAACTGATTCCACATTTACTAAAACTGTGAATGCATATTGAAGCACAATTTTTGCACTTGTGTGTAAAAACGCTAGCATAAATAAATGAACTAATATCTCATTCTAAGGCATTAATAAATTATGCAAATTTAAGTAATTTGTTCCATAAAGTAAAAAAATCATGAGAAACCAAAATTGTCTGTGAAAAAATTATGAAAAGTAAACAAAATTCAATAGAAAATGTTTTCAATCATATATATAGAGTTTGAAAATGTTAATAAACAGTTTTTTCACCTACATAGATTGTGATTTCCTTATTTTAGTTGTTGTTGTTTTTTGTCACCTCTATTCAAAGGCCACCCCTCATAAGGGTCAATTTTCGATGGAACGGTATGTAGCCCTTACAGAGAGGTTTCACTGTATTATGTTCTATCCCGAATACGCAAACGCAAAATAATTTTGTCATTAAGCAAGTAAGCAGCATTATCCTAGGTCAGGATCGGCGAACCTTTTTACGTGCGCGTGCCAAAAATTCACCAACAATATCTATCAATGGTGTAACGTGCCACATTTTGACATAAAATAATTTTGCAAAGTACGATATTTATACAAAACACTAGTTAAAAAATCAGATGCTATTTCTCTGCATATTTGAATAAACCATTAAATTAAAATTTTAATTCGTAAATATGATTCATTTATGTAATAATTTTCACTATGATAAGGAAATAAAAATACGAAATTTTATTTTAGAAATTTTTGACCTTATTATTTATGCATCTAGTTATGATTATCCAAGTTGCACTAAGCATTGTATCAATAAATTATTGATGAGATTTTTACTGTTGTATGTTCGATGGAGAATGCTTTATACCTGATTCATATTTTGATAGTTTTATAAATTGGATCCATTTGCCATCTTACTGAAGGGACTGTCTAAAAAAATTAATTTGAAAAATACAGCATTATAAAAATCATACAGAAGGGCAAAATACATGTCGCAAAAGCTGCATAACATCGCAAGAAAAGAAAATTCTTTTCATGCAAAAATAATTGCCTTATTTGTGATAGTCTGTCCGTATGAAACAAAATTTTATTCATTATAATAGAAATTAAATTTCATCTGTATAATATGTAATTATAAAATCTATTTTTTCGCGTGCCAGAGAAATTGTCTTACGTGCCGACTCTAGCACGCGTGCCATAGGTTCGCCAACCCTGTCCTAGGTCATATAGTTTTTCAGAAAATCGCACTTTTCCGTTATACATAAACTTTACTTTGCGGGCGCTCAGTGAGGAAATTAGGGGGAGTTCGAGGTACTCATCGTCACGAACAGTGTTGAATTCAGACACTTTTCTCCGGGAGGCATTTCTGTGGCTCCGGGGGGGGGGACATTATAGAGTTCCGGAGGGGAAATTGCACTTTTTGACCATTGAAAACCCAAAATCTCAAATCTTCCGGGGGGGAATGTCCCCCCCGGGCCACCCCCTGAAATTAACACTGGTCACGAAATCATCCAAGGATTGCTGATAATAATTTTCAAAAAGGATATTGAATAATTAGCAGATATCAATTAATAACCTTTCTAGATAAAGGCATCACAGATCAAGGCGGCGATGCAACTTTGCAACATCCTTTCAAGGCGCATTTGTCACAATGTCAACTTTAAACTTTGTGCAAGGTCTTTGTTTTAGGTAAGGCGAATCATAACGATAAATAGTCACCCTTTTTCATTCCAATTGAATTCAATTATTGATAAATATTTAATAGAACAATGGCAAGTTTTTTACAAAGTCAACACTTAAATTTATTGTACGGAACTTTTTGTACGCGAGTGAAACTCGCACTTGACCGATTATTCTTTGTTCAAAGCAAATCTAATAAATACAATTGAAATTTCCATGAAACGTAATTCAATTTGAAGTTGTTCTAAAAAATATTTTTACCTCCTGAACAACATGAAACTTTCTTACATATTCATGGGCTCGTTTTTATGCGTAAAAGCATAAAATGATAGGCGTGACTATTAAATTGGTTTGGAATCGAATGGTGCTTTTAATTTTTTTTTAAGCATTGCATTTTAAATTATATCCTGTTTTACTTATTTATTGTTTCAGTTATATGTAGCCGATTAATTTGTGCTTTTTTCGGTAATTTACATGGGAACCGTGCATAACCTGGGCCTTATGTTGCTTTATCATTGTGCAATACAATTACATTCAAAATTGCATTTATTCATGTATAGGGGGGGGGGGGGAAACCTTTCCTCCTTCAAAATTACGTGTTATATTCTATTTCAAATCATTTTAATGCTATTTTGATCAAAATGAAGGGAAAACAGAAATCATGTTTTTCTATTTCAAATTAATTACATTCATATTTATGTCGGCGACGTGTTGATACGGCGCCACTCAAGAGACTGAACGATGAATTTGCTTTCAGTTCGATTTTCTTTTGTGACAGTAGGGTAATTTTTTATTGGCTTTTTTTTCTAATATTTAGATATCATATCTAACCTGAAAAGAATATTTTCTGTTTTTAGCCAACGAGCATCAGTTTGAGGTTTTTTGTCTTCTATTGAGTACGAGTATAAAAGACACGTTAGTGGTTTTTCTATTTATTTTGTATCATGAACATTGCCCATGCTAAGGTTCTGCTCTGCAGATTTACGAAGTCAATTTCACTTGTAAGTAGATATAATTGCCATGTATTTATTCTGATAGAAAGCAATCAAGCAGCGTTTCCCCTTTTTTGTATAAAAGCACCGAATCTTTCCGATAACTGTGTCAAATTTTTAATCTAATCTGATTCTCAGGGACTCACCACAAAAGATTGCTACTGCTAATCAGAAGGAATCGATTATAGTTTAAGATATGCACCTTTTATAGGAAATTGAAAAAACATTAGTCCATTTTTCAGCAAATAAATATTAATTTCGGTAAATTTCCTTTTATTTTTTTTCTTAAAAATGCGTATCTGCAAACTATCCTTTTTTGTGTTAACACTATTTCCGAATCATAATCCTTACCATATTTAATTGAAGAATTCTGCAATTAATTAACATTAAAATTAGGCAAAGATTACTATTTAAAAGGAGTGATAACTAGAAAGTGGAATAGTTGACAGCTAAGTATATGCTGATAGATATTATTTAATTTTTACTTTCTTCTATCTTTACAAGAGACATACATAATGTAAACGCCCAATTAACCGGATTCATGAAAATTTTCGAATTCCGGTTTTCGACGGATTTACACGTTTTAGGGGTCAGAGAACCCGAAAAACATGTTTTTACAAAATGTCTGTCTGTGAGTCTGTCTGTGTGTGACACAAATTTTGTGGGCGCTCTAGCTCAAGAACTAAAACACGGAATTTAATAAAAATTTATATTCAGGTAGTCCCCGATCAGAGTTGGGCAAAATACATCGAAAAGTCATTTTCGATACAAAATACAAAATACATTAGTTTTAGAACCTAAAATACAAAATACTTTTCGAATTTTAAAATATCCAAATACAAAATACATGTATTTTCAAAATACATTGAAAATACAAAATACATTTAAAATTTTAAAAGTTTGGGCATAAGGTTACAGGTCTGCACCGGCCGTGCCTGGCAGGCCAATTTTCATTCAGAACACTCTGATCGAGCCGGACCTGGATTTCACTCTTTCCGGGTCAGGCACGGGTTTTATGTTTTTCTGAAGGCTTGGGCCGGTCAGGACCTCGACATCATTCTTTCCGATCCGGGCCTGACTTCTTTTTTTATGGTCTGAATCGAGGCTTAGTCCCTTGGGGATGAGCATCTTATACAGAATTTTTAATCTTTTATCATCGGTTTTTCATAACAGAAAATTTGGCCTAATTGGATCAAGAAAACGTCCTGATAAAATATGGCAAAATTTACAATAAAAAAGAACTGGTGGGGATAATCAAGATTCTGAACTTCATTCTTCATAGAGGTCTGCACTGTCCAAAATTTTCAAGCTCGGTCCCGACCCAACACGTATGAAAATGTTTGGCCCGTCCCTGCCCGGTCTGGCCTATGCAAAAATCAGTAAAATCTGGCACGGCCCAACAGTTTTTGCACAAAATGTATATTTTTAAAAATCGCCATTATTCTACAATTAAATTGCTAAATTTATTATTTTTAAAGAATAGTACATATAGTATCTCTAGGCAATGAAGTTAAAGCACAGAAAAAGAAACTGTGAAAAAGAACCTGCCTAAGACGAATCCTGTGTAAAACTGAAAAATGTGTTGATCCATGCAAAATGAATATAATAACACGCGCGAAAAGAATACATTTACAACAAACTATGTACTTGCTAAAAACGAAACCTGTCTATAACGGATATTCTCCTTTCCTGTCGATTCCGTCTTGGAAGATTTTATGCTATAGCATTTTTCATATATTTAAGTCTCCACACCATGGAATGTGGATTAGAATGTGGATTAGATTTTAAATGATAACTAAGATTTTTCCATACAAATACAGATACATTTAAAAGATAAATATCGCAGTCCAGCATGTTTTCTTAAAAATGAAAAGTATAAACATGAAAAAAAGCTAAAATAAGTATTTTTTGTCAGAATTCCTCATACGAGACGATTTTTAACCATATTGGAGTAAAAATCAATATTTTGTTGAAATTCAGTTGGACCGGGTTAATCAAGGTTTTGTACGAGCTGGGATCGGGCCGAACTTTTAGCTTTTATACCAGGCTGTGCCAATATTTATTTATTTATTTTATTTTATTTTTTTTTTTGTACAGGACGGGACGGGCTAAAAAGAATTTTCTACGGGTTGGGCTCGGGCCGAGACCTGTTATTTCGGGCCGTGTATGTTTGCGTAGTAACAGTTAGACAAAATAATAGTTTTTTTCATTTTAAACAATATAGTGAAGTTTATTTTTAAAATAGGTTAACAAACCAGCGATGTAGTGGAGGATATACGGAGATATACGCCGTATACCACCTGGATTATTTTTAAGAAGCTCTGTACACTCTCTGTTTAATCAATAAAGTTACAGCGCCTACCTCTGTTTTCACAGCCTAAGAGAGACTGCTCAGATGAGGATATTAAGAACATAGATTTCCCTTCCCCCCTCCCGACAACTCTTATTAAGGATTTTAAAAGAGCAATTTTTTCAGCTAGAACTGAATCCGCAGGAAACCGTGACTTTTTTCTTACGATTTCAGCACTGTTTCAAACCCATCCCGCAAGTGTCAACTAGAACAGACCAGAACTCGAATTAGGGTCAAACCAACTCGAACCCGACCCACAATGAAAGAATGAGCTTCCACCTGACTCAAACGGCATCTCTGGTTGATGTGCGTTCGGGTAAAATCTGGTTACTTGGTGCAGAACAGTAATTCACGTTCATTTTACTTAATTCCCTTAGCTATTTAATATCGCTCATTTTGACGTGCAGTACACGATGGATGATATACACTGCTCAAAACAATTAAAGGATATTTGAAGTTTTATATAAAATAAAGATATAAACGAAATTTTTTTTGCCGAAAATAGAGGAAGAGAATCACAAATGCAAATTTTTCTGGTTTTCAAACTGTGGAGTATGCAAATTTTGAGTTCGACGCCAAAAACGTCGCTTCAGCTGCAGCGAATGAAATTTGACTTTCAACTGGATAAAAGAGAATGAAGACAAGGATGATCGGCATTCAGTGATTGCTTTGTTTCGATGAGTACGATGTCTCAGCGAAGTCATTTGACAGATTCAGAAGCTTTGAGAATTGTTGGTAGGTTAGAAGGGGACCAAACTCAAGCCGAAGTAGCGCAAGCCATTGGAGTGTCACAAAGTGTCATTTCCAGGATCTGGAACCGTTTTTTGGAGAGTGGATGTGCAGGCCGAAGACCAGGGCAAGGTCGTAGACGGGCAACAACGCCCAATGAAGATCGGTATTTAGCGTTAACAGCTCGGAGACACCGAACCATGAAGCTACTCTTCTCCAGCAACACCTTCGCTCGGCTACAGGCACCACGATTTTAACTCAGACTGACCGAAACCGGCTCCATGCTGTAGGTCTGTATGCTCGCCGACCGATGGTATGTGTTAGATTAACATCAAGGCATCGTCGCGACCGCAGGGAGTGGGCAACCAAGCATGTCAACTGGAGGACAAATTGAATGGAGCAATATTCTGTTTTCTGACGAGTACCGTTTTTCTGTGCATCCGGATAATAGGCGTATTTTCATCTGGAGGGACCGTGGCAGTAGGAATAATCCTGCGTTCGTGCACGAAAGTGTCAGATTTGGCGGTGGAGGAGTGTTGGTGTATGGTGGCATCTCCATTGACGGGCGCACTGACCTCTACATCATTCGAGATGGAGCTCTGACTGGTCGCCGATATAGGGATGAAATCCTCAGACCTATTGTAGTCCCTTACGCTGCAGCAATCGGAGATAACTTCATTTTAATGGACGATAACTGCAGGCCACATCGTGCAAACCTGGTGGAGGATTTCCTTTTCGAGGAAGGAATCATTCGAATGGAATGGCCAGCGTGTTCTCCAGACATGAATCCAATCGAGCACGTTTGGGACGCTCTAGGAAGACGAGTTTCTGGCCGCCAACAAGCCCCACAAACTCTCCAAGAACTGGAAAGAGCTCTTCTGGAAGAGTGGGGCAGAATACCCCAACTCGTCATTAATAGCCTCATTGAGTCCATGCCTCAAAGGTGTTCAACGTTGCTGGCCGCCCGTGGAAACCATACCCCCTACTGAAAATGATTTTGAAGAAAACACCTTTTCTTATTCTTTTTTTCTCATATTCACAAATTGTGTTTTTTTCCTTTAGTACACAAATGCGCAATAAAATACATTTTTTTCTGCCAAACATGTGTAATTTATTCTCATATAACCTACTATGTCTGTCGACCATGTATCAATCAGCTAAACAGTTTACCAGATACAAAATCCACCCAAAACTGCAATATCCTTTAATTGTTTTGAGCAGTGTATTAAAATTTCGTGATGATAGCTTCATTTTTACCTGTAATCAATGCATCGCTCTTCGTCGTGATCTGTCTTAAAGTTTCACCAATCTTGAATAAGTGATTTTATTAAAATGACTTTAAATTTTCATAACGTATTGAATATCTCATTCATTTATATTGTAAAACTGTATTTAAACATATACATACTGTATTTGTAATAATAAATATATCAATAAATAGAACTATATTTATGTAATAAAATTCATTCTCCATTTAATAAATATCACGAGTGGGGTAAATTATACCTGAACATTAATACAATGAATACAAAGGAGCTATAAAAAATAATGTTTCAATCAATGCATAACCGTTATAAAACCAAAAATCTTACCTTTAAATGAGTTTTAAAGTTAGTTGTGGCTTGAAAAGTTCCACTTATAAAAGTAGAGCTTGTTTTACACATGCATAATGCGTTAACTTTTTAACAACATTATCAACAGAAATTATTTTTTAAAACATTCCCGCCTAATACAGCGCAACTGTATTATCCCAAATAATTAATTCACTTGATACATTACCAGCGGGGGCTGAGTCATTCTTTCATGAGTCTCCTAAATAACTAACTGCGGTATATTTCTATGGTATTTAAAAAATAGAATACACAGCAAAACTCTAAATGATTCTTCCTGTTTATCATCACACAGTAGTTTTTCATTCTCATAGCAACGTTAGAACTATAAAAACTAGAACGTTTTGTAATCATTCAGCAAAAATACTTCAGCAGAGCAGATGCATTCATTATAATCCTAAGACGAAACAAAACAGTCAGGCACGTATTTTGCTTTTGTGAATCTTAGATTTTGCGGTTTTAAAAAAGCAGCTTGAAATCGACAGAAATGTATTTTGAGTATTTTTAAAATACAAAATACTTGGAAAAATCATTTCAAAATACATTACCAAAATACTTTCCTTTAGTCCGTTTAAAATACAAAATACAAATGTATTTTGAAAATGTATTTCAAATACATGTATTTTCGATGCTGCCCAACTCTGTCCCTGATGAAAATTGGTGCTGATTAGTTTTTGGTGTAAATCGCTCAACAGGTGGCGCTGCTATGCTGCATTTTTTCCGATTTCCGCAATAGCTGTATCTCAAGAACGAATGCACGGATTTTCATAAAACTTCAGGTTCCGTTAGTCCTTGACATATATGGATGCTGTTTACGTTTTGGTGTAAATCGCCCAACAGGTGGCGCTGCTAGGCTGCATTTTGCAGGATTTACACGATTTCTGCAATAGCTCTATCCTCGGCTCTATCTCAAGAACGAATGGACACATTTTCATCAAACTTTAGATTCAGTTACTCTTTGATATGAAATGATGCTGACTACGTGTTGGTGTAAATCGCTCAACAGGTGGCACTGCTATGCTGCATTTTTCATGATTTGCGCAATAGCTCTATCTCAAGAACTAATGCACGAATTTTCCTCAAACTTCATATTCTGTTAGACGTTGACATAAGTTGATGATAATTAGGTTCGGGTGTAAATAACCCAATAGGTGGCGCTGCATTGCTGCATTTTGCTGGATTTACACGATTTCAGCGACACCTCGAGAACTAATGTACGGAATTTCATCTTTTTAGAATTCTCATGATGAGCACAGATTGCCATTTAATTTGTCACTGTGACAGCGAATTTTGAAGCATTGACATGTATGAGATAGAAGAAAGTTTTGTGATGGTCACAACATACTAGTTTTATTTTGCTAAATAAAAAAAAATGCTTTAAATTTTGCAAATAATGTACGATATATAAATATGCAGATTGGAGTGACAGGGGGGGGGGAGGGGAAACGGTACGGTTGTTAGTAGCGGTACCGCAAAATACTAGGGCTCCGGTACTTTTTTGTTAGAAATTAAGCCCTGATCGTCAGTATGTCTATCGCTACCAATACTACAATAAGATACAAGTGTTACAAATTTTCAATTATTTGAATAATGGAGTCCATCCATATTTGCCACCAGCTGCAATGCGCATCCTGTTTTCGGAAAGTTTGGAAAAGCCTGATCTAGAGCAGGGATGCCAAACACGGCATTCGCGGTTTCCTTTCCGAATTTGTAAAGTTTCTAGCTTCTTTTTTTTAATGTATTTCAGTCGCTTGAAGGCGCCGTTAAAACTTATGTGGCGCCCTTCGGCCGTTAACATTCAACTTATCTTTCGACACCTTGGCGCCTTTCGGCTTGAGACTACCCCCCCCCCCCATCCCTCCTAAAGCTACGCCGCTGAAAAACATCTGCAAATTTTATATATATTTAAAATAAAAATAAATTCATAAATGTATCAGAAATAAACCACTTTCGAGTTTAATAAATTTAAATTAAATAAAAATATTTCAAATATTTCAGCTTCGCCTAAAATATTTGGCGCCTTTAGTATTCTGGCGCCTGTGTGCGGTGCACACTTTGCACACTGGGTCGGCGCGCCCCTGTATAACAGCCAATCACAACATGCAATCCTTGTAACATAAATAACTTCCTCATCAGCAAACTTAATTCTGATGATTATTGTCCTGTCCTTCTTAACCTTTTGGTCTATGGCAAAGGTTTCACTACAGTGTGGCCATAAGAAAAAGGTGATTATAAATTAAAAAATATATTCTAAAATATTAAATAAACTAGTGAAATGCAACATGAATAATTTAAAATAATTTCTCGCTGTCAATATGATGTTGACTTTCAATTGGGACAGTATTTGTTTGCTTCTAAGTAACATGACCGGTTTTGTAAGCACGTCACGACAAATCCATGCAATGTAGGGGGTCCCCGGTGCATGGAATCTTGTCGTGCCGTGTAAGGATGCATGAGGGCGTTTAGGGGGGAGCCTGTAATTGGTTTGATATGCCATGTTTAAACGCAGCGGATGGAATTAGTACCTGTTGACGACTACATTTGTAAATAAATTATTGTAAGTTTCAGAGAAATCGTATATTGTAATTGTATCTTATTATTATGTTTTTTTATTTTTATATTGTAATTGTATTTTGTATAATGTAATTGTTCATTGTATATGTATGACAAGTGAAGTCTTCGACGGCGAAATTGGAGGACGGCCCACTGAGCTATGTCGAATATTGTACTTTACAAGAAAAAGATATTCATCAACATAGTATATCAGTCAATCACAACATGCATTCCTTGTAACATAACTAGCTTCCGTAGCAGCAAAACATGTTACTTTCTGCTGTTGTGAATTGTGTACACAGAATTTGATCAATAACAACAGCGGTCACATTGAACTTGAATAGAATGTGCTAAATAAATGTTAATTTAAATTTAGTACTGATTCCGTACTTTTTTAATTCTATTTTTAGTTACACAGAGCAATATGTTATCTAGTGATGACTTTTGAAACTATATTTTTGCGGAATACTTCGTTCCCCATCAATCAACCTTCGAAAATTGGTTCCAATCTCGAGAATTACATCGCGCTACAGAGCATGCTGATTACTGTCAGTTTTATTATGGCTTCGTTTTAATAACCTCGGTGTTCCAAAAGGAAAAAATTTTTGAATGAATCAATATTATTTAGTAGGAATATATAGTAATTTATAAAGTTTGCATTCCAGAGATTTTTTTGTAATCACTAACAAGTTTTTTTCTACATTTTTTAAACAATTTAAAATTTACAATGGGTACTAATCCGAAAAAACAAACAAGCAATTAAAGCCCATTTCAATCTTTCTGGCGCATGCTGTATACTGTCAACTGTATGTCGAAATAGGGAGCTTTCAATTTACTGTATGTTTGTGTTTGTATGTTCGGGTTAAGTTATTCACTGTTAAAAGTGAAATACCTTTCTTTATCTACGAAATTAGATCATAACCACGAAAGTAATTATAATATAACTTATTCAGAGCTTCAAAAGGCATCTCATTATCTTTAGAGAACCCAGAAAGTAATAGATTTTTTAAGACTTAAAGAAGCGTTTAGAAAAACAAAATTTCTTATGCTGCCTGTAATTTTCGGAAACGTTTTCTAGTTGCTTTTATAGTATGTTAACCAGTTTCTCAGCTAGGAATATGGTTTTTTTTTATGCTATCGATTCCAAGTAAATTTTTTCAGATTGAATTTGAATTTATTTCTGCAAGAGTACAAATATTATATTAACTTTAACCTTAATATTAATGGGTTGTTAACTTAGCATGTTTTTCTGTTAAACATATTTATTGAACATGAAAATATTTTCTTGAGAATTCATAATTTCCGAAAAACCTATATTTCAGATAGAGAAAACGGATTAAGTAAGATACATCCGTCTTTTTACTTTCTTCTATCTTTACAAGAAGAAAGTATTGGATTCAGGAAAATTTTCGAATCCCGGTTTTCGCCGGATTTACTCGTTTTAGGGGTCAGAGAACCATAAAAACATGTTTTTACAAAATGTATGTCTGTGTGTGTGTGACACAAATTTTGTGGGCGCTCTATCTAAAGAACTAATCAACAAAATTTAATAAAACTTTAGATTCAATTAGTCTCTAATATTAACTGGTGCTGATTACTTTTTGGTGTAAATTGCCCAACAGGTGCATTTTTCATTTTGGGCAATAGTTATATCTCAAGAACTAATGCACGGATTTTTATAAATCTTCAGATTCCATTAGTCCTTGATATAGATGGGTGCTGATTACTTTTTAGTGTAAATCGCCCAACAGGATGCGCTGCTATGCGGCATTATTCATTATTATCGCAATAGCTCTATATCAAGAACTAAAGCAGGAATTTTCCCTAAACTTCAGATTCAGTTAGTCCCTGATATAAATTAGTGCTGTTTAGTTTTTAGTGTAATTCACCCAACAGGTGGCGCTGCTAGGCTGCATTTATCACGATTTCCGCAATAACTGTATCTCATGACCTAGCTGTTGCCTGACTAAAGCATGAATTTTCCTCAAACTTTAGATTCAGTTAGTCCCTTCATATAAATGGGTCCTGTTTAGTTTTTGGAGTAAATCGACCAACAGGTGACGCTGCTATGTAGATTTTTTTACGATTTCCGCAATAGTTCTACCTCAAAAACTAATGCATGGATTTTCATCCAACTTCAGATTCAGCTACAACTTGATGCAGTGGCGCAGTCAGAATTTTTTTTTTTTTTTTTTTTTTTGGGGGGGGGGGGGGGGTTCAAAATCGAAAATTTTAGCCTTTTTTCCCCAAATTTCTTTCATTTTGAAAATATTAATTATATTTAATTACATTTTTTATATAAATTAATAAGCATTAATTTGTGTCAATAGTTTAAAATTAATTAACACTTTCTTTAAAATGTACCAAACAAGAAAAAATAATGAAAATGAAAACAAGAAAAAGTAATAAAAAGGGAAAAAAAATATTTCATACCTTACTATAAATACATTTATTTTAATCTTATATCCATTTTCCTTGGTTTTTTTGCGAGATTGTTTAAGACATCTTCTTCAGATATATTAATATTTTTATGAATATACATAAGAGCTAGGCCGTTTAGTCTGTCTTCTGAAATAGAATTTCTTAAATAAGATTTAAAAATCTTTAATGTAGAAAATGATCGTTCATTGCTACATGTGGTAACCAGCAATGTAGCCATTATAGTTAGTAGGGCATGTATTCCTGGAAAAAGAGTTTTGTTACAAATGCAAAGAGCCTCGATAGCATTCCGGGGTTGTTCCTTGCAAGATGGCAAAAACTGATGCCACAAAATTATTTCCCCTGTTACATTTTCTTCAAAGTCATAAAATTCTGTTAATGTTTTTATTTCTTCAGTGATATCTATCTCATTTGAACTTTCTGCATTAATAAGCAATTGGAATGGCTGCAGTAATTTCGAATGTTCTACAAATTTGGCATCTAGCGCATTTAAAAACTCGTCCAGAAAAGGTATAAAAACTGCCCGTTTGAAGTAGTCCTCTACAGTGTCTGCGGGAATATTGTTCCTCATTGTTTATCGATTGGCAGTACGCGGCTTAGCCATTTGAATGTTTAAATCATTGCATATTTGCCCAATTTTGATGAAAAGTTTTCATTCGCATTATCTCTCATGTTTTGCAATGAATCTCTAACATTTTTTACAGATTGAACTGCAAGAATCAAATCAAGATTCACTGTCTGCAGATATTTACTGAGGGGCAAAGTAAATGAAAACACTGCATCCAAGACAAACAAACTTGTTAAAAAACTGCATTTGCTAATTGAAGTTGTAAGCATTTGTGCTTCTGTTGATAGATCTGTATCATTCCACCCAGAAATTTCTTCTAAGGCATTAAGAAGTGGTTCCATTAGGTCTATAAAAGCTGTAACTGAAACATGTCTGTCGATCCACCTTGTTAGGCACAATTGCTTTAATCTTTTCCCTTTGGTGATTGCCTCATGTTTTTCAATTTCTCTGTCTAAAATTCTCTGTCTTTTCGGGAAGCTAAAGAAATTGTACGCTTTTTGTATTATTGCCATACAATTTCTAATGGGTGGTATACTGCAGCCACTTGATACCGCAAGATTAAGGCAATGAGCACTGCAATGCACATATAGTGCTTTAGGGTATTTTTCCCGAATAATAGCTTGTGCTCCTCTGTATGCCCCACTCATAGCACTAGCTCCATCGTAACCTTGTCCTATGAGATGCGAGGAATCCACTCCACACTCATTTAGTCCCTCAAGAATTATGTCAGCAAGAGCTTTTCCTGTAGTACTCATTAAAGGAAGAAACTTCAAAAATTCTTCCCGCACAATACAATTTTCAACAAATCTGACACATAATGACATTTGTTGAATTCCAGCAATATCTGTCGTCTCGTCAGCCAATACAGAAAAGTATTTCGATTCATTTACTTTCGAAACAATCATTTTCAATAATATGTCGTTGAAACTTGAAATGATTTCGTTCTGTATCTGCCAACTGATGTAGGTTGCATTATTGGCTGCTGTCTCCAAGTGATTTTTTAAAATCTCATCACCGGCGTTAATTCTAAATTTTAAGAGAGCTCTGAAATGCCCTTCATCCATTTTCATTGTTTCATCCAAATGAAGGGGTCCAGAGTCCCTGTGTCCTTTTAATGCAATACCTTCTCTAGCACAAAGTGCAACTGTTTTAATAATTGGCTTCAACCGTTCTCTATTTGCATGAATTTGTGACTTCAGACCTGTATCTATCAACACGACAACTGTTGGTTTAGCACCTGTGTAAGTAGCAATGAAATTAACAGCTTTTTCCTTACACTTTTGATGATATTGAAGCGTTTCATGCCTCTTGAAATCATCTCTTGCTTTTTTCCAATTTTTGTAAGGCAATGTTACTAATTTCCCAGCAGAAACACATTGTTGCCCTACTCCAGTTGAAAATAACGAGCAAAACTTGCAAAAAGCACCGTCTTCACTCGGCGAATAAGTTAGCCAACTCCATTCTGAGAGCCACTTAAGTTGGAACCTTAAATTTCTGTTTGTTGAAGATGGAAAATCAAAATTCATATTGGGTATGCAAGCATTTTCCAAAAGATCATTTTTAAGATTGTCGTTCATCTGTGTAAAATAGACAGAAAAAGAAAGAAACGGTTACAAAGGTAAATAAAAATAATTTTAATAATATTAAAAAATATATAGTTAAATTTAGAAAAACAACAATTGCCATCGTCTTTATTTCAATTATTAAAAAAAAAGTTTTGTTTTCGTTTTATCGTGATGTGCATTCCGTTAGTGTTAGTAAATGAATTGGAAAAAAAATGTTATCTTACTTTTTACTTTTACAACGTACATCACAAATATTTACGAACCCTGACAGAAATAAACGAGCGTTTCGTGTTCTGAACCCTAATATAGTAACATACTATTTCCAATGCATGCTGCCGTCCTGGTGTGGCCCAATTGGTAGGGCATCAACCTACAATCTGATACTAGTGGTCTTCTGTTCAAATTCCGAGATGAAGGATACGTGTATATGCCGTCCCAGAAACAACTGGAAATTTAATAAATTCAATTGTATATGTGTCTGCACCGTTCTTGGGAAGGAAATACTTGTAACTATTCTACTGCTTATATCTGTATCAATCAAGTGGGATTCTCTCGAATTCTGTGCTCGCATCTGGATTATTAGGGGTATAAAGCCACTGTAGATAGAAATTTCATGTTATAAGCAGGTTGACGCGTCAAACCACCAACAACTCACGATAGAAACATCCGTATTTTTGATTATTTTTATTCCTTTTTTAGCGACATCCGCCTCCTTGACGGGTGTGCATCCCTCTGTACAATGTAAAAAAAAAAAAAAAAAAAAAAAAAAAAGGACTAAAAAACAGAAATACTACTGGCAATCTAGACGCCAGTAAAATTTTCCGATTAAAAACGGAAATTTTTCTGTAATTTATGGGTAAAAATTTCCGTAAAAAAAACGGAAATAGTACTGGCGTCTAGATTGCCAGCAGTATTTTCGTTTTTAAGTCCGTTTTCTTTTTTACAGTGTATCTCATCCAGGTTAAATATATGCCCCCGCCCCCCGTGATAACAGTATTTTTAAAGTTATTCAAAAATAAAATTAAAAATAATGCGCCTTTACACTCTGGTTTTGGAAATAAACATAGTAAAACTGAACAAGTTAAGTAAATACATTAGTTAGTAAGCTTAACTCCAAACATATATATATATATATATATGTCTTCTATTTTTGAAACATGACTAAGCGTTTATCATGTATTATCGAAATACCTATTTCATTCCCATTTCCAATTTTTTATCTTCAAATGAAAAAAAAAAATTCCATTTGTTTATTCGAGCAACGCGAAAAGCTTACATTCGTCCTCTCTTTGAAAAACTCGGATGTGACATCAGTCCCCATGATAACGGCTCTATAGCAGGGTTTTATAACCTTAAGACGTATTTAAATACATAATTATACTGCCGAAAAATACTTAAATACTTCAAATTAATAATACAGTAGAGCGCCGATTATCCGAACCTGTTGTTGTGACCGGCTCTAATTCGGATAAGCAAAAGCCGGTTAATTGGACAAGCAATTTAAAGAAAGTTCCTGACAATGTCCAAATGGTTAAAATGTAATTTTTTTTATGTGTAACAGTTTTTTTAATGCAATTTTTCTCCATACTTTATCTTGACTTAGGACTGGCAGCTGTTAGTACTGGCAAGTTTAAAATATTGTATTTTTTTACCTTTTTAATTATTTATATTGTCCTTTATATCATTCTCTCAACTGCAAGATTTGAAATTTAAACAAAAAAGCTTTGGATTGTTTTTTTCTTTGCAGAAGATATTCTTTTCAAAATTGGTAATAACCACCACAGATGCACACTCTAAATTAAAATGTCTGAAATTCAGACACTTAAGTGTCTGAAATGGAGTGTTCAATTTTCAGACATTTTAAAATGTCTGAATTTTTTCAGACACTTTTTGCGTCTGAATTTCAGACACTTCAAACGTCTGAATCGCATCCATTTTTTTTGTAAGCATCATACGTAGCCATGTTTGACCACGTTGAATCCTGGAAAAATATTTGGCTGTGGTCCTGCCCCTCCCCCCCCCCCAATACAGCCTGATTTTTTTGGTGCTCTCAGTTTTGGTATACAATTTTCGTTACGTTGATAATTTAAATCTTTTACGACATTGTACTGATTATAATCAATATCTTGAACTTCAGGAGTAGAACAAGATTAAAAAACAAAAAATATTTATCTAAATATTAGATTTTTAAAAATTTATTTTGTTTTTAACCTTATTTTACTTTAAAAGTTCAAAATATTGATTATAATCAGTACAATTTCGAAACAGATTTAAAATATAAGCTTTACAAATATTGCACATCAAATTTGGGGGCACTACAGTCGTAGGGGGACGGGGCACTTCCCAGTTTGCCCTTCCTTTAATCAAGAAGTACTTTTACAAAAAACGCAACCCTGCATTATAGTTGTCTAAATTGAGATGTCCGATATTCGGGAGTATCCGTTGTGGAGGTTAATGAACATTCTCGAATAGCGAACACCTCTATTTAACGAATACTTTTTTAATCAGCAGACATACATATTTGTATATTTTTACCTCAAAAAAGTAGACATCTCCAATTATCGGACAAATTCCGCGTTCCCGAAGTGTTCGCTATTAAGGGCTTTTAAGGTACATAGATAAATATATATATATATATTTTATAATCTTGTCCTACTCTAAAAGTTCAAAATATTTATTATACTCGGTTGAATGTGGAAAAAGATTTAAAATATCAGATGTACGAAAATTGCAAAAATCCCCCCCCCCCCAAAAAAAAAAATGAAAATATAAAAAAATATATTGCCACATAGGCAATTTTACATATACATCACTTGATAATCACAACAGCCATTTAACTATGAATAATGAAAATAAATAAATAAATATTCTACTTTAATAACATTGGGGAAAAAATGACTTTGGTATTTTGTTAAATATATTTGCGTTTTTAAACTTGTCCTACTCTAAAAGTTCAAAACTTTCATTATAATCAGTGCAAGATTTAAGATATCAGCTTTACAAAAATTCATGCAAAATCCCCCCCCCCCCCAAAAAAAATGAAAATACTTATTTAAAAATTATGTTTTTAAAAAATTTATATTTCCACATGGGCAAGTTTTTATGTAGATCAGAGGGTACTCACAAAAGCTATTCAACTATCAATAAAAACAAATAAGTACATATTCTATATTAAAAACATGAGGAAAAAATAACTTATGATTTCCAAACTTCTTTCGTCTTAAATATATACAGTAACATCTGTCATTTTTGTATTTTTCGTATAAGTGCATATAAATAAAGTTACCACAATTTTAAATACGAAATCTAGTTAGAGGTTTTTACTTTTTCCCATTATAAATTTCAAATTACTTTTTTATTAAAAATAATAAAAAAATCAGTATTAGAGTTGATTGCAAATCAAATACATATGTATATTTTTACAGGCAGCTTCATATAATAGACGAGTCTCATTTACTTTATTTATCTTTTTTTAATCTGCGGTTTTATGCCAGGAAGTAAGAAAGCATTAGGTCATCTTTCAAAGTTTTTTTTTATCTTTTCTTCCTTGTGGCCGTCATTTACTGCGAGATAAAAATTATCCATTGAAATTAAGAACTGACATTGAATATATAATTCGTAATAAAAAAGAACGTCATAAGTTTAAAAATATATACTTCTAGAATTAGTGGGGTTTTTTGCGAACAGATTCAAAACTAATTAAATTTCATGCAGGATTTTGTTTAGTACAATAAATAAAATCATAAAATACACTAATTTTACTACTATAAAGAAACTTACTTGAGTTGCTGCAAGAGGTAAGAAATATTCCTCGATTTGAAATTTTAAAAACTACCACAACCACAGTGAGGGAGAAAGACTTTCATCAGTTTAAAAGGTAATCCATAATACATCCGACTAGCCATATTTAAAGGATGAGATGTTTCATCCTAAAAACAGGACCCGCCAGACAAAAGTTTCTTTTTTTTTTGCCAGCTTCGACAGGACGAAGATGAATAACACAATATTATTGATATAAATTGATACGAGTTAACACTAAGCCCATTGCACACGCTTTGTAGAATTTCCGGGTGTAATCTTCAACCGTCGTCTACTTCTGTTCTGTGTCTATCCCGCCCTTGTATCGACGACAGCTTCTAAGAGACATTTGATGCCGAGCACACACGTCAGATATATGTATTCAATAAATACATAATCCAAGTTAATACGAATTAAAATCACAGTACTTCACATTTCGCAAAAAACGAATTAAAATACACGCGTACATAAAAACAAACTTTGTTTGAATTACAACGTATACCACTTCGAACGAAGACATCTAAAACGCATGCGCAACTGGGAGTGCTAGTGCCCCCTGGTGGTTATTGCGTCGGAAGAATCAAAAATTAAGACACGTTTAAAGCAATGAAGTGTCTTAAAATAAGACGTTTGCGGATATTTTAGACATTATTCTCAGTTCGTTTACACCATGGTCATAGTAAGACGCTTATGTATCTTAAATTAAGACATCTATAGTGTCTTAATTTTCAGATTAAGACACTTAAGTGTCTAAAATTCTTTTTCAGTCACATATGTGTCTAAATTTAAGACGCTTCTATTTGCAGTGCAGATGCAGATAATTTTTTGTATAGCATGGCGACAAGTGAAATTTCGAAGTCATCCACAATTTGCTTGAAAATTATATTCTATATTCAGTTTTTCAGTAAAATTTCTTATACAATAGGGGTCCTGAAAATGGCAGATTAGATGGATATTTTTGTAAGAACATATGTATAAAGATTTAAATAATTTGTGGAAAGTTTTCTATTTCAAGGGCCGTTCGAAAAAATTTCGGACGAGAAAAAAGGGTCTTCGGATAATTAGAGTTTGGTTAAGTGGAGTTCGGATAATCATCTAATGTATTTGAATGAAATAAAAAAACAGTTAAAATAGTAATCCTTCTTAATCAAGGAATATTAAATGCTATTTTTATATGATAATTATTACATATGAAATAATCTACCCTATATATATAAAATCCTAATGAAATTACTGATTAAATAACTGGTTACGCTTCACAGCTGTTTCTCCTAAAATATGGAATGTTTAGCAATGGAATTAACACCAACTATTCATAATAATCCGGAGGTGTCAAAAGTGGCATTATAATTTTAAAATTTAAATTAGTTTTCAAGATATCAATTTTTTTAAACTTTAAGGACATTTCTGTAATGATAACATCTAAATGACTCCATTTTTGTGTAGAAAATGAAAAAGGTAAGGATTATTATATTTCTTCTTTTTCGCATTTTCAAATTCAAATGGAAATTCAATCGATAGTGAAGACAATATTGTATTTAAATTATGTTTCTCAGGAAAAAAAAAAAAAAAAAAAGAGAGGCTGCGAAGCCTGGATGGGAGTTGCCGGGTGTAGCTTGCAGGGGGCTGAGGCCCCTAGTAAAATATATAAATTACTTAAAATGTCTTAAAAATGCATGTAATATCAATTAAAAAAAATTAGTTTCACAGGTTTAAAATTAGGATGGATGATACAAAATCTTCTCTATATCTAGAAGTAAGTCATGTGTATAAATAAAGTTGGAGTTTAATATATATAAAAAAAAATTAACATCCTGATCCCTGACTAGATAGATAAGTCATTAAAAAGTTCGTAGAAAAAAAATTTCTATGCGACTTAAAAATTTCACATATTGGATAAAAAAAGAATTTACAAACTGAAGAATTTTACACACTGAGTTTTCACTGCAATCCATAGAGTCCAGATCCTTTTCACTTGAACAATGTGGAGTGATAACAGTATTTATACACTCATTCTCTATTTTAGATTTTTTCTTCTCAAAATAAGATATTATATCATTTTGAATCCTTTTTTTACCAGGTTTCGAAGCCGACATTGTGGTAGGCACACCAAGAACAGGAATAATCTTTTTCTGTTCCACTATACTATAAAAGAAGCTCACAAACGCAGACAATTATGGGAATTTCAAGGGTAACAAATAGAAACACATTATTACTTATTGGCCTTTCACGAAAAGAGACCTGTCATAATTACTCGTGACGTAGCCGAAGATTTCCATTACCTTCAAATCGACGTAGGGCAGAAACTGGAAGGTTGCTATATTTCCCTGCTTTGTAACATTTTGGCGCTATTTACAATGATTCAGTGGCACGAGAGCCAAAATCGTTCAATCATGAGTGTGAGTTTTTAGGAGTAATTAGGAATGAATAATGATATGTGCTGAAAAATACGGAAGTGCGAAACGCGAAAAACCAGCCCGTTAAATACTCCATTTTCGGGCGGGCATTTGAGGATTTTCACCCCTCGAAACACATGTCATCCTCTATCTTGAAAAACTCATTAAGATTTCTGCTTCGGTTGGTCCTTGGGGTTGGAGGGGGTGGGGGGGGCGTGATTTTTCAATCCGGATATATTTCTATTGTAAGAACGTTATATTTGTACATTTCCTAATTCTACAAAATACTAAGAAAAAGATTTAAAATAACAGATTTGAGTGGGGTTATAAATATACTGCAAAAAATCCTTATAAATTCAAGTTTAATTAATTCTTCTAAATCCTTCAATCCTTCTAAAATAATTCTAAAATTTACTAAATGATTATATCAATCTTCTAATGCAGTTTAAACAATTCACGAAAAATGCTTTAGAAGATAAAATTTTCATGATTTCATAATTCACGTTAATGGTGTATTCCGATCCAAACTGCTTATTTTCTGATTCATTTTAAAATTCATTTTTGCTCTCAAACGCATCAAACTTGGAAACTCTCTTATTTAGAAACTATATAATGTGCGGTGCTTCTTAATTTTTTGATAAATGCAGAAAATACTGTAAAAAACGCTGTCAAAGTTGGCGTTTTGAACCGAATTTTCCGAAGCGGGCGATTTGGGAATGAAAAAAATGGCCATACTGAGAAAATAATTGTTTAAGAATCAAATTCTAATTAATTGAGCTGAAAATGAAATCACACGGCATGTTAAACATGTCTTCAGAAATCACCCCAGCAAGTTTCATGTTTTTACTTTTAAAAATGAGTCTGAAAAAATGTCTCAGAAAATTTCGAGCTGTTGAGGGTGGAAAAATATTTTTTCGAATACACGATACTGATAAAATGCGCAACATATAAATACTGCATATCCTGTTTTAAACTGCGAGTGAAATATCCTCTTACAAAGTCCTTGGAAAAATATGACTGGATAGTATAAATAAAGAATATTTTTTATGTTTTAATTGAAATAACATACCATTCCGAGTTACAGGAAATCGACTCAATCTATCTGAGTACATTATATAAAAGTATAAAATATAAATTCTTGAAATTTTCTATAAAAGTTATTTTTTTAAAATAAAAAACAGATTTTTATAAGGTATTTTTTTAAATAAAAACCTTTATTAATTCCTGTATTGAAACCTATATTATCTGTAAATATTAATACTAATTGAAGCCAAAATTATTATTTTTTTTATGTCTGAACTTCCTTTCTGTAAAAGAAATTTGGTCAAAATGAAACAATTCTACAGCAGAGTGATGGGATTTTGTTCACATGCTAGTGGAAGCTAGTAGTTCCTTACATTTTTCGAAATATGCTCTTAAAATACGTTTATATACAGGGTGTCCGGTCTCAACGGTGTCCAATGGCTAATTCCTAAACCGTTAGTCATAGACATATAGTTCCAGTTACAAAAATGTTTTAAATCTGGTAAAGAAACATTTTAAAAGCGATTTTGGTCAATAAAAACATTTCTTAAAAAATTACGAAATTTAAATTTTTATACGGTCCCTAGGTCCTATAAGTTATATTTAGTAATTTTTTCCTATTGCACTGACAAGTAAGACAAAAAAAGTCCCATTCATATAACGCTAAAATTGAGCGAGTTATGAAACTTTGAAAATGCATGACTTATGCCACTTTTCTACACTGAAAACAAATGAGTTCGGCTTGGCTTTAAGGGATCATATACCAAGTGTTTAAAGTATTCGAAGATCTTACTTCATGTGTATCTGCGCTTTGAAAAAAAATCCTACAAGTATTATGATTAAGTCTCCAAATTGGCTAAAATAACATATGTTTTATTTTGTCACGATTTGAGACTGTTTCTCTTATGATTTTTTTTAACAAAAATTATGTTTTTTTATAAGTTTTTATGTTACTTCAACAATTGTATGTATGTTTTTCCAGTTCAAAATTTGCACTCGAACTTGAACCCACTTTTAAATATCCGATCGAGATCGCATTTTACATACTGGCGTAAATCCGATAACAATCTAATATTATTAAGATTTTCGGTGGTTACCATTTATACGTATTTTACAGGATAACACAAAAAATTTCGGATAGATTTCTGCCAAGGAGTTTAAGAAAAAGTTTTAGATTAGATAATACAAGACTGCGATTGTTGGGTTTTTTAACTTTTATGTAGTTTTTAGCACTGAATCCGAAAATTACCTTAATTTTTAACCATCATGTCAGGATATTTCGCAAATCATATATTTTCAAATTTAAGAATAACAAAAATCGAATACTACAAAATAGAGGAGATGGTTGTGTTTTAACTTTTGATAATTGATTTTTACGCACTTTTTAGCACTGAATCTGAAAATGACCTTCATTTTTAACCATCACGTTAGAATTTTTTTGCAAATTGCAAATATGTAGGTTAAAATATAGCGAAAATCTCATACTATAAAACATATGTAAAACGTTTTTTTATTTTATTTTATTTTATTTTATTTTATTTTATTAAAAAACGTATTCGATATTTTTGCTTATCCTGGGATTCATACAGCTAAACAGGTGAGTGGTTCGATGAGATGGGGGAGGAAATTCAATTTTAACATTGAACTTCTTAACCTTGAAATTTGCAATTTGCGAAAATTCCTGATTAGTTAAAAATGAAGGTCAATTTCGGATTCAGCGGTACAGAATATATAATAATCAATTATCAAAAGCTAAAAAACATGACATAACTCAACTCTTGCAGGCTTGTGCAATCTAATAATATTTTTAAATACGTATCATTTTGTAAAGAATTGAGGCTGTTAATTTAGAATCATTTTATTTTACGAAAATTCTGTTTTTTCTTTCTTCTTAAATGTTTATTATAAATTGTATATTTTCCATTAATATGCCAGAATGATTAAAGATTTCAAATTTATATTGCAATGTTAATTTTACTCCCAAAGATTTTTTATATATGACGAAATTATATTTCGACTAAATTTGTGAATGACCCCAATTTGCAGCAAAAAATAGGCTCCAACTTTAAACAGCTATTACTCGGTCAATTTTAATCGTAGAACAACGGGACGTTTTTTGTATTACTTGTCAGTGTAAAAGGAAAATTTCACTAAATATAACTTATAGGACCGGGGGACCGTATAAAAATTTAAATTTCGTAATTTTTTAAGAAATGTTTTTATTGACCCAAATCGCTTTTAAAATATTTCTTTACCTGATTTAAAATATTTTTGTAATTGGAACTATATGTCTAAGACTAACGGTTTAGGAATTAGCCATTGGACACCGTTGAGACCGGACACCCTGTATATATTTTTAATGCTATTCAATACTAAAGAGCTCAAATACTATTACCAACAATGTCTACAAACTTCATGCACATATAAAAATGGCTTTGTTAATGTGGGAAGAAGTTATACGCTATTCAGCAGTATTATTATTATTATTATTTTCAAAAACAGCCTTAAATAAATTTGATTCAAAATATTGCAGAATAATAATTCAGTATATGAAATAGTTTCCTACCACTGTTTCATTTTTAAATTCTACATAAAAATCCTTTTTAGTTTAAGTTTGAAATAGCTGCAGATAATTACGCTATATAATTTAAAGTATTTTTCTTTCTGTACTGTTGTATGACGTATTTAAAGAAACATTGTAACGTTAGTTGATAAAATGCGCAATATATATGCTGCATTTCATGTTTTTTCATTCGCTGCATTTCATGTCCCTGCGAGTGAAATTTTTACTTACAAAGTCCTTGGAAAAACATGACTGGATAGTAAAAATAAAGAATATTCTTTATGTTTTAATTGAAATAACATACCATTCCGAGTTACAGGAAATCGATTTGATCTATGAGTACATTATATAAAATTATAAAATGTAAATTCTTAAAAATTTCTATAAAAGTTTTTTTTTTTTTTTAAATAAAAAACAGAATTTTTATATGGTTTTATAATGATGTAATATTACTATAATGAGTTCCTATTTTAGCTAAAATATGTATAAATTATGTGTGTTTAAAGATAAAATTATGCTATTTGTAAGTCTTGTTTTATTAATTAGCATCGAAGTGTTTGAAATATTACAAACAGCTGTTAAATCTTAAACTCAAAAACTAGAAAGTTTCGCGTTATTGTAGAAATATTTGTTTCAGAACCGCTTGTTTTTCCTAAAACATTCTAAAGCCAAGTAAGTACTCAAAAGTACAGAGGTGATTAAGCATCTGGTTTCTTGAAACCACATGTTCCCAAGGCAAGTCTTTCTTAAGGGGTTGGTCATTTAATAAATAATGTAAAAACGAAGGCCGTATTGCGTGCTTTCCAAAAAAGTAATCGGTTATCCTGAAACGACGCATTTCCGCTGATAAGGGACTGTGCATATATAACGTTATCATTTTAGGGGGGAGAGGGGGTCTGGCAAATGATATCCTTAGACATCCCTAGGGGGAGGGGGGGTTCGTCTTTTGATATCGTTATCATTTTCGATTCCACCAAAATTTTCACTTTTTATTTATAACTTGGCCTTTATATCAGAATAGAATGTTATCTTTTTTTAGTCTGTTATCTTATTTTTATGAAAATACAAAGTTATTATTAAAATCATTAAATTATTATAAAATTATTTAATTCCAAATTTCCTATTTCTTCTGTCATATGTGTATGCATATATAATTCACTGTTCAAGAAAACATATGCGAAGTATGTTTCAAATGATACCTGTATTTACTAGTAAATAAAGGAGAAAGAATGTTGTCCACCTGTTTTAGTGATAAGACGCTCTGTCTACCCTCTCCCACCCTGTGCGGGGGCAAGTGCAAGAAAACATTATTACTGTTGAATGTATTATGTAACAAAAAGTCCTTCCGGCCAGTGCCGGGAGGAAGAGGTAGCTTTCATAATCCTTATTTTAAAAAAGCCAACTTATATCATGCAAACACACGAAGCTCAATTTAGTGGAAACCGAATATAGGAGATTCAATACTAATTTTTATCAATATAATGAATGAGAATTTCGCGAAATTAGTCAGCTTTATCCAAGCTGCTTTTCTTTAAAGTAACTTATATTTGGCTGCCAAATTCGGCAATTTCTTAAAGTGCCTGTCATTTAAAGACAACATGGTGGATAAGGCTAAACAGTGAACTTGGTCGAGACCTTAGTAATTGCTGTGCACATGCTCACTCACATCGGAATCGGTTAATATATAGGAGTGCTGTCGCATGCAAAAAATCAGATTTTTCAAAATGTCACCCACAATAGAAATTGAAACTGCTATATCTGAGCCATTTTTTAAGGTAAAGACAAACAAAAAATGCTCCTGAATCCTTATATCAAGATCAAATGCTTAAGAAAGAAACCTTTTTCAATTTCTAATTTTTTGCACCTCACTTTAAATATATATATATTTTTTAATTTAATGGCCGCCATTTTGAAACAAGATGGCTGATGAATCTGGCCAGCGAACTTGGTCGAGGTGTTGATGTATACTATCCACATGCCTTCTTACATCGAAATAGGCGAATACGTGTGTTATCGCGTGACAAATACAAGATCGTTTCAAAATGTTAGCCATGCTAGAAATTCAAAGTGCTATAAATTAACCATTTTTTAAGATATCAACAAAAGAACAAATTTTCAGAAACAAAAACTGCTCCGGAATCTTTGTATCAAGACCAAACACATGAAAAAAAAAATCTTTTTCATTTTCCAATTTTTTAATACCTCATTTTGAATTTTAAATTTAATTTTTTTTAAATGGCAACCCTTTTGAAACAAGATGGCGAATGAAGCTGGCCAACGAACTCGGTCGAGACATTGGTATGTACTATGTACAGACCAAGTTACATCCAAATAGGTTCATAAATACGCCTGTTATCGCGTGACAAAAATCAGGTCGTTTTAAAATGTCAGCCACAAGAGAAATTCAAAATGCTATTACTCAGCCATTTTTTTTTTAGGTATAGACGAAAGAAAAACTGTTCCGGAATCTTTGTATTAAGGTCAAACACATACAAAAAAAAATCTTTTTCATTTTCCAATTTTTTGGTATCTCATTTAAATTTTTTTATTTTTTAATTTTTTTTAAATGGCCGCCATTTTGAAACAAGATGGCGGATGAAGCTGGTCAACGAACTCGGTCGAGATATTTGTATGTACTATGTACACACCAAGGTACATCCAAGTCGGTTCATAAATACGCCCGTTATTACGTGAGAAAAATCAGGACGTTTCAAAATGTCAGCCACGCTAGAAATTCAAAATGCTATAACTCAGCCATTTCTTAAGATATAGACGAAACAAAAACTGCTTCCGAATCTTTTTATCAAGGTCAAACACATAAGAAGAAAATATTTTTTCAATTTTCAATTTTTGGTACCACATTTCAAATTTAAATTTTTCTTAAAAATTTAAATGGCCGTCATTTTTAAACAAGATGGCGGGTGAAGCTGGCCAACGAACCCGGTCGAGACATTGGTATGTACTATGTATAAACGAAGTTACATCCAAATCGGTTCATAAATACGCCTTTTATCGCGTGACAAAATTCAGGACGTTTCAAAATGTCAGCCATGCTAGAAATTCAAAATGCTATAACTCAGCCATTTTTTAAGATATAGACGAAACAAAAACTGCTTTTGAATCTTTGCATAAAGGTCAAATACATAAAAAAAAAAATATTTTTCCATTTTTAATTTTTTGGTACCACATTTCAAGTTTTAAATTTTTTTTTAAATTTTAAATGGCCGCCATTTTGAAACAAAACGGCGGATGAAGCTGGCCAACGAACTCGGTCGAGACATTGGTATGTACTATGTACACACCGAATTACATCGAAATCGGTTCATAATTACGGGAGTTACAGCGTGACATAGGTCAGATATATATATATATATATATATATATATATATAAATTTTGAACGGAGGGTGGTTTCGGGGTCTGGGGGTCATGATCGATGAAAATATACCAAAATTTTTTGAAATCGCTTTCCTCCGAACGGCTGCAATAGGTAGCTTTTTTGTAAAGAAAGCTACCTGAAATCTATTATAAAATACTTTTAAATAATATCTATTTCTTTTAAGTGTTATTTGATAAAAAGTTATTTCATATATAAAGTGATATTTTATTGAGTTCTCTTCATTTGAATCAATGAAGCATGCGAAAAATAAATGTAACCATATTTGTATATCCCTCCAAGCAAAAGAAGAAAATTCACAAATGAAAAGAATTTTTAGACATTGATAACGATATCATTACCGGGGGGTGGGGGTTTCGAGGGATGATAACGTATGATATCGTAAGGGGGGGAGGGGGTCCAAAATTGCCAAAAAAGTGATAACGTTATATATGCACAGCCCCTAAAAAGAAAACGGAAGAAAATGGCGTTGATTTTGCTTTTATGAAAAACGGAAGAAGAGGAGTTTCCTTTCAATCTCAACTGCAGAAGAGGCGTTTCGTGACTGTCTCATTTATATTGAGATTAATGATGTTTGGCTCTAGCGGGAAGACTTGGATTAGATTCTACTGGTTTCATAGGTAGGCGGAGGAAGGGGGTTGTTCGGCTGAAAAGAATGCTATTTCTTCACATCTGCATTTAATTTCAATAAACCAACAACGCGACAACTTCTTTTAGAACTCTGTCAGCAGTCAAATGACAGAACATTGTAGAAAGGAAAAGAGACATTTAAAATACAAGTGTATTTTATAAAGACTTTTATATGTATTTTATAAAAAGACAACACTTTTTTTTTTCATCAATTTCAACACTTTTTTTGCTCCTTCGTATAGGGGAAAATAATAATTTTAACTACAATTTGTTTGAAAGCTGCATCTCAATTTATTTTTGAAATATTATTATTATTATTATTATTTTGTAGCTTTTAATCCGATTTTTGTAATAGTGACAACATAAGCATTCCATTTCTGTAGAAAATAAAAGGAAAATAGTAGATTACTATATCCTTTGCTGCCATTTTCATACAACAACTGAAAAAATATATATATTATCAAAATACGCGGTATTTTGAAAAATATAAATGAATGATTTCTGATAAAACATGGAGCTACTATAAACTATATTTAATTTTCAGTGTCCATATTAATGTTACAAGCAAATGAAGGCATATGAATGATTAGATACTTGATTTTTTTTTTTTTTTTGAGGGGGGGGGGGGGTAGGGTCGAATTTCTTGAATAGACGACATCGCTTTCTGCTGCTGTTGTGTATTATTCCTCGATAGTGACGTCATATGTATACTTTTCTATAAATGTTGTTTCAGACTGGATCGAAAACTTGGAATTCTTCAGCGGATGCAAATGGCGTCATTTTATATAACATATGATCGTGTATTTTAAGTCTTAAAACTGAAATATCTGTTGTACTATCTATATTTATATACATTTTTTTTTTTCATCGGGGACAACACTAAATTCTGAAAAAGCAAAATTCCTGTTTTCTAGTTTAATATAATACGTAACTGTTACTAATAGTGTTTCAATTGTAAATTATTTGAATTTTCTACTGGACTGGCTGTGATTATTTAATATAATTTTTTTTCAGATGAAATATTATCCCTTACATAAAGACAATGTTTATTTTTATTAACAAATAATATGCACATATATGTAAAGAATATTTACCCACTTCCCACCCCGCAAAGAAAGTTTTACATAAAAAAAAAAAAAAAAAAAAAAAAAAAAAACTTTTTAAACAACAACAACAACGACAAAATAGCTTTTTTTGATTAAAAAAAAATAAATTTCAACTATTCTCACTGTATATTTTATTTACTATTAATTTCAACATGTCTATTAAAGCTATGAAAACCTGCAACAAGGCAAGATATATCTTGTATAATCTTGTATTATAATGTAATAATTGCAATACAACTTCCTAATGATGCAGCATGAATATGCATTACGTTTGAGGTTAAAAATCTCCGTCAGCTTCAGAATAGCATTCAGAACCACGGTGTTAAAAAGCCCTGTATTTTGACATTTTACTCTTATATTCATAGGCGAAACTTGGTCTCTAAGACTGGGTGGGAGGGGGGGGGGGGGTGTAGCAAAAATCTACAGGCCCTTTTGTAAAAATTTATATCCCTCCCCCTCCCTAATTACCACGTACACACACACACATACAAACGCCCATACTTAAATTAAATACTAAAAAATTCTTAATGTTCAACCTTACACATAAAATACAGAAAAATCATAAGTTACAAATTTCATGTTTTTAAAGAAATATTTAAAAATATTGAGAGCACGACGTTTTCTCGTCTGTGATGCAATGTTCCATTAGAAAAATGTTCAAACAAACTTAACACAGGTTCAGGCAGGGTGGGTTCTCAAGTTTCCTGCTCAACAAACGCGAAACTTTCTGACATATTTTCTGACTCATTTACACGAAAAATCACAAAATTGGAAGCTCTGCTGTTGAAGGGATATGGAATCGAAATGGGTTTTCCATTTTTTGATAATTATTTTTCCTTATCGAGTTATAAGCGATTTTGGTCACGTAACAACGTGTTTTTTTTCCCATTCATGCAAAAATTTGGTTCAAAACGCCAACTTTGACAGCATTTTCTTAACGATTCTTTGCGTTAACCAAAAAATGGAAAACATCTTTCGATTTCATAGTTTCTATTATAACACCTGCTGCCAGTTTCATGCATATCCGAACAAAAGCGAGTTAAAAAATGTGTCATAAAGTTGCCCTTTGGATTTGAGAACAGCCTTAATAAAAATTTGTGAAACCCTTGGTGTTGCGATTTTTTTTAAATAGTAGTGGTGATGGTGAGAGAGGTGGTAAATATGCTTAAAGGCTTTATTCAGGGTTTCAACAAATTATAGATGCTTTTAATAAAATCTCTAGCTAATGTTCTGATGGGAATGACTCACAAATTTTGCTGTGATGCACATTAGGGTAGATGGAATAATTTTACCTCAAGAATTAATATATATATATATATATATATATTTTCTTTAAACCTCAAAATTTTGAAATCTACCTCTTCACAACATTTCAAGCCAAGTATAATAAGAACGAAATCGTGTGCATTGGTTATATATTACGAAATATTGTTCAACATTATTAGAATATTAATAGTACTGATTATTAAGGAATTTCATTCTTTCACACAATGAAATGAGATATCCAAATAAACAATTTAAAACACTCAGTGCAGTTACAAATCTATCTTCAAGAATTCCTGTTCATGGCAGATAATGCATATGAACTCTTTTGTGCTATCGGATATAGGATCGATAGTGCTTTAAACATGCCACATAGTGAAGATAAAATTTAAATCAGCTGGAAAATGAGTAAAACATTTGAAAGTGTATTTTGAGGAAATCCTTCCACAGACGTCAATGCATTTTTTCTTTCTTTTTTTTTTTTTTTTTTTTTTTTTTCTTTTTTACTTAACCAGTATCTATTACGCTTGACACACATCACATAATATACTAAACTTTATTTCAGCTAGAAAACTCGCAACACAACTAAAAACGTATTTACAGCAATTACCGCCCATAGGTGGCAAAGTATCTCAATTTTTTGCATATAAATATGGATTTATTTATATTCTACAATTATCTTTTAGTACAATAAAATATAATTCAACATACTTCAGAATGCCTAACATATTTAAGAACACATTTTAGGAATTCATGCCCATAAACTGAAATTTTTATTATTTCTTTCGTTCAGCCCTTTATATGATCTATCAAATTTCACCTGGCCACGTAAAGCACAAGTTTTTTCTTAAGCTTAAAAATGCCCTGAACAGCTGAAAACTCATTTCAAGCAGTTGTGGTTTCATAGTCAGTTCTGTAAACGAAGTACATTTATGCTGCTTACTTCACGCTCTTAGAAAGCATGCTGTCCACCTCGGTGGCACATATAAGTTTTGTCATGTTTTGTTTTGTGTATCATAACATCTCTAAAATGCACTGAAAAAGATTTTTCCATAGACCATAAAATAAAGGAAGATTTTTGTGTATCCCTGTAAACGAACTATAATAGTTGTATACTTCATCTTCAATAGGAAATATGTTATAGTAAGGCTGAATAGAATACATTTAAGAGTCAGAGTGCAGACAAACGCCCCAAAAGACTGTCGAACAAATGGAAGTCATAAATAATTTTTAACTATATCGGAAAATGCTAAAAACTATGGATTATAATTGTTTTTTAAACTTTATGTTATCGAACATAACCCAATGGTTCTTGAGAAACAATGTTATAAGTTTTATTAACAAAATTAGTCGTTTTTATAATAAAATAGTTCGGATTGTGCAAAAAAGTTTCATTCGTGAGCTTTAACTTTAAACAGTTTCAAATCTTATTTTCTTAAGTGAGCACCTTAAACATATAGTATACAGAGACTTTACATGCTTTGACATATGAAATTACATTTCAATAAATTATTTTAAGTGTTATTGTGGACAATGAAATTATTATTATTATACTTTTATTATTATTTAAAAGCTCTATAAGCTGTGCCTGGCATGAAACATTACTCGCGTACATATAGCCTTTTGAAATAAAGTATAAAAACTTCTGAACAAAAAAAGCTTATTTCTTAGGCATAAGGCATTTTTTGGTAGCTTTCTTTACAAAAAGCTACCTATTGCAGCCGTTCGGAGGAAAGCGATTTCAAAAAATTTTGGTATATTTTCATCGATCATGACCCCCAGACCCCGAAACCACCCTCCGTTCAAAATTGATATATATATATATATACATATATATATATATATATATATATATATATATATATATATATATATATATATATACATATATATATATATATATACATATATATATACATATATATACATACATATATATATATATATATATATATATATATATATATATATATATATATATATATATATATATATATATATATATGTATATATATATATATACATATATATATCTGATCTATGTCACACTGTAACTCTCGTATTTATGAACCGATTTGGATGTAATTTGGTGTGTACATAGTACATACCAATGTCTCGACCGAGTTCGTTGGCCAGCTTCATCCGCCATTTTGTTTCAAAATGGCGGCCATTTAAAAATTTTAAAAAATTTTAAAGTTAAAATGTGGTACCAAAAAATTGAAAATGGAAAAATATTTTTTTCTTATGTATTTGACCTTTATACAAAGACTCCGTAGCAGTTTTTGTTTCGTCTATATCTTAAAAAATGGCTGAGTTATAGCATTTTGAATTTCTAGCGAAGCTGACATTTTGAAACGTCCTGAATTTTGTCACGCGATAAAAGGCGTATTTATGAACCGATTTGGATGTAACTTCGTTTATACATAGTACAGACCAATGTCTCGACCGAGTTCGTTGACCAGCTTCATCCGCCATTTTGTTTAAAAATGGCGGCCATTTAAAATTTTAAGAAAAATTTAAATTTGAAATATGGTACCAAAAAAATTGAAAATTGAAAAAATATTTTTTTCTTATGTCTTTGACCTCGATAAAAAGATTCGGGAGCAGTTTTTGTTTCGTCTATCTTAAAAAATGGCTGAGTTATAGCATTTTGAATTTCTAGCGTGGCTGACATTTTGAAACGCCCTGATTTTTGTCACGCGATAACAGGCGTATTTATGAACCGATTACTAAGGTCTCGACCAAGTTCACTGGTTAGCCTCATCCACCATGTTGTCTTAAAATGGCAGGCACTTTAAGAAATCGCCGAATTTGGCAGCGAAATATAAGTTACTTTAAATAAAAGCAGCTTGGTTAAAGCTGACTAATTTTGCGAAATTCTCATTCATAATGATTTAGTATTGATAAAAATTAGTATTGAATCTCCTACATTCGGTTTCCACTTAATTGAGCTTCGTGTGTTTGAATAATATAAGTTGGCTTTTTTAAAATAAGGAATATGAAAGCTACCTCTTCCTCCCGGCACTGGCCGGTAGGACTTTTTATTAACGTACCATGGAATTCCTTAGAGATTCAATGTCAATGATTATTTAAAGCGGTTCTCAAAAAATATTTTCCATTCACAACAAGCCGAAATTTTCTGACTTGCTTTTTAGCATAAAAGCATGATACTTACAAACATGATTAATAAAGGGACTTGTAATGAGTTTTTTTTCATTTTCCGATAAATGGATTTCACCTTGAGTTATAAGTGATTATCGTCTAAGGAAGGGATTTCTTTTTTCTTTTCTTGCGCAGATGCGTCCCGATATTCCGTTCGTAGAGCACAGTTTGACATAATTTTTCTTAAATATCTTCTGCTTTTACTGAAAAATGGAAACGGTTCGATTACATAGTTTCTTAATAAAAGCACCTGCCAATTTGATACGTTTGCGAGCAAAAATATATTAAATGCGTACGAAAGAAGCCAATTTGGATTTGAGAACACCCTTAAAAATGTTTCTTAAAGTGCACATATATATTACGTATTCGTTTTAATGTATATCTATTGTTATTTAAAATTATAATTTATTTTCCACATATTGGGTGATCTTTCTTGATATTTCCATTAATAAGGCATTTTATATGTATTCTTTCTTTTTTATACTGATACTTGTTAAGGGGGAAAATATATAACATACTTGAGAAATTTAAAACTAGTTCAGGGAAAAATAATTTCGTATGGAACACTTTAATCATAGGTGAGATTTTCGAACTATGGAAAGCTAGCAACATTTACTTAATAATTTGATTGGATAGAACAGAAAATTAAAATACGAAAATGGGATTTAAACGTTAAACAATAAAAAACTAGTATGTTGTGGCCATCACAAAACTTTCTTCTATATAAATTACGTCAATCAAATCCTTTAAATAGTACAAGAAATAACAACGATTTAGCACCAATTCATATCAAAGTATATCTGAATTTGAAGTTGGATGAAAATTCGTGCATTAGTTCTTGAGATAGAGCTATAGCGGAAACTTTGAAAAAATGTAGCATAGCAGCGCCACCTGTTGAGCGATTTACACCAAAAGTAAACAGCACTAAACGATATCAAGGTATACCTGAATCTGAAGTTTGTTGAAAATCCAAGCATTAGTTCTTGAGATAAAGCTATTGCGGAAATCGCAAAAAATACAGCATAGCAGCGCCACCTGTTGAGCGATTTACACCAAAAATTAAACAGCACTAATTTATACGTCCATTCATGTCAAGGACTAACTAAATCTGAAGTTTGATGAAAATCCGTGCAATAGTTCTTGAGATACAGCTTTTGTGGAAATCGTGAAAAATGCAGCACATCAGCGCCACCTGTTGGGCGATTTACACCAAAACTTAAACAGCACTAATTTATATCAGAGACTAACTGAATCTGAAGTTTGATGATAATTCGTGCATTTTTTCTTGAGTTAGAGCTATTGCGATAATCATGAACAATGCCGCATAGCAGCGCCACCTGTTGGGCGATTTTCACAAAAAAGTAATCAGCACCAAACTATGTCTTGGGCTAACTGCATCTGAAGTTTTATGAAAATCTGTGCAGTAGTTCTTGAGATATAGCTATTGCAGGAATCGTGAATAATGCCGCATAGCAGCGCCACCTGTTGGGCGATTTTTACCAAAAACTAATCAGGTCCAGTTTATATCAAGGTCTAACTAAATATGAAGTTTTATGAAATTCCGTGCATTAGTTCTTGAGATAGAGCGCCCACAATATTTTTGTCACATACAGACTCACATACAGAGTGACAGAATGACAGAGTGACAGAGTGACAGACAGACTCACAGACAGACATTTTCTAAAAACCATCAAATCGTGTTCTGGGCATTCTAAAACGTATAAATCCATCGAAAACCGGAAGTCGAAAATTTTCACGAATCCAATACTTTCTTCTTGTAAAGATAGAAGAAAGTAAAAAACTGGAGGAGCAAAAGGTAAATCTTGCCCCTGTTCTCGGAAAACTACCCGGCATATGCCCCCTCCCCCTTGCCCACGCCAGATTACGCCCATGCTTATATTTTAGATATTAGATATTATAGTTTTAGATATTTTCAGGAAGAGGTATAACTTAAGCCTGAATTCTTTTCTCTATTATGCACCATCATGCATATCATCATTTTATTTCTTAAATGTAAATTATTTATTTTAATTAATAAGTATAAAGAAAATTTCTAATGATTTATCAAACAGTAATTCGTACAAAATAAATTGAAAATGCATTTACTTGTATTAATCCTGCATCAAGTGATGGAATATATAAACATATTTGCTAGCCGCGTTATTTTTACACCATATTGATTCCCAATGTGACGTTATGTGAATATTGTACATAAAAAAATAATTTTAAATGTATTGGTTTAATATATGGCGTAATTTTCACTATTAAATGCGTTTCGCGTAAATAGTTTAATTATTTTAAAGTTTCTTTCCTCTTTTGAGATTCATGTGTAAATATATTATTCAATTTGAAAGGGTTTGGGAAAATTATTATTTGAGCTTTCTAAATATTAAATAATTTTCGCCATTAAATGCTTCCCATACGTAAAAATTTAATTATTATAGATATTTTACACATGACGATATTTAAACTTAGGGCGTTTTATATATGACGGAACTGTCACCATAAAATGGGTTTCTCGTTTAATAATTTAATCATTTTAAAGTTTTCTTACATATTATTATTCAATTGTAAATACAATTTTTATGAAGTAATTTTTCCAATTTCCTGTTTTTAACAAATGATCATTTAATTGTTATTTTAAAGTGTTATTTCAGTTTTTTATAGCCACGTGTCATTTTTTATTTGAGAGGAAATAATTCTTTGAGCTGTCTTAAAAAAATAGAAACAATATAAGGCAAGTGGGAAATTAAACATCAAAGGTGGGAAATGAGATGCGTTCGTACTGTATCTAGTTTTATAAATATTCTGATCTTGGTGCAAGAGCTGTTACACTCTTTTGCGAATATGCATGAATACAAAATTTATTACGATTCTATGTATTAAATTCAGTATTGCGGAAATAGGACTCCATCTTAAATAGGGCGTAATCACCGGGGCAACCTAGAATCATTACCTATAATGGGATATCACTGAATTAGTTACGTATGATAGGATTTAACAGAATGAAGAAAATTTTATTAATATATTTCTAAGTTTCGATTCGATTTTATAAATTTTGAAATGACTCAAGAAAATTCTGCAACGATTAAATACATTAAATTTCAAACCATTCCGTTGGGTAGTTTTTGCGCTGATATATACGGACAGATGGATAGACAGACGGAGGGACCAGACGACGACTATAGGTGCTACGAACGCTCTTGAAAAATGACTTTTTTTAAATATGAAAAAAATATATCTTGAAATAATGAAATTTTGATACAGATTTCAAAAATCCCCCCCCCCCCAATTAAATAAATAAATAAATAAATAAATTTGTCAAATTTAAAAAAGTAGGTTTAGTCTGTACACTATAAGTTTATGAAGTATATCACTAGAAAAAAATAATTAATTTCCTATGTATAGTTTTGCTCCTAATATTTTTTTTTAATGGAACGATTTTGACCGACTTTAACAATTAATAGCTCTTAAAATAATTCTTTGATTAAAAAAGAGTCTGCTTCAGCGCGTTTATCAAACAATTTTCTATATACCTACCAATTTTCATATTTTTGTATGCAGTAGTTTTCATAATATTAGCGAAGAAAGACCTTCGGTCACAAAAAATTCATTTACGGCAGAGGCGGTGGGTTACTTTTTTTTTTAGAATAGAACAGAGAAATGCATTAAATCTTATCTACGCATTTCTTCAAGGGCATATAATAACAATTCACAGCAAAAACGGGTACCGTACATAAAAGGGAGACACATTCCAGGTGTCGAATATCTAGCTTTCGGCGACAGTAAAATGTTGTAGCGCTTGTGTGTGTTCCCTTTGCTGTGACGTCAAAATGACGTATGGGGACACTTATCATGGGGGCAGATTTCCAGTATTCGACGAAAGTAAAATTCTCTAGAACTGGAAAAGTGTCCCCATCTGCAGTGACGTCAAAATGCAGTATGGGGCTACTTTTCATGGGGGCAGATATCCAGCTCTGAATGAAAGGAAAATTCTCTAGCACTGGAAAAGTGCCCCCTTACGTTTGGGGGCACTTATCATGGGGGCAGATTCCCAGTTTTCAACAAAAGTAAAATTCTCTTGAACTGGAAAAGTGTCCCCATCTGCTGTGACGTCAAAATGACGTATGGGGCTACTTTTCTTGGGGACGGATATCCAGCTCTCGTTGAAAGAAAAATTCTCTAACACTGGAAAAGTGTCCCCTTCTGATATGGGGGCACTTATCATGGGGGCAGATTTCCAGTTTTCGACGAAAGTAAAATTCTCTAGAACTGGAAAAGTGTCCCCATCTGCTATGACGTCAAAATGACGTATGGGGGCACTTTTCATGGGGGCACTTTTCAGCTTCCCCCTATTGTGGCTATCATCAAATTCTGTATCCGATTCGGAAACTGCCGTAAACGTGTCTTTAAAAGCCGAAATATCAACTAGTGCGCTTAAAATACGTTGCCCTATATCTTCTTTTGATCCATGGATGTCAATGGATAAGATATTAGCGATAGTAATCAATTGTATCTGATCGTAATCGTGCAAAATTTCTTTGAGTTTATTTGCATACTCATCGCTTTTGTCGGTAAAAGAAAAACTTTTAAATTTCCTTAAATTCGCTCTATTCTGGCGATTTTTATCGCAACCAAACATAAATTCGTGCAGTAATTTGATTTTATCAGTCTTAGCCGATTTCAACTGGCTTTTAATAAATTCTATTTCTTGTAATTCCATATCAAAAGGCAAGAAAGGAAAGAGAGGGAAAAAAAACTTACTTCAAAGGAGTTATCCAATTGAAAAAAAATTCTTCGCCACGATATATTGAAGTAATCCAATTAATGATCCGTAGAAAAAAAAATATACTTGCAGCTGGAGATTCATTTCTTGCAAAACGACGACTATTTTGTAAAAATAAACGGAAGAGCTTCAAAACAGATGGCTAAGGAGATGAATCACGTCTGCTGAAGAGCGAATGTTGATAACTGGACGAAAAAGAAGTTCTCCGATTCTGATCGGTAAGAAAGCCTAGGGGATTTTATTTTTTAATTCGTTTGGGATTCATATCGGCCCAGAGCCCACATGTAATATAAGGATGATATAAAGATAAGATCGTAGTTAATGAAAAAAGGAGTTTAAGGGTGCTGATCACTTACAATCCCGCTTTCCGTTCTCCATGTAAACCTATGGGAATATTTTCTCTCTCTTTTCTAAGGATATCTCATGAAAAAATTGAGATTTTTGAATTTTGTTTTCTGTATGCAATTCTTAAAACTTGTCACTTTTCATCCTAGTTTTCACTTTATATTAAAGATAATTTTAAATATTTTATTTTACATGAAATATTCGGAGCATGACCAAAATAATTTCTACCTCTCATTAAACTGTAAATTCTGGCACTTCTATTAGGTCGTTTGGAAATTTAAAAAAACACGAAAAAATGTACAGTTTCTAATTTATCCATTGATATAAAAATATTTCATTTCAATTAATTAGGGAGGGAGCTATAATTAAAACAAAACGCATATATTTCTATTCTGATGATTTCAGTGTCTTCCCCACGAAGCAATCCATCATTCTACGTGAAAGGACACACCGTCGCGTCTTCTCCGACTCCTGACACTAGGGGGGGAGTAGGTAGGGAAGTAGACAGAAGGTTTCAACCAACGCAAGAAGCATTTTGCTTCCCTTAGAAAATTTTGAAGAGACACGGAATTGAGAAAGCAGCGGACCCCAAATTTTATATTGAATTAATTCCATTAATATATATATATATTTATGTATGTTTCATAAAAATATCTTTCATAGCAAATTAATTTTTCATGTAATACACCAGTAGTTTAAACCACATGATCACAATTTTTCAGTTTTTTGGCCGTTATTTTAAATGTATGTTTATTATTTTACATATTGAATTTGAATAATATTTAATTTGAGTTGAATATGCACAACATTAAAATATTAGTAATTTAAACAATTGGCAAAATTGAAAGAAGTATTTCAAAATATTGATATTTTATACTGAGCATTACATATACCTTTTATGGAAGAAACGCTGCGGCGTTTACAAGTTTGAAAGTTATTTTTATGTCAAGTGCGGCGTTTACGATTTTTTTTTTTTTTCGCGAGCATAAAATTGGCATAAAATAAAAATTCATTAATCCCATGAATAATAATATATATATTGTTATAAGACTGTTATCAAGCCCCCTGCTCAACAACGCGAAACCTTCTGACTTCACCGATTATGAAAACTGTGACATTTCGGATGATGATACTGAACCATACAGGTGTACAAAGAAAATTTTACTCTTCCACTCAGATATTGACAACTCAGAGTTTGAGGGTTTCAAGTTGAAGCTAAAAAGGGCTAAAGTGCATGCGACGTAAAAAGCATGCTAAGTTGCGACGGCCACTTAAAAAAATGTGGAGCGCCTAAGGAGAGGGTCCGCGTCCCGTGCTCTGGATGGTTTTAATGCCAATTGACGTCTTCTTAATTTAAAAAAATTACATAAAAATGTTTAAAACCTGATTTAAATATTTTAAATAAAATTTTAAAATCCTAAATTATTAAAAATGAGTCACTCTACACTGTTCAGAAAACTTTGATTAAAGCTAGGTCAATGAGACACTGTCGACAAAAGTAGTGTTCCCACAGGTGCGGCGTTTACGATATTTTAAATCTTATTTAGACCAATTTTGAGGGGTGCGGCGTTTTTTCCATAAAATACGGTACATGCTGAATTCAACATTTTTATGTTGATACTATGCAAAATCATTTTTGCATATTGTTCTTGATTGTGTCCAATTTTCCTGTTCATAGTATATATAAGGGAACATAAAAAAAGTTTTATTAGCTATATGTGGACTCGAATGAGGCACTCTTTGGAATAATATTTATAGCATTGGTGAGTTTCCAAGTATATTGAATTTCAAAAACTGTTCTTGGGTGAAAGGGGGTACCGAAATGAAGCTGTGCTTCCCATAGCTTCGGAGGTCGGGCCCTGCCTAAGTACATTTAATTTTCAAAAATCGTAATTTTATAACCAAAATTCTTTCCATGCTTTTAAATTGATTATTTTAAATCTTTATATAGTTCATTTCAATAATTTTCCAATATACAGTGACCTCTCACTTATACGACTTTCAAGGGACCGTGGAAAAAAGTCGTATAACTGAGAGAGTCGTATAAGTGAGAGACCGCCTTATTATACATGTTCCAAACTTTATAGGCATTAATTATTTTACCTATACTAAAAACGATAAGTTTTGAGTACTAAGAACATATTTTAACAAAATTTGTAAAATGTGTTAAAAAATTAAACATAAAATATGTTTAAAAAGTTCACAAAATTGTTCATTTACCACTATGTTTATTTTAAAAATTTACAGATCAGATTTTCTCAAAAAGTGAAGTGATATTAGTTTGTTTCTGTCGTAGATGGAAATAGAAAATGTCTTTCTCTAAGTCTAATAAAGCTTTTAAGCTGGTTTGGGAATAATCATTTTGATGGACATAATTCTTTAATTTATTTAAAGCGGTACTTGCTTTTGAAAAATTTGCAACAGCAGGAACATTGCTCTTATCTTGGTCATCCTCCTTGCTCACGTCTTCATTATTAATATCCTCAAAGATTTCTTCAGCAGTTCTCAGTTCTGACAGAAGACGTTTATCATCACATTCTAAATAATATTTGAAATTAATACCTTCGTCCATAAACATTTTATTCGAGTCTTCGTTATTAAAGGATTCCATACGCTCTGAATATCAGGTTCATTCGTTCAACTAGCAGTTTGGTCTTGTGGGAAAACTGAATTTCCTAAAACAAATTTTAAAATTTAATTTGCTGCAGAAATTGCAAATCTTTTACATCGGGATGTGATGGACATTGATCCATTAGAAGTAAAACCTTTCTTTGTTGTTTTTTAAATTTATCATCCATCTCTTTTAAAAAATCATTGGAAATCTCTGATGTCATCCATGCCTTTTTTTAATTTCTGTAGTCACATGGCAATTATTTTTTATTCTTAAAGTCTCGAGATTTTCTTGATTTTCTTATTACTAAAGGTTCTATTTTTTCTGAACCATCACTATTTGTGCAAAAAAGGATAGTTAATTTTTCTTTACTTTTTCTGCCCGCTTGACATGGTTCTTCTTTGTATGATAATGTCTTATCTAGCATCAGCTTGAAAAACAGTCCGTTTTATCACAGTTAAAAATGTCTTTAGGTCCCTTAATCCTTAATTAACATAAGTAGATTTTGAAACCATTGTGTAACATCATTTCCATTAACACATGCGCTTTCTCCTGTGATGCGGCGATGCAAAAATCGATGTCTTTTTTTTAGCTTCTCGAATCACCGCAAGACGCTGAAAAATTCTCGATTCCATACTTCTCAGTAAGAGTGCAAGCCTTTTCTTTTAAAATCACACCATCTATCGGTAAATTTGAAGCTCGCATTTGGTTAAACCACGTGATTAATGCTGATGTCAATTTTTTAAATCTGCCACGTTGTATCCTGGATCTCTTTGAATCGACATTTTTTGATGCATTTATAATGACATTTTTATTTTTCAGAATTCCTTTTAGTGTCGATTCTGGCAGATTGAAGAGAGCAGCTAATGCCTTCTTTAATTGCAGTAAATTTTTATCATATTCCTTAATGGTTTCAACTTTGAATTTTATGCTTAATGCTTTACGTTTTGACATTTTCAGTTTAGGTATCGATATGCAGCAAACTGAAAAAATTACTGCGAAATGAATAACCTTTCACGCGTCTAGTACGGAAGCTTGTAGCGATTTGCTTTGACGTACGCGTTTTTTCCCCTTCGCTGTGCGGGTTGTACGCGCATAGGTCTTTTGGCATGATTATAGCTTGGGATGTGCTTCCGATATGTTCTCGCTTTAGTATTTTTTTTCTAGTGATCTTCAAGAACTGCCATTTTCGATTTGTTAAGTTTAAAATAAAAGTCTATTTTTCTTAAAACAACCTCATTCCTAAAAGACGACGCATTCCTTAAAGCTGTTAAAATTTTCCAGGAAAATGCATTTTGCAAAAACCCTGATTTCTCCACCAGTGCCATACAGAGACATGATCTGCAGGTAGTCATTTGGCTTTTGTTAAATGGCAGACACAAGAGAATTCCATACAATCACCCTCCCGCCATAGATTTCATCGTTAATAACAAACGAAGGTAGATAAGAAATGTTATTCATTATTCATAAACACTTTAACAATAATGAAAGTATAAATGTAAGAAAACGTGAATGATTTGTACTTTAAAGATTATAAAAATTAATTCTAGAGTGAGAAATGTAAAATCACCTGAACCGTTTAAAGCGTCGTATAAGTGAGAGAAGCAGTCGTATAACTGAGAGAAGTTTAGCACTATTTCCCATAAAGCGTGGACGGGACCGAGAGAATTCGGCGTATAACTGAGAGAGTCGTATAACTGAGAGTCGTATAAGTGAGAGGTCACTGTATTTTTAATAATTTCTATTATAGTTTTTCATAGTTTACGTTGTAAGTACTTATATTCAATTTTAGATTATTTATATTAGCTATGTAGATTAGTTATTATAACGGAAAAATACATCAAATTGCATTTAACTTTAAAAAAAAATCTTAATTCTCATTGCTCTTATTTTTAAAGTAATAATTTTAATTTGAACCTTTTATGTTTTTTCACAAAATATTTTTTTAATCCATTTCTTTAAATATAAATCAAGGAGTTTCAAGGATCAAAACAAAAAATATTTAAAGATCTATAAACTATTGAATTATAATAGGGGGGGGGGTCGGCATGTGGAAGTAGATGTTTAGAAGACTACTTACAGATGGTTATTTCAAAATAATATAGTATTGTAAACTTAGTGTTCAGGAAGAAAATGAAAGGAAGGGAGGGGGGTGGGGGTGTAAACATTTTGGAAGAGGTAAGGAGGTTGTGGCAGAGTAGCAAAATAAATAAATAAATAATGAGGAGTGGACAAAGATGTTTTTGCCTGAATTAAATTTCATCTTAATATATTACATGCATAAAAATGTATAGGTAATGTGCTAAAATAGGCTGTACAAAAGAATGAAAGTACGTTTCCGTATATTGATAGCGAATTTTTAACTGTGTCATGCGTTTTCTTATTATACTAAATTTTAGCAGACTGTGTAGAATATATACAAATAACATGAACATGTATAAAAATGTACAAATGTATCATATACAGAGCTCCACAGATGAATTCAAGTACCTTTCCGACCATGGACGGTAATTACTGATATCCGATTTTCAAATGTGCTATGTGCTTTCTAAAATGCTTTCTCGGCTATCTTATTTACATTATTAAGTGGCGAAGTCTTGATAAAGCATTTTGGAAGTGTTGGAAAGTCTTTTATAATCTATGCTTGAAGCATGATTTTTCTTTATTATTTAATGAATTTTTAATTTTACGTATTAAAAATATACTCTTATATTTATTTTTTAATTGAATATATATATATATATATATATAATACATATAAGATAGAGTCAATTATCAAAAGCTAAGAAACATAACACAACTCAAATTTTGCAACTTAATAGCATTTTATAATATGTATAATTTTGTAAAGAAATGAGGCTATTGCTGTTCATCATCTTATTTAACAAAAATTCAGTTACTTTTCCCCCTCTTATTTGTTTAGTACAAATTGTATATTTTGCATTAATATGTCGGAATGATTATAGATTTAAAATTTATACTGCAATTTTAATCTCAACTATTTTTTTTAATACAGCTGACGATATTTCTACTAAATTTGTGAATGACCGCTATTTCGCAGCAAAAATCATGCTTCAACTTTAAACAGCTATTATTTGGTCAGTTTTAATCGTGGAATAATTTCTTTTTTTCTTTTTTTTGTCTTACTTGTCAGTGTAATATAGAAAAAATTTTCTAAATATTACTTATAGGGCCCGGGGCGGGGGACCGCATTAAAAATAAATTTTCATATCAAAAAAAAAATCTTTTTATTGACCGAAATCGCTTTTAAAATACTTCTGTACTTCATTTAAAACATTTTTGTAATTGGAACTATATGTCTATGTCTAACGGTTTAGGAATCAGCCATTGAACATCATCGAGAGTGAACCCCCTGTATACGGTGCATCACGCTATCACAGTCAACTTTTTCTTTTTTGTTTCCTTTTTGAGCATTTTAAACACACACACATTTTTAAACATACACATTTTACAATCGCATAATTAAAAAAAAATGAATATTAATTGAGAATTTAAATATGCAGCACAAACATATTATGTTTCTTGTTTTCACTTTCATTTAACATTGTTATGGATATTTTTGGTGGAAGTAAGTCGAGGGATGGATGGGAACTCAGCATGCACATTACAAATTTTCATTCAATGATTTTTTTTGTCTCACTTGTACAATGTATTAATATTATACTCTGGCATTTTATTTCTGTGAATCATATATATGTTGCTGCAGCTTTGTTGCATTTATATTGAACATTGTATCCTTTAATTGAATAGATGACAATGCCAGAATTAACTGAAAATTAATTATATGTATTGCGCTTAGCAATTTTGGATATTTGTTAATAATGTCAATTTTATTGAAAAATGATCAGAAAAAGAAAAAAAAAGAATTTGTTAAAATGTGTGGAAAATAGCTGTGAACCTTCCTAATGTATGAGAAAAACTACTATGGTATATTTTGGGTAATTAATGTTTTTAAAATAATTTTTAGTGTTAAGTTTTAATCTACATTAAAAAAAAAAAATGTGCTTTATTTAAATACTCTGTAAGAAAAAAGAAAGTTCGGGTAATATTTACATTCGGATGTAACTATATACATACAGAAATAATACAGAAATTATAGTACTTACTTTGTTTAATATAACAAAATTCTTATAAACTCAAGGCAAAGTTAACAAAGCTTTGGGGGAAAATATAATAATAATAATTTTTTGAGGAAGCATTCCACATCTTTAATTAAAATTTACAATCACGTAATTAAATAAAATGAATATTATTTGAAAATTTAAATATGCAGAGCAAACATATTATGTTTTTACTTTCCTTTCAGTTAATATTATTATGGATATTTTTGGTGAGAGCAAGGTTGAGTAGGAGGGGGGGGGGGGGTACTTAGCATGCGCAATACTAATATTGATTTAATCATTTTTTTTCCTCATTTCTATACAAATTAATATTATACTTTGATATTTTGTCTTTGTGAATCTATATACATTGCTACATGTAAGTTGTATCTATATTTAATATTGTATCCTTTGATTGAATAGAGAATTAATGAAGATATCGTTACATGTATTGAAATTCGCAATTTTCAATATTTCTTAATAATGTTAATTTTATTAAAAGATGATCAAAATTAAATGAAATAACTTTCAAATTTCGAATTTATGACCGCTAATTTGAGTTATTAGAAATCTTATATTATGATTTTGTCAAATAAAGCTGTATTAAAAAACATTACTCGAAGTATTTTTTGTATTATTTATGTTCATTTTGCACTGTAGTTTAATTTCATTATATAAATACTTAAATACGTGCCAATATATTGAATAACTTCAATAATCGGAGATATTTTGATAAAATTCTCTTACAACCTTTTTTTTTTTTTTTGGCGCTTTTATGTGAAGAGGGGGGGGGGGGGGGTACTACATTGAGAATCCAACAGATTTTCTTTGTCTTACCCAGTGAGAAATACCGATGGCTGTATCTATTATCGTTCATAAAAATAGGTCCAAAATCTCAACGAAATATCGAATTTTAAAGTGTTCAATAAATTTGTGGAATATTTTTAAATATATCATATAGAAAAAATGAATGTGTAACTCAGACTAAAATCTTCACTCTGTCCATATTTTCTTTACCTGATGATTTATAACAATATTTTTATCTATAAACAAAAATACATATTGCAGTAATTAATTATAATCAATTGTGCTTTGATTTTTCAGTAGTAAGTCAATGTTGCTTTACATAAACAACAACAACAACAAAATCACAAACACTGAATATTACGTAATAAATTATGAAAACGAGTCATAGACAAATTGATTTAATAATTATTTGTTTAAAATTTAGGATGGTTAAATTTGAAGGTAAACATGAACATATAATAAACATAATATAAAGTAAGGTGAAACATCAAAATCATTTTAGACAGCAAAATGACATTGAATCCCTTTTTATTGTCATATTTAAATTTTTGTCAAACATTTTCTAAAATTTAGGCATTTATAAAAGTCGAAATTATTCAATTGAAACTTATTCCTTGATGGAATTCATGGTTGCGTCGCTGTAATAATAATAATAATAATAATAATAATAACAGTAAAATTGTTCAATGTGATCTCGTGTATTTTAAAAACTGCAAAAGAAATTGAAGTACTAATATTTCCCTACTAACAAAAATAGCTGCTGTAGGAGAACTTTCCGTTCCTACTGGCTCATAAATTTTGTCAACAGACAACCGATAAGATCTCTTGGACTTCACGCCATTTAAAAGTACACGCCTCTCTGACAGCTGGCAGGGGGGTAGGAACGGTCTAGTATATGAGCTGAACGCGATATTTCTCGCCAGTGACCAGCGCCCTTAATGATTCTAGGTTATAGTTTTACATATTAAATAGGAATTATATTTACAAGTACGGGAGGGTAGGGGTTTTTTCTGCAGCATACGCACTCACAGAATCGTCGGAGATCGGCCTCTGCTCTCGTCTAGAGCGAGATACGTCTACCATCGGCCGCGTCAGAATGAAATCTGCTCTCGGTTGTTACTTGTTTCCAAGCGAAGAGAACGCAAACTGCATATCAGCAAATTCAAACATCTGCTATTCTGCGGTTACAAGTTCTCATGGAAAAGTGCTGACCATATCCTGTTGCTAGGAGTAGGGTTTTATGGGAATCTAAAAACACGCCTCACATAAATATAATTTTTACGAATAACAAATTAGTAAAATGCCAGACCAGCTTTGGCTTGGAAAGAAGAATTTAGAGAAGTGCACGGGTCGCGGTCGGACCAATACTGTTTATCATACAGGCTGAAACTGACCGAACGTTTAGCTTTTATTTCCAGCCGAGCGCCGTCACGACCTGGAAATTTTTGTCAGTGCAGACCTCTAGAAAGAATGAAGTCCAGGCCACGCTCGACTTGGAAGAAAAAGAAGTCTGGCCCGACTCGAATTTGCAGAAAAATTTAAGATCAGGGTACGGCCTGGCTCTAAAAGAGAGAAGACCTTACCCAGGCCGGGTTCCGTGGTTTTAAAATAGCGCGACCCGGGTCGGGGCCAAAACGAGCAAACATATTTGCATATAAAATGAGACGCATAAAGAAATTCTTATACACATTAAAATTTATAAAAACAATTATTTAGAAAAAAAACTGATTTCATAAGAGAAAAATTCCCCAAACACTTTTTCGCATTTGAGAATAAATTTAGATATATTATTCGATTTTAAAATAGCATAATGTCAAAGTGGGGTTCCGAAGTTTTTATTTGAATCTAGTTTGTTTGCCTTTTTAGGTGCGTTCGTAATTATATATAAAACACCTATAGTCGTCGTTCAGTCCGTCTGTCCGTCCGCATAGAACAGAGAAAAAACTACCCAGCTGAATGGTCTGAAATTTTAAATATACGATTGTTGCAAAATTTTGTCGAGCCATTTCAAATTTTATGAAAATCGGATGTATAGTTTACTAACAGGGATAGTCAAAAGTTTTTCTTTACATTACGGCCAATGGGAAAAATTATTGCAAGTGTATTTTAATGATGTTACAGCCTTCCGAATATTCTGAAATTTTAAATATATAATTGTTGCAAAATTTTGTCGAGCCATTTCAAATTTTATGAAAATTGGATGTATAATTTAATTACAGGGACAGTCAAAAGTTTTCCGTTTCATTACGGGGAATGGGAAAAAAATTATTGCAAGTGCATTTTAATGATGTTACAGACTATGCACTTATGAAGTGAAAAAAAATATACATTCAGTACAATATGGGGTGCAAAAAACAATTATAAAACTAGCTATAGTACGAACGCACCTCATTTGCCACGTTTGACGAGCAATTTCCAACTTGTTTATTATTTCTAAAGGAAATGCTTGACAGTTTAGAAAGATTTTAAGAATTTCGGGTTTTTTTTGGGGGGGGGGAGGGGGGGAAGAAATCGTATGATAGTTTAGGATTAAACCTGGATCTTTTCACTTATGGAAAGAATTTACTTTCTTCTGTCTTCTCTTCAGTAGAAAAATGCATTGCAATCGAAATTTGTTTGGACTTGCGGTTTTCGACGGATGTTTTATTTCCAAATGTTTTTTGTTGATTTTTTTTTTTCCAAAAGCAAGCAAGCGAATTTATTTAAAAATATAAAGTTTGCCCTAATATTAAACATTGATTGATAAAAGCGAATTTAGTTTTTAAATAGTACACACTTCCTTTTTTTTTTATTTATAAATATTTTTCTACTTTTTAATCTTTAAAATCTTTCATTGTTGCAATTTCATAGTCATTTGACATATTTTGGCGTGCGGTTATTGGTACTTATTAAATCCATTGTTTTTTCATCTCGTATACAACTGTATGAGTTACAGAGAATATTGTGCGATTTATCACCTGTGGCGTTCTAAGGAAAAAATGCTTTAAAAGTAACGCATTAGTTTATAATTAAACTCTAAAAATTTTAAAACGTTGTATTGTCATCGGAAATATACATGTGAACGTATTTATTTATTTATTTATTTATTTTTATAAAGCTAGCTTATTATGAAGGGGGTTAAAAATCGGCTACAAATTTACATCTTTACATACAAGAAACGTTAAATAACAGAGTGTAAAAGATAAACCTCAATAATGTAACAACACACTTGATGGGGAAAAATACACGCGGCCATTTTTCGACACTATTGTCGACGCTATGCTATTTAGACGCTAATGCAGTCAATCTTCCCTTTAACGAAGTTTTCTACTTAACAAAATTTTCTGCTGAACCTTGACTTTGAACACCATTAACATGCAAATTAATCTCCATATTACGAAAAATATATCCTTCTATATATATATATATAAAAAAGTAACGCTTTGGAAATGGAGCAATGAAAATCTGCGTAGATACCATGTAACGCCTCTGATTGGTCAGAGCTTTCTGACGCTATAAGGGGGTTACCAAGGGAGGGGTCCCGGCTCTGTCACCAAGTTTGTCGCCAACTTGACACTATTTCCAGTATTTCGCCAAATTTCCATAGACTCCCATTGAAATCCAATAGGGTTTACTTGCTTGCAGAAAATCAACAAATCGAGATATTTCAATGCAACAAAAACTAATATTAGCTTATGAATAGAGCTTAATTGAACTATTTACATTATTTTTAAGAACAAACACTAACTATTTACAATATTCGTAACACTATATATATAATTTTTATTTAATTTGTAATTATTCAAATAAATTATAAATTTTACCTTTTTTTAATGATTTTATATTTAATAATTCCTTTAATTATGAAACTCTGTAACTTCTAATGATTACCTGCTTGGAGACAGTGTTGGGTACGCTCACAAAATAAACGAACTAATTCAAACTCAAACTCAGTTTCTCAAAAATGAGTCAAGTTCACGTTCAAATTCAAAAATTTTTGAACGAACTCGTTCAACTCAAGCTCATCTATGAAAGTGAGCAAAGTTCACTAAAAACTCGCTTTTTTTTTTTTTTTAGAATTTTTCTGTTTAACTTTACAAAATTTTGTGAACTAATCTTTTGATTATTCGATGTAAGGGTCTTCATGAGCCCGGCACAATTTTCCTTTCTAATACTCGCTCCGAGCCTGGTTTGGGGATTACTTATTTCTAGAGGTTCGGAACGAGATGGGCCGGGACCGGGACTGGATTTATATTCCGACCCAAGCCGGGGCTTGACTGCATTCTTCTTGAGGTCTGAACTAGCAAAAATTTTCCGTCCCCGTTCCAACCCAGTTCATTTGAAAATCACCGGACCAGCACTACTCTGGCCCATCTAGTAAAAATATCAGTAAAATTTGGACCGGACCATTTAAAAAAAAAATTAAATGCACGCATTTTTAAATCGCTATTATTCCACAATTAACATTCATGTATTTATTTTTATTATTCTTTAAGATGGGTAGATGCATTTCTAGGCAATAAAATTAAATTACAGTAAAACCCGAAAAAAAGAACCTGCCTATGACGCAATCCCTTGTTTAACAACCCCCTCCCCCCCCCCCCCCCCACCACCAAAAAAAATTGTTGATCTATGTAAAATGAGGATAACAGTACTTGTGAAACGGATGTAATGCATTTTAAACAGATGATGAACTTGCTCATAAGGAAACCAGCCCACAACGGATTTTTCTTCTTTCCTATGCAATTCCAAACATTTTATTGCATAGAATTTTTAAATTTTTCAAATATCCAAACCATAGAATGTGGATTAACGATATTAATGGTAACATTGATATTTATATATAATCAGATGCATTTAAAAAATAAATACCACAGCTCAGAACACTTTTTTTAAATCCTACACTTCATTAATGATATACTTCATTAAGTGTGTTCTCAAATCCAAAAGGGCAACTTTCTGACATAAGTTTTAATTTATTTTTGTTCGAAAATGCATGAAACTAGCTGGTGTTGTTGTTCAGAAACTATGTAATTGAGCTGTTTTTCCATTTTTTTGCAAACGCAATAGATCTTTCAGAAAATAAAATCAAAGTGGGCGTTTTGAGCCGAATTTACGCGCGAAGGAAGAAAGAGCACCCAAAAGCAGGCGAAAAACGTGTTTGTCACGTGATCAAAATCGCTTATAACTCAATAGATAATTGATTGATAAAAAAATGAAAAAAAAAAACAGTTCAATTCCAAATTGCTTCCATGGCCAGGCTTTCCAATGTTATACCTTTCCGTTAAAAAATGAATTTGTATAAGTGTCAAAACGTTTTGCGCTTGTTGACCAGAGCAGTTAAGAACAGCCCTAATGAAATCGTACACTTCATAAATGGTATTTATTATGTTAGCCTTTAAAAAATAAGTTTTGCAAACAAAACACTTTTATTAAGTAGAAGAACTTTATCAGATGAAACTAAATAAATTAATCTTTGTTTTGTTCAAATTTTATATTTGAGCAAGTGGATTTCATCTTTCGTTTCAAATTGCTATTTTTCATAACAATGTAATACATTTCACAAAAATAACTTTTCAATTTTTCACAAAATATGGTAATCCCTCCCCCCCCCCCACCCCGAAAAAAAGGGGGAAAAAAGCTTAAACGAATTCCGTCTATATATCTTTTAAAAATAATTCAGACTTTATTAAATCCTAATATATAATTTCCCATTTGTTGAAAATTTATCTTATATATGATGCGTGATTTTTTTTTAAATGCCTGCGTCAATTTTAAATGTGAAAAACCTTTTTTAATGGAAAAATCAGTTTACACGTATAGAGAATGCCTATGAAGTAAAACCTTTCATTAATCAATTTTCATCACGTTATACATTAAAAAATACACGTATATACTATATTTATACATATAGTTTCTTATTCTAATAAATACATACAACACACTGATGCTAGAAAGGTCAAATAATTAAAAATAATTAAATAAATAAATCATTGTATATTTAAGGATTTGTGATTCATCCCCAAATTTAAAGCTGATAGCATTTTCTAGCGAAAAAAAAATCGAAAGAAGAGGGAAGATGCTTCCCAACAATTAACAAATTGATTGAAAGCCTACCCACTGTGTTCGTTTCCCAGAATCGTTCTCTGTCCTCTGAATCCTCTGTCCTTTTCAACAACTTTCATCAATAGTTGTTGTTTATAACGGCCAATTATCTACCGAAGGGGAGGGAGTGCCCTCCGTGGGGGTCCACGGAGGACACCAAGGTTCGAAATCCAAGGTTCGAAGAAAACCACCTTTCATCAATAGAAATATTTTTTTATTCATACCATAGTAGTTTACCGATATGCGATTAGATAACTGAACTAGAAAGACTAGCAACGTTTTATGGCAAATGATACTTCAAATAAGCCGTAGGCTTTTTAGTTTTCTTTTTTTCTCCATCCTTTTGAAATGGATATAAGAAATTCACCAATTACTTATAGTCTGTGCAACAAAGCACAAAAAAGTCTCTGGCGCCTCCTCTTGTAATGGTATTGTTTATATAATTTAACTGAACATGACTTTTTGTCCTAGTATGGAGTTTTTCCTTTATATGCTTTCTCTATTCTTTTCTTATACTAGTCTGGGACCTGGGACAAAGATACTATCTGTTCCACAAATTCTCCTATTGCTAACCGAAAAATAATACTATTTTCTTTTCCGATTGAGATGTTTATGCGGTCTGGAAAAAATTTCGAACCCAATTATAAGTGTTTGCAGTTATTGGGCTTTTATATTTTCGACTCAGGGCAATATATTTTTTCGTTGCGAGTCAGGTTCGGGGTCAGTTTCGGGTCGAGTTGACTATGGCTTTTCGGGTTCGGATTTGATTTTAACTCTTGTGATTTGGGTTCGGGTTGACCAGATTTTTCAAAAGAATATCCAAAATATTTTTTCATATTAAAAATCTATGTACAATAAGATCTTCATAATGGATACTCCCGAAAGCACATATCCAGTTAGCGAACCCTTTTGCAATTCCTAATACTTATATATTTATATTCTTATATCGCTAATTTGGGCATCTCCAAATCTACACACAAGTAACATGTGTATGTGTGTATAAACTATCACAAGTATCAGGGCGGAAACTAAGGGGGGGCAGAGGGGGCACGCGCCCCGGGCGCCAGAACGAAGGGGTGCCAAATGAAGGATTTTACCCTTGGAATGGATCATTTTCTTCTAATGGACTGGTGACTTCCATTATTATGAAACAGCCATTATAAATGAAGTGTTAGATGAAGATGAAAGAGCAGATGTAAAAAGTTAGAACTCTGATTTTCTAGTCAGAATAGGAAAAAAAAATGGCCATAATTTTTTTTTCTCTTTCATCTTCACCTAATATACTTCATTTATAATGGCTGTTTCATAATAATGGAAGCCACCAGTCCATCAGAAGAAAAGAACTCTGTTAAAGCGGAGACTCGGTTAAGCGGGACTACTGTATAATTTATTTTTTAAATGATCTTTAGAATCTTTTTGTTGGTGTTCAGAGGGGAGATTATGACCCCCCGTGACCTCTTCCTTGGATCCGCCATTGTGGATGACGTATTACATATTTTATTATGACATATTTTAAATTTTAAAATAAGTCGGCTATTAGAAAATTAGTAAAATTCTCTTTGTATATATACTTTGCGGCAGAGCGGGGGCGCCAAAATCCATGTTTGCCCCGGGTACAAAAAAGGCTAGTTTCGGCCCTGACAAGCATCATACATGCTTTTTTGTTGTGTATCAAAAATTAAATGTTGGGAACATTTTTCATGTTCCGATAGAAGAAAAATTTTTCTTAACTGTACCGTAAAGAAGGAATAATCTACGGTAACATTTTTTATAAATTTTATTTCTTATGCAGTAATTTGAATATATACTCATTCATACACTAAAACATATTTATTTTCATCTGAAACACAGTTTTGCTCAAACTTTTTGTGAAAATGCAAACAACCTGACTTCCAAAAGATCTAACTATGACTAGCAAGGGTTATTCTAGGCTACCCATCCAACCGCAAAAAGAATATTATAATCATTAAAACCTGGAAACAGAAATTTATATACAACCTGACCCGATGCAAGGCTCTATTCAATAATCCCGATGTCTTTACTATTCAGAGGCTTTACTATATTTGAATATTAAAACATAAATTTTATGACTATTTGAATATTAAACACCTGTCTTTTTTTTTTCTAAAAAGCATAAAACTGGGTAGTACAGATATAAATGTAGGTTACATTTCACAATTGCATTAAAACATAATTTCCTTTCATTTCATTTCGGATTCGGCACGAGCCGGGCCCAGGCTTGGTCCTGTTCTCATTTACGGCAGTCGGGCCGGGCCTGGACCATACTTTTTTCAGAAGGCTTGGGCCGGGCCTAGTCACTACTCTTTCCGGGCCAGGCTCTGGCTTTTTTCCTGAAGGACCGGGCAGGGCCTAACTTATTTTTTCCTTACCAAACCGGGACTTGTATCATTCTTTCTAGTTTTCACGGCCTAAATTTTCAGTCCCAGTTTTGACCTAACCCGTATGAAAATCATTGTCTCGGCGTGGCCTGGTCCATTCAAAAATCAGTCAAATTTAGCATGGCCCAAAAATTTTTGCAAAAAATGCATACATTTTTAAATCGCCATTATTCTACAATTAAACATTTAATTTTATTCTTTATAAAGACTAGTACATTTCTAGGGTTATTAAAATGTAACTAAATTAAAAAATAGTAAAACGTGTGAAAAAGAACCTACCTATGACGGAAACCTCTCTTAACCTGAAAAATATGTTGATCCATACAAAATGGATGTACTAATACATGAGAAAAGAATATATAATACGTTTACACCTGTTAAGATGGGAACTTGTCTATAACGTATTTTTTTCTTTCCTATACAATTCGGTCTTAGAAGATTTTACGGTATAGCATTCTTTAGATTTCTAAGTCTTCAATACATGGAATATGGATTAACTATATTAATAATAACTGAAACATTTACATACAACAAATAGCGATTCATAAAAAATAAATAAATATTGCAATAACTTTTATAAAAATTAAACTGGAAACATGACAATAAGAATCAAAGATAAGTACTTTTGTCAGAACTCCTCGTACGAGACAAAATTTTAACCAAATCTACGTAAAAATCAATGTTTTGTAGCAATTCATTTGGGCCGGGCTGGGCTCGGGCAGAGAGATTTTGACTTTTTTCCGGGCCGAACTTTTAGCTGTTATACAGGGCCAGGTCGGGCCAATAGTTTTTTCTCTACGAGCCGGGCCAATATTTTTTGTACGGGCCAGGGCGGGCTGAATTTTTCTTCTCTGGATCGGGACGGGCCCTGGCCTAGAAATATAGGCCCGTGCAGACCTCTACCATAGGCTGCATGTACAGGGACCTCCGTTCCAAAATACTGTCTCTATTATATTTCTTTCTATATATCTTATTGTAAGCTCTATTGATTTTTTAATGGATCTCTATTAGTATGTAAATATCTGAATTATTATCAATATCATTAATCCATTTACACGGCTTGGATACTTAAAAATCTGAAAATTCTATCTCGAAAAACCTTCTAAGACGGAAACACATAGGAGAGAAAAAAAATCGTTATAGTTAAGTTCCTGTTTTATCAGGTCTGTCGTCTCTTGCATGTGTATTATTTATTTTCAAACGGATTATTATATCCATTTAGAAGATCCAGCAGTGTCGCCAGATGGGCTACTTTTTTTAAATTCAGATTCTTGATTGGCACCAATTTTTTGATATGCTAAAATGCACCTTATTTAATGACATATTAATTAAAGCGAAAACAAAGGTAATTTTACCGCTTGAAAAAAGTGGAGCCAATCAAGAAAACTGAATTTAAAAAAAAGTAGCCCACTGACAACACTGAGATCCAGATCCACCAATCAAGAAATTTTTCCGTTTAAAGCAGAATTTCGTAACACAGATTCTTAAAACAGGTTTTTCAGTATTGTATGCCCTCCCCAGCCCCCTTAGAAATGTATATGTACTACTATTCCTTAAAGAGAATTTTAATTGTACAATGATGGTAATTTTAAAAAATATATTTTTTCGGAAAAAATTGTTGACCCAAAGTAAGTTGTTCATTAAACAGATTTTTGCACAAGTCACACTGTGACGGGGCAATAGTTTTCATACAAGCAGGGGTGACCGGGCCAGAAAATTTCTGCCTGTGCAGACTTTTAGGAATAATAGAGCACATCAACATAAAATAAGTCCGGTTCGGCCCGGCCCGAGCCTCCAGAGAGGGCAAGACTCGAGCACGACCCAAAAAAACTGATGATCACATTCGACCCGCCCCAAGTCCGTTTAGGCCTCTAAATGGCATTTGAATGGAAAAAACGTGATCTTAACGGCAAGAACAGTTTTAAATAAGTTAAGAAAAAAATTGAGTTTGAGTTGTAAATTTCGTTCAAACTCGCGGATTTTTTGAGCTTTCGTTCAGTTCACGTTCGTTTATCAAAAACTGAGTTAAGTTCAGCTCAAAGTTCGTGAGTTTCCGTTCAATGAACGCGTTCATACCCAGCACTGCTTGGAGATAAGGAAATAAAATCGTCAGGAGTTGGGGAGGAGCACGTTTATACCAAGTGGAATCTAAAAAGTGAATGCTTAGAAAATGAGGATTCGCGAAGCGATCCAGAATGGAAACGCGAAACAATTTCTTCTGAGGTTGGCTAGAAAATAGGGTTTGCTTCGGGATTCCGTTCGGTATATTACACGAGAGGGTTGGTGAGCGTAGCGAGTAAGGGGGTGGGGGGGGGGGAACTCCCCTAGTTCTATATAACGAATTTTATTTTACTTTCCTGCGTGTACAACATTCAAATGGAGAGGTTGCTATGAATTTATTTCAGCGGATTGTATGAAAATGAAATTATTTAATCATTTCTATTCAAAAGAAGAAATGATAAAAGCCTTCGATACAGTAAGAAGAGGATTCCAGTTTCACTTGAATATTACAGATGAATTGTTCGGGTACTTAGAAAAGTTCGAAAATTTTAATGAACAGTGTATTTTTTATAAGGAACCTGTACAAAGTAATATTGCAGGCTTTTTTAAATTTAAGGAATTGTAATACTGAGAGAAAAGAGTAAAGTTAGGCTACGCTTCAGTTTTTGTTTACCTCTCTCCACTATGCGTGTGTGTTTTTTTTTTAACTTTATTCTAATTAAATGTTCCTCATATGCCTACGTTGAATAAAGAAACGGTACTGCCCGAATTAAAATACATTTTTACAATATTTCAATTTTATGTGTATTTTTCGTTTTATGCATGTGTATTTTATTATACAAATTTCATGGATTTTAGCTGATTTCTATTTAATGAATAGAAACATCATTACTTACACTATTTCCTTTACTCAAAATTCCCAATGATTCTCATGTTTTATTCCATGACATACCTGAGATTGGGTTCAATATTTTGAAAATTTCAAACACTTCAGCATCGGAACGTACCCGTTTTATGCACGGGAGTTCAAGAATTTAATTCTAAAACCAGAATTAAAAATAACAATTCGATTTATCAAAATATTTTTCTTCTACTGCGCATTATTTTTAATGAAATTTAATTTATCATGTTACTATGGCAGCAGACGATAAAACGATATCTTTGGAATATGGGAATAAAATAAAAAGTTTAGCTGATGTTTCTGAAAATATTTGTCTTTATTAAAAAAAATTGCGATAATTAAGCACAATTAAATAATCTCTAATTATTTGCATGTGCGATAAAAGAATTATCGTATTACCCGCTATAGCATTTTAGTATTGCAGCGTGGCGTACGTAATACGTATATCTCACATTGGTTAAAAGAACTCGCGCAATTACGGGTTGAACATTAAAAAAAAAGGATTTTGTTGTGAATTTTTAATTGTTGGCAGCTGCTATATCGAAAAATGTTTAAACTTGATATGAAATTTCTGTTAAATGGGTGGTTTTTTATTAATTAAAAATTTACTATAAATTATTTCGATTCCGGATAACTTTAGTTGCCTCGGCCGTGTTTTAATACACATGTACATAACATTTCACAATTCTGGCTTCCAAACTGTGGATTTCTATAGCATTACAGACAGACAAATTTTCATTTTTATATATTAGATTGAATAGTAAATAAATTTTAAGCCCCTTTTTAGTAAATTGATAATTATTTTAGTTGTACCTTTATGCATTTCATGTCTAACAGCTCGTTACACAAATTATATTCCTATTATTTTACAGATATCAAAACGGATATTCATTATAATACACATATTTATAAAAGATGCATGTTTTATATTTTTCAGCAAGAAAAGTTAACTAACGAAAAAACTTAATAAATTACTATAAATTTATATTTATTAGCTAAAAAGTAAGAGTTTTTACATATACACTTCACAGTACTTTACAAAAAATATGGAAAAAAAAACACCTGTGCCTAAATTGCCCTCTAAAAAAATTCGGTTTGATGTATCAGAAATCTGCCCATCAGAAGAATGCTTAAAGTGGTAAGAATTGCATTATATTTAAGCAAGAAAGAAAAGTCAAACAAAGATTATGAAACACTTTCCAACACTTTTAGGATACCTTAATCTAAGAAAACATTTCGGCAAACGAATAATATGTTCAGAAATTACGGCCGATAGCCGGAAAAGTACTCCATTTCTTTTGTGTAGTCCTGTATTTGATCTATAGATTTGTATATATTCTACATAGTACGTTAAAATTTAGTTTTGTAAAAAAACGCATAATCGGGTTGAAAATTCAACTTCAGCAATTTCTACCAATCAACGGAAGCATGCTAAATTATTTTGTACAGCTCTGTATATTAACTACAGATTTTTGTACACGCCACACATTTAGCTAAAATTTAATTCTGGCTAAAACGTGCTTAAAAATACTGAAATTACATTTCCAGAAATTATCATCCTTAGGAGGCAATCGTGTATCCGATTCTTTGGATGGCCCTGTACATGATTTTATATATATTTTAGAAAAATCTCTTAGTATACTAAATATAGCTAATAAAACAATTAACAACCACCTTTAAGCAATTCATGCTCATACGCAATAATGTTACGATTTCTTTAGTGTAGCCCTGTATAAGATCCATTTCTATACACACCACGTAGTTTGCAAAAACAAACAAACATATATATATATATATATATATATATATATATGCTAAAAATGCTTACCATAACTGAAAACGTACTTCGACTACAATACTGCATCCGAAATATCTTATGTGTCCTGTAAATAAGCGATAAAGGCTATGTGCATCATAATCTACAGCAAGTATCTTTTAGTAAATTTCGTTAATGTATATTAATTTCATTATATTTGAAATAGTGTAACATAATTAAAATAAGCTTCAAACAAATTTTTACCTAGATCATTATGTAGCGAAATTCTTTTTGGGGGTTCTGTAAGTGAATGATAATAAATGAAAATAAAAATTACAACTCGGTCAGACGGACAAGCGGACAGATAAACTGAAGTCATTAACACTTTTCAACTATGCTGAAAAGTAATAAAAAATATTTGTACTGTCATTTTAAAAATAAAATATTTTTTAATGATTGCTTTAAAATGCACTAATTGAAGAAGTACGAAATTGCTTTGGCGGTGAAAATGTTATTTTCGACAGAAAATCGCATCTTGAGCCATAAAAACTAAGTATTTTACTATGGAGGTGTCAATATGGCGTCATATTCACTAGTCTTAATTCTGGACGTAAAGAGACTGAAACCCATATTATTATTTGCTCAATGACCTTTGGTTTGTACATTGGGTAGGTGAATCGGAATAATTCATAATTAATATTGTACCAAAGAAGTATCCATCTTGATCTGTAGAAACTAATATAATCAAATTTTATATGATGTGTACCATTTACTTTGGTTTAACAATAGAGTCTCCTAGAAAAATATAAAATTTATGTAATTGTAAAATAACGACATCATTTTCACCAACATACTGTTGACTCCATAACTCAAATAATATTTCGTTGAAAGTGACGTCATCCGATTCACTTAGTAATAAGGTTTTCTTGTTTCTTCTGATACAGATAAGTCGTTTTCTCATGAGGAAAGACTTTTTGCTTAATATGTTTAGGTATAAATTTGAAAATAACAAAAAGTCAATTAAATTGTTCCGAATAACCGAGATAATTCATTTTGTATGTGACATAGAAATGACAACAGAATATTAATAACATAGAAATGGCAACAGTTAAATTTAAATTTATGTGGAATTTAACTGCGAGTTAACTGATTGCGTTGAAATTGATATCTACGATTTCTGTCAAGTGTTTTAATAACGACTACTCCTTAATCTGCTAAGCTAATTTGATTATATTGAAGTAAAGAACTTTTCAATTGGTACAGAATTATGGACGGCTTGTTTGACGATTGCTTTCCTTTCGTTGAGTAAGTATATCATTTTATATTTCATCAAGTTTAGGTTTTACTTGCTACATCGTTTAGTTGATATGAATGCTTTTAGTTCTGATTCGTTTGTTAGTCTATTTTCAGATTCAATCTAATTTCTTTATCAAATATTAAACATTTTAAATATATATAAACTGACTAATTTAATATTTTTTGTTCAGTTAGAGTTAGATGTAAATGATGCATCTATCTTAAAGGTCTCATTCGTGTACATTAAAACTGAGTCGATGTGCTATGTTAGTAGCACTTCTGTAGCTTTAATTACTACTTTTATTTATTGCGAATGCAATGATATGAAATTTTGTTTTAAGTAGTGTGATATCCTTCGTTTTCCTTGTATTTCGGATATTGATATAACTGCAATTCTGATTTTTAAAATGTATTTCCATTGAATGATAAAGGATTTTACCGCCTATTTTTACCTTTGAATCTGAAAGGAATGTGTTTGGTGTGAATGTAATTTCGTTTTAAATGCAATTTTCTTCGCTGTTCTTGTATTTCAGGTACTAATATATAATTTGATATTACCATGATTCTGATTTAAAAATGTATTTCACCTAATTGATAACATATTTTGCTACTACTTAGTTATCCCGTCGACCAATTTCGCCAAATTATACAAATTGACATAATTTTTATTTTAAATAACGAAAGAACAAATAATTGAGTGTAACATTAATAAAAATACAAATAAAACGTCGAAATAAAAATCACTTGATGACGAACACCTGTAACTTGCTTAAAGTGAAGTAAATGTGACATTTACGATCAACCATTATTGGCATTTAATCTTATAGTTTGGCGATATATTTTTGGTCGACGGGATCACTAAATTAGCTGTCCTTAATTTCAAATGACTGTACGAAAACTCACCTTGAGTTAATTTTTCTGCCTCTGTATTTAGTTTGTAACCATAAATCTTGTGTTAGACCCAATTACTTGTCTTCTACATTCATATTATTACCAACTTTCTTCAAGTTAGTCGCCAAACTTTTGTATAAATCCCGATTGAAGAAAGTGAATCTATGTCAAAGATATAGTAATTAGAAGCAGGTAAAAGAAGAAATTATTAAATATTTTTACGTTAGCCGAGCACAAATATTACGAATAACATATCTTTTCTCGCCAATAGCGACTGATATTTTTTTTGTGTGTGTAAATTACAAAGAATATAGGTACTTATAATAAAATAAAATATTTTTTATGATATTTTCTTTTTCCTTCATTGTTCCCTATTTTAAATGCAATGAGTGAAAAGCACGTATTTTAAATGTATGTAATGTATGTATTTTAAATGAAATTCGTGACATATTTATGTTTTTGCATGCAATCCAAATAACCGCAATTGGAAGGATATTTTGGTGATTTATCGCTTACCACAGTTGACATAAAAGTAGCAAATATCTTATATTTATTTGCATTTTCATTATTTAAACCCTATGAAGTAAACTTTTTAAGTAATGAAGTTTATATGTTCGTGATAGTGGCAAATAGTGTTGGCAGGTGTTCCACGTCAGTCAGGGCTGCATATGATCTAGACACCACTAATTTCTTACAGTTTGTTTCGCCACCTTTAATCGAAAGTCGAAACCGTGCTATATCGGTTCTTAATTTTATTTATATAGACAGACTTAAAGCAAAAGTGGCGATATTTAACTTGATCGGGTTACTCTAGAAAAACAATCTTTTGGCGCGAAATTAAATGCTTCTTCTAGTTTTAATTCCTCAAACATCTGCCGACGCTGTTTATATTTGTTGCACGTTTGCGTGGATGTACAGTACCCACAGTATCCCCTTTTACTATAAAAAGGGGGGGCGGAGTTAGTCATTACTTTAAATCTAAAAACTGCAGGGGAACACGAAAACTGTGATTCGATTGAAAATCATGCCTTCTTGCAACCTATGTTACAAAAATAAGCTTAGGGGCTCGTCTTTACACAAAAATTGTACTAAATTTGAAATTGAAATACTAGCATCCAATTTTGACAGCCTATTTGAATTTTCCGGTAAATGATACATTCCGCTATCTAGTGGGAAGTCTTTCGGTCAAATTGTTTAGGAATTATGAAATATTTTATTTTGCACCTCCTTATGTTAGATTCATTTTTACTTTCTTCTATCTTTACAAGAAGGAAGTGTTGGATTCGTGAAAAATTTCGACTTCCAGTTTTCGATGGATTGATACGTTTTAGAAGGTCCTGAACACAATTTCATGTTTTTTAGAAAATGTCTGTCTGTTACTCTGTCCGTGAGTCTGTCTGTATGTGACAAAATATTTTTCAGCGCGCCATCGTTAGAACTAATGCACGGAATTTCACAAAACTTTAGATTCATTTAGACCTTGATATAAACGGGTGCTGATTAGTTTTTGGTGTATATCACCCAACATTTGGCGATGCTATGATGCATTTTTCACGATTTTCACAATAGTTCTATCTCGAGAACTAACGCACGGATTTTCCTGAAACTTCAGATTTGACTTAAGTTGTTGCTTATTAGTTTTTTATATATATCGCCCAACAGATGGCGCTGCTATGCTACATTTTTCACAATTTCAGTAATAACTCTATCTCAAGAACTAATTCACGGAATTTAATAAAACTTTAGATTCCATTAAACCTTGATATTAACTGGTGCTGATTCGTTTTCGGTGTATATCACCCAACAGATGGCGCTGCTGTGCTCCATTTTGTATGATTTCCGCAATAGCTCTATCTCAAGAACTAATGCACGGATTTTCATCAAACTTCAGATTCAGTTAGACTGTTAGATGATGACGGAAGACTGATTGGGTTTTGTTGCAAATCGCCCAACAGGTGGCTCTGCTATGCTGAATTTTTCACAATTTTTCCAAAAGCTATATTTCAAAAACTGATGCTCAAATTTAATCAAAATTTATATTCTGTTACATTTTCACATAAATAGATCCTTATTAGACTTGGGTGTATATTGATCAACAGGTGTTGATTTTATACTCTTTGGGTTAGAAATTTTGGGTGCAGACGTCTAAGAATGTGGGTTCCGAAGTTCAATGATTTGTTTGAAACAATGCAGTACTTATATCTCCTTGTTAAATGCATCTAGTTCAAGGAACCTATATACCTTTACAATCCTCATAATGGTCATAGATTTTCATTCAATTTTTGACACTGTCATAGCAAATTTTGAATTATTAACATGTATGAGAGAGAAGAAAGTTTTGGGATTGGCACAACCGACCGGCTAATCAATGCAAAAGATATTGTTAATGATGTATTTGTTAAGCATAACTCTAAAACTATTTGACTGTATCAGCTGCAATTGTAGAATCGCATAGTTCAAGCTTCTAAAAAAATCGATTTCTGTTAAAATATGTATGGTTACAATTCTTTATTAATTAGTTTCTGAAAAAAAAACAAAAACAAAAAAAAAACATGAATTTTATCTAATGAAAATTTTAACAGTCATAAACTTCTTGAATCTTTTTAAGTGTGCGATAATTCATTTCTGAAGTAAATTTGAATGATGCTTAACCTTCCACCTACCAAACGGGTCCAATTATCCTGACAGAAAAAAAAATGAATTAATTCAAATACAGTAAAATCCAGCTGAATGTGTTAAAATTAAGAAACTGGGTTTTAAACTCGTATTTTTAGATCTAAATTCGTAAATATTCAGAAACATTTAAAAAGAATATCAAATAAAATGCATTATTTTAGATTTTGTCTGCTATTATTTTTTTGATATTCTGAGAGTTAAAAAATGATTTGCATAACATTTTGTGTCAGAACGATTAAAAATGTATTTAATATTAGATGTTCCAAAATTGCAACGTTTGATAATTCCTAGAACATTTATTTCTATAAATGACTTTCGGTTTGGAATCCAAAAGGACAATTTACCAAAAACTTCAAATATGCTGTCAAAATTGAGTGTTGGTACTGAAACAGGGTTCGTACGGGTGCTTGAATTTCCAGACAAAGAAATTCTTCGGGACCAATATTTTCTTATGGAAAACCTCTCCTGAAATAAAGCGAAATATAGTCCGTTTAAACTAGATTTGTTTTTCTACAAAAAAATTCTGATTTTGAGCCTTGAAAATAACGGTACCCGTACGAACCCTGTGAAAATTCAAATGTTTGTCCCAAATTCTCTTTGAAGATGGCCCTAATCTTTTTATCCGTAAATGATTGTCAACATATTTGCCGATCCAAATCTATTTTTTTTTCCTGCAACATTTAGAATGGGTGATAATGAATATTTGTGAGGATATTGTACTTCGATTACGAAATATTACTACATTTAAAAATCTATTACTGAAAATGTAAATAAAAAAGCTATATTTAGTGTTATTTCTGTTATTAGCCCTGTTTGTCGCCTACACTGTAAAAAAAAAAAAAAAAAAAAAAAAAAAAATCTACAGATGTAAAGTTACATGCTTACTAAATTTTCAACTGTAACTGTACAAAAAAAGCTGCAAATCTACAAAAATAGTTTTTGCAAAGCTACAGAAATTTGTAACTTTACAAATGAATCTGCTAAAATTACAGTAATCTTACTAAAATTTTATCTGTAATCCTGATTGCAGTTACATGAAAAGTTCTAGGCATCCAAGTTTCCTAAAACATTCTTAGAAGCCTTACAGATTTTTTGATTTTCGGCGCATAAGTGTGTCTGTTACATGAATTTTTGTTGTTCCCGTTACATAAAAAGCTTTAGGAATCTGCCCTAGAAAAACTTCAGTAAGTTAACAATTTTTTTTTACAGTGCATCAGATTAGAAAAATCAGAGATCATTGCAGATATAATACATCCCGCGGTTAATTTCATTTAATGAAAAACTGCAAAGTAATTACTAGGTTATCATTTCCCTAGTTATGGTTTATATTTTCTTGGAAACATTTTCTTCTCCAGAAATAACGGTGTTTCATTTACCACAGTGTAAAGAAAATGATGCGAAAACTTTGCAGTTTTTGGTTTAGTATTTTCCTTTTAAACTAGAACGTTTATACAATAGCACATTTAAAAGTTTTGAAGACTCCCTTCTGCATTTCTACGGTGCAGTGGCCCCCGAGAATGAATCGCCAAGCAAACAAGATGTAGCGCCAATTTGTAAGATATATATGACATTATAATGATATGGCATGTATATGACATATCAGGATTTATATATCCAAGTTACAGTAATTTACGACACATATGTTACTGTACATATTCAGGGCGGTTCAAAAGGCTATGTCCAAACGGCACGTGTGGGTGTGTCAGGTCATATAGAGCAATAATTACATAAGGACTGGGAATCGGAAACGCGATCGCTATTGTGACGCAAAGAAAAGGTAACAAATGGTGTAAAAAGACCTTTATTTTACAAAATATTTAATCGAAGTACAAAAGGCAGATGGAAAATGTTACAATTCATAACAAATGCTCAAAATGTGTCCCATTAGCCGTGATGCATGTTTCAGACCGGTGCCGCATGGAATCGCGAACACGTTCCAATTGGCCCTGTACCGTGGCACTGAGATCCCCGGACCTTAACCCTTCTGGATTTCTACCTCTTAGACTGTCTTAAGTATCTGGTGCACGAGACCCTCGTTCCATCACTAACGTCTAGGGACAGCACCCTCACAAAATGCACAAAGCACACGTTTCTGTTTCTATTGCTCCTCCGACCGGTTTCCTCCGTTTTTCGACCATTGGCTTTTTATTGCGCATGCTTTTGGACTTGGTCGTTTCGTTACTGGGCGTATTTCACGCAAATATTTTAAATGCATACTTTCTCTCGCATGGCATATGTAATGTTAATGTTTTCGTCACTCAAGTATTAATGTATTGAGAAATCTTATGTTCATATTGTGAAGCTTTAATTTTTATGTTATGAAAGTTTCGAAAACTGTCGTCTTGCCGGCAAGCATGTGTTTCGAGCATGAAGCATTTCAACTCTCTTAACATGAGTTTATGAGTTAAATAAAGAAAACCTCAATGAATAAATTTCTTAAATGATGATTAAAAAACCACCCTCTCTTTAAAAGATTGGTTTTTCTTTCTTTCTTTTCTTTTGAAAAGTGATAGATTTGTTTATGTTTATTACATATAATATAGGGTAAAAGTTAAGCCATTTTAGAACCTTGTGGAAATTAATAACTAAGCTTTTAGATGGATATTTTAATTTTAGAAATACTTTTCTTTTATTTATTTTCTTTTAATTGTCGATAAGTGAAAGAAAATTATGTGATGAATATGATGAAATTATGTGCTTATTCATAACAATTTAATATATAATGTGAATTTATTTTAGGAGCATGCGGAAAAGCTGTTTCGGTAATTCTATTCAAGAGTTTTCCATAACCAATGTGATACTAAAATCGCCTTCTTTTGGTACAATACTCATTTGCATTCTTAACGTGATGTAGTACTGCTCCACCCGCCCTACTTTATCATATGGTAATATGGGCAGCCTTTTCAATTTTCAAATATTTGAGACTCCAACATTTAAAAGTAATCTGTATTTACTCCATCAGGCTGTTTTAAGTTGTACAGGACACAATGAGGGTGGGTCGGGGGTACATTGAAATGAGCCTCGCTATCACAATAGGCTGACTTCAACTTTTTTTATTGCATTAATTGGCTACTTTAATAAAAATTACATTCATTCACTATGTAAATGTATTATTTTTTATTCTTATATTTACATGTATAATAGCTTATCATTTATTATAAATTGTACGAAATATTTTTATTCAGATCTGCAGTACCTTAACTTTATTCAATCTAATTAAGTATTATGTGAAGCAAACTATTTTTATTCAGATCTGCAGTACCTTAACTTTATTCAATCTAATTAAGTTTTATGTGATGAAAATTTCATTAAATTCCAATAAATTGTTGTAGATTAATAAGAACTTTCACAATGCATCGAAATTGAGTTTGCAATATTTCATAATACCATCACAGATATGTGAATATCAAACATCTATGTTAATTATTATTAATAATGTTTTTTGGGGAACTGCTTTTCATGCATATCCCATTCTTTAAGTGGATCCTGCATACAAGTGTTCTGATGAAAATTTATTTTACAGCTTTCTTTAATTTCAAAATATACAGCTAGTTCGATAAATTGAAAACATTAGATAATATACGTATACAAATAAATAAATAGTTAAAAATTAAAATGGAGAAAATAAAAAAATAAATTATATGTCCCCCCCCCCCTCCCTTACGAAAATGTTTACAGAAAAGGTCATTATTTATTGAATCCATAATCACTAATTCCTGACCTGTTCCTAAAATCATTTTCATTAGTAAATGTATGAAAATAGCTGGTATTTTTATTTATGTACTAAGAAATCAAACAGCTTTTCCCATTTCACCATAAAGATAAATATGTCTTTTTCAAAAAAAAAGGTTCCAAATTTTAACATTTAATCTAATTTTCAACATGAGAGCGATAAAGAAGATAGAATTATAATTCAAGAAGCATGATAATAATGACAGTAATTATTTATTTTATTTACAGTATTTTTTCCCATATATTAAGGTTTTGACACTTATAATGTGCCACTGATATTATGTTCTCATTATTTTCGAATGATTTGCATTATCATATTAGTTCCGTAAATATCAGGTAATCCGTATAATGCTTGTCTGTTTCCCTGTTTTGAGAATTACCCTAATTTTTAATTTTTAATTCATAAGTCAATATTTTAAAAGGGAAAATGATCTAAATTTTTGTTAACTCTTATTTTGGTAATTTACGTATTTTGTACTAATACTAACTTATGATAGTACTAATAGTTTTTAATTTTCCTTTTTTAAACTCATTTAAAAAAGTCCGTAACCATATCGCAGTGCAAACTGAACAAATAAAAAAGTAAAGCAATAAAATTTTAATTTTGAAGTATTAATAAGAGGAGGGGAAGTTGCAGAAACTACTAAAAAAATTCCGAAATGTTTTCAAAATCCATAAATCTACATTCTGATAACACTTTATTCATTATTTGTTAATATGTAGTACATTTTCAATACATATGAACTGCTTTTAAACGAAGGTTTTAAAGTATTCATAGCCAACGAAATCATCATCTCGTTGTCAGCTAGCGCTCATACTATGTTCACACTACGATACTTAAGATATCTTAGGCCGCCGAACTCTCTTAATTTTGAGGTGGTACCCTCCCGGAATTGGAAACCTGTTCACATGGAAAAACTCACTTAAGGTAACTCAGTGAACGTCACTGTGTTGTTTGCGCATGCGCTTAAGATAAAACCGCCCGCAACACCCAATCAGTTAATGCGAAGCTTTACAGCCAGCGAGAGTGAATGGTCGTGACTGTCTCTAGCCCGAAGAAAGTTGAAACTTTCTTAGAGAGTGTGTTCAAGAAGCACGCGCGCTGCGCGCGCGAGCTCAGGAGTCAGAAACATGGAGTGGGTCTATATCATGGATGTAGTGTGTTCAGGTAGTGTACAGGTAGACACGTAGTGTGTTCAGGAACAGATCATGGATTTGATTAATTAAGGTGCTAATTATACAGATATTTTGATATAGAAGCAATGTGTGCTAGATGGCCGAATGGATAAGGCAGTGAACTCGAGACTAGAGATTCTGGGTTCGAATCCTTCCGATCCCACATTGTGTCGCAAATTTTTTTTTGTTTTGTTTATTGGTTGTTTTATATTTTTCATAATGAATAAGATATTTTTGATGAAGATATATTTTTTATTTTTATTATACAGAGGCACGTGTATTTTTATTATAATAATAAAATACTTATTTAAATGTGAGAAAATGAGGTATTTCGAGATGAAAGTTTTACATCTGAGCACCTTTTAAATATTCAAAGTTTCGTTTCTAAGTATGTATATGTATAATGATATAAACATTAAGCAAATCCAAATGAAAAAATAATATATATCGCACGTAGGATAATTCCTTGATTTTTTTTTTTTTTTTTTTTTTTTTTGAGTACTTTACGAGGGAATTTTTATCGAGACTAGGCTGGAAATCATATTTTACTTTGAACATTATAAAAATAAAATGTAATAGTTGTAGATTATTTTAACTAAAAATATCTGTACATATATTTTTTAAAGAGATAAAATATATAGGTCTGCTGTCTAGTTTTGTAGTGAATAAAGTATGATTAGAATGTTTATAAATTTTCTACTGAAAGATAAGTATTTTGCTTATACTAACAGAATTTTGAATGCCATTTATTTCTCATGTTTTATGATGTATTTTGGTCTGTTATCCACACGGTATTGAAATATGCAATCATAAAATAAGAAATATATATATTAAAACCTTCTCTGAAAAACTGTCTAACTAACAGTGCAAATTCCATCGAAATCCATCCAGTATAGTAGATTACAAACAAATCTCATATGTTGATATCACAATCTTGGTTTACTAACAGCATTTTATTTATCACGGAAGATATAAATCAACTGATAAATCATTTTTAAATAAATAAAAAGAAAATTGTTAAAAAGTTAAAATTTTTAGATCACCAGTTGAATTCTTAAATTGTATCAATCAACCTACCAAACAAAGCACAACCAATAACACATAAGCAGAAAACGCACAATCACGTGATGAAATCGCCCACACAATTTTTTTGAGCAGCTCGCGCGGAGTTTGTGTGCGGTTGGTTAACTAATTTTAAATGCCAAATGGGCTAAATTAGATAAAGAAGGTCACGTGATGTTTTTCCCGACTATTTTAGATTTTATCTGAGTGAACATAGGCATGTATTCCTGTTACGAAAACCATGTTTTGGAAGAATAAAGAAATAGTCGTTGGTTTTACCTTTTTTGAACCATAAAAATAATGAAATGATTGAATTATCTTAAAATTCCTTTCTTCGATAACACCTACTCCATGGCATAAACTTCTGAGCGCGCGCGCGGCGCGAAGTGCACTTCTGAACACACTCAGAGAGTTTGTGGAACTCCCTCAGAGAGTTCGGAGGTTTAAGAGAGTTCCGATAACGCAGTGTGAACAGGGTATAATACTGTAACTCCACTTTCCTACCGCGGGGAAACCGGTTTTCGCCTCCGAGAAACCAAAACTTGGTGCATGTGCATTTTGTGAGAGTGCTGTCTTTAGACGTTTGTCGTTCCATCAGGTATGGACCTCATGACACTAATCGCCGAAGCGGCGGCGCGTGTTCGGGTGACTCCTGGCCCATTGGAACGTGTTTGCTATATCATGCGGCGCCGATGTGAAGCATGCATCACTTTTAATGGGGCACATTTTGAGCACTTATTATGAGTTGTAACATTTTTCATTTGTATTTTGTATTTCGATTAAGTTTTTTGTAAAATAAAGGTATTACACCATTTGTTATCTTTTCTTTGCGTCACGGTCATGATGCAATTGCACCGTCACGATCGCGTTTCCAACGCCCAGTTCCTGTGTGAGTCTTGCTCTTCATGACCTGACACACCAACACGCGCCATTTGGATATGACCTTTTGAACTTTCCTGTATATATAACATGTGTAGACATGAGCTGCCCGCTTGAAAGACATATATGACGTATAATAAACGCAAAAATTATGCATATATGAGCATTTGAAGCACATATTAGCAATATAGGATGCATATAACTTGCGAATACCTTATCAGGTTATATATTCGCAATCGGTTACAGGTATCAGGTTATCTGTAATACCTGATTACAGATAACTTGGTGTTGAAATATTGACCACAACGCACATTAGGATAATCGTAATTGCAGGGAAGAGAAGAGGTAACTTACCTACTCTTCCTTCTATATTTAATGTAGTAAATAACAAATAACTAAAAATAAGTATAACAAAATATTTAAAGGTATATATAAATATTATACAGACATACATACAATAAATACAATAAAACCAACTGGAGTGAAAAATTAGCCAGAGCCAGGAATCGAACCTGGGACCACAGTATACAAGACTCCAATATCAGCCGGAGTAGCTCAGTGGTTAGAGCATCAGTCTTGTATACTGCGGTCCCGGGTTCGATTCCTGACTCTGGCTAATTTTTCACCCCAGTTGGGTTTATTGTATTTATTGTATGTATGTCTGTATAATATTTATATATACCTTTAACTGTTAAATGCAGGCGTTATTTATGTGTGTATGTGTGTTTTATTATATAACAAAATATTCTTTTAAAGTAAATATAACTGTGAGTAATTTTGTTAATCAGTGATGAAGACTATTAATGTTTTGTTTATTGATGATAAACATATTGTCACTAAAAATGCGAGTCGATAATGGCAAAAAGAGAACGTAAAAAAAAACTATTTTTGTTAAACATTCTTTTGATGTCCGAAGCGTTTCGATGTCATAGTGAACAAGGGTTTGTAGTCCTGGCAATCATTTTTCCATTGATGCAAAATAGCCCAATTGTCCTGACTTGAAATACGTCCATTACACTCGCAAAAGATTATATTGATTTAAACCACAGGGTGTTAAATGTAAATAAAAGCCATTAAAGATTAAACAGTAATCCTAGTAAATTAAGTGACAATACTATAAAAATTACGGTGGCAACGCCGTTATGATTTAATCTCCCTATTCTAAGAATAAAGTAACCTAATGCTGTCACTGCCTTAAATGATTTTTTTTCTTTTGTTTCGGAGGACTTTCTAGGCTAATATTAGAAAACTATTGCATGTAAAAATATGAAAATTAGTAGAAAAATGGTAAATAAGCACGCTGAAGTAAATCGAAGAATTATTTTAAGAGATATTTAATGTTGAAGTCAGTCAAAATAGTTCCGTTAAAAAAGTTTTATAGGAACAAATACTATGCACAGCAATTTACCCATATTTTCCAGTAGCATATTTGACAAGTTTGCGCTGAGCAGTATGTAATTATGTTTTTACCTTGTTTAAAGTTTTTTTTTTAATTTTTACTCAAAATTTCATTATTTTAATAGAGATTTGTTTGATTTTGCAAAAAGGTCATTTGTTTTATATCGTTAAAAAATTGCAAAACAGCACATATAATAATGTTTCCGTTCAATTAAAATATGTAATTAAACGTAACTATTGGAAACAGAAAGCAAACTCTAAAATAAAAATTAAATTGTGAGGTGTTAAAGACATTAAATGGTGATGAATACGTTTTATTTAAAACTCTTTTCTCATAGCATCATTATTAAATTCCGGAAGACAGTATTACTGTTTACTTAGCCATTTTATACAAGCTGTTTTTCAAATGTTAATTTATTGACCTTATACCAGTCATCACGAAAACAGCCGATAGTTGTCTCGACAGCATTTGGTACGTCCTTAAAATCCTTCAGTCAAAGGGAAATGAATGGAAACCTGATTACAGGACATCAGTACTGATCGTTTAATAACAATTTAATACCCGTAATCTTTTTAAAGCAGATCAAATTAGCGTATTTTTAAAATCTGCGTTGTCTGACCGGCGTTGGCGAGCGTAGAAAAATAATTGTTTATTGATCATGGACAAAGTGGTTAAGTATGCTAGTGCAATTGAATTTATTCTGGATGCAGCACAATCTTTCTATGAGAAGCTCAAAAGTATATGAAATTAGATAATGCCGCTGTCACCCTCATTATATTGAAATCTCAAAAATACATGAAATTTGGTAATGCCACGGTCACTAAAACGTATACAATAATTTACAAAGTGTTTACGATTTTGTCGAGAGATTTAACCTAGTGCATATCAATATATATATAGAAATATTAAAATTGTGGACCCTTTTAGGTAGCTTTCATTACAAAAAGTAAAATGCTACATATTGCAGTCGTCCGAAGGAAAACACTTCGGGAAATTTTGCTATATTTTCGCTGAACATGACCCCCAGATCCAGAAACCATCCTCCGTTGAAATGTTGACTTATATTTATATATATATATATATATATCTGAATTTTATCCGACTGTAACGCTCAAATTTTTAAGCCGATTTGGATGAAATTTTTCATGGGCATAGTACATACTAATGTCTCGACAGAGTTCGTTGGCCAGCTTCAACCGCCATTTTGTTTCAAAATGGAAGCCATTTGAATTTTTGAAATTAGTATGTACTATGCATATGAAAAATTTCATCCAAATCGGTTAAAAAATTCCAGAGTTTCAGCATAACAAAATACAGATATAAATACACACACACACACACACCAACACACACACACACACCAACACACACACACACACACACACATATATATATATACATATATATAAGTCAGCATAACCCTGAAAGAAATATTTTTACTTTAGATAATCACGAAATATCTGTCATTAAATAAATCAAAAATCAGCATTTGGATTTTCTACTATCAATTCGGAATTTCTGAGTAATAAAGGATGCTAAACCAGTAACATTAGTTGGAACAGCGGTTGCATCATCGAAAGAAAATTTGTGCGGAACCAGTTGCAATAAAACTCATACATTAAACGCTTTTATTGGGGAATCCTCTACTTTTAATCTGCTGTCTTGTTTCAGAATGTCAGCCACTCTAGAATTTCACACTGCTCTATCTCACCCTTTTTTAAGATAGATGTGAAACAAAAAAAATGTTTCGAAGTCCTTCTATCAAGGACGTATATGTAAATGGAAAAGTTTTAGTATTACATAAATTTTAGTACATCTTTTGAATTTGAAATCTTTAAATTGTCGCCATTCTGAAATAAGATGGCATATATGAAACTGGCTAAAAAATTATTTCGAAGCCTTAGTAAATCCTGTGCATATGCTCAGTATGATCTAAATCTGTTCATAAAGACGATTGCAATAGTATGACAATATATATATATATAGGGGAAAGTAAGGTAATGCCGCTCACTTAAGGGAAAACATGAACAACTAGTCAAATTTACAGAAAAAAATCAGTATGTAATCAACGAAGTATAACTCCAAAGCATAAGGAACAGTTTGCAATCAACTAATTTGCATAAAAGTTTTAGGAACTTTTTTTATCATTTAATTAATTATACCATTGATCGAGCGACATGGTAGGATAATTGCGCTCAACATTTGGATACAGCATTTAAGTACGACAAAAGTCATATACGTAGTCATGTGGGCTGTTCACACCACTGCAGGTTTTATGCGACCACTCTTCACATATTGCGCAGCGAAACCACGTTGCGTTATCTCTCCCCAATTCTGCACAAAAACAGAAGATTTCCGTCTCCATATCCTGTCCTATTAACTAAGCAAATCATCGTGGTTATCATCATCACACAGCTGCGACTCATCAATGTCTTCCTTTGAGCTTGTGCCTTATAACTTCCTTTTTTGAAACCTTACGCTTCGTTGTAAGTTTGACGTATGAATTCCTCGAAGCTTCACGTGAGCGTCATCACCCTTCATCGCCATGTTGAATTTTAATGCGTTATAGTTGGCGTAACAATGCACAGCAAAAATAAATAAAAGCATGAACGTACAGCTAAATGTATATATATTATAGACATAATGAGTAAATTAACATTTGAAAATAAGAGTGTATACTTAACTGCAAATTGGATGTTGTAGAAATATATAGTAAAACAACTGCAAACTAAGAGCGTCTTTACCCTACTCTCCCCTAAATCAGCATTTGAACGGAGGTTCATTTTGGGGCCTGGAGATTATAATCGGAGAAATATACCAATTTTTTCCGGAATTCCTGTCTTCCGGACGCCTGCAAAAAGTAATTTTTTACGTTTTGTAATAGAAACTATCTAAAAGCTCGTTTTAATGTCTAACTCTGGCATTCATTTATAGTGGGCGGTAATTCATCGGGGAACTACGCAAATTCTACTTACGCATCTCCCGGGAAACTGACCCTGTTTATCTGAATGCTAACACAACTGACCTATACCAGTCTTTAGTATAGTAATCTTTACTAATATTCATTTTACAAAACTGAAGTAGTTGCAAAATAGTTAATGTTTTGGAACGACATTCATTGAGATTGTTATACACCTTCTAGAAAAACGTACGCGTTAGAGAGTTTATGAATAAATGAGAATTTCTCACTTTTTTTTTTTTTTTTTTTTTTTTTTTTTTTTTTTTTTTGTAATTTGCATTATTACATAAATATTTATTTTTAAGTTTATAATTTTCAATTATTTTCCAGTGTTCTTTAATAACACTGAATTTACTGGAAAATTGGTTTAACTTCATAAATCTATATACATAGACGAGGATAAATGTGTAGCATTTTTTTTTCAAATTATTCTATGCAACTTAGAAGTCTCGATAAAATAGAAAACATTATATATTAATTAGCAGGAATTTTGCTCTAAAATGTGGCGTAAATTTTAAAGAAATTTTTTTTTCAAACTAAATACTGAAATCCTGTACATTATAATTTTGAGTTATTACTTATATAATCAAGGAGTACTGTCATGTTTTTACGAAAAAAAACTAAGCTTTTTAAGGTACTTGTCAAGGCTGTTCTGCATTAATTCCACTGAAAATTTTTTCAACGTTCTTTGCAAGTTTCGGGCAATAGTCGTATTAAGTTTCACTTGTGACATCTTCTGATGAGCACCCAATTCGTTTTACATGTTGTAAGTTGGATGAAATTGATTTCAGTATGACAACGTGTGTTTTTGAAATTATTAACTAAATTTAAATCTCCTTAAAACAAGGTTTTTTTTTTCAGCCGGGCCCTGGACGTCGGCTTGCTGCACTTGATGTATATGGCATTAGCGGATATCGTGGACCTGGTGCGGGAAGTCCGAGAAGACCTGGACCGTAAGTCACGGCGGAGGCACTGGCAAAAGTGGTTGGAGCGCGAGGAAAGGGAAAAGAAGAAAGATTTGGCGAGAAAGGAAAAAGGGGAAAAGACCTTACGCAAACAAGTAAGGATTTGGATTGCCACAGCGGCTGAGCTGAATGAAAAAGAAAAGAAAAATTTGCAATGAAAGACAGGGTTTGCGCTCCTGCTTCGGACGCCTCTGCCGCCGCCGTTAAATTTTATTTTATTTATATTCTTATTTATCTAATATGTATATTGTATTGTGTATATTTATGTTATATAAATTTAATTTTGCAGTTTAGTTTGTAAAGCAGTAGCAAGCATCTAATACCAACTGCAGACAGAATGACATTTCCAATCTCACCTGTTTAAGCAGAAGTTTGATAAAAAGAATAAAAAATATGATAATCATTGTTTTTTGATTTTACTGAAAAAGAAATTTCTATTTAAAAGCTTCTTAATTTTCTGGGAGTATAGTAATTAAAACTGTTGGTTATTAAGATGCTTGTCATTGCTTTCACAATATGTATATATATTTATATTAAAAACAACTTATAATTATTTTGGCTTTTACATCTTTTAGTTTTTAAGCTACTTTATATTTTCAATGAAACCGGGCGATCTGCTTTATGAATTAGTAAATTATAAAAATTTTAATGATTAGTGGCAATTTTTGAATTTAGCATTGTTGCTTTGCTTTAAATATTTTTGTGACTGTTTATAATTCAATTATGCATTTTCAATATTTCTTTCATTTGACTACTGTTTTACTTAATTTTTCCAAAAGAAATGCATAAAAGTTTTCATTTTTTGAGAGGTTGGGGGGAAATAAATTGTATTCTTTTTCGGCATTCTTTAATTAGTATTTAACACATTCTTAAGTTCTTAAAATAGGAAATTAATTTACTAATTCAGAAAGAGGAACGTCCGCTATTTTTTTCGGCTTATTAAATATAAATTTTCTTTCAGTGAGCAGTAACATTAATGTCCAAATAATATCAAATAGCAATTAGACTTTCACCGCCATTGCTCCTCATCCTTGCCATCTTCCAAAGTAATAACCACCAGTGTTGCATGAACATTCTCTTCTAAGTCATACTGTTCTCCTCCTCCTCCATCTCCTAAGTTCATCTCGGTAGTAAGACCGCGACTTCATCATCACTACCATGACTTCTGCTTCTTTTCTGACTCAGCTCTCCAATACCTTTTCTCCATTTTCTTCACTCAGTTCATTTTACTCATTTCCCTTCTTCGTCCTCACGTCTACATTCACCATTTTCTTCCTTCGTCAACTGCTTCATATTCATTCATCATCTTCTTCATTCTGTCTTCATTCTCACCTCTCCATCTCCACTCTTCATTCGCACTACTCCATCTTCTCCATCTTATAAGACCACGACTCTCATCATCTCTTCACTTCTTCCATCTTCTAAAGCCAACGCCATCAGGCTTCCAAAAATTCCATCTTCCAACATCACCAGTCTGAAACATAATCTTCATTGTCAACAGCATCACCACCACGAAAAGCGGGACACACTCTGCTCCTCTCCTTCTGGGACTGCAACCATCCAGGGGTAGCAGAGGAATGGTCCTGCGAGTGGGACACACTCTGCTCGATTTCCTTCTGGGAAGACCACGTTCAGACAAGAACGTATGAGCAGAGGAATGGTCCTGCGAGAGGGGAGAGGGGAAGCCTACCTCCACGCGGTTCTCCCTGGAAACGTTGCTCGTCTAATACGACTTGCAACGGCTAAAAGGCTTCCGTAGAATGAAATCTCTATACAATTTTCCGTAAGTACAGTGGTGGTAAAAAAATATTTAAACACGTGATGATGCTTTTATAATAGAGCCACCGTATAATCTTATGTATTAAGATATATATAGTAATGACTGCTATACAAGTTCTTACATAAAAATTATGAAGGCTGTAATTTTCTATTGGTTGTCCATAGCTTATGTTGCAGTGCAAGAAAAATAACAATTACATTTTTATTTTATAGCACACAAAATTAAACTTTAACTTGACGCTTTTTAACACTTTCCAACATAGTTGAATAATCTTTAAGAATTCGGTTTGTCTGTTTGTCTGCCATCTGTCTGTCCTGTAACCACACAAATATACCCAGATTGCCATATAAACAAGATATGTTAAGGAGGTTTACTATGACATGTACTCAATTGAAAATGAAGGGTATTGGATTTATAGATCGTTTACAAGGACACTCAAAAGAATCCACTATATTTTAGTCATGGAGGAAAAATCGTTTGAGGGGTGTTTTAATAGGGCGTTATACTACTAAACATTGATTTAGTATTTCGATTACAGAGGATTGCCACTATAATCAGGCAATATCCGTTACAGATGTACTATTCATTTTGTTTTGAATCGGTTCTTGTGGTGTTGCTAAGTACACTTTTAAACCCCTAGCCCTTCATGTATATTATTTTCATTTAAACCAGAAAAAGCGTTTTTTAACTGTTTCAACTTTCAATTAATTATATATTTTTTTAATAAATATCCTATTATACAGAAACTATAAACTTCATAGGTCCAATGCATACACGAAATATCAAAGTCATTAATTGATTGCATCATCCATGAAATTTATGTTATTTTATACTTAGCTCCGTAATTATAAATGCATTAAAGACAAATTAATCACCCAAAGAGCAATTAAAGATCTTTCGATAGATTTCCATTATCATGAAATAAATATTCGATTGGTCTCAGAAGTTTTGGATATAGTATAATCGATATAGCATGATATTAAGAAAATAGTAAGTTAACTTTTTAACTAGTTATTTATTTTAATAAAGTACTTTCATGCTGAAACAACGAGCGTTCTGAATACGATTGTTAATCCTGCTACTCCAGTGTTATTCCTACTGGATTTCTTTAGACACCTGACGAATTTTTTCCGATTTCCATCCTGATATACACTGAACAATTTTAGAATCAAATTTGAAATTTCAAGTACTAAATGAAAGTAACATCGTGATATATGAAAAATGTAATATCTAATTATTTTTAGTAAGAAAATATTTGGAAACGTTACATTTCATATATTCTACTTTCGCAGATAAAATATGCATTTGTTCAGCAATGAGTCGCCTTTGAAAAATTTAATTTATTGAAACGGGAGGCCAAAATTTACCATGTGTTTGACTATAAGAAAAGTTTCTAACCATCATGTATAGATATATTCAATCACTAAAAAAAAAAAGCATTTTTTGTGAAAACCTTTATAAATTTTTTTGGATAAATATTGGAAACCCGTCAATATCTACATTTTGTTAACACAATAAGCTAATCGTATTTTAATAATCGTTATTTTGGTCAATATAATAAGAAAAAACTAAAGATTTGCAGTATAGTTGACATTTTCCTCTTGCAACACTGGGTCCCATTGAATGATTTAAAACATAGCCATCCGTTAAAGATTCCCTCTTGTCCCGACGAAAAAAGACGAATGCAAAAAGGTAGATAATATTCTAAAGATATAGAATGCAGAAGTTTGCATTAATTTTAGATTTTGACATAGCATTTGTGTTGTTATTGTCTTTTGTAATTCTTTTGAACAGTCAGAACCATTCTAGAACAAATAAAGACACAATTTTGCTTAAAAGTTACACAAAATACGAACTTTGATAAGCTAAAAGTTAACTTCTACGTTTCGAGCTGTTTCTACAGCCGTCTTCAGGAAAATAGGATGGTAAAATAATTATTAATGAACATTGATAATTAATAATGAACATTAATTGTTCATTAATAATTATTTATATTCACTAGATGACAACACTACATTTTTGTATTCAAATCATTGGTCAAGATTCTACTCATTATCTCTTGCACAGGAAGCTTTCATCTTAGAATTTGAGCCATTTTACCATCCTATTTTCCTGAAGACGGCTGTAGAAATAGCTGGAAACGTAGAAGTTAACATTTAGCTTATTAAAGTTCGTATATTGTGTACCATTAAACAAGATTGTGTCTTTATTTATTATATTTTGTGGTGCAATTGTCCAGTATATGTCATTCTAGAACAATCCGAGAAAGTTCCATTTTCAGAAACTTCTGAAAATCTTACATGTAAGATTGGTAATATAAAAGCTATGAAATTCCGGATTGTAGTTGATTTTAAATAAAGTGGATGCTAAAACCAACATTGAGCAACCTTATCTGCAGATGTTTGGGTATCAGCTTAATACTGTAAACCTCTAGTATAAAATTTGACAAGATTTTATAATCTCCAAGAAAAAAGTTCTCCCACGACATTTAGTATATTGATTAGTCATCAGAAATAAATCAGTCACAGAATAATAAAGTCCTTATGTCAGAGAAAAAAAAATTAAACATGCTTTCTAATTAAAGTTATTTTAAAAGTGAAATATAATTTGTAGAATGAATGCATAAACTGTAGGACACCAAAATGTACTTAACAAAAGAAAACCTAAGCTAGCTTTTTAAAATGCTTTCTGCTCATTTCTGCCTATTAAATTTCCAATTCTTTTAGGAATCGTTCGTAGCGAGCAATTTCATTTAAAAAATAACAGTCATGTCAAGTTTTAGCTTTCTATACTTAATAAATCAACAGAAACCGTAATTTAGAAAGATTTTCGCTCATTTCACGCTTTTAAATTTCGAATTTAAAAAAAAAATCATTCATAACGAGTATTTGCATCTTAAAATATAGCACCCGCAATGCCGAATATCAAGTTTTTATCTCTTTAGTTTCATAAAAATCGCAATTTTAGAAGGTTTTTTGCTCCTGCACCCCTTATGCAGTGCACGAAAGAAGTGGTGATGTCACTTCTATACGGCACAGCGACATAAAAATTATAGCCTATGTTAGAGCAGAGGATGACTGCCATTATTAATTTGGCAACATTACTTTTTTAATCGGTTCGGTCCCTCCTACAAGCATATAAACGTTTAATCCCTATAATATTTCTATCGATAAAGATTATAGTGCTCAATTCCCAAGCACAAGTAAGTTAAAGTCAAACATTTCAATCATGTAATAAATAAAATGTTTTGTGAATGTGTCAGTGAAGGTTACATTGTGAAAAATGTGGCGGACACGTTTGTTTCATTTGTCAACCAATCGTATTGATTTAATTTCAGATAAATCCTCAATTTCTGCCTGTGAATTTTTAAACCCTCCCCCCTCCAAAAAGAGAAAGATTAAAATTGTGTTTCATGCTTAAAATTTGCCTAGCCCGAAAGATTATGCATTTTTTTTTCATATTATAACATGGCTTGCATTAAAATTACAGTATATTACTTATTCTTACAGTAAAACACCAACTATCTGAAATCGATCCTGAATCGCCAAATATCCGTATAATAAAAGACTATACTAGTAAAAGAAAGTTTCGCTCTCTGTGTGTTTGTTCTCGGTGGCTAGCACAATCTGGCACGTACGGGGCTGAAACTATTTGTGAAGTTGGCCCAAAGTGTCTCCTGATGCACCTGAGGCTCGGAATGTTTATATTCTAATAACTAGATTAGTTATTAATTAAAAATAGCAACTCACTCTCATTAAAAACTCATCTCGGTCTCTGCGAGAGGGAAAAAGCTCTGGCGCTTGAGCAGAAGACTTATTTACGGATCGGTTGAAAATGAAGAACGAAAATAAAGAAATTTTGGGGTATTTTGTCATTTATTAACCTACGTTGTCGAACCGCTTAATAAAGTTATAAACGGAAATCATGCTAAAAGATCGTACTCTTACGTCTCAAATGCCGTAATCAATTAAAATAAATATCGCAATTAACTAACTCCTTGAAAAGAAATTTCAACAAGTAAAAATTAAATTTAAAAAATCAAAAAACCCGACTGCTTAAAAAGCGAACGAATTAATTATTTCTCATCAAAGTGAGACTTTTTTTTATATTACTTACCTATTTTTTTATTTACTTGTATGCATGACTTTTAAGTTGTGTTTAATTGTTAGTTCTTATCTATAAACGCTGTTTTGATGAGACCTATAGATGTCTATGATGGTTAGAATTGCAGTAAATCTAGAGATCCTACCTACACAACTTCCAGGTTGTGTCATATTTAAGTGGAGCTTCTGACTGTAAAATAGTCACTGGAACATTGTCTTCATTTTGAAAGACCTATCCAATGATAGGCCACTCAATAGGGTGCGTAATTGTTTTTTCGTCTAACCGCCATTTTGAATTTATAAAAACAAAACCTAGCCTATAATCATCATACGGTTAAGACGAATCGATAGAGACCTCATTCATTAAAATCCATCCAGCCGTTGGGATGTTTCGAGGGTATAAAGAAATCCACATACCCAGATACGCGTCAAACACATAACCCTTCTTGGCAGTCGGGTAAAAAAGGGCCGTTTTGCAGAAAAACGTTTTTCTCCCTTGTTGCTACAGGGCGCAATTTTAGCGGTATCGACAAACCAAAAATATGAGCTTAAAGCTGAAACTTTCTTTTAATCGATGGTGTATTCGGTTTTAAAAAAATATGAAATTTCCCTTTCAAATACACCGGAGAACTCGGGTCACTTCGCACTTCACGGGGGGACGATATTTTTTCTATGCTAAAAGTAACTAAGCGTACGTATTTTACCACAATCTTTTTAGAGTATCTCAATAGACCAGATTTACATCACCTACAAAAATTTTAAAAAGTTCGAACGAGTAGAAATTATTTTTAAAGAATAAAATGTGTGAAATTTCGACGAAATCAGTAAAATCCTGAGTGTTTCGTCGCGGTTTCGCTAGCTTTCGTTTATCATAGACTTCAAAGATAAAATTACCCAGAAAGTAAAATACCAAATAGCATTTACTTTCAATTCAATATTTCTTCTTTTAACCTTCTCATCGCCGTGAACTGATATCTGCTCACTAAACTGCAGGTATCACTGCAGTGGATGCAATATTTAAAGTCACATAATTATAGCAATATAACGCTGTTTTAAAACATTGAGTAATGATTAATACCACCAAGGGTTATATTGATATCCGTAATTAAGTTTTTCATATCATGTTGGAAAAATAATCTGTTTTTAGTATTTTTAAAAAATTGCAGAGAAAACAACGTAACAATTTTGCCCTTTTTCTGGGCCGTCAGGGGGTTAAAAATATGAATTCAGATAAAAGGGAGTCATAAAATATAAAATCACACAAATTTGAAGTTAATTTAAGGGTCATTCATCACGATCCCGGGCAACGCTGGCGTGTCAACTAGTATCAAAATAAAAACTTTGTGTTTGAGAGAAAATAAAAAGAAAAGTGCCCGGTTAAACTGATGGCAATGAGCTCACAGTCTACTCACACTAATTGTATATTATACTCTTATTTCAAAGAATAATGCCCCTCGAAAAATAAATGAAAGGGGATTAGCCACCGTTTCCCCCCTTTATACCTAACCAAAGAAACTCCAAATCTGATCAGGGAAACTCCTTGACATAATAAACTGGTATACCAAATTCGAAGCAAATCAGATAATTCTGCATGAAAAAATCCTTTTGCTAAATTAAGGGGTGTATTAGCTCCACCATTTCTCCCTTTATGCTGAAACAATGAACCTTCAAATCGAATCAGAAAAGCTCCTTATCAGAATGAACATAGAAAAAAAATTAAAGTAAATTGGATAATTCTGCATGAAAACCCATTTATCTAAATTAAGGGGAGGAGACTTGCTCTCCTTTCCCCCTTTTATACTTAACCAATGAACCTCCAAATCAAATGAGGGAAGCGCCATATCGGAATAAACTAGTATATCAAATTTGAATCAAATCGAATAATTCTGAATGAAAAACCCATTTTTCTAAATTAAGGGGGGGGGGCTAACCCCCCGTCTCCCCTTTATACTTAACCAATAAGCCTTCAAGTATAATCAAGGCAGCTCCTTAACATAATAAACTGGTATTCGAAATTTGGAGCAAATCGAATAACTCTGCATGAAAAACCCATTTATCTAAATTAGGGGCGGGTTCTAGCCCCCTTTTCCTCCCTTTCTTAACTAATGAACCTCCAAATATAATCAGGGAAGCTCCTTAACATAATAAACCGGTGTACCAAATTTGGAGCAAATCGAATTTTTCTGCATGAAAAACCCATTTATCTAAATTAAAGGCGGGGGGTGGGAACTAGCCCCCCCTTTATCCTTAACCAATGAACCCCCAAAACTAATCAGGGAAGCGCCTTATCAGAATGAACCTTGAGATTTTTTTTAAAGCAAATCGGATATTTCTATCAAGAGTTATCGCTTTACGTACGTACCTACACACGAACGTACATGTAGAACTGGCGGGCACATAAGCTCTCAGGCTTTCATAGCCTGTGAGCTAAAAAAAAAAAATCTCATTGATATGCAAATTTATGTATTTGTTCTCAAATATAGAGTTTAATTGGATTTCCTATTTAAATCAGTTGAACTTTATATGCAATTGGAATGGAATTTTTGAAGCCTATATTTTGTTATTACTAAGTCAATATTTGCGATTTACGGCAAAGTAACTGACTTTTTTAGACACTTCAAGAAACATAATTTAACTGTATATGCAAGCTCTTTTCTTAATTGTCTCTAGTAAAAAAGTGTTATCAAACAGGTAGCCATAATGCAAGTTTAATATATTTGAATTTATATTAAAAGATAAAAAGGAAGTAATTTCCCAAATTGATATTTTTCGATGATTTTCCCGTTGTATCCAGATTTCTATATTTGAAGAAAAAACCTGATAACTGAAATTTTATTGTATATCCTTGTTTTCTTTGGAATACCGATATGAATAATTATGTACACCCATGCAATGTTTCTGGAATACTGAGGATTAAATTCAGCTCCCGATTCGGAAATCGGTATATCCTTTTTAGATGATATACTAAAATGGCCACAATTTTTTAACACTTGATTTTAGATGTTTCGTTTAATAGCTACATAAATACTAGACACACCTAGAACTCCAAAAATACAAAATACCCATTTGACCCCTTGCAGTTCATCGAAAGTTTAATCAGGAGACCAATGGAAAATTTAATAAAAATGTATTTTTTATCGCGCTGTAAAATAAAATGTTCGAAACCCCTGTACCGGTATAGCACACGATTACGTGTATCTTGTGCAACCTTTATGTTTATTTGTCCAAAAAAAACATGGATATTCATAAAAATATTACGTTTTTTTTTTTTTAAAGAAATTCAAGAAATTTCTGCAAATTTGTTTATTAGATGCAGGGTCTTCAACCAAACTTAACGCCATATTTTAGAAAATTTGACAAAATACAGTGGAAACAAACTGCAATTAGAATATAAATATATTTAACGAAATTTGAGAATTTGTATGTAATCTTTAACTGCACATGCGCCAAACAAATTTTTATATCATAATTTAGCAGATAATTATATGGGACAGCTCAAAAAATCTAGCCGAATAGTGTGAAACCTTAGAATTATATTGGCGATAGTGTGTGCTAAATTTCATTTGAGTTCTAAAAATAGCTAGATAAGAGATTTTTCACAAACACATTAATTACCCTTTTTAACACTGTCCAACAAAGTTGAAAAGTGTTTATGACTTCGGTTTGTTTGGCCGTTTGGCCGTTTGTACGCGCTCTAACTCTCGTTGCTCGGTAATATACTCGGATTGCTTTAACATTTTTGAATGTTATTGACGTTTACCATAGCACGAACCCTATTTCAAAGGAAGTTTGTAGCGTGTTTAGTTCACCTACAGGGCCAGTTACATTATGGCCAATAGGTAAAAATCGTTTCAAATGATTTTTAATGATGTTATACGCATCCAAGCATATCAAAATTTATATGCATTTATGAAGTGCACTAAAATATGCATTCTGTAGAATATGCGGTGCAAAGAATGCTTATTATTCATTTACAGGGCAACACAAAAGAATTCCATTATATACTGATATATGGCAGGGGGCATTGTTTGCGACGTATTTTAATTATGTTAAACTATTGCACATATAAAGAAATTGATATACGTTGCCGAGGTTTACTATTAGTTATTTCATGTATAATACGAAGTGCAGAGCATTTACAGGAACACACAAAAGATTTCAGATACTATATTGTATCAGAAGTACTGTACATTAGCGGTGATTGCTGGAAATGCATTTTCAATTATGATATGCGCTTTTACGTTTCACTATATTTATGCATACTATATGGTATGTATAAATTCTATAATTTATATACAGGGCTACACAAAGGAATTCGTAAGGGTTACTGGGTATGAGGACAAATTGCTTAAAAGGTGGTTTTTAAATGAGCTATGGATTTTTACTCTGAACTGCATTTATTTTATTAAGAAATGTTTGTAGAATATAGATAAAATGATATACAGGGTCACGCAAAGAATTGGATGTTGCCTATGGATGATAATTTCTGGAAACATGATTTCAGTAATTTTAAGAGTGTTATAGCTTGAATTAAATTTTAGCTAAATAGTGCATATAATAAAGATACTAGGTAAACTATAGGGCTGTACAAAAGTATTCAAGTATGTTTCCATCTATTAGTAAAAATTGCTGAAAGAGAAATTTCAACCTGTTATGAGTTTTCTTGCTAAACTAAATTTTCCCCATTATATAGTATATATGTTACTGTGAAAAACCGAAATTGGAGAACGTCGACTCTCACCAGTGAATATCAACACATACCAAAAACGTGGGTGAAAGACCGAATTTTTGATTATATTCTTGTGTATTCGGACTATCACCGGTTAATGTCGACAAACGCAGATATGCTCTGGTTGGGGTCGAAAAGAGAAGTGTACATAGAGGATACAGTCTGTCGCCAAATGTTTTCTTCTGCGAGTCAGTCAGCTTTGTCAGTTTTATGCAAGATTTGATTGTGCGCGCAACGTTTTCTTAAATTTTATTTTTTTTATTCAATATCCTAATTTATACTGAATGGGTACTGCATTGAGTCGTGATCTTTTTTTTTTTTTTTTTTTTTGAAAAATTAAATACATTAATTGAGAGTAAGTGAGAAAAAAATATGTTTATATATTTTTTCAAGAACAGTACTCTAAAATACTTTCTGAAGTGTTTTCTGCTAAAACTAAGTGCAGCACGCATTCTCACAATACTTACTCAGTTTGGATTGGACACATGTACTTCTCAGTTTATTTTTCTGGTATTATATATTCAATATTCTGAAGTCTTTATTATATGAAGCCGATCGCTTTTCATGGAATCATGAAATTTGTGTTTGACTCATTCGGGGTGAAGTGTTCAATACCCTTTCAGGGGAAAATTGTTTCCATAATGTTTATTTCACACCGGAATATACAAAAATAAATAAATAAATAAAATAATTCAAAATAAGGAAAAGCTATTTTACAACTTCTTTCCACCAAAGTTATAAAACAAATGTGTAATTACATGTTTCTGGTGCAAATCTTGATTAAAATTAGGTGGGATATAATATATTCCACCGCCCCTCAAGAGGTTAAGAGAATACCTCTTTTCATTTAGTATTATTTTGCCTTAACCATTAGTTTTGTTATTATCTCCATGTAGTAATGATAGCATTCTAATTCTAATAATATTACACATGTAAAAGTATGAAAAGATATGCCTGAAGTCAAAAATTAAACAGATGATTAAATGCCCTTGAATTCATTATCTGTTACATTCATTTTTTCCTAATGTGAAAAAATTTCGCTTAAGCTAATAAAATTTACATATTTTATTTGTTTCTATGAGATAAAATAAAACTTATAAAAATAAAATCTACTTTCAGTAAAATGTTTGAACTTACAGTTTGTACATATCTGTTCAGTGCTTTCAAAAAATATTTTGAGATTTCACTATTAACTAGGGGGCTCTGCCCCCTACGAGCTACGCTCGTCAACCCCCGTTCAGACATCGCAGACTCTAAAAGTACGCTAATTTGATCGGCTTTAAAAAGATTTCGGAAGATTGAATTATAATTTAAAACACAGTGGGGATCTCCCTATAAACGGATTTCTATTCATTTCTCTTTGATTGGGGAATTTTAAGGCCAAATCCGCTGCGGTACTATTTGATAATCCCGTCGACCAATTTCGCCAAATTATATAAATCGCCAAACCACTCGCCAAATTATACAAATTGACATAATTTTTATTTTAAATAACGAAAGAACAAATAAATTAGTGCAACATTAATAAAGATACAAATAAAACGTCGAAATAAAAATAACTTGATGACGTAGGCACGTGTAACTTGCTTAAAGTCAAGAAATATTATTTGCGCTTTCCTAACAAAAATAGTTGAAAAGTATCTTCTTAAAATATCAAATAAATGTCTAGTGCAATTTCTAAATTTAAACCGTTTTGCAATATTATTTTGTGTTCATTTTATGTAATAACTGTAATGTGACGTAAATATGACGTAATTTCTCCTATTTAAGACTTCTAACGCATGTTAATAAATTTATTATTTTACAAATTCCTTTCTCTCTTAAAATTCACGTGTAATTATAGTTTTTATGACGTAATTTTTAATAAGTTCCTGCTTTTTGTCCATAATTATTTAATTCTAATTCCAAATGTTTTTTTCTGTTTATAACAGTCACGTGTAAATAAATATTTAATTTATTTACACGTATAAATATTTTTTTTTTTGAAGCAAACATTGTTTCCGCTGTTTATACAGTTGGCAACAGTTTAAATTAATATCACTTTCTAAAATCTGTAAAAAATATCTCTAGAAATGCTGAAAATTTGAATTTAAAATAGAAATAAAACCTCAAAAAATTAGTCAAATTAAAAAAAGAAATACAGTCTGCACTCCGGCAAATTCTAACGCATAAAATGATCTAAAAATGATTACACTGCCATGTATAGTTTTTGCTGCTATAAAACTTTTTTAATGGAACGATTTTGTCCAACTTTAGCATTAAATATCTCTTAAAATAATTCTTCGATTTGAAAACTGTCTGCATCAGCGTGTTTATCAAACATTTCTCTATTATACCACCGATTTTCATATTTTTGTATGCAATATTTGTCTTAATATTAACGAAGAAAGACCTCCGGTCACAAAAAATTCAAAACCGGCGGCGGCGGCGGTGACAGTGGTAGTTACTTTTTTTTAGAATAGAGAGATATTTCCAACATAGAGTAAGTATTTTTACAATATTGACGTTTTGTTATCGATTATTACAATGTACAGCAATCTTTATGCAGCATTCACGTTTCACAACAAATATTTACAAAGTAAACCTAATATTTTACCAATATTGATATTTCAGTTCAAATGTTAGCGGTTAGTATTGAAAACTAAACGTACTTTTATATTAAAAAAATGTCTGAATTTTTTAATAATAATTTTCGCTTTGTTTAATGGCAGACTTTCATCGAATAAATACAATGAAAATTGCCATTTAAAAAAAAAAAAAGTGATAAATATTTTGAATCCAAAGTTTCCGCTTAATTGCGAACTCTGTTAGCGATTACTAAAAATATTGGCCAATATAACCAATATACCTGAAAGAGTTTTTTCGGGTAATTACTTTTCTAGATTTTTATCATATTTATTAACAAATAGTAATCTTCGCCTTATTTATTATCAGAATTCTTATGACAAATATGCTATTAGTTGGAAACAGTGGTTACATAAAAAAAGAAGAAAAAAAAGAAACACAATCACTCCATTAAAAATGTAAAATTTATAAACTTAAGTAAAATTTTTTATACATTGTTAAAAAAAAAAAAAAAAAGAGAGAGAGGGCGGGAGAGAATTGAATGGATAATGGATACATTACTAGAATTGGGATTCTATCATTATTACATGGAGATAATAACAAAACTACTTGCTAAGACAAAATAATACTCAGTGGAAAGACATGACCACTTAAAAGAGTCTCGGGACTCTTAAAATTGAAAAAAAAAAAGACCATTTTCAACATTTAATATCTTAAAATGTATTTGATTTTAAGACACAATTTTTATTTGAGATGAAAGATGTAGAAAATCGGCATAGCAAATTACGCGCACTATTACAAAATAAATTTTGCAACTAGAATGAAAATTTTGATACCTACTTATACTTCAGATTATAATATTTACCCTAAACCTAAATAAATTTGTATTTAAATCATTTT